>JAOPSE010000135.1:2225471-3535175 GCA_029449295.1 Zea luxurians | reverse complement strand
GCTTAATTGTTTACTCTTAATTGCAGGTTGTTGGACAAAGATGGTGGGCGGTGGGACGAGGACGAGGAGGGGGAGGGGGAGGGGAGGAGGAGCACCCGTAGGACGGAGGAGGAGGCGCAGCAGGACGACGCCGTACAGCAGCAGGTGGGCAGCAAGCCGCTGTCGATGCGGCACAGCAGGACGACGACGATGCGGCGCAGCAGGACGACGACGACGACGCCGCCGCTCAGCAGGACGTCTCAGGTTCTGGCTCCTCAGGTTCGAGGAGTATCTACCTGCGAGGTCCCGCGAGCCTACCTAAGCGACCCATTCTTCGTGACAGACGTCCGCTCATACGACCCGATGGAGAGAGGTAGGTAACTTTAGATGTTGTTGCTGCTTTTTCATATTATATGTTCAAATTAATAATAGAAACTAATACTTCATCTTAATCACTTCGACAGGTCTTGGATGGTTTTGGAGACTGCAGGGGGTCACGGCCGCAACCCCAATGGCATCCTCGGCCTTCTATCCGGGAACACTTCCCTGGGCTTGTCGAGTACGCCGGAGTGACGAGCCCAGCGTACACCTTCGACCACTACGCCGTCGCCCCCGATGCAGTAGATCGGGACGACAGACAATTCAACAACAAGGCGGAGCGGGTCAAGCAAGAGCTGTGGGTAAGTCTTCCTCGCACTATATTGTTTAATAAGTCGCATTTGTTGCATATTCTTTAAATAATGTATGGATACATCGTCTTTGTATGTAGGATTTCTTCAGGTGCGATGCTGGATACGAGGCCAGGGCGGATGTGGTGTCTACGACGTGCTGTAAGAAGCTCGTCGTTGACATGCACTACGAGGCGCGCATCCAGGCCATCGTCACTTACCACGGCTCCGTCCTTGGGGAGAAGGTGAACAAGAAGGACGCCCGAACCATGTCATTGACTGCGGACCAGTACTTGCAGGTAAATACAAAACTTTATTATTGGTACTAAATATGCTTATTCTTATCTTCTGATATGCGGTGTACTTATATTTTTTTAGATGATTCCTCATTGGTGCGCCGCGCATCCTGAGTGCTGGGAGAAGATGGTGCAGAGGTGGTGCTCGGCTGAGTGGGACGAGGCGCACAACGCTAGCCGGGAACGGCGTTTGCTGATGCAAGGTCCCTCCCACCATCAAGGCAGCCGCAGCCTGGGCAAATACGCGGAAGCATGGGTACGCGCTCTTTTTATTTAGGTATATAACTTTTGATTAGACATGATTTCTAACCATATCGTTGGTTTTCTCGCAGTCGGCGGCACATGGTGGCGCGCCTTGCTCCATGTTCTCAGCATATGCCATGGCCCACAAGGGGAAGGCGACGTCCGACGTCACCTACAACCCGGATGACGGGCCCGAGGCGTACACCAACCCCGCCATCCACAGCCGACTCAGTGAGTACACCGCAATGGCCAAGGAGGTCCATGGGCCAGATTACGATCCGAGGACCGAGGACATCGACGGAGATGTCCTCATGAGGGTCGGAGGAGGCAAGAGGCATGGGCGGTACTGGATTGCCGACGGGGCAATCGACTCGTCCTCCACTCCCACTCTCTCTCAGGTGCGAGCAAGGAGCACGAGCGCGAGCCCAGCCATACGACCTCGGCAGGACACCTCACAGCATCGTATCCAGCAACTCCAGGTTATTCCTTATCTATTCATCGTTCATTAATTTTTATATATCTTCTCTTTGCATTATCGTAACATTAGGGCGAAATATTACAGACTCAGCTAGATGATGAGAGGAGGCAACGTGAGGAGCTGGAGAAGAGGATGGCGGATTTGTTCGCGTACGTGCAGAGCCTTGGCGCCGCACAGGGTCATGCTCCACCACCTCCGTTGTTCCCTGCAACTGACCCTGCTGAGTTCACTACTCCTGTGAGTATCAAAATTTTAGTACTGCATGATATATATTCATATGTTCTCACACATACAATCTATTCTCTATGCAGGGTCAATCGGCGGCGTCGAACAACCCTCATGCTTCGTCCAGCCCTTCGCCGAACCAGTCCAGATGCCCACCTCGTTGATGATCCAGACTTGGTCTTGTGAGTGTTGGTGATGTTTGGCTAGTGACACTTTGTGATATATATGTGACGGTTGGTGATGTTTGGCTAGTGATCCAGACTTGGTAAATACACATACTTGTATTTGTGAGACTTATATTAGTGACACTTTGTGATATATATGGTGTTGATGATAAATGTGTTCATTCTGTGATGCGATTGATATATAATGTGATGTGAATGATATATATCTTTTGTTTGTTTGGATGGAACAGCAAAAACAAATAAAAAAGGGACATCCTGGTCACTTTGCCGAGTGTAACACTCGGCAAAGGGTTCTTTGCCGAGTGCTATGACCAAGGCACTCGGCAAAGAAGGCAACCTGGGAACCGGTAAAGCCATCTTTGCCGAGTGCTGACCATGGCACTCGGCAAAGAAGGCAACCTGGGAACCGGTAAAGCCGTCTTTGCCGAGTGCTGAAAATGGCACTCGGCAAAGAAGGCAACCTGGGAACCGGCAAAGACATCTTTGCCGAGTGCTGAAAATGGCACTCGGCAAAGAAGGAAACCTGGGAACCGGCAAAGATGTCTTTGCCGAGTGCCACTGCCAAGGCACTCGGCAAAGGGACTGGCAAAGGGGCCCACTGGAGGGTTCTTTGCCGAGTGCCAGTCCACCAGACACTCGGCAAATAAACCTCCTTTGCCGAGTGTCGCCGTGGGCACTCGGCGAAGGATCCGTCACCGTCACTTGGCGCCGTGACGGTGACTTTTCTTTGCCGAGTGCCAAATGGCACTCGGCAAAGTCTTTACCGAGTGCCCGACAAAAAGTACTCGGCAAAGATGCTGTTGCCGATGTACAGTTCGCCGAGCGTTCTTTGCCGAGTGTTACACTCGGCAAAGCATTTGCCGAGTGTAAAATAGCCTTTGCCGTGTGTCTTAGACACACGGCAAAGAAGCTGATTCCGGTAGTGTTTGGACATGATTTAATTTGGCGAATTCTTTGAACTCGGATAAATTCGTACTGTTAATTCAGTTTTGACGATTTAGACCGAAGCGAAAAGCAATGGACTGGGTTAAACGGACTTTGGCTTCGGTATTTTTAATCTGCGTGATTCGACTAATATTAGTCGCAACCATATCTGCCGATGCACACGCGATTTTGTTGTCAAAACAGCGTGCTGAAGGGTGAATTGAATCATATTCCCGCGAAAGATTTCACGCGGTTCACATTATTTTACCCTGAACATTTTAGTCGTCAAGTTCCAACTAATTTGCTCAGGATAAAAAAATCGTAAGAATAAATCGAGCCTCCGATTTTGTATTCGTGCGGGCGATGAATTTTAAATAATCACCGGACGCACCGATTTTCGGAACAGCTAGGTTCCGAACATCACGAAAATTTAGGAAGAGCCCGGATAATTAAAAAAAATGATGTCGCATCGCGACAGACGAAACAGATGCGATATTAAAATCGCAATAGGCAAAGATGTTTAAAATTTAACATCCGTTTTATCCACTGATCACGTGCTTAAATCTGTACTCGTTGTCGAGCGGAATATAAACACCTGGGGTGTTACACCGACAGTTGGCGCGCCAGGTAGGAGGGTGTCAACGATCTAAGTTAGCTCAATGGCCGTCACCATCCACAGCAAGATCACCTTCCGTCCCGGATCCACGTTCTGCTTTGGGATGATCTCATTCATAGCCGACGAAGAGGGAACTCTATACCGCGTTGCAGATCCGCCGAGAAGGAAGCCTCCTCCAACAAACTCCAAAAATACTGGAGAAGCGCAATCTCCAGCTCTCCGAAAGAAGATCGCCACGACAGCCACGCCATTCTACCCCGACGTTCTCTTCATCGGGAGAGTGGAGTCGCCTCCCGTCTCTGACGACGAGCCGACTGCGCCTGGGGAAGAACCACCTCATCGAGAATCCCGTCGACGAAGAAATCGGCGCCGAAACATCCGGAGACATCACCAAGACGGAGAACGGGATCCGGAGCAGCCTGTCTCGCGAGACGAGGTCTCGGAGATGGGAGAAACTCCGGAAGAACGCGTCTTCAAAGAACGATGGAACTCCCGACGGCGCGATCGTCGACGAGCTCAGGAACAAGCCGAACAAGACGCGAGGCAGCGCCGGGAAAATCCACTCTTTGGTCGCAACCTGAACCCCGACTTCGCCCGAGCCATGAACACGCCAAGTGAAGTCGGAGGAGTGCTAGCTCGGATAGCTGACGGACTCCCTCGGACTCCCGATGCCGAGGGCTATCGACGCCTGTTCACCCAAGCAGCCAACCATCTCCTACCCCTCGCTCACCCACCGAACGATTTGCGACACGCCATCAACAGTCATCGAGACGCGCGGAGCTCCATCAACGCTTCGCGTGAACGACGGCATGAGAACGAGATCTGCCGCCGGGAGGAGTACGGCAGGGATCATGGCATCCCAACTCGGAGTCAAGCCACCAGAGCCGAATCAACGACGGCCTCGACTGGCGGAACTACCCGGGGACGGTCGAGGAACCACAACAACTACTCCCCTCCCCGGGACAGACATCATCCCCGACGATAGGAGGACACATGTGGAGTATCCGCCCTTACTCCACACCTTAGGGCCATTCAGTGGCCCCCTAACTTCAAGGTATCCAACGTCGACAAGTATGAACCTAAGCAGGATCCGAGGACGTGATGACTGCGTACTTACCCATTGTCCTCGGGCAAGATGCACTGCAATGGCTACGACATCTACCTCGACACTGCATCGACGACTGGAGCGACTTCAGTCGGCGCTTCACTGCCAATTTTCAGTCCCTCTCCGACAAACCGGCGCAACCATGGGACCTCAAATCCATCAAGCGCCGGGGGGACGAAACTCTCCGATCGTACCTCAAAAGGTTCCAGACCATGAGAAATCGTATCCCCGAGGTCACGGAGGCGGCCGTGATCGAGGACTTCTACAGAGGATCCAATGACTCGGCCTTCGTCCGAGCCATATTACAGAAGGCGCCAACTACCTCTGAGGAGCTGTTCCGGGAAGCCGACCTCTACATCACCGCCGACGAGCGAGCCCAGGACCTCATCGGAGGAGCGAAGCCCGCACCGGCAGCGCCACGACGCGACGCGAACCAGCAGCCTGACAAACGCTGGGAGAAGAGACTGCGCGAAGAGGTGCATGCCGCCGGACCACCTGCCTCTCGGCCCGGGGAGGACCTCGCGGAGGCGAGCGCACGCTGGACGACATCCTCGACGCCTAGTGCCCGTACCACAAGGACATGCGCCACACTCTTCGGAACTGCCGGGATTTCAAGCATTCCGTTGGGCACGGCCGACCCTTCCAACCTCTACCTCCTCCTCCGCCGCGGGGAGGACCAGAAGAACCACGACAACCCCAGCAGCAGGAGGAGGGAGGAGGAGGAGCTTTCCCGCGCGTTGACAGGGAGGTCAACGTCATCTTCGACGGACACGGGTCACAGGAGAACAAAAGACAGCAAAAGCTCAACGATCGCCAGATACTGGTGGCAACCACCGGTCCACCCGCTCCATACCGATGGTCGGAACACCCAATCACCTTCACTCGGGCAGATCAATGGCTCAACTTTGACCACCCGGGCAAATACCCGCTCCTCATCGATCCGGTGATCCGAGAGAGCAGGGTGAAGAAGGTGTTAGTGGACGGGGGGAGCAGCATCAACGTCACCTTCCCCCGGACACTCCGAGGCTTGGGAGTTCACCTCAAAGAACTCCACGAGTCAGACACTTCATTCTTCGGCATCGTGCCGACTGAGGGGGAATACCCGCTGGGCCACATCTACATGCCCGTCACCTTCGGAACTCCGGAGAACTACAGAACCGAGTTCCTGAGGTTCGAGGTAGCAAACTTCGACTGCGGTACAACGCCATCATTGGAAGGCCGGGATTGGCAAAGTTCATGGCCATCCCGCATTACACGTACATGATATTGAAGATGCCGGGACCACAAGGAATCATAACTGTGCGTGCTGACCTCCAAGGCGCCGCAGAATGTTTCCGAGTGGCCATCCAAGCAGCCCTCACCACTAAACTGTCAGCAACTTCTTCGATCCAGGCAAACTCTAAGCCTGAGGAAAACCATACGGCACTGGCGAATGAAGCTCAAGCTGCGACCTCTATGCGGCCGACTGAGGAAACTAAAAGGATCAATCTGGGATTTGCTGATGAACGCAAGACTGCCATCATCAGCTCTAGCCTGGATGATAAATAGGAAAGCACGCTCGTCCGGTTTCTGCAAGACAACCAAGACGTATTCGCATGGCAACCTACGGATATGCCGGGAGTCCCGAGAGAACTGGCCAAGCACAAACTGAAGGTCTACCCCGAAGCAAGGCCGATCCGGCAAAAACTACGTCATTTCACGCCCGACAAGAGAGAGGCCATTCACGCTGAGTTGGCCCGCTTGGTCGCGGCTGGGTTTATCAGAGAGGTGTTACATCCCGAGTGGTTAGCCAACCCTGTTCTTGTACTCAAAAAGAATAAAGTGGATTGGCGCATGTGCGTCGACTATACTGATCTCAACAAACATTGTCCGAAGGATCCCTTCGGGCTCCTAAGGATAGATCAGGTGGTAGACTCCACCGCTGGATGTTTTGTGCTGTCTTTCCTAGATTGCTATTCCGGATATCATCAGATCAGCTTGGCAAAGGAAGACGAGGAAAAAACGGCGTTCATCACTCCGTTTGGTGCTTTCTGTTATACCTCCATGCCGTTCGGCCTCAAAAACGCTGGAGCGACTTATCAGAGAGCCATTCAAACATGCTTAGCTGATCACTGGGGCAAGCGTGTGGAAGCCTACGTAGACGATGTGGTAATCAAAACGGAGAACTCGGAAAACTTCATCGAAGACTTGCAGCTGGTTTTCAATAGTCTACGACGGTATCGGTGGAAGCTTAATCCCGAAAAATGTGTTTTTGGGGTACCAGCAGGGAAGCTACTCGGATTTATTGTCAGCCACCGGGGAATTGAAGCTAATCCGGAAAAGATTGAAGCTATCATGAAAATGGAAGCTCCACGATCACAAAAGAAGGTTCAACGACTTACCGGGTGTATGGCAGCCCTGAGCAGATTTATATCCAGGCTGGGAGAAAAAGGTTTACCGTTTTACAAGCTACTCAAGAAGGTGGACAAGTTTCAGTGGACTTCAGAAGTGCAGGAAGCCTTGGACGCACTGAAGAAATTCTTGACAACCCCACCAGTACTGAAACCACCACGGCGAGCCACGTCAACCCAACCAGCTGAAGATCTGCTACTATATATTTCTTGCACGACTCACGTGGTAAGCACCGCGTTGGTAGTCGAGCGAGCAGAAGAAGGGAATGCTTACCCTGTGCAACATCCTGTTTATTTCATCAGTGAAGTTCTGGGTCCCTCGAAGAAAAAGTATCCTCAAGTGCCGAAGCTATTATACGTAGTACTTCTAACTGCCCGCAAGCTGCGTCACTACTTTGATGACCACAAAGTCATAGTAGTCACCGGTTTTCCGATAGGGGATATTCTCCACAACAAGGAAGCCATTGGCCGAATAGCCAAGTGGGCCTGTGAACTGGGATCTCATGACATCGAATTTCGACCTCGTATTGCCATTAAGTCCCAAACATTGGTTGACTTCGTATCAGAATGGACTGAACAACAAGTGCTAGAGAACCCAGAAACTACAGAAGTATGGAGGATGTATTTTGATGGCTCGCTGAAGCTGCAGGGAGCAGGCATAGGAATTCTCTTCATCGCGCCTGGAGGCGAACACCTCAAATATGCCCTCCAACTGTTATTTCCAGCCTCTAACAATGCAGCCGAGTATGAAGCTCTGATCCACGGACTAAACATCGCCATATCATTGGGCATCAAGAGATTAATGGTATACGGAGATTCTCTGGTGGTCATAAGTCAGATAAACAAAGAATGGGACTGTTCGAATGATTCGATGGGAAAATTCTGCACTGCCGTCCGGAAACTAGAAGATAAGTTTGAAGGTCTAGAATTTCATCATGTAGAGAGAGATCGAAACACGGCAGCTGATATATTGTCCAAGTTAGGATCCAGCCGAACTCAGGTCCCACCCGGAGTCTTTGTGCAAGAAATACCACAACCGAGCATCTCAACAGATCAAGCAGAAGAATGTAATATCGTGGATCAACCTGAGTCAGGCTCTAACGACTGGAGAAGGCCGATCATCAGATACATAAAGAATGAAGAGGAACCAGATGACAAAAATATAGCCGAGCGCATCGCCAGACAGTCAGCCCACTACACACTCATTGGGGAAACATTATACAGAAGGGTGCATCGGGCGTCTTCATGAAGTGCATTCTCTCATCTACTGGGAAGCAACTTCTAGATGAGGTCCATGCTGGGCAATGCGGAATACACGCAGCGTCCAAGACACTAGTCGGGAAGGTCTTCAGGTCAGGATTCTATTGGCCAACAGCGAAAAATGATGCAGCCGAGTTAGTTCAGAGGTTCGAAGCTTGCCAGTACTTGTCAAAGCAACAACATTTACCAGCACAGCAATTGCAGACCATACCAGTAACTTGGCCCTTCGCATGCTGGGGACTGGATATGATTGGACCTTTCAAGAAAGCTCAAGGAGGGTACACTCACGTACTGGTTGCAATCGACAAGTTCACCAAATGGATAGAATTCAAACCCATTGCTTCCTTAACCTCAGCCAAGGCCGTAGAATTCATACAAAACATAATATTCAGATTCGGAATACCAAACAATATCATAACTGACTTGGGATCCAACTTCACAAGTTCAGAATTTTTCGATTTCTGCAAGCAAAAGGGCATTCAGATCAAGTATGCTTCGGTAGCGCACCCGAGGGCCAACGGGCAGGTTGAGCGAGCTAACGGGATGATACTGGAGGCACTCAGGAAAAGGGTCTTCGAAAAGAATGAGAAGTTCGCAGGGAAGTGGATAAGGGAATTGCCCTACGTCGTTTGGAGCCTAAGAACTCAACCTAGCCGAGCTCTACATGGAAACACTCCCTTCTTCATGGTCTATGGGTCAGAGGCAGTATTACCCGCCGATCTCAAGTTCGGGGCACCGAGGTTGGTCTTCGAAAGCATAGCAGAAGCCGAAGCTACCAGGCTGGAGGATATAGATGTACTCGAAGAAGAACGGCTGAATGCAGTAATTCAATCAGCACGATACCAGCAGACTCTGAGACGCTATCACGACAAGGTCGTTCGACAACGATCCTTTTCAGTGGGAGATCTCGTCCTCCGCCGAATTCTAACGGGGGAGGGACGACACAAGTTGTCACCCTTATGGGAAGGACCATTCATAGTAGCAGAAATCACTCGGCCGGGATCATATCGTTTAACTCAGATGGACGGCACAGAAATTGGGAACTCCTGGAATATAGAACACCTCAGGAAGTTTTACCCCTAGCTGAATTTCAAAAGCTACCGGGACGACAATGTACTCTGTAAAACGGGAGATATGTCATCAATAAAGAAGGCTTCAAAGATACTCAATTTGTTCATGATTGACTAGCACTCTTACTCAACTCGGGGTGACCACTATCCCTGCTAACGGAGCAATCGGCTTAAGTCGGCAAAGACTTAAGACGGTGCAACATGCTCACGCTTACTTAACTCGGGGTGACCACTATGCCCTGCTAACGGAGCAATCGGCTTAAGTCGGCAAAGACTTAAGACGGTGCAACATGCTCACACTTACTTAACTCGGGGTGACCACTATGCCCTGCTAACGGAGCAATCGGCTTAAGTCGGCAAAGACTTAAGACGGTGCAACATGCTCACGCTTACTTAACTCGGGGTGACCACTATGCCCTGCTAACGGAGCAATCGGCTTAAGTCGGCAAAGACTTAAGACGGTGCAACATGCTCACACTTACTTAACTCGGGGTGACCACTATGCCCTGCTAACGGAGCAATCGGCTTAAGTCGGCAAAGACTTAAGACGGTGCAACATGCTCACGCTTACTTAACTCGGGGTGACCACTATACCCTATAAACAGAAGCAATCGGCTTAAGTCAGCAGCGATTTAAGGCGATCTGACGTGCTTACAACTACTCATACAGGGATGACTTCTATATCCCGTAAACAAGTTTCAAAAACCATCACACAGTCTTTTTACTACTGCAAATCTACGAACTGTTGAACTCTAAAACAATAAGGAAAGTAGCAATATCACTCAAATGCTAAACTGGTGTCCTCTAACAAATATATGACCGTGCTAACCGCGCGCTCAAAGAACGCAAAACATTTCTCTATTTCGCGATGTCTTTCTCAGGAGCAACCGACGAGGAAGGGCGACTTGAGGAATCAGGCGCAGCATTCACGTCAGCCCTTATATCTTCAGGAACGACTACACCAGGTCTCCTCATCAAGATTCGTCCCGCCCGAATGGCCTTATCCATAGCTCTGTCGCGCTGGGCTCTCAAAGTAATGGAAGTTTCTTCAGCAACCTTGGCAGCCAATCGAGCGTTTTCTAGCTCCTGGGCGATGGATTTCTTGGAAGCACGGAGTTCTTTGATAGTAGCATCCTTAGCCGATATCAACTGCTTGAGACGGATCACGTCATCTGTGGACTCCTGCAGCCTGCAGCGAAGATTATCTAACTCCTCCATGGAGAAGCGATGACTCCTCTCCAGGATGGTCAACGAATTGCTAGAATCACGATACAGACTGTCAAGATTGTCGCGAGATGCAGCAAGGACACGTTTTTCTTCCTGCAAACAAGAATCAACTCCTTTCAAACATCAAACAAGCAATAAGAACACAGCAATGCAAGGTATAGCTTCATAAGTCACCTTTTCAGAATCAAGCTGAGTGCGGAGGGAAGAGCTCAGTGCATTGGCATCATCTAGGGCAGCAGAAACCTGGGCTAATTCAGTCTAGCTTTGAGAATACTTTTCTTCAAAATCAGAGCACCGCTGGACCAGTTCGACTCGATCTCGAGAATGTTTTTCTTCAAGAGTGGAAATTCGCCGAGTCATATCTAGCGGTAGACAATCAAACAAAAAGGGTCAGAATGTAAAGCAGTCCAATAATACAGACGAAGAGAAGCAGAAAGGCACTAACCAGCATTGGTTGCCTCCAAGTCAGAGACACGTTGTTGAAGTAACACCGGATTCCAACGTGCAAGAGACAAAGCTCCTTCTGGAACAGAAGCACCCTGCAACCTCAGCTGGCTAGCCATCCCGTCCACCAAAGCCTGATAAAAAAACAAATGAGTGTAATGACAGCAGTTCACACGGCGCAAAAGTCAAGACAAGATATATTACAGTACCTGGAGATTGGAAAAGAACGAAGGGACTCCCAAATCATGAGAGATCAATTGATGGCCTGGCGTAAGGTCACCACCTGAAGCAGTTTGCAACAAACCGGCAGAAACCAACTTAGTACCATCAACAGAGCTCAAAACTTGGCCGGCGGGGACGCTGCCCTCTAAAGCGACTCCCTGGTTCAAAGCTTGGGCAACCACCATGCAGTCGGAATGCGGGGGTGATCCCGCATGAACGTCCATGGAAGTACAAGAGGGGGATCCCGCTCGGACACTCTCGGGGGCTGGGTCATAGTTTGCGCTACCCACGCGAGCCGGATCATCTCCAGCAGTACCCTCGGGGGCTGGACAGTGGCTTGCACTTCCCACCCGGGCCGAGTCACCCTCGGCAACACCCTCGGGGGCTGGGTAAGCGTCAACACCACCCTTGAGAGCCGAGTTCTCTGCAGTGGCCACGTCTAAGGCTGAAGGCCCCTCAGTTGCTTCCATGGGACCGAGACGATCCAAATCAGTCTCCTGGCCCTCAAGACCGCGCTCTAAGGTCGACGAGGCGCGGGATGACCTCAACCCAGCATCGAGCACATCAGCACAAACCTCCATCACACCGTCATCCGCTGGCTCTAACAAAAGGTCCTCTGGAACCATATCCTCTAGGGTCTGATCAAAATTTGCCAGAGATAACTCCTGTAGGCCAACGAGGGCTGACAAAGCAGGAGAAGGAACTCCACTGCTCTCCCCACTGGCAATATACCGCCGACTGTTCTTCCGGGTCAGAGGGACCTCATCTTCTTCCTCCCTGTCATTTTCATCAACAACATAAGCAGCACACCCATTGGGATCAACATCGGATGGGGCACACCCATTGGGTTCAGCAGCAGATGGAGCACACCCATTGGGGTCGACGCCAGTGAAATCAGGCACAGGAACCTCCTCAGCAGCAGGAGCCGAAGGATCAGCCCCCCGATCCGAACTAGATACTTGCCGAAGACGTCTCTTTTTCTTTTTCTGCTCATCCGCAGAAGGATCAAGTTGGTTGGCTCGGCAAGGGCGTCTCAGACGAGCACCGGCAGGCTTCTGAACATCCAAAGTTATACTGGCTTCTGGGAGAGGCGCCACCACCAACGTCCCGGCAGGAGCAGCATCAGAAGAGTCCTCAGCCAGCAAATCAAGCATAGCACTTATTTCTGCGTCACTAGGATCCAAAGGCACCTCAAAGTGGACTTGTCGTTCGTCGTCAGGAATTTCCCCGAGCGAAGCAACCAAAGTATTAACCTCGTCGACAGAGGGTCGCACTCTAAGGCCCAAACCGCCATCAGTGACAGGTGGATTCGACACAAAAAGAGTGAAGGTCTTGGGAGAAGGCAGGTTCCATGCTGAATATGCCACTGGGGCGCCAATATTTGATACCTTGCCTCTAAGGATCATCTCAAGTCGGTTCACCAAGTCTGCAGAGGGAATTCTCCTGTTGGTAACCCGAGTCGGGTCAGCTAGGCCTCTATACAGATAAGCTGGATATGCTCTGTCCTTCAACGGCTGAACATTCTTGAAAACGAAATCAGCAACCACAGCTTCAGCAGTCAGACCCCTTTCTTTCAGCAGACCAACTTCAGCTAGCAAAGCCTTCGCTTCAGCTACCTCCTGATCCGTGGGAGACTCAGTCCAACTCGGGGTGCGAACATCCGACTGTCTTCCCGACCGTGGGGGGAGGGAATTTCCATGGTTCTCAACAATAAACCATTCCAAGCGCCATCCCTTGATACTGTCTTTGAGAGGAATTTCAAGATACTCAGTCTTCTCCCACGGCGCATCTCCAAACTAGCACCCCGACCAGCTGATGCTGACCCCCGGCCATTCCAGGGCGGCAGTGATACAAGTACTTCCACAACCCAAAATGTGGCAGCACGCCCAAGAAAGCTTCGCACAAATGAGCGTAAATAGAAATTTGAAGAATAGAATTGGGATTCAGGTGGGTCAAGTTAAGGTGATAAAAATCAAGGAGGCCACGGAAGAAAGGTGAAATGGGGAGAGCGAGACCGCGGAGAAGAAAAGGAACGTAAATCACGGACTCATGGGTATCCTCTGTCGGGACAGTGACCCCATGAAAAATCCGCCAAGAACAAAGCTCCCTCGGGGGAAGAACCCCGATGGACACGAGGTGGAGGAGATCAGACTCGGAGACAACAGACATGTGATTACCTGCGAAAGGCAATTGGCTGTTGGGGTCGATAGGGGGAATTACCGCAGCGGATGAACTCGAGGCCTTTCTCTTGGGCGCCATCTCGAATCTACTGGCGAACAGAGCGAGAGCTGAATTGCAGAGAGGATTTGGAGGCAGAAAAGCAAGAACTAGGGCACGGAAAGCAGAGGCGGCTGAAAGCGCTGTATAGGCGGGATATTCCCGAGCCGGATACCGTCTCCAAAAAGTGCCCAGTCAGCACCCGGCGGTTACTTTTAAAACACCAGTGTGCCACGTCGTCACCCGGCGGTTACCTCTAAAACCCCGGTGTGCCACATCATCACTCGGCTATTATCCTCAAAAGTGGCCGACATGGCCCGTTTCAACTCGGCTGTCATTTCTAAGACGCTGATGTTATCACCAGTCGCTCGGCAGCTATTTCTAAAGCGCCGATGATGTCTTCAGTCGCTCGGCAGCTATCTCTAAAGCGCCAACGACGTCCTTAGTCACTCGGCAGTTACCTCTAAAACACCGACGCGACCTTCAGTCATTCCGTCGTTGATACAGTTTCGTAATCACTTGGACGCTATTTTAAGAGCGCAAATGTTGACAATAATAGCTCGGCCATCACAAAACGTCGGTGTGATGCCCGAGTTATTTAGTTACTAACCCAAAGAAGTCAACTTCATAAATAAGGCAGGCGGAGGAAGGACTCAAAAATTCTAAGTTACGCCAAACACAACAGCAAGATGATCTGCACAGAGGGGGCGAAACTGTTCTTCATTAAGGGAAGTTTTCATACTTACAAATCAACTCATTATGAGTTGATAACTTCCCTATTGATACTACTACTGCTGCTGCTACTACTACTACTACTACTACTACTACTACTACTACTACTACTACTACTACTACTACTACTACTATACTACTACTACTACTACTACTACTACTACTACTACTACTACTACTACTACTACTACTACTACTACTACTACTACTACTACGCTACACTATACTACTTTACATTACTAATACTACTACATTATTTCACTATACTACTTCTAATCTATACTAATATTTAAAAACCAGTGGCATTTAGCCACTGGCCTTGTTGCCGCTCCTGCTGCCGCCGCTGCCGCCCCTGCCGCCGCTGCTGCCGCCCCTGCTGCTGCCTTTGCCGCCCCTACTGCCGCCGTCGTTGTCACCGTCGTCGTCACCGCCATCGCCTCCGTCGTCGTCGTCGTGGTCGCCCTCGCCGCCGCCGCCGCCCTCCTCGGACGAGTCCTCCTTGTCCGAGGAGTACTCCGACTCATCCGAGCCCGCGAGCCCGGAGCGCTCGACGGCCCGGATGTAAGTCCAGACCTCCGCCGCGAGCCCCTGGGAGTCGTCTGAATCGTCAGACGACTCACGCAGGGGGATGGGAGCCGGAGACCCCTCGGACTCAGAGGAGAACTCCTCCTCTGAGTATTCCGAGTCACCAAAGTCTTCAGACGGAGGAGTCGGCTCGCGCTTGCGTTTCTTGCCCATGGTGGAAATGCAGGGAGAAGAAGAAAGCAAGCAGTGGAGAACAGCAAGAGATGTGAAAAAACCAGAGAGGCAAAGGTACTATTTATAGGAGAAGAAGGCAACCGCTCACCTCCAACCACGGTCACTGAACAGTCGCGAAGCATTCAATACACACTTCAACTCGTCTGAAGACGCGCGGCTGACGCCGTTTCACGCAATGCAACACCCATTGGGACTCCAGTCAACCGCACAGAAGATATGATTACACCCGCCGTCACATCACATTACTACTCAGAAGCAGCCGGCTAAAACACTCAGCGTACCAAGCCGTCTCTTACCCACACCCATTGGGGGGGACGCCCAGGAATTATCAGTATATTTTTCAAAAAAACTGTCACATCTGTGCAGGGCATGCAATGAACACCTCAAGACAAAAATGAGATATCAGTAAGGATCAGAGGAAAGCCAAATATAGCCGATGAAGTACAAAATCTGACCGATGGAAGCGACGTGAAGGCTAGCCAAGGAACGTCCATCAAATGTCCAATCAGTCACAGAGCAAATAAATTGCACCACTTAGCAAGATATGGGCAGATCACGAACTCGGCTGCAAAAGACAAAATACATGCTGACCTCGGATGCATAATTTTGATGACATAATGCTGACCTCTAAAGCATAATATGGATGACATAATGCCGACTTCTAAGGCACCCAAAAAGGACATGAGGTAAAGACCTTTGAGAGGATTGTTTTCAAAAATCCACTCAAAGCTCGGGGGCTAAACCCATTGGGTGCACCTTCGGTGCACCCCATGGATCACCACTTCAAGCCAAGATAATGCCGACTTCTAAGGCATAAGACAAGATTAAAAGACAAGGCTGGCCCTCAACCTGAGCACGAGAAGAGAATAAAAATAATTTCTGATGAAGACCTTCGAGTAGATTATCTTCTAAAATCTACTCGAAGCTCGGGGGCTACACCCATTGGGTGCACCTCTGGTGCGCCCAATGAAATTCAAGGTCCTACAAAATGAGAAGCCAACCTCTAAGGCACAAGTGTGAGGCAAAACTGCAGATTTCGAGTGAAGCAAAGCAGAAGAAGACAATAAGAAATCATTTTCACCAGATTGCCCGAGAAGCGTTTCTTGTCGTAAACAAAACCTGCAAGTTGGGCCTAGGATCTTTGGGCCGATTATCTCAAAATCAACCCAAAGATCGGGGGCTTGTGGGGGACAAATATCCCCCAGGTCCACTGGAAGGGTAAAAGACCTCACGAAAGGCCCAAGGGCCCAACAAATCGTAAGGTCATTCCTTCATGGGCCTGGAGGGGGAACAATCAGCAAAGCAGACTGACGTAAAGCCGGGGTCCACGCAAGTCCAGATGGCCCCACAACGTTGAGCGAGAAACCACAACAGAAGATCCGACTTTCCCGCGCTGGAGCACCATGCAGCAGAGCCAGGCGAGGATAGGTCGGCTAAATCATAGGAAGATAGACTCAAACAGTTCACTATCTTTTAGGTGCACGTTGTTATCATATCTACATGTATTGCCCCACGGTCGGATATATAAGGCCCAGGGGGCACCCCTTCAGAAGAATCGAACACACTACCCAGCCATCCACCTAAACTCCCCACGTTCTCGCTCTAGAGAACCATCTTGTAACCCATAACATAAAGCATCTCTGCCAGGACGTAGGGTGTTACGCATCTCTAAGCGGCCCGAACCTGTAAACATTGTCTATTGTCCCTCGTGCATCTAACACGAACCATTTTGCTACAGTCGGCGACACCATCCTACTCCTAAAAACACCTCGAGGGGCAACCCCGGGTGTGCGGTCGGACGCAAAACACCAACAGCACCCTAGCCAGGGAGCAGTAGTTTGCCTTCCCCCGCATGGCTGGAGGATGCCTCCGCAGGGCTGGAGGATGCCCTTCTCCCCTGAACGCTGGGGGAAGAAAAGGGTCACCGACCCATGCGGAGGCGGCCCCCCACTCGGTGCGCTCCTCCGCCTCAGCCCGGATGACGAAGATCCTTGAAGCTGAGGGCGGGGCGGAGGTTGCAGCCCGGCTTGCTTCTCCCCACCACCAGGCTGGTGATCATCCCTACGGATGACCATTGGTGAGGGAATGCAGCCGGGCTGCATGACAAAAATCCTTGAAGCCGAGCGATGGCTGAAGAGCGCCAATCTCCATGAGGTCGCGCTTCTCCAACGACAGCAGGAGCAAGGCGACACCGGTGCGCCCCATCTGGGGGTTCGAAAGGTGGAAGGGCGCAATGCATGAGGGGAGAACGAAGGCATGGCCACTGCCCGGGGATCGATCCCCTTTTTATAGGCAGATCTCCTCACTTGCACCCCTTAGTGTCACGGGCAAAGTCTCCACTAACATGCTCTAGGGTTCTCCCCCTACAACACGGGGGTTGGGTCCCACACGTCATCAGAACCGACCTAAGACGCGAAGAAGGCAAACCGCCGCACGCAAGGCATGAAACCGCCCTGCGGTTATAAGCGTTCCCTCATCCTCGCCGGAACCAGCGGACGAAAGGGCGAGCCGCCACGAAGGGAGCATGCAACCGCACCGCGGTTATGCACCCTTTTGGCTTCGTCACTTCTGGTGGACCAGCATGAAGGCTCGGCCCCACATACCATGCAACCGGCGCGATGGTCACTACGTGCAAGGAAACTACACCACCACCTGCGCCAATGCTGCGTCTTCTCGACTGCGGAACCAGTGCCGCGACTCAAGGCAGCCCCGCGGATGACCCAACAGTGCCAATTGAGTGCAGCGGTCACAGGTCAGCCAGTCGCGGGGGTAGGCACGGCAGTTGATGTGGCCAAAAGCGGACCGGCAGTAGCTGCTGCAACAGACAGGCGGAAGCAACGGTCAAATCACCCCCAGGCTCGCGTCCTTTCCTGAATGTAACACCCGGTTTTAAAGGACAAAGCCGGGTGCATCTCATACATGCGCCAAGTAGACAACATATATAATAACAGAGTGTATAGAGATAAATGTCACAAAACATCAGAGTAATTATTACATAGCGGAAGACTTATTACAAAATAAAAGTATAACCATAAAACGAACTAAGGATCGTCGGCGCCAATGTCGACTGAGAAACGCCACCTAGATCAGATCGAACTCCTCAGTGATTGGCGGCTCCTCTTCGACCACCTGTTCTTCGCCTGTGGGGGGGTGTGAGACAGCAAGAGTGAGCTCACATACGTTCATAGCTCAACAAGTCATGGGGAATAATGTGGCATGAACTCACCAACGGTGGGAGTTCATGAAGTGTAAGGCTGATCAATGAAATAGAGGCTAAGGCTGAGCATTGCTTTTATAAGTTGGTCAAAATTTTATTAGCAATTACTAAGTGTAAGTAAATACCAAACCTTAATAATAATAAAGAACAGTAATAGTAAAATAATCCCAAATGCAATGCAAATGTCAAAATTAAATTTAAGTTCCATAGTTAATCATGTGAGGGTCCGAGCAGCTCATGACCGTGAGCACGGCTAGTATACTAGTTTTACACTCTGCAGAGGTTGCGCATCTTTACCCACAAGCCGTGTTACCCATCTGCCAAGGGGTCATGAATCCCATACACCTCTACCAAGGAAGCGAGGCAGGGTAACACTACGAGGCCTTTACAAAGTTCCACTAGCTTCAGACTACCCGCTACAGTTTATAGGAAGCTCCAGTGCAGGGTTCTTGCCGACCGCCATCGCAGCAAAATCAAACAAGGACCTCCCTACACTGACCACTCCCCTACTGCCCTTGCCCCTTTCGGGTAAGGTAGCCCTCCCCTAGCTTTCCTAGTTAATCAGCCAAGGGCGTCCCATTAAACCCTTGTGGTAGCACTGTTTTCCCGGGTGGTCGCTCCATGTTCCCATTAATTTAATGATCTTAACATGAACAGTAATAATAACAAGATAATAACAGAATAATCATGAATAGTGTATCTCCATACCCAATCTACATAAAGCAATAGCAAGTACTACCCAAAAATTATTTCAGGGGTGAACAAGGTATAGAGGTAATCAAAACTGGGGTAACATAAAGGCTCCCATCAAAATTAACCTATGCAGATCATTAAAATTAATAAGAACATGGCTGGGAAAAGTAAGTGATCAAGGGCACAACTTGCCTTCAATGAGCTCCTGCTCAGCTACCTCTACTTGTTGAACCTCAGACTCCACAGTGGTTTGCTCGTCTATTCGCATCAACACAATACATACATAGTATAGCAAAAATTAACATTGCACCAAACATATAAATAAAATGCACAGTAAAAATCTACACATTAAAATGAGATCATAGGAACTGGATTCACTAAATTTGGAGTTATAGAATTCAAGTTATGAATTTTCTAAGATTTAATGTGATTAAAATAGGATTAAATGTTAAATTAATGTTTTAACAGAGTTCATGTCAAAACAGAGATACTAAATGATAGAGGATATTATTACAAAATTTTAGAAATTGGAATGACTCAATTTGGAGCTAAAATGAATTTTCTATGCATTTTACAAGTTTCTAGATTTGTTTTTGTATTAAAAATGAATTTCTATAAATATTTCTCTGTTTTTAAACACCTCTGGACTGGGCCTCATTTACTGGGAAGCACAGGGTTCTCGGCGCAAGATTCCCGAGACACAGAGAATAGTGACTCAGGATGGCGGGTTGATTCCGCAAGAACCCGGGGTCTCATTTGCTAAACCGTCTGGGCGAAGGGGTACGGTTCACCCAGAGCCGTAGGATTGCCAACCAACGGTGTAGATTAGATGGTCTTGCCATAAAACCATGGCCATCGGATTTCCGAGGAATGCCCCGGATTTTAAAGTACCTAGATCATCACACACCCACTGGATCCGAATCAAACGGTTGACGATCCATCCCCAATCCTCCACCACACGATGCGCCCAGCCAGCATCAATCCGAGCCACCCCTAACTGATCGAATGGCTAGGGGACCTCCTTCTTCCCCCAGACAGGGACCATGGCGGAGCTCGCCCAATACGGCGGCACTGTTGTCGGGGACATGCAATCCAAGGCGACGACGCACTAATAGCGGAATCCTAGGGTTTTACGCGTAATTGGGTTGTCCGTGAATCAAAAGAGGGTGGTTTTATGGGCGCGGATGACTCACCCAGGTTGGTCGACGGTCGGTTGCGGTCTCCGATCAATGCACGAACGACGACGAGCAATTTCTGCCCACAGGCAATAGAATCCGCCCCGTGATCGGCTCCAACACTTGCGACGGGACCTTCCGGTTCCCAGGACACTCCGTTGCGATCCAGGAATCGATCACAGATGCGTCGACGGCGGCGGTCCAAACACGAGGTGACGGCGGCACAGTTGGTCCCCAACGCGCCCAGGATATCGCGGCAGCGCGGATGCGGCTGAAGAGGAGGCGCCGAGACGGGGCCGAGCGGAGCTTTATATACTAGGTAAGGATAAGGCTCGGCTGTGCCCACGAACTCGACTGGTTGACGCCCGCCCGCGCAAAGCTCGCGAGGTGGTTGACGCCTCTGAGCGAGCGGGCCCACACGGCAGCGAGTCAAGCACTTCGGTCCCGCGTGTCGGTGTAAGCGAAGGGCGGCAGCGCGGGAGTGGATAATTGGGCCGCCAGGGGAAAACGCCCATGGGCCGAGGAGGCCGAATCCTGCCAGCGCCGACTTCTTATTCCTTTTCCTTTTTCTTTTCTCTTATTCTTCTTTTTTTTACTTCCAAGTTCAATTTATATTCCAATTTGAATTCAAACATAAATTCAAGCTTGTGCTACATTAATTTCCTTTACATTTGTGAAGTTAAAAATACCAGTTTTTAAAAATATAATTATATTATTTATATTTTTATACCCTTTCTTTTCTTCTCATTTTCAAAACCCTATTTGAATTCAAGTTTAATTCAAACTTTTGTGGATCTTCATTTATAAACTCTATTTTTGCAATTAAAAATACTAAGCCTGAAGATATTTAATTATACATTTGATTTATATTTTCATATCTCTTCTCTTTTCCTTATTTTCAAACCCTAATTTCCACTTAGGGTTTAATTCAACATTTAGATTTATCATTACTATCCTTATTTTTTTATTTAATGCACAAACATATAAAACTCCATCAAGATGCATTTTCTTTTTATCATTTGTTTTAATTCATTTCCAACTTTCATGTATGCTCTTTTTATGATGCAAATATGGCACATAAGATAAGGATTTCACTATATAATCCTTTTATACAATTTTTGAGTATTACAAATCCTACCCCCTTAAAAATAATCTCGTCCTCGAGATTTAAGAAGATCTAGGGAAAAGGTGGGGAAAATCTATACGAAGCTCTTCTTCTCTTTCCCAAGTTGCTTCATCTTCACCGTGGTGGCTCCATTGAACTTTGCACATCTTTATAACCTTATTCCTCGTAACTCGAGTCAAAGTATCCAAAATCTTGATGGGGTACTCAGCATAAGTTAAGTCCTCTTGAACATTAAGGTCCTCCATTGGTAATTGCTCCTCAGGTACCCTGAGACATTTCTTCAGCTGAGATACATGAAATACATCATGAACATCCGCAAGATGATCTGGTAACTCCAATTGGTATGCAACCTCTCCCACTCGCTTTAAGATTAAGAAGGGTCCAATAAAGCGAGGGGACAACATTCCTTTGACTTTGAATCTTCTCATACCCCTGAGTGGTGACACCTTCAAATAGACATAATCACCCTCCTTAAACTCAAGTAGTCTTCTCCGGGTGTCAGCATAACTTTTCTGCCTGGATTGTGCAGTTCTCAAATTCTCCCTTATTTGCTGAACTTGTTCCTCTGCTTCTTGTATAATCTCAGGCCCAAACAACTGTCTTTCACCAGTTTGATCCCAATACAGTGGAGTCCTGCACTTTCTGCCATACAAAGCCTCAAACGGTGACATCTTCAAACTGGCCTGATAGCTATTATTATAAGAGAACTTCGCATAAGGCAAACTCTTATCCCAACTTCCTCCATGCTTAAGAGCACAAGCTCGTAACATATCTTCAAGCACTTGGTTAGTCCTCTCAGTCTGCCCATCAGTCTATGGATGGTAAGCCGAACTAAAATTCAATCTTGTATCCAATGACTCGTGTAACTTCTTCCAATACCGAGAGGTAAACTGTGATCCCCGGTCTGACACAATCTTCTTTGGTACACCATGCAGGCATACAATCCGTGCCATGTACAACTCTGCCAACTTGGCTCCTGAATACGTGGTCTTCACTGGAATAAAGTGGGCTACTTTAGTTAGCCTGTCCACAATCACCCATATAGAATCATATCCAGCAGACGTGCGGGGTAATCCAACAATGAAGTCCATGCCAATCTCTTCCCATTTCCACTCAGGTATCTTTAGTGGATGCAGTAGTCCGGCTGGCCTCTGGTGTTCAGCTTTAACTCTTTGGCATACATCGCACATAGCCACATGTGCAGCCACATCTCTCTTTAAACCATACCACCAATACTTTTGCTTCAAATCCTGATACATCTTAGTGCTCCCAGGGTGGATAGAATAAATTGAGTCATGTGCTTCCTTCAATATGGTTTCCCGAAGACTATCAATATCGGGAACACAGATCCGATTCTTGAACCATATCGTGCCTTGTTCATCCTCCGTGAACTCTGGGCCTCTACCCTCTGTTATCAGATCCTTGATCTCCTAGATTTTGGCATCACCAACCTGACCTTTACGAATTTCTTGCTCCAAGGTAGGTTCCAATTCAATAGTCACTCCTTCCGTATGTGTAACAATTCCCAGGTTGAGCCTCTCAAAGTCTTTTGCTAATTCATCAGGTAGCTGGACAACGAAAGCGGAGTGAACATGCTCCTTCCGACTCAAGGCATCTGCAACCAAATTCGCCTTGCCTGGGTGATAGTGAATCTCCAAGTCATAATCCTTAATGAGCTCCAACCAACGGCGTTGCCTAAGATTGAGATCCTTCTGAGTGAATATATACTTCAAGCTCTTATGGTCCGTGTATACTTGGCACTTAGTTCCCATGACGTAGTGTCTCCAAATCTTCAGTGCATGCACAACTGCTGCCAGCTCTAAGTCATGAGTGGGGTAGTTCAATTCATGCTTCCGCAACTGACGAGATGCATAGGCAATCACATGTCCATCTTGCATGAGCACACATCCAAGTCCTTGGCCACATGCATCACAGTAAATGTCAAATCCCTTCTGCAGATCTGGCATAATCAATACTGGTGGCGACATTAGTCTCTCCTTCAATTGATCAAAGCTTTCTTGGTACTTCTCATCCCACTTGAATTCTCTTCCTTTCTCCAAAAGCGAGGTCATAGGCTTGGCAATCTTAGAGAATCCTTCAATAAATCTCCGATAATATCCTGCGAGTCCCAAGAAACTCCGAATCTCAGTAACTGTAGTGGGCACTCTCCACTCCATAATCTCCTTCACCTTAGCAGGATCCACTGCTATTCCTCCATTAGAAATAATATGACCAAGGAATGGCACCTTGTCAATCCAAAACTCGCACTTGCTGAACTTAGCGTAGAGTTGATTATCTCGTAACTTCTGTAGCACCAACCTTAGATGTTGTTCATGATCACTTTCATTCTTAGAATAGATAAGAATATCGTCGATAAACACCACGACGAATCTGTCCAAATAATCCATAAACACTTTGTTCATCAAATTCATGAAATAAGCCGGTGCATTGGTTAATCCAAATGACATAACAGTAAACTCATATAATCCATATCGAGTCGAGAAAGCCGTCTTGGGAATATCTGATGGTCTAATCCTCATCTGATGGTAACCGGATCGGAGATCAATCTTCGAAAATACTCTTGCTCCTCTCATTTGATCAAACAAATCCTCAATGCGGGGCAACGGATACTTGTTCTTCACCGTAACATCATTAAGAGATCTATAATCCACACACATCCGTTGCGATCCATCCTTCTTCTGCACAAATAACACCGGTGCTCCCCAAGGTGAGGAACTCGGACGAATATACCCCGCCTCCTGTAACTCAGTTAACTGCTTCTTAAGTTCCTTCAACTCCTCTACGGACATTCTATAGGGCCGTTTAGAAATAGGGGCGGTTCCAGGTAAGAGATCAATCACAAACTCAACTTCTCTATCAGGTGGCATCCCTGGTAACTCCTCTGGAAAGACATCCGGAAAATCTCTAACCACCCGGATGTTGTCACCAACAAACTCCTCCGGCATAAAGAACATTGCACGCATGGATGAGGAGGTTACTGCAATATTAACTTGAAATCTTTCTCCTTTAGTGGTAGTGAGCTCTACGGTACCTCTACCACATGCTATAACAGCCTTTGCTTTTCTTAGCCATGACATACCAATTAAGGATCAGATCTATACTGCTTGACTCTAATATTATAGCAGTAGCTCCAAATTCTCTACCCATAATGGTCAAGGTCAATCTACATGTCATTTGATTCGCCTCAACAGGCCCTTTAGGTGTAATTACTATCATGGGTTTTCTCATATTTAGCAGTGGTATTTCATTTGTGTTGGCATATCTAGCAGACATGAATGAATGTGTAGCACCAGAATCAAATAATATGGTTGCAGGAATTGTATTAACATAAAACATACCAATTACGAGGTCCCCACCATCAGGAGTATCATCAACGCTGACTTGATTCACCCTGGCTATAGAATATCCCTTGCCATGGGTCTGTTGCTTGTTCTGAGCTGGAGTAGTAGCAATCCTCTGTGGGCAGACATTTGCATAATGACCAGTCTTCCCACACTTGAAACACGTAGTGCCTGGACTCTGTCCTGCAAACTTCGTCGGGGTGCCAGTGGGAGTAGCCTATCGAGGAGGTGGAGTCCTCAGTGGTGATTGCTGAACTGGGCGTGGTCCTCCTGGCCGAGTCGGTGTACCCTGTGGTGAACTGTAGCGAGGACGAACACTGCTGCTTCCTTGTCCTTGAGATATTGCCTTTCTCTTCAAATCTCCCAGCTGAACACGCTTGTGTTCAATAGCCAGGGCCTTATCAAGCAGCCTCTAAAATGACGGAAATGTGTGTGCCACTAGAGCATACTGCAAGGGTCCATTCAGTCCTTCAATAAAGTGCTCCTGCTTCCTTTCATCCTCAGCAACTTCCTCCGGAGCATATCTCGACAGCTGAATAAATTTGTCTCTGTACTCGCTGACCGACATGTTGCCTTGCTTCAATGCCAGAAACTCCTTCTTCTTGATCTTTATCATCCCAGCTGGAATATGGTAGTTCCTGAACTGCGTACTGAACTCTGCCCAGGTAATAGTATCAGCAGCATCATGGGCAGCAGTATAAGAATCCCACCAGTCAGCAGCAGGACCCGTCAGACGTCCAGAAGCATATAAAACCTTCTCCCGATCAGTGCATTATGCAATGTTGAGCATCTTCTCAATTGCTTTCAGCCAATCATCTGCATCAAGTGGATCTGGCGAACTTGCAAATGTAGGTGGCTTATGACTCATGAACTCTCGGTGCTTATCACGAGGTGGAACTAGTGGTGGTGGTGGAGGTAATGGCACTTGTTGCTGTTGTTGCTGTTGTTGAAGTTGTTGTTGCAGCTGCTGTTGTTGCGCCCTCCTTTCTTGGCGTATCTCATCTCTCTCCTGGCGCAACTCCTGCGTATATCTTCTCTTTCCTGACGCATTTCCTGGCGTTCTTGCTGCATCTGGGCACGCATATCAGCCCATAGTGTCCGCCATTTGCTGCATCACCGCCATCTGAGCAGCAACCAGTGGGTCAACTCCGCCTGGTGGAGGATTAGGAGGATTCATCTCTGCAGGCTGTGGCTGAGGTTGTCTATATATCCTTCGAGTGTGTCGGTTAGGAGGCAAATCAATTCCACCACCCCTCCTGGTATTGACCATCTGAGTTAGATACATATGGTAAGAAAGAGCAGTAGACAAGGCAAGTAATTACAATCATGTTACTTTGGGGGATTTATTGGCCTAAGCAGTTTAATGTTTTACCTACCATAGCTAATTTATACCTTATGCTGGCACATACTAAGATGTCCATATATAATACTTCAATCAGTCAAAGAAGCAAATCAGACATCTTTCATCAGAACAATCAAACCACATTTTTAAATATAGAAAATAGTTTTGATTTGGTCTTAGGCCTCCTATCTCTTAAAAATGTCATAGGGGTAGGGATTCCAAGGTTTGAAATCCATCTTGTCTTAGAATAGAGAAGATAAGAATGATCAGAGTAGAACAATAGAAGGTGAGACAGGATCAAGCTAAGTATAGAAAGAATCAGAGTAAGGTAAGTGTAGAATGAATCAGAATAAGATAAGTAGGTAAGGGATTTTGTCCATTTCTATCTAGTTTCGTCCTACAGTCGACATTTCCTCTGATACCACTTCTGTAACACCCGGTTTTTAAAGGACAAAGCCGGGTGCATCTCATACATGCGCCAAGTAGACAACATATATAATAACAGAGTGTATAGAGATAAATGTCACAAAACATCAGAGTAATTATTACATAGCGGAAAGACTTATTACAAAATAAAAGTATAACCATTAAAACGAACTAAGGATCGTCGGCACCAATGTCGACTGAGAAACGCCACCTAGATCAGATCGAACTCCTCAGTGATTGGCGGCTCCTCTTCGACCACCTGTTCTTCGCCTGTGGGGGGGGGGTGTGAGACAGCAAGAGTGAGCTCACATACGTTCATAGCTCAACAAGTCATGGGGAATAATGTGGCATGAACTCACCAACGGTGGGAGTTCATGAAGTGTAAGGCTGATCAATGAAATAGAGGCTAAGGCTGAGCATTGCTTTTATAAGTTGGTCAAAATTTTATTAGCAATTACTAAGTGTAAGTAAATACCAAACCTTAATAATAATAAAGAACAGTAATAGTAAAATAATCCCAAATGCAATGCAAATGTCAAAATTAAATTTAAGTTCCATAGTTAATCATGTGAGGGTCCGAGCCGCTCATGACCGTGAGCACGGCTAGTATACTAGTTTTACACTCTGCAGAGGTTGCACATCTTTACCCACAAGCCGTTGTAACATCTAAAATTCTATTTTGGGGTTCATAAAGATTTTCTTAGAAAGATTTGAGTTAAAATATGAGTTAATAATAATACTCCTTACTTTTCAATGTATATCTCCCAAGAATAAATAAATAGTAAAATCAAGAGCTTGGTAGTTTAAAACTAAGATTCAAGCCTTCAAGCTAAAGTTCAAACTTAAAACCATGAAACAATAAGTGAAAGAAACACTTTCAATCTATTTATTATACTTTTATAATTAGAAGCACCCTTAGAAATATTTGGATCAAAATAAAGATAAATCATAGTCAAGATTTTATACTAAATTAAATAAGTAACATGTGAATCAATCCCTTATGAATTATGCATATAGAAGCATTCATTTAGATGAATAATTAATCAATAAGAAAATAAAGTATATCATAAATTCATGATGGGGTTTTTGTTTTCTGCAATTAACTGGTGTTTGAATTTCAAATCAAATTTGAACTCAAATCTATGGAAAATAGAGAAAACAAGAAATAGAAATGAACAAAAGAAAAGAGAAAAGGTATCTCTGTATTTGGGCCGAGCTCCTTGTTTGCGGCCCAACGTCACCCCTCCGCGTTTCCAGCCCACCGCAAGCCCCACGCTTGCGCCCAATGACGTGTGGGACCCGCCTACCAGTTGCTTCTCCTCAAACCGGACGCTGCGAACTCATCGGGGGCAGTCACGCTCTAGTGCCGGGTGTGGTGATTAGACCTGGGATCTTCCCTAGCTGGCTTCCCCGTCAACGCCCCGAGTCACTCGCGCGCGGGTCCCCACATGGCAGCTCCATCAGCTTCACCGAAACCGTACCAGACCGCGCGGGATTCACGGCCGTAGGACCGCAACCACCGCCGCCCGCTAAATCCGGCTGGGCGGGGAATCCTCGGCTTTGGCATATAAGACCAAACCAATGGCGAGTCCTATCCCCATCCTCATCCACCTATTCTGCGCGCGCACCAACGCCTTCGCCATCACCATTGCTGCAGCCGAGCGCAGGATTTGGGAGCCGCCGATTGCCGCCATCGGGGAACGAGAGGGCTTCGACGGTGAAGACTCGTGGAGTGGCCATGGAGGATCGCCGGGATGTCTGGGACCTGTCCACGGAATTTTTTTTCGTGCCCGGAGCTTGGTCGGGCGTGGGGGATTTCTCGCCGGAATCTTCTCTCCGCCATGGGACATCACCCCGCCATGGCCAGGGGACTTCGCGCCACCGATCTTGGTACCAACCGTTCTCGCGCGTTCTTCGTTTTCTGTTAGCCTCGTGTGCGTAGGGATTGGCCGGGGGCTTGGCCGGATGGCCGTCACCGGAGTGTCCGCCGCCGTAAGGACCAGCGGCGCCTCTGTTTCGCCGTCGGGTTGGTGAGGCCATGCCTGCGCCGTCCGATTTAACTCGGGCGATCACGATTGGATGATGGTCGCTGGCCATTGATCCTAGATCTAATGGTCGACGTTGTATGCCGGTTCATTAAGGGGAGGGTCTAATCTGGTTCGGTGGTTGGCGATCCAACGGCTTAGATCATCCGGTACCCCTTCAGCGAGGCGGTTTTCTAAAAGAACCCTGTAGAATCCATTAATCAACCCGCCGTCCCTAGTGAAGGTAGTCTGAGTCTGTGGGTTTTTGCGCAGAACTCCCTGCACTCTTTAGATATCTGGTGCGCAGTCCAGAGCGAGGTAAAAATTGAATAAAGGAATATAGGAAATGATTTTTAATATAAAAATAATTCCAGAACAGTGTTTAATCTCTAGAAAATTCATATTAGCTCCTTTTTAGTCCATTCTAGTTCCCATAATTTTGTATTAATATTGCCTACTACTTGATAACACTGTTTTAACATGAAATCTATACTAGAATTGATTACTCAATTAATTTTGTAGCAAGCACACACGAACTTCGGAAATTCATAACTCACAATCCGTAACTCCGATTTGATCCGTTCAAGTTGCGTTAGTCTCGTAGAAACGCGTAGATCATTACTATTCAGTTTGTTCTTATGTTTGGTGTGATGTTAATTTTGTCTATATCATGTTTGTCTGTATTGCTACGTTTAGCGGTGAGGACACGTGTCATCTGAAAAGCAAGTTGGTACCTGGAATCTCAAGTGCCAGGCAAGTTGTGCCCTTGATTCACTTTTGTTACCCAATAATGTTCTTTATAATCATTTACCATGCATAGGTTTAATTTTGATGGGACCCAATAGGTCACCCTAGATTGTTTATCTCATTACCTTGTTTACCCCCTGAATCACTTGGGTAGTTTATGCTATTGCTTTACGTGGTTTTTTGGGTTAATATTTCATTATATCCATGTTCCAGTTATTTTGTTATTCTATTTATGTTCATGTCAAGATCATTATGTTATTGTTAATTGGAACATGGAGCTTAACTTGAGAATCACGTGCCACCACAAGGGAGGAATGGGACCCCTTGGCTGACTAATTAGGAAAGCTAGTGGAAGACTACCTTACCCGAAAGGGGCAAGGGCAGTAGGGGAGTGGTCAGTGTAGGGAGGTCCCTGGTTGATTTTGCTGCGATGGCAGTCAGCTAGGAACCCTGCATTGGAACTTCCTATAAACTGTAGCGGGTTTTCGGAAGCTAGTGGAACTTTGTAAAGGCCTCGTAGTGGATCCCTAGCCATTCACCTGGTAGTGTCTAAGGGCCTAGCTAACCCTGGCGACATGGGAAACACGACTTGTGGGTAAAGGGTACAACCTCTGCAGAGTGTAAAACTGGTATACTAGCCGAGCTCACGGTCATGAGCGGCTCAGGACTCTCCGATGATTAAATTATGGAACCTAAACTCAATTTGTCATTTGCATTTGCATGGGATTTGTTATTAATTGTGTTCTATTATTTTATTATGGTTTGGTATTCACTTACACTTAGTAACTGCTAATAAAATTTTGACCAACTACTTAAAGCAATGCTCAGCTTTAACCTCTATCATTGATTAGCCTTACACATCACATGAGCTCACACCTTTGTGAGTTTATGTCCACTGGTTCCCCACAACTTGTTGAGCTATGATCATGTGTGAGCTCACCCTTGCTGTCTCACACCCCCCCACAGGAGAAGATCAGGTGGTTCAGGAGGAGCCGCCTAACACTGAGGAGTTCGATCTGATCTAGGTGGCGTTTCCCAGTCGACTTTGGCGCCGACGATCCTTAGTTTGTTTTATCTTTATTACTTTATTTTGTAATAAGTCTTCCGCTATGTAATAAATACTCTGATGTTTTATGACATTTACCTCTATACACTCTGTTATTGTATATGTTGTCTTCTTGGCGCATGTATGAGATGCACCTGGCTTTGTTCCTTAAAGCCGGGTGTTACAGAAGTGGTATCAGAGGAAATGTTGACTGTAGGACAAAACCTAGATAGAAATGGACAAACCCTTACCTACTTACCTCATTCTGATTCATTCTATACTCGTCTCATCTTAGTCTTGTCTCACCTTCTGCTTTTCTACTCTGATTAATCTTATCCTTTCTACTCTAAGACAAGATGGATTTCACACCTTGGAATCCCTACCCCTATGACATTTTTAAGAGATAAGGAACCTAAGACCAAACCAAAACTATTTTCTCTATTAAAAAAATGTTGGTTGATTGTTCTGATGATAAATGCTTGATTTGCTTCTTTGATTGATTGCAACATTATAGTTGGGCATCTTAGCATGTACCATCATAAGGTATTAGCTTTAGTGGATAACACACTAATCTACTTAGCTAATAAATCCCCCGCAGTAACACTCCTCGTAATCACTCGCCTTGTCTACAATTCTTCCTTTCTTACCTTGTATTTCTAACCCCGATGGGCTACCCCTATAGTGTTAGAAGAGAGCACTATAAACGTGATCCTTGGTATGTCATGGTTAAGAAAGGCAAAGGCAGTATATACACTGTGCTAAGGGAACCATAGAACTCACTAGTCCCAAAGGAGAAAGATTTGAAGTTGGAATTGCAGTAACTACCGCCACTAGACTAGCGACATTCTTAGTAGATGGGAAGTTGTTGGTGACAACATCCACGCGGTTAGAGATTTTTCGGATGTCTTTCCAGAGGAGTTATTAAGGATGCCACCTGAGAGAGAAGTTGAGTTTGTTATTGATCTCTTACCTGGAACTGCCCCTATTTCTAAACGGCCATACAGGATGTCCGTAGAAGAACTAAAGGAACTTAAGAAACAATTAACGGAATTACAAGAGGTTGGATATATTCGTTTGGATTCTTCACCTTGTGGAGCGCCAGTTCTGTTTGTACAGAAGAAAGATGCATCACAAAGGATGTGCGTGGGTTATAGGTCCCTTAATGATGTCACGGTGAAGAACAAGTTTTCGGTTACCCCGCATTAAGGATCGGATGAGAGGAGCCAGGGTATTCTCGAAGATTGACCTCCGATCGGGATACCATCAGATGAAGATTGGACCATCAGATATTCCTAAGACGGCTTTCTCGACTTGATATGGATTATATGAGTTCATCGTTATGTCGTTTGGATTAACTAATGCACCAGCTTATTTTATGGATTTGATGATTAAGGTGTTTTTGGAGTATTTGGACAGATTCGTCGTGGTGTTCATCGACGATATTTTTGTTTCAAGAGTGATAGTGATCATGAGGAACATCTGAGATTGGTGCTACAGAAGCTACGAGATAATCAACTCTCCGCCAAGTACAGTAAATGCGAGTTTTGGATTGGCGAGGTGCCATTTCTTGGTCATAATATTTCTAATGGAGGAATTTCAGTGGATCCTGCTAAAGTCAAGGAGAATAGTGGCGTGGAGCATACCCACTACAGTTACAGAGTTTTGGAGTTTCTTGGGATTAGCAGGCTATTATCGGAGATTTATTGAAGGATTTTATAAGATTGCTAAACCTATGGCTTCACTTTTGGAGAAAGGAAGAGAATTTAAATGGGACGAGAAGTGCCAAGTATATACGGATCATAAGAGTTTGAAGTATATATTCACTCAGAAGGATCTCAACCTTAGGCAACGCCGTTGGTTGGAGCTTATTAAGGATTATGATTTGGAGATTCACTATCACCCGGGCAAGGCAAATTTGGTTGCAGATGCCTTGAGTCGAAAGGAACACGTTCATTCAGCTATTGTGGCCCAGCTACCTGATGAGATGGTTGAGGATTTCAGGAGACTTAACCTGGGGATAGTTGCTCATACTGAAGGAGTTACTATTGATGTGGAATCTACTTTGGAACAAGAGATCCGCAAAGGACAAATTGGTGATACTAAAATACAAGAGATCAAGGATCTGATTATTGAGGGTCGAGGTCTGGAATTCACGGAGGATGAGTAAGGCACAATATGGTTCAAGGATCGGATATGAGTTCCCAAGATTGAAAGCCTTCGTGAGACTATTTTAAAGGAGGCCCATGACTTGGATTATTCTATTCATCCTGGTAGTACCAAGATGTATCAGGATTTGAAGCGGAAGTATTGGTGGTATGGATTAAAGAGAGACGTGGTTGCACATGTGGCTATGTGCGATGTGTGTCAAAGAGTTAAGACTGAACACCAGAGGCCAGCTGGACTAATTCATCCACTGAAGACACCCGAGTGGAAGTGGGAAAAGATTGTTATGGACTTCGTTGTTGGATTGCCTCGCACCTCGAAAGGATACGATTCTATATGGGTTATTGTGGATAGACTGACCCAGGTGGATCATTTCATTCTGGTCAAGACTACTTATAAGTGATCTCAATTGGTAGAGTATATATGGCTCGGATTGTGTCTCTACACGATGTGCCAAAGAAGATCGTTTCGGATAGAGGATCAAAGTCTACCTCCAGATTTTGGAAAAGTTTTCATGAGAATATGGATACGAAGTTGAATTTTAGTTCGGCCTACCATCCTCAGACTGATGGACAGACTGAAAGGACTAATCAAGTATTATAAGACATGTTGGGAGCTTGTACCCTTCGGCATGGTAGTAGTTGGGACAAGAGTCTATCTTATGCTGAGTTCTCATAATAATAAATAACAGGCCAGTCTGAAAATGTTACCGTTTGAGGCTCTGTATGGCAGGAAATTCAGGACTCCTCTATTTTTGGACCAGACTAGAGGAAAACAGATCTTTGGACCTGAACTGATTCAAGAGGCAGAAGAACAAGTCCGTATAATTCGTGAGAATTTGAGGGTAGCTTAGACCAAGCAAAAGAGCTACACTAATAATAGAAGAAGACCACTAGAATTTGAGGAAGGAGATTATGTGTACCTCAAGGTGTCACCACTTCGTGGAACGAAGAGATTTAAAGTCAAGGGCAAATTGTCCCCTCGCTTTATTGGACCATTCTGAGTTGTTTAGGCAAGTTGGAGAGATGGCCTAACAACTCGAGCTACCTAATAATCTATCTGATGTGCATAATGTATTCCATGTATCTCAACTTAAGAAGTGTCTCCGTGTCCCTGAGGAACAATTACCAATGGAAGAGCTCAGTGTTTAGGATGATTTGACTTACACGGAGTATCTTATCAAGACTCTTGATTCATTGACTTGAGTTACAAGGAATAAAGTGATAAAGATGTGCAAAGTGCAATAGAGTCACCACGGCGAAGATGAAGCGACCTGGAAAAGAGAAGAAGAGCTTCGCATAGATTTTCTCCATCTTTTCTCTAGTTCTTCCTAAATCTCGAGGAAGAGATTTTCGTTAAGGGGGGTGGGATTTGTAACATCTAAAATTCTATTTTGGGGTTCATAAAGATTTTCTTAGAAAGATTTGAGTTAAAATATGAGTTAATAATAATACTCCTTACTTTTCAATGTATATCTCCCAAGAATAAATAAATAGTAAAATCAAGAGCTTGGTAGTTTAAACTAAGATTCAAGCCTTCAAGCTAAAGTTCAAACTTAAAACCATGAAACAATAAGTGAAAGAAACACTTTCAATCTATTTATTATACTTTTATAATTAGAAGCACCCTTAGAAATATTTGGATCAAAATAAAGATAAATCATAGTCAAGATTTTATACTAAATTAAATAAGTAACATGTGAATCAATCCCTTATGAATTATGCATATAGAAGCATTCATTTAGATGAATAATTAATCAATAAGAAAATAAAGTATATCATAAATTCATGATGGGGTTTTTGTTTTCTGCAATTAACTGGTGTTTGAATTTCAAATCAAATTTGAACTCAAATCTATGGAAAATAGAGAAAACAAGAAATAGAAATGAACAAAAGAAAAGAGAAAAGGTATCTCTGTATTTGGGCCGAGCTCCTTGTTTGCGGCCCAACGTCACCCCTCCGCGTTTCCAGCCCACCGCAAGCCCCACGCTTGCGCCCAATGACGTGTGGGACCCGCCTACCAGTTGCTTCTCCTCAAACCGGACGCTGCGAACTCATCAGGGGCAGTCACGCTCTAGTGCCGGGTGTGGTGATTAGACCTGGGATCTTCCCTAGCTGGCTTCCCCGTCAACGCCCCGAGTCACTCGCGCGCGGGTCCCACATGGCAGCTCCATCAGCTTCACCGAACCGTACCAGACCGCGCGGGATTCACGGCCGTAGGACCGCAACCACCGCCGCCCGCTAAATCCGGCTGGGCGGGGAATCCTCGGCTTTGGCATATAAGACCAAACCAATGGCGAGTCCTATCCCCATCCTCATCCACCTATTCTGCGCGCGCACCAACGCCTTCGCCATCACCATTGCTGCAGCCGAGCGCAGGATTTGGGAGCCGCCGATTGCCGCCATCGGGGAACCGAGAGGGCTTCGACGGTGAAGACTCGTGGAGTGGCCATGGAGGATCGCCGGGATGTCTGGGACCTGTCCACGGAATTTTTTTCGTGCCCGGAGCTTGGTCGGGCGTGGGGGATTTCTCGCCGGAATCTTCTCTCCGCCATGGGACATCACCCCGCCATGGCCAGGGGACTTCGCGCCACCGATCTTGGTACCAACCGTTCTCGCGCGTTCTTCGTTTTCTGTTAGCCTCGTGTGCGTAGGGATTGGCCGGGGGCTTGGCCGGATGGCCGTCACCGGAGTGTCCGCCGCCGTAAGGACCAGCGGCGCCTCTGTTTCGCCGTCGGGTTGGTGAGGCCATGCCTGCGCCGTCCGATTTAACTCGGGCGATCACGATTGGATGATGGTCGCTGGCCATTGATCCTAGATCTAATGGTCGACGTTGTATGCCGGTTCATTAAGGGGAGGGTCTAATCTGGTTCTGTGGTTGGCGATCCAACGGCTTAGATCATCCGGTACCCCTTCAGCGAGGCGGTTTTCTAAAAGAACCCTGTAGAATCCATTAATCAACCCGCCGTCCATAGTGAAGGTAGTCTGAGTCTGTGGGTTTTTGCGCAGAACTCCCTGCACTCTTTAGATATCTGGTGCGCAGTCCAGAGCGAGGTAAAAATTGAATAAAGGAATATAGGAAATGATTTTTAATATAAAAATAATTCCAGAACAGTGTTTAATCTCTAGAAAATTCATATTAGCTCCTTTTTAGTCCATTCTAGTTCCCATAATTTTGTATTAATATTGCCTACTACTTGATAACACTGTTTTAACATGAAATCTATACTAGAATTGATTACTCAATTAATTTTGTAGCAAGCACACACGAACTTCGGAAATTCATAACTCACAATCCGTAACTCCGATTTGATCCGTTCAAGTTGCGTTAGTCTCGTAGAAACGCGTAGATCATTACTATTCAGTTTGTTCTTATGTTTGGTGTGATGTTAATTTTGTCTATATCATGTTTGTCTGTATTGCTACGTTTAGCGGTGAGGACACGTGTCATCTGAAAAGCAAGTTGGTACCTGGAATCTCAAGTGCCAGGCAAGTTGTGCCCTTGATTCACTTTTGTTACCCAATAATGTTCTTTATAATCATTTACCATGCATAGGTTTTAATTTTGATGGGACCCAATAGGTCACCCTAGATTGTTTTATCTCATTACCTTGTTTACCCCTGAATCACTTGGGTAGTTTATGCTATTGCTTTACGTGGTTTTTGGGTTAATATTTCATTATATCCATGTTCCAGTTATTTTGTTATTCTATTTATGTTCATGTCAAGATCATTATGTTATTGTTAATTGGAACATGGAGCTTAACTTGAGAATCACGTGCCACCACAAGGGAGGAATGGGGACCCCTTGGCTGACTAATTAGGAAAGCTAGTGGAAGACTACCTTACCCGAAAGGGGCAAGGGCAGTAGGGGAGTGGTCAGTGTAGGGAGGTCCCTGGTTGATTTTGCTGCGATGGCGGTCAGCTAGGAACCCTGCATTGGAACTTCCTATAAACTGTAGCGGGTTTTCGGAAGCTAGTGGAACTTTGTAAAGGCCTCGTAGTGGATCCCTAGCCATTCACCTTGGTAGTGTCTAAGGGCCTAGCTAACCCTGGCGACATGGGAAACACGACTTGTGGGTAAAGGGTACAACCTCTACAGAGTGTAAAACTGGTATACTAGCCGAGCTCACGGTCATGAGCGGCTCAGGACTCTCCGATGATTAAATTATGGAACCTAAACTCAATTTGTCATTTGCATTTGCATGGGATTTGTTATTAATTGTGTTCTATTATTTTATTATGGTTTGGTATTCACTTACACTTAGTAACTGCTAATAAAATTTTGACCAACTACTTAAAAGCAATGCTCAGCTTTAACCTCTATCATTGATTAGCCTTACACATCACATGAGCTCACACCTTTGTGAGTTTATGTCCACTGGTTCCCCACAACTTGTTGAGCTATGATCATGTGTGAGCTCACCCTTGCTGTCTCACACCCCCCCACAGGAGAAGATCAGGTGGTTCAGGAGGAGCCGCCTAACACTGAGGAGTTCGATCTGATCTAGGTGGCGTTTCCCAGTCGACTTTGGCGCCGACGATCCTTAGTTTGTTTTATCTTTATTACTTTATTTTGTAATAAGTCTTCCGCTATGTAATAAATACTCTGATGTTTTATGACATTTACCTCTATATACTCTGTTATTGTATATGTTGTCTTCTTGGCGCATGTATGAGATGCACCTGGCTTTGTTCCTTAAAGCCGGGTGTTACAAGCCGTGTGACCCATCTGCCAAGGGGTCATGAATCCCATACACCTCTACCAAGGAAGCGAGGCAGGGTAACACTACGAGGCCTTTACAAAGTTCCACTAGCTTCAGACTACCCGCTACAGTTTATAGGAAGCTCCAGTGCAGGGTTCTTGCCGACCGCCATCGCAGCAAAATCAAACAAGGACCTCCCTACACTGACCACTCCCCTACTGCCCTTGCCCCTTTCGGGTAAGGTAGCCCTCCCCTAGCTTTCCTAGTTAATCAGCCAAGGGCGTCCCATTAAACCCTTGTGGTAGCACTGTTTTCCCGGGTGGTCGCTCCATGTTCCCATTAATTTAATGATCTTAACATGAACAGTAATAATAACAAGATAATAACAGAATAATCATGAATAGTGTATCTCCATACCCAATCTACATAAAGCAATAGCAAGTACTACCCAAAAATTATTTCAGGGGTGAACAAGGTATAGAGGTAATCAAAACTGGGGTAACATAAAGGCTCCCATCAAAATTAACCTATGCAGATCATTAAAATTAATAAGAACATGGCTGGGAAAAGTAAGTGATCAAGGGCACAACTTGCCTTCAATGAGCTCCTGCTCAGCTACCTCTACTTGTTGAACCTCAGACTCCACAGTGGTTTGCTCGTCTATTCGCATCAACACAATACATACATAGTATAGCAAAAATTAACATTGCACCAAACATATAAATAAAATGCACAGTAAAAATCTACACATTAAAATGAGATCATAGGAACTGGATTCACTAAATTTGGAGTTATAGAATTCAAGTTATGAATTTTATAAGATTTAATGTGATTAAAATAGGATTAAATGTTAAATTAATGTTTTAACAGAGTTCATGTCAAAACAGAGATACTAAATGATAGAGGATATTATTACAAAATTTTAGAAATTGGAATGACTCAATTTGGAGCTAAAATGAATTTTCTATGCATTTTACAAGTTTCTAGATTTGTTTTTGTATTAAAAATGAATTTCTATAAATATTTCTCTGTTTTTAAACACCTCTGGACTGGGCCTCATTTACTGGGAAGCACAGGGTTCTCGGCGCAAGATTCCCGAGACACAGAGAATAGTGACTCAGGATGGCGGGTTGATTCCGCAAGAACCCTGGGTCTCATTTGCTAAACCGTCTGGGCGAAGGGGTACGGTTCACCCAGAGCCGTAGGATTGCCAACCAACGGTGTAGATTAGATGGTCTTGCCATAAAACCATGGCCATCGGATTTCTGAGGAATGCCCCGGATTTTAAAGTACCTAGATCATCACACACCCACTGGATCCGAATCAAACGGTTGACGATCCATCCCCAATCCTCCACCACACGATGCGCCCAGCCAGCATCAATCCGAGCCACCCCTAACTGATCGAATGGCCAGGGGACCTCCTTCTTCCCCCAGACAGGGACCATGGCGGAGCTCGCCCAATACGGCGGCACTGTTGTCGGGGACATGCAATCCAAGGCGACGACGCACTAATAGCGGAATCCTAGGGTTTTACGCGTAATTGGGTTGTCCGTGAATCAAAAGAGGGTGGTTTTATGGGCGCGGATGACTCACCCAGGTTGGTCGACGGTCGGTTGCGGTCTCCGATCAATGCACGAACGACGACGAGCAATTTCTGCCCACAGGCAATAGAATCCGCCCCGTGATCGGCTCCAACACTTGCGACGGGACCTTCCGGTTCCCAGGACACTCCGTTGCGATCCAGGAATCGATCACAGATGCGTCGACGGCGGCGGTCCAAACACGAGGTGACGGCGGCACAGTTGGTCCCCAACGCGCCCAGGATATCGCGGCAGCGCGGATGCGGCTGAAGAGGAGGCGCCGAGACGGGGCCGAGCGGAGCTTTATATACTAGGTAAGGATAAGGCTCGGCTGTGCCCACGAACTCGGCTGGTTGACGCCCGCCCGCGCAAAGCTCGCGAGGTGGTTGACGCCTCTGAGCGAGCGGGCCCACACGGCAGCGAGTCAAGCACTTCGGTCCCGCGTGTCGGTGTAAGCGAAGGGCGGCAGCGCGGGAGTGGATAATTGGGCCGCCAGGGGAAAACGCCCATGGGCCGAGGAGGCCGAATCCTGCCAGCGCCGACTTCTTATTCCTTTTCCTTTTTCTTTTCTCTTATTCTTCTTTTTTTTTACTTCCAAGTTCAATTTATATTCCAATTTGAATTCAAACATAAATTCAAGCTTGTGCTACATTAATTTCCTTTACATTTGTGAAGTTAAAAATACCAGTTTTTAAAAATATAATTATATTATTTATATTTTTATACCCTTTCTTTTCTTCTCATTTTCAAAACCCTATTTGAATTCAAGTTTAATTCAAACTTTTGTGGATCTTCATTTATAAACTCTATTTTTGCAATTAAAAATACTAAGCCTGAAGATATTTAATTATACATTTGATTTATATTTTCATATCTCTTCTCTTTTCCTTATTTTCAAACCCTAATTTCCACTTAGGGTTTAATTCAACATTTAGATTTATCATTACTATCCTTATTATTTTTATTTAATGCACAAACATATAAAACTCCATCAAGATGCATTTTCTTTTTATCATTTGTTTTAATTCATTTCCAACTTTCATGTATGCTCTTTTTATGATGCAAATATGGCACATAAGATAAGGATTTCACTATATAATCCTTTTATACAATTTTTGAGTATTACACTGAAGCAGCAGGGGAGCCCTCTCCCACGGCGTAAGAACGACGCGCCCATGCCCCGTTCCTCGAACGGCCCGCGCACGCGCAACAGACGCCCTGCGAATCACCCGTCCCGTCGCATTGACTCCCTGGCAGAGCAAGCGACACCGTTGGCAGGCGAAGCAGGCGACGTTACACCTCTGTCATGATGACCGCGTCAAAAAAGGTGCGCCACGATTTTTAATTCATATCCTTTTCCGTTTCCTCTCTCTCTCTCTTGCCACAGGGACCGAGAAAGGGGATATTTTGAAAGGGATCCTTCCCCACGAAGGAAACGGGCCCCCGAGCCCTCCTACTGATAAGGGGTTCGAAGGCTGGCCCCTCGATAGGGTTCGACAGCCGCCCCAGAACACGCAGAATGAGGGATGACCCTGGGTACGTCCGATACATGGCCGAGGCGCGGGCTACGCTCCCAAGGTACCCTAGGACATTTCTGAGACCAGCGGGAGCGACTCGTAATGGAATCCCACTGGAGGGATGCATCGAGCCCTCGGACCCTGTCAAAAAGGGTCTGGGTCCAGCGAATCACCTGCAGGTACTTTTGGAGCGCGCCTCTGGGCCACTAGCCGACCCCTAACGAACGAGGCACAGGCGTCCACTCGGATCACCCGTTAGCAACTCACCAGAAACGCCATGATCGGTGCTCTCCGAGGGTAACATGGCACTTTCCCTCCCTTCCTCCTTGCGGAAAGGTGACGAAGGGGCATATAATAAAAGTCGAGACAGTCCTTGATCGTCCTCTCGCTCCGTGCAGAGGCTCGGGGGCTGCTCTCGCACCTGGCTACGACCAAACTGTTGACAGCGTCAACAAACCAGCTTCAAAACTCGGAACTTGATTGTGCACCCGGGCTACGGCCAGGCCGCATGAGGGAACAACAGGACCGGCCGAGGCATCACGAAAGGCGTTAAGACCTCAGAGGAGTCAAACCACTCCTCCGAGGCCTCGGGGGCTACACCCGGCGGGTGCGCTCGCGCGCACCCGTCGGAACAAAGTATAACCGAGAAAGGCCGGTCCCCTCACTAAAAATGCGGCAAAGCCTCGAAGCGAGCATCGCCACTCCCTTCGAGGCTCGGGGGCTACTGTCGGGTACCATAAATAGGGGTACCCCCAGCACTCCTAATCACGGCTGGTAAACACCTTCAGAGCAAACCGTGAAGACTGACAGTTCGGGTCAAAGTCAAAGCTTCGTCTGCCAAGGGACACGGTCTCGCCTCGCCCGAGCCCGGCCTCGGGCGGAACAGTGGTCCCGGACGAATTCACGTCTCGCCCGAGGGTCTCCTCAGGCAGTGAGCGCACCCTCGGGTTAGCTAAAGGCAAGCCTTGTCGTGCAAGCGACCTTGGCCAAATCGCCTTACCAGCCGACCGTATTGCATGCGCATTTAATGCTGGGATCGCCTGACACCTTATCCTGACACGCGCGCCTCAGTCGGCAAGGTCAAAGTGACCGCAGTCACTTCGCCCTTTCACTGACCGATCTGACAGGAAAACAGCGCCGCCCGCCGCGCTCCGACTGCTGTGCCAACCACCCGGGCGAAACTGACAACGGTCAAGTTCAGCCTCGGGTGCAACAGGAAGCTCCGCCTCGCCCGACCCCAGGGCTCGGCCTTGGCCTCGGCCTCAGGAGGAAATCTCCACCTCGCCCGACCCTAGGGCTCGGCCTCGGCCTCGGCCTCGGGAAGAGTCACATCCTCGCCCGACCCTGGGCCTCAGCCCTAGCCTCGGCCTCGGAGGAGTCGCCGCCTCGCCCGACCTCAGTCTCGGATCGACCGTGCCACAAGGGATGCATCATTACCCTACTCCTAGCTAGCTCAGGCTATGAAGGAACAAGACCGGTGTCCCATCCAGCTTACCTCGGTAACATGCAATGATGGTTCCCCGCATGCAACCATGACGTCGGTGGTTCTCAAGCCCCCTACAAAAGCAAGGAGACGTCAGCAGGATCCATGCAGCGCCAACAGTTGTACTGCTACAGGGCTCAAGGCACTTCTCCGACGGCCACGATTCTACCTCTACAGGACTCGAGACGTCCCCCCGGCGGCCACGTTGTTATCTGTACAGGGCTCAGGGCACTTCCCTGCCAGCCACGTTAGCTCCTAGCTACACCCCATTGTACAACTGGGCATCTCCTTACGTCTATAAAAGGGAGTGTCCAGGGCCCCGCGAGGAAGGAGAAGGAGGAGAAGAGAGAAGAAATGAAAAAGGAGGGGGGAGGAAGGAGAAAAAGGGAGACGAACATACGAGGATACATATACACGAACGCAAGGCAAAGGGAAGGGAGAGGACGAGCAGGGCCCGACCCCTCTCTCTCTCTCTCTCGTACTCGCGCTCTCGCTTTCGCCCTCTCGCAATGCTTGTAACCCCTACAACGAGCACCCTGGTGCAGGATAATACAAGGCTCATTCCCCCACTTGTGTTCCATCTCGCACCAACCCATCTGGGCAGGGACACGCAGCGACAAATTTACTCGTCGGTCCAGGGACCCCCTGGGTCCGAAACCCCGACAATACTGTTATTAGAAAATGTTTCGTGATCCATTTGTGATCCTAGCCATGTATAAATTTTATTCTAGCTATTTCACCTCTACGTAGTACAGTGCCCGTGTCTTGCGATGGCACAATTATATTTGATGAGTGACTCTAGCAATCCATTATCATGGCATGACTATTATGCATAAAATTCACATAAAAGTAAATTTAACTTCAAGCATGAATAGAAAGTAACATATGAGCAATTCATATATCCTTAGTTGCTATAACATATTTTCTGCAAGTTGGTCAGGCTAAATTTATTTGGTCTATATTGTAACTTAGCAATAGATATACAATTTAGTACATGGTCACAATTAGGAACCTACTCTCTACAACCTAAGCATATGATACAAACTTCACATATATTATCATTGATCTCAACCTTTGTACATGGTCAAAATTAGGAACCTACCATCTATAACCTAAGCATCTGATACAAACTTCACATATATTATATTTGATCTCAACCTGAGCATCTGATATGAACTTCATATATATTATCGTTGATCTTAATCTCAAATTCTTTGTCGGCAACCAATAACCAATACAGTATTACCATGGCCTCGACGACGACGCGCGGTCCATGAATGGTCCCATGCATGTTGTGAGGTTCTTGATATAGGTTGCCTCATAGAGCTTCTTCTTCCCTGCCTCGATGGCCTCAACGCTTGACTTGCTCAATCAAACTATTAACAAGTAACCCTATGACTACGAATGCTTCTCGCCAAGCAGATCCTACAATGAAGATATTTCATTTTATGGTTTTCTAGTAAATACACTACGAAATGCTCAATAGATGTAGAAGAGAAAACACCAAATTTCTCAAAACAACAAAAAGAAAAAATAATTAACTGAATAGCCACAATCTAGAGAGCAAGTCCATATAATGCTTACAAAAAACATAGTGTTAAATTTATTCCCCGCAGGGATCGAGCAGACCAGATTTGCCTAAATCTAGAGAGCAGAAGCAATAGGTCTAGCCAGACTTAGAATTTAAAGATGGAAAAGTTTTGCCTTAATATGAAATATGATCCTTCCCTCCAGTTTCTATGTTGTTCTTTGGAAAAAGTAAAACAATCAATGTACACCATAATTATGATTTGAGATAAAAGACCTAGTATCATGAATCATATGAAGGTCAGAATATATATGATTATTTTTCTAGTTGTGACTCAATCGCCTCATGGGCTTTTGCAAGTATATGTACTTGGAGTCCAGTAAGACACGCAGAAATTATAGAAAGTGTGAAAATCAAACATACCATGAATCACTGAAACTTCCGATTTCTATAACCAACTTCTTCCTTTTGTCCCATGTTGGCCTAAACATCTGTGTACACAACGTCTGCTCCCTTAATTGCTTCCTTGGGATATAGATTTGACAGGTGAGAGAACAATAGTTTCAACAAATTGACAAGGTAATGAAAGGAGCCAAAGCGCATTTGCATGCTTGTCATCAGCAAACACAAGATTTCCTCTCACAAAAGTCGACAGGACCTTACCAGAAAGTTGCTTTCCTACATATGCTGAAATATTCTGCAAAATATAAAGATACTACTTGCTATTTGCCAAGTATCAGAGTATAGCATTTTAAATAGTTCAAGTGTTGTAGGGCCATTTGAGGAAGTAAACCTGATGTTTATGATATATAACATGGTTGTTGTCAAGTTGAAACTCTGTTTTGGGTTTCCATACTACAATTCAGCATGGTATCCTGGTAGAATAGCTCCCTACATGATTCAGTACTACCACATGAGAATACGTTGAGAATGATAACTAAACATAATTCTAAGTTTGGTGCATGACTTTGCATTACCATCAAGTTAAATGGTGTATAGCGCATAATTTAAGTACCTTATTCTTTTGGCCTGCAAGCTTGGCTGGCCTTTCGCTCCACCATGAGGCTAGCTGATTTAGAGTAATGCCATACTTTTTGCCCATATGACCATGTCACCGGGAGGACAAACTACAAATAGTTATGCCAATTTTATTTGATGCAAACACATTGAATCTGCAAATCACGGAGCATTCCTCTTGTCCAACGTCGAACAGCGGAGCCATCATTCCTGAACCACACGAGTCTCTCAGGAATCAGGCTGCCGAACACAGCAGAAACGGAGCGCCATCGATCGGCTTCAGAGTTTCATGGGCGTACGTGAGAGCACCTAGAGGGGGGGGGTGAATAGGTGATCCTGTCAAACTTGAAAACTTAAGCCACAAAAACTTGATTAAGCGTTAGCACAATAATCGCCAAGTGACTAGAGAGGAGTCTCAACAAAACACAATAACCACAAGAGATCAATCACAGAGATGGCACAATGGTTTATCCCGTGGTTCGGCCAAGACCAACGCTTGCCTACTCCACGTTGTGGCGTCCCAACGGACGAGGGTTGCAATCAACCCCTCTCAAGCGGTCCAAAGACCCACTTGAATACCACGGTGTTTTGCTTTGCTTTTCTTTATCCCGTTCACGAGGAATCTCCACAACTTGGAGCCTCTCGCCCTTACACTTGAAGTTCACAAAGAAGCACGGAGTAAGGGAGGGATGAGCAACGCACACAAGACACAAAAATCAGAGTGTCAACACGCACACAAGTCGCAACAAGAGCTCGCAACAAAACCCGACGAGTTCACAACTCAACTAGAGCTCTAGATGCTATCACGAAGAAACAAATGCATGGAATCGAAGTCTTGGTGCTTAGGAATGCTTTGAGAATGCTTGGTGTACTCCTCCATGCACCTAGGGGTCCCTTTTATAGCCTCAAGGCAGCAAGGAGCCGTTGAGAGCATTCCAGGAAGGCAGATCTTGCCTTCTGTCGCCTAGCGCACCAGACAGTCCGGTGCACCACCGGACACTGTCCGGTGTGGATTTCTTTCCTTCTTTGGCGAAGTCGACCGTTGAAAATCCAGAGCCGTTGGCGCATCGGACACTGTCCGGTGCACACCGGACAGTCCGGTGCCCCAATGTGACCGTTGGCTTGGCCACGCGTCACGCGCGGAATCTTCGGCCGACCGTTGCCCCGGCTGACCGTTGGCTCACCGGACAGTCCGGTGAATTATAGCCGTACGCCGTTAATTATCTCCCGAGAGCGACGAGTTCGCCTGTGAACGGCTCACCGGACAGTCCGGTGCACCACCGGACAGTCCGGTGAATTATAGCCGTACACCACCGTCGAAGTCCCGAGGGCAGCAAGTTCGCCAGAGCCAGTCTGGCGCACCGGACACTGTCCGGTGCACCCAGACCGAGCTGACTTTGCCTGAACAGAGCCATCTCATTTCTAATTCAATTTTTCCTGTTTCCAGCACTTAGACACAATACATTAGTCCATAAAACAATGTACTAAGTCTAGAAACATACCTTTTGACATGATTTGCACTTTGTCCACCACTTTGCATAGATTAACACAAAAGCACTTGTGTTGGCACTCAATCACCAAAATACTTAGAAATGGCCCAAGGGCACATTTCCCTTTCAATCTCCCCCTTTTTGGTGATTTATGCCAACACAACATAAAGCAACTAGAACAAGTGCAATATCAATGCAAATGAACACCCAAAATTGTTTTGATTCATATTTGGCATATATGGATCACTATTTGCCACCACTTGGTTTGTTTTTGCAAATCAAACTCAATTTCCTATCTCTAAGTCAAATCCACTTGTAGAGACATAAAGAGAGGTATTCCAAAAGAAATTGATCAAGGATTTCAAAAACTCCCCCATTTTCCCATAATCAACCATTTTCCCCACAAGAGACCAACTTTTGACAAAAAGAGACAATAAAAGAGTTTTGACAAACCAAAAGCTCTATTCTATTATTTTCAAAATTTCTCAAGTGGTAGCTGATCCATTTATTGCTTTGGCCTTTATTTTCTCCCCCTTTGGCATCAAGCACCAAAACGGGATCAATCTTGGCCCCTTAACCCCATTGCCTCACCAAAATCTTCAAATAAGAACACAAAGGCAATAAGAGTACATGAGATGAACTTGGAATAAGTTACCCTTTCATCGGAGTGCAGTGGAAGTCTTTCATGGTCCAAGTCCACCTTTTCCCTTTCAAACTTCCTTTGAGACTAAATTAAGAGAACTCAAGCACACGGTTAGTCTCAAAGGGTCAAGTTGTAACACAACTCCCCCTAAATATGTGCATCACTTGCAAAAGGACTTATGAGGTCCGGGGAGTGATTGTACAACTTGAGCACCACAAGTAAGCAACAAAATGCATAAGGAACATGATCAAGACATAAACACATGTATGCTATAAATCAATCCAAGTTCCGCGAATCCAAGACATTTAGCTCACTACGCAACCTGCAAAAGGTCTTCTCATCTAGAGGCTTGGTAAAGATATCGGCTAGCTGGTTCTCGGTGCTAACATGAAACACTTCGATATCTCCCTTTTGCTGGTGATCTCTCAAAAAGTGATGCCGGATGTCAATGTGCTTTGTGCGGCTGTGCTCAACAGGATTTTCTGCTATTCGGATAGCACTCTCATTATCACATAGGAGTGGGACTTTGCTCAGATTGTAGCCAAAGTCCCGGAGGGTTTGCCTCATCCAAAGTAGTTGCGCGCAACACTGTCCTGCGGCAACGTACTCGGCCTCAGCAGTGGATAGGGCAACGGAAGTTTGTTTCTTAGAGTTCCACGACACCAGGGACCTTCCTAAGAATTGGCACGTCCCCGATGTACTCTTCCTGTCGACCTTACATCCAGCATAGTCGGAATCTGAGTATCCAATCAAGTCAAAGTTAGACCCCTTTGGATACCAGATCCCGAAGCAAGGCGTAGCGACTAAATATCTAAGAATTCGCTTCATAGCCACTAAGTGACACTCCCTTGGATCGGATTGAAATCTAGCACACATGCATACACTAAGCATAATATCCGGTCTACTAGCACACAAATAAAGTAAAGACCCTGTCATAGACCGATATGCCTTTTGATCAACGGACTTACCTCCTTTGTTAAGGTCGGTGTGTCCGTCGGTTCCCATCGGAGTCTTTGCGGGCTTGGCGTCCTTCATCCCAAATCGCTTTAGCAAGTCTTGTGTGTACTTCGTTTGGGAGATGAAGGTGCCGTCCTTGAGTTGCTTCACTTGGAACCCAAGGAAGTAGTTCAACTCACCCATCATCGACATCTCGAATTTCTGCGTCATCACCCTGCTAAACTCTTCACAAGACTTTTGATTAGTAGAACCAAATATTATGTCATCGACATAAATTTGGCACACAAAAAGATCACCATCGCAAGTCTTAGTGAAAAGAGTTGGATCGGCTTTTCCAACCTTGAAAGCATTAGCAATTAAAAAGTCTCTAAGGCATTCATACCATGCTCTTGAGGCTTGCTTAAGTCCATAGAGCGCCTTAGAGAGCTTACACACGTGGTCAGGGTACCGTTCATCCTCGAAGCCAGGGGGTTGCTCCACGTACACCTCCTCCTTGATTGGCCCGTTGAGGAAAGCGCTCTTCACATCCATTTGGAACAACCTGAAAGAATGGTGAGCAGCATATGCTAGCAATATACGAATAGATTCTAGCCTAGCCATAGGAGCAAAAGTCTCCTCAAAGTCCAAACCTGCGACTTGGGCATAACCTTTTGCCACAAGTCGAGCCTTGTTCCTCGTCACCACCCTGTGCTCGTCCTGTTTGTTGCGAAACACCCACTTGGTTCCCACAACATTTTGCTTGGGACGAGGCACCAGTGTCCAAACTTCATTCCTCTTGAAATTGTTGAGCTCTTCCTGCATGGCCAACACCCAGTCCGGATCTAGCAAGGCCTCTTCTACCCTAAAATGCTCAATAGAAGAGACAAAGGAGTAATGCTCACAAAAATTAACTAATCTAGAACGAGTAGTTACTCCCTTGCTAATATCACCCAAAATTTGGTCGACGGGATGATTCCTTTGAATCGTCGCTCGAACTTGGGTTGGAGGTGCCTGAGGTGCTTCTTCCTCTTCAACTTGAACATCCTATGCTCCCCCTTGATCATGTGCCTCCACTTGCGGTACCTGTTCTTCATCTTGGGTTGAGGGATGCACCATTGTTGAGGAAGAAGGTTGATCTTGCTCCAATTGTTCCTGTGGTCGCACATCGCCAATCGCCATGGTGCGCATTGCGGCCGTTGGAACGTCTTCTTCATCTACATCATCAAGATCAACAACTTGCTCTCTTGGAGAGCCATTAGTCTCATCAAATACAACGTCGCTAGAGACTTCAACCAAACCCGATGATTTGTTGAAGACCCTATACGCCTTTGTATTTGAGTCATAACCTAATAAAAACCCTTCTACAGCTTTGGGAGCAAATTTAGAAGTTCTACCTTTCTTCACAAGAATATAGCACTTGCTCCCAAATACACGAAAGTAAGACACATTAGGTTTGTTACCGGTTAGAAGCTCATACGAAGTCTTCTTGAGGAGGCGGTGAAGGTAGACTCGGTTGATGGCGTGGCAAGCCGTGTTCACAGCTTCCGACCAAAACCGCTCGGGGGTCTTGAATTCTCCAAGCATCGTCCTTGCCATGTCTATGAGCGTCCTGTTCTTCCTCTCTACCACACCATTTTGTTGTGGTGTGTAGGGAGCGGAGAACTCGTGCTTGATCCCTTCCTCCTCAAGGAACTCCTCCACTTGAAGGTTCTTGAATTCGGACCCATTGTCGCTCCTTATCTTCTTCACCTTGAGCTCAAACTCATTTTAAGCTCTCCTGAGGAAGCGCTTGAGGGTCCCTTGGGTTTCAGATTTATCCTGCAAAAAGAATACCCAAGTGAAGCGGGAAAAATCATCAACTATAACAAGACCATACTTACTTCCTCCTATGCTTAGATAGGCGACGGGTCCGAAGAGGTCCATATGAAGCATCTCCAAGGGTCTTGATGTGGTCATCACATTTTTGGTGTGATGAGAGCTTCCCACCTGTTTCCCTGCTTGACAAGCTGCACAAGGTCTATCTTTTTCGAAATGCACATTAGTTAGACCTATCACGTGTTCTCCCTTTAGAAGCTTGTGGAGGTTCTTCATCCCCACATGTGCTAAGCGGCGATGCCACAGCCAGCCCATGCAAGTCTTAGCAATTAAGCATGCATCTAGACCGGCCTCTTCTTTTGCAAAATCAACCAAATAAAGTTTGTCGTCTAGTACACCCTTAAAAGCTAGTGAACCATCACACCTTCTAAAGACGGACACATCTACATTTGTGAATAGACAATTATATCCCATATTGCATAATTGACTAACAGACAACAAATTATATCCAAGAGACTCAACTAAAAACACATTAGATATAGAGTGCTCGGATGAAATAGCAATTTTACCTAACCCTTTTACCTTGCCTTGGTTCCCATCACCGAATATTATTAAATCTTGGGAATCCTTGTTCTTGACGTAGGAAGAGAACATCCTCTTCTCCCCCGTCATATGGTTTGTGCATCCGCTGTCGATAATCCAGCTTGAACCCCCGGATGCATAAACCTGCAAGGCAAATTTAGGCTTGGGTCTTAGGTACCAAACTCTTGTTGGGTCCTACAAGGTTAGTCACAATTGTCTTAGGGACCCAAATGCAAGTCTTGTCTCCCTTACATTTGGCCCCTAACTTCCTAGCAATCACCTTCTTATTCTTTCTACAAATGGCAAATGAAGCATTGCAAGCATGATATATTGTAGAAGGTTCATTAACTTTCCTAGGAACATTAACAACATTCCTCCTAGGCATATTATGAACAACATTTCTCCTAGCAACATTCCTATCATGCATAACATGGGAACTAGAAGCAGTCATAGCATGAAAATCAAAAGCATCATAACTTCTAAAGGCATTCTTAGAATGTCTCCTATCATGATACATGAAAGCATGGTTATTTTGCACACTACTAGCCATAGGGGCCTTCCCTTTCTCCTTGGCGGAGATGGGAGCCTTATGGCTTGTTAAGTTCTTGGCTTCCCTCTTGAAGCCAAGACCATCCTTAATTGAGGGGTGTCTACCAATCGTGTAGGCATCCCTTGCAAATTTTAGTTTGTCAAATTCACTTTTGCTAGTCTTAAGTTGGGCATTAAGACTAGCCAATTCATCATTTAATTTGGAAATTGAAACTAGGTGTTCACTACAAGCATCAATATCAAAATCTTTACACCTATTGCAGATCCTAACATGTTCTACACAAGAGTTAGATGTACTTGCTACTTCTAGTTTAGCATTTAAATCATCATTTACACCTTTTAAAGTAGAAATGGTTTCATGACAAGTAGATAGTTCATAAGAAAGCATTTCATTTCTTTTAACTTCTAAAGCATGAGATCTTTGTGCCTCTACAAATTTATCATGTTCTTCATACAACAAATCCTCTTGCTTTTCTAGTAGCCTATTCTTGTCATTCAAGGCATCAATTAACTCATTAATTTTGCCAATTTTAATTCTATCTAAACCTTTAAATAAACTAGAATAGTCTATTTCATCGTCATCACTAGAATCATCATCACTTGAAGAAGCATAAGTGGTATCCCGAGTACACACCTTCTTCTCCTTCGCCATGAGGCATGTGTGATGTTCGTTGGGGAAGAGGGATGACTTGTTGAAGGCGGTGGCGGCGAGTCCTTCATTGTCGGAGTCGGAGGAGGAGCAATCCGAATCCCACTCCTTTCCGATATGTGCCTCGCCCTTGGCCTTCTTGTAATTCTTCTTCTTTTCCCTTTTGTTCCCTTTTTCCTGGTCACTTTCATTATCGGGACAGTTAGCAATAAAATGTCCAATCTTACCACATTTGAAGCATGAGCGCTTCCCCTTTGTCTTGGTCTTGCTTGGCTGTCCCTTGCGACCCTTTAGCGTCGTCTTGAAGCGCTTGATGATGAGGGCCATCTCTTCATCATTAAGCCCGGCCGCCTCTACTTGCGCCACCTTGCTAGGTAGCGCCTCCTTGCTCCTCGTTGCCTTGAGAGCAATAGTTTGAGGCTCTTGAATTGGTCCATTTAGTGCATCGTTGACGTATCTCGCCTCCTTGATCATCATTCGCCCGCTTACGAATTTCCCAAGAACTTCTTCGGGTGACATCTTGGTGTACCTAGGATTTTCACGAATATTGTTCACCAGATGTGGATCAAGTACAGTAAATGACCTTAGCATTAGACGAACGACGTCGTGGTCCGTCCATCGCGTCCTTCCGTAGCTCCTTATCTTGTTGATGAGGGTCTTGAGCCGGTTGTATGTTTGGGTTGGCTCCTCGCCCCTTATCATCGCGAATCTTCCAAGCTCGCCCTCCACCAACTCCATTTTGGTGAGCAAGGTGACGTCGTTCCCCTCATGAGAGATCTTGAGGGTGTCCCAGATCTGCTTGGCATTGTCCAAGCCGCTCACCTTATGGTACTCGTCCCTGCACAAAGAGGCTAACAACACAGTAGTAGCTTGTGCATTTTTATGAATCTGTTCATTAATAAATATAGGACTATCCGAGCTATCAAATTTCATTCCATTCTCAACAATCTCCCATATGCTTGGATGGAGAGAGAACAAGTGACTACACATTTTGTGACTCCAAAATCCGTAGACCTCCCCATCAAAGTGTGGAGGTTTGTCAAGAGGGATGGAAAGCAAGTGAGCATTTGAACTCTGAGGAATACGAGAGTAATCGAAAGAAAAATTCGAATTAACCGTCTTTCTTTTCTCGTAGTCGTTGTCGTCGTCCTTGTGGGAAGAAGTAGACTCGTCGCTGTCGTCGTAGTAGACGATCTCCTTGATGCGTCTCGTCTTCTTCTTCTTCCCATCTTTGCGTTTGTAGCCCGAGCCCGAGTCGGTAGGCTTGTCATCCTTCGGCTCGTTGATGAAGGACTCCTCCTTATCGTTGATCACGATTCCCTTCCCCTTAGGATCCATCTCTTCGGGCGATTAGTCCCTTCGTGAAGAGAACGGCTCTGATACCAATTGAGAGCACCTAGAGGGGGGGGTGAATAGGTGATCCTATCAAACTTGAAAACTTAAGCCACAAAAACTTGATTAAGCGTTAGCACAATAATCGCCAAGTGACTAGAGAGGAGTCTCAACAAAACACAATAACCACAAGAGATCAATCACAGAGATGGCACAATGGTTTATCCCGTGGTTCGGCCAAGACCAACGCTTGCCTACTCCACGTTGTGGCGTCCCAACGGACGAGGGTTGCAATCAACCCCTCTCAAGCGGTCCAAAGACCCACTTGAATACCACGGTGTTTTGCTTTGCTTTTCTTTATCCCGTTCACGAGGAATCTCCACAACTTGGAGCCTCTCGCCCTTACACTTGAAGTTCACAAAGAAGCACGGAGTAAGGGAGGGATGAGCAACGCACACAAGACACAAAAATCAGAGTGTCAACACGCACACAAGTCGCAACAAGAGCTCGCAACAAAACCCGACGAGTTCACAACTCAACTAGAGCTCTAGATGCTATCACGAAGAAACAAATGCATGGAATCGAAGTCTTGGTGCTTAGGAATGCTTTGAGAATGCTTGGTGTACTCCTCCATGCGCCTAGGGGTCCCTTTTATAGCCTCAAGGCAGCTAGGAGCCGTTGAGAGCATTCCAGGAAGGCAGATCTTGCCTTCTGTCGCCTAGCGCACCAGACAGTCCGGTGCACCACCGGACACTGTCCGGTGTGGATTTCTTTCCTTCTTTGGCGAAGTCGACCGTTGAAAATCCAGAGCCGTTGGCGCACCGGACACTGTCCGGTGCACATCGGACAGTCCGGTGCCCCAATGTGACCGTTGGCTCGGCCACGCGTCACGCGCGGAATCCTCGGCCGACCGTTGCCCCGGCTGACCGTTGGCTCACCGGACAGTCCGGTGCCTCACCGGACAGTCCGGTGAATTATAGCCGTACGCCGTTAATTATCTCCCGAGAGCGACGAGTTCGCCTGTGAACGGCTCACCGGACAGTCCGGTGCACCACCGGATAGTCCGGTGAATTATAGCCGTACACCACCGTCGAAGTCCCGAGGGCAGCAAGTTCGCCAGAGCCAGTCTGGCGCACCGGACACTGTCAAGTGCACCACCGGACAGTCCAGTGCACCCAGACCGAGCTGACTTTGGCTGAACAGAGCCATCTCATTTCTAATTCAATTTTTCCTGTTTCCAGCACTTAGACACAATACATTAGTCCATTGTTGGGGACTTGTTCTCAAATGCTAAGAGTTAAGAACAAGGCAACATAAAAAGTGTTAAATGTTAAAGTCCTTCGTCCTTCGAAACATTATGCCCCTTCAGGAAATAATGAATTTCAGACGAAGGTCATAAGGGACATACCTTCGTAACTATAACGAGTAATGACGAAGGACTCACATAAAGCACGAAATATAATATAAACAACATAAAATCATTTCTATTTTATTAACATGGAAAAATAGAAATGATTTCAAATTACAAATGTACCTTCGGTCCTGAAAGAAGGTATAAAGTACAAGTGTGACGCAAAAGCAGAATGCCAAGTCAGCGTGAACAGTACGGGAGTACTGTTCATCTATTTATAGACGCGGGACGCAGCCCACGTAAAATTACATTCATGTCCATTACATTTGTTAACAGTTTATGGAAATCTGTCGAGGCCCCCGAAGTCTTTTCATCTTTAAGTCGGTTCTCTCGTATGCCAACGCGCCGAAGCTTCCCTGCGCACAGCTTCGGCCGCCCTCGACCTTCGTCTGGTTCAGGCTTCGTCCTGGTCGTGCTCCATATCCATAATTCTGAATCCGAAAATACCTGTTCATATAATCCACTTGGAAAACATTGTCAAATCATGTTTTTGAGGACCTTCGGATGACGAAGGCCCCCAACAGTAGCCCCTCGCAATATTAATTTGTAAATAATAAATTCAGATTGCGATATGGACGAAGGCCTTGAGCCGAAGGTCCGAAAAAACACCTTCCCTTTGCTAGAATAGCAACATTCACTGACAAGCGGGGCCTTTTAATTTTCAGCGCCCTAGGCGTATAAATAAGATCACATCGCGAACTCATTTGATACGCACACTTGCCTTTTGCTTCGGCCCACTAAAATTTTTAGCGCTTGTTCATTAAGATTTGCTGTTCTTTTTGATTTCGAAGCTTCGGCCTCGGAAAGAATTTTTGAGCATTCCCGAAGATGTCTGAAGGCAAGAAGACCCCTGCTGAAACGAAGCTGAAGATCCCTGCTGAGACGAAGCTGAGTCTCGAGGAGGAGAAGAATCTAGGGTTCCTGATAGCGATGGCAGAGACTAATACAGAGAAAATTACGAAGGAAATTCTCGAAGGTTTATCTGAAGATTCTGATGACAGCGACAGCTATGATGTGGAAAGTGGTGGGGAAGAGGCCGAAGATCGACCGTGGCGACCAAGTCACACAGTTTTTGGGAAAACGACCATCAAGCAGAGTCACATTGATAATATGAGGGGGCGATATTTCCGAGACATATCTATTGTGAGAGCTGATGCCGGGGAGAAGACTTCTCCCACCCCCGAAGAGGATGAAGTTGTGATTTTCCGAAGCTTCCTCAGGGCTGGGCTTCGATTCCCCCTGAGCAATTTTGTTGTTGAGGTACTAAAAACATTCCAAGTTTACCTTCATCAACTCACTCCCGAAGCTATTATAAGAATGGGGATTTTTGTCTGGGCTGCAAGGAGCCAAGGTTTGGAACCGAACGCTAAAAGCTTCTGCAACATTCATGAGTTATTATACGAGACGAAGCCCTGGGGAAAAGAGCAATACCACAACAACTTTGGGTGCTACAGCTTCGGCGCCCGCTCCGGGTCAAGCTGCCCTGTGCCGACCTTTCGGAAGAGGTGGCCCGGAGCCTGGATGACTGAATGGTTTTATGTAAAGAATGATCTAACAGCTCAAGAGAATGTGAAGAGTATTATTATGCACCCAATCTGGCAACGCTTCGGTCTTCGAAGGCCGAAGATCGAAATGGACGAAGCCGCCGAAGAATGCCAAAGAGCCTTCGGGGTAGTTTGCTCGTTTATTGGGACAAGGGATTTGGTCCAAGAACACATCGCCTTCCGGGTATGGCCACTTGCAGAAAAGTGGGAAATGCCGAAGGAAACCATCAAAGAGTCCGACGAAGGCGGACTAGTCAGACTAAAGTACACATTCAAATATGCAGATAAATTTATTGAACCTGATGATGAATGGCTAAAAAGCATTGAAACGTTAAGTGATGAATTACTTGGGGCATATTCGAAGGCTGAAAATACTGCACTATCAGCAGCCTTCGGAGGCCGAAAAAAGAAGAGACTGAACCGAGTGTTTGATGCAGTCGGGTTCTTCTACCCTGATTATTGTTATCCCATCCGAAGGCAAAAAAGGAAAAACATAATCTCTGAAAAAGAAGAAGCTGGAACCGCTCCTAGCGAGCCAGAACCAAAAGGAAAAAGGTTGAAGGTCCTTACACACCGACCACGCCATATTGAACCAGCTTCGGTGCCTGAGTTCACTGGAGAAACTTCTTCGGCCGCCGAAGCTGAACAGCCAACCTTGCTGCCAGAAATTGCAGAGATGGCCAAAGCACCATCGACAGGAAAAATGGAAGAAGCGAAAAATCTGTCTAAGGAAAAAACATCAGAAATTTTAAGTCCTGTAGTAAATGTCGAAGCAGCAAAAATCCAAAAGGGTCCAATGGTGACCCCAAAAAGGAAGAGAATGGTAAATGTACTAGATGTCTTGGAGACAATTAAGTCTTCAAGCACAACTCCAAAAAAGAGTGTTGAAATTGCTGAAGCTTCCTCTGAAGCTCCGACGCAACAAGCCGAAGCTGAAGCTGGGCCTTCAGAGCCCTTCAGGGAACAAACTTTGGAGGCCGAAGCAATAAAAGTACCAGAACCAATTTCAATTGAAGAGACTGACACTGCCATCCCCGAAGCGCCTGCCAGCATGTGTGATTACATCATACGACATGCTTCGGGGAAAAAATTATCTGAAGAAGAAACTCATGAAGCTAACCATTATGCAAAGGAGCTAAAATATCCAAAGGGGGCAGTAATATTCAATGGGACAAATGAAGATGATTTTTTATACTGCCTGCCTGACAACAAAGAGCTCTCTGTCTGCCGAGAAATGGCCAGGAGTATTGGTTTCCCGAAGCTCGAATCTGGATTAAGCGCCATGACAAAAGAAGATCTCGCAGACAGTCTTGCGTACAACAGCCTGAAGGTATGGGAATTTAACGCTTGAAAAGAAAACCCTCTTGTATTATTATTATATTTTTTACACGACACATTCGTTTTTTCTTATATGAATTCTTTTTCGTATAGGGCCTGATCCTAAGCAACGCGCTGAGAGCGCAAAAGAGCGCCGAAGATGAAAGTTATGAGATTGCGTTCAACAACTTGCGCTCCGAAGTTATCAAATTGAGGAACGAAGCTCTAGAAAAGGATAAAATTCTTCTTACGCTGATAGACAAAGTAAAAAAGGATGAAGCTACTTCAAAAACCCAGGCCGAAGCCCACAAGCGTGAAATTAAAGATCTTCAGAAACAGCTGACTAGAGCTAGAGAGGAGCGCGTTCTTGAGGAAACAAAACGAGAACTCAGTGATCATATGGTCAACAAATTGGAGTTAAGAGTTAAAGAGCTTCGTACATCTCAGGGAAAGTGTTATGTCAAATCTATAGAATGTGTGAATAAAATTAAAACCAGCTTTGCCAGCGTGGGCGCCTTCTCCAGCGAAGAGAATTTCTCTCGAGGCAATCCCGAAGGTCCACTGGAATGGATTAGTCACGAAGCAGAGGCCTTCGAGGAGATCCTGAGCAGTCGTGGCGATATCTGCGCTTTTTCGGGCGCCAGAGGAATTGCCTCTGTCTTAGAGAAGAAAGGTTGCGATCATGTAAAATTTCTTGCTCAGTCCGAAGCTGCCTTATCTTCCGAAGACATTAAGGACCCCTCGGCCGAAGCAAGTGTAGTTGGCGGCAAATTTTTTACGGATATCTGGAACGACGGCGGCCGAGGAATGGCGCAAGAGATTATCCAAAGGAGTGAAAAAGGCATCCATGATGCTAGAAAAGTGGCGGAAACTACTGAAAAAAGTACGGAGCCCGAAAGGCAATTAGGTATTAATTAGTTGTTCTTATTGTGTTGTAATTTTTGTTTCAAACTCTGCACTTAGTTTGTAATAGTGATGAAGAAATGTTCTCTTCCCTCAGAAGCTGCTGGGTTGACTGCCGACCCCCACACAAAAGGAGATGAAGAAATCAAACAAATGGCCGAAACTATCATGGACAAAGTTGTTGACCAACTTTTAAATGAAGTCGCCGAAGCAGTATTAAGAGAGGACTAGATGCTATTAGAAAAACATTTAAATTGTGATCTATGTAATATTTTGTACATTTGGATGTAATATACAAGTTTCTTTTCATTATTCAATTCTTCACGATGCATGAAACTCTATATACATACCTTTTTGAGCCTTCGGCGAAAAAACACCTTCCCTTCTTTTCATGCTTCGTGAAGAAGACATTCTTTGTTAAAATTATTCTGATGAATGACATCCATGCTTCGTGAAATCATTATCCGAAGCTATACTCCGAGGTTATACGATCTCAATATTGATCTGAAAAAGCTCACCCATGTTTCATAAAAATATCTTCCGAAGCTGTAATCCGAAGCTATACAATTTCGATATCACTTTCTCAGAGCATCCTTTCGAAGGTTGAGAGTGTCACTTTCTTTTGCCAAATGCAAAATGATGTATGATGCTTATGTTATGCAAAATGATGTGATGATGTTATGCTATGCATGTGACATTTGTTCCGAAGATACTCATAAAATATATTCGTAAGCTCTGCATTCCCTTAGGAACGTCTTTGGAGCTTCTTCGTCTTTTACTTAGACGATCTCAGCGTTGACTTTTCGCTGTAAGCCTCCCTTAGGAGCTTCTTCGCCCTTTACTTAGGCGGTATCAGCGTTGACTTTTCGCTGTAAGCCTCCCTTAGGAGCTTCTTCGCCTTTTACTTAGGCGGTATCAGCGTTGACTTTTCGCTGTAGGCTCTGCATTCCTTTAGGAACGACTTCTGAGCAGAAAACTTACACTGCGCTCCCTTTGGAACGACTTTTTGTGACTTCGCAAACTTACGCTGCGTTCCTTAGAACGACTTTCTGTTACTCCGAAGGATTTTTAATTCGAAGGTCCTCCTTGGTAACGGAAAAAATTTTAAACTTCAGCAACTTAAGCTTGTGGAACAAATAGATCTTCCTCGCGGAAAACAACGAAATTATTACATGAAAACTACCAATGTTTTTTGCTTCACAGAAAATAAAACTGAATAGGAAAGAGTGCTATCAAAGGTAGGATATGTGTCAATATATGTGCTTCGACTCTGGCACAGTGCTGTTAACTGTGCGAGCTTCGGACTGCTCTCTGAAGTCCCTCTGATGTGGAGTGTATTGACTCCCTTCTGGCTGTTGGCCTTGCTGCAATGGAGGTGGGGGCGGAAGCTGTTGCCAGGAAGCTTGAGGTTGACTTGCCGAAGCTACAGAAGCTGCAGGGTGGTTGTCTACGTATTGTGGGATATAAGGCGGATGATACGAAGCAGTATGCATAACCTGCTTCGGCTGAGCTTGTTGAGATGCAGCTTCGGCTATTTCCTTTTGTTTCTGGATTGTAACATGGCACGTCCTAGTGGTATGGCCCTTGCCTTCTCCACAGAACAAGCAAAACAGTCTCCTTGGCTGATCTCCGAATCTTCCGCCGAAGCCCCTGGCGCCTCTGCCCCTTGGAGCTGGTGGCCGGAAGGAAGTTTGTTGTTGCGCCGAAGCCTGTGAGGAGCTTTGCGGCCTGTTTTGCTGACTCCCCTTATCATCATTCTGAGTGTTGTGGATGGAACGGACGTGCCTCAGGTAGTATCTTCCTCCGAAGCCCCTGGTCATTTCAGAAAATCTGAAGGCCTCCTCCCTTCTTTGGCGGAAATCATTGTCAGCACGAATGTACTCATCCATCTTTTGGAGCAATTTCTCCAGTGTCTGAGGAGGCTTCCGAGCAAAGTATTGAGCTGCAGGTCCAGGACGGAGTCCCTTGATCATGGCTTCGATAACGATTTCATTGGGCACCGTTGGTGCCTGCGCCCTCAATCGTAAGAACCTTCGGACATACGCCTGAAGGTACTCTTCGTGATCCTGAACACACTGGAACAAGGCTTGAGCTGTGACCGGCTTTGTCTGAAATCCTTGAAAGCTGGTCAGCAACATGTCCTTCAGCTTCTGCCATGAAGTGATTGTTCCTGGCCGAAGGGAGGAATACCAGGTCTGAGCAACATTCCTGACGGCCATAACGAAAGACTTCGCCATGACTGCAGCATTGCCCCCGTACGAAGACACTGTTGCTTCGTAGCTCATCAAGAACTGCTTCGGATCAGAGTGGCCGTCAAACATGGGAAGCTGAGGTGGCTTATAGGATGGAGGCCAAGGTGTAGCCTGCAGCTCAGCGGACAGAGGAGAAGCGTCATCAAAAACAAAATTTCCCTGATGGAAATTGTCATACCAGTCATCTTCGTTGACGAAGCCCTCCTGATGAAGGTCTTTCTAATGAGGTCTTCTGTTCTGCTCATCGTGGGTAAGATGGCGAACTTCCTCAGAGGCTTCGTCTATTTGTCTCTGCAACTCAGCTAGGCGGGCCATCTTCTCCTTCTTCCTCTGCACTTGTTGATGTAGCATCTCCATGTCTCTGATTTCTTGGTCTAGCTCTTCTTCCTCGAGCGTCGGGCTGACGGCCTTTCTCTTCTGACTTCGGGCCTCCCGAAGAGAGACGGTCTCTTGGTTGTGGTCCAGCGGTTGTAGTGCTGAAGCCCCAATTGCTGAAGCTTTCTTCGGCGCCATAGCGAAGGTCTATAGCTTCCGAAGGTGTTCACGAAAGCTCGAAGTGGAAGTGAGTTCACCGGAGGTGGGCGCCAATGTTGGGGACTTGTTCTCAAATGCTAAGAGTTAAGAACAAGGCAACATAAAAAGTGTTAAATGTTAAAGTCCTTCGTCCTTCGAAACATTATGCCCCTTCAGGAAATAATGAATTTCAGACGAAGGTCATAAGGGACATACCTTCGTAACTATAACGAGTAATGACGAAGGACTCACATAAAGCACGAAATATAATATAAACAACATAAAATCATTTCTATTTTATTAACATGGAAAAATAGAAATGATTTCAAATTACAAATGTACCTTCGGTCCTGAAAGAAGGTATAAAGTACAAGTGTGACGCAAAAGCAGAATGCCAAGTCAGCGTGAACAGTACGGGAGTACTGTTCATCTATTTATAGACGCGGGACGCAGCCCACGTAAAATTACATTCATGTCCATTACATTTGTTAACAGTTTATGGAAATCTGTCGAGGCCCCCGAAGTCTTTTCATCTTTAAGTCGGTTCTCTCGTATGCCAACGCGCCGAAGCTTCCCTGCGCACAGCTTCGGCCGCCCTCGACCTTCGTCTGGTTCAGGCTTCGTCCTGGTCGTGCTCCATATCCATAATTCTGAATCCGAAAATACCTGTTCATATAATCCACTTGGAAAACATTGTCAAATCATGTTTTTGAGGACCTTCGGATGACGAAGGCCCCCAACATCCATAAAACAATGTACTAAGTCTAGAAACATACCTTTTGACATGATTTGCACTTTGTCGACCACTTTGCATAGATTAACACAAAAGCACTTGTGTTGGCACTCAATCACCAAAATACTTAGAAATGGCCCAAGGGCACATTTCCCTTTCAGTACGTACCGATGTTCATTGCGAGAGGCACGACGAACTGCACCATCAACACATAGCGGTACAGTGGGTCGCGGGACAGGAAGCTGAGCTCGTACGTGGCGTGGACAACGGCGTTGCCGATCAGCGGGAGGAGCACGAAGCGGACGCACAGGATCACGACGATCACACACACTTCAGCCCCAACTTCTGAAGCCTTGCACGAACACATCCATAGCGACTTCAGAGTTTAGATCGGTTTCAAAACGCGCGGTCGTCCCGTCCAGGGGGTGGACGTGCTTGGATCGCGCTGTGTCTGATTCTGATCGAAATAGCGCCCACCTTGAGTCAGGTTTCTGCCTAGGATAAGGGTGATGCAAGGGATCGTGTCGTCGCTGCAACAGAAGCGGACCGTGAGTGACCAGTCTGAAGAGGTGTTGACAGGCAGCATTAGGCGGTTTGAAACACTCCGTCATCCGATGTGCATGCTTACCCGATCAGCTGGAGGGAATCCTGTATAACTTTGAAAGGAGCTCTGTCACCGATGATTAGGGATTTTAGCCATGAGACCAGGCCAACAGCGAACCCAATTATCTGATCCAAGATGTGGCATCAACATTAGATTTGGTCCTTCCAATTCCAACTATGTGCCACAGCAAAGTGAGAAGCGAGATACCGAAACATAACGCGGATTTGGTGGGCGATGCTATCAGCTCCTCGATGAACTGGTGGATAGCGTCTTTCAGCTTCGTCCAGAACCCCTTGTCAGCGACCTCGCTCTCGCAGGACAAGAGAGGGGCCTCTTGTAGTTCTGGCGAGTCAGCTTTAGCTCGTCGATGGTCAGTTTCAGTCGCCGATGCATGGCCGCCGACGAGCAGTCGACTATGCTGTAAAATTGCTTACCATTTGGAGCACGCGCATGCCGACGGGGAACTGGTCCTTGGCGCTGTGGCCGCCGCTGGCCCTCGCCTGCAACTTCATCTCGTCGACGGTCATCTCCGGTGGCTCCGGCTCGGCGAATCCAACAACAACGAAAGATGCGGAACCGAGAAACCAAGCACCCGGATCACCCAAGGTCCCTCCTGTACGTACGCAGGTAGTAGGCAGGAAGGCAGGCTCACAAGGGCGGTTGTCTGGATCCTAGAAATCCAAGAAATGGCAGGGAAAGGCGGGGAGGTCAAAGCAGGGGAGGAGAGGGAGAGCAGCACCAGGAGAACACAGGCGGAGAGAGAGAGGGGCAGGTCACGAGATCGTCCACCGCGACACGCTCTCTTGTCTGTGCCCCCGTCCTCCCCTTCCTCCTCCACCTCCGCGGCGCTCGCTGTAACCTCACCACGCCACATCGTGTGCGAGCACCAACCGTCGTCGGCCCTCTAATTAAGCTGTCCGCGCGGCGCGATCCGGTGTCCACCGCTGCCCCGCCAGAGGAGAAGGAGGAGGAAGGGGGCGGGGGGGTGGAGCACAGGGGGATGCTAGAGGCGAAGCCGCCGTCGCCGGGCTCCTCCGGCGCGACCGGGGCGACGGCACACATCCACGCGGAGAGAGCCGGGCGTCGCGATCCGGGGTGGAGGATGTCACGGACCCGGGGATCCGCAGCGGAGGATGTTGCCTTCCATGGAGAGAGCCGGGGTGGGGTTTAGGGACGGAGGATGTCGCGGATGCGAGTCGAGACCGCGGGGCGAGCCATGGATGGAAGGCACGCGACGACAGACGGCAGAACTGTGCACCAAAAATTCTGAACGCCTGCACTAGCATCTTAAGTAGTAGTAGAGAGTCACTGGATGGATACACAAATCAAATTCTAAAGCCCAAGAATTCGACAAATCATTTTGTCGGTGATGATTCGTAAATTCACTAACAAAATGCATGTTTCGTAACTCAAAAAAAACTATCACGCGTGCATTCTCAGTTATCTTTGAATAACTTTGTATCGTGTCCGACTGATTTTATTCAGCATTCATGTCATCCATTTCATCTTCTCTTAAGATCATAACCCTAGTGCCAAACACAGGACTAGAAATTATGGGACCAAAAGAACCGCATGGCAAAATCATGTAAGAGCGTAAAAAACTAGTATTACATAGTACACTATATAAGTTCAAAGAAAAAACTATATTAACCAAATAAGCAAACATACCGCTAACTGACCAAATCAAAAGTGTATATACCCTATCGAATGTCGATCTTCTCGAAGGACAAGGACACTAAGAAAGGGACGGGACCAAACGATGTCTCCTGTTGAGAGCTAGGGCTTGACGGTTCGTCGGTCGCCGGGGACTAGTCGCATCGTCGTGACGAGCGAGATTGGACCTGTCAGGAGGGTTGACGTCGCGACGAGCAGTGCGAGGGCATCAGGAAGGGGTCGGGTAGCATCGCATGTCGAGATGGGGGCGATGGTGAGTGGCATCGAGAATGGGGCATCGTGGCAAACTGGCCCAGGCGATATAGGGAAGAATGAGGTTGGACGGATAGATGCGAGGGCAAGGTCGAAGAGGAAGATAAAAGTCAGGAGAACTAGGCTGACCCAACGAGAAAGCTCAGGACATGGTTGTCTTAGCCCATCTAAAACTTCATTTTTTCTATACTTGACAGTAAATAAAGTTCAGTTGTAAGATGTTAAAAAATGAGGGGCACATGGACCATTTTGCCCTTCCTTTGGGCTAGACTCCCCGCTACCATTTTTAATATGCACTTTATATTTGACAAACGAAGTATTTGCATGTGGATATGATTTTTATTTATGCTTGAGTATAAAGTATAAAACACAAAACCATGTGTATTTGTTGGGTAGGTGGATGTGAATGTGGCTTTTGACTCAATAACTATGGTTTGAATTTTTTGTATATAATTTTAGCTTTTTTACCTTCTAAATAAGAGGAGCAGAAAGTGGTGCTTTATATAGTAGAAAAGGTATTCCGAACAGGTCTTTCTATATAGAAAAATAAAGATCAACAAACAAAACATGACTATTTGTGTGCATATCTCTTTCACTTTATATTATATGCAATGACTAAGGTCCTGTTTGTTTGGGATTATAATCTGCCCAGATTATATAATCTAACTTATTTTAAACTAACACTTAGCTCAAAACAAGTTAGATTATATAATCTAGGGAGATTAGAATCCCAAAACAAACAGGCCCTAACTCTTGTTATTCTCCACAACACAAACCTTTATGGAGATCATGTTGCTGAAAATTTAGTGATTTCTCATAGTGATATTTAGAGAAAGTTTCAAAGTACATTATTAGAGGCTACAAAATATTCTCTATATTTAGGATAAAGGAGCATATAGAGTTTCACATTATAGACAGTCCAAGGTTGTATCCAGCGGTATCATCTATATCTGTCTTTTACATACTCCTCTAAAAGATTCTCTTCTATTTATATATTATTATTTTCCTTTAGATTTTTTACCTTCTAAACGTGGGGAGCAGAAACTGGTGCTTTATATAGTAGAAAAGGTATCCTAGACACGTCTTTCTATACTAAAATAATAAAGGTCAACAAACAAAACATTGTATTTGTGTGCACGTCACTTTCACTTTATATTATATGCGATGACTAAGGGCATGTTTGTTTGGAATTAAAATCTGTCAAGATTATATAATCTAACTTATTTTGAATTAAGTATTTCAAGCCAACATGTTTCTCATTCTTTTATTGTGGCTTCTCCACTTCCTTCTCCTTGTTGTTGTTGTCCATCTCCTTCCCCTTCATCTTTTGGAATTCTTTTACCGACATCGCTTTGGGTTGTTAGACCCTTAAATGAAGCGCTGGGCTCCGATATCAATTGATAGTTGTCTAGAGGGAGGGTGAACAGGCAACACTTGTATTTTTCACAACTTAAAACAGACTCGAATCCCAAATTCCATGTTAGCTCAAGATCTAGATCAAAATAGAGTAAAGGAAGTCCTTGCACTTGATTGCGGAATCAATACAAGGGCAATATCTTAAGTGAAGATATAGCAAGAACTTAGAGCGATAGAGATGAAGAACAAGATGCAGAAAGTAAATAACACAAGACACAACAATTTGTTTACCGAAGTTCGGCTCCAAAGTACCTACGTCCTCGTTGAGGTGGCCCACTGGACTAGGTCTCTCTCGATCTTCTCAAGTGATCCACCGATCAACTTGGGCCTTTAGTTCCTTTGATTCGATGTTCCTTCTCATAAGGTACTCCATAGATATTGGAGACTCTTGCTTGTTGTACACGATGAATGGGAGTTAGAACTCCAATGAAAGCAAGAGGGAGAACGAATACACACAAGAACGCAACAACGACACATAATAACCAAGAACACAAGCACACGACTTGTAGCACAACTCTCTCTAGGATATTCTTGCCAATATGGGTGCTTGAATCTTACGAGTGTTATTCTAATGCTTAGGAATGAATGTGTTGCTCTTGAGTGACTTGGGTGCTTGACTAGGTTGATAGGAGGGGTATTTATAGCCCCAAATGCCCCAAAGAGCCGTTGTGGAGATTACAGAAAATCTGCTTTCCGTGAATGTACTAGATCGGTCTCGTGCACCAATAGGCCTCCAACATTGCTCGCCATCAACGAGATCTATCCCAAACCTGCCTTTTTGCAGATCATTGGTTCGATTCGGTGCACCACCGGATCGACCACGTGTCAGCTAACCGTTGAGATGACCATTGAGGGCTAAGGTAGCCATTGAACCTAAGGTCTAGTGCACCACCAGATTGGGTTGGTGGCCAGATCACTGAAGTCGATTCTACAGGGCTCTTTGGAACTTTGATCTGGTGCGCTAGCCGCTAGGCTGCCGAAGCTCCTCTACAGGTCTCTCTTGAACTTAGGTCCGGTGCGTCACCGGACTGGTCCGTTGCGCCCTAGACAACACAAGTTTGTCTTCTTTTCTTATTTTCTTCTCCAAATAATTTGACTCACTTCATAATTGTTTCCATGACTTAGACAAGTATTACTAGTGACAATGCAACCAATCTAAGTCATGTATTTGAATCCTTCAAGTTAGTTTCTTTGTTTGAATGCACTATAGTTAATAGTTAGCTGACTAAAAAATTGCTACTGAAATTAGCTAGCTAACAAATAACTAGCTAACTATTAGTTAATTTGGTAAAATTAGCTAAACTGTTTGGATGTCTTCAGCTAATTTCTACAGCTAACTTAATCTAGTGCATTCAAAGAGGCACGACGAATTGCACTAACTAATCGCTTGGTTCCTGCCATTCCAACTCAAAGTTATTCGGCAGTACGGTAGAATCCCATTGGATTCCTCTAAACTGTTAAGTATGTCTAGATCAATTTTTTACACGGCAGGTTTTCTAGTAGGTTAATTCATAATTTAATTCTATAATAATATATTTAATTTAGAAGTCCTTGTTGCATATTCCATCATATAAAGAGTTGCATCCTGTATGTAACGGAGACGTTGGCTATATATAAAGAGATGTTTGTTTTTAGAGACTAATTTTAGACATTTCGTTTTATTCTATTTTAGTCTGTAAATTGCTGAATACGAAAACTAAAATAGAGTTTTAGTTTCTTATTTGGCAACTTAGAAACTAAAATAAAATAAAATAGAAGGACTGAGGAGCTGATTGAATGTACTCGAGATAATAGTTAGTAGCTAAAATTAGCTAGAGACATACAAACAACCTAACTAATAGTTCAGTTATTAGCTATTTTATAGTAAATTAGCTACTAGTTAGCTAACTATTTGTTAGCTAGCTAATTCTACTAGTATATTTTTAGCTAATAACTATTATCTCTAGTGCATTTAAACACCCCCTAAGAGCAACTCCAAGAGACTATGTATATGGTTTTGTAAAGTTAAATTTAGCTAATATTAAAAGAAAATTGTATCCAATAGACTCTGTAAACGACTCTTCAAATTTAGTGACTCTCTATTTCTCCATCTTCACTCTCCATTTTTGGATAGCCTGCTTCACTCTCTATTCAGTCCGTAGGTTTACCGAGTCTGTTGGATTAGCCTACACTTTTTTCTAAAATCTATTTTAGAGAGTAGCTAAATCAGTAAATTTGGCTAGTCTTTTTAGCTTATCTCTTGGGGTTGCTCTAAAAATTAGTCCCTAGAACCAAACACTCTTTTAACTTGCAGATTCAAAACTTGACACGTACATAAACTGACGAGTACACATAAACTGACGAGTATGGGTACGAGCCAAGATTTTGATGTGGGTGTGCACCAGCATTAGATCCATTTGCGGGTGTGTGTGTGCGTGTCTATTTCAACACACGGATGGCCCTCACCCGAACCAGAATTTAATTCATTATTTATTTTGCACAAAATTAATTAAAAAGTAATAGTAATTAAATAAGTAACCTAGCTAATGATGCATGACATGTTTTGTTGCCGCTCAATATGAGAACACTTAAAATATGTGGATATAACTCAATTGTTATTGGTACTTGATTGTTTATAGCTGAATTATTGTTTAAAAGTGCATACTGAGTTGAAATCCGCAGGTGACTCGAAACTCAAAAGGTTCAGGTGCGGGTTTGAAATTGCACTTGCGGGTGCGATTACATTTAGATTTAGATTTAGGTAGACTTCACGGGTGTGATCGTGAGCTTATTTTTACTCCACTTGAATTAAAACCGACCCATTGTCATCCCTAAAAGTAAAGCGACTCTTTTCTTTCTCTGTGCTACACCGCTACTTCACGTGCCATGATAAAATTTAAAATGCCAGTTAAGCTGAAAATGTTTTGTTCTATAATCAAACTCGTATAGGTTTGTGAGAAGCCTGTTTGTGAGTATGCTAAGAATATTGGTCGGGCTCTCTAAGCTAACATGAATACGACCTGAAATTAGAAGTCCAAAGCACGACCTAAAACGAAGTCATTTGGGTCGGGTTGCTCAACCCGAAGGTAGAGCTAGGTTGAGCCTCAATTTTTGGTATTCAGAACCCCGACACAGCCCGCAAGTATGGACTGTGTCTGTGTTGTCGACCCGACACGAAAAAGCCCATCGTGTTTAATTTTTTAACTTTTAATAAGTTATGAATTTTATGTGGTTGTAATACTGGAGTTTATATGCGGATCAGGTTTGGGTCGACACGGTCCGACGAATGCTCGACATGTTTTAGGGTCGAATTGGTCGACAATGTAGAGAGCATACCAATGTCGCGCTGACGCGGGCCAAGTGAGTGAGTGAGCGCCTTGCGCTTGTGTCTTCTCTGGTAACTAGCTGAGTGCCCGTGCGTTGCAACGGGAACATATACTACTACGGTAACTTATATACAAATATGTCTTATACTGTTAACAGAAAATATTACAACGGTGATCCTAGTGATAAGATGAAGAGGTAGAAAATTCAAGCTATGGAAATACATTAGTAGAAATTTTACTGTTCTAGCATTTTCCAATATTTCAACTGAGATTCATGAAACTTTAGTAAACACATAAAATTACCGAGTAGAAGATGAAGAACTGGTCGAAGGTTACCACACTTTCAGTTCTGTGGGCATCAAAGAACCAAGTTCAAAATTTTCATATCCATAAAGTGTTGTTCAATAATGACCGAAACTTAAAATAGATTGAAGAGAAACCTCATCGCACGGTACAACAGTCTGTACCAAAGCATGTATGAAAGGACACCCGAATATTGCGTAGATTACAATGAGGTGGAACCATTTGCTATTTGTTCGGATCAACGACGGGTTGTCGTTGTTGCTGGGCACCATCGGCCAGACAAGGACAAGAGGAGCCGAAAGAGAGGCAGGGACATGAGGTTTTGTAGGTCGGGGTTGCATAGAGATCATCTGTTTACCTCTGAGGAGGTCGTGATGACCTACCTTTGTCCTAGAGATCATACACACAATCATATTAACCGTAAAACTAAATATGACTCGCTCTTGCACGCAAGCCAGTCAATTTATCACACATATGAGCAATCATGTTGCTAGATTTTAATCTCGACTGAATTATATATGCATTCTAACAATGATTGTTGTAATGCACACTCCACTGCCTCATATATTAACTTATCCTGAGAGAACACCTAAAAATCCAAAGGGCCAAGGAACATTAACAAATACATAACAGGCACAAAAACCAATCAGTTTTGGGATATTAACAGAGATAGCATTAACATTTTCCTGGGTGATGTTTCTGATCCTTTGATCTGAAATTGTATGCATCTCATTAGAAAAAGGATGGTATTATCGACATTAGTAGCTGAGAATGATGCCAACAATTGAACAAGAATTGGCATTAATGAAGTTATACACTTTGAAAATCGTAGACCAGCTTCAAGTAAAAAGCAACTAAAACTCTTATTTGTTCCAAGTAATAATAACTTAAGTCCCAATGGAAACTCCCCAAAAAAGTTCGCTTTGTGGCTAATAATTTAGAAACTAAGCAAAGCAGGATAATGTTGATCGAAGGAGGTAGGCAGGTAGCTAGGGGGAATGAACAAGGCATACATATACAACGTATGTGAACCAAGTAACAACCCAAATTATCTCTTCCTCCATGCATGTCGCTGACTTGCCTCCATCATAGGTCATAGCCTACCATCTCTTCCTCTTGTAGCACTGTTGTCTCGCTTCTCTGCAACTGCAAGAAAAAAAATCGCTGCAAAGTTTTAGTGGCTAAAGAGGAGAGAAACATATAAGCGAAGAAACTAAAAAAAGTTATGCAATGTGAAGAGGGGCGAGGGACAACATGAGAATTTTTGTACGCTGGAGGATGGGGTGGTGGAAAGATGAAAATGACAAGCCCTCACATATAACAAGCCCTAAATTGGAGAATGGAAATGACAAGCCCCACATGTGTCATTTTCAAGTATTGTATGAACCTATTAATTAACTAAAACAAATTTTAATTTTGGCTGAAGGGAGTAATAAAGAAGATAGCAGATGAATAAAGAAGCATGCATGAAACAAAGGCAAAGAAGACAAAAGCCACGCAAATTGAAAGCAGCTAGCTAGCTAGTGATATGTCAGCAGCAGCATCACACTGCACTTGTTCACATGAGGTGCTCAACTGCTCATGGGATGGAGGACGGATTGGCGCTTGTATAATTGTATTTTATACATGGTCAAATAAAAATTTCAAGTACAGTGTTTAACACGGCTAGATACAAAGTTTGTTGAGCCTAACTATCTCATCGGGTACATGCATGCACACATTGGTGCAAGTATGAATTGGGTCACCTCTTTATGACTCTCTGCAATCAAATCAATGGTTATTCAGGTGAGAATGAAGCATCTAAACACATACATTTATACGTACGTACATACATGCATTCAGGCTATAGTAACTTGTAACCAAGCATTGCCAGATGTTGGTTTAGATCCATCGGATGAGTACAAGTGGCCTAGCTAACAAAGAGCTATAGCAGTCACCTGACTTTTAGGCACATGCGTGTATGCACTGGTTAATTGTTAACTGATGAGTATCAGCACGAGACGAGTATGGAGAGACAAAGGAAGGTTGGAGTGTGACAGAACCCCAACCTAGATTTCAGTTACTCAGTTACTTATTAATAAGTATATAATGGACTAAAGCAACCATATGATAGACTAACGAATATAATGGCACCTTGAGTTTCTTATGGTGTAGCTCTACAGTCTTCAGCTCCTCCAAAGCAGCTTCCCTCTCTACCATGCTTATTTTTATTCATTTGCCCATTCTTCAGCACGCTAGCCCTAGACATCACCATCACAGCCTCATTCAGCGTGTGCAACCTCTCCTTCAGAATCTAGGATGCCACACTGGATTGTAGCCTTCCTAATTGGTTGTCTTTAGAATCAGATTTGCTCATTGCAAACCACCACTCTGCCTGCATTACAATAGAAGAGTTAAGTACAATAGTTTCAAAACACATTTATCTAGAGAACCATCTATTTAATAGTGATCAATAAAACATGTAGCAACCTACTACTACTCTGCCACTTAATAAGCAACCCACATGACAAGGACTTACTATCAGAACATTCACCTGGGCCCCAAGAACTTAGCAATCCACATTTTACAACCATTCACTAACTTCCTAAACAAAAAATGGTTACATTATGTAGGTAATGAAGGTGGTTGTTGACATGTGTGACTTTTTTTATATAGATATATTCAAAACAAAACTACAACATATATTTAGAGAGCTATTGGAGAACTCATTTTTTTACTACCAAAGTTATTTAGCAACTCCTTAAATCTGTGATTTAGAGAGTTAAAATTTACATAACTACTAGAGCTGCTCTAACAGATATGACCCAAGTAGGTGGTATGATTTAGTTTCTCAAAAACTCCAACCGTTTTTAGTATCCCATCTAGTAATTTATTTGCTTTGCAAACACAAATCAAGCATGTTCATCCCAGGAAACAGAAAAATGAAGCATGTAAACCTCAAATCATGTAATAAGAAGGGATATCTTGTTTCAGGCCTCAAGTTGTACCACCAATTTGCACTAGTCATTTTAGTTGGCATCTATGTATCATGTGGTATGTCAGTCCTTTACTTTGGCATTGTAAGATTATAGGCTTATGACTGGTAAAATAGCAGCCCCAGCTGCTCTGATGAATCTAGTGCCCAAGGGAATAGGATACCATGCAACACAGTACCTGGATTTGAAGAGAGAGAGAGAGATCTGTTTTCAACACAAGTCGCCCCACAAAGTTTTGCAAATCTAGATACAAGTACATGTTAAATTATAATATCACCAAATAAAAGGAACATAGAACAGAGCAATGAAGATCATGCAGGCTGGCATCCAAATTCAAAGCCAAGTTATCAGCCAATAATCTGATCTCGTCCTTCAAAGCCAACAAATTTGATCCATGGCTCTAAAAACATATCAGCACGTCGTCGCAAAGTCAAAGCTAAGCGACATCACTCCCCCACGGCCAGCACCCTCCATAGTAAGACCAACTCCATCCACCCACTTGTCCCAAGATCAATCATGATGAATTTCACTTATTGTGGGCAAAGAACAAAGTTGAGAAACTGAACCTGCAATGGGTGAAAAAAAATATTTGTTAAAAACGCGATACCATTCACAAAATATAGCAATAGCCAGTAGCCTATCTTAATACAAAACTTCTAATTCACATATACATTCAAAATTGAAGTGTCCTTGGTTTCTAACCATCCCAATGTTCCCGAAAATGGGCATAAAATAGTGCAATGTAGGCGAAGTACTTGCACAGTAGAACTATGTTCAATGCTAATGGCAAACCTCAAACTTAAAATAAGAGCAAATCCATCAGATTATAATATGATACAATCAACTAATTCATCTTGTGTACTACAACCTACCACATAAACACCACCAAGTAGACACCCTTTTGTCTTTAATCTAGGGAACTAAACAACCAACTGATAAGCAAAAGATCACAGCAATGCCATTTCATGATATTAAAAATGGGATTAATATGAAATAGCATGTTATACGGTGAAGTAATAAATGGATAGAGTTTGTGAGGTGTAACAATTTTCAGAACACCAAGTAGGACAGATGTAATATAGTATGATAATTTGTAAGATTGCTAATACAACTAAACGATAACCCATTTCCTCCCTTCGTCACTCAACAAAAAGTAAGTCAATGTAGTATAGTATGATAATTTGTAAGATTGCTAATACAACTAAACAATAACCGATCTTACAGTTTCCTTTTTCATCACCTTTGTGTAGATATTTTCTACAGTATTGGTAATAGAAATTTTGTATCTCCATTGCATCAGTTCCAGCAAGCTTGCTCTTTGTCTCTTGTTCATCCTACCAGACAAAAAGGGCAAACATCAACAAACCAACTATAGTTTATTTTTGGTTGGATGGCAGAAAGAGTATTTGATAATTGACAAAAAGGAGCAAGTTTTCTGAACATACACAGTTTTGTGGATGAAAATAAATACATGCGTCTATGTGGGTGCAACATGGCGCCTCAGATTGCGGACTCAGAAAAAGGAAGTTCCACTCGAGGGTATAGCAGCGTGAGGGTGCCAGAATCATAAGTGGGGGAGTTGGGGAAGGGCAGTATGAAGTCCTTGTCCATGAGGGTTGAACTTGGAGATGAGTGATGCGCGTAGTTTGTTTGGAGTGTGGTGGTGGGTCGAGGCCTTGGCATCCGGTCATCTATTCCTGCGAGCCTCGGGGCGGGGGCGACGTTTGGGGCGGGCCGCGCTGACACCTGGGTCGGTGCGCCGTTGGCGATGGCGAAATCGGGGCCAGGGCGTCGGCGGCGGGATCGAGGCTAGGGTTGCTGGGGATCTTGGCTAGGGGTTGCAGCCTTGTAGGGGGATGCGGGCATTGGTTTGGACCCATGGGATCTCTGATGGTGGGCGAACCCTTGCAGCCTTAATAAGTAGTAAAGATTTATGTTTTCCCTGTATGAATTTTCTTAACAAATTGGCATACCTTCACGTATCGTTGATCCAGTGTGTGTACTGCGACTCAGAGGTGATGCACATGCTGGCACAGATCCTACTACCAGGCCTCGCTGCCGTCTGTGTTGACGGTAGCATGGAGGACCTGTTCGACATTCATGGGGAAATCATGTGAATACATGTCTAAATCGGATAATTACTTAGGCTACTAAATCATTTTTGTAACCCTGAAGTGAACGAAGCAAGTTCAAATAGAATCGGTAAAGAATGAAGGCAGGTCTGCTTGAACCACCCCAGCTGCAAAAGGAATGGGAGAAGTCAATGCATAGTGCCATACTGCTATCAAATGCATCAGAGTTAGGTAAAATCAGAATTGATACCTGAATACCTCTAAACATACGCCATGAGATTTTACAATCTAAGAACCAGATGTCCTCTTAAAATTTAAGGAGCAGATGACATCCTAAAATTTAAGGACCAGTTCAATTAATAGTCAGATAAAGTCCAAATCCAAAAGAAAGATGTAACCCATTGGTTAGATTAGTTATACTTTTCAGCTCAAGTGAACACTATTCATGAATGATGAAAAAATAGCAAACATAGTATAGCATATAAGCAAGCTAGATTCTTGAATTGATGCAGCACCTGCACCTCCCATAGTACGATTCCACCCCCTTCCCACTCTGCTCCCACTGATGTGGCTGTGGAGCTACATGCATTCGTCATCATTATGTGTTTCTTGCCGCGTTGTATAGTTAAACATATTCATACACACCTAACTAAACATATTCATATAGTTAATGAAAGTCGCCTAGAGGGGGGGTGAATAGGCGGAATCTGAAAATTATAAACTTAAGCACAACTACAAGCCGGGGTTAGCGTTAGAAACTTAAGCGAGTCCAAAAGGGAGGGCAAAAACAAATCACAAGCAAATAATAATGGATGACGCGGTGATTTGTTTTACCGAGGTTCGGTTCTTGCAAACCTACTCTCCGTTGAGGTGGTCACAAAGACCGGGTCTCTTTCAACCCTTTCCCTCTCTCAAACGGTCACTTAGACCGAGTGAGCCTTTCTCTTCAATCAAATGGGACACTAAGTCCACTACAAGGACCACCACAACTTGGCGTCTCTTGTTTTGATTACAAGTGAGTTGAGCACAAGAAAGAAGGAAGAAGAAAAGCAATCCAAGCGCAAGAGCTCAAATGAACACAAATGTCTCTCTTTAGTCACTTATTTGGTTGGAGTGATTCTGGACTTGGGAGAGGATTTGATCTCTTTGTTTGTGTCTTGTATTGAATGCTATAGCTCTTGTATGAGGTGTGAAGGCTGAAAACTTGGATGCCATGAATGTGGGGTGGTTGGGGGTATTTATAGCCCCAACCACCAAAATGGTCGTTGGGGATGGCTTCTGTCGACGGGCGCACCGAACAGTCCGGTGCGCCACCGGACACTGTCCGGTGTGCCAGCCACGTCACCCAACCGTTAGGGTTCGACCGTTGGAGCACTAACTTGTGGGCCCACCGGACAGTCCAGTGGTGCATTGGACAGGTCCTGTAGACTGTCCGGTGCGCCTTCTAGCGCCTGCTCTGACTTCTGCGCGCGTAGGCGCGTACTGTAGCGCATTTAATGCCTTCGCAGACGACCGTTGGCGCGAAGTAGTCGTTGCTCCGCTGGCACACCAGACAGTCCGGTGTTACACCGGACAGACCGGTGAATTATAGCGGAGCGGCCTCCCAAATTCCCGAAGCTGGCAAGTTCAGCGTCGATCTCCCTGGTGCACCGGACAGTCCGGTGCGCCAGACCAGGGCTGCCTTCGGTATACTTTGCTCCTTTGTTTTGAACCCTTTCTTTTGACTTCGTATTGGTTTGTTGTGAACCTTTGACACCTGTAGAACATAATTTCTAGAGCAAACTAGTTAGTCCAATAATTTGTGTTGGGTAATTCAACCACCAAAATTCATATTGGAAAAGGTTTGACCCTATTTCCCTTTCAATCTCCCCCTTTTTGGTGATTGATGCCAACACAAACCAAAGCAAATATAAAAGTGCAGAATTGAACTAGTTTGCATAATGTAAGTGCAAAGGTTGCTTGGAATTGAAACCAATATACTTATTTCAATAGATATGCATGGATGGTTTTTCTTCTTATTAAAATTTTGGACCACATATGCACCACGAGTTTTGTTTTTGCAAATCCTTTGTAAAACTCTTTTCAAAATCATTTTGCAAATAGTCAAAGGTATATGAATAAGATTTGAAGAAAGCATTTACAAGATTTGAACTTTTCTCCCCTTGCCTCAAATGCTTTTCCTTTGACTTAAACAAAACTCCCCCTAAATAAATTTCTCATCTTAGTGTTCAAGAGGGTTTTGCAATTTTTGAAGATACTACTTTCTCCCCCTTTTGAACACAATACAATATCAATTTGAAAAACTTCATTTTAAAATTCGGTGGTGGTGCGGTCCTTTTGCTTTGGGCTCATACTTTCTCCCCCTTTGGCATGAATCGCCAAAAACGGATACTTGTGAGTGAGATATAAGCCCTTTTTGAAACTTTCTCCCCCTTTGGTAAACAAAAGTATGAGTGAAGATTATACCAAGGTAGAGAACGATGCGGAGTACCGGCAAATACAATTGGAGTTGAGTGGAAGCGCCTTCTTTGCCGAATACTCCATTTCCCTTTCGATATCTATGACTAAGCATAATAATACACTTGAAAACAAATTAGTCATAGACATAAAAGAGATATGATCAAAGGTATATAAATGAGCTATGTGTGCAAGGAATCAATCAAAATTCCTAGAATCAAGAATATTTAGCTCATTTCTAAGTTTGGTAAAGGTTTTCTCATCTAAAGGCTTGGTAAAGATATCGGCCAATTGATCTTTGGTGTTTATATAGGCTATCTCGATATCCCCCTTTTGTTGGTGATCTCTCAGAAAGTGATACCGAATGGCTATGTGCTTAGTGCGGCTGTGTTCAACGGGATTATCCGCCATGCGGATAGCACTCTCATTATCACATAGGAGAGGGACTTTGCTAAATTTGTAGCCATAGTCCCTAAGGGTTTGCCTCATCCAAAGCAATTGCGCGCAACAATGGCCTGTGGCAATGTACTCAGCTTCGGCGGTAGAAAGAGCTACGGAGTTTTGTTTCTTTGACGCCCAAGACACCACGGATCTTCCCAGAAACTAACAACTCTGTGATGTGCTCTTCCTATCATTCTTACACCCTGCCCAGTCAGCATCGGAATATCCTAATAACTCAAATGAGGATCCCTTGGGGTACCAAAGGCCAAACTTAGGTGTATAAGCTAAATATCTCATGATTCGCTTTACGGCCCTAAGGTGAACTTCCTTAGGGTCGGCTTGGAACCTTGCACACATGCATACAGAAAGCATAATGTCCGGTCGAGATGCACATAAGTAGAGTAAAGAACCTATCATCGACCGGTATACCTTTTGATCTACAGATTTACCTCCCGTGTTGAGGTCGAGATGCCCATTGGTTCCCATGGGTGTCTTGATGGGCTTGGCATCCTTCATTCCAAACTTGGTGAGAATATCTTGAATATACTTTGTTTGGCAGATGAAGGTGCCCTCTTGGAGTTGCTTGACTTGAAATCCTAAGAAATACTTCAACTCCCCCATCATAGACATCTCGAATTTTTGAATCATGATCCTACTAAACTCTTCACAAATAGATTTGTTAGTAGACCCAAATATGATATCATCAACATAAATTTGGCATACAAACAAATCATTCTCAATGGTTTTAGTGAATAAAGTAGGATCGGCCTTTCCGACTTTGAATCCATTATTAATAAGAAAATCTCTTAGGCATTCATACCATGCTCTTGGGGCTTGCTTGAGCCCATAAAGCGCCTTAGAGAGTTTATACACGTGGTTAGGATACTCACTATCTTCAAAGCCGGGAGGTTGCTCAACATAGACCTCTTCCTTGATTGGTCCATTGAGGAAGGCACTCTTCACGTCCATTTGATAAAGCTTAAAGCCATGGTAAGTAGCATAGGCTAATAATATACGAATGGACTCAAGCCTAGCTACGGGTGCATAGGTTTCACCAAAATCCAAACCTTCGACTTGTGAATATCCCTTGGCCACAAGTCGGGCTTTGTTCCTTGTCACCACACCATGCTCATCTTGTTTGTTGCAGAAGACCCACTTGGTTCCTACAACATTTTGGTTAGGACGTGGAACTAAATGCCATACCTCATTCCTTGTGGAATTGTTGAGCTCCTCTTGCATCGCCAGCACCCAATCTGAATCTTGAAGTGCTTCCTCTACCCTGTGTGGCTCAATAGAGGAAACAAAAGAGTAGTGTTCACAAAAATGAGCAACACGAGATCGAGTAGTTACCCCCTTATGAATATCTCCTAGGATGGTGTTCACGGGGTGATCTCGTTGGATTGCTTGGTGGACTCTTGGGTGTGGCGGCCTTGGTTCTTGTTCATCCTCCTTGTCTTGATCATTTTCATCTCCCCTTGATCATTTTCGTCTTCTTGAGGTGGCTCATCTTCTTGATCTTCTCCTTCATCATCTTGAGCCTCATCCTCATCTTGAGTTGGTGGAGATGCTTGCATAGAGGAAGATGGTTGATCTTATGCTTGTGGAGGCTCTTCGGATTCCTTAGGACACACATCCCTAATGGACATGTTCCTTAGCGCGATGCACGGAGCCTCTTCATCATCTAATTCATCAAGATCAACTTGCTCTACTTGAGAGTCGTTAGTCTCATCAAACACAATGTCACAAGAAACTTCAACTAGTCCAGTGGACTTGTTAAAGACTCTATATGCCCTTGTGTTTGAATCATGTCCTAGCGAAAAGCCTTCTACAGCCTTAGGAGCAAATTTAGATTTTCTACCTCTTTTAACAAGAATAAAGCATTTGCTACCAAAGACTCTAAAATATGAAACATTTGACTTTTTACCGGTGAGGAGTTCGTATGATGTCTTCTTGAGGATTCGGTGTAGATATAACCAGTTGATGGTGTAGCAAGTGGTGTTGACCGCCTCGGCCAAAACCGATCCGAAGTCTTGTATTCATCAAGCATGGTCCTTGCCATGTCCAATAGAGTCCTATTATTCCTCTCCATTACACCATTTTGTTGTGGCGTGTAGGGAGAAGAGAACTCATGCTTGATGCCCTCCTCCTCAAGAAAACCTTCTATTTGCAAGTTCTTGAACTCCGTTCCGTTGTCGCTTCTTATTTTCTTGATCCTTAAGCCGAACTCATTTTGAGCCCGTCTTAAGAATCCTTTCAAGGTTTCTTGGGTTTGAGATTTATCTTGTAAAAAGAATACCCAAGTGAAGCGAGAATAATCATCCACAATAACTAGACAGTACTTACTCCCGCCGATGCTTATGTAAGCTATCGGGCCGAATAAATCCATGTGGAGTAGTTCTAGTGGCCTGTCAGTCGTCATGATGTTCTTATGTGGATGATGAACACTAACTTGCTTCCCTGCTTGGCATGCGCTACAAATCCTGTCTTTCTCAAAATAAACATTTGTTAGTCCCAAAATATGCTCTCCCTTTAGAAGCTTGTGCAGATTCTTCATCCCAACATGGGCTAGTCGGCGATGCCAGAGCCAACCCATGTTAGTCTTAGCAATTAAGCAAGTGTCGAGTTCAGCTCTATTGAAATCAACTAAGTATAGCTGACCCTCTAACACTCTCTTAAAAGCTACTAAATCATCACTTCTTCTAAAGATAGTAACACCTGTATCCGTAAAAAGACAGTTGTAACCCATTTTGCATAATTGAGAAACAGAGAGCAAGTTGTAATCTAAAGAATCTACAAGAAAAACATTGGAAATAGAGTGGTCAGGTGATATAGCAATTTTACCCAATCCTTTGACCAAACCTTGATTTCCATCCCCGAATGTGATAGCTCGTTGGGGATCTTGGTTTTTCTCGTAGCAGGAGAACATCTTTTTCTCCCCAGTCATATGGTTTGTGCACCCGCTGTCGATGATCCAACTTGAGCCCCCGGATGCATAAACCTACAAAACATATTTAGTTCTTGATTTTAGGTACCCAAACAGTTTTGGGTCCTTTGACATTAGATACAAGAACTTTGGGTACCCAAACACAAGTCTTTGATCCCTTGTGTTTGCCCCCAACATACTTGGCAACTACCTTGCCGGATTTGTTAGTTAGCACATAAGAAGCATCAAAAGTTTTGAATGAAACATTATGATCATTTGATGCTTTAGGAGTTTTCTTCTTAGGCAATTTAGCATGGGTTGATTGCCTAGAACTAAATACCTCACTCTTATACATAAAAGCATGATTAGGGCCAGAGTGAGACTTCCTAGAGTGAATTCTCCTAATTTTGTGTTCGGGATAACCGGCAGGGTATAAAATGTAACCCTCGTTATCCTGAACCATGGGAGCTTTGCCCTTAACAAAATTAGACAATCTTTTAGGCGGGGCATTAAGCTTGACATTGTCTCCCTGTTGGAAGCCAATGTCATCCTTAATACCAGGGCGTCTGCCACTATAGAGCATGCTTCTAGCAAATTTAAATTTCTCATTTTCTAAGTCATGCTCATTAATTTTAGCAGTTAATGTAGCTATGTGATCATTTTGTTGTTTAATTAAAGCAATGTGATCATGAATAGCATCTAAATTAACATCTCTACATCTAGTGCAAATAGGAACATGTTCAACGGTAGATGTAGAGGGTTTGCAAGTATTTAACTCAACAATCTTAGCATGTAAAATATCATTCTCATCTCTAAGATTGGAAATAGAAGCATTGCAAACATCTAAATCTTTAGCCTTAGCAATCAATTTTTCATTTTCAATTTTAAGGCTAGAAAGAGAAGCATTCAATTTGTCAATCTCAGCAATTAAATTGGTATTATCATTTCTAAGACTAACAATTGAATCATCACAAACATCAAACTTTTCAACCTTAGCAATTAATTTTGCATTTTCATTTCTAAGGTTGGAAACAATGTCATGGCAAGTGCTTAGCTCACTAGTTAATTTTTCATTTTTCTCTACCTCCTGAGCATAAGCATTTTTAACTTTAACATGCTTTTTGTTTTCTTTAATTAGGAAATCCTCTTGGCTATCCAAGAGTTCATCCTTCTCATGAATAGCGCTAATCAATTCATTTAATTTTTCTTTTTGTTGCATGTTTAAGTTGGCAAAGAGAGTAAACAAATCATCCTCATCATCACTAGAATTAGCCTCATCACTAGATGTTGCATACTTAGTAGAGGATTTGGATTTTACCTTCTTCTTCTTGCCATCTTTTGCCATGAGGCATTTGTGGCCGACGTTGGGGAAGAGGAGCCCTTTTTTGACGGCGATGTTGGCGGCGTCCTCGTCGGAGGAGGAGTCGGTGGAGCTCTCGTCGGAGTCCCACTCCCGGCAAACATGGGCATCGCCGCCCTTCTTCTTGTAATACCTCTTCGTTTCTCTCCTCTTTCCCTTCTTGTCGTCGCCCCTGTCACTATCACTAGATAATGGACATTTAGCAATGAAATGACCGGGCTTACCTCACTTGTAGCACACCTTCTTGGAACGGGGCTTGTAATCTTTCCCCTTCCTTTGTTTGAGGATTTGACGGAAGCTCTTGATGATGAGCGCCATCTCCTCATTGTCGAGCTTCGAGGCGTCGATGGGGATTCTACTTGGAGTAGAATCTTATTTCTTCTCCTCCATTGCTTTGAATGCAACGGGTTGTGCTTCGGGTACGGAGGAGGATGCACCTTGCTTGATGATCTTTTTGGAGCCTTTGATCATTAGTTCAAAGCTCACAAATTTACCTATCACTTCCTCGGGTGACATTAGTTTATATCTTGGATCACCACGAATTAATTAAACTTGAGTGGGATTAAGAAATACGAGTGATCTAAGAATAACCTTGACCACTTCATGGTCATCCCACTTGGTACTCCCGAGGTTGCGCACTTGGTTTACCAAGGTTTTTAGCCGGTTGTACATGGCTTGAGGGTCTTCTCCTTGGTTGAGCATGAAGCGACCGAGCTCCCCCTCGATCGTTTCCCTCTTGGTGATCTTGGTCACCTCGTCTCCTTCGTGCGCCATTTTGAGCACGTCCCAAATCTCTTTGGCGCTCTTCAATCCTTGCACCTTGTTATACTCCTCTCAACTTAGAGAGGCGAGGAGTATTGTGGTGGCTTGTGAGTTGATGTGCCGGATTTGGGCAACTTCGTCCGAATTATAGTCCTCATCCCCTACGGATGGTACCTGTACACTAAACTCAACAACGTTCCAAATACTAGTGTGGAGTGAGGTTAGGTGATGCCTCATTTTATCACTCCACATGTTATAATCTTCACGGTAAAAAACCGGTGGTTTGCCTAATGGAACGGAAAGTAATGGAGTACGTTTAGAAATGCGAGGGTAGTGTAGGGGAATCTTACTAAACTTCTTGCGCTCATGGCGCTTAGAAGTTACGGACGGCGTGTTGGAGCCGGAGGTGGATGGCGATGAAGAGTCGGTCTTGTAGTAGACCACCTTCCTCATCTTCTTTTTCTTTTCGCCACTCCGATGCGACTTGTGTGAAGGGGATTCCTTCTCCTTCCCCTTGTTGCGGGACTCTCCCGATGGAGCCTTCCCGTGGCTTGTAACGGGCTTGTCGCCGGTCACCATCTCCTTCTTGGCGTGCTCTCCCAACATTACTTCGAGTGGTTAGGCTCTAATGAAGCACTGGGCTCCGATACTAATTGAAAGTCGCCTAGAGGGGGGGTGAATAGGCGGAATCTAAAAAAATATAAACTTAAGCACAACTACAAGCCGGGGTTAGCGTTAGAAACTTAAGCGAGTCCAAAAGAGAGGGCGAAAACAAATCACAAGCAAATAAGAATGGATGACGTGGTGATTTGTTTTACCGAGGTTCTGTAGACTGTCCGGTGCGCCTTCTGGCGCCTGCTCTGACTTCTGTGCGCGCAGGCACGCACTGTAGCGCATTTAATGCCTTCGTTGACGACCGTTGGCGCAAAGTAGCCATTGCTCCGCTGGCACACCGGACAGTCCGGTGTTACACCGGACAGTCCGGTGAATTATAGCGGAGCGGCCTCCCAAATTCCCGAAGCTAGCAAGTTCAGCATCGATCTCCCTGGTGCACCGGACACTGTCCGGAGGTGCACCGGACAGTCCGGTGCGCCAGAGCAGGGCTGCCTTCGGTATACTTTACTCCTTTGTTTTGAACCCGTTCTTTTGACTTTGTATTGGTTTGTTGTGAACCTTTGACACCTGTAGAACATAATTTCTAGAGCAAACTAGTTAGTCCAATAATTTGTGTTGGGCAATTCAACCACCAAAATTCATATTGGAAAAGGTTTGACCCTATTTCCCTTTCAGTTAAACATAGAATAGTTTCTTAGCATTTTTCATACACCTAACAACCATACTATCCTCATTCACAACAATAGTCAGCATGCACCTGATTTATGTAGAGAAAGATATTGCTGAAAATAAGGCATGGTGGCAATGTCTATTGATAAATGAGCTCTATCAATGTCTAATATTAAAAAAGGCAACCTTACAATTCACATGCAACCATAAATAAGCTACGTAAAATTACTTGAGCTATGCAACCATAAATGAGCTATGTAATCTTTAATAACCATTGAGTTTGAAGTAGAGAACTCACTACGTTGAAGCGATTGAAGAGAACGGCGATCGTCACGAGCAGCGAACACGGTGATGATTGTGGATGGGGTGTCAACCTCGATTTGGATGTGTTATTTAACCATGAGCTGCTCTACAATCTGAAAAACAACAAGAAAAAGTATTAAAACCAAAAAGATTAGATTGTTTTATTACAAAATCTTAGCTTAACGTTAATCTAACCATGAGCCTCCTCTACTACTCTATAAACTTGATTTCAGATAAGACGACTGTGATAAAGTGGAGCAGAATGATGGTCTGTGGGTAAGTGTAAAAGCGTCGAGACAAGGAACATCAAGTAATTCCCCTACCAGACTACCTCATATGATCAAATTAAAAGAGAAAGCAAGAAGTTTATACTTTATTCCTTATGTACACATCCAATGTATTTTTTAGTAGGCTGCCAATTTTTCCAAACAAAAGTATGTACACATCCAATGTTTCTAGTAGAAAACAAGTTATTTAGCGAGAGGCTGTAATATACTACAATAAAAAAACATGGGTCAATCATTTGGTCCTAACAGATGGGGCAATCATTTGGTCCTAACGCACGGGCAAAAATCAGTGTAATTTCACAACAGATTATTGTTAGGGACTCCACACACCTTATGGGGGGAGAGTAGTAAGGATTATGTGTTCCAAGGTGACAAACATAGACAGAGCTGCTCTACAATCTGATACTGAAAAAGAACAATAACAATTCTGATCAGTATGACTGCAAGCTGAAAAAATGGTACAGTAAATGAGTATGATGTTGAGCAATGCAAAGGAAAGCAAAGATCAATATGATTCTATCTGTGGTATCGTGTGTTTTCACATCCCTAATATTTCTCGACCAAAATAGCAATGCACAACCAAGGAAAACAGAAAAGAAGCTCACAATGGTTATAATTGAAGAACATGCAAACATAGTCGGTGAAACATTTTTTCAAGATTTGTAAACTGCAATCTGAACGCAGGCTTGATATATGTACTAAATGTCAACTAAATCACAGTTAGTCTAACATGTTTCGTTCACTACTTACAAGCCTACTAAACTACAAATTAGACATTACACAGCAATTTCCTAACATTCTCACTCATGTATGCAGTACCGTGTAAACTTTGCCATCTGTTCTCAACTGTTCATGCAAATTCCTACAAACCGCATCCTTCATAAGTCTCAATACAGATTCCCTTAGAAATGCAAAAACTACTTTGTAGCCCGCAGTTTGCAACAGGTGCAAAAACTAAATCAGAAGTTCAATTAGTATAGCCTCAATACAGTATTGGGACCCTACTCCCCAAATTATTTCAGCTATGGTAGATGCTGAAATGTAGTTAGAAAGCAAAAAACCTAGCTAAAGGGTTGAAAATTGAAATAGAAAATCGAATATTAACAGCATGGATTTCACAACAGATTGTTGTTAGGTACTCCACACACCTTATGGGGAGAGAGTAACATAGATATAGCATGTGCACCATCGACCAAAAATAGGAAGAGACATTTTAATCTGCAGTAGTTAATTTGCAGTAAATAACTACTACACCTAAAACTGCAAGTTGGAACCCAATGTCTTCATCAGCCAAGCTGTGACTATCACAGAACTTTTGCACGGGTTTGATCAGTCTCAGCCAAGTTTACTATCTATGTTTATTGGTTAAATTGAACTAAAATTGCCACACATGTTATGTACAGATTCACGGATCAATCACATGAAGGGAAAGTGCGCTAGAAAGATATGCACGTTTCCCGTTAACAAAGCCACCCCCAAACTAAACAGAGATAGTAAACTTGCCTCAATGCTCAACTATTCTATAATCTAATTTTTTACTCAGCTATATCCCCACCAAAAAAGAATTCAGCCGTTGAATCATCATAACCGATCTTCTATATATGCATCAGAGAATCAGAGATCTCAAGGTATAATTCAAAGAATCAGAGATCACACTGGATTTTCTATCTATATAAAAGTGGTAGTTGGTGTTAGACGCTTCCCTGCCGATGCGGAAGAGCTCGATGAGGTTGTAGAACTGGTCGTGGATGTCACCACACATAGTGATGGGGCAACGCACGGGCTATACGTTCCACTCCTTGATGAGGATCGCCTTTGCCTGCTCGCATAGCGCCTTGACCTCCACCGCCGGCATGAACTTGCAATCCAACAGCTGCGAGATCTGGTGGTCCAGATCCGTGTGTGACAGCGTCACCGCTACATATCTGCTCTACCTCATACATCTCCTTCCCTTCCCTCCCCTTACCTAGTTCCTGCCGCCACCACCCTAGCAGGCACAACCAAGGAGTAGTAGGACCCAGCAAGGCCGCCGGTGTGGAGGGGTGCTAGGGGTATTTGTTTTGCGGGGAAACACGGGCATGATGGCGGGTGGATCCGTCGAGATCCTCGGTTCCCTTGCGACGGAAGCGGATGGCGGGCGGCACGATAGGCGAGAGGTAGAGTGGGCAGGGAAGGCGGGTGGGGAAACGTGGAGCTCGACGCGAGAGGGGCGGGTTCGCAGAGCTCGGCCGACCAAGATCCTTGCATGTCGGCGAGGAGAGCGGGCTGGAGGTTGGCAAGGCTCACGGCGAGGAGATCGAGCTGGTGGTTGCCTGGTTGGTGCGGAGCTCGGCCGACCGAGATCGTCGCGACGAGGAGGGTGGAGGTTGCCGAGCGCATCGGGGACGCCGTGGATCCTGGAGCGCACGAACCGGCGGTAGAACCCCTCGAGGTCCTCCTCCTCCGACACGGAGACGCCATCGAGGATGAAGTCGTGACACCCGCCGGCGTCGCCGCGCACGCGCACGGCCGTCCTGCCCCACGCGAACTCCAGCGCGGACGAGACACCCGAGGCGAGGTTCTGGATGCGGCCGATCACCTCGACCGGGTGCTCCGTGGCGCCGCCGTCCTCGTCGGCCCTCCTCCACCGCCCCGTCTTCGCCCTAGCCAGGGCTGCAATGGGAAGAGGGAGAGACTGGGGAGGGGACGTGAGGGGACTGGAGGCAGGGCGGCGGTTGCGGGTGGAAGCTGGCAAGCGGCGGCCGGGACGCTGGAGGTCGTGGGTCAGGTGGCGGCTGGCAAGCGGCGGGGGCACTGGAGACCGCAGGGTGTTGAAAATTAGGGTTTCCATTTGCTGTATGTCATGGGCCGCAGTGCGTGGCATCGGACGGCTGAGATTGTTTACATGATAGAATGGACGGCTAAGATCGTAGAACGGCTGAACGGCAGGCTACCTTTACCGTCTTAATAAGTAGTAGAGATAACGCACGGTTCTCCGATCTCTGGGTTTCACGGGGTTGCCTTCTGTGTCCGTTGTGTTGTGCTTGTGCAGGAGCAATGGATTCTGGGTAACGCCAAGACGATTTGGCTGCTACTTGGACGCCAACTCGCAAGGACGAAGTGGAAAGTCCACTCAATTTGGAATTTTTTTTTTTTGAAACCCAAACCTTACTATCATTAAACATCAGGCCCAGCACTCATGTCACGGACCAAAACATCGTTTACAAAGGTTGGGAGGGGAGCTGTCCACAACATAACAAGCTCCGGGTCTCCAGATAAAGCAAAGTGAGCTATAGAATGTGCACCCGTATTACAAATACGATTACAATGCTTATGGCCGGGGGCGGGTCGAGGTCCAGTCCAGGTTTTGATCGCGACCGTAACCGAACTTCTTGCTTTCTTTACGAGGTTGTCGATCCGGATCCTTTGGATACCGATTACCATGAGCAATTTATAAACACCCCCAGGTGGTACGATGGTACTATTGAAAACTAGTTTATACGCACAACGACGGACAAAATAGGCGCGGGCGTCATGGAAAGAGACGTCGTCCGAACAACCATCACTCCAATACGTGCATTTGAAAACCGTTGGAACATTGACGTCTAGCGCGACAATCATTTGTTTCAAACAAGTGCATGTTTAATTGTTAATTGCGTCAGGTGAAGATTATCGTTGCGCGTCTGCTCGACTGTGGGATGTACGGCCCGCGGAAGTTTATAAGGGTGCGTTTGGTTGCGGGACAGACAGGACAGGAACGTCTCATGATGTCTTCTCTCGTCCCTCCAATTTTGAGTGATAACCGGAACAACACTAGGATAGTCATGTCTCAAGCCATAACTATAAACCACACAACCTTATTTGAGGGATCGTCTCATCCCATCTTGTTCTGTTATTGCAACCAAACACATCCTAAATGGACTGCCCCTACCGGTTAGGTGTTATATATGAATTTAGGACGGCTTGTTTGTTTGTTTGGGATTATATTTTGAACTAAATGTTAGTTTAAAATTTGTTAGATTATATAATCTAGTCAGATTATGATTCTAAACAAACACTCATTTCCGTTGCCAACTCTACAACAAAGCTACTGAAGACGAACATCAGCCCAGTCATCATCTAGTGTGTTACACAAAGCTCATCTAGTGTGTTACACAAAACGAATATATTTGGTGCACATGCGAATTTAGTGTATATAGGATGCACATGAACTAACAAAGTTATGATGAAGATTCAACAAGTTTGTAGAAAAAAGTGTAGTGTAAGACCAACTCCAACAAAGGTGGCTCCGTATCCGTAAAATACGTAGGCGCGATCACGGATGAGTGGTTCTTTTGCACCGTGCGTTCCAACAGACTCCGTATTTACACTCCCTATTCGCAGACTGACAGCTGGGTCCCGCGAGCACAGGCTTTTAATTGCACCATTTCTCAGACTTGTGCGGAGAGGAGAGAGAAGACGTGGGGAAGGGAAGTGCAAATACACAACGTGCATTTTGGGGAGAGGGATACGAAGTCCGCTGGACTGATGAATAGTGTACTGCCCAGTGCAAAAAGGAGATGGGGAGCCACATACGGAGGTTGCTGGAGTTGGTCTAAGGCTTTTCCGATAAAAAGCTAGTAAGCTGAGTGTTAGCTTATAACTTTGTTGCTCGAAATTTTATTAACAATTATTAGGTATAAGTAAAGACCATCCCAATTAAACAAGATATCATAAATAAAATACCCACAATGCAATGTAAGTATAGTTTAATTTAATTCCATAATTTACTGGCGGCAGTGTCTTGGGTTGCCTCGGAGGATGAACAGACTCGAAGAAATAATTCATCACTGGAGTTGGAGAGAAACTCAAACTTTGGTAAGCAATTGTGAGAGTTGTAGATTTAATCTTGAAAACGGTTTCGTGTTCTAGGATATGCTCGCCGAGGATAAGCTCGAAAATTTGAATAAATTTGAATCTTAAGGATTCTCTAATTTCAAAAAATGCAGAAATTCATTTGTAATGCCAAAATATATTCTAGAGGCTCTAAAAATTCCAAGAAAATTCCTAGAAATGTTTTGGCACCTAATGAACTCAACAAAATATTTAGAGTTTTTAAAAAGTTATTTATGTGACTCAAATAATTAGATTTTGCTTCTTAGAAAGAGAAAAAAATAAAAAATACAGAAAATTACCAAAAACTTCGAGACATATTAAAATGATTCTAACATGTTTTGCACTTTAGAACTACTATACAAACATGCATAGTTTTAATTGATTTATAATAAAAGAAAATTACTTAAAATCATGTTGTATGTGTCTAGATCACTCAACTTTATCAAATTAAATTATTTTTTAATATCGACGGTTCAAAAATTAGGGTGTTACAGTGGGTATGGATGTATACCCATACATATTGCCAGGTATCTATTACCCAATGGATAACAGTTACTCGTCCGTCCACTACAATTTTAGCATCCAACACCAAACAACAATTTCATCATTTTAGTAGGCATCAAACAACAATTTCAACATCAAACATGGCATGGATCGAAAATAAGAAATGGAAATTTAGAGTAGAGTACTTAATCCGAATGACCTATATGTTAGATAACCATAGCGGGTTGATGCGGGTTGGAACAGGTTCAACCAATAACAACCTGTGTTTGGTTCAAAAGGCTTGCGTGTTAGGCTGGTTCTGGGTCGAAATACTTATTGAAAATATGGGTTCTAGGGATTCCTCAAAAACAAGCGAATCATTTCGACCCACTTCCTCTCCACCTTCCAGTCACCCATGTCTTATCCACTCGAGACCAACACAGGGGCACGCCACCACTGCCGATCTGCTGGGACGAGGGACCCCCGCCGACCTACCCTCCAACGTTAATCCCCCGCCTGCCTCTCATCCTCAGTCCTCCACTGGCCTGTCCTCCACCGGCTTGCTGCGCCTCCCACCGTCAGTCCCTCGCTGGCCTGCCCTCTGATGTCGGCGTGTTTTCCGGTAGGCACAACTCGCGAGCCTTGCTAGTGCTGTCGTCGAACATGTAAAGATCAGTGCTCGTCATCGCCTAGACAAGCCTGCTAGCTAGTCATAGCAAATGTTACAAATTCACTTAAATGCATCTTGATGTTGTTGGGATGTTTCTTTAATTATGACTGAAATGTAACAGTGAGACCTCATCACTAAAAATTTATGACTTGATTAATAATGGCTTTAATTTATGTATATATTGTGCTTATGGATTTCTCAAATATTAAGATAGTGTCGGTTTTATTTATTTTAAATATGTTTATCTTATTGAATTGAAGATATATCATCCTGATTGTGGTAATATGACCAGGAAGGTGATCATATTCAGTTCATCCCTTATCACGAAACAAACAAGAGATGTTGCAGCTCGCCAGCTCTAACTCACTCTAACCTTGTAACCAAACAAGAAACTGGATTCAACCTGTCACTGAAACCAAACAAGGAACGAGTTCGACCCAACCCAGAAAAATAGGTCGTCTCCGAACCTACTCACGTCATTCCGAAACAAAACACATGTTAAGAGATGCATACTGCGAAAAATTTACATATATTATTTTATTATATTCATATCCATACATGTGGATAACAAATTGCACTGTAGAACGAAGCTGCTGTCGAGGAATAGCAGCCCAGAGCATCTAGCGTCACGCAAAACACAGATTCCAATGGAGGCAAGGAGAGTTGGCGGGTGCCTATATATATAGCACTAGAGCAACAACCACCAGACGACACACTGCGTCCGCCGTCCGCGGCAAGATGGCCGCCGGCGAGAATGGATGCGCAAACGATTTCTCCAAGTATGAGGAATTGGTAGCGTCGTCCCTCCCAGCATACCAACAGGGCATCGGGAGCTCCCCGTACCGGAAGTACGAAGGCTTCTGGTACCCGGAGCACCTGCTGGCGCCGACACTGATGATGCGGGACACGTTCGTCGCCCGCCCGACCGACGTCATCCTCGCCACCACTCCCAAGTCGGGCACGACGTGGCTTAAAGCGCTCGTCTACTGCGTCATGCACCGCGGCCATCACGCGCCGGCCGACGAGCGCCACCCACTCCGGGCCTCCAGCCCGCACGACGTGGTCCCGTTCCTGCACTCCATCTACGAGAACCACCGGTCGGCGTCGCCCGGCCCGCTCCTCGAAGGGATGCCGTCGCCGCGCGTCCTGGCTGTGCACGCGCCGCTCACGGCCCTGCCGGCGTCGGTGCGGGAGTCCGGGTGCCGCGTCGTCTACCTGTGCCGAGACCCCAAGGACGCTTTCGTCTCGCTCCGCCACTACCTCGACGAGATCAAGCCCAAGGGTGCCGCCATGACGCCGTTCGCCGAGGCGTTCGACCTGTTCTGCGACGGCGTGTCACCGTTCGGACCGGTGTGGGACAACATGGCCGAGTACTGGAACGAGAGCGTGGCGCGGCCGGAGGAGGCGCTGTTCCTCCGGTACGAGGACCTGAAGGAGGACACTGTGGGGAGCGTGAGGCGCCTGGCTGCGTTCCTCGGCTGCCCGTTCACCGACGAGGAGGCAGAGAGAGGCGTCCCCGTGGCCATTGTGGAGCTGTGCAGCATGGACAAGATGAGGAGCGTCGAGGCCAACCGGGACGGGATGCACCGGGACGACCATTTGTCGATCAAGAACTCGGCCTTCTTCCGGAAGGGGGAGGTCGGGGACTGGAAGGCGCACATCACGCTGGAGATGGCGAGGAGGCTGGATGGCATCGTCGAGGAAAAGCTGCGAGGATCTGGGTTCTCCCTAATCGACCAGCCATGATCGATCATCGGCCTTCTGTTCTTCCTAATCGGCTTCGGCTCGGCTCCGAACTCCGATTGCCTTAGCCCAAGCTGCCAAGCATGCTGTGGTTTCGTTGCCACACGGTATACGTGCCTTTTTTTGTTTTGGTCCTTTTGGCGCTAGGCCTTCTAAGTCACAATAAAAGTCCCTTATCATTGTGACAAACACACTTGCTATACAAATACAATACATGTGTGATGTAAAGTGTGTTTGGTTGAACTGTGTTTTTTTTAAAAAAAAACTTGGATAGCCATGTCTAAAAAAACTTGCCTTAGCCCAAGCTGTCAAGCATGCTGTTTGATTGAACATCTGTAGTTTTTTATTTTTTATTTATACTTGTAATGTAATTATATGTACTTATTTTTTATTCATTTGAATGGCCATGTCTATACTATGGGCCCGCCCTGCTACCAGTTATGGCCTTATGGGCTATACAAAAACGATTGTAGGAGTGTTCCGTGAGAAAGTTGAAAGCACACTTTCGTTGAACACAATTTGCTCACCCTGACTCACTTTTTAGGAGACCGCATATATCATCCACTTAAAAGCTAATTTGGTGACTAGAGAATTGAATAGGATTTATAGGGGAGAAAATCTCCTGCTATTCAAAAAGCAAACTCTGCTTGTCAGACTCACACGTTCATCTTCTTCCTCTCATCGCGTTGAGGCAGATGGCTAGCAAGAGCCAGGGCCACAGGAGGGCAGGATTAGGAAGGACTAGAGAGGGGAGGCGCATCCTCACCAGACTCACATCCATGTAGGGCCGCACGTCCACACCGAATTTGCATCCGCGCACGGCCACGCCTCCTCGCCGGAGCCACACCCACACAACCCCGCATAGGTCTTCACTGGAGCCGTACCCGTATAGGGCTGCACACCCGCGGTCACGCCCACGCAGGTCCTTGCTGGAGCCGAATTCAAGGACGGACTCGGCAACCACCAACGGCGAGTGGCGGACGGACGCGGCGGCGCCTCCCTCTCTTTCACACAATGGGGATAGTGGGAAACAAATCGTTATTTTTTATACTGACGGCAGATAGATAATTTTTTGAAGCAAGAAGCAGATGGGAGTATTGTGAATTTTGTACTAGAGCAAAAGCAATTGTTGCTTTTCACTCCTTTAGGCGGCCTTGTTTGAATACTCTCATATTCACCTCTATCTATGTGTATTGAGATGTATCGATGTGTAAATTAGTGTAAAGCAAGAACGGGATAAGAGATCATGTTGTTTGGTAACTGGCGAATATTTCGTGTCGTTTGATCATGGGATTACAGAGTCAGGACATTTTCGGCAGAGCGAGTTCTAAAAGTTGAAGAGGGAGCAATTCGTTGGCAGGTTTGGAGTACTACTAGATAAAGCAGAACATTCCTCCCAAGCGGATGGTGTAAGGCAGATCAGATCCATGTGCGCCTATTTGCTCTTATCACGTATTCAGCACAAATTCCCTGACCAAACGAACACACAAAATAGAGAACCGTACCAATGAATGAATGAATGCCGATTCCGGTGGTATCGCTCATATCTTTCTTTTCCTTGTCGTTTTTGTGCTCGTAAGTATGTTCAGACTGTCACGCATATTTCTCAGCGTCCACTATTCATCAAGACATTAAACCCTTGATGACTTCAGATTCCAGGTTCTCTGTACGGAGTTGTTTGGGATGGCTTCGGATTCCAAATTCAGTGTGGAGTTGTAGTTTATAATATCAATTTAATTAGTTTAAAAATATTTTTAATCTAAATAATAAACAAAATAACTTATGTAAATATCTTATAAATGCTTATAGCTCCAGTCATACGATTTTTTAAGTACCTAATGACCTTCTCTTCACCAACCTCACCAAGTTTTCTAGAGCTGTCCTAAACAAATCCTTAAATGCTTACTGTCATATCTGATTGCTACTACATTAAATAAAAACCCGGCTGAAGAGATAAAGACCGACCTCCCGGTATAATGCCTAGAGGCGACGATACTTAAAACGTATATAACCCACTGCTACGAAGAGATCGAAACATAATCCTGACCCAAAAATCCCCGATCCCTGCCCATCACTGGCGAGCGGTGCTTGCTACTGCATTAGCTCGAGTGTTGCAGGAAGGCATATTCGGACATTATGTATACCTGCATGCTGCATGCATGGATGACTTAAGATCTTTTCCCCGCACCAGAATTAGGAACATATTCATGCGCTACGAGTTCATCGTCACTCTTGGCCTGAGCCATTGGAAAACTAGAACAGCAGCGCTCCCTTTTTTCTACTCCCATGTCGTCCAACGATTCCATTACTCTGGCGAAAGCTATAGATTCCTTGTTGAATGGGACCGACCACAACCTTTGCTTGCACAACAGCACAAGTAAAAAAGAAAAAAAAAATCACAGCACCCAATTTTTTGTGCGGTGTTCAGAGCAAGACTTTATTTGAGCGCTGCTTGTTCACAGCAGCAATTTTGTTAACGGCGGCCCTGACGAGAGCTGATAATTTTTTTTTTTGAAAGGAGATTTTACTCAGCTTTTAAGAAAGCAATAACAGAGGTAGCTACAGAGAGCTGATAATTTTTAACATGCATCATCTCTCTCTTTTGCGAGAAGATGTAATTGACTCTCCTTTCTTCGAGGTCGTAGTGAAATCAGGTTTTACATGTGAATACCACATACCATCAGTGAGTACGCGCAGACTGTCTTTTTCTTCTTCTTCTTCCAGTCAGCTCCGCGCATCACATGATCACATCACGGCGCAGGCGTGGACATTGTCGTCGTGGAAGACGGCGAGCGCGTCGTCGTCGAGGACATGCGTGAAGGCGTGGCAGGGGTAGGATCCGATCGTGGGGTCGTTGTAGCCGTGGCGGTAGTACTTGTTGGTGGCCATGTACGTGTTGTCCTCCAGGTACTGGATCGCGAACGGGTAGTACTCGCCGTCGTACGGCCACGGCCAGAACTCCGCCGCCCTGCCGGTCCGCCGCGCCGCGCGCAGCGCCTCCCGCCGGTCCACGTACCCCGTCACCGTCACCTTCTGCCGGTCCATGTCGATCTCCACCGAGCTCACTCCTGCACTGCACATGACAGCTAGCATATCTGTCATGCATACTCCTGATGGATCGGAATTGGGTTTTGTTGGTATATATTTCTGATGAACAGGATGGAGGAATGGAATCAGTCGTGCGTGCCTTCCAGCTGGGACATGGCCTTCCTCACTCGCTTCTCGCAGCCGTCGCAGTCCATGTGCACGTTCATCTCCACGACCTAGCATAGCCACAGAAATGCAAAGCCACGAAGCTGAGAGAGAGAGAGAGAGAGAGAACAAGAGAAGCTACCGTCTTCTCTGCTATCTCATTAATTCACGAATCGGGACACTCACCGACAACGCGTTCGACGAGGTGGTGCTCCTCTGCGTCCTCCAAAAGCGAAGCATTTTCCAGCCACCGTCCAACCAGAGCCGGCCGCCGGCTTGGATCGATGGGCGGCGGCGGAGGAGTGCAGCTGGGACGAAGCGTATAAATACTGCCGCGAGCGATAGGAGGCCGACGTTCACGGTAAGTTGCACGAGAGCTACACCGATCGCAGTTCGCCGATTCCAAAGCAGCACGGCGTCTCCCAATACGCGAGGCTAGGGCCGGGGTCCGGGGATGGGGATATATGCGCCACGAGCAAATATTGTTCTCCAGGAAAAGATATCTGTTGGCTGGGAAGGCCTCGACATCTTGTCTTGGGTGAAGAACAATGTCGTATCTGACCCATGTCCGATCGTTTTCTGTCGCCAGGCTGATTGCTTTTGCTGGGATCAATCTGACCTCTATCGAAGATATCTCTTTTTTTTGTTTCCTGGACAAAGTTGAGGCGTGAAAAAGGTATAAAAATATTGTTTTTTCTTACTAGAAAATAATACGATAAAAATAACGCATGAGAGATAAAGACATAAGTTAACCTGTATTCTTTCTTAATGTAAAGTAAGTAATTATGAAAAAATTATATAATTTAATCCAGCAATGATGTAACCATTAGTTATATAAAATACCTGAGGACTAATTAATTGCACTGTATAAGCAAGAAAACACTTCTACTGTATAATAAACTACCGGCCGAGATGTAAACATTATAGGTATTGCTTTAGTCATATCATAATCAGATACTTGTTCTGAAATTAAGTCCACAGTTATTTCATAATATTATGGCGCAGATGCGTAATTTTGTAAGTGAAAAACCACAACAAATTTGTAACTGTGTTTGTCTTCGACCTTTATATAGAGATGATGCAAAGAGTTACTCTCCCTCCGTTTTTTTTATTTGCCGCGTTCTAGTTTTTTCAAAAATTAATTAGCGGACGATAAATATTTAAAAACGTGGTAGCATAAAGCATGAAAATATCAATTAATGTTCGTTTCAAATTATAACTAGCTGTTTGAACTGCAGCTGCTGCAATTCATAGAAACAAAACAACGTAGAAACATTAACAGCCGAAACAGTATAAACCGGCCATTATTTGTACCTCCGGCGAACTCCACCCAAGAGCTTTGACTGCATCCACGAACTTGCTGTCAGGGGTAAAGGAAACTGAATTGCAGGTCAAACTATATGTTTGTTCGTTTCTCTTTCCCAGTTGCTCCCAACAAATTTGGGAAACAAAGAAAGCTCAGAGTATTGATCTTAAACCATTTGATAGATTGAATCGATTTGATTTTGTGTGTTCTCTGTATTCATATCATAGTCTGAAACTGAAATAGCCAATCTGTAATGCTTTCCCGGAGAACTGAACTATAAAGTTAATGAATTTCAACAATCAGTGGGCACAAGCTTAACCTGGTTGACAAAGTACACTTGTAAACTTTTAAATTTTCGATTATGCAGATGGTGCTGATGTTAGTTAAATGTTTGAATGCAGTGAGTTTTATTATGATGTCTGTTGGAGTGTTCAGGGAGATTGCCAGATGACATGTCTTTGCTTTTTGCTACCTTTCTTTAGGAAAAAAACTTTTAGCGATGTAATTTAAGCTGCTGTTTCAGATTGTTCCTATTGTAAGATTGCTTGTTCAAGTCAGAGATCATTATCAATATATTGCCTTGCAGCTGCACTGCTGCTATTATGAGTATATTAATATTGTTGCAATATGAAGATGGGTATGTATATTTTTTTTGGGTGAAGAGTAAGGACGCACGTGAGCAGGCTACCTGGGAGAATTGGGCTCATATCTCATGATCTTGCTGTTCACGTCTTGCTATTTGTTGAAGTGTCCTCATCTTGCTGTTCACGTACGTTCTTATCTAAAAGTATTGACCTGATCGAAGGACAATGATGCTCGGCCTTCTTTTAACTGAACTGATTCAGTTAGCAGCATATATGAAATATTAATGCTTATATGTTCATTCATCTGCTAGGTAGATGGGTCAAAGGAGCAAGCACAACATTGAAGCATATCTGTTCTATAACTTGGGTATGGCAGAAAGCTCTTCTCCGGATCATGACGAGGACACAAATACTTCAGCAATTGTAGTTCTATGACTCTGATGTGTGTTACTTGATATATTTGATTTCTCATATTCGGCACCTTTGGAAACCAGCTCAGTATATTGGTACTATGATTCTCAAGTGTGTTACCTGATAAGGATTCTTGACGGGAGAGCTTCGTGCGTCACAACGAGATGGCAAATAAGTAGTTGGCGGTGTGGAAGTTTGCTTGAAATGATTTCTAGTCTGATTGATCGATGCAACGATTTCTGGTGCATTCTTGAACAAACAAAAAAAAAGGCCTAAATTGAGCACTGAGCAGCCAGCGAACTGCAGTCTCGCCGTGATTAATTTTTTGGTCGCTGCAATTTACAGCAGATCAGATCAGCAGCAATTAATAGGAGTATTACAAAGTGATTGCCCTAGCCCATGACATGGTTATTACCTGCATGCATGCATGAGGTTATCTGATAGATCAGATCTGTACGTCGTTCCAACTTCAAGCAAAGGATGATGGACACTGGCGCGGCTCCTCGACTGCAGGTCGGAAAGTGTTGGATGCATGCGATGCGCAAGAGAGAAGGGATTTATCGGAGACGATATATGCATATGAGGCGGGATCGATGGAGGAAATTAAAGAGCCTGCCTCTGTCGCTCTGAGAAAAGACGAACGCGCCTTTCGTTTGCATGCATGCATGTTCTATGATAACAAAAGGCTGCTACCCTTCTCTTTGGCAGCCGTCAGTTTTGCTTCCACGCTCCTCCCATCCCAATCTCCAATGATCGTGCGCACGTCGTCCTTCCATTTATACACATCTCTAAAAGGTACTTCCTCGTTTCCAAATTACACTTCATTTTGTCTTTGATCTAAATAAGTCAAACGTTTCTAACTTTGTTATAATAAGGTTTACAGAATATACTAGATACGACATGTCTATAAGTTTAGGCTATAAATTTTCCGTCCACACTTGCTTGTGATGACACACGTGACTCGCAAAGAAGCCAAAGATTAGATCGACTAACATATTAATAAATCCACAAATAATATTATTACATAGAAAATATAAAATATGTTTCATGTTTAATTTTTGTATTATCTATATTGTGTAAATCTAGTTTATAGAAACCTAATAAATCGGTTTCATTTGACTTATTATTATTATGCATATTGCCAGTTTAAGTAGATTTGACCATTTTTTAAAAATAATAATAATAAATGTTTATCGGGAACCTAAACTATTTTTAAAATCCATATACCCTCATTTCATCCCACACTCTCAATCGCAGCAACACAAATTAAGGGCTCACTCGTCAGAGTCGTCTCCAACCTAGAGTCTCCGGACTCAGTCGTCATGATTTTTGAAAGGTCTTTAGACTCCATAAGTATAAAATATGACAAAGATTTTATTGAAATAGAAGAGACAAGTGAGTGTCCTAAATAGATAGGACAAAATCCCAACATACAAGGCAGAGTCCTAAGCAAATAGGACAGATCCTAAAGGATAAAGAATATATACACTTGTAATTATAGAGAGTTGGATTCTCATACGACTATATTATTAGATTAGATATATCATGTAACCTACTCATATTCACCCCCTCCTTGAACTATAAAAGGAGGGACGAGTATAGCGTAGACTAGAACACAACAGATCAATAGCCACCAATGCACTGAACACGGCGTATGGTATTATCTCATGACGAGAGCTCGAACAACTCTAAATCTTGTCTCTTGTGCATTTCACCTTCAATTCCCAATCTCGCGACCTACCCCATAAATCACTATCAAGAAATCCTCAACAGAGGGATAGGAAGACCAAGCCTGTGAAAGGCTCTGGGTAGTAAGATGTTGCTTTAAAAGGCAAGTTGTGTCATTGATCACATTGTTGAGCCTATATAATATTTAATTTTATGTTCTCACTAATGATATGCACAATTAGGTTAAATTGATGGGACCTATGAAGTGATAAATAGTCTTGTTTTTCCTATACCTTGTTTACACCTGGTTTACTTTAATTATGTTGGGTAGACCTGCTAGATGCTTTACATGGTTTATGGGGTCGACGTTGTTACTCAGGAAACATGTATAATGCTTTATTATTGTGATATATTATTTGAGGTATTATTGTGGTATTGTTAGTTCAAGAACACTGTGTTTGATTGGAACATAGGGTGACAACCCGAGAAAACAGTACAACCATAAGAACTATTATGGCTCTGGTCTTCGCTGATTAATTTGGGAAGCTAGTTATGTGTTAACCTTACTGAAAGGGCAAGATGAAAGACGTTGATGAGAGTATGGATCGGTTCTTGGGGTAAACTGCTCTGTGGCAGCTTTTCAATCGAGAGAGGTCTATGCTATATATAGTCGTGAAACATGAGCATGTTATCTTTATACTATTGGATTATTGGAAAGGCCTCGTAGTAAAACCTTGTTGAATCGCCTTAGAAATGTTTAAGGGTCTCATCAACCCGAGACAATAAGGGATCACGACTTATGGGTAAAAATATATAGTCTATGTAGAGTATAAAATCGATATCAGCCGTGCTCACGATCAAGAATGACTCGGATCCTCACATGATTAATTTATTGGAAGTAAATTAAATGGACTTGCAGGTGGTTTATTTTTATTATTTTTATTTATGATCTTTTACTTAGATGGGATAGTATAAACTTATACTTAGTAATTCCTAATAAAATTTTGACCAACTTAATTAAAATGTGGAATGTTATACTCAACCTTATTCTTGGTAACCCTTACACTGCACTATTTCTTACACACTTGTTGAGTACCAACCATAAATATACTCATTGTTGCTAAATTATTTGCTGCTCAGAATAGGATCGATAGGCTGTGGACTACTATAAAGATTTTGAAGAGTTCTAGGCCTTCGTTGCTTTGATCAACCTACCTATGGATAGTCGTCATTATTGTTTGGTTTCTTTTGTTCACTTTATTTTGTAAAGACATTTTGTTTTATGTAATAAAGTTTATGTCATTGGTTTCTATGCACTGAAGTCATCATATATGTGTAATTTGATCCATTCGCACATATGAGACGCATTTGGATTTGTCCTAAAAATTGGATGTGACAAATAAAAATTAGAAGATGGTAGCTTGGACGCAAACCAAGTGTTTTAGGAGTTGAAGCTCAAGATGACAATCTGACTTATAATTTTTAAAGAAAACCTCTCAAGGAACCACACAAGAATGACATGGAGAAGTTGAAGAGCCTTCAATGGCTAAAGTCTTAACCAAAGTTCAATGAGAGTGGATGTGTGAGATAACCATTAGGAGAAGAAGAAGAAGGTATGTATATAAATATCCCCTATCCCCAACTAGATGTTGAGCCATCGTTGTTTCACAGATAGCATGAAAATATTGTAGTGCAATGATACAACATATATATCCACACGACACTTCCATGCGAGCCAACAACAAAAACAGAGAAATCTTTGACTAGCTTGGCTTTGGTGTGAGAAAATGTGCAAGGAAGGTAAAAGCTAAGCAATTGGTTATACATTAAAGATTTCATTTTGCATCACCCTTAGGCCCTGTTTGTATGAGCTGCAACTTTTGGAGCTTTTTTGAAAAGCTTTTGCTGGGCTTTTGATCCTGAAAAGCTAATGATATTTTTTGGTGATGTTATTAGCTTCATAAACTCAAGAAGCTACAAAAAGCCTATAAAACCAGGCTTCTCAGCTTCCCATATAAACTCAACTTTTCTGAGCTTTCGACTTTCTGGAAACTAAACTAAAAAGCTATTTGTTTGTTTGTGCTTCTAGCTTTTTAGACTGAGAAGCTGACGAGAAGTTCAAACAAACAATGCCTTAGTATGATGGTTCCTATACTCAATTTGAAAAAGTAAACTAAATTTAAACCTCCATCTAGTTCATCATTTTATCTATTATAATTGGGGGCTCCACCAAATTAATGCAATATCCTCAAAAAGTATTTATATATTTGTCAACTTGATGAATCCTATTAGCTCTCAAATTATACGGTCATTATAAAAAAACACATTAGGGCTTGATTGCACATACACCGCCACACTATCAAACCTAGTCATCACATCTGGCTGGCCCCTATTGAGTAACAACCACCAACCCCTATTCACACATCTCCGCATTATGGTGAATTCATGTTGATTTAGCCGTTCAAGCCACCCACTCATTGTTTCCAACTCCAATGACTATCGAGTCATCGATCATCGTCATGCTTCACTTTGCACCATGTCCTTCCCCGTGTTAGTCCTACCATGGTTTTTTCCCATAAATCTAGCTAGCTCCAATGTCATTTGTTAGAGTGCACTGTTGGATCTGGACCCAAACAGGGGTGGAAGCATAATCACCTAGCTAGAAGAAAACGCCCAAACATGAATATCACCAATAATAAGGCACAATATTTTTTAACGAGGTACTAAGTACCCCCGTTTGTTTGTATTTGTCGTCTTGTAGTATAAAATTGAACTAAGCAGCGTTAAATAAATAAAAATGGAGACGCGCGGTACCTATCCACAGGCAAGCCCTGAAGTGGTATGTGTTATAAGTCATTTCACTCAATGCATTTTAAATTTAACCAAATTTATATATAGTAACACAATAAAATTTAAGGTATCAAATGACTATCATTAGATTTTTTTATTAACTATATTTGTATAGTATACTTATTTAATATCATAAGTCTTTATAATTTTATCCATAATTTTGGTATATGCTTTGATTTTTATCCTTTAAAAAGATTAGCATGATTTATAGTTTCAAATGGAGGAAATATACACTAAATAAAATGCTATGGTGCTGTTTGGTTAATAATGTAACGTAAATGACAACAGTAATGATTCACATTCGAGTACTCGCGGTTACAAGTTTGAGTAGGCCTAATGTTATCCGTTACCAGTTATCAGGTTACAAAAATATGAACCAAGCTGTCCAAGCAGGACCTATTACCTATATAGTGTAGTCTGTACACCGTTCAACAGTTCCGGGAGGAAAAGGATTAAACACCATGATGCATGTGTCAGGTGTGGAATTAGAAGCCTCGCCCTCTGCACAGGTCTGGAAGATGCCAAGCATCGATCCTGCACCTGCTAGCTCATAATAGCCATTACTGCAGCTGTCCATGCATGGCGCCAATAAGTGCGAACAACATTCATGCATCACTACCGGACACAGCTTCTTTGCCGAGTGTCGCAGACACTCGGCAAAGGCTATCTTACACTCGGCAAAGGCTTTGCCGAGTGTAACACTCGGCAAAGAACGCTTGGCGAACTGTACATCGGCAACAACCTCTTTGCCGAGTACATTTTGTCGGGCACTCGGCAAAGATTTTGCCAAGTTCCATTTGACACTCGGCAAAGAAAAGTCACCATCACGGCGCCAAGTGACGGTGACGGATCCTTTGCCGAGTGTCTTCTTTGGCACTCGGCAAAGAGGCTAATTTTGCCGAGTGTTTGCTCTAGAGGCCCTCGGCAAAGACGGGTCCAGTGGGCCCCACCACCAGTCCCTGTGCCGAGAGATCTCGTAGGCACTCGGCAAAAGAGGCTTCATTGCCGAGTGTCTGGTGGACAGGCACTCGGCAAAGAGTCCTCCAGTGGGCCCCTTTGCCAGTCCCTTTGCCGAATGCCTTGGCAACAGCACTCGGCAAAGATGGCTTTGTCGGTTCCCAGGTTTCCTTCTTTGTCGAGTGCCATGGTCAGCACTCGGCAAAAATGGCTTTTATCGGTTCCCAGGTTTCCTTCTTTGCCGAGTGCCAAGGTCATAGCACTCGGCAAAGCGACCCTTTGCCGAGTGTTACACTCGGCAAAGTGACCAGGATGTCCCTTTTTTATTTGTTTTTGCTGTTCCATCCAAACAAACAAAAGATATATATCATTCACATCACATTATATATCAATCGCATCATAGAATGAACACATTTATCATCAACACCATATATATCACAAAGTCTCACTAATATAAGTCTCACAAATATAAGTCAGGATCATCACAAAACAGATATAAGTCTGGATCATCACTAACATCACCAAGTATCTCATAAGACCAAGTACAACTAACATCACCAACACTCACAAATATAAGTCTGGATCATCACAAAACAGATCATCAACGAGGTGGGCATCTGGACTGGTTCGGCGAAGGGCTGGACGAAGTGTGAGGGTTGTTCGACGCCGTCGATTGACCCTGCACAGAGAAGAGATTGTATGTGTGAGAACATATGAATATATATCATGCAGTACTAAAATTTTGATACTCACAGAAGTAGTGAACTCAGCAGGGTCAGCTGTAGGGAACAACGGAGGTGGTGGAGCATGACCCTGTGCGGCGCCAAGGCTCTGCATGTACGCGAACATCTCCGCCATCCTCTTCTCCAGCTCCTCACGTTGCCTCCTCTCATCGTCTAGCTGAGTCTGTAATATTTCGCCCTAATGTTATGATAATGCAAAGAGAAGATATATAATAATCAATGAACGATGAATAGATAAGGAATAAACTGGAGTTGCTGGATACGATGCTGTGAGCTGTCCTGCCGAGGTCGTATGGCTGGGCTCGCGCTCGTGCTCCTTGCTTGCACCTGAGAGAGAGTGGGAGTGGAGGACGAGTCGATTGCCCCGTCGGCAATCCAGTACCGCCCATGCCTCTTGCCTCCTCCGACCCTCATGAGGACATCTTCGTCGATGTCCTCGGTCCTCGGATCGTAATCTGGCCCATGGACCTCCTTGGCCATGGCGGTGTACTCACTGAGGCGGCTATGGATGGCGGGGTTGGTGTACGTCTCGGGCCCGTCATCCGGGTTGTAGGTGACGTCGGACGTCGCCTTCCCCTTGTGGGCCATAGCATATGCCGTGAACGTGGAGCAAGGCGCGCCACCATGTGCCGCCGACTGCAAGAAAACCAACGAGATGGTTAGAAATCATGTCTAATCAAAAGTTATATACCTAAATAAAAAAGAGCGCGTACCCATGCTTCCGCGTATTTGCCTAGGCTGCGGCTGCCTTGATGGTGGGAGGGACCTTTCATCATCAAACGTCGTTTACGCAACCGCGGGCTGTCCAAAAAACGTGGACAATTCGAAACTGATACATTTGTAGATATGCAAAGATCTGCATATCTACACCGTATCTCTTTCGAACGGGAGACGCCTAACTGGGTTACGTGATCTACGTCCATGATGCAGAAATAGAGGTTATACCTAGGGTGGCGGTGGAGTCAGGCTAGTGGGGCTGTGGTGGGTCGGTGCAGTGGCGACGCGACGCGGTGCAGGCAGACCCGTAGCGGCTAGGAAGACAAGTATCTTCTCTGTAAAAAAGAAACACAAGTCTGTTAATACAAAAAAAATCGACAGCACCTCCCCTGTACGTTGAGGTTTTTAAAACCTGCAAATAAAACTAACAGCACGATGGCTGACATGCACACAATAAGAAGAAATTCACCAAAAGTATACACTACTAGCAGTTGTCATATTTCTTATTTCCCATTGCAAGCCATCACAATGCTTCATGATGGAGATGCGAATAACTTGGTAGATCAACAACTACATGGTGAATTGATGCATAAAAAGTGTATACCTCGCGTGGGGGCGACGATGGTATGCGTGGCCAGGTGGCGGTGGCGAGGGGCACGACGACGCGGGCGCGGGCACGGCGAGCGCGGCGGGCGTGGGTGAGGGGCACGGTGGGCGCGGGCGTGGGCACGGCGGGCGCGGGCACGGCGAGCGCGGCGGGCGCGGGCACGGTGAGCACGGCGAGCACGGCGGCGGTGACGGCGAGCATGGCGTGCGTGTGAGTGGGTGGGCGCGGCGGGCGGTCGGCACGGCCGTGGCGAGGCGCGGGCGCGGCGATGGGTGGCCGGACGGCGTGGCAAGGGTCTGGCGCGGCGGCGGGCGGACGGCGCGGCGGCGAGTCGACGGCGGCGCTCGGATGGCGGGTGCAGTGAGAGAGAGTGAGATGAGAGAAGGAAGGAGAAAGGTTCTCCGCGGGGGTTTATTTCTCTTCTTTGTCGAGTGCCCGCGATCTGGCACTCGGCAAAGATTTTTTTAAAATTTTAAAATATTCTTTGTCGAGTGCCAGATCGCTGACACTCGGCAAAGTGTCCCCTGAGCGGCATTCGGCAAATATGCTTTCACAATTCTTTGCCGAGTGTCAACCAGCTGGCACTCGGCAAAGGCTGCTTTGCCGAGTGTCATCTCCTGACACTCGGCAAAGTACATTTTTATTTTTTTTATTTTCCCAACCAAATTTTTTGTGATATGTTCCTACACTATATAGACCTACATGTACCATTTTGAGACAATTAGAAAATTGTTTTCTATAGCTAGTAGATTTAGTTCGCTTATTTGAATTTCTTCGAAAAAATCACATTTGAACTGCAGGTCAATCGAAACTTGGAAAACCGTGCATGCAAAAATGATATCCATGCTACTTAGCACAAGTTACGACCGATTTCAGGAGCGGACCGAAAACTTCGAGCACCATGCTAACTCAACATGGCCGTGAACTTGCCATACAACTGTTTAAAAATTTTATAAAACACAATCAAACTTAGAAAATCATAAAACTTGTCCACATGTCATGATATCATATGTAGAGTCTGTGATAAAAAATTTTGAATGTTTGGAGAAAGTTGTGAGACATTATGTGTAGAAACCTAAGAGAACCACACATGAAATAATCATAGAGTTTCAATGTGGATCTCTTAGGTTTGTACACATAGTGCGTTACAGCTTTCTCGAAACTTTTTCAAATTTTTTATCACAACCTCTACATATGATATCATGACACGTTGAGAGGTTTCATGATTTTCTGTCTTTGTTTCTGTTTTATACAATTTTTAAACACCTGGATGGCAAGTTTACGGTCATGTTGAGTGAGCATGGTGCTCGAAGTTTCCGGTCCGCTCCTGAAATTGGTTGTAACTTATGCTAAGTAGCATGGATATCATTTTTGCATGCACGGTTTTCCAAGTTTCGAGTGACCTGCAGTTCAAATCTGAATTTTTCGAAGAAATTCAAATAAACAAACTAAATGTACTAGCTATAGAAAACACTGTTATAATTATCCTAAAATAGTACATGTAGGTCTAAATAGTGTAGGAACATACCATAAAAAGTTTGGTGACCAAAATAAAAAAAATAAAAATATGTTTTGCCGAGTGTCTACATAGGACACTCGGCAAAGACTCTATTTGCCGAGTGCCAGATATTTGACACTCGGTAAATACTGACGGCCGTCAGCTGTAGACGGCCGCTAACGGCCCTTTGCCGAGAGCCAAATTTGTCGAGTGCTTGACGCTCGGTAAAGCAGTCTTTACCGAGTGCTTGGCTGTGCCGAGTGTCCTACACTCGGTAAATAAGCTCTTTACCGAGCGCAGGACTTTGCCAAATGCGGCGCTCGGTAAAGCCTTCTTTGCCGAGTGCCCGATAAAAAGCACTCGGCAAAGCCGCCGGCACTCGGCAAAGGCCCGGATTCCGGTAGTGCATATGCATCAACATATTATTATACTATCACGTACGCCACCGTGTGGTAGATCGAACATACCATCGGCCTGGCACGGTGCCGGGCTGGAATATGTTTTAAATGGCAAGTGATCGTATTGAATTATTATTGGTAGCTAGACGACATGCATCTGTCGTATACGCCTGTACGTGCTCTGTGCTCGAGAGTCTTCGTACATGTTATTGTGCGGCGTACACGTACCGTACGTGCTTCCAATTGATATGATCGATGGTGTGCCCAGGCGAGGTCGTGTGGTACGTGAAATCAGTACTATACGTACTACCACCTTGCATTGGACGATGCATCGCCGCTGATTTTGGCCCAAAGCTGCTACCACCCCTATGCCTATGCTATTTCTACCTGCTTCAGAGCGCATATGCATGCATGCATGCATGGGTCTGTGTGTGTGATGTCATGAATGTGAGCAGTGGCATGCCATGCTTGCACCTGCTCACTGTCGCCGCCGCAGCTGACACCTCTTTCTTCCTTGGACCACACACGTACGTACGTCCCGGCCGGAACCCTCCTCACTCTGTGGGGGCGCGTGTGTGTGTGAAGCAAAGGGCGAGCTCTGTAGCTATATGGGATGGGCCTGTACGTACTTTCCGGCCTTGATTTTGTTGGCCTTTAAAGTCATGTGCTCCCTGCTGAAAAAGACGTGAAATAATAATAATAAAAAAAACTCGAGACACATCTTCACTCCCATGCAGAAAGTTCAAATGATACTGGAGTAACAAGTGTACTCCATCCATACAAGCTACGCTAGCAGAGAGAGTGCATGCATGCATGCAGCGTGCATGTATGTGCGCGCGCGCGCGCGCGTCTGCACAAAGGCGTGTACAGTTTGTCGTCGCGCCTAAGAGTGCGTGCTTGCACGCCGGTCTTCTCGATTGCTTTCTTGACGATCAGCGCCTAAGAGTACCATGGAGAAGCTTTTTAGCTGCAAAAGTTGCATTGCAATGCATATATCGGGTATACGTCGTACATGGGATCTGTACGTGGAGCGAGGTTCCATTTATTTATAACCTGCTGGCCGGAGGGCAACATCTATATATGTAGGTTATACCACACTTCTTGGTTTATTTACTACATACTCCCTCTACCTCATAAAATAAGGCATAGTTTTTTTTCACCCAGCTGCTGCTAGCTAGATGGTGCGGATGTCGAACTCCATGCCAAATCAAAATTAAGCACCCCCCGAAGCTAGGCAGAAACTATTGATAGAGTTCCTCCCAAGACCAAATGAAGGCCTCAGAGACACTACAGTAAACGAAACAACGTCCGACGGTCAAAGCCGTCGGACATAAGGTTCAAATCGTCGAAGATAGCTTATGTCCGACGGCATTACTCTATATCCGACAGCTTTAAGCCGTCGGACATAATTCGTCCATCACTTCTTTGTACCAACCAGTGTCAAGGATAGCAGTGGCATATATATATAGATTTGGATCGGAGGAGCTCAGTTGATATTGATGGTCCCATCGTACTTCTTTAGAAGGTGGGAGCAAAACTTATATGGCCATGCTATCTAACGGAGTAAGGATGTGAGCGCCGTCACTTAGCCCTGATGGGGTGGATTAGTTAATAAGCATCCAAGCTTGCAAGCAGAGATGGTTCTTGAGGGGATTCGCAAGATACGATCCCCTTTGTTGTGACGATGTTTGAACGAGTGCTTGATAGCAACTTGCATGTCTTGTAGGCCACACTATTGGTGTAGATGGCGTCACAGGTCTTGAGGCTACAACTGAGAAGGAAGTGGAGCCACATGTCGTGGCTTTCGAGTCTAGGACGTGACCTCAAGAAATGGGTCATGTTGAGTCAAGGATGGTTCACAACAATGTGTAGATGGAAAGTCTTGCCTAGTCACAGGCCTCATGGAATGAGCTCGCATGGCTTGAGACCACCAAGGGTAAACCTAGGCCATGGCCATGAACTTGGCGATGTCTTGCCTCCATTGTTTTGCAGCCACCTCCTCGTCGTTAAGTGCTAGGGGGTCGTGATGGAGGGGCCTCTACAACATCGAGAGGTTTGATAGGGACAATGATACTAAAGTTGAGTCAATGTCATGGCCATCATGATGTCCACTACTGAGATGGACCATTGAGGCTGGAGGTTGCTTATATAGAGCTTTGTATTATGGCTAGGAGAGTGGCACACATCAAAGGACATCAATCTCCTACCATCCATGGTGTCCTCAATGAGGCTCCTTCAGTGTTATGTGCACCAAACGGATCATACACAGGAGTGGGAATAATGGTAGTAGTGCCACGTGGACCCATTGAGGTGTTGCTAGACTAGACACCCTAGGGAGTTGTCGAGGAAACACTAGAGAAGGTGGATCATCCCAATTAGCCACAGTCCGACCTAAGATAGTAAAGGGCTAGACTGATCATAACCTATTTCATTGCCCACGACGTGGTGCACTGTCAGTATAGCTTGAGTTGGCATGAAAGGTCATGGCTCCATTAACTAGGTGTGCTTGTGAATCCATGTTGGTGTAGAACAACGAAGTGCATTAAAAGCCCCTATCGAGGCCAAATGTCACAGAGGTGTGACACCATGGTACCAATGGTACTTGAAAAATTAGAGGCAAAATTAGAGGCAGAGAGAGGGCCGTAGGTCTAAGATTGCCAGAATAGAGTGTCCACATGACAACATGCACACACATGATGTGTGTGTGTGTGTGTATATATATATATATATATATATATATATATATATATATATATATATATAGTGGATGATTAGATACAAGTGCAAGCAGAGCTTACACAATCATATGATTTATGAGCTAGACAATGAGAACAACTCTACACAACACTAAAACGGGCAACTTCCGAGAGGAGGCTAACTTTTGACAGGCTCCAAGGAAAACAATCGAAAGTTAATAACTTCTAACGGCTATAGGAACCTCTCATAAGTTATCAATAAAGGAGTAATTGTTAGAGAATTTACAAACAAAACAATAAATTCAAATAAGAGTTACGTGCAAAAAAGGAAACTTCTATAATAATTGTAGAGGAGTCACAAGTAGGAATTTTGAATAATGAATAGGAACATAGACTCCCTTAGGGCTCGTTGGTTATTCTAGAACAGTTCCAGTTGAAATTAAAGTCACAAAGGAGGAGCCACGGGCCGCAGAAGGACTAGGAAAGGTACGTGAGCTCAACGAGGAACGATGGGGAGTCCTGGTGATCAGAGGGCGCGTAGATGTTGAGCCCACATTAAATTTAACAATAGTGCCTATTACGAGACAAGTTCAGTGGTTATACACGCCCCACAAATACTTTAGGGCTTGTTCGGTTTATTCCCATTCCAGATGCATGGATTGGAGTGGATTGAGTGGGATTGATGTGTATTTTGACTTGCTATGGATTTAATCCGACTCAATCCCACCCAATCCACATGGATTAACTACAAAACGAATAAGCCCTTATATGGACCAACTGCAGCCCAACTTATGTTTTTGGATTTTGCTTAGACTAATATGCCATTAAACAACTAAGCATTATTCATCAGTTTGTGAAACCTCAATTGTCAGTTCATTCGTATTACATTGCGTTCTCTGGTGTTGCGCAATGTGAAAGGACAGCATCAAAAGTTCACAACAACAAGCTGCAGGACAGCATCACAGCACCAAGCTGACACACGATATAGAAAAATTGTCATGTGAGAGACAAATTTAGGCGAAGACATTAAAGGACAGAGAGTAGGCGAGGCCTTCGTAGGTACATATGCATGGCCCATGCTAAGAACTACGCCTATTCCCATTTGCACTTATGATCTATTTTATGGTTCAAAGAAGCAAGATTATTCACACATGTTTTCTTGGCTGCATAAGAAGCCAAAATTAACTAGGCCCATTACCATTTGTACTTCTAGTACAGGAGCTTCTATTTTTATATATGATTTTAATATTTTCGCTTAAAACCCACAATTCCGCAACAAGTGAAAATCGTCTAGTTGTTTTAATTTAGACCCTCTATGCGAACGTGGGGAGATCCTTTCTGAAAGCACGCGTGAAGATAATGGCTTCACTGGAGTAGCTTAGCTTAGCCAAAGAGTATTAGATCCCATGTTGGCAAAGTGGGTGACTCAACTCACATGCTACTTTATTTCCTTGTCGTCCTCAGTTGGATTCACCCATATGCTCAGCACGCATGTCACTTACCAACCTTTGCTCAAGTCTTGATAGAGTTGTGAAGCATCTTTTGGTCTCTCTGCACAAGTTCTAGGTGCTCAGCTCGGATAGGCTGCCTCTTCCTAAACCCTCTCTTGTGTATAGGGATGTAAATGGTACGATATTATCTGTCCGTACTGAATTTGATGTGTCTCAGAGATCTGAGAACTGATCTATAGCCGAGTCTAGGTATCCGATCTGTATAAAGTTGAATATCTAGGATATCGATATCCATTTAAATCTTATTCGACACAACTCGGTAATATCCTTATTCGATCGGAATCTGAAGAGAAAAATATGAAACCAAATATAGAACGGGTAATATCCATCTGTATCTGATCCGATTACATCTCTGCTTCTACTTGTGTATGTTTTCAGGCGCTTACATTTCTTCCACGTCTTTTTCTCTTTTATGCAACACACACTCGCTTATATAAATGCATGTACGTAAACCATATCTCTATTAGCATCTTCGAAGACTAAAACACAGTTAAATTCTAGAATATTCACTTTTACCTAGAGTCAAACAGAACTGTTCTTTTTTTTTTCTCTGTCCATGCCACAGCATGCGCACTAAATGGGCTCCACTACTGTGGAAGAGGAAAAGGATGAAGCTCCAGCCTTTGCAGTGCGCAATTAGGGTTTGTCTGACGGGGATCGAGGATACCACCTCCCGACCTACTCTACTCTACCCACGAAGCCCGAAACACTGTCCATACCTCTAAGCAGGCGGCACACACCATGGATTTATACCTAACACCGACAGATGATGGCTCCACCACCGTACCAAGCCAAGCCACCGAGACACGCATGCATGCATGCCGGAGCCCGGCCGGCCATAGCTAGCATCAGTTGGATTGGATGGTGAGACGTGTAAAACCAAATTTAATGTCAAAAAAGAAAGAAGGCGACGTATGGATGGCGCCAAATGCGTTTTTCTTCCTGTCTGTAATCGGACGGATCTCCATGACTTGGTCTCAAACAGAGACAACTACGCTGCCTTATATATCATGATGAGTAAACTTGAAGTATATATATAGAGTTATGTCAACCGTGAGATGGTGATTGTACGTCTAATGTACTACGTCGGGAGGATTATCCGATCCGTCCCTTCATGTTTAATTAGGTAGACTATAAGAGCGCCGAATCGTGTTGCTTGATTAGTTGAACTTTGGAGCGCGTTAATGCAGTTTTGAATGGAAAAGGGGAAAGGTACGTACTCTTGCCGGAGAGTAAGACATTATTCATGGACTAAGGGGGTGTTTGTTTAGAATTGTAATCTACCTAGATTATATAATCCAATAATTTTTGAATTAGTTGTTAGTTCAAATGTTGTTGGATTATATAATCTAGGCAGATTATAATCTCAAGGGTGTTTGTTTGGGATTATAATCTGTCTAGATTATAGGGTATTTGTTTAGGATTATAATCTACCTAGATTATATAATTCACCAAATTTTGAACTAACACTTAGTTCAAAATTTATTGAATTATATTATCTGGACAGATTATAATTTCAAATAAAAACGCCCTAAATCTATGTGGATTAACATGAGAAAGTAAAGCAGCTAAAAAAGAAATATGGAGTATCAATTAACTCGAAGCAAAAGACTAAAAATATATCAGCTCATTAATCGCCTTAGCACAGCTCCTAACCGACAAGTTGTGGAGCTCCAACAACTTGTCAACCCCATAACCCTGTCAGACCAAATAAAGCTGATGAGAGGCGAAGACCTCCGATAGACCCTGACGGAAATCTGAAAACGGCAACACTCTACAGGATGCATGCCGCAAAGTTCAATTTTCCCACGCTCCCCAAACAATGATTCAGACATATGGATTGGATGAGATTGTAAAAAATTAAGAAGAAGTTTGACTTTCTTAAGATTTAAACTCATCCAATCTTACTCAATCCATATAGATTGAGAGTGAGAACTGAACAAGCCCGTTCAGAACAGGATAAATCATAAAAAGAATCTGCTCAAGAAGGGTGTTGTCGCCAATTCAACCTGTGTTGTATGTCATCTTGAGATGCCTGAGTGCTATCACGCCCTTAGGCTGCCTGCAACGCTGCCCCCTGGGCATCCCCTCCCCTTGCATAGTGCCTGTAGGGGGCACTCTACGGCCGCAGCGCTGCCCTCTACAGCGCCCCCTACGCGCCGACCCCCTTCTCTCTCTCCCCAGATATAGCGTGTCACTGTTCATCCCCAAAAATATTGTGCTGTGGGTCCACGAGTAATTGTTAGTAGATAAAAATTGATAGTTGATATAGAAAATGATATTTTATAGTTGTAGTGGGGTATAGAGGGAGCATTTAGGGGGAACCACTGTAGAAGATGAAAAAATAGGGGGGAAATAGGGGGAAAGTGATATAGGGGGGAAAATTTAGGGATAACGGTTGCGGATAGCCTTATGGAAGTATTGAGGTCCATATCGATGACAATCTCTCGACCTCTCTGTCACACCCGGCTTTAAGGGACAAAGCCAGGTGCATCTCATACATGCGCCAAAAAGACAACATATATAATAACAGAGTGCATAGAGATAAATGTCACAATAATCAGATTACTTATTACATAGCGGAAGACTTACAAAATAAAAGATAAATGTAACATGAATTAAGGATCGTCCTTGGCGCAGAAGTCAACTGGGAGACGACGACCTAGACCTCTCACGAACACAGCGCAACAACCAACGTGCGCCTCATCCAGTGGTACCTGCTCTTGACCTGTGGGGGGTGTGAGACAGCAAGGGTGAGCTCACACATGTTCATCGCTCAACAAGTTGTGGGGAATAATGTGGCATGAACTCATCAAAGGTGGGAGTTTATGTGAGGTGTAAGGCTTACCAAAGAGAATGGTTAAAGCTGAGCATTACTTTTATAAGTTGGTCAAAATTTTATTAGCAATTACTAAGTATAAGTAAATACCAAACCTTAAATAAAGTAGTAGAACAAAATTAATAATAAACTCATGCAAATGCAAATGACAAATTGAGTTTAGGTTCCATAATTTAATCATCGGAGAGTCCTGAGCCGCTCATGACCGTGAGCTCGGCTAGTATACCAGTTTTACACTCTGCAGAGGTTGTACCCTTTACCCACAAGTCGTGTTTCCCATGTCGCCAGGGTTAGCTAGGCCCTTAGACACGATCAAGGTGAATGGCTAGCGATCCACTATGAGGCCTTTACAAAGTTCCACTAGCTTCCGAAAACCCGCTACAGTTTATGGGAAGAGCACTTGCAAGAATCCCCCGTCTGACCGCCATCGCAGCAAAATCAACCCGAGAACCTCCTTGCATGCAACTCCCCTACTGCCCTTGCCCCTTTCGGGTAAGGTAGTCTTCCACTAGCTTTCCTAATTAGTCAGCCAAGGGGTCTCATTCCTCCCTTGTGGTGGCACATGTTTCTCAAGTTAAGCTCCATGTTCCAATTAACAATAATATAATGATCTTGACATGAACATAAATAAAATAACATAATAACTGGAACATGGATATAATAAATGATTATCCCAAAACCATATAAAGCAATAGCAAAAACTACCCATGTGATTCAGGGGCAAACAAGGTAATGAGATAAACAATCTAGGGTGACCTATTGGGTCCCATCAAAATTAAACCTATGCATGGTAAATGATTATTAAGGAACATTATTGGGTAACAAAAGTGAATCAAGGGCACAACTTGCCTGGCACTTGAGATTCCAGGTACCAACTTGCCTTTCAGATGACACGTGTCCTCGCGCTAGTCGTAGCAATACAAACAAACATGGTATGGATAGCATTAACATCACACCAAACATAAGAACAAACTGAATAATAATAATCTACGTGTTGCTACGAGACTAACAGAACTTGAACGAATCAAATCGGAGTTAAAACGGAGGAGTTATGATTTTTTGAAGATTCTATGTGTTTTGTACAAGATTAAATGAGATACAAGTTTTAATGTGACTTTCATGTCAAAACAGTGGTACTAAATGATAAACAATAATATTATAAAATTATAGGAATTGGAATGGATTAATTCGGACTTCACATGAATTTTCTATGGATTTAACAAGATTCTAGAATTGTTTTTATATAAGAAATCCATTTTGATTATGTTTTCTCTTATTTAATAACTGACTGGACTGTGGCTGTGAATTCTAGAGAGCACAGGGTCTACTACGCAAATAGGACTCAAGACTGGACCGCGGGTTGATTACTATATAGAGCAGGGGCTCTTTAACAAATGTGTTGGCCGAAGGGGTATGGATGAGTATCAACCGTCAGATCATAAATGAGTGGCTCAGATTAGAACAACCCTTAACCGAACCGTTATTCAATCTAGACCCTTGGATTCTGGATCTACGGTTGTGAGGCCACCGATCGATACGGTATGCATGGCGCCATCCCAGTCGTCCACTGTTCGATCAACGGCCAGGTCTGCCCTGACCGAACCGGTACGCAAGTGCTCTAATCTAGGCCGTTTGATAGAGATCCGGCGACCAGGGGACATCGTCCCCAACCACACACCTACGACGGCGGCGTCGTACGACTACCGTGGCGGAGAACCTCACCGGTGAGGCGAGTCTTTGGTCCTAGCGCCCCAACCTCTAATCCAAATGGCTTTACACGATGCGGGAACAAAAGCGAACACGATTGAGGGAACCATACCGAGGATTATGCGCGCAGGCGGGCGGACCACGGCGCGACGCAAGCTTGGCGGGAAAAGCGACTCCGATGAGCAATCCCGAGGTCGCCGATTGCTAATCCCGCCTGATGAAGCCGCAAACACCATCCTCGTGGTCCAGTGAAGCCCCCAGGCACGACACCAAGGACGCGGTGGCGATGAGCGCACGGGTCGACTTATGGCGGCGGCAGAAATCCCTCTTCCAGTCTCTGGTTCTCTCTCATGCTCGGTCGTGGGTAGCACGCGTTGATAGGAGGAAGAGACGACAGCCCAGGCGCCCAATCTTATAGCCCCGAGCCTCGAACTAAGGTGCACGACTGCCACAAGAGGACTGTCGCGTGGCCAGCAGGCAGGGAATCCCCTCCCCAGCGTCGCCATATTCGCGTGCATGCGTGAGATTCGCCAACAATCCTGCAACGGACAGAGCTAGCAGTTGGATCAGGTCGCTAGGCCCCACCTGGAGGTGATTTCCCCCGGAGCAATCGATTTCGGGTGCGCGGGATTGGAATTCAGCCACGGACTCAGTCCACCCGCATGCCCCGAGCGGCCCGTGCGGAGTGAAGAAGACTGACCCGACAGGTTGGTCCCACGATGCAGTGACACCGCGAGCAAGGAGGCCGAAGGAGCTGAGGGCCCACGCGCCAGAGGAACTAGGTGGCCGAGCGCGCGGCTGAGACCAGCAGAGAGCGCCCGCGCGCGCGGCGTGGAGAGAAACGGGCTGCGCGGCTAAGGACACAGGAATTGGGCCGAGTGGCCAGTTTAGGCCCAAACTGCGCATAGTTCCATTTTTCTTTTATATTTTCATCTTTCCTATTTTATCTTCTTTTTATTTTGAATTCTAATTTGAATTTGAAACCTTTTATGAGTTTCACCTTTGAGCTAGATGTACACATTCCAATCCATTTATAGAATTAACATATTTTATTATATATATTTTTTAATACTCCTTTTCACTCACATAATATTTCTCTTCTTCTCCATTTTCATGGTTTTGTTTTCAAATTAGGGTTTGGATGTTGTGGGCACCTTAATACATTGCTATTGATACTTTTATTTTTATTATCCACAAATGCACAATCAAATAAAATCAAGCATGATGCACAAGTTATTTATGTGTTCTTTGCTTTAATTATCCATTTTTGAACCGGGGTTGATCACATGTAATGATAAGTAGAGGTCACAAATTATTAAGATTATCTCAATTCTCATTATTGCTTTTTTGAGTATTACACTCTCGCTCATGGGAGATAACCCCGCCAACTTCGATCTCTGCTGAGCACCGCCACAGTTTCATACACCTTTGCTAGCTGCGGGGTCATTTGGAGTCACAGACATGACGTCATCATATCTTCCATGCCGAGATGCCCTCAGACCCTCAGTTCACCACTTGTGACGCCGAGGCAGAGACGAAGCACGTCTGTGGAGCTGCCGACTAAAAGATAATAATAATATATATAAGCAATCACAAAGATTGGTGCTCAGTTTTTGACACCTCCTAGACATGTGATCCTATGATGTAACCCCCCTTGCTTAATTGCTTCAAAAAAGACTAAAAAAGAGAAATCGGGTAACGTGCACATTTTTAGCACCCTGTCTTATAGATCATAAACTCAATTTTCTCGCTAAACTCTGTTATAAGTGTGGGTTCGATTTTGATGGCTAAACTTTTTTTTTTTCTGGCAGCCACTGTTTAGCACCGAGGATTATGCGTGGCAAATTATGGCAACAACCAAACAGATCCAAATAATTAATGTTTTAGAATTATTGTTGATAGCCAAGATACCTAAAGTTGACCGGATCGGAAACATGTGTTTCTGACAGTGAAAAGCATTGTCGTTTGTTCCTCAGACTACCCCATTAGACCACATTCATTTCATTCCTAACCTATATAGATTGAGCGGGATTGAAAAGAATTAAAGAGGATTTTGACTTTGTAGATGATTGGATCACCCTCAATCCACGAAGCCTTATGAAAAACTTTTGTACCGTTAGGGAACAATTTTGTATTGGTGATTATACAATCGAATATGTCAAAAACCAGAAAAAAAATAAAATATATTAAAGATATCAGTGTCAAAACTGTTTTTATTACTAGTGTCGTTTTTCTTCCCGTGGCCAGTAGTCGTGCCACGAAACTCATTTGCCGAGTGTGGACCTGTACCGAGTGTCCTACTCTCGGTAAAGACGCTCGTTACCGAGAGCCAAGCTTTGCCGAGTGCGGCTCTCGGCAAAGCCGTCTTTGCCGAGTGCCCGAGAAAAGGCACTCGGCAAAGCGGCCGGCACTCGGCAAAGTCTCGGATTCCGGTAGTGCATGCTCTCAAATGCTACAACTCCGTGTCCCTACATGGTATTATCTTGCTAGCTGAAAAAAGATGAACCACTGAGCAAGCTATAAAAAATGGTCGAGTTCCTTTTTAACTCATATTTTTCTCGGTATTCTGACTAAAATAAAGTGTAATATTTTTTCTTATCAGTTTAATATCTTGTATCTAGACCATATACTCACTTTAATATTAAATTTTTTATGGGTACCAAATATGATTGCGTGTCGTGTCATGTCATACCAATACTCATGATGGTCTAATGGATCTATGTGGGGTGTTTCGTTCCAGGGACTAAAGTTTAGTATATGTCATATCGAATGCTTGAATAGCTATTACGAGTATTAAATATAGTGTAATTATAAAACTAACTGCACAATTGAAGATTAAACGGCAAGACAAATTTATTAAGCCTAATTAATGCATGATTAACAAATTTTTATTATAGCATCACATGATCAAATCATAAACTAATTAGGTTTAATAGATTCGTCTCATCATTTTGTCCTCGTCTATGTAATTAGTTTTATAATTGAACTACATTTAATACTTATAACTAGCATTTAAATGTCCGATATCTAAAGTTTATTAATACCCATTTGGATGTAGATATTGAAGCATTGAATTCAGAATTGGAATCTGGTTTCTATAATTCTATTGTTTGGTTGCACATGGAATTAAGATTTGGAATGTGACACCCAATTCCCTAGAATTGAACTATAACTAGAAACTCCCTCTCCCAATATAGAGCATCACTCTTCTATATTGAGTGGAGTTGGACCATACAATTCCAAACTCGAATTCAGTAACATCCAAACAATAGAATTGGAATTACATCTCATTCTATAAGGGCGAGGCGCACCTTGGAAAGGAATGGGATTCGAACTGTTCCTCATCCGACTCCGACGATGAAGGTTTAGCTGCCTCGGCCTTCGACAAGTCTTCACTCTTCCCCAACGAACGCCATACTTGCATCATGGATAAGGAGAAGAAGGTACGTATTCGAGATTCCCCTAAGTACTCTTCTTCTAGTGATGAGGAATCTTCTAATGATGAAGTAGATTACACTGACTTGTTTAAAGGACTAGATAGAGCTAAGGTAGACAAAATTAATGAATTAATTGATGCTCTAAATGACAAGGATAGATTGCTAGAGAAACAAGAGGACATTTTGTATGAGGAACGTGACAAGTTTGTTAATGTTCAAAAATCTCTTGCTTTAGAAGTTAAAAGGAATGAAATGCTATCCTCTGAGTCATGTGCTTGCCATGAATCTGTCTCTAGTTTAAGGAATTTAAATGATGAATTAAATGCTAAGCTAGAGGAAGTTAACAAAACTAGTTCATGTGTAGAGCATGTTGTTATCTGTAATAGATGTAAGGACTTTGATGTTGATGCCTGTGATGAACATATTGCTTCTATTACTAAATTGAACAATGAGGTGGCAAGTCTTAATGCTCAACTTAAGACTTGCAAAGTTGAATTTGATAAACTAAAATTTGCTAGGGATGCCTACACTGTTGGTAGACACTCCTCAATTAAGGATGGGCTTGAACAAGTCAAAGGACTCCCGTTCTCAACAAGGAGAAAGGAAAGGCCCCAATGGCTAGTAGTCCCCAAAATAATCATGCTTACATTTATGATAGAAAATTTAATAGGAATGCTCATAATGATAGATATTATGATCATGTTATGATTGCTTCCAGCTCTACTTATGATTGTGGTAGAAATAGGCCTAGGCGCAATCAAGCTGTGTTTCATGCACCTAGAATAAATTATGCTACTCATGCTTCTAGGAAAATGTGCAATGAACCTGTTACTATTTTTCATGCTTGCAACACTTCTTTTGTACTTTCATGTAAGAATGCAAAAGTAGTTGCTAGGAAGTTGGGATCCAAATGCAAGGGAGACAAAACTTGCATATGGGTTCCAAAAACTATTGTGACTAACCTTGTAGGACCCAACAAGAGTTGGGTACCTAAAACCCAAGCTTAAATTGCCTTGCAGGTTTATGCATCCGGGGGCTCAAGCTGGATTATCGACAGCGAATGCACAAACCACATGACGGGGGAGAAGAAGATGTTCACCTCCTACGTCAAGAACAAGGATTCCTAGGATACAATCATATTTGGAGATGGGAATCAAGGCAAGGTCAAAGGTTTGGGAAAGATAGCCATCACAAGCGAGCACTCCATTTCAATTGTTTTTTAGTAGAGTCGCTAGGATACAACCTTCCGTCTGTAAGTCAATTGTGCCACATGGGTTACAATTGTTTGTTTACAAATGTTGATGTATCTGTCTTTAGAAGGAGTGATGGTTCATTAGCGTTTAAGGGTGCATTAGACAACAAGTTCTATTTAGTTGACTTTTCGAAAGAGAATGCCGGTCTAGATGCATGCTTAATCGCTAAGACTAATATGGGCTGGTTGTGGCATCGCCGTCTAGCACATGTTGGGATGAAGAACCTTCATAAGCTTCTAAAGGGAGATCATGTGTTAGGACTAACCGATGTCTGTTTTGAGAAAGACAGACCTTGTGCAGCATGTCAGGTAAGAAAACAAGTGGGAAGCACTCATCACAGCAATAACGTGATGACAACATCAAGACCATTGGAGCTTCTTCACATGGACCTCTTCGGACCTGTTGCCTACCTTATCATCGGGGGAAGTAAGCATGGTCTTGTAGTTGTTGATGATTTTTCCCACTTCACTTGGGTGTTCTTTTTGCAGGATAAGTCAGAAACCCAAGGGACCCTAAAGCGCTTCCTAAGGAGAGCTCAAAATGAATTTGAGCTAAAGGTGAAGAAGATAAGGAGCGACAATGGGTCCGAGTTCAAGAATCTACAAGTTGAAGAGTTTCTTGAGGAGGAAAGCATCAAGCACGAGTTCTCCGCTCCCTATACACCACACCAAAATGGTGTGGTAGAGAGGAAGAACAGGACACTAATCGACATGGCGAGAACGATGCTTGGAGAGTTCAAGACGCCTGAGCGGTTTTGGTCGGAAGCTGTGAACACAGCCTGCCATTCCATAAACTGGCTCTATCTGCATTGTCTCCTCAAGAAGACCTCCTACGAACTCCTTACCGGTAACAAACCCAATGTTTCTTACTTTTGTGTATTTGGGAGCAAATGCTACATTCTGGTGAAGAAAGGTAGACATTCTAAATTTGCTCCCAAGGTAGTAGAAGGATTTTTACTAGGGTGTGACTCAAATACAAAGGCGTATAGAGTCTTCAACAAATCATCGGGATTTATTGAAGTCTCTAGCGACGTTGTATTTGATGAGACTAATGGTTCTCCAAGAGAGCAAGTTGATCTTGATGACATAGATGAAGAAGTTTCGATGGCCGCAATGCGCACGATAGCGATAGGCGTGTGCGACCACAAGAACCACATGAAGAAGATCAACCATCTTCCTCAACAATGGTGCATTCCCCAACTGAAGACGGTGAACAGGTACCCCAAGAAGAGGGGAAGGATCAAGGGGGAGCACAGGAAGATCAAGTGATGGAGGAAGAAGCACCACGGGTCCCTCCAACTCAAGTCCAAGCAACGATGCAAAGACATCACCCCGTCGATCAGATTCTGGGTGACATCAGCAAGGGAGTAACTACTCGCTCACGATTAGCTAATTTTTGCGAGCATTACTCGTTTGTCTCTTCTATTAAGCCTTTTAGGGTAGAAGAGGCCTTGTAGGATCCGGACTGGGTGTTGGCCATGCAAGAAGAGCTCAACAACTTCAAGAGAAATGAAGTCCGGAGCCTGGTGCCACGTCCAAAGCAAAACGTTGTGGGAACCAAGTGGGTGTTCCGCAACAAGGAAGACGAGCACGGGGTAGTGACAAGAAACAAGGCTCAACTTGTGGCAAAAGGTTATGCCCAAGTGGCAGGTTTGGATTTCGAGTAGACTTTTGCTCCTGTGGCTAGGTTAGAGTCAATTTGAATATTATTAGCCTATGCTGCTCACCATTCCTTTAGGCTATTCCAAATGGACGTAAAGAGGGCTTTCCTCAACGGCCAATCAAGGAGGAGGTATACGTGAAACACCCCCTGGCTTTGAGGATGACAGTTATCCCGACCACGTGTATAAGCTCTCTAAGGCGCTCAATGGACTTAAGCAAGCCCCAAGAGCATGGTATGAATGCCTTAGAGATTTCCTTATTTCTAATGCTTTCAAGGTTTGGAAAGCCGATCCCACTCTTTTCACAAAGACTTGCAACGATGATCTATTTGTTTGCCAAATTTATGTCGATGACATAATATTTGGTTCTACTAATCAAAAGTCTTGTGAGGAGTTTAGCAGGGTAATGACACAAAAGTCCGAGATGTCGATGATGGGCAAGTTGACCTACTTCCTTAGGTTCCAAGTGAAGCAACTCAAAGACGGCACCTTCATCTCCCAAACGAAGTACACACAAGATCTTCTCAAGTGGTTTGGGATGAAGGACGCCAAGCCCGCGAAGACACCAATGGGAACTGACGGGCATGTTGACCTCAACAAAGGAGGTAAGTCCGTTGATCAAAAGGCATACCGGTCAATGATAGGTTCATTACTTTATCTATGTGCTAGTAGACCAAACATTATGCTTAGTGTATGCATGTGTGCTAGATATCAATCCGACCCAAGGAGTGTCACCTTGTGGCCGTTAAGTGAATTCTTAGGTATTTAGTTTCTGCGCCTTGCTTCGGGATCTGGTATCCAAAGGGTTCTACCTTTGACTTGATTGGATACTTAGACTCCGATTATGCTGGGTGCAAGGTTGATAGGAAGAGTACATCAGGGACGTGCCAGTTTTCTAGGAAGGTCCCTGTTGTCCTAGAGTTCCAAGAAACAAACATCCGTTGCCCTATCCACCGCTAAGGCCGAGTATGTTGCCGTAGGACAGTGTTGCGTGCAACTACTTTGGATGAGGCAAACCCTCCGGGACTTTAGCTACAATCTGAGCAAAGTCCCACTCCTATGTGACAATGAGAGTGCAATCCGCTTGGCGGATAATCCTATTGAACACAGCCGCACTAAGCACATAGACATCCGGCATCACTTCCTGAGAGACTACTAGCAAAAGGGAGATATCGAGGTGTACCATATTAGCACCGAGAACCAGCTAGCTGATATCTTCACTAAGCCTTTAGATGAGAAAAGGTTTTACAGGTTGCGTAGTGAGCTAAATGTCTTAGATTTGCGTAACTTGGATTGATCTATATCATACATGTGTTCTATGCCTTTGATCATGTTAATTTGAGCATTTATATCAATTGTTATTTATTTATGGTGCTCAAGTTGTACAAGTCACCCCTGGACCTCACAAGTCCGTATGCAAATGATGCACGTGTTTAGGGGAGTGTGCTACAACTTGATCCTTTTGAGACTAATTCGTTTGTTCAAGTACACTTGATGTAGTCTCAAAGGTACATTGAAAGGGAAAGTGAACTTGGACGACGCAAAGACTTCCACTGCACTCCGGTATTAGTGTATTTAATTCCAAGTTCTCATTGCCTTTTTGCTCTTAATTGACATTTTTGGTGAGGCAATGGGGTTAAAGGGCCAAGGAAGATCCCGTTTTGGTGCTTAATGCCAAAGGGGAGAAAATTAAGGCCAAAGCAAATGAATCAGCCAACCACTTGTGAATTTTGAAAACCATAGAGTTACAATTTGTGTTTTGTCCAAAATACTATTATTGCAAAATTTGGACTCTTATGGGGGAGAATTTTGATTATGGGAAAAGGGGGAGTTTTTGGCACTTGATCAATTTTACTCTTGGAATATCTCTCTATTTGCCCAAACAAATGTATTTGACTTAGAGATAGGGAAAAAAGTTTGATTTGCAAAAACAAACCAAGTGGTGGTAAAGAGTGATCCAAATATGCCAAATTATAAGCAAAAAACAATTTGGTCTTCAATTGCACTGATGTTGCACTTCTTTTTGTTGCTTTTTGATGTGTTGGCATAAATCACCAAAAAGGGGGAGATTGAAAGGGAAATGTGCCCTTGTACCATTTCTATAATTGTTTTGGTGATTAAATGTCCAACACAAATGTTTTGAGTCCTTATGGGCTGAATGAGCAAGAAGTGCAAATCAAAATAAAAGGTATGTTTCTAGACTTAGTACATTGTTTTTGAATACTAATGTGTTTGTCTAAGTGCTAGAAACAGTGACAAAAGAAGAAGAAGAAAAGAATTGAAAAGAGTTGGCTGTGTATAGCCAACTCCAGCTCGGCCTGGCACACCGGACAGTGTCCGGTGGTGCAGGCTGGTCAACAGTGAACTAGCCGCTCTCGGGAAACGATGGAGTTGTATGGCTATAATTCACCGGACTGTCTGGTGGTGCATCGGACTGTCCGGTGAGTCATCCACGACGAACTCGTCGCTCTCGGGAAAAGAAAAAGGCGACATGGCTAAAATTCACCGGACTGTCCGGTGGTGCACCAAACTGTTCGGTGAGCCAACGGCGCCAGCGCCAACGGTCGTCCGCACGATCAACGCGTGACACGTGGCCCGCTCCAATGGTCGGCTGGTGCACTGGACTGTCCGGTGTGCACCGGACAGTGTCTGGTGCGCCAAACGACCTGGAGGAGCAACGGTCGGCTGCGCTCGATTTGGAAGGAGATCGCGCAACGGACAAGCTACAGGGCCTGTCTGGTGGCGCACTGGATTGTCTGGTGCGCCACTTGACAGAAGGAAAGGATAGCCTTCCATGTTGATCTTCAACGCCTCCTAGCTGCCTTGGGGCTAAAAAAGGGACCCCCTAGGCGCATGGAGCAGACAACCAAGCATTCTCTAAGCACACTAAGACATCCAGACTCCGCCTCCACGCATTTGATTCATAGTGTTAGTGATTTGAGCTCTGTTTGAGTTGCGTACTCCCTGTGCTTTGTTTTGAGCTCAAGTCTTGGCTTGTGTGCGTGTGTGTGCTACGAATTTGAGTCTTGCGTGTGTTGCTCTCCCTCTCTTACTACTGTGATTCTCTTGTGATAAACTTGTAAGGGCGAGAGGCTCCAATCTGTGGAGATTCCTCGCAAACGGGAGAAAGACTATAAGGAAGAAAGCTGTGGTATTCAAGTTGATCATTGGATCGCTTGAAAGGGGTTGAGTGCAACCCTCGTCCATTGGGATGCCACAACGTGGAAATAGGCAAGTGTTACTTGGCCGAACCACGAGATAAAAATCGCGTGTCTCGTGTGTTGCTTCTTGTGATTGCTTTGTCCGCACGAGTGTGTTCCATAGCCACTTGATTTCACTAACTCCTTAACAATCAAGTTTGTGGCTATTTAGTGTTTAATTTCACAGGATCACCTATTCACCCCCCTCTAGGTGCTCTCAGTTACAAGAGAAGTCTCCTGTGTGGAGAAAAGCTAGTGGGCTAAGTTGATCGTCGATGGAAATGATGGGGTACCCCTAGGCCTTATATACTTGACCGTGGGGCATTACATGCATGTATGATGACGATATGTACCTAAGTAATAGTGAACCGACTGAACTTATCCTCCTAAAATCTCGCCAACCTATCCCTAGTTTGCTTCGATATTCAAGGTCGCCCTACGCGGGAAAGTTAGACCGGCGCTGCGGATAACGCTTAAATCCACCGAGCCGCTTAGGGCTGAGTTTGCTTCTTTCCCACGTCGGCCCATTCTACCGGCAGTTCCCCCTAGCCCACGAAGGGATGACCTTGCGAGACAATAGGCCCAAAGCCTTTTGCGAGGCCTTCTTGCCTTCTAGTGGACCCGGGGGATATCTATCCCCCACAAGCCCCAATATTTGAGCTGATTTTGAAATAATCAGCCCAAAGATTCTAGGTCCAGCTTGCGAATCTGTGGCTTGATTTCCATTCTGGTGATGGGCACGCTGAAGGTGTACCTATCGAGCATTACTCCTGAACTTTAAGTGACTTTAGTAAAAACAGTCTTCTCAAAGGCCCTCATTCAGTATTGTGGAGATCAGTGTCTTGTCATTGTGCTATGCTTCGGAAGTCATCATTTGGAACTTCAAGTAGGTTTTTCCAAAAACAAACCACTCAAAGGTTTTCACTTCGTGCCTTAGAAATCATCATTCTGTCATCAGCTTGTGCTTTAGAAATCAGCATCCGGAACTTTGAGTAGGTTTTTGAAAACAAACCACTCGAAAGTTTTCTCTTCGTGCTTTAGAAATTAGCATTCTGTCATCAGCCTGCGCTTTAGAGATCAGCTTCTTTCTCCTAGGATTAAAAATCTGTTGGGCGCACTGAAGGTGCACCCAATGGGTGTAGCCCCGAGCTTTGAGTGGATTTTTGAAAATAATCCACTCGAAGATCTTCATCTTATGCTTTAGAAAACAACATTTTGTCTTCATCTCATGTTCTTGCGAATTCAAACAATATCATCTGCCCACTCCTTGTTAGGTCTACAATTTATTTGATCGGTGACAGCTTGGACGTTTGGTAGATGGCTCTTGGCTGGTCTTCACTCCGCTCTGCGCTTCAATGCCTCTACCTCTGCTGACTAGACTTGTAGTTCAGTATCTATATTTGGATTTCCTTCGATCTCTGCCGAGCTCTTCCTTCTGTCTTAGCACATTCATTGTGTATACTGTATGGATATGACTTCTTCAGAAAATCTAATGAAAATTCATGGTCGTCCCCCCCAATGGGTGTGACCAAGGGGCATCTTGGTACGCAGAGCGTTTAGCGTGCTGTCCTAGAGTAGTAACTTGATGTGACCGTGGGGTGTAGTCATGCCATCCAAGCAGTTGACGTTGGTCCAAACGGTGTCGTGTTACACGAAGCGATGCCTATTGCCTGACTCATTTTCAGGCGGCTTGAATTGCTTATTGAATACTTGCGACTGTTCAGCGACCGTGGTATCCCAGCCTCTATAAATAGACCGCTTGCACTGTTGTTCTCTTCACTTATCCTTCGATCATCTGTTGCTTTTCTTCTAACTCCCTCTTCTCCTCCATCTGGCCATGGGCAAGGACAAAAAGGGTCGAGGTTCACCACGTCGCTCAGGCGACAAGCGAAAGCGCGATCTAAGTCCTCCCTCGGAGGACTTCAGTGACTCTGAGTACTCGAAGGAGGAGGTTTCCTCTGAGTCCGAGGGGTCTCCGGTCTACGCTTCCCCCCGGCGTCGTCCGATGACTCAAATGACTCCCAGGGGATAGCCGTCGAGGTGTGGACATACATCCGGTCCATCGAGCGTGCCGGGCTCGAGGGCTCGGATGAGTCAGAGGTCTCCTCGGACGAGGAGAACTCTTTCGACTCGTCCGAGGAAGGGAGCGGCGGCGACGACAGCGACGAAAGCGACGGCAGTGGCGACGACAGCGGTGGAGGTGGCGGCGGTGACGGTGGCAGCAAGGGCAGCAGCAGCAACAGCAAGGCCAGTGGCAAAGCGCCACTGGCTTAAATATTAGTATAGATAATTAGTTGTAGTAGTAGTAATAGTAGTAGAATAATGTAGTAGTAGTTAGTAGTATAGTGTAGTGTGAGTAGTGTAGTAATGTAATGTAGGGTAACGTAATGTAGTAAAAAAGGGGAAGAAAGGCTGACTCATAATGAGTCGGCTTTTGAGTTTGTGAAAACCCTCTCCACTATTTAATGAAGAACTTCGGTTGCTCCGAGTGATTACTTTTGCTGCTTTTTCTGTGTACACACTTGGTAGTTTGTCTATATGCTTGCTGCTGCTGGCATTTTAGAGGCAACCGCCGAGCAATGGCTGAAACTACAGGCGTTTTAAAGATAACCACCGAGTAATGCCTGACGCTGCCAGCGTTTTAGAGGTAACCACCGAGTGATGCTTGATATTGCTGGCATTTTAGAGATAACTGCCGAGCGATGCTTGACACTGTCGGCGTTTTAGAGGTAACCGCCGAGTGATGCTTGATACTTTGCTTTCCCGAGTAGCGACTTGGCGCTTTTTAGAAATAGCGCCCGACCCGGGAAAACCCCATTTATACTCGCACCGACGTGCGCTTTTGATTTCTGAGCCCTAACTCCACTTTTCTGCCTCGAACCACTCCTCTACTTCCCTGAGATCTCCATCCTGCCCGTTTCGTTGACAAGACTTCGATGGTGCCGAAGTGGAAGAGGCAGAGCTCCGTTGCGGCAATCATCCCGCCTATCGACCCCAACAGCCAACTACCCTTCATGGGTAACCATATATCCATAATTTCGGAATCCGACCTCCTTCACCTCATTGATGTTGGGGTTTTGCTTCCGAAAGAGCTCTGCTCTTGGCGGATTTGCCGCGGCATCACCGTTCTGACAGAGGATACCCACGAATCTGTCGTGTATGTCTCTTTTCTCATTTGCGGACTTGCTCTTCCCATTTCTCCTTTTTCCCACAGTCTCCTTGACTTCTATGAACTGAATTTAACGCATCTGAATCCCAATTCCATTCTTAAAATTTCCATTTTCGTTCATCTGTGTGAGATCTTTCTTGGGATTCTTCCCCACTTTGGTCTATGGAAATACCTTTATCACTGTCGGCCCAGGATGGCCGGGGGATAGCACCAGCTTGTTGGCGGTGCGAGTCTAGAGCTTCACCAGGGGAGGAAAACAGAGTACCTCGACATCCCTCTCAAGGACATCATCAAAGGGTGGCGCGTTGAGTGGTTCATTGTGGAGAACCACTGTAGGTCTCTCCCCCCTCGGTCAGGGAGGTAGCCGGATGTTCGCACACCGAGCTGGATAGAATCTCCGACCCTTTCGGAGATAACAGAGGCTAAAGCACTGCTGGCTGAGATCTGCTTACTGAAGGATAGAGGTCTAACTACTGAAGCTATAGTTGCTGACTTTGTGTTCAAGAACATTCAGTCCTTAAAGGACAGGGTTTACCCTACTTGTTTGTATAGCGGTGCGAATGACTCCACCTGGGTCACGAACAGAAGAATCCCCACTGGAGATCTGCTGAGTCGACTGGACATGATCCTAAGAGGCAGAGTCTCGAATGCCGGTGCCCCTATGTCCTATTCTGCATGGAACCTGCTGCCACTTAGGCCATTTTCTGAGTTTGTATCCAACCCTCCTGCTCATGATGGTTGTCTAGGTCATAGAGTGCGACCCCCTCTAGCAGACATCGAAGCTTTGCTCACTTCAATTCAGAACCTTCCCGAAGATGAGAGACAAACTCACTTCGAGATGCTAGCCAGCACTGATGATGCTGAGGTAGATGATGTGCTCAGCCTGCTGGCAGGGGAATCATCCAACTCTACCCGCACTGAGCCAATGGCTATCACAACTAGGGATGAAATTGGTGAAGAGGTGGAAACTCAGAAACCCGAAGGTGCTCGCATAAAGCGTTCACGCTGAGCGAGACATCCAACTGCACCTGTCGAGGAGAAGAGGAAGAAGAAGCGGCTTCGGCGACTGTCGTGCTTGGGTCAGGATGCCAGCCCTTCCGCGCCAGTTCCTGATGATGTCCGACAGAGGCCATTTCTGAGGTTGATGCCAAGGGATGTGATCGTTCATAGGTTGTTGGATGCATGCTTAACGATGATGAAGAGGAAGAAGAAGAAGAAGTCCTGCTGATCCGCAAGAACAGCCGGCACTACAACCGGACCAGTCGCCTTAGATTTCGGTGATCTAGATGCAAGGAGCCTGCTGTCTGCTGGTGAGGCTGAGGTCACCCCTAAAGTTGCACTTCAAATTATCCCTTCTGATCTTCCTTCCTCAAGCCATGCCACAGTTCCTCTTGCCCTTGGTCTGCCGTTGTTCCTTTCCGACCTTCAGGTGAGTCAGCTTTTTTGCCCTACAGTGTATGTACTATTGAATTATCCTTCTTCTGCTCATCTGTTTATGATCACAGGCTTTTGTTGATGGAATATCTGCCCAGCTGAAATCCTGTGGTGCCACTGTTCCTGAACAAGCCCTATCTCTAATGCAGTGGAACCCATTGATGCTCCAGAAATAGATCGATGACTTGAAAGCGTCGAGCGCTGGTTAGTGCTCTTACAGCTTCCCTAGTTGTTTTTATTGATCGACTTGTTCTTAGTCATGCCTTCCCTTTCAGCTGCGTTGTCGGATATGGCCCAACGGTGCTCTGACCTTGAGGAGAAGTATTCTTAAAGTCAAGCTGACTCGGCTCAGACCTCTGCTCTTTTGGATAGTGCACGCTCTTTGAATTCCTCCCTCAATGCCCAGCTTGACTCTAAAAGGATGGTGCATGAGGTAAACCCCCTTGGTTGATTTCGCCATGCTATTGTTGATTGGATATTGAGTGTTGCTTCTTGTTTGTAGGATGAGAAACGAGCACTTGTTGCCTCCCACGACAATCTAGATAGGCTATATCGTGTTGCTAGCAACTCATTGACTATCCTGGAGAGGAGCCATCGCTTCACCATGTTAGACCTGGACTATAATCGTCACGAGCTGCAAGTATCCCAAGATGAGGTTCTGTGACTTGGACAGCTGTTATCGACCAATGATTCCACTATCAGGGATCTACGCGCTTCCAAGAAGCTTGTCGCGTAGGAGTTGGAGACCGCTCGACTGGCTATCAAAGCTTCAGAAGACAACTGTGCCGTCTTGAAATCTCAACGCGACAAGGCTATGGACAAAGCCATTCGTGTCGAACGGATCTTAATGAGGAGGCCCGACGTCTTGGTGCCTGACGATATTGTCACCGATGTCAAGGCTGCGCCCAATGCTTCGAGTCGTCCTTCCTCTTCCGTCGCTTCTGCGAAAGACATTGCTGACAAGGACGTTTTGATACAGTGATGTCCTGCAAAACACTCGATGTAATATGAATTCTATGTGCATGTGATGGTTGTGTTAGAACTCGGATATTCTGTGGACAGGGCGTCAGAACATGCTCCTAGTGACAACAAGCAAAAAGTTCTATTTCCCTGAAGGGTTAATTATTTTGCTGTTAGGTTATAGCAATCACCCTGAACAGTCGTGAAAGCAAGTGTGCCATGTTGGTTTTGAGGCTTTTCCCGACTTAGGACAATCGCCTAGTTAGTAGGGCATAATGGTCGCCCTAAGATGAGTAGTCGTGAGCATGTTGCACCATCTTAAGTCATTGCTGACTTAGGCCGATTGCTCCATTAGTAGGGTATATTGGTCACCCTTGGTCAAGTAAGCGTGAGCATGTCGCACCGACTTAAGTCATCGCCGACTTAGGCCGATTGCCCCTTTAGTAGGGTATAGTGGTCACCCTGAGTCAAGTAAGCATAAGCATGTCGCACCGACTTAAGTCGTCGCCGACTTAGGTCGATTGCTCTGTTAGTAGGGTATAGTAGTCACCCTGAGTTAAGTAAGCATGAGCATGTCGCACTGACTTAAGTCGTCGCTGACTTAGTCCGATTGCTCCATTAGTAGGGTATAGTGGTCACCCTAGGTCAAGTAAGCATGAGCATGTCGCACCGAATTAAGTCGTCGTGGACTTAGGCCGATTGCTCCGTTAGTAGGGTATAGTGGTCACCCTGAGTTAAGTAAGCGTGAGCATGTCGCACCGACTTAGGCCGATTGCTCCGTTAGTAGGGTATAGTGGTCACCCTAAGTCAAGTAAGCGTGAGCATGTCGCACTGACTTAAGTCGTCGCCGACTTAGGCCGATTGTTCCGTTAGTAGGTTATAGTGGTCACCCTAGGTCAAGTAAGCGTGAGCACGTCGCACTGACATAAGTTGTCGCTGACTTAGGCTGATTGCTCTGTTAGTAGGGTATAGTGGTCACCCTGAGTCAAGTAAGCATGCTGATTTCAAGTCCAATCAAGTTGAGGTCAGCTGAAAGTCAAGAGTCTGAATGCCTTCGAAAACGAAAACTTTATTGATGATGAAGTCTCCCGATTACAGAGTACAATGTTTCTTCGAGAATTTTTGAGGCCTTGCTAAGGATAGAACTTTCTGAGATGCTCTATGTTCTAGGAGTTCCCCACTTCCATGCCATCCATTTGAGTAAGCCAGTATGATCCTGGCCGAGTGACCTCTAATACAATGAATGGCCCTTCCCATAATGGTGACAGCTTGTGATGTCCTTCCCCTATTAGAATTCGGCGAAGGACCAAGTCTCCCACTGCAAAGGACCGGTGCTGCACAGTTTTATCATGATAGCGCCTTAAGGTCTGCTGGTATCTAGTCGACTGAATTACGGTGTTCAATCGTTCTTCCTCTAGCACATCAATGTCTTCTAGTCTGGTAGCCTCCGCTTCGGCTATGCTTTCGAAAGTCAACCTCGGTGCCCCAAATATTAAGTCGGCGGGCAACATTGCCTCTGACCCATAAACCATGAAGAATGGGGTATTTCCATGCAGAGCTCGACTGGGTTGAGTTCTCAGGCTCCAAACCACATATGGCAGTTCTCTGATCCATTTTCCTACAAGTTTTTCATTCTTGTCAAATATTTTCTTCCTGAGTGCTTCCAGTATCATTCCATTGGCTCTTTCCACTTGACCATTGGCCCTTGGGTGCGCTACTGATGCATACTTGATCTGGATGCGCTGTTGCTCGCAGAAATCAAAGAATTCTAAACTAGTGAAGTTGGATCCTAGGTCAGTGATGATGCTATTTGGTATCCCAAATCTAAATATTATGTCTTGTATGAACTCCACGGCTTTGGCTGAAGTCAGAGAAGCGATTGGCTTGTACTCTATCCACTTTGTGAATTTGTCGATGGCAACCAGTACGTGAGTATATCCTTCTTGAGCTTTCTTGAAAGGTCCGATCATGTCTAGTCCCCAGCATGCGAGAGGCCATGTTACAGGAATGGTCTGCAGCTGCTGTGCGGGTAAATGTTGTTGCTTTGATAAGAATTGGCAAGCTTCACATATCTGGACTAACTCGGCAGCATCACTCTTTGCTGTTGGCCAATAGAAACTAGATTTGAAAACCTTTCCAACCAGAGTTCTGGATGCTGCGTGTACTCCGCACTACCCAGCATGGATTTCTTCTAACAGTTGCTTCCCAATAGCCGAGTAAATGCACTTCATGAGGACTCCCATCGCGCCTCTTCTGTACAGTGTGCCCCCTATGAGGGTGTAGTCGGCCGACTGTCTTGCGATGCGTTCCGCCGCCACCTTATCATCTGGTTCTTCTTCATTTTTTATGTATCTGATGATAGGCTCTCTCCAGTCACTGAGGTCCGATCCTAGCCAGCTCAAGGTGTTGCATTCTTTCGTCTAATCTAAGAGAATACTCGGGTATGATACTTCTTGGACGAAGATCCCGGGTGGGACCTGGGCCCGACTGGATCCCGGCTTTGACAACGCGGCGGCTGCCACGTTGCGGTCTCTTTCCACGTAATGGAACTCCAACCCTTCGAAAATGTCTTCTAATTTTTGAACAGCTGCACAGTACTTGCCCATAGAGTCAGTCAAGCAATCCCAGTCTTTATTTATCTAGCTTATGACCACTAGAGAATCTCCATATACCATCAGTTTCTTGATATCGAGTGATGCAGCGATGCTCAACCCGTGGATCAGTGCTTCATATTCTGCTGCATTATTTGATGTTGGAAACAATAATTGGAGTGCATACTTGAGTTGTTCCCCTCTAGGAGCAATGAAGAGGATCCCTGCACCTGCTCCTTGCAGCTTCAGCGAGCCGTCAAAGTACATTCTCCATACTTTGATAGCCTCCGGGTTGTCTGGGACCTGATGCTCAGTCCACTTGGACATGAAGTCGACCAGTGCCTGAATCTTCATTGCCGTGCGAGGTCGGAACTCTATGTCATGAGCTCCCAACTCGCACACCCACTTGGCTATCCTTCCGATGGCTTCTTTGTTATGGAGAATGTCCCCTATTGGAAATCCTGTGACTACTATGACTTTGTGGTCGTCAAAGTAGTGTCGGAGTTTGCGTGCAGTTAGAAGTACCGCATACAACAACTTCTGGATTTGAGGATACCTTATTTTTGAGGGCCCAAGGACTTCACTGATGAAGTAGACTGGATGCTGTATTGGGTGCGCATGTCCTTCTTCTACCCGCTCGACTACTAACGCGGTGCTTACCACGTGAGTCGTGCAGGAAATGTATAATAACAGATCTTCTGCCGGCTGATTCGGCGTGGCTCGGTGTGGTGGCTTGAGTAATGGTGGTGTGGTCAGGAACTTTTTTAGCGCCTCTAGAGCTTCTTGTGCCTCTATGGTCCACTGAAACTTGTCCACCTTTTTGAGCAACTTGTAGAATGGCATGCCTTTCTCGCCTAGCCTTGATATGAATCTACTCAGGGCTGCCATGCATCCAGTAAGCCTCTGTACCTTTTTCTGTGATTGTGGCGCTTCCATTCTCATGATGGCCTCGATTTTCTCTGGGATGGTTTCGATTCCCCAATGGCTGACAATGAATCCGAGTAATTTTCTCGCCGGTACTCCAAAGACACACTTTTCTGGATTGAGCTTCCACCGGTATCGTCTCAAACTGTTGAAGACCAGCTACAAGTCTTCGATGAAGTTTTCTGAGTTTTCTGTTTTGATAACCACCTCATCGACGTAAGCTTCCACCCGCTTGCCCCAGTGATCGGCTAAGCATGTTTGAATAGCTCTCTGGTAGGTCGCTCCCGCGTTCTTGAGGCCGAACGACATGGAGGTATAGCAGAAGGCTCCAAACGGGGTGATGAATGTCATTTTCTCTTCATCTTCTTTTGCCAAGTTGATCTGATGGTATCCAGAATAGCAGTCTAGGAAGGATAACATAGAGCGCCCGGCAGTCGAATCAACCACCTGATCTATTCTGGGGAGCCCAAAGGGATCCTTCGAACAGTGTTTGTTGAGATCGGTATAGTCAACGCACATGCGCCAATCCACTTTATTCTTTTTTAGTACAAGAACAGGATTTGCCAGCCACTCAGGATGCAGCACTTCTCTAATGAACCCTGCCGCCACTAAGCGAGCTAACTCAACGCGAATAGCTTCTCTCTTGTCTGGCATGAAACGACGTAGCTTCTGTCGAATCGGCCTCGCTTGAGGATAGACCTTTAATTTTTGCTCAGCCAGTTCTCTCGGGATTCCCGGCATATCCACAGGTTGCCATGCGAATACGTCTCGGTTATCTTGCAGGAACCGGATGAGTGCACTTTCCTATTTGTCGTCGAGGCTGGAACTGATGATGGCGATTTTGCGTTCATGAGCAAACCCCAGGTTGATCCTCTTTGTCTCTTCAGTCGGCTGCATAGAGGTCATGGCTTGATCTTCATTCGTGGGTATCGCGAGGTCTCCCTCAGGCTTTGTGTTCACCTACGCAGAGGAAGTCGTCGGTGGTCTAGTAGTGAGGGCTGCCTGAATGGCTCCCCGGAAGCATTCTGCGGCGCCTTGGAAGTCAGCGCGCATGGTGATGATTCCTTGTGGTCCTGACATCTTTAATATCATGTAAGAATAGTGCGGAATAGCCATGAATTTCGCCAATCCCGGCCTGCCGATGATGGTGTTGTACCCGCAGTCGAAACTCGCCACCTTGAACCTTAGAAACTCGGTTCTGTAGTTTTCTGGAGTTCCGAAGGTAACGGGCATGTAGATTTGTCCAAGTGGGTACTCTCCTTCGGTCGGCACAATGCCGAAGAAAGGGGTGTCTGACTCGGTGAGGTCCTTGAGTGCGACCCCCAAGCCTAGGAGCGTCCGGGGGAAGGTAACGTTGATGCTGCTTCCCCCGTCCATCGGCACTTTCTTTACCCTCCTCTCTCGGATCACCGGATCGACGAGGAGCGGGTACTTGCCAGGATGGTCGAAGTTAAGCCATTGATCTGCTTGACTGAAGGTGATTGCGTGCTCTAACCACCGATATGGAGTTAGAGTGCCAGTGGTTGCCACCAGGACCCGCCGATCATTGAGCTTTTGCTGCCTTCTATTCTCTTGCGACTCGTGTCCTGCGAAGATGATGTTGACCTCCCTGTCAACGCGTGGGAATGCCCCACCCCTCCCCCTTCTTGTTGCTGAGGTTGCCTAGGCTCGCCAGGCCCTCCTCGTGGTGGGGGAGGTGGTAGAGGCTGGAATGGTCGGCCATTCTCGACAGAATGCTTGAAGTCTCGGTAGTTCCGCAAGGTGTGGCGCATGTCCTTGTGGTACGAGCACTAGGCGTCGAGGATGTCGTCCAGTGTCCGCTCGCCTCCATGGGGTGCCCCTCAAGCATGAGCGACGGGTGGTCCGGTGGCATGGACTTCCTCACGACGCCTCTTCTCCCAACGCCTGTCGAGTTGCTGGTTCGCATCGCGCCGCGGCGCCGGTGGTGCAGGTTTCGCTCCCCCGATAAGGTCTTGGGCCCGCTCATCAGTGGTGATGTAGAGGTCCGCTTCTCGAAATAGTTGTTCGGAGGTGGTTGGCGCTTTTTGTAGTATGGCTCGGATGAAGGCCGAGTCATTGGATCCCCGGTAGAAGTCCTCAATCACCGTTGCCTCAGTGACCTTGGGGATGCGATTTCTCATGGTCTGAAACCTCTTGAGGTATGATCGAAGTGTTTCATCCCCCTGGCGCCTGATGGATTTGAGGTCCCATGGCTGCGCTGGGTTGTCAGAGAGGGACTAAAAGTTGGCAATGAAACATTGACTGAAGTCACTCCAGTCGTCGATGCAGTGTCGTGGCAGGTGTTGTAGCCACTATAATGCATCCTGCCCAAGAACGATGGACAAATATGCAGTCATTACATCTTCAGTCGCCCCAGCGGCCCGGTTGGCTGTCGTATAGACGGCTAACCAGCCTCCCGGGTCCTGCTTAGGCTTGTACTTGTCGACATTGGAGACCTTGAAGTTTGGGGGCCACTGGATGGCCCTAAGACACGGAGTAAGCGCGGATACTCCACAAGTATCTTCCTGACGATGTTCATGGTGCCGGTCCTAGGGAGGGGACTCGGTGATGGGTCGTCTCGATCGTCCCCGGGTTGGGCCACTAGTTGAGGTTGCAACCGACTCAACTTGGGTGGCGCGACTTCGAGCTGGGACGCCATGATCCCGATCGTACTCCTCCCGGTGCCTTATCTCGTTTTCGTGTCGTCGGTCGCGAGAAGCATTGATAAAGCTCCGCACGCTCGACGATTGTTGATGGTGTGTTGTAGGTCACCCGGGGGATGAGCGAGGGGTAGAAGGTGGTTGGCGGCCTAAGTGAACAGCCGCCGATAGCCTTCAGCATCCGAAGTTCATGGAAGGCCATCAGCTATCTGAGCCAACACCCCTCCGACTTCACTCGGCGTGTTCATTGCTCGAGCAAAGTCAGGATTCAGGTTTCGAGCGAAGAGAGGGTTCTCTCGGTGTAACCTCGCACCCTGCTCAGCTTGCTCATGATCTCGGTCTTGAGCTTGCCGGCGATCTCGTCGGCGAGAATTCCTCCTTTCTCTAAAGACCCATTCGTCGGGAGTTTCTCCCATTTCTGAGACTTCATCCCGAGATATGGGTTGAGCCGGGTCTCGCTCCCCAGCCTCATATGTCATCGAATATTCCGGCGTCTGTTCCTCCGTCGCTGAGCCTCTCGCTGAGGAGGTTCTTCCCCTGGCATGGTTGGCTCGTCGTCGGAGATGGGAGATGATTCCAATCTTCCCCCGATGAAGAGGATGTTGTGGTAAAAAGGAGTGGTCATCACGAGTTTCTTTCCGTCCTCCTTTGAGGGCGAAGGTGTCAGAGAGACAACTCGGTGGACTTCTCCCTTTTTTCTAGGAGTGCTTGCTTCTTTCCTTCTTGTGATCCGTGTCCACTCCTTTGTGGGCGAAGTGGGCAGCGGAGTCCTCTGGGCAGGCGAATTCTCGAACCTCGGCTTGTGAGAGGTAGTCGTCGCCCGAGTTTTAGGAGGTTGTGCTATCTGTTGTCTTGTTCTGGATTCCTCGGGAACTCTCGAGGAAGACTTTTTCCCCGATGGATCTGCTATGCAACGCAGAATTCCATTTTCGTCTGCTACGGACGAGAGGGTCCCGAAGCAGAACATGGATCCAGGGTGAAGGGCGATCTTGCACTAGGAGGTGATGGCCATTGAGCTAGCTTGGATCAACGACACACCTCCTACCTAGCGTGCCAGCTGTCGGTGTTTGGAGCCCGACCGCACACTCAGGGTTACCCCTCGCGGTGCTTTTGGGTAGGACGGTGCTGTTGACTGTAACTCAATGGTTCGTGTAAGATGCACGAGAGATGACAGGTGATTTTCTACAGGTTTGGGCCGCTTTGAGATGCGTAACACCCTACTTCCTGGTGTGGATCTTCATGTGGTAGGTTACAAGAGAAGTCTCCTGTGTGGAGAAAAGCTAGTGGGCTGAGTGGATGGTCGATGGAAATAATGGGGTACCCCTAGGCCTTATATACTTGACCATGGGGCATTACATGCGTGTATGATGATGATATGTACCTAAGTAATAGTGAACTGACTGAACTTATCCTCCTATAATCTCGCCGACCTATCCCTAGTTTGCTCCGATATTCAAGGTCGCCCTACGCGGGAAAGTCAGACCGGCGCTATGGATAGCACTTAAATCCACCGAGCCGCTTGGGGCTGAGTTTGCTTCTTTCCCACGTCGGTCCATTCTACCAGCGGTTCTCCCCTGGCCCACAAAGGAATGGCCTTGCAAGACAATAGGCCCAAAGCCTTTTGCGAGGCCTTCTTGCCTTCTAGTGGACCCGGAGGATATATATCCCCCATAATGTTTTGCTACGAATAGAAGTGAGGTTACAATGAGGAACCTGAAGCCTAACTTTGGAAAGCACCTGAGCAGATTGGATTTGCAAGTAAAAGGCAAAGTGTGTCCTTGATCATATTCTTTGATTTAATAATATTAAATGTTATGTTCTCACCAATGCTTGCAGTTTTAGCTAGGTTAAACTGATGGAACCTAATAGGTTACCTAGTTTGTTTACCCTACACCGTGCATAGAAATGAATTATTGGGTAGTATTGATATTGCTACATGATTTTGGGATTAATATTATATTTGAATTAAGATCATGTTTCATTATGACCTATTGTTGAATATTCATTATTGTGCATGATAAGATCACAATGTTTAATTGGAACATGGAGCGCTAATCTGAGACAACAGTGCTACCAAAGGGTGGAATTAAACGTCCTTGGCCAATTAATTACGAAATTTAGTGAGAGATTACCTTACCCGAAAGAGGCGAGCGGGGAGTGAATCGCTGTAAAGTATAGGGAGATTCTCGGGTCGATCATGCTGCGATGGCTTTTCGGACGAGGAATTCCTATACTTCCTTTTGCATGAAACCATAGCGGGTTTTCTCAAACTAGTGGAACTTTGTAAACGTCTCGTAGTGTGCCATCGCCAACTAACCTTGAAAGTGTTTAAGGATCCGATCAACCCGTGGCAAAAAAAGGGAACACGTCTTGTGAGTAAACATGTGCAACCTCTGTAGAGTATAAAACTGGTATATCAGCCGTGCTCACGGTGATGAGCGGCTTGGGCCTCTCATATGTGTAAATTATGAAATTAAATTTAACATGTCCTCCATTGCATTATGGGATTTCAATATTGATTATATATTTAATTGAGATGATATTTACTTAAATTTAGTAATTGCTAATAAAATTTTGACCAACAAAATGAAAAATAATGCTCAGCCTTAACCATTATCCTTGGTAAGCTTTACACTACACTTTTTTCCATACTTGCTTAGTGGTGACCGTATGAGAGCCCACCATTGCTATAATCACACCAGGTCAAGAACAGATACCGCCGAAGAATGATCGTGAAGATGAGTTCGGAGAGGTCTCGGCCGTCGTCTCCCAGTCAACTATGGTTGTGGAGGATCGTAGTCGTCATATGGTATAATTTATCTAAGTTGTTTTGTACAGAAATTGTATTAATTAAGTAATAAAGATGTGACATTGTTTTATGTACACCGATTCGGTATATGTGTGAAACTTGATCCTATTATACATGTCAGATGCATCTAATTTTGTCCTTAAATCCGGTTATAAAATGATAGCACGCAGATGTAATGTTTGTTGCACACCGCCACCATGGCCACCAGCCTAGATGCATCTCACTTGCTGTGAACGTCCGCCTCACTCGGTCTCCACGTTGTGGCATCCTTATACTATGCACTTTATAGTGTTGTTTGGTCCCGAAATATAACGTAAATAATAACGATAATGATCCATACTCGAGTACCAGCGTTAACAAGTTTGAATAGATCAGTATTAATTTCTAGTGTGATATCTGATTATAGTTGAAGTTAAATAAACATGATTTAACATTATCAGTTAACCACTACGTTACAAAATATGTGAATCAAATGGCATCTATATCTAACGACTTTACTTTATCACGGTGAAAAATAATCGGACCCCCATGGTGTCTGTCCGATAGTTGTGTTGTTTTTTTAAATCGATCGGGTCCGTGTCGACCGTTATATATATATATATATATATATATATATATATATATATATATATATATATATATATATATATATATATATATATATACTAGCTGAGTGCCCGTGCGTTGCGACGGAGGTTTAATATTTTATTAAATATATAAACGGAACGACAAATATCACTATGATATGTAAAATCCATGTGATAAACATTATCAATACCAGACATTATTTCTAAAGAGTCAATTTAGAATCTTGTAATGACAGACAAATGTGTCGACAACCATACACTAATATAATCCTTTTTAGTGATATACAGAACGGAGGAAAATTCGATCAAGCATCTATACAAGAAAACATTTGTCTCTCTCTCTTCGTCGTGCTCGTGCATGCATGACCGTGGTGCCCCCGTGACCGCGACGCAGGGAAAAACCACGAATTGTACTCTGCTCGTAGCAGCGCATGAAAACCAGCACGACGACGACGGAATAGCACCGGCACGTCCACGACCACGCGACCACAGCGTGGTGGGCGGGCGGAACAGAAGGCACACATCGCCTATCATCCAGCGAATAGTCAAGGGAATAAAAATGGTGTCTCGCATAGTCAAGCGAATAAAAATCACAAGAAACATAAAATAGATCACAAATTCAACATAATTACCTGAGAAGCTGTTGTGATAGGTGACAAATTCTGGAGGCGCGAAAAGAGGGAGAGCAGATAGAAACTGGGGGTGTGGCTACATTTATAGCCGGTAAGGACACTGCCGATTTCCACCTTCCATCAATGGAAAAAGTTGGAAAAGAAAGAGATCCACACATCCAAGGAAATAGAGCAGAGGAAAATATAGGAAGGGATCCACCTCGGCCAAAATTATGGAGGTAAATATGACATTCGCACTGCAAACATAAGGCAGACAATAATGTATGGAGGGAAACTCGTCTACACAGGCGTGATTGGTGGCTTTCTTTCCAACCTGGCCACTCGAATCTACAAAGGCATGGTTTGTTGCTTTCTTTAGTCTGACCGCTTGCCTGGCCGGCTATATGCATGAAAAGGCTTCGGCCAGACTTCACCAGATATCTCACGGGACAGGCTTCACCAGCAGCATGCTAGTGCGCATCGTCAGTAGCGCTGACGACAACATTCTCTATTATGTCGATTTCATTCTTCAAGAACTTGTCGTACCACAGCGCAGAGAGTTTTGGCGTCCTCGACAGCTCCGGGTCCTGGAAATCGACATGGTAGAGGCCGTATCGCGAGTAGTAGCCCGCCAGCAGCTCAAACACGTCCAGAAATGACAAGACGAAGTACCCCTTCACGTTGGCTCTGTTCCTGCAGGAAGCACACACAGGATGGATCATTTGTTCTGCCTGCCTTCAGTTAATTTTATATCCCGTAGTACCTGAGTGCAGCGAGTGCGCTGCCCATGTAAGCAGTCAAGTACTCGGCTCTCTCGTGTTTTTCTTAAAAGGACTTTTTTCAGAATTAATTTGTTTATATGTGTCCAACGTTAGTGAGACCGGTACCTAGAGAGTTAGACTTTGCCAATAAAAACAATTGAGCAAATGTTCCTACACAGGCTCACCTGCTTTTCAATAAATTTCTGAACATCAACTTCAGTCAAAGAACTTTCGGGGGACCATACGACCTAGGCAATAGGAACTTCACCAGCTTCAGCATCGGGGAACCTTAGGAACAAGCACATATATGGCCCCCTTTGCTGTGTATGGTCCAGCTCAAGAAGATTTAAAGAATGATTTCTTAGCTGAAGTTGCTGGTGTGTGCGGTGCTCAAACACATCCTTTTATTATAGGGGGGATTTTAATATCATGCGAAGAGCGGAAGAAAAAAGTAATGATAATTTCAGCTACCGGTGGCCTAATTTATTTAATGCTATCATAGCAAACTTAGAATTGCGGGAAATAGAAATGGTGGGACGACATTTTACTTGGGCAAACGGTTTGGTTCCACCCACGTTTGAAAAGCTAGATAGGGTTTTAATGAGTCCAGAGTGGGAACTTAAATTCCCTAATGTTACTGTTCGTGCGCTTGACAGATCTCGGTCTGATCACACGTCATTATTATTGAATGGCAAAGTCTCCACGAGCCTGGAAAATTACTCGGAGTTTAAATTTGAATTAGGATGGCTTATTAGAGAGGGCTTCCATGACATGGTTACTTCGATTTGGCAAAAAGAAAATAAAGGAGAAACCGCTATATAGATATGGCAGAACAAGATTAGGGCCATTCGGCAATATCTAAGGGGGTGGACAAAGAATTCAGCAGGGTCAATAAAAAAAGAGAAGCAACAACTTTCTGAGTTGATTGATGATCTCGATAAAAAAGCGGAATTTACTTGCTTATCACCTAATGAGTTGAATACTAAAGCTTTTTCTAATGATAGACTTGCCAGTATTTTGAGAGAGGAAGAAATTCGTCACTTCCAGCGGGCTAAAGTCAAACACCTCCTTGAAGGGGACGATAACACAAAAAATTTCCATTTAGTGGCTAACGGCAAGCACCGGAGACAAAGGATTTATTCTTTGGAGAATGATGATGACACCTGTATTGTTGATGAGGAAGAGCTTAAAAATCACATAACAAATTACTACAAAAACCTCTTTGGGAAGCCAAATGCATCATCGATCGAACTTGATGAATCTATTATCCATGACATACCTCAAGTTTCGGATTCAGAGAATGAAATTTTAATTGCTAATTTTACTATGGATGAAGTTAAAAAGGCGGTATTCAATATGGAACATAATAAGGCTCCTGGCCCTGATGGCTTTCCAGCTGAATTTTATCAAGTTTTCTGGGAAGTTATTAACTATGATTTGTTTGCGTTGTTTGAGGACTTTCATAAAATTCTTTACTGGTTCACAGCTTAAATTTTGGAGTTATTACTCTAATCCCAAAGAAAGACAACGCAACTAAAATCCAGGACTACAGACCTATTTGCTTACTTAATGTTTCATTCAAAATCATCACTAAAGTTCTTACAAATCGAATAGGTCTAGTAACAGACAGAATTGTCAGCCCCTCTCAGACAGCTTTTATGCCCGGTCGGAATATTCTTGAAGGGGTTATTATTCTTCACGAATCTATTCATGAACTACAGAGGAAAAAGTTAGATGGAGTTATTCTTAAATTAGACTTCGAGAAAGCTTACGATAAAGTGAAATGGAAGTTTCTACAGCAAGCGATGCGTATGAAGGGTTTCTCTCCATCTTGGTGCGCCTGGATCCAAACAATAGTTTCTGGAGGTCATGTTAGAGTTAAAGTAAATGATGGCATATGTCCTTTTTTGGTACTTACAAGGGCCTTCGTCAGAGAGATCCTTTGTCGCCAATATTATTCAATATTGTTGCTGATATGTTGGCAATTCTATTCACAAGAGTGACAGAGGATAATCAATTCAAAGGTATTGTTCCGCATTTGATTCTGGGGGGTTTATCTATCCTTCAGTATGCCGATGATACGATGGTTTTCTTAGATCATAATCTGGAGCATGCTCGGAACATCAAACTTCTTTTAACTCTTTTTGAGCAAATGTCTGGTTTAAAAATAAATTTCCATAAAAGTGAGTTATTCTGTTATGGGTTGGCTAAGGAATATGATTTGCATTACTCACTTATATTTTGATGTGGAATTGGGTCAGTGCCTTTCAAATACCTTGGAATTCCTATGACTCATAGAAGATTGAGAAATAGTGACTGGCAGGGTGTTATAGACCGATTTGAGAAGAGGCTTAGTACATGGAAGGCCAAATTCCTATCTTCAGGGGGACGATTGGTCTTACTTAACTCAGTGTTAAGTAGTATGCCTATCTTTATGATGTCTTTCTTTGAGATTCCGGTAGGCGTCTTGAAGAAACTTAATGCTATTCGATCCAGATTCTTTTGGCAGGGAGGAAGCAGTAAAACAAGATATAGGCTGGCCAGGTGGCATATTGTTTGTCAACCCAAAGCGTTAGGAGGCTTAGGGGTCTCTAATCTGGCTTTAAAAAATATTAGCTTACTCAGCAAATGGCTATTTAAATTACTCAATGAGGAGGGGAGGTGGCAACAGCTACTTAAAAACAAATACTTAGGACATAAATCTCTTACTCAAATATCTAGAAGACCGGACGATTCACACTTTTGGTCAGGTCTTATGAATATTAAGGATCAATTTCTTAGATGGGGTCACTTTCAAGTGAGGAATGGTCATGCTACCAGATTCTGGAAGGATATATGGTTAACCAGTTGACCTCTTAGTGAGAAATTCTCGAACCTTTTTAATATAGTGCGTAACAAATCGGCCTTGGTTGTAGACATCTTTTCAGATTCAAATTTTAATTTATCTTTTCGCCGAACAATTAGGGGAATTAAAATGGTGGAATGGCACAACTTGTTAAACTTGCTAACTATGGTTACTCTGAATCCGGCTAGGGACAATTTTGTTTGGGACGGTCATAAGAATGGAATTTTCTCTGTCCAATCGATGTACCATCTTTTGATGAATAATCCTAACAGCAATCGGAGTAAGATGCTTTGGAGACTTAAGCTCCCTCTAAAAATAAAAGTTTTCCTGTGGAATTTATGTCGGGGAGCGATCCTCACTAAAGATAATTTAGCTAGAAGGCGTTGGAATGGTAGCTTGACCTGTAGCTTTTGCAACAACAATGAGAGTATACATCATCTCTTTTTTGACTGTTACATTGCCAAAAGTATATGGAGAGTCATTTACTTTGCTTTAAAAATAGACATGCCCATTAGCATTAATCATATTATCGGGTCTTGAGAATCTAATAAGGCTCTGGCATACAAAAAATTATTACTGACTGAAATATCAGCTTTATTTTGGTCCATCTGGCTCTGTCGAAACGAGGTGGTGTTTAATCATAAACCAATACCATCAATTGTGCATGTTATTTTCAGGGCTACTCACTAGTTCAGATTCTGGAGACTTCTACAGAAGGAGGAAAAGCACCAACAAATTCTCGATGTCTGTCGAACTTTGGAGGTGGTGGCGATGGAAATTTTTGCAATGCATGGATGACGCTCGAATGCAAGAATTGAAGATGGCTAGTGTTTTCTATAGTCATGGCTTTTTATTTTCTTTGAGTTGGTTTAATTATTCAAGTAACTGCTCTATCACTACCGGAATTCGAGGCTTTGCCGAGTGTTGTATTCTTTGCCGAGTGCCTTTTGTCGGGCACTCGGCAAAGAAGGCTTTGCCGAGAGCCGCACTCGGTAAAGTTAGGCTCTCGGCAAAGAGCCCCTTTACCGAGGGCTGAACACTCGGCACAGGGCGGCACTCGGCAAAGAATAGTTTGCCGAGTGTCAAACACTCGACAAAGGTGGCTCTCGGCAAAGGACCGTCAGCGGCCGTCCCAGAGCTGACGGTCGCCAGTCTTTGCCGAGAGCCAACGGCTGGCACTCGGCAAAGAGGCTTCTTTGCCGAGTGTCACCCTTTTGACACTCGGCAAAGCAATCTTTGCCGAGTGTCACCTGTTGACACTCGGCAAAGTGTATTTTCATTTTTTAAATTTTGTCTCCCAAACTTTTTGTGGTATGTTCCTACACTATGTAGACCTACATGTATCATTTGTGGACAATTATAACATAGTTTCCATAGTTAGTAGATTTAGTTCGTTTATTTGAATTTCTTCGGAAAATTCAAATTTGAACTGCAGGTCACTCGAAACTTGGAAAACCATGCATGAAAAAATGATATCCATGTTACTTAGCATAAGTTACGACCGATTGCAGAAGCGTACCGGAAACTTCGAGCAACATGCTCACTAAACATGGTCGTGAACTTGGCATCCACATGTTTAAAAATTGTATAAAACACAAACAAAGTCAGAAAATCATGAAACTTGTCCACGTGTCATGATATCATATGTACAGGCTGTGATAAAAATTTTAGAATGTTTGAAGAAAGTTGTGAGACACTATGTGTAGAAACCTAGAGGACTACACATGAAATCAAAGAGTTTCAATGTGGATCTCTTAGGTTTCTACACATAGTGTCTCACAACTTTCTCCAAACATTCTAAAATTTTTATCACAGCCTGTACATATGATATCATGACACGTGGACAAGTTTCATGATTTTCTGACTTTGTTTGTGTTTTATACAATTTTTAAACATGTGGATGCCAAGTTCACGGCCATGTTTAGTGAGCATGTTGCTTGAAGTTTTCGGTCCGCTCCTGCAATCGGTCGTAACTTATGCTAAGTAACATGAATATCATTTTTGCATGTACGGTTTTCCAAGTTTCGAGTGACCTGCAGTTTAAATTTGAATTTTCCGAAGAAATTCAAATAAACGAACTAAATCTACTAACGATTGAAACTATGTTATAATTGTCCATAAATGATACATGTAGGTCTACATAGTGTAGCAACATACCACAAAAAGTTTGGGAGACAAAATCAAAAAAAATAAAAATATACTTTGCCGAGTGTCTAGAGATGACACTCGGCAAAGCTGTCTTTGCCGAGTGCTAGATGTGTGGCCCTCGGCAAAGAGGTAGTAAAGAATCTTTGCCGAGTGCCGCAACGGGGGACACTCGGTAAAGAATCTTTGCCGAGTGTCTCCCGGTTGACACTTGGCAAAGGCGCCTTTGCCGAGTGCCGCATCTAGGGCACTCGGCAAAGTGTGCTTTAAAATTAAAAAAAATCTTTGCCGAGTGCCAGATCGCGGGCACTCGGCAAAGACCCTATACATACGCCAGTTAACCTTTCTTCCTCAATTCACTCTCACTCTCTCACTCACCGTCGCCGCCGCCGCGCCCTCGCCGCCCGTTTCGCCGCCGCCGCGCCCCCCGCCCTCGAGCTCGCCGTGCCGGGGCCGCGCGCCCACGCCATCGCCGCGCCGGGGCCGCCCGCCCACGCCATCGCCGCGCCGGGGCCGCCCGCCCGCGCCCCTCGCCCGCCCGAGCTCCTCGCCGTCGCCCTCGCCCGCCCAAGCTCCTCGCCGCGCCGAGACCGCAGCCGCCCACGCCCCTCGCGCTCGCCCTCGCCGTCGGTTTCGCCGCAGCCGCGCCCCTCGCCCTCGACGTGCCCCGCCCGGCCGCGCCGCGCGCTCGCTGCTCGCCGTGCCGGGGCCGCCCGCCGCGCCCGCCCGGTTCGCCGCCGTCGCACCCCTCGCCGCGCCCCTCGCCGTCCGGTTCGCCGCCGTCACGCCCTCCACGCCCTCGCAAGCCCGCCGTCGCGACCTCCACGCCGTCACGCCCGTTCGCCGTCGTACACCGTCCACGCCGAGCAACTAGGTATAAACTCATTTTGAGATTTTAGTTGCTAAATATTGTCAAATAAATGTTTATGTGGTTATTTAGGCATTAATGTATATGTGTGGATGTCAGCCATTGTGCTGCTACTTATATTTACAGGCTTTGAAAACCTCCCCGTGCAGGGGAGGTGCTGCCGGATTTTTTTGTTGATAAGCTTTGAAAACCTCCCCGTCAATTTTTTTTGTATTAACAGACTTGTGTTTCTTTTTTACAGAGAAGATACTTGTCTTCCTAGCCGCTGCGGGTCTGTCTGCACCGCGTCCCGTCGCCACTGCACCGACCCGCCACAGCCCCACTAGCCTGACTCCACCGCCACCCTAGGTATAACCTCTACATCCGCATCATGGTCGTAGATCACCTAACCCAGTTAGGCGTCTCCCGTTCGAAAGTGATACGGTGTAGATATGCAGATCTTTGCATATCTACAAATGTATCAGTTTCGAATTGTCCACGTTTTTTGGACAGCCCGCGGTTGCGTAGATGGTGTTAGTTTCATGCTCTACTCCGGTCCAAGATAGAGTTTCGGCGTCACCTCCCTGTTGTTCTCCGGACAGTACACTCTTCCTGCCAGGACGTGTATCCGGAGAACAGCGGGGAGGTGCTGCCGAAATTCTATCTCGGATCGGAGTAGAGCATGGAAACTAACTCCATCTACGCAACCGCGGGTGGGATTAGGACCTATCGTCACCTATTAGAAGGTAGGAACGTAGTGTACATGCATTACATGTCTATATTAAACTATACTCGGTTATATATGTTAGAGGATGGAGGACCGTGAGTGGATGTACACGGGCCGTAGAGGAAGGAACGATGTCACCACTGAATGGATTAGAAAGACCGATGATTTCGTGGAACGGGCATATGGCGAAGCTGCTAAAGGAGCGAGTCTAGTCCCATGCCCGTGCGACAAATGTGACAACCGGAAAAGAAAACCAAAGAAGACCATGGTAGAACATATTTGGAAGAATGGATTTACGCCGGGCTATACTCGATGGATATTTCATGGTGAAGCGCATCGTACGAGAGAAGAGGTGCTGAGACAACGTGTCGAGGATTATGACGCGGATGCGGGGGTAGCGGATATGTTGAACGACTATCAGGAGGCACAGTACACGGGAGGATGTATGGATGACGAGCCAGAGCTGACTGCAAAGGCGTTCTACGACATGTTCGACGCGGCACAGAAGCCCCTTCACGGCCAGACAAAGGTTTCTCAACTGGATGCCATTGGGCGTGTAATGGCGTTCAAGTCGCAGTACAGCATCAGTAGAGATGCATTCGATGGCTTATTGACGGTTATTGGGAGTCTGCTTCCGGATGATCACGTTCTGCCAAAGAGCATGTACGAGGCACAGAAACTACTTCGTGCACTTAAGATGACGTATGAGCAGATTCATGCTTGTCCGAAGGGCTGCGTGCTATTTAGGAAAGAATACGCGGAGGCAAAGTACTGTCCCAAGTGTAATTCGTCTAGGTTTATGGAGGTAGACTCTGGTGATGGACAGAAGAGGCAGCTCGACATCCCCTTGACAATCCTACGACACCTTCTGTTCATACTGAGGATCCAACGTCTTTACATGACAGAGGAATCCGCGAAACAGATGACATGGCACAAAAATGGAAAACGATACAATCCTGACAAGATGGTGCACGCGTCCGATGGTGAAGCATGGAAACACTTTGATGACATTCACCGTGAGAAAGCCGAAGAGGCTCGTAATGTACGTGTTGCGTTGGCCACAGATGGGTTCAATCCCTATGGAATGAGCGCTGCCCCGTACACATGTTGGCCCGTGTTTGTTATCCCAATCAATCTCTCCCCTGGTGTGTGCTTTCAAAGGCAGAATATATTCGTGTCGTTGATAATTCCCGGACACCCGGGGAACAAAATGGGCGTGTACATGGAGCCTTTGATCGATGAATTGGTACGTGCCTGGGAGGAAGGGGTATGGACATATGACCGAGCTACGAAGACAAACTTCAGAATGCATGTTTGGTACCAGTACTCCATGCATGACTTACCGGCGTATGGGCTATTCTGTGCCTGGTGTGTTCACGGTAAATTCCCATGCCCAGTTTGCAAGGAAGCTCTCAGGTTCATTTGGTTGAAAAAGGGTGGCAAATATTCGTCCTTCGATAAACATCGACAATTTCTTCCTGCTGACCATCCATTCCGCCTAGACATCAAGAACTTTACGAAAGGTGTCGTAGTGACAGACCGCCCACCTGCAACGATGACTGGTGCCGAAATTCGTCAACAGATAGATGGGCTCGTGGCCAATACAGAAGGTGGTTTTGTGGGATATGGTGAGCAGCATATGTGGACACATAAGTCTGGCTTGACTCGGCTCCCCTATTATGATGACCTGCTCCTTCCACACAACATTGACGTGATGCACACTGAAAAGAATGTTGCCGAGGCACTGTGGGCAACAATTATGGACATTCCTGATAAGTCAAAGGATAATGTGAAGGCAAGACTGGATCTGGCAGCGTTATGTGATAGACCAAAACTAGAGATGAAGCCGCCAAGTGGCGGAAAGACGTGGAGAAGGCCTAAGGCCGATTTCGTCCTAAGCAGGGCCCAAAGGAAGGAAGTACTTCAGTGGATAAAGATGTTGATGTTCCCTGATGGATATGCAGCTAACCTGAGTAGGGGGGTGAACTTATCTACTATGCGAGTCTTAGGGATGAAGAGTCATGACTTCCACATATGGATTGAACGGATTCTTCCTGCGATGGTTCGAGGCTATGTCCCTGAGCATGTCTGGCTAGCGCTTTCAGAGTTGAGCTATTTCTTCCGTCAGCTTTGTGCAAAAGAGTTATCTCGGACCGTGGTTGCAGACTTGGAAAGATTGGCCCCCGTGTTACTGTGTAAGCCTGAGAAGATATTTCCACCTGGCTTCTTCAATCCAATGCAGCATTTGATTCTTCATCTCCCCTATGAGGCACGAATGGGGGGCCCCGTGCAGGGACGTTGGTGCTATCCAATCGAGAGATGTCTAAAGACTATTCGAAAGAAATGTAGAAATAAATGCAAAATCGAGGCTTCCATTGCAGAGGCATACATTCTAGAGGAGGTCTCAAACTTCACAACAACTTATTATGGTGACAAACTGCCGAGCGTGCATAATCCACCCCCTCGTTACAATGATGGCGACAATGAATCGAACCTTAGCATGTTTCAAGGCCAACTCGGAAGCGCAAGTGGCTCGACCACCAAGACCCTGACACATGAAGAGTGGCGGCATATCATGCTATACGTATTGACCAACCTTGAAGAGGTGACGCCATACATGGAACAATTTCTTCATGAATTCTGGCGTCGATCAAGGGACCCCACTCCACAGGAATATGACGCTCTTCTTAGAAAGGGTGCGAGAAATGGGTTGCCCGATTTCATTTCCTGGTTCAAACATAAGGTACGTGCTTAGTTTGTAAAAGAGATACGTCTTTAAACTCAATTTAGCGTCTTTTAACTTGCGAATACTTGCAGGGCCAAAGAGATCCGTCTATGAGTGCCGAATTGAGACAAGTAGCCAACGGCTTTGCTTATAGGGTCAAGAAATATTCTGGGTATGACGTCAATGGATACCGTTTTCGCACAACACACTACGACAAAAGTCGGCCCAATCGGAAAACAACGTGTTCTGGGGTCTTTACGCCGGGCCTTGACAATGTCGATTATTTTGGACGAATCGAAGAAATATATGAGCTCAATTTTTATGGTTCCAAACCTCTTACTCCAGTGATATTCAAATGTCATTGGTTTGACCCTCAAGTCACGAGACGGACACATTCTAATCTTGGGATAGTCGAAATTCGACAAGATTCCACCTTAGCAGGAGACGATGTCTATATCGTTGCCCAACAGGCCACACAAGTGTATTATCTCCCATATGCGTGTCAAACGAAAGAACATCTTAAGGGTTGGGATGTTGTGTATAAGGTATCGCCGCACGGGAGGTTACCTATTCCTAACGTTGAAGATTACAACTTAGACCCGGACACATATGATGGAGAGTTCTTCCAAGAAGATGGGCTAGAAGGGCGATTTGAGATAGACTTAACCGAAGCTATCGGAATGGACGTAGATATTGAAATGGTTGTTGATGAGGAGGATGATGAGGTCCAAAATGATAATGACTTAGTAATCCTTGAAGGCAATGACATTACTGACGAACTTGCGTCTTTCGATGGTGTGGAGATTGAAATGCTTGATAGTGATGATGAGAGTAATGATCCGGCTAACCCCAACACATATGAAGATTATTTTTAATCGATGTAATGCTATATGACTTTTTATTTCGCACCTGTTTTTAAATACATCTTTTTATATGTGCTTATTTGTTTACTCTTAATTGCAGGTTGTTGGACAAATATGGTGGGCGGTTTCCTGAGGAGGAGGAGGGGGAGGAGGAGTAGGATGGCGGACGATGCAGAGCAGGCAGCGCAGCAGGACGAGGCAGAGCACGCAGCACAGCAGCAGGCGGCGCCTCAGGACGACGACGACCAGCAGCAGGACGACGACGACCAGCAGCAGGACGCCTCAGGTTTGGGCGGCTCTAGTTCGAGGAGCATCTACCTGCGAGGCCCCGCGAGTCTCCCTCAGCGTCCCATACTTCGGGACAGACGGCCGCTGATTCGGCCGGAAGGGGAGAGGTATGTAACTTTATGTTCTTCATTCTTGTTCATATTATGTGTTCAAAATCATAATATAAACTAATACTTTTTATTTATCACTTGGACAGGTCTTGGACGGTTTTGGATTATGCTGGGGGTCATCGTCGCCCCCCCAATGGCATCCTCGGCCTGCTGTGCAGGGAACACTTCCCTGGACTTGTGGAGTACGCCGGAGTGACGGGCCCAGCCTTCACCTTCGACCACTACGCCGTCGCCCCCGATGCAGTAGACCGGGACGGCAGGGAATTCAATAACAAGGCGGAGCGGGTGAAGCAAGAGCTGTGGGTAAGTCTTAGTATAATGTAAAATATGTCGCATTCGTTGCAAATTCTTGAAATAATGTATGGATACATCGTTTTTGTATGCAGGATTTCTTCAGATGCGATGCTGGATACGAGGCTAGGGCGGATGTGGTGGCCACCACGAGCTGTAAGAAGCTCGTCGTGGACATGCACTATGAGGCCCGCATCCAGGCCATCATCACCTACCACGGCTCCGTCCTTGGGGAGAAGGTGACCAAAACTCAAGCCCGAACCATGTCGTTGACCAGGGAGCAGTACCTGCAGGTAAAGTCATGCATGTTTGGTACCAGTACTCCATACATGAATTTTATTTTATCTTCTGATATGCACTTTACGTGTTTACTTTGCAGATGATTCCACATTGGTGCGCCGCACATCCTCTGTGCTGGGAGCAGATGGTGGATAGGTGGTGTTCGGTTGAGTGGGACGAGGCGCACACAGCTAGCCGGAAACGGCGTTTGATGATGCAAGGCCCCTCCCACCACCAAGGCAGCCAGAGCCTGGGCCAATATGCCGAAGCATGGGTACGCCACCTTTTTTATTTAGATATATAGCACTAAGTTAGATATTATTTCTAACTATCTCGTTGGTTTTCGTTGCAGTCGGCGTCACATGGTGGCAGGCCTTGCTCCACCTTCTCGGCCTATGCTATGGCCCATAAGGGTAAGGCGACGTCCGACGTCACCTACAACCCGGATGACGGGCCCGAGGCCTACACCAACCCCGCCGTCTACAGCCGCCTCCATGACTACACCGCCATGGCGCAGGAGGTCCATGGCCCAGACTATGATCCGAGCACCGAGCCGATCGACACCGATGTGCTCATGAGGGTCGGAGGAGGCAAGATACATGGGCGGTACTGGATTGCCGACGGGGCAATCGACTCGTCCTCCACTCCCACTCTGTCTCAGGTGAGAGCAAGGAGCACGGGCTCGAGTCCAGCCATACGACCTCGGCACGACAGCTCACAACATCGCATACAGCAACTCGAGGTTAGTGCTTCTGTAACTCGTCCTTTCTTGAGTTATATACCTTCTCTTTGAGTTACTATAACGTTGGCTTGTAATATTACAGACCCAACTAGAAGAAGAGAGGAGGGAACGTCAAGAGATGGAGGCGAGGATAATGGCGGAGCGGGCGGCGGCTGATCAGAGGATGGCAGAGATGTTCCAGTACATGCAGAGCCTTGGCGCCGCACAGGGCATCCCTCCGCCACCTCCATTGTTCCCTCCAGTTGACCCTACTCTCTTCCACACTCCTGTGAGTATCAAAATTGTAGTTAGATGTTTGTAATGCATCTGGTATAACACATGCAATCTCTTCTCTGTGCAGGGCCAATCTGGGGCGGCATCCAACAACCCTCCGGAAGGGTTCAGCCCAACGCAGCCCCGGTCAAACCGCCCACCTCCATGAGTGTTGTGTTTTCATTGTTTTAGACTTCAGAACTTATGTATAATACTTATGTCTGTGTTTGATACTTATGTGAGAGCTTGCGACGTTTGAGACTTATGTTTGTGTTTAATACTTGTGTTGAACACTTATGTTTGTGATGGGTATTTATGTTTGTGGTGACGGTTTTATGTTTATGTTGGCTATTTATGTCTGTGATGATATCTGTGATGTATATATGTGATATATATGTGATATCTTCTGTTTGTGTGGATGGAATACAAAAAACAAATTAAAAAGGTATATACTGGTCACTTTGCCGAGTGTTACACTCGGCAAAGAGGCTCTTTGCCGAGTGTCCGGGTCATAACACTCGGCAAAGAGCACAGACCTGGGCACCGGCTTAGGTTCTTTGCCGAGTGTTATGTCCCTGGCACTCGGCAAAGAGGTCGGCTTTGCCGAGTGCCACTTGGGACATTCGGCAAAGAACCTGACATGGGGACCCTCCCTGGCGGGTTCTTTGCCGAGTGCTGCACGGAAGACACTCGGCAAAACTAACTTCTTTGCCGAGTGTCACAAGGGACACTCGGCAAAGCCGCCGTCTCCGTCACCCAGCGCCGTAACGGCCGCTTTTCTTTGCCGAGTGCTCTCTGGCACTCGGCAAAGATCTTTGCCGAGTGCCCGAGAAAAAGCTCTCGGCAAAGAAGGCTTTGCCGATGCACTGTTCACCGAGCCTTCTTTGCCGAGTGTAACACTCGGCAAAGCTTTTGCCGAGTGTTTTGAAGGCTTTGCCGAGTGCTTCAGGCACTCGGCAAAGCGATTGATTCCGGTAGTGTATGGTGCAATAATCGTTATGTAATGGCTGTACGCATCTGCATGCTAAAGCCGGAACTCTTGTTTCCATAATAAAAAAAAATATGTTTGATTATAGCAAACATTTGGACATTTATACGGCCACGCAAAGCCGTAGTCAGACGCGTGGCGTGCAAATATTTGATACCCGTATATATGCACGGTGACAAGTGACAAGGACGATCGCTCACACCGAATTTTTTGTATTTTGGCCATTTTTCGGAAAAAAATACACGTTTGGACCCTAGAAAATTTTAATTGCATTTTTGGACCCTTTGCTCGGCGCCATAGCCTATGGCGCCGAGGTAACACAGCTCGGCGCCATAGGTTATGGCGCCGAGGTACGTGATGTGTTGGCACAACCCGACGCCGTGGCGTTGACGTGGCACCGAGCTCGGCGCCACAGATCTTGACGTCGAGCTCGGTTGTGTTATCAACGGTTTTGTTGTAAAGAAATAGCACAAAGCCATCTAGCTCAGTTGGTGGAGCATAAGGTTTTAAACCATGAGGTTGGGGGTTCGAGCCCTACACCTTGCCCAGATTTTTTTTATCTTTTAAATAACTCATTTTTTTAAATAACTCATTAGGTATACTATTTGGAAAGCAGTATTATTATATAAATCAATACATGAATTTTGTAGTCTCACCGGTTTAATTTTATACAAAAAATAACTTATACGCATGGCCATTTGTGGGATGCAAACGGAACAAAGAGCACAAGAAGTTCCAAATTCTTAAAACAATCTTGTGCGTGAAGAACCACTACAAGCGAAGCCACTGTGACAAGAGTTACACCTGCAGCCGTTGCAACACCAAGAAGTTCTCTGTCATCGCGGACTTGAAGACTCATGAGAAGCACTGTGGCCGTGATAAATGGCTCTGTTCTTGTGGAACAACCTTCTCCAGGAAGGACAAGCTTTTTGGGCACGTTGCCCTTTTCCAAGGTCACACACCTGCGCTTCCCATGGAAGATGTGAAGGTATCAGAAGCATCAGAGCAACCTCAGGACAGTGAGCCGATGAATGAAATGGCGAGGAGCAATATGTATAGCTTCCCCTGTAGTTCGTCTGATGGTATATCGAACCTCGACATGAAAATGGCTGATGATGTGCGTGGTTATTTCTCGCCGCTGAACTTTGATCCTTGCTTTGGCGCGCTCGACGATTTCACTCGCCCTGGGTTTGACATCTCTGAGAACCCCTTCTCATTCCTGCCTTCAGGATCTTGCAGTTATGGGCAGCAGAACGGAGATAGCTGATGGATGCCGCCATCGATGATGACGACAACAGCACTGCCAACCTTTATTCATGTTGTTGCATGATGCTGGCAGCAAAACCCCAAGACAAAAAAAATATACCTAATGAGTTATTTTAAAAAAAAATGAGTAGTGGCTAGATAAAAAAATCTAGATGAGAAATAAATTTGAACGGACACACCAGCGACATAAACAAAAAAAAACAAATAAAAATGCAAACTGTGGGGCTTGAACCCACGACCACAAAGTTAGAAGCCTTGTGCTCCACCAAGTGGGCTAGATGGGCTTTGTGCTCATGTCTGCAACAAATATATTAATAACACAACCGAGCTCGGCGCCAAGATCTGTGGCGCCGAGCTCGGTGCCACGTCGACGCCACGCGTCTGGGTTGTGCCAACGCAACACGACCTCGGCGCCATAGCCTATGGCGCCGAGCTGTGTTACTTCGGCGCCATAGCCTATGGCGCCGAGCAAAGGGTCCAAAAATGACATTAAATTTTTTTAAGATCTAAACGTGAATTTTTTTCCGAAAAATGACTAAAATACAAAAAATGCGGTCGCTCACATGAGCCCAACCCCAGCGGAAGCCCATGGGCCCCACACCCCTCCTCCGTTCCCTTTATAAAGCTATAGCTACTACAGTACACCCCCACCTTTGCTGCTCGCAGTGCTCGGCCTGCTTCTTCCGTCTCTCTCTAGTCTCTACCCTACGCCTGTTTCCTTCTCCACGAGCAGAGACGTTTTTAAATAAACGCTTTAAGCCTTTAAGTTTGAAGAAAAAGAAAATCCAGGAGAGAGCTTCGTTTGAGCCGGACGCCTGTACTGTACCAGTAGCAGCACGCGCTGGTGCTGGTGCTGGGCTGCTGGCGCGCTGCGCAGGAGGGCAGCAGCCTAGCCACAGCCACAAATTAACCTCGCTCATCACCATCACCAGTTCACCACCACCACCAAGGAAGGCAGGCAAGCACCACCATCTATCCGCGTACGTCTCCGTCTCCGTCTCCGTCGCCATCCCTATCCCCATCCCCATCCATCTGGCCACATCCCAAAGGCGACGTCGCGCTGTGCAGCCGTCAATGGGGACGCCTGCGGGCGGCCTAATTCTTCTTCCCGTCTAGATGCCTCCCGTCTTTCCCCCATCTCCCCCATCAGGCCGGCCACCCCTCCCCGGACCCAGAGTAGCAAGCAACAGCAAGTCGGTAACGCCAAGCCTGCGTACACGCATACATAGGTAGATCCGATCCCTCTCTACTACTGCCCTATAGTGGCGGCGTACCCAGCAGCAGATAGCTCCAGCGGCTGTCATCGCGGCAGAACCTAGCTAGCTACGTAGCAGCCAGTCCAGTGGATCAGAGGCAAGAAGCAGGGCGGCGGAAGCAAAGGAAGGGAGGAGCAAGAAATACCAGAGGAAGCAAGCGTAGCGTAGTAGACCTCTAACTCTCATAACTGCTTCTGGTAAGGTAAGCGGAAGAAGCTATGGACCAGTTCGCCGCGAGCGGGAGATTCTCTAGAAATGATGGGGCGGACGAGGAGCAGGAGGATGTGTCCAATTCCATGCGCGAGATCTCTTTCATGCCGGGGGCCGCGTCATCTTCGGCGGCAGCTTCCGCGTCCGCCTCGGGAAGCAGCTGCGCCCCCTTCCGCTCCGCGTCGGCGGATGGCGCCGGAGCGTCGGGGAGCGGCGGCGGCGGCGGCGGCGGCGACGGCTCGGCAGACGTGGAGAAGGAGCACATGTTCGACAAGGTGGTGACGCCGAGCGACGTGGGGAAGCTCAACAGGCTGGTCATCCCGAAGCAGTACGCGGAGAAGTACTTCCCGCTCGACGCGGCGGGTAACGAGAAGGGCCTCCTCCTCAGCTTCGAGGACAGCGACGGCAAGCACTGGCGCTTCCGCTACTCCTACTGGAACAGCAGCCAGAGCTACGTCATGACCAAGGGCTGGAGCCGCTTCGTCAAGGAAAAGCGCCTCGTCGCCGGGGACACCGTCTCCTTCTCCCGCTCCCGCTCCTGCGCCCGCGCCGCCGCCGAGGTCGTCGACGACGCGCGCCGCCACCGGCTATTCATCGACTGGAAGCGTCGGGGACTCGACACCCGCGGCCCTCTTCGCTTCTCCGGCCTCGCGCTGCCGATGCCGCTGGCGTCGTACTACGGCGCCCCCCACCACTACAGCTCGTGGGGCCTCGGCGGCGGGGGAGGGTTCTTCATGCCGCCCTCGCCGCCCGCCACGCTCTACGAGCACCGCCTCAGACAGGGCCTCGACTTCCGCGGCATGACGACCTACCCCGCGCTGACCGTGGGGAGGCAGCTCCTGTTTTTCGGCTCGCCCAGGATGCCTCCTCATCACGCACAGCCCCAGCCGCGCCCGCTGCCGCTGCCGCTGCACCACTACACGATGCAACCGAGCGCAGCCGGCGTTACCGCCGCGTCCGCGTCACGGCCGCTCGTCGTCGTTGACTCGGTGGCAGCCATCGAGAGCCCGACCACCGCCGCGAAGCGGGTCCGGCTGTTCGGCGTCAACCTGGACAACAAGCCGCTGTCAGTCTCAGGCGGCGGCGGCGGCGAGGCCAGCCATCAGTCGGGCTCGGGCAACGCATTTTTGCCGTTGCAGATGCCCGGCGGGTGGCAGCAAAGGACCCCAACTCTACGGCTGCTAGAGTTGCCTCGCCATGGCGCGGAGTCCTCTGCGGCATCGTCTCCGTCATCATCGTCTTCCGCCAAGAGGGAGGCGCGTTCAGCAGCTTTGGATCTCGATCTGTGACCTAAAGGCAAAATCATTCATATCAAAAGGAAAGTTCAAACGATTCTTTCTTTTCCGCTTGTTTCGGTTCTTCCTATATATTGCCTTCTTCTCTCTTTTGATTGATCCATTATATAGCTTTTGATGATAGCATCTAGGATTTGACGTTTTCATTTCCTTGTTTTTGGCCCTTCACCTTTTTTTTCTCTCTCTCTTTTGATGGGTTGGTTTGAGAAGATACATAATATAAACACTTGGAAAATCGATCAATGTTTTTCCCCCAAAACCGTGTCATGTTCTTCAATTCAGCACTCATGATATGATTTTTTTTTTCTCGCGCTGTTACATTCCCGCCCCTCTGTACTCGTGTACGCACTTGCCCCCAATCTGATCGGAAATCCTCCTACATATGATAACATGCATCTGCAGATCTGTCTGTTATCTCCTAACGTACGTACGTGTAGTATCTAGATTTGAAGATATCCATCAGCAGAATTCTATGCAGTGCAGGAGTAGCATCGTCGACGATCTTTGTCATGATCTTGTATGTTTTCTAGAACAAATTCAACTCTGCCGATCAGATGCACAGATGGACGGAGGACATTGATCTCGCGCATTGACAATCCCTGCTGCTGAGCAACAGATTGCAGGTGCGAGCTTAAAACCCCCTCACGCATTCGGTAGTACTTGTATCTCATCATCTCATATCTATGGAGAGGCATGCAAGAACATCCTTTTATTGTTCTACTGGTCAGCTGCTGTACTTGTGTGCTCTATCTTCTGCTTCTCTGCGTATCATACATGTATAGAGCATATATAGAAGGCGCTACCGCAGCCAAAAAAAAAAAAGACTTGTCCTTTTTCTTGCTACGAAAGAGGACACAGAAATAACTCATCTGTGGTCCAACTTTCGTATAGTTTGGATTGTCTCTGCGCCTCGGCTGCACACTGCATATACATACATAAGCACAGAGGCAGCGGGGGCTCCAAGCTAGAGAGAGAGAGAGAGAGAGAGATCTTTATGATCTTCCCAGTGATCTGTAAAAAGCCAGTGTTACATTGCCAACAACGGCGCCAGTGTACATTGCCAGGAATTCATGAAGGTGAGGGGAGGAGGACTATCGGCGTACTACGAACCAAGCTATGCGCTGTTGCTGTAGGAGTAGGGGGTGTACAAACCTGATGGCTGCTGCCTCTGCGCAGTTGCCAGCTCTTGCCTCCCTCCTTGTGCGATGTGCAGCGCGTTGCTTCGATCGATGCTATTGCTAGCTCGCTCGATATATCCCTTCCTCCCTTTTTTTTTTTACTGCACCAGCCCTGCGATGCGAGTACTATGCTGGCCGGGGCGTGGTGTGGTGTGGCGTGTGGGAGCCTGGGAGGACATAAAAGAGGCCACGTACGTACCGGCCGGCCTCTCTCGTCAGCTCATCAGCCGGCGGCTTTGGCTAGATTTCCCTAACTTCCCAGTAATCTGTGTGTAGAGCGTGCAATTCTTTCTGCGATGGGATGGGTCGGAAACTTAGGAGGGATGGGGCGCTGAACCTCTTGCAAGAAAAGTGACTTTGGTCTTACTGAAAGATGGGAAAGAGGGGGCAAAACGGATTTTTATGGGATTGGGAAGGTGAAAAGGGGAACGCCATCATGCTGATATATATATGCATGGTCTTCTTCACAAAGGAGATGGAGAGATCCTGCTCACTCTTCTTCTTAGCCTTCATCCCTTCTTAATTTGTGTTCAGCATGCATGTATGTAATTTCTTTTCAGAGTACAAACTCAGCCCATATGTAGCTCCATGCTATGCCGCATGCATATTTTGATATATGTAGCTTGAGATGTCTGCAACTGCAACCCTGATACGATGATGCATCCTCTTCTCTACAGAAGGGCTATAGTTTGATTTATTGATAGATAAATGCGTTTCTTCTGGCGAACCCTGCCCTCTTTTACATTCTTCTATTTCAGGTTAATTAGGTCGTAGCCATCCGTGCTAAAATATTAGTCGCTTTAATATTTTATTAGATTTGTACAATACTTGATGTGTATGTGTTTTATATGTATGTCTAGATTCATTGTTATCCGTTTGAATATAAACATAATTCAACGGTTAAAATAACTAATATTTTGATACGGAGGGAGTAGAAATTTAGAATCCCTATATGTATAGTCCTAGGCGAAGAATAAAAACTGCATCAGCTGCATCCTACATCGAAACAGTTCCTGTTTTTGGAATCTCTGCCTTGCTTATTCTATAGAATACAAATACAAAAACCATGTTCCTTATTCCTCGTTTTTGTGCTTATGTACTTCATCATTTTTTTCTTTACTTTTGAAAGGGGTTGTTCTTTGTTTTTTTACATACGAATTTGCTTATTGCATTGACGATCACGTGTAAAATTAATGGCTTTGTTAGTAAATTTACCAATATGTAGGTTTATACCATGCCTTTTAATCTCTGATGCGTGTCGTTGTATTGCTGCCCATAGCCTTTTGTAATAGATTTTACTCCATCAGAAATTTACTACTTCATAAGTGTATCTCTTACTGTGAGGGGGGAGTGTTTGCCCGCTTAATATCTAATAAAAGCACTATATATCAACTCTTTTTCTGGGCTTGTAGCTATATATATGAGTTAATATTATCTTATCAATGCAAAATGTGACATTGTTCCAATATATCACTGTACCCTAGGCCTCGTTGAAATAACAAATAAAACATGTCATATATGCTCGATCTACGGCAAGTGCATCAACAGTCCATGACATACTTTAAATAGTTAATGTGGTTCCTGTGACCTTGAATATCACATGGTTCTAGATGACACACCTAAATTAGTTCATAGACTGTTGATGCACTTTACTTATCAATCTACGTGTACACTGGTGTTAATGATTTGTCATGTATCAAAATAATAGCTTAAAGATGGAAATGGATATCACCCTAGATAGTAAAAATATGTAACAACATTTCTGAAAATTATTTTAAAATTCACTTCCGGTGCATCAATCTGTGTTCTAATTAATCATATAATGTATGGAGCTTAGTGACATATGGTATTTAGCCAAACATTCAGATTAAATTGTTAAAAGTGAAAGAACAATGTGTGTGCTTATTTTTTGTTCATATATAAGCTAGATTGCTCCGATCCCTTGCCAAGTTTAGACAGCAGAAATCCTGCAGAGAGGCACAACCTAGCTTCAAAGCTGTGGGAAAGACACTCTTTACCTTTTCTTTGGGCAATATATGAATATGGTATTGCTCCCTCGGATTCTAAATGTAGATCGTTTTTAGGATTCTAGTTAGGTAATTCCAAATATTTGGACCATCAATTTATGAAAAAGCTACATATAACCGACAATGTTATGCTGGATTCACACGGAAAATATTCTCATATGGTATATAACTTTATCTGTTTAAATATTTTTACATAAAATGAGTTTCATATTGGCCAGCATCATGGTACCCTAAACAACTTACATTTGAAATATGTGGAATAAGAGGGACTATTTATTTTATTATACACATGGTATGACATATTAGGCTATTCTTTGGTGCAAATTCTCTATGCAACAAACACCAATACCTATTAATTAATATATAGGTAATTATATATATATATATATAAATAAAATTATTTATCTTCTATATATGTGTATAATGTGAATATTTCTATTAATTTTATCAGTGAAAGTAATTTTACAAGAAGCTCTACTATGTGGTATAGAGCATCTCAAGTGATTGCAATTGCTTTGTGCTAAGGACTGTCTCAACCTAGAAACTATGAAATATAGTTTTTATACTTGCCAAATAATGTAAACACTACACATAAAACTATATTACTAATGAATAGTTTCTTCAAGATATTTCTTTATCGGACCATATGCCTTCTTTCTCCATCATCTACCTATACTCTCTTGGTTCATATGTAGACGTAGTTTTTTTATCAACAAATCATTTGTTTACGGGACAAGATATAGTTGTCCCAATGTATAGTATCATGTGTTGTTTTATAGTCCCCACAAGACAATCAAATACTAGATTTGTATAGGAGTATGAATTGTGGGCCACTTAGATGGTTGTTTTAATGCATATGATCTCGTGCCTAAGTGGTATTTCTCTTAAGATAATGCTTTATTCTCTTCTTTCTTTACTCACATGGCTTGTATTAAATATAAGTCTTGCTTCTTGAGAAATCAAACGACTTTAAGTTTAACTAAATCTATATGAAAGCTATTAACCTTTATAATACTCAATAAATATAATTAGAATAATTACACTCTAGTTTTATAGTGAACTTAATTATTTGGAGATATGAATTTTGATATTATTTACCCTACGTTATTCAATTACAATATCTTCTATTGTAAAACTTTATTTTTAATATAGACAAAATAACACCGCAACTTGAAGTGGTAACACAGTAGCTATATGGTGCTATAAAATTCTGGCTATCTGGCATCGCGTTTAAGCCTACACACCACCGCACGCTAGAGGCTAGACGATACAGTTTGAATTGAAATCTAGCTAGGAGGGGTAGTTGAGGCAACCCGCAAGAGCATGCTAAACTCGAGAGAATATTATTATAAATAAGCCCAATAATCATTGTTTGTGCATGGAGGTTATGGCCAGCTTTCTTCTGCACTAACCTCGTCGACCTCTCTCGATCTGTGCTATACTTCCTTTTTAACCATCTTTCTTGTTTTTAGAGAAGTGAACCATAATAAATTTTGTCTAAATATATGCAAGGAGATAATAATATCTCTACTATACTTAAAGCATCGCAGGAGGTGGGATTTGAACCCACACTCTGATGGAAGAATGGTGGAAGACACTGGGCGAAGCTATATAACCAGTAGAATATTATGATCAAGTGTTTATAATATTGAATATAAATTGTACATATGTATATATGATTTTTTTTAAAATAAAAAAATAATCGTGTCAGGTCGGGCCAGTACTACGGGTCGAGGCTACGGCCCAATCACCATACGACGCTGGTGCCGGATTGGCCCAGACACTATTAAATGGGTCGTGCCTCGGGCCGGCTCGCCAGACACGGCCCATTTGGCTATCTATACCTCCGCACGATAATGATGGTCCTTGACTTAGTTGCCACCACCTTGTTCGCCATTCTACTACTTTTGTCTCTCCCCTCGTGGCTCCACCTCCACGTCACCCCATTCTCGTTAGAGGGCGTAGGAGTAGGCGCCTCCTCCCCATATTCGTCTCACACCAGCCCCGACACCGACTCGCGCAATGGCTATTGCACGTCCACGAGGACGTTTCACATCTTGCGCACACCATCATTTCTGCCGTAGTCGGACGTCCCGTTCGTCTTCCCGGTCTTCGTCATGTTCTTCCTCCCCAACCTGCTGCCCCCCGCCCACGGTCGCAGTCGTGAGCCGACCGACGCTCGTCGACGCGGGTAAGGGACAAGTCGGGCATGCTCCTGGCCTTTCTCCGTGCGTGCCGTCGAGGAGGACATGGTGGCGCCTGCCACACTTAGGTTATCTTAGCGATATGTAGTCCAGGTCTGAGATATTGGACAAATAAGGCCCGTAGCGTAGCAGCAGTCGGCATATGCTACGGAGTTGGTGGTGGTCTTGTGTCGCTTCGGCAGGTTCAGGGCTAGGAAGACATTCGCATTCTCTCGCCCTTCTCGGACTGACGCCTGGTGCGGGTGCCTCTCAGTTTGGAGCTGCTCCAGCTAGGCTTCTTTCTCCGTTTGCGTACTCTCTTCCTATATATCTAGCGGTATATTATGTCGCCTCCAGATACCCAGGTCTTCGTCGTGTCCTTATCCGACAATGAACTGGTATGCCCGCCTCTTCTCTTCCCCTCCTGCTCTACAAAACCTTGAAGTGGGGAGGTGAGGGATGGGGGTCTCTGATTTGCTGTCTGTGGTACCCGTGCGTTCATAAAAAATATTATGTGAAGAGAGGAGACAATCAATAAAAAAATCTTGAGATCTTTTTGGTGGATAATTTGCGTGGGTATTGTTGTTAGCCGTCGCAACGCACGGATAATCGACTAGTTTATTATACATAACTAGGATTATTGAATAGATTGTTGAATATATTTTTATAATAAACTTATTTAGAGATATAAATGTTACATTTTTTTATAAATCTATTTAACTTATAAAAATTTAGAAGTAAAAGAGTGAGTATATGGCAGGGTGATTCATAGGCACTAAAGGAAGAGAACGCGCGGAGAACATCAATTCTAAATATATGGTGGAATAGCATGAAAAAATATAAAGAACACTATGTTTCTAGTACTGGAGCCTATGTTTGGATCCTATGAGCTAAAATAAAGTGACTAAAGTTTAGTCACCTTAGGAACTAAAAATCTAGAGAAGAAAAAATATATATGTTTTTAATCATTTTAGTCACTTTTAATTAACTCTCTCTCTCTCTAGATCTTTTTAGCTCCTAAAGTAACTAAATTTTACTTCGCTTTAGATTATTGGATCCAAATATGCCCTTAAAGTTGGAGACAGTTCTCCTGTCTAGCAGTCCATGTCATACAAGCACATGCATGCATGCATTTTTTTTACTCCTAGAATGTGAGGTCGAGATGAGGTGCCAGCGGGATCGAGCGGCAAGCTAGAATATGACGAGCTAATGCATGCATGGCGCCCCTGCAGATGCTTCCCGGCCGACCTCCAGTCCAGAGCTACCAGCTGCTAGCAGAGCGCGTCTGCGTCGTCCGTTTTTACTGTGCCTGTACTTGCTCGTGGTACAATGGACATAAATAACGCTGCTACTGCTGTCTGCTGCTGCCTCTGGTACGTACTACGGCAATCGTCGTACGACCGACCGTTTGGTGCTGTGTGTCATACGATGCGCAGCTAGCTTGTCCACGTACGCGTGTATAACGACAGCGCGTATATATACGTACGGGCATACGGCTAACGAGAACGATTTATTAGTCTCGACTATATAATACGTACGTACACACAAACGCATGTCTGTCTGACTGTCTCGATGCCTTTGCACTGTGGGATGCATGCATGCATGGGCCTCTCGCTCTCGGCCGTGCAGCCGACCGAGCGTCGTTGTACTGTGAGCTGCTCTTGCCTGCTTGTGCTCGCGCACTGCGCACTTGTCTCTTTTGCCGCGGCAACTGTTCAGTGCGTGCACACACACACACACAGTGGCATTTCTTCCGACGACGCCGCGCGCACTCCATCGGCTTGGCCTGTGGCGCACACAGAGACAGCATCATCTTTATGAGAACTTTATATATGTTTGCGGCGCAATAAAGCGAAGGCGTTATTTAAGAGACGGGTGATCATCTCAGAGCACCAATTAATAGCATCGTCATTATATCATGATTCTATGATCATGGGCTCATGGCTTCCATGCACGCCCTGCGTGCGTATATCCAAATTATACAAGGACGAAGTTATTTTGAAAACAATAATACAGAAAAAATTTCCTATCTACTACTCTAGATGTTCAATCATCTAAATCTATCCCTTGATCAATACAACACATGCAGTTTTTTCGAGCGTGTTTTCCTAAAATGGCCAAAGGTTTATTGTTCCCCATAATCATTTTGACCCAATTAAATTGCATCCCAATAGTATTGTAGTCTAGTTTAGGCAATCCCAAAGGGGTGGGAACAAAACCTCTAATGCCTTATTCGGTTATACACGTTGGATAAATAGACATTTTCAGTTTTAATTTAATCCCGAAAATCACAGTGACGTATGTGACGGCATGTATGTGCACATATGTATTACTACTCACATAAGCAGTAAATAACAGTAAAATATGCACAAATACAAAGAACAGATTGTACCCTATGAAGAGACCGATGCTCAGCGGCGAAGCCAAGGGAGGGCTGGCGGGGGCCATGGCCCCTCCACTATAGGAAACGCCTAAATTTTCGTGGGTCGAGATATTTTCGTCGGCTGGCCCACGAAAATACTGACGTTATTTTCGTCGGTCCCTAGGCCGATGAAAATAATGCGTATTTTCGTGGGCCCATCAATATGTTCGTCGGCAGGCCGACGAAAATACAAAAACGTATTTTCGTCGGTCACTAGGCCGACGAAAATAACGCTTATTTTCGTGGGCCGAGGCCAAACCGACGAAAATACATCATTAACTGTCCTCTATTTTCGTCGGCCCAGTGAGGCCGACGAAAATAGAGGCCCAACATCGTCGTCCTCGGCCTCGCTCGTTTCAATCGCGCGTCACTCGTTTCAATCCGCCGTCGCCTCGCCGCGCCGCCGCCCCACGCCCGCCCTCCCCTCGCCGCGCCACCGCACGCCACCCGCCGCCCGCCGGTGCCCGCGCCGACGCGCCACGCCGCCGCCCCGCACGCTAAGGGAGCCTGCGCGCGCGCGCCCTCACAGCAGCGCCGCCGCGGGCCCGCGCCGCCGCACGCCCGCGCTGCCGCCGAGCACACGCCGGCCTGCCCCTGCACGCCGCCTAGGCCCACGCCCCCACGCCCGCCCCTGCACGCCGTGCCCCTAGCCCCTACACGCCGCGCCTCTCGCCCGTGCACGCCTGCCGAGCCCCACGCCCGCCCCGCCGAGCCCCACGCCGCTGCCCGCACGCCCGTCGTCCGAGGCACCCGCCCGTCCCTCGCCGCGCCGTCGTCCCGCCCGAGGCGCGCTGCACCGCATCGCGACGGCCTCCCTGCGCCGTGCCGCCACCCACACGCCCACCCGCTCCGTCGCGAAGGTCTCCCAGCTGCGCCGTCGCCTGCCTCGACTCGCCCGCATTTTCGCTATCAGGCAAGTATAATTGCCGAGGCTCCGAGGTCATTAATTTATATTAGTCATCTTGTCGTGTTGTGATTAGTTTAACTGTTTATTGCTTTAATTCAAATTCATATTTTGTCTCCGAGTTATGTTTTAATGTTTAGAGTTTAGTTTTAATCGTTAACCGTAGCGAACCGTATGCGTCACCCGTTCGGGAACGGCGAACGTCACATTGGCTTGTGAGGTTCGCCGCTCCGGAATTGTCCACGTATTTTGGACAGCCTGAGAGTGTAGGCCGATGCTTGTGATTTGTGATATGTGCCTTACGATTTACGCGGAATTTCGGTTGTGTAACTCAGTTGTTCTCCAACACACCATGTTCAGGCATGTGCTTGGAGAGCAGCAGGGTTATGCTGCCGAAATTTCGCGGCAATCGTAGGCTACACGTCACAAATCACAAGCATCGGTCTACACTCTTGGGTGGGTTTAGGGCCTTTACCTAATAGGGAGTTCACCTAAGCCACGGACGATCGTTGATGTTCTTTGTCTTTCGTTTAGCCTTTGAAATGAACGGTGATTGGAGGGTGATGTATGACGGGTGGAGAAAGGATGGGGCACATTCGAATGAATGGATGGTTGTAACAAAGGCTTTTCTTGGGCACGCTTTCAAAGATGCAACTGGTCGTCTAGTGAAGTGTCCTTGCAATCGCTGCGAGAACAAGTGGCCTCAGAAGAAGGAAGAAATGGAGAAACACCTTTGCAAAAGTGGGTTTATGCCGAACTACCTTGTATGGTACCGGCATGGAGAGTCTATTAGACACGTTGACGCGGAGGTGGAGCTTGATGACGATCATGATAGGATGGACGATATGTTGCATGATCTTGGTAGGGAGGTTGAAATGAACGCTGAGGAGCCGGGGCAGCTTCCACGCGATGCTCAAGAATTCTTTCGGCTACTCGCCGCAGGAGAAGAGAGACTGCACGAGCACACTCAGATGTCAGTTCTTGGGACTCTCACAAGACTAATGGCGATAAAGTCGAAGCACAACATTTCAAACAGTGCTTACAACGACATCGTCCAACTTATGGGCGAGGTTCTCCCAGAGAATCATAAGTTGCCAAAGAATATGTACTTCGCAAAGAAGATGTTGGCTGGTCTTGGGATGACATATGAGAAGATCGACGTGTGTCCCAACAGTTGCATGCTATTCTTTGAGGAGGATGACAAGCTGGACCGTTGTAAGCATTGTGAAGCTTCTAGATATGTCGAGGTGACAAATGATGAGGGTGAATTGGTAGTTACGAAGGTCGCAGCTAAGCAACTTCGTCGGTTGCCCATCATTCCTCGGCTTTCAAGGTTGTTCCTCAACAAGGAAATAGCTCTGCATATGACGTGGCCAAAGAATGGTGTACGTCTCGTCACTGATCCAGACATAATGGTCCATCCGTCGGACGGTGATGCGTGGAAGGCATTTGACGAGTTTGATCCCGAATTTGCAAACGACCCTAGGAGTGTACGGCTTGGTCTATCGACGGACGGATTCACACCTTTCAATACCAGTGCAAGCCCTTACTCGTGTTGGCCTGTCTTCATTGTGCCATATAATCTTCCTCCTGAGTTGGTCAATAAAGAAGAGTTCATGTTCCTTGCACTAGTCATCCCAGGCCCCGAGCATCCAGGGCCAAAGCTGAATATGTTTGTTCGCCCTTTAATTGAAGAGCTGAAATAATTGTGGAGAGGTGTGAAGGCTTATGACAGCCATACTGAAAAGGAGTTTACCATGCGCGCTGCTTATTTGTGGTCAGTGCATGATCTGCTGGCGTATGGAGATTGGTCTGGATGGTGTGTCCATGGTCGGTTGTGCTGTCCCATATGTATGAATGATACGGATGCATTCAGATTGAAGCATGGTGGGAAAGTGTCATTCTTTGATGCTCATCGACGTTGGACTCCATTCAAGCATGATTTCAGGAATTCGCTTACTGCATTCAGAGGTGGAGCCAAAATCAGAAATGGGCCACCAAAGAGGCAAACTGCACCGCAGATAATGGCATGGCATGCTTGTCTGAAGCAAGGAGAAAATGATAGGTTCCAAGGCTACGGGGAGGACCATAACTGGACCCATATTTCATCAATATGGGAGCTTCCGTATGCAAAAGCCTTGATCATGCCGCACAACATAGACTTGATGCACCAAGAGCGTAACGTTGCTGAAAGCATCATAAGCACATGTTTCGATGTGACTGATAAAACGAAAGATAATATGAAGGCAAGAAAAGACATGGCTGAAATTTGTAAGAGGCCGATGCTCGAGTTGAAAGTAAGCGATAAAGGGCATGAAAGTAGGCCGCGAGCTGATTACTGCCTCAAGCCGGATGAAAGGAAAGAAATATTTAAGTGGTTGAAGAATCTGAAATTTCTAGATCGGTATGCGGCAAATCTGAAACGGGCAGTCAATCTGAAGACCAGTAAATTGATCGGTTTGAAAAGCCATGACTACCATATTATTATGGAGAGGCTGATGCCCGTGATGTTTCGAGGCTATTTTAAGGATGAGCTTTGGAGCATATTTGCAGAGTTGAGTTACTTCTATAGGGAAGTATGCGCAAAGACGGTATCGAAGAGGTTGATGCAGAAATTTGAGAAAGAAATTCCAATTCTTATTTGTAAATTTGAAAAGGTTTGCCCGCCAGGATTCTTCAATGTGATGCAACATCTAATTGTGCATTTGCCTTGGGAAGCTTTGGTAGGCGGACCAGTGTAATTCAGGTGGATGTATCCTATAGAAAGGGCATTGAAAAAGCTCAGGGCGTCTGTTCGGAACAAGGCTAGAGTCGAAGGGTGTATTGCGGAGGCTTTTGCCCTTAAGGAGATATCTCAATTCTCAACCAGGTATTTCGCTCGAGCCAACAATGTGTTTGCGCCTTCAGTGTGACTTCATGTCGAAAATGAATCACCCCAAAGCACCCTTCAAATTTTTACGAATCCGGGTAAAGCAGTTGGAGAAGGGAGTGTACGTCACATTGAAGCATCAGATTTAAACACGCTAATACTATATATGTATAGCAATATTGACAGCACACAGGAGGCGTTCGAGTAAGTTTTCCTCATAGTTACGTCCATTTTCTCATCTCATAATTTCTATAGTGTATAATCTCCATGTTTGTAATATGTCCAGCATGTTTGATGAAGAATGTTGGAAATCTACTAGTAAACCTACGGCCATCCAATTAGAAAATCTTCGACGTGATGGGTTGAAAGGTGGACCAAACTTCGTGCAGTGGTTTCGTAATTATGTTAGTAATTGTCGTTCTCTCATTGTCCATACTTAATCTTTGAATTTTGGACTTGGAAGATATAATGCATATACTAATTACTTGTATAGGTTTCCAAAAACTCTGTGCACCCGGACTTGCAGCAAATGGCACATACCTCTGTGTCCGTCCGAAACTATACTCGCTATGATGTAAATGGATATCGCTTCTGAACCGCGACATTGGAGAAGAGTCGACCATTGGCAGCCACCACCAATAGTGGTGTGTTGGCAAGTTCATATGTTGACGATGACAAAGTAGTGGACTATTACGGTGTTCTTCAAAACATTGTAGAGTTGATTTTCGATGGCCCCAAAGAACTTAAAGTCGTGTTTTTCGAGTGCGACTGGTTTGATGCTCATAGTGGGACTCGTGTCGACAAGTATGGTAATGTCGAGGTGAAGCATAGCTCTAGGATTCCGAGCAGTATGAGCGATGTTGTCCTTGCAAATCAGGCAAAATAGGTGTACTACCTGCCATATCCTCACCCAAGCCTTAGGGCTTGGTGGGTTGCAATCAAAGTCAACCCACAAGTCGTCGCTCCAGAGAGTGCTGACTACGTGAGTACGAGCAGGGACAACGATGATGCTGTTTTTCAACCAGAAGCGGCGTCGAATCAAGACATAGCTCACAGATTCCATGTGACCAATGGAGAAGGACTTGAAAATCTCTGTTGCAATTCAAGCGACTTAATTGAAGAACCTAGGTCAAAGCGCAAACGACCTGTCGTCGTTAGAAGATCAGTAAGGATCCAACGAAATCAAGAGCGTATGAATAAACAACGAGCCGAAGAAGCATCATCGGATGCGGATGACTTTTGATTAGTATGTTTCTTTTAGTTAATCAATTAAGCTATGTATTCCAATTTCCACATTATTAATTTTCATATTATTTGTTTCATATACTGTGGTTTGACATTAATTTATCTATAGTTGAACATGTTCAAGCATAGGAGATCGAGGAGGAGTGGGGGCAGCGCGGCCAGCGAGGACAGCTCGGGCAGTGGGCTTTTTCAGGGCACCTCACAGAGCCGACAGAGGCAACAGCAACTTCTCGACTGTCTAGACGAAGTGCAGGGTGAGGAGGGTGAGCAGGAGACTCCTCAGCAGGATGCTCATGTGCAGGGTGAGGAGGGTGAGCAGGATGAGGAGGGTGAGCAGGATGAGGAGGTTGACCCAATGGGGGTAGGCAGCGCGGGCGACGCGTCAGATGGTTCTACGTCCTTCAGGTATTATTATGCATATTAGTTTAATTGATATTAGTTTCTAATCATTTCATCATATTGAATTTACTTGTATACTTAGGTATAAGAAGAGCAATGCGCTTGGTCTGAGACCTGCCGAGAGGAGGCTCATCCGGCCGCATGGAGAATGGTGGGGCTTATTTCTGTTGTGTTAATTTTTTAATGTGAACGTGATTGCACTAGTTTACTTGTTTTATTAATTTTTGTAGGTCATGGGAAGACTTGACTTGGGACGGTACAGGCAGACGTCCCAAGGTGAACGCGGTGTTAGGTAGCCTCTGTCGCTTCTACTACCCTGGCATGGTGGAGCTGAATGGCGAGAGGTTCGCGGCTATGCAGTGGGCTGACTGGGGTCTAAAGGACTATGTCGAGCCAGGGGAGTCAGGGGAAAGCAGTAGCGGAGGGGGAAGTTCGGAAAAAAACGAAGGACTTGTCAGGTGGCTGTGTGGGACGAGTTCTGGGTGAGTTTACTTTTGTATATAAGCAATTCATTGAATTATTGCTTCTCCTAATCTTACTTTAACTTAACTTCTACATTGATATGTAGGGGAGGTTCCAATTGCCGGATGACATCGAGGAGGATCAGGCTCAGTGGACACGTGTGAAGAGGCACTTTCGGAAGTGCGCTGATAAGATAATCAAGGATGCCATGTACAATGCTCGCATCGCGGCCGTCAACTACTACTACAAGAAGATAAAGGGGCAGAAAATGAGCAAAGCATTAGGGGCCAATGAGATCTACCTCACAGAGGAGCAGTACCTGGAGAGCGTTGTGGATTGGCTGGCGAAGGACATGGAAGCCTGGAGGTGGTTGGCTAAGAGATGGGCGTCGCCTGAGTGGATTGCAGAGTCCAACAAGCACCATGCCAACCGTGGCACTGAAGGACCGGGGCACAGGTACGGCGCCGATGGACACCTTGGTACCGCACGCCGCATGGTAAGTATATAAATCAAACTTGTATGTTACATCTATGAAAATTATATGGTTTAACTCTTCTTTTTCATGCAGGAAGCTGAAAGTGGAGTTGCTCCAAGTTTTATGGAGGTTTACGTCCGTGGTCACCGTGGCCCTGATCCGGCGAACCCTGATGTGCTATGCAGCGAGGCGGCAAGGGAGAAAATGGTAAACAAGTTTGTATTTACGAATTAAATTGCATGTTTTGTGTCTAACTCCAACTTTCTTTGCAGAATGCATATGGGGAGGAAATGACTCAACGCCATGGGCCTGACTTCGACTGGATGCATTCAGACTTAGATGCCTCGGCGTTGTACCACAGTGGTGGGGGTAGAAAGCATGGCAGGTGAGGTGTTTGTGTTTGATTCGACGATTTCATTAACAAGAATGTGTCCACTTAATGGCTCAACTATGTGTATCATGCAGGTTTGCCTTTGGCACCGGCGTTGTGGAATATAACAGGACAATAGGTCAAGGGAAGGCATCGTCTTCGGGAGGGAGTTCTTGCTCCTCTAGGTCTGCTCGAGAGGCTCAGATGGAGGAGGAGACTTGGGCAGCACAGGAGCAGGCTCGAGCAGCACAGGAGCAGGCTCGAGCAGCACAGGAGCAGGTTGGACAGCTGACACAATATATGGCTTCTTATTTTCAGGTAATCTGTCTATCTCATCACGTGTCGTCATTGAATTCAAAGTATAATGTTGTGATTCTAACATTGCATCCATTTGCAGGAAATGACTACTCGACTCGGCCCTGATATGAACTTGCCCGCTTTTCGCCCTCCCCAGGTAACACTATCTGAACACTTCAATTCCATAGCAACTCTTTTTTTATTATCAAAAATGGCTCGCAGGCACAAGGATGGGGACAGTGGCCAGGACAAGCTCTAGCGTCGCAGCCACAGTGGACCGGTGTTGGGTTGACGCAGGCACCTCCAGGCACTTGGACGCCTCCACCCCAAGGATCGCAACCAGTCCCGAGATGGGTGCCACCGGTCTCCCAGCCACCGGCGGGCTCTCAGCCATTTCAAGCGTGGATGGCACCGCCACCGACGGGGTGGGTGCCACCACCTCTGGGGTGGCCAGCACAACAGTACCCGTGGATGCATGCACAACCTCCTCCTCACCATGGATCACAGGTGACGTTCCATGTTTAGTTTTATGCACATATTGACCAAACACAGCAATGTATAGGTATAGTGATAGCACAATACAGCCTTATTTGAATGATTGATGAATTGCAGGGTTCAGCGTCACATGCTCATGGATCGGAGGGTGGTGTCAACGTCCAAGACTTCCTCGTCCATGGTGCTGGAGGGAGTGGCCACCTTCCTGGTGGCAGAGGAGGGAGTGGCCAAAACTCCCACAGCCCGCCGGAGTGAGGAGTGAGGAGTGAGTAGTGAGTAGCTTATGGACTTATGGACTCTAGACTTATTTGAATGGACTATGGACTATTTATGTATATGTGAATGTGTTTTGTGAATTATGTATTAGGCTTGTGAATCTGTATATGTGAATTGTGATATTGTGTATATTGCTGTGAATTATTAATAGGTGCAGAAAAATCTGTTTTGGGGGGGGGGGGAACCATCAATTTTCGTCGGCCTCGGTGGTGGCCGACGAAAATATGTTCCCAGGCTATTTTCGTCGGCCACCACCTAGGACGACAAAAATAGCCTGGCACGTATTTTCGTCGGCCACCACCGGGCCGACGAAAATAAATGGTCGACTGATTATTTTCGTTGGCCTTGGGAAAGCCGACGAAAATAGGTTATTTTCGTCGGTACCGACGACAATAACCGCCTATTTTCGTCGAACTTATTTTCGGCGGCCTGCCGACGAAAATACTCTATTTTCGTCGGTTTAGTCTTATTTTCGTGGGTTTTTGGCCCACGAAAATTTAGGCGTTTCCTGTAGTGCTCCTAAGCTGCGACATATACAAGAGTATATATATAGTCTAAATTTTGTGTGTCTAAATATATATACTTTAAATTTTGTGCAGCGCAATTAATCAAAGGTTTAATATAGTGGTTGGTAATACATGATCCATAACTCTGTTGTAGTATGCCAATCAAAGCCTAAAAGAGACAAATAATATAAGATAAAATATTCGTTGAATGATGAATCGATGCATGAAGCATCAAACCTAATTCGCCTATAGACATTGATATCTGAATCTCATCCCTTTATGATTCATCCTATCGTCTGGCTAGGCAGCCGCCGATTGCTGTTGATCGACCACTTGACTTGCCTCTGCCATAGCCCCACATTCAAAGTCCAAATAAGGTGATTACACGAAGCGGTAGAATGAGTGCTAGCAACTTATATACATACTACATTAGATCTCGTGGATAATAAAATCTATAAATTTCAACTAAAGTTGTCACCTCATAGTTGGTGTGTACACAACAAATTTAACATGTACCTGTGTAGGTTGACGAATTTTCATGAATCCTCGAGGCTAGTTGGATTTTGGAATTCTCTCATAAATTTGTTAGCTATCTCATGAATACTAGAGCCATTATATAAAAGTTGAATCTCATCAGTCGGATATTCATCACTATATTGTCCTTATTTTTTTGGTATTGTTTTTGCGTCACAACTTTAGTTCAATATATCAATTAGCTAGAAAATGGACTCATGGACCATGATAATTTATAAAGATTTAGAATTCTTATTCTATAGCGAGTGCTTAAACTTGATAGCATTATATAATATTTTTTATCATATAATATTGATTAATTGATCGGCCCTCCTTGTATTGTAATCCTGGCTTCGCCCCTGCCGATGCTCAAGGCATCAGTGGCTCCATTCAAACGAGACATGTCGCGTGTATGTTCGATGTAATTGTACGCAGTCGACGCAGGCAGATGTACATATTGCAGTCCCATGAACGGCACCAGCGACGAAGAACTTGATCAGCGCTGGTCAAGCGGACGAAGCGAGAAGTCGCGAGTACGCTCCTCAAAAACCTGATCGCCCGCACACCCGTGCAAGTGTCTCTCTGCGGACAACGATTTTGGAGGCTTGCTCTCCCACACTCTCTGTGCTCGCAGAAGGTGGGATGGGGATGGACTGTACGCAACGCGTCTGAGAATTGTACATGTGTTCTCTCGTAACTAGAAGCAGCCTCCCCTCCTCGTATATATACATGCGTAGAGGGAGGCCAATAGACAGTAACAGTCACCATCAGAGCTACAGTTACAGCCAGCCAGAAACTGGTGCCATCAATGACGTCTGTTAATAGCTAGCAGCCATTACAGCTCGTCCGTTACTAGCCATAACACAAGCCATAACACAGGAAACAACCAGTAACGTACGACAGTAATGGACGGTCACTACTCTAGGCAAAATGCACAACCGTTAGGAAGGAATATTCGGACCAAGGTCCGATCTACCACGACCACGACCACGGCCTCGGCCCAGCTGGCGGCGCGCGCGCGTGGCAGTCCTTCATCCTTTTCTCAGCTTCTCAATAGATGCACCAATGGTCCACCTATTTAAGTTAAGTGAATTGTCCCTTGAACTTCCGGTATGGTACTAAAGTACTAGTACACCATAGCATTACAGTGGATTTATAACATTGACTATTATTGAATATTAATATAGGCCAGGCCCACATTAATTCAACAATCCCCACCAAATGCTAAGTCACACTAAAATGCTCTCATCATCTCAAACGTTTGATATACTGGTGTTTCGATGGAGACTGTTAACTTGAACATCCACCTTGAATCTAGGCTATACTTGACCACAACTGCACAATGGACTATGCCTTGAATTGACAGTTTTGCGTGGAATAAGTTTCATCTAAACTCTTTACCAGTACTAGGTTGTCGAGTGCATCCCCTCTGGTTGCAGCATATAAGTCAAACTCCATAGCCTTTCATGGGTATCTAGAGACCATTGAGATCTCATAAACTGTGACCAGCAGTTAACCCACATAGGTATGTTCCTCTAAAGATATTTTGTAGGACAACATCTTTGCTTCACAAAGCCACTTGGAACATATTAAGGTGTAAACACCAACCTACCTTGTAGTAAGGAAAGATGTGCATCTGAAATGAACCTTATTAAGGGTCTTTCCTCTCAGTCTACCACTAGCTTGTTTCACCATTCTAATTCACGGGATCTCCGATCACATAGAACAGGTTATCGCTATGATAAACTTTAGGTGGGTCTCAGGCCCATCTCACTCGATGCACTATCTATTGCACTACTTGATAGCCCCTTAGTAAATTGATCTGCCAGATTTTTAGACGTATGGACATAGTCCAACGCTATTACTCCGGAGTTTCTAAATTTCCTGATAGATTTTAAATGCCTCTTTATGTACCTTATCGACTTCATATTATCCTTAGAACTGTTTATCATGATTATCACAGTCTGATTATCATAGTTCATAGAAATAGTCGGCACAGGTTTTTCAGCCATCGGTAAATCCATAAGGAGTTCACGAAGCCACTCAACTTCAACTGAAGCGGTATCTAATGATGTGAGTTCTGCTTCCATAGTCGACCTTGTTAAGATGGTCTGCTTGCAAGACTTCCATGAAACAGCGCCAACTCCAAGTGAAAACACATATCCACTTGTGGCATATATCTCATCAGCGTCAGATATCCAATTTGCATCACAATAACCCTCCAGTACTGTTGGGTACCCGATATAATGGATGCCTAAACTCATAGTACCTTTTAGATAGTGCAGAACTCTCTCAAGAGCACGCCAGTGATCATCTCCCGGATTTGAAACAAACCAGCTAAGTTTGCTCTCAGCAAACGAGATGTCAGGCCCCGTAGAGCTAGCTAAGTACATGAGTGAACCAATTATTTGAGAATATCTCAATTGATCCCTAGATATCCTTCGATTTTTCATCAAAAGCTCACTAGGATCATAAGGTGTTGGAGCAGGTTCACATTCGCTATAACCAAAGCGACTCAAAACCTTTTCCACATAATGGGATCGCACAAGTGTAACCCCACCATTGCCTTCTCTTAGTAGCTTAATGTTAAGAATAACATCAGCTTCTCCCAAACCTTTCATTTCAAAATTATTGGACAGAAAGTCTTTTGTCTCTTTAATCACATCAAGACTCATCCCCAAGATTAGAATGTCATAAACATACAGGCATAAAATTACTCCCTCGTCCCCACCATACCGATAGTATACACATTTGTCTGCTTCGTTCACAACAAAGCCGACAAATGTCAAAGTTCTATCGAACTTTTCATGCCATTGCTTAGGTGCTTGTTTTATGCCATATAAAGATTTCAATAACTTACACACCATGCCTTCTTGAGCATTTGCTACAAACCCAGCTGGCTGCTCCATGTAGATTTCCTCATCTAGCTCTCCATTTAGGAATGTGGTCTTAACATCCATTTGATGGATGAGAAGACCATGAGATGTAGCCAGAGAAAGTAGCACACAAATTGTGGTCAATCGAGCCACAGGTGAATAAGTATCAAAGAAATCCTCACCTTCCTTCTGTGAATAACCTTTAATTACAAGCCTCACCTTGTACCTTTCAATAGTATAATCAGGCCTAAGCTTTTTCTTGAACACCCATTTACTCCCAATGGGTTTACACCCATAAGGACGCTCAACGACCTCCCAAGTTGCATTAGACATAATAGAATCCATCTCACTCTTTATTGCTTCCTTCCAAAAGTCAGCATCAGGAGAGGAATGTACCTCTTTAATGGTACTTGGGGTGTCATCCACAAGATATACAATGTAATCATCACCAAAGGATTTTACAATCCTTGGTCTCTTACTCTTTCGAGTTGAGACATTGTCATCTTCCACAGGATTATGTATATGGGATTGCTCAGTGTGTTCTACCGAAATAAAATGCTCATGGGGTATCATTGGTTTATCACTAGACGTATCATGTGTAGCTTTCATGGGAAATTCGTCCTCAAAGAACGTAGCATATCTGGACGCCATAATAGTACCAACCAACATGTCCGGTACTCCAGAGTTTATAATTAAGAACCTATATCCAATGCTGTGAAAAGCATACCCAAGGAAAACACTGTCAACAATTTTTGGTCCTAATTTGCGCTTCTTCTTAATTGACACATTCACTTTAGCCAAACAACCCCATGTGCGCAAATCAGAGATATTTAATTTCCTCTTTTCCCATTTCTCGAATGGTGTGATTTCTTTGTTCTTTGTGGGAACTTTATTCAGGACATGACACGCCGTCAAGATCGCCTCACCCCACCATTCATTCCTTAGATAGTCACGAAGTCTCTAACATGGCGTTAACCAATACAATTATAGTACGATTCTTTCTCTCAGCAACTACATTGGATTGTGGTGAGTATGGCGATGTCCCCTCATGAATAATATCATGTTCCACACAAAAATCAGAAAAATCACCTGAAAAATATTCTCCACCACGATCAGACCTTAACCGTTTAATTTTCCTCTTGAGTTGATTTTCCACTTCAGCTTTGTAGGTCTTAAAATAATGCAAAGCTTCGTCTTTTGACTTTAAGAGATACACATAACAAAATCTAGTAGAATCATCGATAAAAGTAATAAAATATCGTTTGCCTCCCTTAGTCAATATTTCGTTCATCTCACATAAATCGGAATGTATAAGTCTAGTGGTGCCAAGTTCCTCACCTCTGCAGCCTTATGAGGCTTGCGAGGTTGCTTAAATTGCACGCACACCTGGCACTTAGAACCTCTGACTAAGTCAAATTTTGGGATTAAATTTAAATTTGCTAACCGCGACACATAACCAAAATTGAGAGATAGCAATCTAGCTACCATCATCGGGTTGAGGGAGAGCAATTGAGAGATAGCAAAAAAGAAAGGAAGCCACCGTTGTCGAACTCATATTGTGCCACAGCCTAGTCCTCGGTGGGCGGTTGCAGTGGTTTGGCGAGGCACGTGGAGTCTAGAGGAAGCCTCATGACGAAGAAATGATCCCCGGTCCTTGAGACCCAACGATCAGTGTGCGCACTGAGGGAAGAGCCCCTAGTCACTGGGGCCCGATGGTCAGCTGGAAGAGGTGGATATGTCAACCATGAAAGAAACTACCCCCGATCAAACCCCGTATCACCGAGCTCGGAGTCGGGCGTGGTGGAACATGATAGGAGAGCCAGGCATGGCGGAAGGAACCACTCGAGTGGATCCCTTTTCATGACCTACGGACCCCTTGGGTCGCATAGCTCTCATGACCTACGAGCCCCTGGACTACGGTGCATTAATGGCCCACACACCTCTCGGCCTGTGGTGCACTCATGGCTTACCAGACTAGTGTGAATGCGTGGACCTCCGCCACGGCACTACACGACGGACCGTGCTGAGCCCTAGGCTACGAAGGCCATGGGTCGGCATAGCCAAATAGATGGTGCCTAGGGCCCTTGTAGCCCCACGCCGTCTACCACGATAAATACGAGACAATTGGGCAACCCTGAGCCCCATGAGTATGCATGGCTTTACCCTGGGTAGAACGTTGGTTTTACCCTCACCTTATGGTTCCTTTCCAAGGAATCCACTGCTAGACGGCCCCTCTCCCGACCTATAAAAGGGAGGGGTTGGCCTCCACACAAGGGGACGCTTCCAAATACACTTGAAGGCAACCAGACGATCCCAAACGCCTTCAGACGGATCCGAGCCCACTCAGACACACACCCACAAGGACAAATAGAAGGAGGAGGTGCATCGATGAGGACCAGGAGGTTGGAGTCCCACCGTCGAGCCAAGACTTAGCTAGGAATCTAGCATATAGTTTCTAAGCTCCACTTCCACCCCGAAAAAGAGACTTGGGAGCCTCTCTTCCCTCTCTCGTTCGCTTGTAACTATGATTTTGTCATCAATAGTGTTGGTAGCACAAGCCACCGATGACTAGAAATAGGGACGTTCTGCCCGAACCAATATAAACCTTGCGGTGACTACGCACACCGTCTAGAGCCCAAAAAGCGCACAATAAATTTACTTATTGGAGCGAGGTTCGAAACACCGACACATTGCATAGGACAAGGAACCTAGATCACATAAAAAACCTAACACAACTTCAACACTGTCATCTTATTTATGAAATCATCAATAGAGGTGATGTGAAGATTTGCAAAGTGCACAGGGTTTGAATGTTTCTAATATGTTAATGAAGCCTCTTCCACAAACAAAACAAGAGGCACACGCTAGTGCAATTGGTATTAGATACCTTCAAGATTGGTTTTAGTATAAATGGAAAATAAATATATAAATGTCTCATGTTTATGAGTGTTAAATAAAGTGTCATTTAGTCCCTTGAATTATCATTATTACTTTGACTGGTGAGTACATGATCATGAAACTCTATATTTTATAATATTATTCAAAATACCACTAGTCTTATGTCATTATATGTGCCAATAATGATTTTATATATTAGCACATGCATTAATTGATGATTGTGTTTCATGGATCATTGATATAGAGATACCTAATCAATAATGTGAACATACGATAAAGTTCATGGTATTGGATTGACTCATTCCAAGACATTGATGTGATTGTTACGTTAAAAATATGTCATCAAACGTTCTTGAATGGTATATCTATTGAATCCTTAGACATGTGATCATCATTTTTCTCAGTATAACTAGTCATGCATTTTGGGGATATCAAACATTATTCCATAATTGGGTAGATATAAGAAGTAGTTTTTCAGATCTACCATAAAACATGGGATGACATATAAGTAGATCAAGATAGAATTTATTCTCCTACATAATGGGACGGGTATCTATAGGTCCATTGGTAGCATTAAGAAAGTGCATGGCCATGCCAATATAATTAAAGACTTGAAAGTTGCATAGAGGGGGGTGAATAGGCAAGTTAAAACTTTTTCAACAAAAGCTAGAAGCAAACTGGGTAAAACTGAATTGATCTCGAAATTCACCCAGTTAACTTTGGAAATGAGATGTTCTAAATGGTCCACAGGGTTCAAAGTAGTAGATCTGAGAAGGGCACTTCTCAAAATCCACACACCAAAAAAATATAAACAAATCTTTCATGGAATGGTGAGAGAATGAAGAACACAAACAAACATAATGAGCAAGAACACAAGAGACACAAGATTTATCCCGAGGTTCGGTCACACCACCAAGGTGCCCTACTTCCTCGTTGAGGCGCCCACAAAGAGTTGGGTCTCTTTCAACCCTAATCCTCCCTTTGCCAACCACAAAGGTCAAGCCCACACACTAATCTTTGCTCAAACGAGTGGGTAATACAAACTTTCTTGTGGTCTTCCACAAGATTTGGAGACTCATAAGCGACACCTAGTCATCTAGGAGCTAGAAGCTCCAAGAGTAATGAATCCACAAAGAACTCGATGTAGTACCAAAGCTTGAATGAAGAAGAGCAAGAGAGATTTGGAGATGAAGCACAAAAATCGCAGCTCTCAAACTCACTCAAAGATTTCTCTCCAAAGATTTGAAATGGGAGAGGCAAGAGGTGTGTGAGAGAGAGTGGGAGGTGTTTCTCAGGTTAGAAATGGAGTTTTGTGCGTGCTCTACTATGGAGAAGAGTGTGGGAGGTGTATATAAAGGTGCCCCCAAAAGCTGGTGGTCGTTGGGGAAATCTGACTGAAAAACGGTTGAACCGGTTCTAAAACCGGTTGAATTGGATTCCACCAGGGGGTTTTCGGTTCACTGGCGGACTTAGCCGGAGACTGGACCAGTCCCAAATTCAGTTGAACCAGACCAAAATTCGGTTGAACCAGTTTTTCCAAAAATCTACACACGACTTTTTCTGACTCGTAGACTGGTAGGTCAGACAGTGACAGAGGGGAACAGTGCAGAAACCGGTTGAACTGGTTTTAATTTCGGTTGAACCGATTTTTGAAACTGTTGCACAGATTTTGAGAAAACTAAAGTGAAACAAGGGTAAAATGGAAGTTTTAGATCAAGGATTTTGAGCTTTAGTACCAACACCAACCTTCTTTATGGATCCCCCTTGATAGTACGACGATTCCTATACTCAAGTTAGATAAAATATAATTAAGTAAACTCCTTGAGTCATTGGTGTCTCAAGTGTCTCAAGTGTGATTTCTCCATGGTGTTGCTTCAAAAGGATCACAGACATCTTTGTCTCACCTTTTGAAGCAAACACAAATCGAGCCTGTGACTTGTGCCATTTCACCATATATGAGTTCAAATCATGGCTTCAAGTCACCTTACTGATGCATCAACATGTTGTAACTCTTCATAGCTGATTAGTTCATCGACTTAGTGCAAGTACTCTCTTCTTCACCTTAGCCATGGTACCTCGATCTACAAGCCGTCGCTTGGCCATCACCTTCGCTTAGTTCTTCGAAGCCCTTTCCTTGCTATCTTCACCTGTCGGGGACCGTAATTAGGGGTACCCCCAATGCTCCTTAATCCGTCTGGAAAACATCTTCAGAACAAACCATAAACGACTGATAAAGCGCAGGCCTCATCTACCAATGGACGCGACCTCATCCGAGCCCAGCCTCGGGCAAGGACGGTAGTCCCGGATGAATTCATGCCTCGCCCGAGGGCCTCCCCAGGCAGTGGGCGCACCCTGGCTCGCCCGAAGCTTAGCTTGGGAAGACTTTGTTGTGCAGCGACCTCGACCAAATCGCCTTACCAACCGACCGTATCGCATGCGCATTTAATGCGGGGATCGCCTGACACCTTATCCTAACAAGCGTGCCTCAGTCGGCAAGGTCGAAGTGACCACAGTCACTTCGCTCCTTTACCGACCGATCTGACAGGAAAACAGCACTATTCACCCCGCTCCGGCAACTGTGCCAGCCACCAGGGAAAGACTAACAACAGTCACGGCCTTTCCCGAGTATGGCCTCGGGTGCAACAGGGAGCTCCGCCTCACCCGACCTCGGGCCTCGGCCTCAGCTTCGGTCTCAAGAGAAGGTCTCTGCCTCGACCGAGCCTAACCTCGGCCTCAACCTCGGCCTCGAGAGAAGGACTCCGCCTCGCCCGACCTCGGCCTCGGGGAAGGACTCCACCTCGCCCGACCTCAGCCTCAGCCTCGGAGGAGTCACCGCCTCGCCCGACCTCGGCCTCAGACCGACTATGCTACAGGGGATATATCATTACCCTACTCCTAGCTAGCTGCCTTAGGCTATGAAGGAACAAGACCGGTGTCCCATCTAAGGTGACTCCGGTAACAGCTAATGATGGTTCCTCGCATGCGCCCATGACATCGGATTGCTCTCAACCTCCTACGGAAGCAAGGAAACGTCAGCAGCATCCATGCCGCACCGCCAGCTGTGCTTCTACAGGGTTCAAGGCACTCCACCGACGGCCACGTTGGTACATGTACAGGGCTCAAGGCACGTCTCCGCCAGCCACGTTAGCACCTAGCTACTACCCATTGTACAGCTGGGCATCTCCTTGTATCTATAAAAGGGGATGTCCAGGGCCTTCCTAAGGCACGTTCAGGTGAACACACGTTCACGTTCAGGTGAACACAGGTTCACGTTGACACAGTTTCATGTGGACACGCGTTCACGTGGATACGCGTGGACACATGTGGACACACGGGCAACGGACGCACGACGCAGACGAGCGGAGGCAGGCAGAGTAGGAGAGACGCGGTAGAGGCAGCCTCAGATAGCTCGCCTCAAGGCCGAACTCTCTCTCTCCCTCTCTCTCTCGTTTTCGCTCTCTCGCAACGCTTGTAACCCCTATTACGAGCACCCCGGTGCAAGATAACATAAGCCTCATTTCCCTCTTGTGTTCCATCTTGCATCAACCCATCTGGGCAGGGACACGCAACAACAAATTCACTAGTCGGTCCGGTTGAGGGTCCTCCGGGTCCAAAACACCGACAGTTGGCACGCCAGGTAGGGGCTCGCTGCGTGTTAACGAATACTTTCCCGTTGAGTTCCAGATGGGTAGCCTTCAGCAGCCTCTTCAGCCCGGGACGGTGCTCCGCTTCGGAAGTCTCGAGTTCATGTCCCTCGACGGCGGCTGCGACATGGTACTGCTTCCCTCGCAGCACGACGACGGTCATCGGCCCGCCCGGCGAAGTCGAACTCGACGACGGCATCTCCTCGCGGCAGAAGAGGAACACCCGGGTTTGCCCTGCCACCCTCCTCGCTGGAGGAGGAGGAGACGGGGCAACTGTGGCCAGGCAGGAGGCGGCACCTCATCGGCTGTCGGACCAGAGCGAGTCGACGATGCGCGGCACCCCTACGGGGGACATGTCGGATGTTGTCCTCGCACCTGAGACAACGGTGGGTCTCGCTTCCCAGCAACGTGCCAACCCCAAGCGGACTGATGACGCCAGCACCCTCGTGAAGGACTTGCTGGACGTTAGCCTCGTACCTGAGATAACGATGCAGTCCGTCCCCGATGCGTCTTCGCCGTCGTCCATCAACCAAGAGGTACCATCCGTTTTTCACCCTATTCCTTTTAGATTCAGTTTCGATCCACCAAGCGACCCCGCTTCGGTGAGCGCTTTCGCTAGGGCATATCCTGACCTTCCGGGGTACCATATGTGGTCAACTTGGGACCGACTGACGGCCGTCTCAACCTCCGGACCCGCGGGTTCCGAGGAAGAGGACGACCCCGACGTCAGTTGGGATTTCTCCGGACTCCGTGATCCCGGTGCCATGCGTGACATCATGTCTGCATGTGACCACTGCCTCTCCAGCTGCCCTGATGATGGTCACAGCCTTGACGACGAGGGTTGCGACCCAACTCACGAGTGCTACCACATCGATCAGGAGGATCGCGACGGAGAAAACCACCTTGGTATGCTAGGAAGTGGCGATGCCCTTGCACCTGCGTCTCGCGTTGAGATCCCACAGGAGCTAGCTATGGCCCCAGTCCCTGTGGGGGGTCAGGACACATAGCTTGAGAAACTCCGCAAGATGCAAGCCAAGCTCGACGAAGAAGTGGGGCGACTTGTGCAGCTCCGGCAAAACATCAAGCAGGAATGGGCAAGCCGAGCGCCCGCTGAAGGAGCGTGTCATCGGGCCCAGGATGTCTAGCTCCGCATTGTTGACAATGCCAGGGCAATGCCGCCCCCAGCCTTCAACGGGGCCAGCCAAAGCCTAGCCGCAGCAGCAATATTGCTTCGGACGATGCCGGAGCCATCCACCACCGAAGGGCGACATATCTAGGGCGAGCTCAAGGGCCTCCTAGAAGACGCCGCTGTCCGGCAAGCTGAGAGCTCTGCCTCCTGGAGGCGAGGAGACCCCTCGGAGCATCGCGCAACGCCCTCCCGACACATGCGGGAGGCCTCGGTCCACACCGAGCGCACACGGGATAGGACGCCTGCGGCCCCGGATCGCCTCGACGACAATCAGCGCCACCGCGACCGTCGAGCCCGCCTCGAGGAAAAGGTGCGCTGAGGCTACCATCTCAGGCGCGGGGGACGTTTCGACAGCGAGGAGGATCGAAGTCCCTCGCCTGAGCCACCAGGTCCATGAGTCTTCAGCCGGGCCATACGACGAGCGCCGTTCCTGGCCCGGTTCCGAGCCCCGACTACCATCACCAAGTACTCAGGGGAGACAAGGCCAGAGTTATGGCTTGCGGACTACCGGCTGGCGTGCCAGTTGGGAGGGGCAGACGACGACAATCTCATCATCCGCAACCTTCCCCTTTTCCTCTCCGACGCTGCCCGGGCCTGGCTGGAGCATCTGCCTCCTGCGCAGATCTCCGACTGGGACGACCTGATCAAGGCTTTCGCTAGAAATTTCTAGGGTACGTATGTGCGCCCTGGGAACTCATGGGATCTCCGAAGTTGCCGCCAGCAGCCCGGGGAATCCCTACGAGAGTACATCCAGTGGTTTTCAAAGCAGCGCACCGAGCTACCCAACATTACCGACTCGGATGTCATCGGGGCTTTCCTCGCCGACACCACTTGCCGAGACCTGGTGAGCAAATTAGGACGCAAGACACCTACCAAGGAGAGCAAATTGATGGGCATCGCCACCAAGTTCGCCTCTGGTCAGGAGGCGGTCGAAGCCATCTTCCGGAAGGACAAGCAGCCTCAGGGAGGGCAGAAGGAAGACGCCCTCGAGGCGACCAGCGTGGCGCAAAGAAGAAGGCCAAGAAGAAGGCGCAAGCGAAGCGCAACGCCGTAACCACGAATCTCATCGCTGCTACCGAACGCAGGAACCCTCGGAAGCCTCCCGGAGGGGCCAACGCGTTCGACAAAATGCTCAAGGAGTCGTGCCCCTATCACTGGGGTCCCGTCAAGCACACTCTTGAAGAGTGCGACATGCTCCGGCGCTACTTCAACAAGGCTGGACCCTTGGCAGAAGGTGGCAAAGACCAAGGCAACAACCAGGGGGGCGACAATGAAGAGGAGTTCCCGGAGGTCCACAACTGCTTCATGATCTACGACGGACAGGTGGTGAACGCCTCGGCTCGGCACCGCAAGCAGGAGCGCCGAGAAGTCTGCTCGGTGAAGGTAGCGGCGCCGGTCTACCTAGACTGGTCCGACAAGCCTATCACCTTCGACCAAGGCGACCACCCCGACTTCATGCTGAGCCTAGGAAGGTACCCGCTCGTTGTCGACCCGATCATCGGCAACGTTAGGCTCTCCAAGGTCCTCATGGACGGAGGCAGCAGCCTCAACATCATCTATGCCGAGACCCTAGAGCTCTTGGGGGTTGATCGGTCCAAGATCCGGGCTGGTGCAGCACCCTTCCACGGGATTGCACCCAGAAAGCGTATCCTGCCCATCGGACAGGTTGACTTGCCCGTCTACTTCGGAACTCCCTCCAACTTCTGAAAGGAAACCCTCACCTTCGAGGTAGTTGGGTTCCGAGGAACCTATCACGCAGTGCTGGGAAGACCGTGCTACGCCAAGTTCATGGCCATCCCCAACTACACTTACCGCAAGCTCAAGATGCCTGGCCCCAAGGGAGTCATCACCGTTGGACCCACGTAACGCCACGCTTACGAGTGCGACGTGGAATGTGTGGAATACACCGAGGCCCTCGCCGAGTCCAAAGCCCTCATCGCCGACCTGGATTGCCTCTCCAAAGAGGCGCCCGACGCGAAGCGGCACGTCGGCAACTTCGAGCCGGCCGAGGCGATCAAGTCCATCTCTATCGACCCCAGCAACGATGTCGGCAAGAAAGTCAGGATCGGCTCCGAGCTCGACCCCAAATAGGAAGCAGTGCTCGTCGACTTTCTCCGTGCAAACGCCGAAGTTTTTGTATGGAGTCCCTCGGACATGCCCGGCATACCGAGGGATGTCGCCGAGCACTCACTGGACATTCGAGCCGGTGCCCGACCCGTGAAGCAGTCCCTACGTCGCTTTGACGAAGAAAAGCACAAGGCCATAGGCGAGGAGGTCCACAAGCTGATGGCTGCAGGGTTCATCAAAGAGGTATTCCATCCCGAATGGCTAGCTAACCCTGTGCTGGTGAAGAAAAAAGGTGGGAAATGGAGGATATGCATAGATTACACTGGTCTAAACAAAGCATGTCCAAAGGTTCCCTACCCTCTGCCTCGCATCGATCAAATTGTGGACTCCACTGCTGGGTGCAAAACCCTGTCTTTCCTCGACGCCTCTTCAGGTTATCACCAAATCAAGACGAAAGAGTCCGACCAGCTCGCGACTTCTTTCATCACACCTTTTGGCATGTATTGTTACACTACAATGCCATTTGGCTTGAGGAATGAAGGGGCCACCTACCAGAGGTGCATGAACCATGTGTTCGGAGAACACATCAGCAGAACAGTCGAGGCTTATGTCGATGACATCGTTGTCAAGACAAGGAAAGCCTCCGACCTCCTCTCCGACCTCGAAGCAACCTTCGGGTGCCTGCGTACAAAGGGCGTGAAACTCAATCTCGAGAAGTGTGTCTTCGGAGTCCCCTGAGGCATGCTCCTAGGGTTCATCGTCTCCGAACGAGGCATCAAGGCCAACCCGGAGAAGATCACGACCATCACCAACATGGGGCCAATCAAAGATTTGAAAGGAGTACAAAGGGTCATGGGATGCCTTGCGGCTCTGAGCCGCTTCATCTCGCGCCTCGGCGAGAAGGGATTGCCCTTGTACTGCCTCTTAAGGAAGGCCGAGCGCTTCACTTGGACCCCCGAGGCCGAGGAAGCCCTCAGAAACTTAAAGGCACTCCTTGCAAATGCGCCCATCTTGGTGCCCCCCGCTACGGAAGAAGCCCTCTTGATTTACGTCGCCGCAACCACTCAGGTGGTCAGCACTGCGGTCGTAGTCGAGAGACGAGAAGAAGGGCATGCACTGCTCGTCCAGAGGCCAGTTTACTTCATCAGCGAAGTGCTATCCGAGACCAAAGTCCACTACCCGCAAATCCAGAAGCTGCTCTACGCAGTGATTCTGACACGGCGGAAGCTGCGACACTACTTCGAGTCTCATCCGGTTACTGTGGTGTCGTCTTTCCCCCTGGGAGAAATCATCCAGAGCCGAGAGGCCTCGGGTAGGATAGCGAAATGGGCAGTGGAACTCATGGGCGAAACACTTTCATTTGCCCCTCGGAAGGCCATAAAATCCCAAGTCTTGGCTGACTTCCTAGCTGAATGGACTGACACCCAGTTGCCGACGGCCCCAATATAGCCCCTCGGGCATCCTCCAACGATGCATATCCATTGCCCAAGGACAGGAGCTGTTACAAGAAATACACTTGGGGGCTTGCGGTCACCATGCGGCGCCTCGGGCCCTCGTGGGAAACGCTTTCCGATAAGGTTTCTACTGGCCAACCGTGGTAGCCGATGCCACTAGGATTGTACGCTCCTACCGAGGGTGTTAATTCTACGCGAGACAGACGCACCTGCCCGCTCAAGCCCTGCAGACGATACCTATCACTTGGCCTTTCGCTGTGTGGGGTCTGGACCTCATCGGTCCCTTGCAGAAGGCACCCGGGGGCTTCACGCACCTGCTGGTCGCCATCGACAAATTCTCCAAGTGGATCGAGGTCCGACCCTTAACCAGCATCAGGTCCGAGCAGGCGGTGGTGTTCTTCACAAATATCATCCATCGCTTTGGGGTCCCAAACTCAATCATCACCGATAATGGCACGCAGTTCACTGGGAAAGAGTTCCTGGACTTCTGCGAGGACCACCACATCCGTGTGGACTAGGCCGCCGTAGCGCACCTAATGACAAATGGGCAGGTGGAACGCGCCAACGGTATGATTTTGCAGGGACTAAAGCCGAGGATCTACAACGACCTCAACAAGTTTGGCAAGCGATGAATAAAAGAACTACCCTCGGTAGTTTGGAGTCTGAGGACGACGCCGAGCCGAGCCACGGGCTTCACACCGTTTTTCCTAGTCTATGGGGCCGAGGCTATCTTACCCTCGGACTTGGAATACGGTTCCCCGAGGACAAAGGCTTACGACGACCAAAGCAACCAGACCAGCCGAGAGGATTCATTGGACCAGCTAGAAGAGGCTCGGGACGTGGCCTTACTACACTCGGCGCGATATCAGCAGTCTCTGCGACGCTACGACGCTCGAAGGGTTCGGCCCCGAGACTTCCAAGTGGGAGACTTGGTACTTCGGCTGCGACAAGATGCTTGAGGGCACCACAAACTTACCCCTCCCTGGGAAGGGCCCTTCATCATCGCTAAGATTTTGAAGCTCGGGACATACAAGCTGGCCAACGATCAAGGCGAGGTCTACAGCAATGCTTGGAACACCGAACAGCTACGTCGCTTTTACCCTTAAAATTTTTCAAGTCGTTCATGTATCTCGCTTTCTTTACATGCATAAATAAAGTCTAACCATCAAGGAAGGATCAGCCTTGCCTCGGCAAAGCCCGACCCTCCCTCGGGGGCTAGAAGGGGGTTAACCCCCTCTGCGTCAAATTTTTCCTCAGAAAGGTCTTTTATCAGAACGATTTTCGCGCTTTTCGACTGCGTCGATAACAGAATCCTAAAGACGAGCAAGAGAGACCTTGAACAGCAAGGCCAACCAAGCCGAGGGACTCCTACGCCTCCGGGATACAGATACCTCACTCGTCACCTTCCGCGAAGGGTAGCTCACGCTCGGATAAGCGATTCTACTACCGACGAACAAGTCCTAACGCTCGGAAATTTTTCTATCAAAACGACTTTCGTGCTTTTCGACTACATCGGTAACAGAATCCTAAAAACGACGAGAGGACACGTAAGCGGCAAGGCCGACTGAGCCGATGGACTCCTATGCCTCCAGGATACGGATACCTCACTCATCACCTTCCGCGAAAAGTAACTCACGCTCGGATAAGCGATTCTGCTACCGAACAGGTCTTAACACACGAAACGAGAGGAAAGAAAACGCAGCTTTATAACCTGACAATTAAAATGTTTAGGCCTCGGCGGCCGCAAAAAACATACGCATACTTCAAGAAATCTGTTCTTGCAGGCTCAGACATCGGTAGGGGAGGAGCAGCACGCTCGGCGTCATTACCACCCTCGGCAGAATCTGGCCTGGCCTCAGACGGAGACACGGGTGGAAGGATCTCCACCTCAAAGGAGGAAGCCAGTGCCGCACTAGGGCCCTCGACAGCCGCGTCAAGCCTCTGGACCTCGGCTAAGGCAGCCTCCTGCTCGTCGGGTAAGCAGTACCCCTCGCTGAACCGCTCCAGATCCACGTCGTAGTGGGAAGCGAGTACGGCGAAGGCCCGCCTAATGCCGTGGTGCAGCGCCCTGCAGAGTCTATCGTGCACATGGCCACCCAAGGCCCACAGATGACTCTGGGGGGAGCTACCCGAGGGGATGCCGTCGAGGCCAAAGGCCTGGTAGAAAGCCGAGATGGCCTCGGACATGGCCACGCGCTCGGCCTCCTTCCGCTCAGCCTCCTCGGCAAGCGCCTTCCAGTTCTTGACAGACTCGTCAAGAGCCGTCTCGAACCCTGCAGGCAGCAGGACAACATTCTTTAGATGCAAGGAGAAGATTGGAGACAGAAACAAAGTCACAAAACGGGCAAAACATACTGATAGTCGCCTAGAGGGGGGGGTGAATAGGGCGAAACTGAAATTTACAAATATAAACACAACTACAAGCCGGGTTAGCGTTAGAAATAAAATAGAGTCCGCGAGAGAGGGCACAAAACAAATCGCAATCAAATGAAGAGTGTGACACGCGGATTTGTTTTACCGAGGTTCGGTTCTCTCAAACCTACTCCCCGTTGAGGAGGCCACAAAGGCCGGGTCTCTTTCAACCCTTCCCTCTCTCAAACGATCCCACGGATCGAGTGAGCTTTCTCTTCTTCTCAATCAAACGGGAACAAAGCTTCCCCGCAAGGGCCACCACACAATTGGTGCCTCTTGCCTTGGTTACAATTGAGTTTGATCACAAGAACAAGTGAGGAAGAAAAGAATGCGATCCAAGCGCAAGAGCTCGAAAGAACACAAGCAAATCACTCTCTCTAGTCACTATAGTGTTGTGTGGAATTTGGAGAGGACTTGATCTATTTGGTGTGTCTAGAATTGAATGCTAGAGCTCTTGTAGTAGTTGAGAAGTAGAAAACTTGGATGCAATGAATGGTGGGGTGGTTGGGGTATTTATAGCCCCAACTACCAAAAGTGACCGTTGCTGGAAGCTGTCTGTTCGATGGCGCACCGGACAGTCCGGTGCACACCGGACAGTCCGGTGCCCCTGCCACGTCACCATTGCCGTTGGATTCTGACCGTTGGAGCTTCTGACTTCTGGGCCCTCCTGGGTGTCCGGTGCACACCGGACATGTACTGTTTGATGTCCGGTGCACCGGTATGGGCACGTCTGACGTCTGCGCGCGCTGCGCGCGCATTAAATGCACCGCAGGGAGCCGTTGGCGCCGAAAAGAGCCGTTGCCCTGCTGGTACACCGGACAGTCCGGTGCACACCGGACAGTCCGGTGAATTTTAGCGGAGCGGCTGCCGCGCGAACCCGAGGCTGGCGAGTTCCGAAGACTGCGCTTCCTTGGAGCACCGGACATGTCCGGTGCACACCGGACAGTCCGGTGAATTTTAGCGCGCCGTCTCCCGAGAAATCCCGAGGGCGAAGAGTTTGAGTTGGAGTCCTCTGGGCGCACCGGACACTGTCCGGTGCACACCGGACAGTCCGGTGCCTCCAGCCAGAGGTGCCTTCGGTTGCTCCTTTGTTGAATCCAACACTTGGTCTTTTATTGGCTGAATGTGAACCTTTTGCACTTGTATAACTTATGCACTAGAGTAAACTAGTTAGTCCAATATTTGTGTTGGACAATTCAACCACCAAAATTATTTAGGAACTAGGTGTAAGCCTAATTCCCTTTCAATCTCCCCCTTTTTGGTGATTGATGCCAACACAGACCAAAGCAAATATAAAAGTGCATAATTGAACTAGTTTACATAATGTAAGTACAAAGGTTGCTTGGAATTGAGCCAATATAAATACTTACATGATGCACATGAATTGTTTTCTTTGTTTTTGACATATTGGACCACATTTGCACCATAAGTTTTGTTTTTGCAAATTCTTTTCAAAGTCATTTTGCAAGATAGTCAAAGGTAAATGAATAAGATTTTGCAAAGCATTTTGAAGTTTTGAAATATTCTACCTTTGCTCAAATGCTTTTCCTTTGACTAAACAAAACTCCCCCTAAATGAGATCCTCCTCTTAGTGTTCAAGAGGGTTTTGATTTATCATTTTGAAATACTACTTCCTCCCCCTTTAGAACATAAAGAGATACCAATTTTGAAATTTACCAATTGAAAATCATCAAATTTAAAATTAGGGTGGTGGTGCGGTCCTTTTGCTTTGGGCTCATATTTTCTCCCCCTTTGGCATGAATCGCCAAAAACGGAATCATTAGAGCCCAATGAAGTACATTCTCCCCCTTTGGCCATAAAATGAAAGAGTGAAGATTATACCAAAGTTGGAGAGATGATGCGGAGCGACGGCGAAGGATGAGTGGTCGAGTGGAAGCCTTTGTCTTTGCCGAAGACTCCAATTCCCTTTCAATATACCTATGACTTGGTTTGAAATTCACTTGAAAACACATTAGTCATAGCATATATAAAAGAGACATGATCAAAGGTATATTTATGAGCTATGTGTGCAAGACTAGCAAAAGAAATTCCTAGAATCAAGAATATTGAGCTCATGCCTAAGTCTGGTAAAAGATTGCTCATCAAGAGGCTTGGTAAAGATATCGGCTAATTGATCTTTAGTGTTAATGTATGAAATCTCGATATCCCCCTTTTGTTGGTGATCCCGAAGAAAATGATACCGAATGGCTATGTGTTTAGTGCGACTATGCTCGATGGGATTGTCGGCCATTTTGATTGCACTCTCATTGTCACATAGCAAAGGGACTTTGGTTAATTTGTAACCGTAGTCCCGCAGGGTTTGCCTCATCCAAAGCAATTGCGCGCAACAATGGCCTGCGGCAATATACTCGGCTTCGGCGGTAGAAAGAGCGACCGAATTTTGCTTCTTTGAAGCCCATGACACCAAGGATCTTCCCAAGAACTGGCAAGTCCCCGATGTGCTCTTCCTATTAATCCTACACCCCGCCCAATCGGCATCCGAATACCCAATCAAATCAAAAGTGGATCCCCGAGGGTACCAAAGCCCAAACTTAGGAGTATAAGCTAAATATCTCAAGATTCGTTTTACGGCCGTAAGGTGTGATTCCTTAGGGTCGGCTTGGAATCTTGCACACATGCATACGGAAAGCATAATGTCCAGTCGAGATGCACATAAATAAAGCAATGAACCAATCATCGACCGGTATACCTTTTGATCCACGGACTTACCTCCCGTGTCGAGGTCGAGATGCCCATTGGTTCCCATGGGTGTCTTGATGGGTTTGGCATCCTTCATTCCAAACTTGCTTAGAATATCTTGAGTATACTTTGTTTGGCTGATGAAGGTGCCCTCTTGGAGTTGCTTGACTTGGAATCCTAGAAAATACTTCAACTCCCCCATCATCGACATCTCGAATTTCTGTGTCATGATCCTACTAAATTCTTCACATGTAGACTTGTTAGTAGACCCAAATATGATATCATCAACATAAATTTGGCATACAAACAAATCATTGTCAAGAGTCTTAGTGAATAAAGTAGGATCGGCCTTGCCGACTTTGAAGCCATTAGCAATAAGGAAATCTCTAAGGCATTCATACCATGCTCTTGGGGCTTGCTTGAGCCCATAAAGCGCCTTAGAGAGCCTATAAACATTGTTAGGGTACTCACTATCTTCAAAGCCGGGAGGTTGCTCAACATAGACCTCCTCCTTGATTGGTCCATTGAGGAAGGCACTCTTCACGTCCATTTGGTAGAGCTTGAAGCCATGGTAAGTAGCATAGGCTAATAATATACGAATTGACTCAAGCCTAGCTACGGGTGCATAGGTTTCACCAAAATCCAAACCTTCGACTTGTGAATACCCCTTGGCCACGAGTCGAGCTTTGTTCCTAGTCACCACACCATGCTCGTCTTGCTTGTTGCGGAAAACCCACTTGGTTCCTACAACATTTTGGTTAGGACGTGGAACTAAGTGCCATACCTCGTTCCTCGTGAAATTGTTGAGCTCCTCTTGCATCGCCATCACCCAATCCGAATCTTGAAGTGCTTCCTCTACCCTGTGTGGCTCAATAGAGGAAACAAAAGAGTAATGTTCACAAAAATGTGCAACACGAGATCGAGTAGTTACCCCCTTATGAATATCGCCGAGGATGGTGTCGACGGGGTGATCTCGTTGTATTGCTTGGTGGACTCTTGGGTGTGGCGGCCTTGGTTGTTCATCCTCCTTGTCTTCATCATTTGTATCTCCCCCTTGATCGTTGCCGTCATTTTGAGGTGGCTCATCTTCTTGTTCAACCTCTTGAGCCTCATCCTCAATTTGTGTTGGTGAAGATGCTTGCATGGAGGAGGATGGTTGATCTTGTGCATTTGGAGGCTCTTCGGATTCCTTAGGACACACATCCCCGATAGACATGTTCCTTAGCGCTATGCATGGAGCCTGTTCTTCACCTATCTCATCAAGATCAACTTGCTCTACTTGAGAGCCGTTAGTCTCATCAAACACAACGTCACAAGAAACTTCAACAAGTCCAGAGGACTTGTTAAAGACTCTATATGCCTTTGTGTTTGAGTCATATCCTAGTAAAAAGCCTTCTACAGTTTTAGGAGCAAATTTAGATTTTCTACCTCTTTTGACAAGAATAAAACATTTGCTACCAAAAACTCTAAAGTATGAAATATTTGGCTTTTTACCGGTTAGGAGTTCATAAGATGTCTTCTTGAGGATTCGGTGAAGATATAACCGATTGATGGCGTAGCAAGCGGTGTTGACCGCCTCGGCCCAAAATCGATCCGGTGTCTTGTACTCATCAAGCATGGTTCTTGCCATGTCCAATAGAGTTCGATTCTTCCTCTCCACTACACCATTTTGCTGTGGAGTGTAGGGAGAAGAGAACTCATGCTTGATGCCCTCCTCCTCAAGGAAGCCTTCAATTTGAGAGTTCTTGAACTCCGTCCCGTTGTCGCTTCTAATTTTCTTGATCCTTAAGCCGAACTCATTTTGAGCTCGTCTCAAGAATCCTTTTAAGGTCTCTTGGGTTTGTGATTTTTCCTGCAAAAAGAATACCCAAGTGAAGCGAGAATAATCATCCACAATTACAAGACAATACTTACTACCGCCGACGCTTATGTAAGCGATCGGGCCGAATAAATCCATGTGTAGGAGCTCCAATGGCCTGTCGGTAGTCATGATGTTTTTGTGTGGATGATGGGTGCCAATTTGCTTCCCAGCTTGGCATGCGCTACAAATCCTGTCTTTTTCAAAATGAACATTTGTTAGTCCTAAAATGTGTTCTCCCTTTAGAAGCTTATGAAGATTCTTCATTCCAACATGGGCTAGTCGGCGGTGCCAGAGCCAACCCAAGTTAGTCTTAGCAATCAAGCAAGTGTCGAGTTCAGCTCTATCAAAATCTACCAAGTATAGCTGACCCTCTAACACTCCCTTAAATGCTATTGAATCATCACTTCTTCTAAAGACAGTAACACCAATATCAGTAAATAGACAGTTGAAGCCCATTTTACATAATTGGGATACGGAAAGCAAATTGTAATCTAAGGAATCTACAAGAAAAACATTGGAAATGGTATGGTCAGGTGATATAGCAATTTTACCCAAACCTTTGACCAAACCTTGATTTCCATCCCCGAATGTGATAGCTCGTTGGGAATCTTGGTTTTTCTCATATGAGGAGAACATCTTTTTCTCCCCTGTCATGTGGTTTGTGCACCCGCTGTCGAGTATCCAACTTGAGCCCCCGGATGCATAAACCTACAAAACAAGTTTAGTTCTTTGTTTTAGGTACCCAAACGGTTTTGGGTCCTTTGGCATTAGAAACAAGAACTTTGGGTACCCAAACACAAGTCTTGGAGCTCTTGTGTTTGCCCCCAACAATCTTGGCAACTACCTTGCCGGATTTGTTAGTCAAAACATAAGATGCATCAAAAGTTTTAAATGAAATGCTATGATCATTTGATGCATTAGTAGTTTTCTTTCTAGGCAACTTGGCATGGGTTGGTTGCCTAGATCTAGATGTCTCACCCTTATACATAAAAGCATGATTAGGGCCAGAGTGAGACTTCCTAGAATGAATTTTCCTAATCTTGCTCTCAGGATAGCCGGCAGGGTATAAAATGTAACCCTCGTTATCCTGAGGCATGGGAGCCTTGCCCTTAACAAAGTTAGATAAGTTCTTTGGAGGGGCATTAATTTTGACATTGTCACCCTTTTGGAAGCCAATGCCGTCCTTAATGCCAGGGCGTCTCCCATTATAGAGCATGCTTCTAGCAAGTTTAAATTTTTCATTTTCTAAGTCATGCTCTCTAATCTTAGCATTAAGTTGTGCTATGTGATCATTTTGTTTTTTAATTAAGTCTAGGTGATCATGGATAGCATCAACATTAATATCTCTACACCTAATACAAATGGAAATATGCTCAGTAGATGTAGAGGGTTTGCAAGTTTTAAATTCTATAACCTTAGCATGTAGTATATCATTCTCATCTCTAAGGTTAGAAATGCAAACATCAAAATCTCTAGCCTTAGCAAGCAATTTTTCTTTTTCATCTCTAAGGCTAGCAAGAGAAACATTCAACTCATCAATTCTAGCAAGTAAATCAATATTATCATCTTTAGAATTGGAAGTTGAACCAATACAAACATGAGAGTCAACCTTAGCATTTAATTTTTCATTCTCTTTTCTAAGGTTGGCAATAGTGTCATGGCAAGTACTTAGCTCACTAGATAATTTGTTACATTTTTCTACCTCTAGAGCATAAGCATTTTTAACCTTAACATGTTTCTTGTTTTCCTTGATTAGGAAGTCCTCTTGGGAGTCCAAGAGATCATCCTTTTCACGGATGGCACTAATTAGCTCATTTAATTTTTCCTTTTGTTCCATGTTAAGGTTGGCAAAAAGAATACGCAAATTATCCTCCTCATTTTTATCATCATCCTCATCACTAGATGTTTCATATTTAGTGGAGGACCTTGATTTTACCTTCTTTTTGCCATCCTTGGCCATGAGACACTTGTGGCCGACGTTGGGGAAGAGGAGTCCCTTGGTGACGGCGATGTTGGCGGCGTCCTCGTCGTCGGAGGAGTCGCTTGAGCTTTCGTCGGAGTCCCACTCCCGACAAACATGGGCATCGCCGCCCTTCTTCTTGTAGTACTTCCTCTTTTCTCTCCTCTTTCCCTTCTTGTCGTCGCCCCTGTCACTGTCACTAGACATAGGACATTTTGCAATAAAATGACCGGGCTTACCACACTTGTAGCAAACCTTCTTGGAACGGGATTTGTAATCTTTCCCCTTCCGTTGCTTGAGGATTTGCCGAAAGCTCTTGATGATTAGGGCCATCTCCTCGTTGTCGAGCTTGGAGGCGTCAATAGGTTGTCTACTTGGTGTAGACTCCTCCTTCTTCTCCTCCGTTGCCTTGAAGGCCACCCGTTGCGCCTCGGATGTGGAAGGCTCGTCAAGCTCGTTTATCTTCTTTGAGCCCTTAATCATGCATTCAAAGCTTACAAAATTCCCGATAACTTCCTCGGGGGTCATTAGTGGGTATCTAGGATTACCACGAATTAATTGAACTTGTGTGGGGTTAAGGAAAATAAGGGCTCTTAGAATAACCTTAACCACTTCGTGGTCATCCCATTTTGCGCTCCCGAGGTTGCGCACTTGGTTCACCAAGGTCTTGAGCCGGTTGTACATATCTTGAGGCTCCTCCCCTTGGCGAAGACGGAAGCGACCGAGCTCCCCCTCGATCGTTTCCCGCTTGGTGATCTTGGTGAGTTCATCACCCTCGTGCGCCGTCTTGAGTAGGTCCCAAATCTCCTTTGCGTTCTTCAACCCTTGCACTTTGTTGTATTCCTCCTTGCTTAGTGAGGCAAGGAGAATGGTTGCGGCTTGGGAGTTGAAGTGCTCGATTTGGGCCACTTCGTCCGTGTCATAGTCCTCATCCCCTACAGATGGTACCTGTACACCATACTCAACAACATCCCATATACTTTTGTGGAGAGAGGTTAGATGAAATCGCATTAAATTACTCCACATAGCATAATCTTCACCATTAAAAGTTGGTGGTTTGCCTAATGGGACGGAAAGTAAAGGTGTATGTTTAGGAATGCGAGGGTAGCGTAGGGGAATCTTACTATACTTCTTACGCTCTTGGCGTTTAGAAGTGACGGATGCCGCGTCGGAGCCGGAGGTGGATGTCGATGAAGTGTCGGTCTCGTAGTAGACCACCTTCCTCATCCTCTTGTGCTTGTCCCCACTCCGATGCGGCTTGTGAGAAGAAGACTTTTCCTTCTTCTCCTTGTGGTGAGAAGAGGAAGATCTTTTCTCCTTCCGCTTGGAGGAGTTCTTCTTCTTCTCCCTTCTCTTGGTGCGGGACTCTTCCGATGAAGTGCTCCCTTGGCTTGTAGTGGGCTTGTTATCGCCGGTCTCCATCTCCCTCTTGGTGTGATCTCCCGACATCACTTCGAGCGGTTAGGCTCTAATGAAGCACCGGGCTCTGATACCAATTGATAGTCGCCTAGAGGGGGGGGTGAATAGGGCGAAACTGAAATTTACAAATATAAACACAACTACAAGCCGGGTTAGCGTTAGAAATAAAATAGAGTCCGCGAGAGAGGGCACAAAACAAATCGCAATCAAATGAAGAGTGTGACACGCGGATTTGTTTTACCGAGGTTCGGTTCTCTCAAACCTACTCCCCGTTGAGGAGGCCACAAAGGCCGGGTCTCTTTCAACCCTTCCCTCTCTCAAACGATCCCACGGATCGAGTGAGCTTTCTCTTCTTCTCAATCAAACGGGAACAAAGCTTCCCCGCAAGGGCCACCACACAATTGGTGCCTCTTGCCTTGGTTACAATTGAGTTTGATCACAAGAACAAGTGAGGAAGAAAAGAATGCGATCCAAGCGCAAGAGCTCGAAAGAACACAAGCAAATCACTCTCTCTAGTCACTATAGTGTTGTGTGGAATTTGGAGAGGACTTGATCTATTTGGTGTGTCTAGAATTGAATGCTAGAGCTCTTGTAGTAGTTGAGAAGTAGAAAACTTGGATGCAATGAATGGTGGGGTGGTTGGGGTATTTATAGCCCCAACTACCAAAAGTGACCGTTGCTGGAAGCTGTCTGTTCGATGGCGCACCGGACAGTCCGGTGCACACCGGACAGTCCGGTGCCCCTGCCACGTCACCATTGCCGTTGGATTCTGACCGTTGGAGCTTCTGACTTCTGGGCCCTCCTGGGTGTCCGGTGCACACCGGACATGTACTGTTTGATGTCCGGTGCACCGGTATGGGCACGTCTGACGTCTGCGCGCGCTGCGCGCGCATTAAATGCACCGCAGGGAGCCGTTGGCGCCGAAAAGAGCCGTTGCCCCGCTGGTACACCGGACAGTCCGGTGCACACCGGACAGTCCGGTGAATTTTAGCGGAGCGGCTGCCGCGCGAACCCGAGGCTGGCGAGTTCCGAAGACTGCGCTTCCTTGGAGCACCGGACATGTCCGGTGCACACCGGACAGTCCGGTGAATTTTAGCGCGCCGTCTCCTGAGAAATCCCGAGGGCGAAGAGTTTGAGTTGGAGTCCTCTGGGCGCACCGGACACTGTCCGGTGCACACCGGACAGTCCGGTGCCTCCAGCCAGAGGTGCCTTCGGTTGCTCCTTTGTTGAATCCAACACTTGGTCTTTTTATTGGCTGAATGTGAACCTTTTGCACCTGTATAACTTATGCACTAGAGTAAACTAGTTAGTCCAATATTTGTGTTGGACAATTCAACCACCAAAATAATTTAGGAACTAGGTGTAAGCCTAATTCCCTTTCACATACCTTCGGCCCGGGCACGCTGCTGCGAGGCCTTGGCTAGCGCGGACTGGGCAGATCCGACAGCCTCGGCCAGGCTCTCCGCAAGGGCCTCAGCCCGGCTCACGGCCTCGGCAGCTTGGCTCCGAGATTGGTCCCACTCGCCGATAGCCTGGCCAAGCTCCAGCTGCCGCTGCCGCATCTCCTCGGCCTGGGAAGCCACCAGCTCCCGGGCCGATGAAGCCTCTGCTCGTGCCAACGCTGCCTCTGTCCGCGCCGCTGCTGCCTCCGACTTTAGCTCGTGGCAGAGCAACCGAAGGTCCGCCACCTCAGCGCTCCATTGGGCAAGGCGCTCGTTGGCCTCGGCAAGCGTGGCCCGCTAAGATCGCAGTGACTCCCAAACATCGCTTTCACGGTGGATGAACAGCGACTTGGCGGTGCTCGCATCCGTGAGCTCCTGAGAAAGGAAAACAAGATGTCACAAAGAATGCCCTGGTCACGCGAGGTGAACTTCTAAATCCTTACCTGGAAAACCCTGGGAACGTCCTAGCAAAGGGTTTCCATGGTCGACCTCAGCGACCTCATCGCCGCCTTGGTGTACTCGCGGAAGCTATCCCGAGCCTTCTCCTCTAACTCATCGTTGAGGAAGAGGAGGGGCTCCGAGGTGCCGTGGCCCCAGAACCGGAGCGACTACCCACACCACTCATTGGGATTGAGCTACGCAGGAGTAAGGCTGCTGGTCCCCAGGATAGGCCATGATTCTGCACACCCCTCCACCAAGGCGTCGGGTCCCCCTGCAGCCGACGCATCGGGTACCACCGCCGTCGACGTGCTGGGCCTCTCCTCGGCTAAGGTGGCGAGCCTCCGATCACCAACCTCGGCAACGACGGCCGCCACCTCCTCATGGCCGAGAACGGGGAGGTCGGGGATGACCACGGGCGGCGGCGCCTCAACCATCCCGATGTCGGCGGCGACGGGCGGCTCCGCGAGCGAATCAGCAACGACCTCGGCAGGAGTCGATGCTGGCGCCGACGACAAGTCAGGTGGACTCGGGGCCGCGGCCGCGTCAGCAGCTTCCCCCGGCATGATGGCCGCTCCAACAGGAGGGTCATCCTGAGAGGCTTGCCCCATGGCAACTCGTGCCGCTTGGGCCCCCCACTGGAGGGCGCCTTGTGCGGAGGCCAACCAACCGGCATGGTGCACCGCAGCACCGGCCGCCGAGGCCGGCTTCGTCTTAAGGGCCTTCGTGGGGGCCAGACCAGCCAAGCCCTGCCTTCGCTTGCTGAAAGAGAGAGACGGCAAGTTCAAGACACATAATGAAAGAACCAAAACAGAGGTATCCTCAGATACTTACCCGCTCTAGGGCAAGGCCAATCGTGCTTGTGGGGAGGCCCCACGGGCCCCTATCCCCGCAGGCGTTGCCGAAGGGTGCCCCGCCACCGGCTTCGGCACCATTCCCGCCTCGGACGCTCGAGGCGCCGAGGGAGCGGCTGGCCCAGGCGTCGTCACGGCGGCCGAGGGACCTGCCTCCTGTGCAGCCAGCGCGGGCACCTGCTCTTAGGGGACAGGCGGATCGGCCTGACCACCCGGAGTCACAACAACTGTCTCGGCCAAGGGGTCAAGTACCCCCTTGGCCTGCCTCCGCTCCTCGGATTGGGACCTTGGTGTCTTGGCCCCAGGCACTGATGGTGCCAGCTGAAAGTTCCCTTTGACCCGGGAACAGGATCTGGATGTCGCCTAGAGGGGGGGGGGTGAATAGGCGAATAAAACTTATTACTTTAAAACTTAAATTCTTACTCTACTCGAAGACTTAGTACGCAGTGGAATGAGAAGACTCTTCGAGTAGGTTGCAGCGGAATCAGAGATCCTGTCTCAAAAGTGTCCTGCACTTCAAATAAAGCTTATACCACAGATAAGTATTGAAGTGCAGATATAAAGACGAGTAAGACAGAGAGTCAGGATACAATACAGAACAGAGCACACAGACGCAAGGGTTTATCCCGAGGTTCGGCCAAGCCTGAAATGCTTGCCTAGTCCTCGTTGGAGTTAGCCACACCTGGGCTTGGAGTCTATTTCAACTCCTTCCTCCGTTTGCTCAGATCTGTCAGTATGACAGATAGAGCCTTTCACTATTGAGTGGGGTTACAACAGAACCGCGGCTGCTTACAAACTTCTTGGCAGCACCCCGGCAGAGTAACGATACGCTCAAGACCTTGCTCTAGCTCTAAGCAGCACTTCTCCTCTCTCTAAAGGCTTATAGCTGTGCCTTCTACACAAACTAGAGAGATACACACAAGAGGGAGAGTGAGAATTGATCCGAGTGATGTCTACACTTGTTGGCTGCACTTGTATCTTGCTGGAGGCGCCTAGGGGTCCCTTTTATAGGCACAAGGAGCCTAGGAGCCGTTGGAAGCAATTCTGGAAGGCCAATCTTGCCTTCTGTCGACGGGGGCACCGGACAGTCCGGTGCACACCGGACACTGTCCGGTGCCCGATTTCTTTCCTTAAACGGCGAAGCTGACCGTTGCAGACCGTTGCAGATCTGGAGCCGTTGGCGCACCGGACATGTCCGGTGCACACCGGACAGTCCGGTGCCGTCTTCCGACCGTTGGCTCGGCCACGTGTCCCGCGCAGATCGCGCGGCCGACCGTTGGCCCCGCCGACCGTTGGCTCACCGGACAGTCCGGTGCACACCGGACAGTCCGGTGAATTTTAGCCGTACGCCGTCGGCCAATTTCCCGAGAGCGGCCAGTTCGCGCCGAGTCGGCCTGGCGCACCGGACACTGTCCGGTGCACACCGGACAGTCCGGTGCTCCAGACCGAGCTGAGTCTTGGCTGCACACAGCCAAGTCATTTTCTCCTCTTCTTTCTTCTTCTTTCTGTTTCTAACACTTAGACAAATATATTAGTACACAAAACCAATGTACTAAGTCTAGAAACATACCTTCTCTTAATTATTACATCTATAGCATTTCACATGCATGAGTTTCGATGTTGGACTCATAAATCATCAAGTCTGCTTGACTTGATCTAGATTGACATTTCTTGGCTCCAACATCCTGCAAAGATCACATAGAACATCTCCAAACCTAGGAACAACCCAAACTAAAGATCAAGGTGAACTTAGCTCTTTTAGGCTGCTTCGAGTTCTGGTTTTGACACTTGTTCTCCTTCTAGTGACCTTGATCTCCTTCTTAGAGTTTGGTCTTGAGCCTTATGACTTACACCACATAACTGTAGCTGTTACCTTATTGGTTGTAAGTCACTTCCTCATGTAGTGATCCTTGGTGTGTTATAGCTCTTCTTAACTCGATCACCCTTGACTTTGCAAGCCTTCTTCTTCACCCTTGGCTTTGGGTTCCTCAGCCTCCTTGACCTTCTCCCGTGCACTTGGTACCTCGAAGCTTCTCTTGCCTCCGTCCTTGGCTTGATCAGTTGTCTCCGAGCTTCGCACCCGAGTCTCACTTTATGCAATGTCCATCTTACTTGTGATGTCCATTATGTATCCATAATCCTGTTCTTGGACCATCACATTTGTTCTCTTGTGTTGAACCCTGTTAGCTTTACCTTAGGCACCTGTTCAACACTTATTACACTTGTTAATCCTTTAATTGAGTTGTCATCCAACCACCAAAACTCACAAGAGAGCTTTCAATCTCCCCCTTTTTGGTGATTGATGGCAACACAATTAAAGCTTACATAAGAATAAGATTTGAAGCACAAATTTTGAATTCTAAGTTTATAGAATGCTCCCCCTAAATATGTGCTTACTTCAAAAACATAATCTTGACCACAGACGCCGATTTGCACATACTTAGGCAATTCGAAACATTTCTACACCTTAGCACTTTTTAGGATGCATTGTGTTAAGAATCAAACCATGATACTATAACACACAAATGCACATAATCAAACACACAAATGCACATAATCAGAGTTAAACATCATTCAAATTAGTGGATATATCACAGGAATATCAACCTACCACTATTCACCATTAAGATACTAATTTAAACTAAGATACCAATTTAAAGCAATCTTAAAGCACCATTAACCACATGCATCATTATCCACATGACTGTCTATTTCAGAATGAACACAATAGATGCCAATTAATTCATAGCAACGGAAGCATTAGTCCATATGATGCAACACATATAATACTGCAGGAAGCATATGAATAACACACTAGCAAAGCTTAAATTAACACATCACCCCTTAGGATAAGCTTTTCTCTCAGGTTGAGATAAGCTTTAATGCACAAATTCTCCCCCTTTGACATCAAACACCAAAAACCATACTCGAGCAAGAACATAGGATGATGTCAAGGGACAGCAGGGTGACAAGGAGAAAAAACGACTGTCAAAAACTCCCCCTTACCTATTGAACATATGCACTGTCAACATTTAGGTAAGATACCATATATGCAAAAGATTAATACTCCCTTTTTACCTTTACCATGTTGTAGTGTACTTCCCATCTTGAAAGTATCTAATCTCTCAAGAGCTTCTCCACACTTGTGCCTGATTCTTTCTCCTAACTTTTTCTTGTTGCTAAGACACCAAACTTAGAACAAGTTATAGTATTGGGCACAAGAAGAAACTTCTATTCTCATGATTATCAAAAGATGTCAATTGAAGCGAACTATTACGGCTACCAATTGAAAGATACCAATTGCAAAGTTCATTTATTATCATGGCTCCATGATATTTAAGCATCTATTATCACCAGATATTATAGAGCATGAGCAATCTAAAGATATGCACTTACTCACAACTTGAGATACCAATTTCTTGACTTACAGAGGTACCCAAGTTCAGATTGCTCCATTTCTTGCTTATCTTCTCTTTTCCACCTAGAGACTATACAAGATCACTCAAGAAACAGTTAGTCTCAAAAGACACAAGTTATGTGTGCTCCCCCTCAAGTTGTGCATCAAGTATTTGAATGACTTGCACTTTGCACATTCTAGCTTCCTTAGAACTAGAGGGGATCACAACATACCTTGGTCAAGGCAAACTCTACCACTTTCATCACCCAAAGATGCCAATTTGAATATCCAATGAAACGTCACTTAACACCAATTGAAAGCTAAATGAAAGGTTGACTAAATACAGCAATGCACGCCTCAGTGACACCTAAGCCAATTGAATACTCACGGAAGTCTAACATTTACTCAACCTGTACATGCTTCATATTTATTTATCATTGCACATACCAATTGAAGATCAACACAATCAAGTATATAATGCGAAATATCTAAGCATGTCATGATTAAGAAGGTTTCTTAGATGCACAAAAGAAACATACCAATTGAAAGACAATAACATAGCTATGATCACCATGAATGGAATTTCAAGAATATTTAATGAAATTGCATAGCTTCATTTTCCACACCTTTGCCTTTATGAGAGCACTTGTTATCACCAATTCAGGACTCCTTTTGCTCATACACCTCATAGCTCAAAGGGGCACGACATGGATTTGAAATTCATACAATACTAAACTAGAGAGATCATGTGAACATGCACTAAACAAAATGTCATATTTGCACATAGCATGACTTACAAAAAGTTACAGGTTTATTCATATACACCAAGAGAGTTGATCGTTGTGGATATAACAAATGAAAGAACTACCCATGAATGATTCAAAAGATATATCCTATATAACACCAGTCATGATTAAGCAAACATTATTATGATTCATTTATCACAGGCAATCATAAAGCATAACTATTCTAAGGACAGGTAGCACACCAAGCCAACTTAAGAGCAATACTAAATTGCAATGATGTATTTAAAATACACGGGTACCGTCCTTTGGAGAGCAGGTTTTAGATTCTCATCAAGGTCCTTTACTTGATTCACCAATAATGATTCAGGACCTACACACCTTATTTCACTTGAGATGAACATGGGATTAGTGTTTCACAATAGAGGCACCAAAACAATTAACAGCTTAAGCATAGAGTTTAAGATAACCGTCTTAAGCTCTCCCATGGTCTCCAGTCCATCTCAAGGCACCTGCATGGTCTAGTTAGCACAGTTTGGTACCCATCTTGGGATGGGTCCATAATGATCATCTAAATGTGCCTTTGGTACCCAAATTTCCTTTGTGCTAGTTCTAGGTGATCTCGTTATAGATCTAGCACAAGTGTATAATATGGGTCTCCTACCCGAATAAAATTGACACAAATTCACTTGCTTAGGAATCTTACCTTTATAACATACCTTGGATAGATGACCCTGATCACCACACTTGTAGCAGAAGCGTCGCTCAACTTGACACGACGCTTGCTGTGTGTTATTTTCCTTGGTGAGGGTCACCTTGGAGGATGCACATCCTTGATTCTTCATGACCGGACATGAAGTGATCGTGTGGTCCTTTTTGTTGCATCCAAAACAACTCCTTGTCCCTTCATTCTTGTCTTTGTACGGACAAGACGCGATGAGGTGGCCTAACTTCTTGCACTTGAAACACCTCCTTTTTCCTTTTCCCTTTTTATACTTGAATGACATGGAGAGAAGGTCAGTGCAAACAACATGATTAATTGAATCCTTACCTTTTTCCTCTTTCATGTTGATTTCTTCATTTATAGCTTTGGGAACATTTCTCTTATTGAGCTTGACACTTGCTGCAGTTTTTCCTTTCTCAAGCTTCTTCACCACGCGCCCGTGGATATCTTGAGAGAGTTGAGCAAAGTGTCTTCTCCTCAGTTGTCGTTGCTTCTTATTCCCACAGAATTTCTTTTGTGACCCTAAAACTTGTTGCTCAATCAATGATTGGCTTTCTTTTGAGCAACAGGGGTTAGCACATGATGATATACAATTCAAATGCGCACACATGCGAGAATGAGGTTCACATGAATTTAAGTTTACAATTATAACCTCATGAGCAACATTAAGCATGATATGGTCATCAACTAGTTTATTATGAGAATTTGACAACATATCATACTCTTCACCTAGAGCAAGTTTTTCTAAATTTGTCATTTCTACTTGACTCTTAAGCATGGCGTTTTCCATTTTAAGTTGAGCAACACAGGATAAAACATCATCATTATTTCTTTGCTCAAATAAAATAGATTCATACCGTTGGACCAAATCGTCATGAGAGCACTTTAGCTCCTCATGTTCTGTGGTCATCTTCTCCAGGCTGTTGTTGGTTTTGATGAGGGTCTCCTCTAGCCTGAGAAGCGTCTCGCCTTGTTCCTTGTTCCTTCTCAACAGCTTAACCAAGAGAGCTTTGTCCTCTTTGTTGAGATGGATGTAGAAACAGCGAATCTCCTCTTCTTCCACATCATTGGTATCATTTTCCCTGTCATTAATGTCAGTGGAAGCCAAACAGGAAAATGTACCTTGAGGTGGTGAAGATTCATCCTCGCTATCATCCTCATATTCCTCCTCATCATGGCTTTTGTCTCCACCGTCATTGTTAGCAATAAAACATTTATCACTAGTGGAGAACAAGCCTGTTGACGAGGTGGATTCATCGTTTGGGTGCCATCGTTCTTGTTCTTCTCCCTTTGAATGGTTAGTATCACAAGTAATATAGGGAGTAGGAGCATCACAGTTTGCTACAAAATATCTTTCTTTAATCCTATTCCATAAATCATGAGCATCAACAAATAGATCACTATCACTACTCATGATGGCAAAATAAGCACTTCTAGAAAGAGAGTCAACTAAGATGTTGCAAGCATGATGATTGAGAGATAAACATCTTAGTTCTTCATTAGAAGGATTTTTACTAAAATCAGAGGGAAAAATACTTCTACTAAAGATCTGTCTCAAATCAGAATCAACATTCATGAATGCTTTGTAAATAGAGACAGACCAAGATTTGTAATTAGAACCATCGCCTAAAAGAAGTTCTACAGTTACCTCTTGTGACGACATCGTTATCTCCGGACGGCTAAGCCCACACTGGAGAGGCCTAGCTTTGATACCAATTGAAAGTTCCCTTTGACCCGGGAACAGGATCTGGATGTCGCCTAGAGGGGGGGGGTGAATAGGCGAATAAAACTTATTACTTTAAAACTTAAATTCTTACTCTACTCGAAGACTTAGTACGCAGTGGAATGAGAAGACTCTTCGAGTAGGTTGCAGCGGAATCAGAGATCCTGTCTCAAAAGTGTCCTGCACTTCAAATAAAGCTTATACCACAGATAAGTATTGAAGTGCAGATATAAAGACGAGTAAGACAGAGAGTCAGGATACAATACAGAACAGAGCACACAGACGCAAGGGTTTATCCCGAGGTTCGGCCAAGCCTGAAATGCTTGCCTAGTCCTCGTTGGAGTTAGCCACACCTGGGCTTGGAGTCTATTTCAACTCCTTCCTCCGTTTGCTCAGATCTGTCAGTATGACAGATAGAGCCTTTCACTATTGAGTGGGGTTACAACAGAACCGCGGCTGCTTACAAACTTCTTGGCAGCACCCCGGCAGAGTAACGATACGCTCAAGACCTTGCTCTAGCTCTAAGCAGCACTTCTCCTCTCTCTAAAGGCTTATAGCTGTGCCTTCTACACAAACTAGAGAGATACACACAAGAGGGAGAGTGAGAATTGATCCGAGTGATGTCTACACTTGTTGGCTGCACTTGTATCTTGCTGGAGGCGCCTAGGGGTCCCTTTTATAGGCACAAGGAGCCTAGGAGCCGTTGGAAGCAATTCTGGAAGGCCAATCTTGCCTTCTGTCGACGGGGGCACCGGACAGTCCGGTGCACACCGGACACTGTCCGGTGCCCGATTTCTTTCCTTAAACGGCGAAGCTGACCGTTGCAGACCGTTGCAGATCTGGAACCGTTGGCGCACCGGACATGTCCGGTGCACACCGGACAGTCCGGTGCCGTCTTCCGACCGTTGGCTCGGCCACGTGTCCCGCGCAGATCGCGCGGCCGACCGTTGGCCCCGCCGACCGTTGGCTCACCGGACAGTCCGGTGCACACCGGACAGTCCGGTGAATTTTAGCCGTACGCCGTCGGCCAATTTCCCGAGAGCGGCCAGTTCGCGCCGAGTCGGCCTGGCGCACCGGACACTGTCCGGTGCACACCGGACAGTCCGGTGCTCCAGACCGAGCTGAGTCTTGGCTGCACACAGCCAAGTCATTTTCTCCTCTTCTTTCTTCTTCTTTCTGTTTCTAACACTTAGACAAATATATTAGTACACAAAACCAATGTACTAAGTCTAGAAACATACCTTCTCTTAATTATTACATCTATAGCATTTCACATGCATGAGTTTCGATGTTGGACTCATAAATCATCAAGTCTGCTTGACTTGATCTAGATTGACATTTCTTGGCTCCAACATCCTGCAAAGATCACATAGAACATCTCCAAACCTAGGAACAACCCAAACTAAAGATCAAGGTGAACTTAGCTCTTTTAGGCTGCTTCGAGTTCTGGTTTTGACACTTGTTCTCCTTCTAGTGACCTTGATCTCCTTCTTAGAGTTTGGTCTTGAGCCTTATGACTTACACCACATAACTGTAGCTGTTACCTTATTGGTTGTAAGTCACTTCCTCATGTAGTGATCCTTGGTGTGTTATAGCTCTTCTTAACTCAATCACCCTTGACTTTGCAAGCCTTCTTCTTCACCCTTGGCTTTGGGTTCCTCAGCCTCCTTGACCTTCTCCCGTGCACTTGGTACCTCGAAGCTTCTCTTGCCTCCGTCCTTGGCTTGATCAGTTGTCTCCGAGCTTCGCACCCGAGTCTCACTTTATGCAATGTCCATCTTACTTGTGATGTCCATTATGTATCCATAATCCTGTTCTTGGACCATCACATTTGTTCTCTTGTGTTGAACCCTGTTAGCTTTACCTTAGGCACCTGTTCAACACTTATTACACTTGTTAATCCTTTAATTGAGTTGTCATCCAACCACCAAAACTCACAAGAGAGCTTTCAATCTCCCCCTTTTTGGTGATTGATGGCAACACAATTAAAGCTTACATAAGAATAAGATTTGAAGCACAAATTTTGAATTCTAAGTTTATAGAATGCTCCCCCTAAATATGTGCTTACTTCAAAAACATAATCTTGACCACAGACGCCGATTTGCACATACTTAGGCAATTCGAAACATTCCTTCATTGTCGGAGTCGGAGGAGGAGCAATCAGAGTCCCACTCCTTTCCTAGATGCGCCTCGCCCTTTGCCTTCTTGTATTGCTTCTTCTTCTCTCTTTTGTTCCCCTTTTCCTGGTCACTTTCATTATCGGGACAGTTAGCGATAAAATGACCAAGCTTACCGCACTTGAAGCATGAGCGCTTCCCCTTTGTCTTGGTCTTGCTTGGCTGCCCCTTGCGACCATTTAGCGCCGTCTTGAATCTCTTGATGATGAGAGCCATCTCTTCATCATTGAGTCCGGCCGCCTCAATCTGTGCCACCTTGCTAGGTAGCGCCTCCTTGCTTCGTGTTGCCTTGAGAGCAAGAGGTTGCGGCTCGTTGATCGGACCATTCAAGGCGTCGTCCACATACCTCGCCTCCTTGATCATCATCCGCCCGCTGACGAATTTCCCAAGAACTTCTTCGGGCGACATCTTGGTGTACCTGGGATTTTCACGTATATTGTTCACCAAGTGAGGATCAAGAACGGTAAACGACCTGAGCATTAGGCGGACGACGTCGTGGTCCGTCCATCGTGTGCTTCCGTAGCTCCTTATCTTGTTGATAAGGGTCTTGAGCCGGTTGTAGGTTTGCGTCGGCTCCTCGCCCCTTATCATTGCGAACCGTCCAAGCTCACCCTCCACCAATTCCATCTTGGTGAGCAAGGTGACGTCGTTCCCCTCATGAGAAATCTTGAGGGTGTCCCAGATTTGCTTGGCGTTATCCAAGCCGCTCACTTTATGATATTCATCCCTGCACAAAGAAGCTAGAAGAACAGTAGTAGCTTGTGCATTCTTATGAATTTGTTCATTAATGAACATGGGACTATCCGAACTATCAAAGTGCATTCCACTCTCTACAATCTCCCATATACTAGGATGGAGAGAGAATAGGTGACTACGCATTTTGTGGCTCCAAAATCCGTAGTCCTCTCCATCAAAGTGTGGGGGCTTGCCAAGTGGAATGGAGAGCAAATGAGAATGTGAACTTTGCGGAATACGAGAGTAATCAAAGGAAAAGTTCGAATTAACCGGTTTCCTTCTCTCGTAGTCGTTGTGGTCCTCGTCCTTTTGGGAAGAAGTAGACTCGTCGCTGTCGTAGTAGACGATCTCCTTGATGCGCCTTGTCTTCTTCTTCTTCCATTCCTTCCGTCTTTGGCCCGAGCCGGAGTCGGTAGGCATATCGTCCTTCGGCTCGTTGACGAAGGATTCCTTCTCTTTGTCATTGATCACAATACCCTTCCCCTTAGGATCCATCTCTTCGGGCGGTTAGTCCCTTTGTGAAGAGAACAGCTCTGATACCAATTGAGAGCACCTAGAGGGGGGGGTGAATAGGTGATCCTGTAAAAACTTCAAACTTAAGCCACAAAAACTTGTTAAGTGTTAGCACGATTATTGCCAAGTGGCTAAGATGAAGTCTCAACAAAACACAGTACCACAAGAAAATCAAGCACAGAGGTGACACAGTGGTTTTATCCCGTGGTTCGGCCAAGACCAACGCTTGCCTACTCCACGTTGTGGCGTCCCAACGGACGAGGGTTGCAATCAACCCCTCTCAAGCGGTCCAAAGACCCACTTGAATACCACGGTGTTTTGTTGTTCCTTTCACTATCCCGTTTGCAAGGAATCTCCACAAATTGGAGTCTCTTGCCCTTACAAGTATATGATCACAAATGAAACACAGAGTAAGGGAGGGAAGCAACACACACAAATCCACAGCGAAATGCGCACACACACGGCCAAGACTCGAGCTCACAAGAGTATCACAAAGTTCTCACTAGAACGAGCTCGAATCACTTAGAATCACAAATGAAGGCGCAAAGACTAAGTGTGGATGATCAAGAATGCTCAATGGTTGCTTGTGTGTCTCCTCCATGCGCCTAGGGGCTCCTTTTATAGCCCCAAGGCAGCTAGGAGCCGTTGAGAGCAAATCCGGAAGGCCATCCTTGCCTTCTGTCGTCGGGGGCACCGGACAGTCCGGTGCACACCGGACACTGTCCGGTGCCCGATTTGTTTCCATACCAGGCGCTTCCGACCGTTGCCGACCGTTGGAAGATCTGGAGCCGTTGGCGCACCGGACATGTCCGGTGCACACCGGACAGTCCGGTGCCTTCTTCCGACCGTTGGCTCCGCCACGTGTCCCGCGCGGATTGCGCGGCCGGCCGTTGGCCCGGCCGACCGTTGGCTCACCGGACAGTCCGGTGCACACCGGACAGTCCGGTGAATTTTAGCCGTACGCCGTCGGCCAATTTCCCGAGAGCGGCCAGTTCGCGCCGAGTCGGCCTGGCGCACCGGACACTGTCCGGTGCACACCGGACAGTCCGGTGCTCCAGACCGAGCTGGGTCTTGGCAGCACACAGCCAAGTCTTTTCTCCTCTTTTCTTCTTCTTTCTGTTTCTAACACTTAGACAAATGTATTAGTACATAAAACCAATGTACTAAGGCTTAGAAACATACCTTTACTTCATGATTTGCACCTTGTTCATCCATGTACATAAATTCACAATTAAGCACATGTGTTGGCACTCAATCACCAAAATACTTAGAAATGGCCCAAGGGCACATTTCCCTTTCAATCTCCCCCTTTTTGGTGATTTATGCCAACACAACATAAAGCAACTAGAACAAGTGCAAACTCACTTCAAATTAAAACTTAAATTTATTTTGAATCAATTTTGGCTTATATGGATCATCCTTTGCCACCACTTGGTTTGTTTTTGCAAATCAAACTCAAATCTCTATCTCTAAGTTAAACACACATGTTGAAGCATAAAGAGAGTCATTCCAAAAGAGATTGATCAAAGATTTCAAAAACTCCCCCTTTTTCCCATAATTGCTACTTCTCCCCACAAGAAGCCAAAAGAGACAATAAAAGGGTTTTGACACCAAAAACTCTACTCTACTATTTTCAAATTTCTCAAGTGGTAGCTGATCCATTTATTACTTTGGCCTTTATTTTCTCCCCCTTTGGCATCAAGCACCAAAACGGGATCAATCTTGGCCCTTTAACCCCATTGCCTCACCAAAAATCTTCAATTAAGAGCAAATGGCGACAAGAGTTCATGAGATGGACTTGGAATAAGGTACCCCTCATCGGAGTGCAGTGGAAGTCTTTCATGGTCCAAGTCCACCTTTTCCCTTTCAATTCTCCTTTGTGACTAAAACAAGCAAACTCAAACATATGGTTAGTCTCAAAGGGTCAAGTTGTAACACATCTCCCCCTAAATATGTGCATCACTTTGCAACGGACTTGTGAGGTCCAGGGAGTGTTTGTACAACTTGAGCACCATAATAAGCAACAAAATGCAGAATGAACATGATCAAAGGCATAAATACATGTATGCTATATTTCAATCCAAGTTCCGCGAATCTAAGACATTTAGCTCACTACGCAACCTGCAAAAGGTCTTCTCATCTAGAGGCTTGGTGAAGATATCGGCTAGCTGGTTCTCGGTGCTAACATAAAACACTTCGATATCTCCCTTTTGCTGGTGGTCTCTCAAAAAGTGATGCCGGATGTCTATGTGCTTTGTGCGGCTGTGCTCAACAGGATTTTCCGCTATTCGGATAGCACTCTCATTGTCACATAGGAGTGGGACTTTGCTCAGATTGTAGCCAAAGTCCCTGAGGGTTTGCCTCATCCAAAGTAGTTGCGCACAACACTGTCTTGCTGCAACGTACTCGGCCTCAGCGGTGGATAGGGCAACGGATGTTTGTTTCTTAGAGTTCCATGACACCAGGGACCTTCCTAAGAATTGGCACGTCCCCGATGTACTCTTCCTATCGACCTTACATCCAGCATAGTCGGAATCTGAGTACCCAATTAAGTCAAAGTTAGACCCCTTTGGATACCAGATCCCGAAGCAAGGCGTAGCGACTAAGTATCTAAGAATTCGCTTCACCGCCACCAAGTGACACTCCTTAGGATCGGATTGAAATCTAGCACACATGCATACGCTAAGCATAATATCCGGTCTACTAGCACATAAATAAAGCAGAGAACCTATCATTGACCAGTATGCTTTTTGATCAACGGACTTACCTCCTTTGTTGAGGTCGGTGTGTCCGTCGGTTCCCATCGGCGTCTTTGCGGGCTTGGCGTCCTTCATCCCAAACCTCTTTAGCAGATCTTGCATGTACTTCGTTTGGGAGATGAAGGTGCCGTCCTTGAGTTGCTTCACTTGGAACCCAAGGAAGTAGTTCAACTCGCCCATCATCGACATCTCGAATTTCTGCGTCATCACCCTGCTAAACTCTTCACAAGACTTTTGATTAGTAGAACCAAATATTATGTCATCGACATAAATTTGGCACACAAACAAATCACCATCACAAGTCTTAGTGAAAAGAGTTGGATCGGCTTTTCCAACCTTGAAAGCATTAGCAATTAAGAAATCTCTAAGGCATTCATACCATGCTCTTGGGGCTTGTTTAAGTCCATAGAGCGCCTTAGAGAGCTTACACACGTGGTCGGGGTACCGTTCATCCTCGAAGCCAGGGGGTTGCTCTACGTACACCTCCTCCTTTATTGGCCCGTTGAGGAACGCGCTCTTCACATCCATTTGGTACAACCTGAAAGAATGGTGAGCGGCATATGCTAGCAAGATACGAATTGATTCTAGCCTAGCCACAGGAGCAAAAGTCTCCTCAAAGTCCAAACCTGCGACTTGGGCATAACCTTTTGCCACAAGTCGAGCCTTGTTCCTCGTCACCACCCCGTGCTCGTCCTGTTTGTTGCGGAACACCCACTTGGTTCCCACAACATTTTGCTTGGGACGAGGCACCAGCGTCCAAACTTCGTTGCGCTTGAAGTTATTAAGTTCCTCCTGCATGGCCAACACCCAATCCGGATCTAGCAAGGCCTCCTCTACCCTGAAAGGCTCAATAGAGGAGATAAAAGAGTAATGTTCACAAAAATTAACTAGTCGAGACCGAGTAGTTACTCCCTTGCTAATGTCACCCAGAATTTGGTCGACGGGATGATCCCTTTGAATCATCGCTCGAACTTGGGTTGGAGGTGCCGGTTGCGCTTCTTCCTCCATCACATGATCATCTTGTGCTCCCCCTTGATCACACGCCTCCTTTTGATGAACCTGTTCGTCGTCTTGAGTTGGGGGATACACGGTTGTTGAGGAAGAAGGTTGATCTCGTTCATCTTGTTCCTGTGGCCGAATGTCTCCAATCGCCATGGTTCGTATAGCGGCCGTCGGAACATCTTCTTCATCTACATCATCACAATCAACAACTTGCTCTCTTGGAGAGCCATTAGTCTCATCAAATACAACGTCGCTAGAGACTTCAACCAAACCCGATGATTTGTTGAAGACCCTATACGCCTTTGTATTTGAATCATAACCTAATAAAAACCCTTCTACAGCTTTGGGAGCAAACTTAGAATTTCTACCCTTCTTCACTAGAATGTAGCACTTGCTCCCAAAAACACGAAAGTAAGATACATTGGGTTTGTTACCGGTTAGTAGCTCATATGACGTCTTCTTGAGGAGGCGGTGAAGGTAGACCCTGTTGATGGCGTGGCAAGCCGTGTTCACGGCTTCCGACCAAAAGCACTCGGGGGTCTTGAACTCTCCAAGCATCGTCCTCGCCATATCGATTAGCGTCCTGTTCTTCCTCTCTACCACACCATTTTGCTGTGGTGTGTAGGGAGCGGAGAACTCGTGCTTGATTCCTTCCTCCTCAAGAAACTCCTCCACTTGTAGGTTCTTGAACTCGGACCCGTTGTCGCTCCTAATCTTCTTCACCTTGAGCTCAAACTCATTTTGAGCTCTCCTGAGGAAGCGCTTGAGGGTCCCTTGGGTTTCAGACTTATCCTGCAAAAAGAACACCCAAGTGAAGCGGGAAAAGTCATCAACAATAACTAGACCATACTTACTTCCTCCTATGCTTAGATAGGCGACGGGTCCGAAGAGGTCCATATGCAGCAGCTCTAGAGGTCTTGATGTGGTCATCACATTCTTGCTGTGATGTGCTCCTCCCACTTGTTTACCTGCTTGACAAGCTGCACAAGGTCTATCTTTTTCGAAATGCACATTTGTTAGACCTATCACGTGTTCTCCCTTTAGAAGCTTGTGGAGGTTCTTCATCCCCACATGTGCTAAGCGGCGATGCCACAGCCAGCCCATGCAAGTCTTAGCCATTAAGCATGCATCTAGACCGGCCTCTTCTTTTGCAAAATCAACTAAGTAAAGCTTGCCGTCTAGTACACCCTTAAAAGCTAGTGAACCATCACATCTTCTAAAGACAGACACATCTACATTAGTAAAAAGGCAATTGTATCCCATGTTGCATAGTTGACTAACAGATAGCAGATTATAACCAAGAGACTCAACTAAAAACACATTTGAAATTGAGTGCTCATTAGAAATTGCAATTTTACCTAACCCTTTTACCTTGCCTTGATTCCCATCACCGAATATAATTGAATCTTGGGAATCCTTATTCTTGACGTAGGAGGTGAACATCTTCTTCTCCCCCGTCATATGGTTTGTGCATCCGCTGTCGATAATCCAGCTTGAACCCCCGGATGCATAAACCTGCAAGGCAAATTTAGGCTTGGGTCTTAGGTACCCAACTCATGTTGGGTCCTGCAAGGTTAGCACAAATATCTTTAGGGACCCAAATGCAAGATTTATCTCCCTTGCATCTAGCCCCTAATTTCCTAGCAACTACCTTCTTACCCTTTCTACAAATAGCAAAGGGAGTATTGCAAGCATAATAAATGGTAGAAGGTTTGTTTACAACTTTTCTAGGAACATGAGCAGTATTTCTCCTAGACATATGCGCAACATTTCTCCTACTCATATCTCTATCATGCTTATGAGAGGAACTAGAGGCAAACATGGCATGAGAATCATAAACATGTGAATCAAAATCATTATAAGCATTTCTAGCATGTCTCCTATCATGGTATAAGAAAGCATGGTTCTTTTTAGCACTACTAGCCATAGGGGCCGTCCCCTTCTCCTTGAACCATCGCCTAAAAGAAGTTCTACAGTTACCTCTTGTGACGACATCGTTATCTCCGGACGGCTAAGCCCACACTGGAGAGGCCTAGCTTTGATACCAATTGCAAAGTTCATTTATTATCATGGCTCCATGATATTTAAGCATCTATTATCACCAGATATTATAGAGCATGAGCAATCTAAAGATATGCACTTACTCACAACTTGAGATACCAATTTCTTGACTTACAGAGGTACCCAAGTTCAGATTGCTCCATTTCTTGCTTATCTTCTCTTTTCCACCTAGAGACTATACAAGATCACTCAAGAAACAGTTAGTCTCAAAAGACACAAGTTATGTGTGCTCCCCCTCAAGTTGTGCATCAAGTATTTGAATGACTTGCACTTTGCACATTCTAGCTTCCTTAGAACTAGAGGGGATCACAACATACCTTGGTCAAGGCAAACTCTACCACTTTCATCACCCAAAGATGCCAATTTGAATATCCAATGAAACGTCACTTAACACCAATTGAAAGCTAAATGAAAGGTTGACTAAATACAGCAATGCACGCCTCAGTGACACCTAAGCCAATTGAATACTCACGGAAGTCTAACATTTACTCAACCTGTACATGCTTCATATTTATTTATCATTGCACATACCAATTGAAGATCAACACAATCAAGTATATAATGCGAAATATCTAAGCATGTCATGATTAAGAAGGTTTCTTAGATGCACAAAAGAAACATACCAATTGAAAGACAATAACATAGCTATGATCACCATGAATGGAATTTCAAGAATATTTAATGAAATTGCATAGCTTCATTTTCCACACCTTTGCCTTTATGAGAGCACTTGTTATCACCAATTCAGGACTCCTTTTGCTCATACACCTCATAGCTCAAAGGGGCACAACATGGATTTGAAATTCATACAATACTAAACTAGAGAGATCATGTGAACATGCACTAAACAAAATGTCATATTTGCACATAGCATGACTTACAAAAAGTTACAGGTTTATTCATATACACCAAGAGAGTTGATCGTTGTGGATATAACAAATGAAAGAACTACCCATGAATGATTCAAAAGATATATCCTATATAACACCAGTCATGATTAAGCAAACATTATTATGATTCATTTATCACAGGCAATCATAAAGCATAACTATTCTAAGGACAGGTAGCACACCAAGCCAACTTAAGAGCAATACTAAATTGCAATGATGTATTTAAAATACACGGGTACCGTCCTTTGGAGAGCAGGTTTTAGATTCTCATCAAGGTCCTTTACTTGATTCACCAATAATGATTCAGGACCTACACACCTTATTTCACTTGAGATGAACATGGGATTAGTGTTTCACAATAGAGGCACCAAAACAATTAACAGCTTAAGCATAGAGTTTAAGATAACCGTCTTAAGCTCTCCCATGGTCTCCAGTCCATCTCAAGGCACCTGCATGGTCTAGTTAGCACAGTTTGGTACCCATCTTGGGATGGGTCCATAATGATCATCTAAATGTGCCTTTGGTACCCAAATTGCCTTTGTGCTAGTTCTAGGTGATCTCGTTATAGATCTAGCACAAGTGTATAATATGGGTCTCCTACCCGAATAAAATTGACACAAATTCACTTGCTTAGGAATCTTACCTTTATAACATACCTTGGATAGATGACCCTGATCACCACACTTGTAGCAGAAGCGTCGCTCAACTTGACACGACGCTTGCTGTGTGTTATTTTCCTTGGTGAGGGTCACCTTGGAGGATGCACATCCTTGATTCTTCATGACCGGACATGAAGTGATCGTGTGGTCCTTTTTGTTGCATCCAAAACAACTCCTTGTCCCTTCATTCTTGTCTTTGTACGGACAAGACGCGATGAGGTGGCCTAACTTCTTGCACTTGAAACACCTCCTTTTTCCTTTTCCCTTTTTATACTTGAATGACATGGAGAGAAGGTCAGTGCAAACAACATGATTAATTGAATCCTTACCTTTTTCCTCTTTCATGTTGATTTCTTCATTTATAGCTTTGGGAACATTTCTCTTATTGAGCTTGACACTTGCTGCAGTTTTTCCTTTCTCAAGCTTCTTCACCACGCGCCCGTGGATATCTTGAGAGAGTTGAGCAAAGTGTCTTCTCCTCAGTTGTCGTTGCTTCTTATTCCCACAGAATTTCTTTTGTGACCCTAAAACTTGTTGCTCAATCAATGATTGGCTTTCTTTTGAGCAACAGGGGTTAGCACATGATGATATACAATTCAAATGCGCACACATGCGAGAATGAGGTTCACATGAATTTAAGTTTACAATTATAACCTCATGAGCAACATTAAGCATGATATGGTCATCAACTAGTTTATTATGAGAATTTGACAACATATCATACTCTTCACCTAGAGCAAGTTTTTCTAAATTTGTCATTTCTACTTGACTCTTAAGCATGGCGTTTTCCATTTTAAGTTGAGCAACACAGGATAAAACATCATCATTATTTCTTTGCTCAAATAAAATAGATTCATACCGTTGGACCAAATCGTCATGAGAGCACTTTAGCTCCTCATGTTCTGTGGTCATCTTCTCCAGGCTGTTGTTGGTTTTGATGAGGGTCTCCTCTAGCCTGAGAAGCGTCTCGCCTTGTTCCTTGTTCCTTCTCAACAGCTTAACCAAGAGAGCTTTGTCCTCTTTGTTGAGATGGATGTAGAAACGGCGAATCTCCTCTTCTTCCACATCATTGGTATCATTTTCCCTGTCATTAATGTCAGTGGAAGCCAAACAGGAAAATGTACCTTGAGGTGGTGAAGATTCATCCTCGCTATCATCCTCATATTCCTCCTCATCATGGCTTTTGTCTCCACCGTCATTGTTAGCAATAAAACATTTATCACTAGTGGAGAACAAGCCTGTTGACGAGGTGGATTCATCGTTTGGGTGCCATCGTTCTTGTTCTTCTCCCTTTGAATGGTTAGTATCACAAGTAATATAGGGAGTAGGAGCATCACAGTTTGCTACAAAATATCTTTCTTTAATCCTATTCCATAAATCATGAGCATCAACAAATAGATCACTATCACTACTCATGATGGCAAAATAAGCACTTCTAGAAAGAGAGTCAACTAAGATGTTGCAAGCATGATGATTGAGAGATAAACATCTTAGTTCTTCATTAGAAGGATTTTTACTAAAATCAGAGGGAAAAATACTTCTACTAAAGATCTGTCTCAAATCAGAATCAACATTCATGAATGCTTTGTAAATAGAGACAGACCAAGATTTGTAATTAGAACCATCGCCTAAAAGAAGTTCTACAGTTACCTCTTGTGACGACATCGTTATCTCCGGACGGCTAAGCCCACACTGGAGAGGCCTAGCTTTGATACCAATTGAGAGCACCTAGAGGGGGGGGTGAATAGGTGATCCTGTTCTTGGACCATCACATTTGTTCTCTTGTGTTGAACCCTGTTAGCTTTACCTTAGGCACCTGTTCAACACTTATTACACTTGTTAATCCTTTAATTGAGTTGTCATCCAACCACCAAAACTCACAAGAGAGCTTTCAATCTCCCCCTTTTTGGTGATTGATGGCAACACAATTAAAGCTTACATAAGAATAAGATTTGAAGCACAAATTTTGAATTCTAAGTTTATAGAATGCTCCCCCTAAATATGTGCTTACTTCAAAAACATAATCTTGACCACAGACGCCGATTTGCACATACTTAGGCAATTCGAAACATTTCTACACCTTAGCACTTTTTAGGATGCATTGTGTTAAGAATCAAACCATGATACTATAACACACAAATGCACATAATCAAACACACAAATGCACATAATCAGAGTTAAACATCATTCAAATTAGTGGATATATCACAGGAATATCAACCTACCACTATTCACCATTAAGATACTAATTTAAACTAAGATACCAATTTAAAGCAATCTTAAAGCACCATTAACCACATGCATCATTATCCACATGACTGTCTATTTCAGAATGAACACAATAGATGCCAATTAATTCATAGCAACGGAAGCATTAGTCCATATGATGCAACACATATAATACTGCAGGAAGCATATGAATAACACACTAGCAAAGCTTAAATTAACACATCACCCCTTAGGATAAGCTTTCCTCTCAGGTTGAGATAAGCTTTAATGCACAAATTCTCCCCCTTTGACATCAAACACCAAAAACCATACTCGAGCAAGAACATAGGATGATGTCAAGGGACAGCAGGGTGACATGTGGCTCGGCGACCCCTGGTCTAGCCTCGGGTCCAGGCTGAGGCCAAGTCGGGCCGCCATGTCGTCGTCTTCGTCGTCATTGTCATCATCGTCGTCGTCAGGTGTCTCCGGCGACGACTCCCTCGGGAGCCCGTCCCTCGCCTGCCTCCGACGACGCTTCTCTAAAGCTTCCCGAGCTAGCATCCTCTCGCGAGCTCGGGCCTTTTCCGCGTCCTTCTTCTCCTTCTCCTTCTCCACGGCAAGCCTCCGCGCGGCTCGGTCCGCCGCGTCCTCCGGGACCGGTGACCGGACGGGTTTATAAATCCTCAACCCCTGGGGACGAACAAAAATCCCAACAGTAAGAATCAAAGGCGTAGAGAACTCGGAGCAAAACAGAGGGAGGATCGGACACTTACCAAGGACACATACCCGCGGTCGGGACGCATCGTGGGCTGGCTAAGGGCGCCGGCATCCGGCCTCCCTACCATACTTGTTACCCGCTTGAGGAGGTCGTCGGTGGAGAGGGAGGTCGAGGACATCCGCAAGTCCTTCGAATCAACCCCCGACTTCATCTCCGCGAGCCGCAACCGCCGCTCGGCCAAATGGAGCACCCTCCGACGATGGATAGCGGCGACGACCCCCGCAGTGGTATGGCCCGCATCTCGTAACTTCTGCAAGGCCTGCAAAATAGGCTGGAGCTTCTCCTGGTTCTCGCGCGTGGCCCCCTAGCGCCAGTTAGTGCCGGCGGCGGTCACCACTCGTTGAGAAAACGGCGCAAGCATCCCGCCGTCGTTCCGGAGATAAAACCACCAGTTCTGCCACCCCTTGTTCGAAGATGCAAGGGAGGCAGGGATGTACTGCTGCGCGCGTCCCGGCCTCAGCTGGAGGGTGCAGCCACCGGCCCGCACCGCCATACGGACTTTCTTCGCCTCTGTCGTCGCGGCGAAGAACTCCGCGGAAAAGAGATGGGTCCACAGGTCCCAGTGAGGGTCAATCCCCAAAAAACCCTCGCAAACCACCGTGAAGATGGCCGCTTGCGCGATAGAGTTGGGGTTGAGGTTATACAGCTCCACCCCGTAGTGGTGCAGGAGCGCCCGCATGAAGCGGCTCGCTGACACTCCAAACCCCCGCTCATGGAAGGGGATGAAACTTACCACATACCCCGGCGGCGGAGTCGGGTCAGCCTCGCTCGCGGGGCCATCCACTCCGGTTGTGGCCCATCGGAGAGGGGACGGAGCAGACCATCGGCAACGAGGGCCTCCAGATCCTCCACAGCGACAGTGGAGAAAGGCCACGGGCCACGCGGCGGAATGACGGTCACCTTGTCAGCCATTGCCGAACGGAGGTGGAGGCGGAAGGGATGAGGTGCGCGGTTTCCTTTTCTCTGGCTATTCTCTTAGGTTGCGGAAACCAAAGTAGAAGGCAAGCGCAAATGGTAAGGTAAAGAACCACCACCAGCCTCTCTTCCGGGTATATAAAGGCCCGGGCGAGATCCACCCAGAGCCTCGCCTGAACCCATCTCAAAATTCAAACTCGAAGGTGAAACAGTCTTTCTGTTCCTCGAACGACTCGCGCACGCGCAACAGACGCCCCGCGAATCGCCTGTCCCGTCGCATTAACTCCTTGGCAGGGCAAGCGACGCCTCCGGCAGGAGAAGCGGGCGCCGTTTCACCTCCATCATGACGACCACGTCAAAAAAGGTGCGTCGCATTATTTAAATTCATATCCTTTTCCTTTTCCTCTCTCTCTCTCTCTTGCCACAGGGACCGGGAAAGGGGATATTGCGAAAGGGATCCTTCTTGGCGAAGGAAACGGGCCCCGAGCCCTCCTACTGATCAGGGGTTCGAAGGTTACGCCCTCCGGGGTTCGGCAACTGCCCCAGAGCACTCGGGCTCCGAGCCCTTTACTAATTAGGGGTTCGAAGGCTGGCCCCACGGAAGGGTTCGACAGCCGCCCCAGAGCACACAGAGTCAGGGATGACCCTGGGTACGTCCGTTACATGGCCGAGGCTCGAGCTACGCTCCCGAGGTACCCTAGGACATTTCCGAGACCAGCGGGAACGATTTGTAAGGAATCCCACCAGAGGGAGGCATCGAACCCTCGGACCCTATCGAATGGGTCCGGGTCCAGCAAATCACCTGCAGGTACTTTTGGAGCGCGCCTCTGGGCCACTAGCCGACCCTTATCGAATGGGGCTCGGGCGTCCACTCGGATCACCCGTTAGCAACTCACCGGAAACACCATGTTTGGTGCCCTCTGAGGGTAACATGGCGCTTTCCCCCCTTCCTCCTCGCGGAGAGGCGACGAAGGGGCATACAATAAAAGTCGAGACGGTCCTTGATCGTCCTCTCACTCCGTGCAGAGGCTCAGGGGCTGCTCCCGCGCCAGGCTACGGCCAAACTGTTGACCACGTCAACAAACCAGCTCAAAAACTCGGAGCCTGACCGTGCACCCAAGTTGCAGCCAGGCCGCATGAGGGAACAACAAGGCTGACCGAGGCATCACAAAAAGGATTAAGACCTCAAAGGAGTCAAACCACTCCTCCGAGGCCTCGGGGGCTACACCCGGTGGGTGCGCTCGCATGCACCCACCAGAACAAAGCATAACCGAGAAGAGCCGATCCCCTTGCAAAAAGTCCGGCAGAACCTCCAAGCGAGTACCTACACTCCCTTGAAGGCTCGGGGCTACTGTCGGGGACCATAATTAGGGGTACCCCCAATGCTCCTTAATCCGGCTGGAAAACATCTTTAGAATAAACCATAAACGACTGATAAAGCGCAGGCCTCGTCTACCAAGGGACACAACCTCATCCGAGCCCAGCCTCGGGCAAGGACGGTAGTCCCGGATGAATTCACACCTCGCCCGAGGGCCTCCCCAGGCAGTGGGCGCACCCCCGGCTCGCCCGAAGCCCAGCTTGGGCAGATTTGTCGTGCAGCGACCTCGACCAAATCGCCTTACCAACCAACCGTATCACATGCACATTTAATGCGGGGATCGCCTGACACCTTATCCTGACACGCGTGCCTCAGTCGGCAAGGTCGAAGTGACCGCAGTCACTTCGCCCCTTTACCGACCGATCTGACAGGAAAACAGCGCTATTCACCCCGCTCCGGTAACTGTGCCAGCCACCAGGGAAAGACTAACAACAGTCACGACCTTTCCTGAGTATGGCCTCGGGCGCAACAGGGAGCTCTGCCTCGCCCGACCCCGGGCCTCGGCCTCAGCTTCGGTCTCGAGAGAAGGTCTCCGCCTCGACCGAGCCTGACCTCGGCCTCAACCTCGGCCTCGGGAGAAGGACTCCGCCTCGCCCGACCTCGGCCTCGGGGAAGGACTCCACCTCGCCCGACCTCAGCCTCGGCCTCGGAGGAGTCGCCGCCTCGCCCGACCTCGGCCTCGGACTGACTACGCTATAGGTGATACATCATTACCCTACTCCTAGCTAGCTGCCTTAGGCTATGAAGGAACAAGACTGATGTCCCATCTAAGGTGACTCCGGTAACAGGTAATGATGGTTCCCCGCGTGCGCCCATGACGTCGGATTGCTCTCAACCTCCTACGGAAGCAAGGAAACGTCAGCAGCATCCATGCCGCACCGCCAGCTGTGCTTCTACAGGGTTCAAGGCACTCCACCGACGGCCACGTTGGTACATGTACAGGGCTCAAGGCATGTCTCCGCCAGCCACGTTAGCACCTAGCTACTACCCATTGTACAGCTGGGCATCTCCTTGTATCTATAAAAGGGGATGTCCAGGACCTTCCTAAGGCACGTTCAGGTGAACACACGTTCACGTTCAGGTGAACACAGGTTCATGTTGACACGCGTTCACGTGGACACGCGTGGACACACGTGGACACACGGGCGACGGACGCACGACGCAGACGAGCGGAGGCAGGCAGAGTAGGAGAGACGCGGTAGAGGCAGCCTCAGACAGCTCGCCTCAAGGCCGAACTCTCTCTCTCTCTCCCTCTCTCTCTCTCTCGTTCTCGCTCTCCCGCAACGCTTGTAACCCCTACTACGAGCACCCCGGTGCAAGATAACATAAGCCTCATTTTCCTCTTGTGTTCCATCTTGCATCAACCCATCTGGGCAGGGACACGCAGCAACAAATTCACTAGTCAGTCCGGTTGAGGGTCCCCCGGGTCCGAAACGCCGACATCACCCTATCAAGCCATTCTTGAGTCACATCCTATTGAGCATCCATTGAGAGAATCATTTCTTCAATATTGTGAACCTTGCTTGAATGTCATCTAGATATAAATGCTAAGATCAATCAAGCTCTAGTTTGATTCTCATAGAAGCATATATGGACTAATAGTAATATGGTCAAGCCAATTCACGGTTCCTCATATCTTATTCACTTTGGCTTGATCAATCCTCTTAATCACTTCAACCTCTATTATGATCATATTTATGCATACTAATTTCTTAGGTCTTGTCCATATATTCAAACCAATATACAGATCATATTATATCCATTTGCATTGTCTCACTGGTTATTTAACCTTGTGTTGACCCTTTGTTCACTGTCATTATACACTATTCAAGTATGTTCATCATACTAAATTTCCTGTTCAACACTTAGCAAACTTGTTAGTCCTTTAAATGTGTTGTCATCCAAATCACCAAAACTCACAAAAGGGATGAATGCACTTTCAATCTCCCCCTTTTTGGTGATTGATGACAACACATTTAAAGCTGATTTGATAAATAAGATTTTGAATCCTATGATATAGTTTCCTCCCCCTAAATATGTGCATTTTAGAAAATACCAATTTTTGTACTCAAATGCCAAAAGCACATATTTGGGTCAAAGTATGGACACAACTTATATCATACTATTCATGGAGTGCAGTGTGTCATAAAATAAACGTGATGCTCATGACATAGTATGCACTTATCAACTTTCTACATCTTATGTTTTTCTTATGATTCCCCCTTTTGTTAATTATTTCTCCCTTTTCAAAAGTCTTCTACCACTTAGTTACATAAGACTAAAGGTAAGCTTTAATGCAAAATTTCTCCCTCTTTGTCATAAATCTCCAAAAAGGATACAAAGAATATAAAGGGTAGAAATTATGATTAAGCAAGACGTGAACACACTATCATGAAGAGGGTCCTTAGATGGCACAAAGGTAATGGATAAGTGACATGAAGTGATGTACCTTTGCATTTTACCTTTTCAAGGGGAGTTCCAAACTTGTGTTGGATTTACAATTCATTTGCAAGCTCTTCTTGGTATAGTTGTGACATAGGTCCAAGATATCAAATGAATATTGTCATACTAATTGAAAGATAAATCTTGATACTTGGAGTCTAGATGTCACCTAGCATTTTCTTATCATAACAAGATGCAACATGAAAATTACACAAATATGGATTCTACAGCTAGTGATCATGTACAAAAATTATCAATTGAAAACCACCAATTGATACAATTTGTTAGATAAGCAGATCACTAATTGCATATTACACAAAGTTCTCCTCAAGTTTTAGTGCGCACATATATATGAATTCAATTGATACCTGTTGAGAGTACTTACTTGCAATTTAAAGTACCATTAGCATAAAAGGAGTATCAACTAAGCATAATCATGCAACATAAGGAACATGCGCACTATTTAATCAATTAAGTGCTAGAAGGAGAATTTATAAGCTATGCTACTTTAGATATTTGCAATCCAAAAGGATGTGATACATATTTACCAATTTTAGATGACATTGGAGTAGCATATACACGAGAAACTCATTCTCTTATGAAATGTATAAAAGATACATTTAGGAGCAAATAATCTTTGATACCCATCAAATTTGCAGTGGAAGCGATTGTCTTTGCCTGAAAATTCCTTTCTAATTTGAGACTACACACATAATAGACTTGGAAATGAAGTTAGTCTCAAAGATTCAAATTATAGACCATTCTCCCCTTAAACGTGTGCATACAAGTGATGAATACTTGTTTTACCTTATGCACTTGGAATTGTGAGGACAGGGGATTAAGTTCTACAATTTGAACCTTTGTACAAATAAAGTATGAAAATATGAAATTGCACCAATTGAAGGAATTACTCATAATCAAAAGGTATACTAATAGACATGATATGCAATATTTTAAGCCAAGATTCTTGAGAAGTTAGCATGTTTGACTCATACCTCACTAAGATGACTTAAGACTAACTTATGACATCAGCACAAGAGGTATTAATCAAATATCTAGAGATTCTTTAATCGTCACCACAAGTGCAACCTTATGGTGTGACTTAAGATATTGCATATACATTCACACACTAGCATGTAAGAGACTAGATGTACAAAGGTAATACAATAGTTCATGGAATGACACACCTTTGTTTTATGCCACATGTTCTCCATCATGACCATCAATTTTCAACTTAGTGTTTTGACAGGATTGACATTATTTTTGCACAAAGCAAGATGATTTTCATTCATGCCCATTAGTCTTCATTACGACATGTATTGAGTAAATTTAGCATGCCAAAGAGAAACATATCCTCTTAAAAAATTCAAGAGAAACCCATTCTTTTCAAAGAACTACACAAGTTCACTAAAAGAAAATGTTAGTATTTAAGGACACAGGATATAGAATGAGCTCCCCCTAAATGTGTGCATCAAGTACTCAAATTACTTGTAACATGCACTTGATTCAATTAAGATTCTTAGAGGGGTTCATCATATATCTTGGCTAGGGCATAATAAATTTGCAACAATTGAAATCATGCTAGAGAACACATATCGTTCCCCAAAAGAACTAATCCATGGGGTGACATGTGGTAATTATTTGATCATTTCCTAGGAACCACTCATCCTCATTTGATGTTCTTCTTTCACCAAGGTGTAAGACTACACAACATGAACTTGAAAGAAATCATTAGTCTCACAAGATATAGGCTAAACTCTCCCTCCATTTGTGCATGCAAGAGTACACAAAGTACACTTTTGCACATCAACAATACGAGGTTAAAGGAGATGTTTGCACTATATCTTGGTTTAACATAACCTGTTTTACATAGATGATGAAAATTAAACCAATTGAAAGTTTAAGAACTAAAAGTATATCAATTGAAATTCTAAATGGTAAAGCATGCTAATATGAACCTCAACCTCATAATGAAGGATATCATATAAATATGTCACTACATCTTCATTATTTGGTTGACAAAAAAATAACTCCCTTCTTGAATCGATGTGATCTCTTTTCTCTTTACGATTTCATCCAACCAAGTGATCTTGAACTTCTTTCATCTTTTCTTGATTCGATCATACTTGATATGAGACCTATTGAAACTCAATGATTGAAAGAACCAAGACTCTTATATTTGTAGATTTTGAATTCATCTTCAAAGAACTTAGGAGGACCTTGTTGAAACACTTAGAAAAGAGAGCATTAGAAACACAAGAGAGGGTTTCACAAATGACGATCCTTATATGTGGATGGCAAATGAATCATCATTATTGAAACCCAAAAGGATAGACTAAATTCCTTTAAATTAGTGCACACATATAGTTGATGTCAAAGTTATTTGCACTATTGAACATTTTATATTGCAAGGAATTTAACCTATACTATGATACATCCCACTAAGGACAGAATACTAAAACAACCGAAGGAGACTAAGTTTTCATACCTTGGCCTCTAATCAACTTCTTCTTACTTTAGTTGAATAGTATCATTTAAGCTTGTGATTTATCCAATTTAAAACAAGCACCATCTCTTGACATAGATTTTCTATGGATAAACTCAACACAAGAGATGACATTAGTAGCACAAGCACTAGTTTCTTATTTAGCAACCCTTTATATGTGGAAGGCAAGCGAGTTGCTAAAATAGAGAAACCTCATAATATGGATTAAATTTCCCTTGAGCCCTCATGCACAATATATTTTGAATGACATGGATAATATGCATGGTTATTCAATGAAGTCTAAAGGGATGACTTAATCCATATTATGGTGAGTGTCTAATATAGAAGAATCAAATCCAAATTAACTAGATAGAGAATACGTCACATAATTTTGGATTGTTCACCACATGATAATATTCATTCAACTTCCAATTATACCTTTATTTCATAATCAACAACTGATGTATATCCTCAAGTGCTTCTTTTTCCTTAGTGGCTACACAAGTCACAAAAAGATAAGATTTGAAAATAATATGCACTTGAGATTCAGTTGTTACCACCCTAGCTACTATCTCCAAAGATGATTTATACATTCATTATCGAGCACCCAACTTGATCCATTGAAGGAGTGATCCTACAAAACAAGTTTAAGCTTCATATCTTGGTACCCAATTTGAATTGGGTCCTTTGAGATTAGTAGTAAGAGCCTTGAGTACCCACACAATCCTTATTGTGGCCTTTCTCTTTGTGTAGGCACCCACATATACTTGACAACCATCTTACATGGTTTCAAGTCAATATTTAATCACATAGATAAAAACTAGAGTTAAGAATAGGAGCCTTTTCTCCTTTTCTTTATACATCATTGTGTTGCCTTCTTGATGATGAACCTAGCTTGACCTTGGGTGCACCTGGCTTATCAAGGTTAGTCGCATAAGCATTCATATCATAAAGACAAGTTATGCATGGAATTTACAACTTAGTGACCCAATTCAAAGTGAAGCATGGATACCAATTGAAGTAGATTTCTAAGATATCAAAATATGGGTTTCCAAAATTTAGAGAATATGGATCACTAATTGTACCTTTTACAGTTTAAAAATCATATCCATGTTAGTGCATATGTATGTCATGAATATCAACAAAAAGATTCTTATGCACTTTTAGATTTAACGATAAGTGAATTTTAAACTGCATCAAGAGTAGCTGTTTAGAAAACAAAGATTACAATCCATATGAATGAGATACAAATTTACCATTTTGGATTGTCTTAGTATAGCTTACTCAAGTGAAACTTATTCTCTATGACACAAGATATATAATATTCTCCCACTAGATATGTGCATCAAGTATTTGAATGACATGCCACACGCACTTTCAATTCAGTTAAGTCTCATGAGAAGTATATTACATATCATGGTCAAGGCATGACAAATTTGCAATAAATTAACTTATGCCTAAGAATACTTACCACCATATAGAATGTACCTTTTGTTATACCAATTTGACAGATCTTACTATCTGTGGTGGTGTCACCTTAGTATTCTTCTTTTCATCATTTGTAGAGACTTCCTTCTTTGTTATCTCTTTTCCTTTTAAAACTAGTCGATAAAACACTTTGAAAAGAGGTATTAGTAGTACAAGGAAGTATTTAATGAATGATGACATCTATATATGAATGGCAAACAAATCATCATTTATGAGGCGTAAATGCATAAATTAAATTCCTTTTAAGTCAATGCACATGGAGCAGTGAATTCACAATATGCACTAATTTACAAATTTAGGCCAAAAGGAATTTAACCTTCATATTGACATTCCTTTCCATAGAATATATTATTACCAATTGAAAGAATGCCACTTGGAAGGAACTACTATTGATCAACTACCAATTGAAGCAATTTGTTCCATACCTTTGCCTTGAGCATTCCTAATCTTTCTTTTAGGTGAAGATTAACCTTTAAAGCTTGTGATTTTACCAATTGAAAGAGCACAATCTCTACTTATGAATTTCCATGAAATATCTTAAAAGAGATTGTATTAGTAACACAAGCAATAGTTTCCTATTTAGCAACCTCTAGTATATGAATGACAAGAAGGTTACTAAAACAAGAAAACCTCATGATATGAACTAAATTACCCTTACAAGCATCATGCATAACATCAATTGTAAAGAAGATGAAAGTAGCATGATTATTTAATTAAGTTTTACATGGCAAGTTTAATTCATAGCATGGTGAGTGATTAATGTAGAAGACTCAAAACCAATTTAAACAAGAATGAATACATCATATAGTACTGGTTCGAACTTCTTTGAAAGTTGAATGGCACACTCCATTTGGGAAACACATTCTCATGTTGTGAGACTACATAAACACTTGGATAGAAACATTAGTCTCACAACTCTAGTCATATAGAGAATTCCCTTTTGGTAAGTGCTTTAAGAATTTGAATTTCTTACTTAGCACTATATTCATTTAAGAACATGGGATAATACTCTTTATGTCTAGGTCATGGCAATAATATGATGATTAACTTGAAATATGCCACAAGATACATACAATCAATTTAAAGCATGTAGATTGTCACAATATAAACATATAAACTTGCAATCTACCATATAATTGGAACTTTTCCAAGTCATGGTAAAATATTTTAAGTTCATTCTCATGTGCTTCATTTTTCCTATGTGGCTACAAAAGACACAAAGGAATATACTAATTAAAAGCAATGTGCACTTAAGAATTAATTATTACCATCCTTTGGATATCACTTGGTTGTAGGCCTTTTGCTTGATTCCCACAAAGGTTAATCCTTATTCCCTACAACACAAGTTCTTGCTAGAGATGAATATGAAGTTAGTGATATAATAACTCAATTCATCTTTGGGTCAATCTTAAAGGATAGACAATGTAAGATTGATAGCTTGAGATAAGAATTGAGTTAAACCACTCAAGCACCCCAAAGCTTTATATCATCTCTAGGTACCTGCAAAACTTATTAAGTATATTTTGGTACCCATCTTGTGATGGGTCCATCAAGGTTAGCCAATAAGGACTTAGGCACCCAAAAAGCCTTGGTCCTAGAATGTGGTGAACTCATCACCTTTCTAGCACAAGAGACAAATTTAGGTCTCCTAAGCATATCTGAATGTATTGACAAGTTAGGTTTAGGAATTTTACCCTTTGGACAAACCTTGAATAGATGACCTTTTTCACGGCAATTGTAGCAAGTGCGATGCTTGTCCTTGCAATGCATTTGCCTTTTGCTTTCATCCTTATTGATGGTCATCTTTCTTGATCTTGCAAGGTTTTGGTTCTTCATGTGGGGGCATGAATCAATTTCATGGCCCTTCTCCTTGCATCCATAGCACCTCCTATCGCTTCTCTTTGATCTTTCTTTGTTGAAGCACATAGGTACATTGTTAGAGCAAATCATATGAGCATTAATTTTCTCACAATGGATTTTGCTCATGCCCTTCTTGGAAAGCTTGGTATTCTTTTGAAGGGGTTTTGTGCATGCTACGGTTGTCCCCTTCTCAAGCTTTTTCACCATATTATCACGGTTATCTTGAGAAGGTTGAGCATGACACTTTTCCTTCAAAAGAGTTAAGCTCCTTATTAGCCTTCCAGCTTCTTCCTTGAGCTCTTTATTTTCTTGTGTGATAGAAATATCACTAATTCCTGAAATTTCTAGCTCAATGGAAGATTGGCTTTCTTGAGAGCAACATTTGTTAGCACATGATAATATAGTTTATACTTGAGTACATGTGCATATGTAAGGTTGGTATGATTTCAAATTAGTTAACACAACCTCATGAGCCATTTCTAACATGATATGTGAATCCATAAATTTATTATGAGAGCACACAAGCATATCATGTTTTTCTTGCAAAGCTAGATTTTCAATATTTAGCCTTTCTATCGTGTTCTTGAACATAGCATTTTTATTTTCTAATTGAGCAATATATGATGAATGATTAACAACTTTAATTTGCTCAATTGAAATGTCTTCATACCTTTGGACCAAATCATCATGAGAGCACTTTAGCTTCTCATGCTCTTTGGTCAACTTCTCTAAATCTTCAATTTTTCTGATGAGGAAATCTTCTTGCTTATGAAGCATTTCTTTTTGTTCTTCTGCTCTTTTCATGAGTTTGAGTAGGCTCATCCAATTTTTCTTGCTTAGTTGAGCGAAGAATTGTTGGAGATCACCCTCATCTTCACTATCACTTTCATGCTCCTCCTCATCCTCACTTTCACTTTCACTATCACTCCCATAGCAACAAAGCACATATGAGAAGTGGAAGACGAACCTTGTGAAGAGGTGAATTCGTCGTTTGGTCTCCATCGATCATTTTCTTCTTCTTCAATCTTGTTCTTCGCCTCATCTTCCTTCATTTTGAGGAACATCCTTTTGGCGATTCTCATGGCAAGATCTATTGCCCTAGGATCAACATCTGCACCAAAAGATAAAGTTGAGGCAACCTCAACTTTTTCAAGCTTAGAAGCACTTTCGTTTCTTAGTCTCCTCGACATGATATTTTCCTCACGCGGTTAAGCATTAGAACGAGGATTAGGCTCCGATGCCAATTGAAAGTTGCCTAGAGGGGGGTGAATAGGCAAGTTAAAACTTTTTCAACGAAAGTTAGAAGCAAACTGGGTAAAACTGAATTGATCTCGAAATTCACCCAGTTAACTTTGGAAATGAGATGTTCTAAATGATCCACAGGGTTCAAAGTAGTAGATCTAAGAAGGGCACTTCTCAAAATCCACACACCAAAAAAATATAAACAAATCTTTCACGGAATGGTGAGAGAACGAAGAACACAAACAAACACAATGAGCAAGAACACAAGAGACACAAGATTTATCCCGAGGTTCGGTCACACCACCAAGGTGCCCTACTTCCTCGTTGAGGCGCCCACAAAGAGTCGGGTCTCTTTCAACCCTAATCCTCCCTTTGTCGACCACAAAGGTCAAGCCCACACACTAATCTTTGCTCAAACGAGCGGGTAATACAAACTTTATTGTGGTCTTCCACAAGATTTGGAGACTCACAAGCGACACCTAGTCGTCTAGGAGCTAGAAGCTCCAAGAGTAATGAATCCACAAAGAACTCGATGTAGTACCAAAGCTCGAATGAAGAAGAGCAAGAGAGATTTGGAGATGAAGCACAAAAATTGCAGCTCTCAAACTCACTCAAAGATTTCTCTCCAAAGATTTGAAATGGGAGAGGCAAGAGGTGTGTGAGAGAGAGTGGGAGGTGTTTCTCAGGTTAGAAATGGAGTTTTGTGCGTGCTCTACTATGGGGAAGAGTGTGGGAGGTGTATATAAAGGTGCCCCCAAAAGCTGGTGGCCGTTGGGGAAATCTGACTGAAAAACGGTTGAACCGGTTCTAAAACTGGTTGAACCGGATTCCACTATGGGGTTTTTGGTTCACTGGCGGACTCAGCCGGAGACTGGACCGGTACCAAATTCGGTTGAACCAGACCAAAATTCGGTTGAACCGGTTTTTCCAAAAATCTGCACACGACTTTTTCTGACTAGCAGACTGGCAGGTCAGAGAGTGACAGAGGGGAACAGTGCAGAAACCGGTTGAACTGGTTTTAATTCCGGTTGAACCGATTTTTGAAACTGTTGCACAGATTTTGAGAAAACTGAAGTGAAACAAGGGTAAAATGGAAGTTTTAGATCAAGGATTTTGAGCTTTAGTACCAACACCAACCTTCTTTATGGATCCCCCTTGATAGTACGACGATTCCTATACTCAAGTTAGATAAAATATAATTAAGTAAACTCCTTGAGTCATTGGTGTCTCAAGTGTGATTTCTCCATGGTGTTGCTTCATAAGGATCACAGACATATTTGTCTCACCTTTTGAAGCAAACACAAATCGAGCATGTGACTTGTGCCATTTCACCATATATGAGTTTAAATCATGGCTTCAAGTCACCTTACTGATGCATCAACATGTTGTAACTCTTCATAGCTAATTAGTTCATCGACTTAGTGCAAGTACTCTCTTCTTCACCTTAGCCATGGTACCTCGGTCTACAAGTCGTCGCTTGGCCTTCACCTTCGCTTAGTTCCTCGAAGCCCTTTCCTTGCTATCTTCACCCTATCAAGCCATTCTTGAGTCACATCCTATTGAGCATCCATTGAGAGAATCATTTCTTCAATGTTGTGAACCTTGCTTGAATTGCATCTAGATATAACTGCTAAGATCAATCAAGCTCTAGTTTGATTCTCATAGAAGCATATATGGACTAATATTAATATGGTCAAGCCAATTCACGGTTCCTCATATCTTATTCACTTTGGCTTGACCAATCCTCTTAATCACTTCAACCTCTATTGTGATCATATTTATGCATAGTGATTTCTCAGGTCTTGTCCATATATTCAAACCAATATAGAGATCATATTATATCCATTTGCATTGTCTCACTGGTTATTTAACCTTGTGTTGACCCTTTGTTCACTATCATTATACACTATTCAAGTATGTTCATCATACTGAATTTCCTGTTCAACACTTAGTAAACTTGTTAGTCCTTTAAATGTGTTGCCATCCAAATCACCAAAACTCACAAAAGGGATGAATGCACTTTCAAGACTTAATCGTGGTGTGACTAAAGAGTTAGTCACAAGTTGTAATCCACTACAAGATCAAATAAAATATTGAGCTATTACAAGGATGGCACAAAATGTCGCCTTGAGTTTGAAGATATAGTGTGACAAAAGGACAAGGAGATGTATATCAAGGTTCAAATGATATAGTTTCTATGTGTACTTGTGATTCAATATCTGTTGCTAGACACACTATTGACTAATGGCTCAAAAATGATTTGCGGCCATGACTATCTATACATAAACTTAATGGGTCACATACTTCAGAGATTGGAACAATGAGTAGATGATTGACTCTAGTATAAGCGTGAGATTGTTGAATATATGCACAAGAGCCAATCATGATCCATGAGAATGCTAATGCACCTTTACGGTAAAATCTCATTTGTAAGGTCTATACATACGAAGGGGTTGGCATACTACAGAGAATCATCTGTCGCCACCATCTCTACAGGTGGATATGAAAGGCGTTGGGGGGCTCCAACCCCCTACGTCCATGAAACTCCACTAGATATGGAGGTGGAGAATAGAGGAGAGGGGGAGGAAGAAGAAGAAAAGAGAAAAATAAGCCCCCACTCCATTGGAGAAAGAGAGAGGGTAGAGGAGAAGGTGGAGGAAGAAAAGGAGAGAAAACTGAGCCCCCTACCAGCTTGTGCTGCCTCTGCCACTAGTCAATAAGAAATCATCCCCCATATAGTCTATTCCTAGATCTGCCAATGGCCGCCTCTTGTTGGACCAAGAGCGCACGGTAACTGGCAAGATGAACGAGCGGTAGCGCGACAAGGGGTAGCACAACGAGCGATAGCACGGTGTCGCTGGAGCGCGATCATCACAGAAACGAAGAACATAGAGATAGGCAGTTTTTCAGATGCACATCGCGCACCTTTGATACATGCACTCAACGATCCTTACACATAGGAGCTAATCTGCTTTCCCCGCCACGAATTATAGTTGCACGAGCCAACTTTCTCGAACGCTCGTGCGACGTGCACGACTTGCAAACCGTGGCAAAAACAACACCCTTGGGACGCGGTCACGACACGAACTGTGCAGTCTCCAGCTCGTCCGTGATTCCACGCTAAACAACTATGCTTGTGCAGCAAACAGTAGATCCACTAATGAAACTACATGCTGGTAACAAGTTTGACATGATTACATGAATGCATATGCAACAACTCTCTCTCCTTTGGGTTGAGGGGTGCCTACGACGCCATCATTGTTTCACTTGCTGCGCTGTCACACCCGGACTTAAGGAACAAAGCCGGGTGCATCTCATATGTGCGCCAAGGAAGAACAACACACATAATAACAGAGTGCATAGAGGTAAATGTCATAAATATCATAAATGTACTTATTACATAGCGGAAGTCTTACAAAATAAATGATAAAATAAAGCGAACTAATTATTATTCCCTGGCGCCACAAAGCTGACTGGGAGATGCCACCTAGATCAAGTCAAAAGCCTCAGTGCTAGGCGGCTCCTCTTCGACCACCTGTTCTTCTCCTGTGGGGGTGTGAGACAGTAAGAGTGAGATCACATATGTAATAGCTCAACAAGTCGTGGGGAATAATGTGCATAACCTCATCAAAGGTGGGAGTTCATGTGAAGTGTAAGGCTAATAAAATAATGGTTGAAGTTAAGCATTGCTTTTATAAGTTGGTCAAAATTTTATTAGTAGTTACTAAGTATAAGTAAATACCAAACCTTAGTAATAATAAGATAAAGTAATAATAAAATAATCCCAATGCGATACAAATGACAAATTGAATTTTAATTCCATAGATTAATCATGTGAGGATCCGAGCTGCTCATGACCGTGAGCACGGCTAGTATACCAGTTTTACACTCTGCAAAGGTTGTGCATCTTTACCCACAAGTCATGTTACCCATCTGCCAAGAGACGTCCAATCCCATACACCTCTACCGAGGAGGCGAGGCAGGGTAATACTACGAGGACTTTACAAAGTTTCACTAGCTTCAGAAAACCCGCTACAGTTTATAGGAAGCTCCAGTGCAGGGATCCCTCGCCTGACCGCCATCGCAGCAAAATCAACCTAAGGACCTCCCTACACTGACCACTCCCCTACTGTCCTTGCCCCTTTCGGGTAAGATAGACATCCACTAGCTTTCCTAATTAATCAGCCAAGCGTGTCCCATTAAACCCTTGTGGTAGCACTGTTTTCCCAGGTGGTCGCTCCATGTTCCCATTAACATAATGATCTTAACATGAACAGTAATAATAAACAGATAATAAAAGTGTAATCATGAATAGTGTATCTCCGTACCCAAAACCACAATAAGCAATAGAATGTGCTACCCAAAAATATTCAGTGGCAACAAGGTATAAAGATAGCCAAAACTGGGGTAACCTATTTGATCCCATCAAAATTAACCTATGCAGATCATTATAATTAATAAGAACATGACTAGGAAAAAGAGAGTGATCAAGGGCACAACTTGCCTTCAATGAGCTCCTGCTCAGCAACTTCTACCTGCTGAACCTCAGGATCCACAGTAGCTTGCTCGTCTACTCGTATCAACACAATACATACATAGTATACAAAAATTAACATCACACCAAGCATGTTAATAAAATACACAATAACAATCTACACATTAAAATAAGAACCTAGGAACATGAATCATTAATTTTGGAGTTATGGATTTTAAATTATGAATTTCCAAAGATTTTATGTGCTTGAAACAGGATTAAGTGGAAAATTAATTTTCTTAATGTTTTCATGTCAAAATAGAGACTCTAAGTGATAAACAATAATTTTACAAAATTTTAGAAATTAGAATGGATCAATTTGAAGTTCATATGGATTTTCTATGAATTAATTAAGTTCTAGCATTTATTTTTACACTAAAATTCCATTTCTAATAAGATTTCCATATTTAAATAACTCTCTGGACCGCGCCTCATTTACCAGGAAAGACAGGGGCCTAAACCGTAGTTTTCTAAGACTCAGGTTGCAGTCGCTGAGGACGGCGACTTGGTTTCTAAATTTTGCAAGGGCGCATGTGTGAAACTAAGCCACAAAGGGGTATCTAAGGTTTCTGGCCGTCCGATCACACGTGTGCGGCGCAGATTAGATCGCACAACCCCGCGAACCGGTACGTAATCTGGTCCATCGGATCAACGACCAAGGGTGACGATTTTAAATGGGCTCGATCCGATCATGTCCCTGCGCTGACGATCCGACAACCAGGATATCATTAGGCCGAAACGGTACCTTGTCTCTAATCCCCACCGCCTGTCCCGAATCACACGACCCTGATTCGCCACACCCCGCCACGAGCCAGCACGGCGGCGCCGCCGGCCCAGACGACGGAGAGATGGTCGGAGTTTGGCCATCCCGTCCAGGAGGGCCCTAGTCTCTAATCTAAAACGTGATTCATGCAATTCCAGGTACGGCGAACGCAAGGGAAGAGCACTCACCGAAGATGGTAGCCGAGACGATGCTGGCCACGATGAGGGGTGATTCCGCTGCGGAGGAGGAACACCGACGAGGAATTGCCCACGCGTGAGGCGATTCCGCATACCCGAGGCTCTTGGTTTGAGTACAGCGACCCAAGACGGTGGTCCGAGACACTTCGACGGAGTTGATTTGGCAAGGGACCGCGGTTTGACAGGTGCCGATGTCGCCCTCTCGCACGGCGGCAGCTGTAGTTCACGCGCCGCGGCCTAGCGAATGGAGCAGATGGGTCACGAGAGGTTGGCCCTGGCGCCCCTTTATCCCGGTCAACGGAGGTTGGCGCATGCCCGCATGCGCCGCGCGCAACAGCCACACCCGATTCACCCGGCGTCACCGCAAGTCCAGAAGCCATGGCGAGAAGAAAGGAGAAGTGGAGACACTGCTCCCAGGGTCCCACATGGTGTAATCGGTCGCGAGCACAGGCGCCGCAGCTACTGACAACGTAGGGCCACGAGTCGGTGAGCAATGCGCTGGGAGCTCATGCTGCCCGCTGACGATCCGGCCCCACGTGTCGGCGCAAAGTAGAGCCTGGGCTGGCGCGAGCAGGAGCCAAGTGGGCCGAAATGAATTAGAAACAGCCCATGACGCCTTTTTTCTTTTATATTTATGCTCTAATTTCTTTTCTCCATTTCCAAGTTAAATTTGAATTTCGAATTTTGAATTCAAACTTGTGACACATTATTCTCTATTACTTTTGTGAAGTTAAAAATACCAATTTTAGAAATATAATTATATTATTTATATTTTTATATCATTTCTCTTCTTCTTATTTTCAAAACCCTAAGTTTAATTTAGGGTTTTATTCCAAACTTTAGAATTATTATATTATTATTATTATCTTTATTATTTTTATTTAATGCACAAACATATAACTCCAACATGATGCATATTTTTTTATCATTTATTTTAGTTCATCTCTTAATTGTAGGTATGCTCTTTTATGATGAAAATATGGCATACAAAATAAGAAGACCTATATATATTTCTTGTATATAATTTTGAGTATTACATGCGCACACAGTGCTAGCATGGCGACATTACGGTGTTTCATCTCTACACGTGTGGATATGCTACACAGTCAGATACCTAAGCGAATGGATAAGGGAAAGCCCGCTATTTTATATATAGTAATCACCTGCGAAAAGGAAAGCCTGACCGAGAATAATAATAGGTCTAGGCGCCGAACAAGCAACGGTATATTAGAGATAGTAAGGAGTTGTATACACGGGGGTATGCATTCATGTCACGCTTTCTGTGTGATAAGAGGTTGCTAGCTAGCAAGTATAGAAACAGGAGATATGCGTAGTTAACAGAAGCAAGGGAATATGCGTGAGTTGATTTGAGAGTTTTTTTTTGAGAAAAAGCAATTTGGAAAATGCATTGCATTTTCAAGGGATTGCCAAGCTAGGCTAGGGATCGTCCGCGGGTATCAGATCAAGAATATCGTATTTATCTCTTCTAATCTAGATCCCATTTCTCTACTATTCTTAGGTCTTAGGAGAACCCTATCTTCCATATTCCTAATCCTCAAGTACAGCAGGTCGCACTCTTCGATCCTTTGGTCCTAGAATACCTTTTGTCGTAAACTATACTCTACATTCCCCCTTGGTCTACTCCGCCAAAGTAGCGACAAGATTCAATTGTTGGTTCGTTTCATGCTCGCTATCCGATGGTTAATCCTTTAACCAGAGATCAACATCCAAGGGTTATTCCTTGAACCAATGCTTCCTATCGAATCGATCATTATTTACTTACTTTATTAAGATTAAGTGGGCATCCCTCACTGAAAAGAGAATCAAGCAGGAAAACCCTAGGACGAGGGATAGTGATATTCCTTTAACCGAGCAAGAAACCATCTCTTTCTTTCACATATATATATATATATATATATATATATATATATATATATATATATATATATATATATTTCAAGAAGTCCAATCCACCACTATCAATCGAGCACTCTACTCTATACTATTACCGAGTGAAGATTTCATCGGATCCGGCTTGCTTTTATTGAAGGACAAGAGCGGGTAGGCGTTGTTCTGGTGGTGGTGGTGTTGATTAGCAATAAACTTAAGGAGAACAGATGAACGTGTTGGTGTTGTCCACTTCTGCTACGTCGATATGCTCTTACGATGTTGATACGTTCTTCTTCCACTGCACGCTTAATAGTAATTATGCTAGTGTTTAGAGTATATGTTACTCAAGCCTGGTGGTGTGGTACCGAGGATATCGATCGAAGAGAGAATGAAGGTTATTCTAAATATGAGTTTCATACTCATGAAATGCGGTGACACATCATCACATTTGGTGATATGATAGTGCAATTAATAAGAAAGATATAGAGAGAGTTTCATAAAAGATGATAGAGTTTTATAAGGATGAAACTCTATGTACATAGTTACCTAATTTAAATTTAATGGAACAACATTGAAAACAGTACATTAAAACTCAAACTGAGAATAGCTTGTAGAACATGAAGGCGCGCGGGCTCCGGCCGGCCGGCCGGCAAGTGTCGCTGCCGAAGGTAGGAAGGGGGGCGTGGACAATGTCCGCTTTGGCGGCTTTTGATTGATTTATTCCTTGATGGGACATGTGGTAGCTGCATAGCGGCATCCAGAACAGGAGACAGAGCCCATCATGCATAGTGGACACGGACATTCATGCACTCGCAGCATATGAGCTGCTGACAGGTGCACTCGCAGAGTCTGTCCTGCGGACGCACGAACGGGATGATGGGTGGTGGCGCCGCCTCGTCACGCGCTCGCTCTCGCTGGTCCGAGAAAGATGAAAAGCTGTAAAGCGGAGCGCTCCTCCGGTCGTATGTATGGGCGCAAAGGCCAGCTGGTGGGAGATGAAGCTGGCCGGGCCGTTCGTTCGAGTGGGAAACTGACTGCGCGCGCGCGCGCGCGGAGAGAGAGAGACCTCCGAACCGAAGCTCTCTTCCGTTTTGCCTCCGTGTCAGAATTTGTGTGGAGGCCCGTCAACAATGTAGACGGTCATGACGCACATGCATTCATCACTCTCTTCTTTAAAGACTAGATTATATAAATCCTGAAAACGAGATTGTTATGGATTAGAACGTCACTTAGAGCAAGATAGCGGCTTTTGTGATGTTGCTATATCACGTATAGCCAACTAAAAACTCACTCATATAATAACCCTCTTATGATATAAGCTATACATTTAATACTCGGTCCATCTCCTACTGACACCAAGTGTCTTGAAGTCTATGAGCAGCCCACTTTTAGCTGGCTACATGTGAGTTGCCTACTTTCTTTATCCCTTCATTCCTCTTTCTCCTATATTATTATAAATCTGACATGACATCTCTTACAACTCAGATACATCATCTTATTATACTTGCTTTTAATTAGGGGTGGGCTCTAAATTTTACACTGTAAAATTTAAGGACCATATCAGAATCAAATCTTATTTCTATTCATTTTTAACCGGAGTTAATTAAGAGCTCAAACTAATTATAAATAAACATGTGAATCGTGATCCATTACCTTACTACTAAGGCCCCATTTGGGAGGGCTTCACTTCAAGAATTGCAGCTTCAGTTTTTCAGCTTCACCACGAAACAGCTTCAACAGATTGATTAGGTGGGGTTCAAGAGTGTTTGAATTGCGCATAGATTCCAGCTTATATAATACAATTAATTTGTGTCGGTTTTTCTTAAATACCCTCGATGGTTAGCGGGTGGAGAAAGAGAATTGAATCTGTAGGTCATGTAACCAATGACATGGTAGGTAATTTTTGTACAACTTCATGAGGATGTATAAAAACGGTGTTTTTGAAGCACCTTTTTAGGAGCTTCAAAAATTTCATGAAGCTGACCTATAATTTCAGTTTTTTTTAAGTTAGAGCTTGTGGAGAGATAGAAACTGAAATAGACTTGAAATTTTTGAAGTAGAGCTCTCCCAAACAGGGCATAAAAATACAAAGCCATTAAATTATAAAATATTTATTTACACTATAAGTTAACTCGACGATCTTATATACTACTATAAGCCTTTTTAACCACTAAATTAGAATCCGTTTAGCAGCCACCTATCGTTGGCAATGGGTACCCAAAACCCGAATACCTGACGGGTTTTATCCGATATGAAGGTAGGTACAGGATGATTTCTCTACCTGTGGAAATGTTAATGGGCAAGAACCTCTACTCGTTAGGTAGATGGGTGTAGGTTGGTACTACCCATACCTGTCTACCTATATACTCGCATCGTTACCACTGTAACCATTAATAAAGCCCATCTTAGCTAAAATAAAACACTTCTCTAGCTATCATTTATCTAGATACCAAGTTATGTAATCATATGATTTGTTATATGTGAAGTTAAACTTGTTTTTGTATCTTATTTAATATTTTGAGTGATTAGTATATTAGAATTTAATATTTTCCTAGCGGGTACGGATTACCCGACGGGTAAAATTACTCGCATGGGTACGAATATGAGTAAAAAATTATATCCAGAAGCATGTACGGGTAACTCGACAGATAGATTTTTTATAATTACAGATATAAAATGGTACTAACTGATGACAGAAGAACCCCGCACAAGTAGGGCAGGCCGGCCCAGCCCAGTGCTGCAGTCGAAGCCCGCCAGCACACAGTAGCACTAAGAGCAACTCCAAGGGACTAGGTATATGGTTTTGTAAAGCTAAATTTAGCTAATACTAAAAGAAAAGTGTATCCAATAGACTCTGTAAACGACTCCGAGCTCCTCTTCGTCATCTTCGTCTCCCTCTCCGCCGAGCTCCGACGACGACAGCGGACTCGGGGAGAACCCCGGCCGGCGTTTTCTTTCCTCCGGTCGCGGTTGGGGCTCTCGACGTTGGCGCTTTCCCTGCAGTCGTGGAGTGCCGGACGGTGGTTCGGCGTCCGGCGGTGCCGGCCCGCCGGCCAACGGCGGCGTGGGCGTGAACGCTGGCGGGGCCCGTGAGCTGTCCGCGTCTGGGGAGCTGGCGGGGCAGGGGTCAAAGGCTGTCGCCCTGTCCTCGGACCACCCGGTCGTGGGAGCTTCCTGTGATGGTCCTTGTTTCCCTTCTGGTGATTCATGGGAGGCTGTGTTCCTCGAAAGTTTGATATCTCATTCTCCTTCCGGTTTGTCTCCGCTGGAATCCGGGGCTGCCCTACTGCTCGACCCCATGCTGGATGAGGCTGGTCTGAGGCACGTGACCGCGCTTCCGACGTGCCTTCCTGAGGCTGTTGACATGCCGGACAGGGATGCGTCCACGAGTTGTCACCTTCTCTCGGGGAGCCGTTGGCCTCCTCGCTCGAGCCGTGCACAGGCGTTGATGCTTCGGTCCTAGGGCCGACGTCGGCAGCTGGCCTCGTGGGGGAGGCTGCTGGCGTGTCCGTGGACGTGGGCGTCGGAGGTGGGGCGGTCTCTTCTGGAGCTCGTCCCGCGTCTGATGCCAGGCCTGCGGGCCTGGGTGGCGCACCGGCTCAGGAGTGCGCACTGCGCTCGTTCATTGACTCGATCCAGGCCACGCCGCGTCCGCTGCTTGGCGCGCCGCCTTTGGTGGCCCCGGCCACGATAGTTGTCAAGGGCGGGGGGCAGCCCATCCTTCCCCCGCGGAGCAGGCGCATCGCCGCTCAGCAGCTGGCTGGGGTACCGGTCTACAAGCGTGGCGAAGTTCTTCTCATGCGGAAGTTTGGTATTCTCAAAGACGGGGCACCAGTGAACGCCGTGGCCAAGGATCTGTACGACAGCTTGTACCGGTCCGAGCTGAAACCGGAGCACATCAATGCCATTCGTGAGTTGTTTCCCGACCGCGGGTCCGGCACCAGCACTTGGCCAGGGGACGTCGTCGACGCTTGCTCCGAGGAAGGGGCACCGGCGCTGGAGGACGCGGTGTGAAGCTCGGCCACCTGCTCGCCATTGTTGCTCGCCTTCATGGATAACATCAAGATCCTGTCCTGGAATGTGCGCGGGCTGGGGGCTCGTGCCAGACGCAGTGTTGTTCGCACACTCGTTGACGACGTGGTTGCCGACGTTGTGTGTATCCAGGAGTCGAAACTGAGTACCGTCACTCGTGACGTTGTAATCGCAATGCTTGGCTTGCGTTTTTCGGATTTTGCCTGCGTCCCCGCGAATGGCTCCAGGGGCGGGTTGCTCGTCGCGGTTCGTGGGCCAGACATCTCCATCGCCAACGTGCTGGCCGGTTCCTACTCGGTTTCCGTCAAGCTTTCGGGCCCTAGGATTGGGGACCCTTGGTGGCTATCCACGGTGTACGGACCACAAGGGGTAGCCGAGAAAGAGCTGTTCCTGGAGGAGGTCGCCGCGGCGCGTGACGCCTGCGAAGGGCCTTGGGTCGTCATGGGCGACTTCAATCTCATTCTTGACGAGACTGACAAGAGCAACGGCAGGGTGAACCGACGGCTCATGCAGGAGTTCCGGCATTGCGTCGGTGATTTGGAGCTCCAGGACTTGCATTTGCACGGGAGGTTGTTCACTTGGAGCAACGAGAGGGAGTCTCCCACGCTGATTCGCCTGGATAGGGCATTGGTTTCGCTCGATTGGGATGAGCGCTTTCCAGACTCCTTCCTCCAAGCGCTCTCCTTAGATTCCTCGGATCACTGCCCGCTTCTGCTCCACACACACACAGATGTTGTTCGCGGTGGCAAACCGCGGTTCCACTTCGAGAGCTTTTGGCCCAAACTTGACGGCTTTGAGGACGCGCTTCAGCGCGGGTGGCAATGCAACGACCCCGTCGCCGATCCGTACAACCGGCTTGATCAGCTCTTCCGCAATCTAGTTCGAGCTCTACAAAGTTGGTCGGCCAAGAGAGTTGGTACTGTAAGAGATCAGCTGCTAATGGCCCGGGAGGTGATATTGAGACTCGAACGGGCACAAGACTCGCGGCTGCTCTCCCCGGCAGAAGCGCGTCTCCGTGCTGACATCAAGCTAAAATGCTTGGGCCTGTCCTCGCTCGAGCGCACCATCGCGCGGCTGCGATCAAGGGTACGCCAGCTCTCTGACGGCGACGCGAACACCAAGTTCTTTCACACGGTGGCGAGAGGGAAGAAGAAGAGCCTGGCCCTCCATGAACTGCGTTCCGAGGGTCAAACCGCCGTGTCCCATGACGACATGTCCTCCATGTTGTACCAGTTCTTCGACCAGATCTTTGGCACTGCAGCGGTTCGGGAGCGGGCGATCGACTTGGAGACCTTAGGCATATGCCCCATCGACCTCGCCGCCCTCCACGAGCCGTTCTCGGAGTCGGAGGTATTAGCGGCCATTGGGCAGCTCCCTGCCGATCGCGCCCCGGGCCCGGACGGGTTCACAGGTGCGTTCTACAAGGCCGCCTGGAATACCATCAAAGTTGATGTCCTCGCGGCGCTGAACTCCTTCCACTCTGGTCGCGGATGGGGGTTCGAGAAACTGAACAATGGCTTAATAGTCCTGCTGCCGAAGAAGCCGGACGCGGTGTCTCCCGGTGATTTTCGTCCTATTGCCATGGTGCACAGCTTTGGCAAGCTTGTGTCCAAGATCCTAGCTTTGAGGCTCGCACCTTTTATGCCGTGCCTCGTTTCCACAAATCAAACCGCCTTCGTGCGTAAGAGATCGATCCTCGACAGCTACAAGTATGTGCAGTGCGCCGCTGCGGTTTTTCGCAGGAGGAAAATACCGAAGCTCCTCCTCAAACTGGACATCTCCAAGGCGTTCGACTCCCTCGCTTGGAGTTTCTTGCTTGAGATCCTGCTGAAGCTCGGCTTCAGTACTCGTTGGTGCAATTGGATTTCAATCTTGCTGTCTACAGCTTCCTCCAGGATACTGCTAAACGGCGTTCCTGGGGCACCGATCACACATCGCAGAGGGGTGCGCCAGGGGGATGCCCTCTCTCCACTTCTCTTCATCATCGCCATGGAGGTTCTTAACAAGCTGTTCTGCAAGGCGGACGATGTCGGGATCCTTAGACCACTTGGTCCGTCAGCTGTCAAATCCAGATGCAGCTTCTATGCAGATGATGTGATTTTATTCATGGAACCAGTCGTGGAAGAAGTTGAAGCCATCAAGAGCCTCCTGCTGCTATTTGGAGATTCCGCTGGCCTGAAGATCAATCTGGCCAAGTGCTCTGTGTCTCCTTTGTCAGGCCGTGAGACAGATCTCGCCGGCGTTGTGTGCTCCTTGGGTTGTAAGATCGTCGAGCTGCCTGTCACTTACTTGGGCCTGCCGTTGCATTCGGGGGCCATCCCCAAGACCAAAGTACAGGGACTCGTGGACAAGGTGGCGGCCAGACTGCCAGCGTGGCGAGGATCGATGATGTCCCGTGGTGGTCGCCTTGTGTGGATTAAATCAGTCATGACGGCGGTGCCGATCTACGCGATGATGGCCAACGGTATTCCAACTTGGGCACGAGAGGAGATTGAGGCCTGCTGCAGACGCTTCTTGTGGGCGGGCGCGGACGCTTCTGTACGCGGCAAATGCGCCGTGGCCTGGCCCGTGGTCGCACGACCATATGAGTTCGGCGGCCTTGGAGTATTGGATTTGCGCCTCATGGGCTTGGCTCTTCAGGTTCGCTGGCTTTGGCTTCAACGCAATCCCGCGGACGATGACCGGGCCTGGACGGAGCTACCTCTGAAGGTCGCCCCAGATGTCCGGTGCCTGTTCCATGCGTCTGCGAACTTTGAGGTCGGCAACGGGCAGCGGACGTTGTTCTGGAAGGACAGATGGATCGCCGGTTCGTCGGTCGAAGACATCGCTCCTGCGCTGATTGGTCTCGTGGCCAAACGGACAAGATCGTCACAGTCCGTAGCCGTGGCCTTGCAAGGGAATCAATGGATCAGAGAGCTGAGGGGAGGATTTTCGGTTCAGGCGATCTCTCAATACCTGAAGCTGTGGGACGCTGTGCGAGAGATCAACCTTTCTCCTTCGACCCCGGACAGGTTGTTGTGGCGTTGGTCGTCTGACGGCCATTTCAGTGTGCGGTCGGCGTACCAGCTGCTCCATGAAGGCTCTCTCCACCTACCCGAGATCGCGATCGTGTGGAAGACGTGGGCGCCGTTGAGGGTCAAAATCTTCTTGTGGCTTGCCTGGCGGAGGCGGCTCTGGACCGCAGACAGGCGACGGCGTCACGGACTCGATGCGAGAACCACTTGCTACCTCTGCAATACAGCGGATGAAACTTGCGACCATCTACTGGCCACTTGCAGCTTCTCCCTTCGAGTTTGGGATGGCATTTTGTCGCAATTCGGGCTTCACAGACCGTCGCTAACGGACTGCAGTTCAGTCCTTGGTTGGTGGCAAAGTGTGCGGGAGCTGTGGCCACCGGGCGCCAGGAAGGGCGGTGATTCTCTCTTTGCGTTGGTGACTTGGGAAGTTTGGAAAGAGAGAAATGCAAGGTGCTTCCGGAGTGAGGCATCCTCAGTTGACGCCGTAGTTTCTTCCGCTCTTGGTGTTGCTAGCGAGTGGGTGAGAGCGGGCGCGAAAGCCCTTGGTTGTATTCTGAGCGAGTAGTCGGCTCTGTGTTGAGCTGGTTGGCCAGCTCTTGTTTTTGTATTTGTGTTCGTAATCTTCTTCTATTAACAAAGATGCGCAGCTCTCCTGCGTATTCGACAAAAAAAAATTTAGTGGCTTTCTATTTCTCCATCTTCGCTCTTCATTTTTGGATAGCCTGCTTCATTCTCTATTCAGTCCGTAGATTTACCGAGTCTATAGGATTAGCCTACACTTTTTCTCTAAAATCTATTTTAGAGAGTAGCTAAATCAGTAAATTTAGCTAGTCTTTTTAGCTAATCTGTTGGAGTTGCTCTAAGCTGTTTAGCTAGGCACCACCAGGCAGGCGATGGGACCTCGGCGGCGCGCAGCGCCCCAGCGTCCTCGTCGGCTCGTTGCAGATTATCGCTGCGATTGTGACAAGGTAGAACTGTCGCCGGCTGCCTGCGCCTCTCGGCCTGGGCAGCAAGTGGTAACGGTGACCACGCCCGTGGTTGGAAAAGCTCGGTGTTTGTCGGCATGATGAGGAGGGTGTTGAAAAATTATCATGGTCTAAGATTAATTTGATAATACAGCATAAAACAAAAAAACTAGATCTACTAGCAGATAATATTTATGACATTAGAACAGAACAGATCTAAACTAACTTAACAAGATTAACATATAAAATAAGAATTGACAACGGTTCTAACCATAAAACCGTCATTGCTACAAATTGAAATTGCAGATTTACTTACAGTGATTTCTACGAGTGTTGTAGAGGAACTCGAGCGGACGTGCGCGAAGCACTTTCCAGGAACCTGATTCGCCGGCACTCGTGCACGTCGTCAAAACGCCGACGGTGGTTAAGATGCATCTGTCCTCCGACTGAAGGACGTCTACCCTTTATAGACGAGCTGCCGCAACCCCTTGATTCAATCTGCTAAATTTCAGGAACCGCCCCCTAGAATATCTCGACGTGCAACCGTCTGGAGATCTCGCACGTAACGTCGTTTAGAACTCGTCACGACGCGATCGTGCATCGTCGCAAGTCACATGTCACGCGATAAATAACGCATAGCGCGAGCGAGCGTGTGCATGTGTGGCAGCCTTCATAGCTCTTTATTTGTATCATGTGAAGAGTAGGGAACACTCCCACATATAAATTAATTCTCCTATCTAGATGAGTGGAACTAAAGTAAGTCTCATACTATCTCTACATACCAGCTTGGTTTTCTTATTGAATTGGGCCACACACACCGTCCGTCCCTCTGCCCCTCTGCCTAGCGCCCTACACATCTGCACGGGACGCTTGAGCGATGCATTTGGATTGCTCGAGGTGGCAGTGGCAGGGCCCCTGCGATGCGAGGACGGTGGCGCAGCCGGGTGCGACAGGCTGCAGCCGTGGTATGGTATCCCACACCAGTGTGTACTCATTGGCGCAGTTAATTTCAGCTTGCCTCCCTTGCTTATCGTTTTTACTTCGCTGCACGCCTGATGTGATGGAGTCACTGGTCACACTAGACCGTCATAAACCAATGAGCCAATCCGATAATAACTATAATTTAGTCCAGGCTTATTCAGCATAATTTGTTTTAATCTATTCGTCATCTAAAATTCCTATAATGATTTTTATTTTCTCGTAAATACGCTTGTTACAAACCTGCTCAGACCTAGAATATTCAAGCGAAGAGCCGAAGACGAAGACATGGCGTTCTAAAAAAAAGAGGGGGGGGGGGGGACAAGGTCAGACCGACGGCGTGCAATGGGAGTTATTGAATTCGACTGCTGACGGCCCATCGTATGTCTGAATAAACCGGCCTGCCGCATAGTTGAATCATACCCAAGTCTGTGGGCCTTATGGTCATGCGTACCTATTGGGCCAACATGGTGTCGCCTTCCTGTTTATCGTCTAGCCAATCTTATTAGTCCTGTTAACCTTGTGGAATTCTAGATGCAACCTGTATATGATCGCACCGCGCCAATCATGCATGAGAGATGTGGCTAGATGTCCCGTTGTCCACACATCAAGTCATCAACGGCATTAAATTAATCACCAACAACCTTGCTACAATCAAACAATTTTAGGACCAGTCTCATAGAGTCCATACGTCGTTCGGCATACTCACATTTGACACAAAATCATTCATCCAGTTAGTGGTGGCATGGTGAGCAGTGTCTTCCACTTCTGCAGAAACGATACCCAAGAGAATTAACATCAATTGGTTTGTTAGGAATTTAAAAAAAAAAATTGACATCCTTATTTTCCTGAACCGAACCTTGATCAATTTGGCCACATCCATTCCAGAGAAACGGCAACATTTGTTTTGTTTCTGACAATATTATATAGGGAAAACAAGCTTCCAATTGAAGTGATGGCTGAAAATAATGGTTTATTGTGGGCGGAGGAACCAGAACATGGCCTCACAGCAGCTGGTCCCAAAAGAGCAGAGGAGGAAGAGGTGGAGCACTATATGGATCTTGGTTTTGATGCAGAAGGAGATGATCCAACGGGAGCTGACGAAAGATAGCTGCGAGGCTAACCGGACGAGTACTTCCTAGTGTTATCAGTGGGCTGAACATTAAGAGCAGATCCTTGAAATATACAATCATAGGAAGTGGTGGTCTTAAGGCCGAAGTATCTGGATGGAGACATGGAGTGGATCTTGACAAGAAAACATGCTCATGTGGCCAATGGAAGATTTCAGGCAAGCCTTGCACCCATGTTGAAAATTTTGAATAAGTCCATCTTTATTTGAAAAATAACTAGCCAAATCGATAGTAGATAATTTAGTAAATGCATGTATGACGAATTTAGAATAAGTCCATCTTTATTTGAAAATTAACTAGCCAAATCGGTAGTAGATAATTGGTGGCCTCTTGTCATTTTGCAATACAGTACTGAATCGAACCCTCTTTTGTGAACGTAAGGAAAATGGTCCAGTTTTCACCAAGGAAGTGCAGTAGGCTTCCAGCACGTAGGCTTTACCGCTGCACCATCAATAGGTGAACCATAATATCAGTTGGTATGAAAGCACTTCAACATACACGTGTCTTTCCACATTGCATACTGTAGTTGTTGTTGTGCCACTATGCTCTACCAGTCTATCCCTTCTTCCCCATCTCTTACCAAAACTTCACGAATTGGACCCAATGTCTAAAATGCATGCATTTTATAGTTTAGAACGTCAAAATACGGTTTCAACCTCTAATTAGAGTTTTGATGTTAAAAGTCTTACTTTTTGTGGTTTATTCATTCATCAACGCGTAGCCGTGTAGGGGAGGGATGGGAGGAGAATTTCCGGGTACAGACGTGCTCATGCTCCTGTCAATAACCGTATCAAGGCTCATTGATTGCAGATCGCAACTCTTGCCGGTCTTCCATTCCATGGGCGCAGCGCGCGGCTGCCAAACTCTTTTCTGGAATTCATTGCCATGCCAGCCGGAGATTCGAGAGGGCCCAATTTGGTTTCCGACACGAACGGGCAGACTCCAACTACGCGTTCGACGGGCCGAAACGGAGTTATGGCTGACGCCGCCTGTGCGCAGCCTTCTCGCATGAGACGCCGCCAAAAGGGACCGCCCAGCGACGTGCCCGCGCGCGCCACTTTGCGACCCTGCACCAGGCTGGCTCGGCCTGCCCTACTGGCCCAGCCCTAGGTTGGCATGGCCCAGTTGATGCAAATCCCTTTGTTTGTGTTGCTGTACAAAATGAGCTCGGCCCAGGCGAGAACGTGTTTGTGACCTTTACAGACAGCTGGGCTAAGAGGCCAACTGCCCAACTGCCAAACTGGGAATATGTTTGGCAGCTGGCTGTGGTCGGCCTGGCCCATAGACAGGAAATAGAGATGGACATTGCTAACATAAAAAAGAGATGGACATTGCTGAAAGAAAATAGAGGATTAGAACAACATATGTCAATTGAACAATACAAGCATCAACTGAGTTAGCCTCAGACAAATTTAACTTAACTTCATCAATTATTGTCATTGCTGGCTACAAGTTACAATCAAAGAAGCCATCTTTATTTTCATGTGATCTTCCTCAGAATAACATATCCATCTGCAACAGGTAGTTGGGCATCCATCTGCAACATATCCATCAAAGAAGCCAGGCAAGATTGACAATAGCAATGATTTTCCTCAGATATAATTGCCATTTTCATGTGATCTTTTAACTTGGAGCATAAGGAACATAGCTGGGCAGCCATGAAACCATGATATTCATCCAACCCAGCCATCAAGTCATCTATGGTGGATAACAGTTGCATTGGGCATGGATGTGCCCCATGGTTCCATGGCAATAATCACAACATGGTGGAAACAACATAATTTTCAGCATATGCCCAATACCTCACAATTTAAAGATCATCCACATTAACACGGGCAATAATGACAACATGGTTCCATGGCAATTATGTCATCATAGGCATAAAGGAAAGCACAAGTAAACACGGGCCTCAGCTGCACTACAACACATCAAATGCAAATGCTCCTCAGATTAGTGTATATAGCATCATTGGCCAAGTAAAAACTTCAATCATAATATGAAATGTTTGAGCCTTACAGTAAAAACTTCAATCATAGTAAAAACTTCAATCATAGTAAGAATACAAATAGTGCCTTACAATAAGTTTGAGCCCAATAGCATTGGGTTCAAATGGTGTCCACCCAAATGTTACCTATTGTTAGCCACCCTCCTAGGTAAATTAGACAAAAGGACTGGTGGGAGTAAACCAGACTGCACACCAAAATGTCTACAACAAACTATTCCTAGTTGTAGTCAAAAGAGAGAGTGGGCAGGAAGAGAGAGTGGGTGGTGGTGCACACCAACATGTAATTCACCTACATGTAGTAGTTCTTGGCTAGGAATGTCCTAAGCCAAATGTTTCTATGTGCCTCAGTCATGTGAACAAAGCCCCTGCCTTGAGCCTTGTTGTCCAGGAGGAAGGTGTAGGCAACAATCAGTGCCTCCTCAGAATAGCCAGGCATCTCCAACAGCATACAAAACTTGATGAAAGTGCTTGTGTACTGTCTGAATGGACCTCCTAAAGGCCTGGTGCACAACTCTGAACCTTTGGTTGTGACCAACAACATGCAAGAACATGGCAACTTGCTCCTCTACTGACACCCCCTCCCTATCAGTTACCAGTCCCCTCTCTCAATAGGTCGTGCATAAAGCAAAAAAAGGGGCTCTCTTCATCCTAAGCATGGAAATGCACTCTACATCAGTGGAGTTGTAAATCATGTTGAGGGTCCTCTGTCTGTGAAGTTCACTTTGTTCCCTAAGTACATAGACTAGAGGGTCAGGCTCTACTTCAGGATCAAACCTTTTTCTTTTAAGCCTAGTTGTAACAAATGAAACCATCACTACTGTCAAGGCAGCTGCTTGCTTACACAACAGCTCGCGGCTCAAAGAGGGATCCATCTACATGCATATAACAATGATACAAGAATTAATCTAATCATACCCTGCTTGGCCTCAGCATGTTTGCAAAATGAATCGGTAAAGAAAAAGAACACGGCTGCATCATCTATATGATACCTCCAAGTGAACGTAAAGGACAACATCATCGACCAATTTAATATAAATCCAAAGCAAACCACATGAAAATCAAACTCGCAGCAGGTATAACATGAACAACACACTGTACAAAACCCGAACTCATGAAGCATGAACCAGAAAATAGAACGATTGGGGGTTGATTTCACCTTGGGGTCAAGGTCGTAGCAACGGAGACGGAGCAGATCTAGAAGTATAGGAAGCAGATCGACCAGAGACGAAGCGACGAAGCAGATGCCCAACGCCACGGAGTCCCAGCACCAGGCGGAGCTGGACGCAGCCACGACGCACAGCCACTCGCCGCCGGTCTCTCACGAGGGAGGGAGGGGGTGGAAGAAGAACGAGCAGCGAGAGGAGGGGAAAAGGAGGGTGCACCGTCGCCATATATAGCCGCAAGAGGATTCACCGGAGCGCTCCTTCCCGCGCGCGCAAAAACCTCACCATTCCCGCGCGAGCCCGCGCGAGCTCCCGCCAGCCACCTCGCCCGCCGCCACATTCCGCCAGTGCGCCGCGCGCAGCCGCGCTCCCAGGAAACGAACCCTAGCCACGTTTCCTGGGAGTCACCCAGAAGGCAGCCTTTTGGCTGTTTTCAGCCAGGCCGCGAAACGGGCCAACCTTGCAAACAAGGCTAGTTGCAGCCCACGGGCGCAACCGGGCTACTGGGCCACCCTCCCAAACCAGAGGCGGATCCAAGGGGTGGGCAAAGGGGGCCATGGCCCCACCTCAATTTTTATATGTTATTATACCTAGATTTAGATATACATCAAAATAAAAAACTTTGTATAGTAGGTACAACCAAATCTAATAAAACCTAGTTTTGATTTAACTTTTTCTCGACAGTCCATTGCTCAGCCCGCTCTCCATCCAAGTCATTCCATTCCTTCCTCTAACAGCTAGCTACTCGACCTACTCGTGGCTCGATCGCTCCTTCGATCATGACTGGATCGGTATTGGGTGACCAAACCCGTCCGCTACCAGTGTCACCTTGTCTTCTCATCACCCGTTAGTTCATCGAGTTGTCGGGATCGCACACGCAGTGCCACTACTTTGCCTCCTAGTCCACATCGACTGGTGGGCAAGCTATTGGTGGGATCCTGCCTTGCCACCATGGTGCCACCACCATCTGCCCTCACTATGTCACCAGGGTCCCACCACATCGTCGCAATGCAACAATTGTTGTCGCTTGCCACTGCCTACAGCCGCTTGCCCTTGCTGCCCCTCGCATGTGGCTATCTCATAATCGCCATCTCAAGGCAGACTCGCCACAGCGACGCGCCGATGAGGCCGCTTCACCCTGGTGCTATCCCCTCGCCCCTTGTTGGCCCACCCCTTTCTCTATCTCCGCCTTTCCTCTAGGGTGGCCAAAATGGTTTTCTGATATTCATACCAGTTTGGAACGCTCCTAGTATTATCACCTAACCTCGTTATTATCATGAAGCTATTTTTATCTAGTCGCCTAGTATCGTGATTTGTCTCTTATGGTGTCGCCTCACCTAAAATTTTATTCTGTGTCCGCCATTGTCCCAAACACGCCCTAGACGTGTGTCGGTGTGCGCCCTATCGTGACGGCCGACGGCTTGCCGAAGGCTTTTCGATTATTCTTGTTTCACGTGGATTGGATATGATTAAAAAAATTATGAAAGATTTTGATTTATTTAAGATTAAAACTCATCCAATTCTACTCAATTCACATGAATTGAGTGCAAAACGAACATGTCCTAATTTGGCTTTGCTAAGGTACATACGTGTGTGCCAGGCTATTAGTGTGGGTGGCTACACGCGAATCTAGCGTGCCGACGGGGGTTGGAGTGGATCATCACGAGCAGGGCTTACGGATTAGTAGTTCGTCAGATCGGAACGCAACATAAGCACTAGGGGGCAACGATTGCTAACTAGTAGAGTATATGGTCACGCAGGCCGTGTTCCGTTGGTCTGACGGTCTGGCCACAAGAAGTTATTTATTTAATTATTTTGGTCTCGCCTCACATTATTTATTTTGGTCCGGCGGATTAGAGATTGCAATAGGGAATCCTGGATTCTCCACGGGAATTCTTTTATAAATGTGTTTATTTTGATATACATATAATGATTTTTTACATCTGACAATGCGTATAAGTGACAATATTTTACATTAATAACATATGAAATATATCCTAATTATAATTTTGTAACACCCGGCTTTAAGGAACAAAGCCAGGTGCATCTCATACATGCGCCAAGAAGACAACACATATAATAACAGAGTGTATAGAGATAAATGTCATAGAACATCAGAGTATTTATTACATAGCGGAAGACTTATTACAAAATAAAAGATAAAAGTAAAACGAACTAAGGATCGTCGGCGCCAATGTCGACTGGGAAACGCCACCTAGATCAGATCGAACTCCTCAGTGTTAGGCGGCTCCTCCTGAACCACCTGATCATCTCCTGTGGGGGGGTGTGAGACAGCAAGGGTGAGCTCACACATGATCATAGCTCAACAAGTTGTGGGGAACCAGTGGACATAAACTCACAAAGGTGTGAGTCCATGTGATGTGTAAGGCTAATCAAAGATAGGGGTTAAAGCTGAGCATTGCTTTTAAGTAGTTGGTCAAAATTTTATTAGCAATTACTAAGTGTAAGTAAATACCAAACCATAAGTAAAGTAATAGAACAAAATTAATAACAAACCCATGCAATGCAAATGACAAAATTGAATTTAAGTTCCATAATTTAAACATCAGAGAGTCCTGAGCTGCTCGTGACCGTGAGCTCGGCTAGTATACCAGTTTTACACTCTGCAGAGGTTGTACCCTTTACCCACAAGTCTGTTACCCATCTGCCAAGGGGTCATGAATCCCATACACCTCTACCTAGGAAGCGCGGCAGGGCAACACTACGAGGCCTTTACAAAGTTCCACTAGCTTCCGAATACCCGCTACAGTTTATAGGAAGTTCCAATGCAGGGTTCCTGGCTGACTGCCATCCCAGCAAAATCAACCAGGGACCTCCCTACACTGACCACTCCCCTACTGCCCTTGCCCCTTTCGGGTAAGGTAGTCTTCCACTAGCTTCCCTAATTAGTCAGCCAAGGGGTCCCATTCCTCCCTTGTGGTGGCACGTGTTACTCAGGTTAAGCTCTATGTTCCAATTAACATTAATGATATCAACATGAACATAAACAGAATAACAACAAGAATTGGAACATAGAGGTAATAAATGATTATCCCAAAACCATATAAAGCAATAGCAAACTACCCAAGTGATTCAGGGGTAAACAAGGTAATGAGATAAGCAATCTAGGGTGACCTATTGGGTCCCATCAAAATTAACCTATGCATGGATAAGTGATATTAAAGAACATTATTGGGTAAAAAGTGGTCAAGGGCACAACTTGCCTTCAATGAGCTCCTGCTCAGCTACTTCAACCTGCTGCTCACCAGGATCCTCGGTAACGGGCTCTTCTACTCGCCACAATACAAACAAGCACAGGATACAGGGAAAATTAACATTACACCAAGCATGTAAACAAAATACACAGAGACATTCTACATAATAAAATAAAATTCTAGGAACAGGAATCATAATTTTTGGAGTTATAGGATTTAAGTTATGCATTTTCAAAGGTTTTATGTGCTTTAAATAGGATTAAGTGATAAATAAATTTCTTACTGTTTTCATGACATAACAGAGGCTCTAGGTGATAAAGAATAAAATTATAAAATTTTAGGAACTGGAATGGAGTAATTTGGAGTTAGTATGAATTCTCTATGAATTATTGAAGTTCTAGCCATTATTTTCCTATTAAAAATCCATTTATAAATCATTTTCTCTGGTTTTATTATGTTCTGGACCGGGCCTCAAATTTGCAAAAGGGCAGGGGCTCTGGCGCAAGAAACCAGAGACACAGTGTATAGTGACTAAGGGACGGCGGGTTGTTTTCAAATAAACAGAGGGTCTCTTATGAAAAAGTGCCTGGCCGAAGGGGTATCGAGCGTTTCTGGCCGCCCGATCTGCAATCTGGGGTCCAGATTAGATCAACACACTTGCGAACCGGTACGCACTACTGGCCATCGGATCGGTGATAAACGGTCTCGATTTAAAATAACCCGATTGAATCCTGTACGTCAGACTCCAATCGAACGGCTCATGTCTAACTCCAAAGCGGTATCCTGGCCACGCGATCGCAACCCTGCGATAGCATCCAACGGCCAGGGCCATTTCTTCTTCCCTCGACACTCTCTCTCTTCTCACTGCGACCCGAGCTCGACGGAGCTACAGCCCACAGTGGCGGGTTCGCCGGAGTGAAGTCCCCAGGTGCCCCCAAGGCCTAATCCCTACCCTGGTAGCAGTGATATGGGGTAAGATTATAGCGAACCCAATCCGGGGAACGATGCACCGACGACGATCATGAAGACGACAGGTTACGCGCAGGCGGATCCTTGGCGAGGCTAAACCACCGACGAGGAAATCCATGGTCACACGATGCGCGACAGTCGATGGCGCTTAATTATAAGAGTAGACGACATCAAGGCGAATGGAATGAGTGAGGCTTTACCCGCATTGGTGGACTTCGTTGCGAATCCTAGCTGGGCCAGAGCGCATTCCGGATCTCGGCCGCGGTGACCCAGACCCCGGCCTTCTCCAGGAACTCCCCGGCGAGGCTCCGATGATCCCCACGCCGAGCATGAGTCAGCAACGAGACCACACGTGTGCCGGCGACGCCTAGAGCAACACCACGAGGCGGGAACGGCTACACAGAGAAAGTTCACCGGTGGCGGCAATCGGCGGCATCCTCATTCTCTCGCTCTCATCTCACCTCCCGGTGTTCGATAATGGCATCCTCGCCCACGGCGAGCTTGCCGCAGCTAGATCCTATGGCCAAGGAAGGGTGCGACCCGGTCCCATATATGCTCCCAGGGTATTCGGTTGGACGAGAGCGCGCACCGTGGAGCGCGCCGAAGACTCCGGATTCCGTTTTGCTGGAGTGGACAAGAGAAGGGTGAAAGGCCTGACAGTGGGTCCCAACGGTCACAGACAGAGTGAAAGGAGCGGGCGTGAGAGGGGATAGCGGGCGGCGGCTGACAGTGGGCCCCACACGTAAGTGAGACCGGGCATGGCTTTGGGCTGGCGGGAGGTGAGGTGTGAAGTGGGCCAAATTTTGGTTCCCAGGCCCAAGCGGTTTTCCTTATGTATTTTCTTTTTTTATATATATATTTTGTTTTGTTTTCCCTTTGAGTTTGGAGTTCAAAATTCAAAATTCAAACTTACAATGTGCTAAAGCTCCCTCAGATTAAGGGTACAATTTTGCTTATAATATTATTTTATTTATTTATTTATTTGTCCATACATTTTCTTCTCTTTCTCCACTTATAAATTCTAGTTTATCTTTTATATTCCACCTTCCCTTTTTGGGATTTTAATATATTTCCTGTCTTTTTATGTTGTCACAAAATGCACAAAAAATAAATCCAGCATGATGCAAAATTTTGTGGCATATCTTTTATTTATATATTTTTTTTAAATAAGGTGTTCACATGTCATGATAAGTATAGATCACAAAATATTGGGCTCTCCTCTATTTTCACTATTTACATTTTTGGGTATTACAAATCCTACCCCCCTTAAAAATAATCTCGTCCTCGAGATTTAGGAAGAACGAGGGAAAAGGTGGGGAAAATCTATACGAAGCTCTTCTTCTCTTTTCCATGTTGCTTCATCCTCGCTATGGTGACTCCATTGCACTTTGCACATCTTTATCACCTTATTTCTTGTAACTCGAGTCAAGGTATCCAAAATCTTGATCGGGTACTCCGTATAAGTCAAATCACCTTGAACACTGAGCTCTTCCATTGGTAACTGTTCCTCGGGAACACGGAGACACTTCTTAAGTTGAGACACATGGAATACATTATGCACATCCGATAGACTATCCGGTAACTCGAGTTGGTATGCCATCTCCCCAACTCGCCTAAAGATCAAGAATGGTCCAATATAGCGAGGGGACAATTTGCCCTTAACTTTAAATCTCCTCATTCCACGAAGTGGTGACACCTTGAGATATACATAATCTCCTTCTTCAAATTCCAGTGGTCTCCTTCTATTATCAGCATAGCTCTTTTGCCTGGTTTGAGCCACTCTCAAATTCTCTCGAATTATACGGACTTGTTCTTCTGCTTCTTGGATCAGTTCAGGCCCAAAGAACTGTCTTTCTCCAGTCTGATCCCAATATAGAGGAGTCCTGCACTTCCTCCCATACAAAGCTTCAAAAGGTGACATCTTCAGACTGGCCTGATAGCTATTGTTATACGAGAACTCAGCATAAGGCAGACTCTTATCCCAACTTCCTCCATGCTGAAGGGCACATGCTCTCAACATATCTTCCAATACTTGATTAGTCCTTTCAGTCTGTCCATCCGTCTGAGGGTGATAAGCGGTACTGAAATTCAACTTCGTGCTCATGTTCTCATGAAAGCTTCTCCAAAATCTTGAGGTAAACTGCGAACCTCGATCAGACACGATCTTCTTTGGTACTCCATGTAAACACACAATCCGAGCCATATATAACTCTGCTAGCTGAGAACCTTTATAAGTAGTCTTGACAGGAATAAAGTGAGCCACTTTAGTCAATCTATCCACAATCACCCATATTGCATCATATCCTTTCTGGGTGCGAGGCAATCCAGTAATAAAATCCATACCAATCTCTTCCCATTTCCACTCGGGTATCTTCAGTGGATGCAATAGTCCAGCTAGCCTCTGGTGTTCAGCCTTAACTCTTTGACATACATCGCACATAGCCACATGTGCAGCTACATCTCTTTTCAATCCATACCACCAATACTTCCGTTTCAAATCCTGATACATCTTGGTACTACCAGGATGAATAGAATAATCCGAATCATGGGCCTCCTTTAAAATAGTCTCTCGCAGGCTTTTAACATCAGGAACACACATCCTGTCCTTGAACCATACGGTGCCCTGCTCATCTTCCGTGAATTCCGGAACTCGACCTTCAGTAATCAGGTCCTTAATCTCTTTTATCTTAGCATCACCAATTTGTCCTTTGCGGATCTCTTGCTCCAAAGTAGGTTCCACATCAATAGTAACTCCTTCAGTATGAGCAACTATCCCCAGGTTAAGTCTCCTGAAATCCTCAACAATCTCATCGGGTAGCTGGGCAACAATAGCTGAATGAGCATGCTCTTTGCGACTCAAGGCATCTGCAACCAAATTTGCCTTGCCCGGGTGATAGTGAATCTCCAAATCATAATCCTTAATAAGCTCCAACCAACGGCGTTGCCTAAGGTTGAGATCCTTCTGAGTGAATATATACTTCAGACTCTTATGATCCGTATATACTTGGCACTTGGTTCCCATAATGTAATGTCTCCAAATCTTAAGCGCATGCACAACGGCTGCCAATTCCAAATCATGAGTGGGGTAGTTCAATTCATGCTTCCTCAACTGACGAGATGCATAGGCAATCACATGTCCTTCTTGCATAAGCACACATCCAAGCCCTTGGCCACATGCATCACAATAAATGTCAAATCCTTTCTGTAGGTCTGGCATAACCAATACTGGTGGCGACATCAACCTCTTCTTCAATAGATCAAAGCTGTCTTGACACTTCTCGTCCCACTTAAATTCTTTTCCTTTCTCCAAAAGCGAAGTCATAGGTTTAGCAATCTTAGAAAATCCTTCGATAAACCTCCGATAATATCCAGCAAGTCCCAAGAAACTCCGAATCTCAGTAACTGTAGTGGGTACTCTCCACTCCATTATCTCCTTAACTTTAGCAGGATCCACTGAAATTCCTCCATTAGAAATAATATGTCCAAGGAATGGTACCTTATCAATCCAAAACTCGCACTTGCTGAACTTAGCATAGAGTTGATTATCTCGTAGCTTCTGTAGCACCAACCTCAGATGTTCCTCGTGATCACTATCACTCTGAGAATAAACAAGAATATCGTCGATGAATACCACGACGAATCTGTCCAAATACTCCATAAACACCTTGTTCATTAAGTTCATAAAATAGGCTGGTGCGTTGGTTAATCCAAACGACATAACAGTAAACTCATATAATCCATATCGAGTCGAGAAAGCCGTCTTAGGAATATCCGATGGTCTAATCCTCATCTGATGGTATCCCGATCGGAGATCAATCTTCGAAAATACTCTTGCTCCTCTCATTTGATCAAACAAATCCTCAATGCGGGGCAACGGATACTTGTTCTTCACCGTAGCATCATTAAGAGATCTATAATCCACACACATCCGCTGCGATCCATCCTTCTTCTGTACAAACAAAACCGGTGCTCCCCAAGGTGAGGAACTCGGACGAATGTACCCAGCCTATTGTAACTCTGTTAATTGCTTCTTAAATTCCTTTAGTTCTTCTACGGACATCCTGTATGGCCGTTTAGAAATAGGGGCAGTTCCAGGTAGAAGATCAATTACAAACTCAACTTCCCTATCTAGTGGCATCCTTGATAACTCCTCTAGAAAGACATCCGGAAAATTTCTAACTGCACGGATGTTGCCACCCACAAACTTCTCATTTTCTAAAAATGTCGCTAGTCTGATGGTGGTAGTTACTGCAACTTCAACTTCAAATCTTTGTCCTTTGGAATTGGTGAGTTCTATGGTTCCTTTAGCACAGTGTATTAACTGCCTTTGCCTCTCTTAACCATGACATACCAAGGATCACATCTATAGTGCTCTCTTCTAACACTATAGGGGTAGTCCATCTGGGTTAGAAACACAGGGTACGAAAGAAAGGAAGACTTATAGACAAGACGAGTATTTACGAGGAATGTTACTACGGGGGATTTATTAGCTAAGTAGATTAGTGTGTCACCCACTAAAGCTAATACATTACCTTATAGTGGTACATGCTAAGATGCCCAACTATAATGTTGCAATCAATCAAAGAAGCAAATCAAGCATTTATCATCAGAACAATCAACCAACATTTTTAATAGAGAAAATAGTTTTCATTTTTTTGTCTTAGGTTCCCTATCTCTTAAAAAGATCATAATGGTAGGATTCCAAGGTGTGAAATCCATCTTGTCTTAGGATAAGATTAATCAGAGTAGAAAAGCAGAAGGTGAGACAAGACCAAAATGAGATGAGTATAGAATGAATCAGAGTAAGGTAAGTAGGAAAGGGTTTTGTCCATTTCTATCTAGGTTTCGTCCTACAGTCGACATTTCCTCTGATACCACTTCTGTAACACCCGGCTTTAAGGAACAAAGCCAGGTGCATCTCATACATGCGCCAAGAAGACAACACATATAATAACAGAGTGTATAGAGATAAATGTCATAGAACATCAGAGTATTTATTACATAGCGGAAGACTTATTACAAAATAAAAGATAAAAGTAAAACGAACTAAGGATCGTCGGCGCCAATGTCGACTGGGAAATGCCACCTAGATCAGATCGAACTCCTCAGTGTTAGGCGGCTCCTCCTGAACCACCTGATCATCTCCTGTGGGGGGGTGTGAGACAGCAAGGGTGAGCTCACACATGATCATAGCTCAACAAGTTGTGGGGAACCAGTGGACATAAACTCACAAAGGTGTGAGTCCATGTGATGTGTAAGGCTAATCAAAGATAGGGGTTAAAGCTGAGCATTGCTTTTAAGTAGTTGGTCAAAATTTTATTAGCAATTACTAAGTGTAAGTAAATACCAAACCATAAGTAAAGTAATAGAACAAAATTAATAACAAACCCATGCAATGCAAATGACAAAATTGAATTTAAGTTCCATAATTTAAACATCAGAGAGTCCTGAGCTGCTCGTGACCGTGAGCTCGGCTAGTATACCAGTTTTACACTCTGCAGAGGTTGTACCCTTTACCCACAAGTCATGTTACCCATCTGCCAAGGGGTCATGAATCCCATACACCTCTACCTAGGAAGCGCGGCAGGGCAACACTACGAGGCCTTTACAAAGTTCCACTAGCTTCCGAATACCCGCTACAGTTTATAGGAAGTTCCAATGCAGGGTTCCTGGCTGACTGCCATCCCAGCAAAATCAACCAGGGACCTCCCTACACTGACCACTCCCCTACTGCCCTTGCCCCTTTCGGGTAAGGTAGTCTTCCACTAGCTTCCCTAATTAGTCAGCCAAGGGGTCCCATTCCTCCCTTGTGGTGGCACGTGTTACTCAGGTTAAGCTCTATGTTCCAATTAACATTAATGATATCAACATGAACATAAACAGAATAACAACAAGAATTGGAACATAGAGGTAATAAATGATTATCCCAAAACCATATAAAGCAATAGCAAACTACCCAAGTGATTCAGGGGTAAACAAGGTAATGAGATAAGCAATCTAGGGTGACCTATTGGGTCCCATCAAAATTAACCTATGCATGGATAAGTGATATTAAAGAACATTATTGGGTAAAAAGTGGTCAAGGGCACAACTTGCCTTCAATGAGCTCCTGCTCAGCTACTTCAACCTGCTGCTCACCAGGATCCTCGGTAACGGGCTCTTCTACTCGCCACAATACAAACAAGCACAGGATACAGGGAAAATTAACATTACACCAAGCATGTAAACAAAATACACAGAGACATTCTACATAATAAAATAAAATTCTAGGAACAGGAATCATAATTTTTGGAGTTATAGGATTTAAGTTATGCATTTTCAAAGGTTTTATGTGCTTTAAATAGGATTAAGTGATAAATAAATTTCTTACTGTTTTCATGACATAACAGAGGCTCTAGGTGATAAAGAATAAAATTATAAAATTTTAGGAACTGGAATGGAGTAATTTGGAGTTAGTATGAATTCTCTATGAATTATTGAAGTTCTAGCCATTATTTTCCTATTAAAAATCCATTTATAAATCATTTTCTCTGGTTTTATTATGTTCTGGACCGGGCCTCAAATTTGCAAAAGGGCAGGGGCTCTGGCGCAAGAAACCAGAGACACAGTGTATAGTGACTAAGGGACGGCGGGTTGTTTTCAAATAAACAGAGGGTCTCTTATGAAAAAGTGCCTGGCCGAAGGGGTATCGAGCGTTTCTGGCCGCCCGATCTGCAATCTGGGGTCCAGATTAGATCAACACACTTGCGAACCGGTACGCACTACTGGCCATCGGATCGGTGATAAACGGTCTCGATTTAAAATAACCCGATTGAATCCTGTACGTCAGACTCCAATCGAACGGCTCATGTCTAACTCCAAAGCGGTATCCTGGCCACGCGATCGCAACCCTGCGATAGCATCCAACGGCCAGGGCCATTTCTTCTTCCCTCGACACTCTCTCTCTTCTCACTGCGACCCGAGCTCGACGGAGCTACAGCCCACAGTGGCGGGTTCGCCGGAGTGAAGTCCCCAGGTGCCCCCAAGGCCTAATCCCTACCCTGGTAGCAGTGATATGGGGTAAGATTATAGCGAACCCAATCCGGGGAACGACGCACCGACGACGATCATGAAGACGACAGGTTACGCGCAGGCGGATCCTTGGCGAGGCTAAACCACCGACGAGGAAATCCATGGTCACACGATGTGCGACAGTCGATGGCGCTTAATTATAAGAGTAGACGACATCAAGGCGAATGGAATGAGTGAGGCTTTACCGGCATTGGAGGACTTCGTTGCGAATCCTAGCTGGGCCAGAGCGCATTCCGGATCTCGGCCGCGGTGACCCAGACCCCGGCCTTCTCCAGGAACTCCCCGGCGAGGCTCCGATGATCCCCACGCCGAGCATGAGTCAGCAACGAGACCACACGTGTGCCGGCGACGCCCAGAGCAACACCACGAGGCGGGAACGGCTACACAGAGAAAGTTCACCGGTGGCGGCAATCGGCGGCATCCTCATTCTCTCGCTCTCATCTCACCTCTCGGTGTTCGATAATGGCATCCTCGCCCACGGCGAGCTTGCCGCAGCTAGATCCTATGGCCAAGGAAGGGTGCGACCCGGTCCCATATATGCTCCCAGGGTATTCGGTTGGACGAGAGCGCGCACCGTGGAGCGCGCCGAAGACTCCGGATTCCGTTTTGCTGGAGTGGACAAGAGAAGGGTGAAAGGCCTGACAGTGGGTCCCAACGGTCACAGACAGAGTGAAAGGAGCGGGCGTGAGAGGGGATAGCGGGCGGCGGCTGACAGTGGGCCCCACACGTAAGTGAGACCGGGCATGGCTTTGGGCTGGCGGGAGGTGAGGTGTGAAGTGGGCCAAATTTTGGTTCCCAGGCCCAAGCGGTTTTCCTTATGTATTTTCTTTTTTTTATATATATATTTTGTTTTGTTTTCCCTTTGAGTTTGGAGTTCAAAATTCAAAATTCAAACTTACAATGTGGTAAAGCTCCCTCAGATTAAGGGTACAATTTTGCTTATAATATTATTTTATTTATTTATTTATTTGTCCATACATTTTCTTCTCTTTCTCCACTTATAAATTCTAGTTTATCTTTTATATTCCACCTTCCCTTTTTGGGATTTTAATATATTTCCTGTCTTTTTATGTTGTCACAAAATGCACAAAAAATAAATCCAGCATGATGCAAAATTTTGTGGCATATCTTTTATTTATATATATTTTTTTAAATAAGGTGTTCACATGTCATGATAAGTATAGATCACAAAATATTGGGCTCTCCTCTATTTTCACTATTTACATTTTTTGGGTATTACAAATTTAAACGGGGACGGGGATCTCCGGCGGCGATTTTTTCCCGCGGGGAATGTGGATGGGGAAGAAATGTCCCCCGCAAGCGTTTGTGGGGATCCCTGTGGGGAATTTTTTTCAACGCGGGGACGGGGATGAGGAGCTAAAACCTAGGGAATTTTCCATTGTCATCCCTAGTCTGGCCACTGGCCTAATAAACCCCTCTATGACACGGTGTTAAAGGGTTTGCGCTGGTTCAGCTTGATATTTTTGAGTGGCTAACCTTAGACAAATGTGCCATAAAATATATGGTAATTTTTGGCATCTTAGTTATAGGCCCTTAGAGCATCTTCAATAGTTATATAAATTTAGCACCTAAATTATAGATTTAAAAAGTTGCTAAAACAATTTAAGGAGTAAAAAAATGTTTGGCTCCAACAATTCTCTATTTATTGGTTGCTATTTTTTGAAGTTATTAGTCACCTAAAAAAAGTGGGTTTGCTTTCTATTTTTAATTGAACTAGCGGCAAAGGTCAGTATCAACAGCATTCCCTGACGTCTTGGGAGGTCGAAGTTGTCAATGGAAGACCAGACGGTCGCAGCGACTGCGTAAAGGCATCATAGGAGGTGCTCTAACGGTGCCTCGTGACAAGAGGTTGTTTGGCAGTGACAGCATCAAGACGTCTATGCGTTAGAGATAGATTTGTGATCAACAGAGCGGTGTGACATCACGAAACAGTTGTCGGTGTATGCTTTTCGCGATGCACTTAGCACCAACGTTGATTTAGGGAGTCTCAACGAGGTTGATAAATGTGGGATGAAATTGGATTGTGTATGGAGTTTGTAAAATTAGGGACATGTTTTACATAATTGTTGGAGAAGAGTTTTCTCAAAACTTCTTAAATTCGTATTTAAGAAGTTTTCACAATATTGTTATATGATATAAGAGTTGATGTGCTTGGTAGTAGATCACATTTATGTTGGTTGATGAAAAAACTTGACAATAAGGATATGACAATTCGACCAGATCCATGAAAGGAGCTAAAAATCACAAAGAACACTATGCACCTTATACTAAGGCTACCCAATGCCGGTGGTGGAAAGCCATTAGACATTGACGAAGTTGTTGCTGCAAATAACTTGAGGGTCGATCTTAGTTTATCAAAGAAGATTTCCGCGTTGCAGCACTACCGAGCCAGCCGACCCGACCGGACTAGGTGCGTTGCCCCGTTTCAACTAGCCACCCACTTTGACACGTGCATAGGTTTCACCATTTGTGTTTGTTGTGATGAAAACTTTAAAACTAGATCCTACTTGACATATTGATCTGACCTTCACTATCACGAATAAATGGCTGAACAAATGAAGAATGGGTGATAGATTTTTTATGAAATGGCTGAACAAAAAACATAAATTACTAAAAAATCGAGGTGGTTAACATCAGTTCCATGGAATAGATGAACAACGCGAATAAGTGATATCAGTTTTTTATAGAATGGATGATATCAGTTTTACAGTGTATAGGCACACAATATCTCTACTTTGTATAACACAAATAGATATGAGATGCAGTGGTAGAAGACTTGCTTCGTACTAAATGAGCGGGGTTTGAATCACCCCATGATCTGACCTTCACTAAGGGCTTGTTCGGTTATTTTTAATCCATATGGATTGGAGGGGATTGATATGGATTGAGAGAGATTTTGATCTACTAGTGATTGAAACCCCCTCAATTCTCATCAATCTATATGGATTAGGGTAGAACTAAACAAACCGTAAATAGGAGAGTTGGAAACGTGTACCAGATTTTTTTTTCCGTTGGTGATGTGATGCGGGGTTTCCGAGAACTGAAGGTGCTTCCGCCATCCATGAGCCTCACCTCACGATCATATATAGGGCTTGTTCGCTGCGGCTGGATTAAAGCCGTTTGGACTGCTGCAGCTGCAATCCATAGAGAGAAAAATACTGTAGAAGCCGCAGCCGCAGCCGGATTAAAGCCGCAGCGAACAAGCTATATTAGGAGTATAATACAAAGCCGTATACACTACCGGAATCGCAGGCTTTGCCGAGTGTTGTATTCTTTGCCGAGTGTCTTTTGTCGGGCACTCGGCAAACAAGGCTTTGCCGAGTGCCGCACTCGGTAAAGTTAGGCACTCGGCAAAGCAACCTATACCGAGTGCTGAACACTCGGCACAGGGCGACACTCGGCAAAGATAATTTTGCCGAGTGTCAAACTCTCGGCAAAGGGGGCTCTCGGCAAACGGCCGTCAGCGGCCGTCCCAAAGCTGACGGCCGTCAGTCTTTGCCGAGAGTCAACGGCTGGCACTCGGCAAAGAGGTTCTGTGCCGAGCGCCACATAGTAGGCACTCGGCAAAGCATACTTTGCCGAGTGTCAACCCTAGACACTCGGCAAAGTATATTTTTATTTTTTTATTTTTGTCTCTCAAAATTTTTGTGGTATATTCCTACACTATGTAGACCTACATGTATCATTTGTGGACAATTTTAACAGAGTTTTCAATCGTTAGTAGATTTAGTTTGTTTATTTGAATTTCTTCGGAAAATTTAGATTTGAACTGCAGATCACTCGAAACTTGGAAAATCGTGCATGCAAAAATGATATCCATGCTACTTAGCACAAATTACGACCGATTTCAGGAGCGGACCGGAAACTTCGAGCACCATGCTCACTCAACATGACTGTAAACTTGCCATCCAGGTGTTTAAAAATTGTATAAAACAGAAACAAAGTCAGAAAATCATGAAACCTGTCCACGTGTCATGATATCATATGTAGAGGCTGTGATAAAAATTTGAAAAAGTTTCGAGAAAGCTGTAACGCACTATGTGTACAAACCTAAGAGATCTACATTGAAACTCTATGATTTCATGTGTGGTTCTCTTAGGTTTCTACACATAATGTCTCACAACTTTCTCCAAACATTCTAAATTTTTTATCACAGACTCTACATATGATATCATGACATGTGGACACGTTTCATGATTTTCTAAGTTTGTTTGTGTTTTATAAATTTTTTAAACAGTTGTATGGCAAGTTCACGGCCATGTTGAGTGAGCATAGTGCTCGAAGTTTCCGGTCCGCTCCTGAAATCGGTCGTAACTTGTGCTATGTAGCATGGATATCATTTTTGCATGCACGGTTTTCCAAGTTTCAAGTGACCTGCAGTTCAAATCTGAATTTTCCGAAGAAATTCAAATAAACAAACTAAATGTACCAGCTATAGAAAACACTGTTATAATTGACCCAAAATGGTATATGTAGGTCTATATAGTATAGGAACATACCACAAAAATTTTTGGTTGGTAAAATAAAAAAAATAAAAATGTACTTTGCCGAGTGTCCAAAAAAGACACTCGGCAAATACTCTCTTTGCCGAGTGCCAGCCTGGCAGCACTCGGCAAAAACAATAAGTTAAGGTTTTGCCGAGTGCCTGTCAGTCGGCACTCGGCAAAATGTATTTTAAAATTTTTAATAAATGCTTTGCCGAGTGCCTCAGACCTGGCACTCGGCAAAGCCGTCTTTGCCGAGTGCCAGATCGCGGGCACTCGGCAAAATGTACTTTAAAATTTTTAAAAAATTCTTTGCCGAGTGCCCGCGATCTGGCACTCGGCAAAGCCGTTGAATAATACAACCGTCGTCTTCCTCTCTTCTTCTCTGCGCTCACTCCGTTTTTCTTTTCTACCACGCCGCCACCCACGCCGCCACCACGCCGTCGGGCCCGCGCCGCCACCCACGCCGCCACCACGCCGTCGGGCCCGCGCCCACGCCGCCACCACGCCGCCGGGCGCCGCGCCCCGCCCCCACGCCGCCGGGCCGCGCCCCGCCGCCCCCACGCCGCCACCACGCCGCCGGGCGCCGCGCCCCGCCCCCACGCCGCCGGGCCGCGCCCCGCCGCCCCCACGCCGCCAAGGAAGGTATATTCTCCCCCTCCTCGCACTGAAATTCCCTCCGCGACAGCTGTGAATATATATGCTTAGTTAGCTGTGAATAAAGCCAGCACTTACTCTTCGCCCACGTCTCTGAGAATATTCGTCAGCTGGTTAGCGATGCCGAGAGCCAGAGCAGCATTGTACACGCTCTCGGTCGAGGCCTTGGAGTCGGGAGCGATGCCCATGACAGGCACCGTCATGAGGCCGACGGTGCCGGTGACGTAGTAGCAGTAGAGGTAGAGCTCGTCGAAGGTCATGTACCTCGACTTCCACAGGTCCAGCCTCATTCCTTGGACCATGTCTTTGAACGGCTGGAAAAAAAGGAGAGAAAACGTTGTTAGCAGATGCAGATCTCCAGACGTCTTTGTGGCCGGTGGTTTCTAGACGTCTTGTGGTAAATTTGTTCCTCCTGCTGATTGGATGGATGGATGGACGGACGGGTTTACCTGGATATCGACGGGGAACTTGGACACGGTGTCCGAGAGCGCGGCGTCGTACATGTCGTACGGGCGGCCCTCAAAGAGATCCTCCAGCCGTTTCTCCCAGCGGTCGAGAGCGGTCGGCGTGATGTAGGACGCGTTGGGACCGTCCACTAGCTCGTCAGTTCTTCTGCACCACCATACGAGGCACTCGGCAAGGAATAAGACCGAGGCGCGCCATCGTTGCCAAGCCTCGTCACATCCCATACGAGGCAGAAGGTGACATCCCTCCGAAGACCTTGCAGAGTAGCGTAGATCGCTAGCACCAAGGAGAAAGTTGAAGGGTCAGCCATGCCGAAGTCACCCACCAAGCCGCCGTGCGTTGTCACCTTCTGCCGTCCAACAACGCACCAATCCAGAAGCCCCAAACCTTAGAGCCCCAACGCCGGTCGAGCACTAGCGAAAGACCCCAAGAAGGCCGAGGCGAGGGTTCCCGCATGGGGGTGAGAGGTCTAAAGACGGCACCCTCAATAGGGTAGGGCTGGCGCCCGCGGGCGTCACTACTGTCCGCCCGAAAGCGAGCATGGCTTTCGCCGGAGGACCTCCCACCACACGTGCCAATGCACGGAGCCAGCCAGCCCTCCCCACACCATAGGCCGAAACGAGAGGCGGGGAGATGAATCTAGCTGGAGAGGCTCATGGTTCGGCCCTAGCCCCACGACCCACCACCTGCAGAAGGCGCCGTTGACAGTCGTAGATCCGCCGACGACCAACGCCCCTGACCCAGGCAAACCACGCCGCCGCCGTAGCGAGCCAGCCCCGCTGGCCAGCCACAGCCACGCGAGCGCGGGCATCGCCGCCACGAGTCAGTCGTGCGAGCCACCACGCCACCCGCCCATGCTAGCAGGGAGGAGCAGTAGACAACGACCAGCCTCCTAGATTAGGCTAGCCAGCTCGCTGATCCGGCCTTCCCAACGGCGGTCCAGGTCGTCGTCCACCTCCAGGTCCGATCCTGCCCCTTCTGCAGCCACAACCACCCGGGCAGCGTCCAGTGCGACATCTTTCTCAAGGGAGGTGGTGGAAGGATAAGGCGGGGTCGGTGACCCCTGCTTCCCTCGCTTCCCGGACCCCCGGCCGGCTCGGCGCTGGGGTCTTTGGGCTTCTTGCGCGCTGACTTCCTCAGCGGAGAACTCACGGCGCTGGCACGGCGGCTGTATCAACGGCACTAATCGTCGTTCGTTACCGGTAATGGCGTGGTCTTGTCTGTTTTAGAGTGTGGGCTATTCACTGCCATCACCCTCCCTCACGATGGCAAGGTCAGGTCAAGCCGGATGCGGATGCATGGGTGACCTCTGGCCTTGGAGCTCACAGCAACAACCATAGTAGACAGGGGCGTGAGGCTCCGGCCGGTCCTTGGCCTCGTGCGGTCGGAGCTCGAGGTGGAGGAGCCTGCAAGCGGGGAGTAGCTTGTGAGACGGTGGTGGTGGTGGCATACCAGGGTTGAGCGCGCGGGCGAACGGGAGCGCCGAAGAGGAGCCTGCAGCGGTGGTGTTGGGGGCATGAGGCAGCGTGAGGAGTTACGGATTTCCCATGGCATGGGGAGACTGATATTTGCCATCACCACACTGTTAGCAACACTAATCTCTTAAAGTCAAACCAGTAGCGACAAGGGAATAGAATGGAAGAGAATCTAGATACTTGAGAGAAGGGAGGAAGAAGATGAGCAGTAGTTGGAAGATAGAGAGTTCAGGTTCTAAAAACTGAACAATGCACATAAGCTTCTTTCCAGTCTGCTAGCCAAGGTTGCAAATATTTCTTTCATGCTATGATCCAAAAACAAGAATTCGGCCCTAGCCCCACGACCCACCACCTGCAGAAGGCGCCGTTGACAGTCGTAGATCCGCCGACGACCAACGCCCCTGACCCAGGCAAACCACGCCGCCGCCGTAGCGAGCCAGCCCCGCTGGCCAGCCACAGCCACGCGAGCGCGGGCATCGCCGCCACGAGTCAGTCGTGCGAGCCACCACGCCACCCGCCCATGCTAGCAGGGAGGAGCAGTAGACAACGACCAGCCTCCTAGATTAGGCTAGCCAGCTCGCTGATCCGGCCTTCCCAACGGCGGTCCAGGTCGTCGTCCACCTCCAGGTCCGATCCTGCCCCTTCTGCAGCCACAACCACCCGGGCAGCGTCCAGTGCGACATCTTTCTCAAGCGAGGTGGTGGAAGGATACGGCGGGGTCGGTGACCCCTGCTTCCCTCGCTTCCCGGACCCTTGGCCGGCTCGGCGCTGGGGTCTTTGGGCTTCTTGCGCGCTGACTTCCTCAGCGGAGAACTCACGGCGCTGGCACGGCGGTTGTATCAACGACACTAATCGTCGTTCGTTACCGGTAATGGCGTGGTCTTGTCTGTTTTAGAGTGTGGGCTATTCACTGCCATCACCCTCCCTCACGATGGCAAGGTCAGGTCAAGCCGGATGCGGATGCATGGGTGAACAATGCACATAAGCTTCTTTCCAGTCTGCTAGCCAAGGTTGCAAATATTTCTTTCACGCTATGATCCAAAAACAAGAATTCGGCCCTAGCCCCACGACCCACCACCTGCAGAAGGCGCCGTTGACAGTCGTAGATCCGCCGACGACCAACGCCCCTGACCCAGGCAAACCACGCCGCCGCCGTAGCGAGCCAGCCCCGCTGGCCAGCCACAGCCACGCGAGCGCGGGCATCGCCGCCACGAGTCAGTCGTGCGAGCCACCACGCCACCCGCCCATGCTAGCAGGGAGGAGCAGTAGACAACGACCAGCCTCCTAGATTAGGCTAGCCAGCTCGCTGATCCGGCCTTCCCAACGGCGGTCCAGGTCGTCGTCCACCTCCAGGTCCGATCCTGCCCCTTCTGCAGCCACAACCACCCGAGTTGAGACAAGTAGCCAATGGCTTTGCCTATAGGGTCAGGAAATTTTCTGGGTATGACATCAATGGATACCGTTTTCGCACAACAAGCTACGACCAAAGTCGGCCCAATCGAAAAACCACGTGTTCTGGAGTCTTTACGCCCGGGCTTGACGAGGTCGAGTATTATGGAAGAATTGAAGAAATATATGAACTCAATTTTTATGGTTCCAAACCTCTTACTCCAGTGATATTCAAATGTCATTGGTTTGACCCTGAAGTTACGAGACGGACACATTCTAATCTTGGGATAGTCGAAATTCGACAGGATTCCACCTTAACAGGAGACGATGTCTACATTGTGGCCCAACAGGCCACACAAGTGTATTATCTTCCATATGCGTGCCAAACGAAACAACATCTTAAGGGTTGGGATGTTGTGTATAAGGTATCACCGCACGCTAAATTACCTGTTCCAAACGATGAAGATTATAACTTAGACCCGGACACATATGACGGAGAGTTCTTCCAAGAAGATGGGCTCGAAGGGCAATTTGAGATAGACTTAACCGAAGCGATCGGAATGGAAGTAGATATTGAAATGGTTGTTGATGACGAGGATGATGAGGTGCAAAATGAGAATGACTTAGAAATACTTGAAGGCAATGCCAATGACGAAGTTGCGCCTTCAGATGATGTTGACTATGAAATGGTTGATAGTGATGATGACACTTATGATCCGGCTAACCCGGACACATATGAAGATTATTTTTAATCGATGTAATGCTATATTTCATTTATTTTGCATATGTTTCTAAATACATATTTTTTTATCTGTGCTTAATTGTTTACTCTTAATTGCAGGTTGTTGGACAAAGATGGTGGGCGGTGGGACGAGGACGAGGAGGGGGAGGGGGAGGGGGAGGAGGAGCACCCGTAGGACGGAGGAGGAGGCGCAGCAGGACGACGCTGTACAGCAGCAGGTGGAGCAGCAAGCCGCTGTCGATGCGGCACAGCAGGACGACGACGATGCGGCGCAGCAGGACGACGACGACGACGCCGCCGCTCAGCAGGGCGTCTCAGGTTCTGGCTCCTCAGGTTCGAGGAGTATCTACCTGCGAGGTCCCGCGAGCCTACCTAAGCGACCCATTCTTCGTGACAGACGTCCCCTCATACGACCCGATGGAGAGAGGTAGGTAACTTTAGATGTTGTTGCTGCTTTTTCATATTATATGTTCAAATTAATAATAGAAACTAATACTTCATCTTAATCACTTCGACAGGTCTTGGATGGTTTTGGAGACTGCAGGGGGTCACGGCCGCAACCCCAATGGCATCCTCGGCCTTCTATGCCGGGAACACTTCCCTGGGCTTGTCGAGTACGCCGGAGTGACGAGCCCAGCGTACACCTTCGACCACTACGCCGTCGCCCCCGATGCAGTAGATCGGGACGGCAGACAATTCAACAACAAGGCGGAGCGGGTCAAGCAAGAGCTGTGGGTAAGTCTTCCTCGCACTATATTGTTTAATAAGTCGCATTTGTTGCATATTCTTTAAATAATGTATGGATACATCGTCTTTGTATGTAGGATTTCTTCAGGTGCGATGCTGGATACGAGGCTAGGGCGGATGTGGTGTCTACGACGTGCTGTAAGAAGCTCGTCGTGGACATGCACTACGAGGCGCGCATCCAGGCCATCGTCACTTACCACGGCTCCGTCCTTGGGGAGAAGGTGAACAAGAAGGACGCCCGAACCATGTCATTGACTGCGGACCAGTACTTGCAGGTAAATACAAAACTTTATTATTGGTACTAAATATGCTTATTCTTATCTTCTGATATGCGGTGTACTTATATTTTTTTAGATGATTCCTCATTGGTGCGCCGCGCATCCTGAGTGCTGGGAGAAGATGGTGCAGAGGTGGTGCTCGGCTGAGTGGGACGAGGCGCACAACGCTAGCCGGGAACGGCGTTTGCTGATGCAAGGTCCCTCCCACCATCAAGGCAGCCGCAGCCTGGGCAAATACGCGGAAGCATGGGTACGCGCTCTTTTTTATTTAGGTATATAACTTTCGATTAGACATGATTTCTAACCATATCGTTGGTTTTCTCGCAGTCGGCGGCACATGGTGGCGCGCCTTGCTCCACGTTCTCGGCATATGCCATGGCCCACAAGGGGAAGGCGACGTCCGACGTCACCTACAACCCGGATGACGGGCCCGAGGCGTACACCAACCCCGCCATCCACAGCCGACTCAGTGAGTACACCGCAATGGCCAAGGAGGTCCATGGGCCAGATTACGATCCGAGGACCGAGGACATCGACGGAGATGTCCTCATGAGGGTCGGAGGAGGCAAGAGGCATGGGCGGTACTGGATTGCCGACGGGGCAATCGACTCGTCCTCCACTCCCACTCTCTCTCAGGTGCGAGCAAGGAGCACGAGCGCGAGCCCAGCCATACGACCTCGGCAGGACACCTCACAGCATCGTATCCAGCAACTCCAGGTTATTCCTTATCTATTCATCGTTCATTAATTTTTATATATCTTCTCTTTGCATTATCGTAACATTAGGGCGAAATATTACAGACTCAGCTAGATGATGAGAGGAGGCAACGTGAGGAGCTGGAGAAGAGGATGGCGGATTTGTTCGCGTACGTGCAGAGCCTTGGCGCCGCACAGGGTCATGCTCCACCACCTCCGTTGTTCCCTGCAACTGACCCTGCTGCGTTCACTACTCCTGTGAGTATCAAAATTTTAGTACTGCATGATATATATTCATATGTTCTCACACATACAATCTATTCTCTGTGCAGGGTCAATCGGCGGCGTCGAACAACCCTCATGCTTCGTCCAGCCCTTCGCCGAACCAGTCCAGATGCCCACCTCGTTGATAATCCAGACTTGGTCTTGTGAGTGTTGGTGATGTTTGACTACTGACACTTTGTGATATATATGTGACGGTTGGTGATGTTTGGCTAGTGATCCAGACTTGGTAAATACACATACTTGTATTTGTGAGACTTATATTAGTGACACTTTGTGATATATATGGTGTTGATGATAAATGTGTTCATTCTGTGATGCGATTGATATATAATGTGATGTGAATGATATATATCTTTTGTTTGTTTGGATGGAACAGCAAAAACAAATAAAAAAGGGACATCCTGGTCACTTTGCCGAGTGTAACACTCGGCAAAGGTCGCTTTGCCGAGTGCTATGACCATGGCACTCGGCAAAGAAGGCAACCTGGGAACCGGTAAAGCCATCTTTGCCGAGTGCTGACCATGGCACTCGGCAAAGAAGGCAACCTGGGAACCGGTAAAGCAGTCTTTGCCGAGTGCTGAAAATGGCACTCGGCAAAGAAGGCAACCTGGGAACCGGCAAAGATGTCTTTGCCGAGTGCCACAGCCAAGGCACTCGGCAAAGGGACTGGCAAAGGGGCCCACTGGAGGGTTCTTTGCCGAGTGCCAGTCCACCAGACACTCGGCAAATAAACCTCCTTTGCCGAGTGTCGCCGTGGGCACTCGGCGAAGGATCCGTCACCGTCACTTGGCGCCGTGACGGTGACTTTTCTTTGCCGAGTGCCAATGGCACTCGGCAAAGTCTTTGCCGAGTGCCCGACAAAAAGTACTCGGCAAAGATGCTGTTGCCGATGTACAGTTCGCCGAGCGTTCTTTGCCGAGTGTAACACTCGGCAAAGCGTTTGCCGAGTGTATAATAGACTTTGCCGTGTGTCTCAGACACACGGCAAAGAAGCTGATTCCGGTAGTGATAGCTTTCTCTCAACGCTGGGCAACGCTGCTGGCCTGCTGCCAACGTGCATGAGTGTGACACGAGGTATACGAAACACATGTACCTTTCTCTCAACGCTGGGCAACGTTGCCACCCACGTGCATGAGTGTGACACAGTATACAGCCGAGCTGGTGAAGTGAAGGTAACACGCGCAGCGGCGTCGTCGTTCTCTCAGCGTTAGTTACCTCACGCGTTTATCACGCAGAAGACGTGCGGAGTTAAAAAAAAAAATTAAATGCCAAGCGACATCTCTTCAGGATCGAACATTCCACGTCCGGCTGACGAAAGCGGCGGCCGCACGGGGACGGGGACGGGGACGGCGGTGTTCACTTGTTGTTAAGTCCAAGGCGAACATCCCGAGTCATCACCAACGTAAAGACTGGTAGCAACGGTAGCCTGTATATTGCATCCCCTAAATACTAATTTAGAGATTCCTTCAAAAGAGTTTTTCCCCTAAATAAATTTTATCCGCAGTGGTATCCTGTACGACGTATCCTCTATGTCCTACGGGCCCATGCCCAGTCACGCGAACGAGAGGAGGAGCCGGGAGCCAGAGGACTTGCCGGATGCTCCCTCATCCTCCATATCTACGGGATGGAGCCACCCTCCTGGAAAATACGGGACGAGGTACCGGATACTGCTGCAGACGTTTTTTATTTTCAGATCCGGTATTCATTCTACAGGTCCGGGACGACTGCTACCAGTCTAACGCGGGGTTTGAATGGTTCTGTTGTGGTCCCCGTCCTTCGCATGTTCCACCGCGCTCAAGGACTTGCACGTAGGTACATTGTTTGGTTAGAGAAATAAAATAGTCCATCATCTTCTCGTTAGTTTATTCATCACCATCTCATTACTTATGCTTAGAAATATAGTCATTTCACCAAACTTAAGAAATAAACTGATCAAATACGATCTGATATTGGATGAAGTGATTATTCAAACCAAACACCCCTAATTACCTCGATCAGCACACGGTCAAGCAAACATAAACCAGTCCACGTTCCACACACTCCAGGCCGTTCCAACCGGGCACGGGGATACGGCAGGTGCGCGCACGTTCCTCACCAGCCGAATCGCACTATGGATCCCACCAAATCCCACGTGAATCAAACGACCACCGTTTCGCAGTTCCCCGCCCGGCTGCTCTCTCTGCTTCTGCTCTGCCTCCCTCTATATAACCAGCGGGCCGCTTCAGCTCTCTCTCTCTCTCTCTCACTTGTCCACCATATCCTCTCCAGCTTTCCGCTCCGCCCTTGTCGCTCGTCCAGCCAGCGTGCGTGCCCGTGCCGCCGAGAATTCTATCCAGAAGCAAGCAACAAGAGCCCACCCCCCGCTTCGCGCTTGCTTTCGTGCCAGGCAGACACAGAGCACAGCTATCTGCTCGTGTCCCGGTCCGTCCAACTCGCTCGCTCGCTCAATCCACCACTGATGATGGGGATCCCGCTGGTGTGCTACTGCCTCGCCGTGCCCAAGCCGGTCATCGCCTTCTGCAGGCTGCTCAGCGCCGTCAGGGACGCCGCCCTGCTGATGCTGGCCGTGGTGGGGCTGTGCCGCTTCCCGCCCGACAGCGCGGCGGACGCCGGCCACCAGCCCGGCGAGGTGAAGGCCCGGCTCCCCGCCGTGGAGTACGGCCAGCTCCTGGCCGAGCACGAGCAGCAGCAGCCCGGCGACCACGACTGCGACGGGGACGCCGCGTCGTCGGATTGCATCGTGTGCCTCGAGACGCTGGAGGCGGCGGACCAGGTGCGGCGGCTGGGCAACTGCGCGCACGCCTTCCACCGCGCCTGCATCGACCGCTGGATCGACCTCGGCCGCGCGACCTGCCCGCTCTGCCGGTCCGACCTCCTGCCGCGCGCGCCGGGCTGGGCCAGCCGGCTCGGCCTGGGCCGGCTCACGCGCGTTCGGTGAGGAGGACCGTCTTCCAGGGCAGTTTTAATTTGTCTATTGGATGGATGATGGGGCGCGGACAGGTTAGCGACGGCGATCGGGCCGCCCCGCCCGGGTGGTATAACAGCTGCTCTGCCTGCCATCAGCCAACCGCTAATCTACGGGGGAGCTTCATTAGTACGTAAAAGGCGCCTGACAGTTGGTATACGTAAAAGATATACTAGTTATTAATACGTTCAAGGATTGAGTATACGGCACCTAGATGTTAATTTCATTTGTACACGATTTCACTTTCAGTCTCTCCTCGACCATATAATAGTAATTAAATTAGTTCGTCAGCTTATTGCGCAACTTGGTGAGCTAGCAGCAGCGAGTTTGCATGCGCAACTGGCAGCGAATAATTTAGCAACCAACTTGAATCCTCTCATCATGATCGTCTCGTGTTGGGAACCGCTTGCTACACACGAGTGGGTGTAAATAAAGTGCCGAAACCTTTTCTTCGATCAAATTGCGACGCCCAAGGTTTTGAAGAAGCTAGCTGCATGCACACCGAATTTGAAACAGCGCTTACCTACGAAATTCAAAAGCGCCTGTGTTTGACGGCGTACGCAACCCCAATAATATCCCGACCTTCTTTTCTACGTCAAGGGAAACATTAATTACAGACCTCAATAACACATGGAATCAATGATGAAGCAGCATGTCAAATACTAGTGTCATTATAGCTTTTTTTTTTAAAAAAAAAAAGAAGGAAGCAGCAGCATAGTAGTCTTCTATTGTACGATTCTCATCATGTAACCAATAATTTAATCTTATAGCGATATGGCCGGACGGACAAGCACATGCACGGCCCTGTTCAGCCTCCACACACGACACGACGACACGACTCCTGCAATCTGCACAAATCCTGTGAGCCAATTAATGAGTGCATATACGACATTCTAACTGACAATCGATTCTGGCCAGATTAGATGCCATCACCCAAAACAGTACAATTATTATTCGCTGCTAATAAGACTCTGACAACGGTGACATGTCGTTGTCATCACTGGACAACTAGACTGTCTGTACTTGAAATGAGGTTTTCAGCTTCTGCCGTGAACTGTTTTATTATTTCACAAAGAAAGTTGAAGATGTGTCTTACCAAAGGGGGGAAAAAAGTTGAAGATATGGCATAGAAAGAGCTTAACGATATACGAGTGGACACGTAGGGACGACGATGAAGCCTCTAGCGCACGGCCGCCTCCACCCTGCTTTGCTACCACCGGCGGTGTCGGCTATCCTCCCGTCCTTCCACCTCCCCCGCAGACCCTTTGACATGATGTGAAAAGATGTGTTTTTTTCTAGTCGAATGGACACGTGCCCTTGCGGATTGGTAGGGGATCGGATGTCCAATTCTTGCCAAGTCCTATCATATCGGATTTGATACTTAATATTAAATATAGTCTAATTATAAAGTTAATTATATGGTGTCAGCATTTTTTTTGGCTAAACATGAAACATCCCTAGATACTGCGTGTGGAGAACGAGACGTTGAAGAATCTCTCTGCGTCAGCGTGGGCCATCCGCGACTCTACGCGGGAGCTCCGCTCTTCTCCGCGGGCACACGGACTGTCCATGTAGAGACGGCGAACCGTCCTCGAGGCCGTAGAGGGCTTCATGAATCTCCTAAGGAACCTGTATCTCGCCTTCCGGGAGGGACCCTATCAGACAAAAAATATCTTAGGGTTGTCTTAGGATCGACAGGCTAACCAAGACGCCTTTAGATGACTTCGAGCCGAAGAGAGGTTTATATATATATATATATATATATATATATATATATATATATATATATATATATATATATATATATATAAAGGAATGTCTAAATCCGTTCCTAGGCGAGACGATCCAACAGTTTTCCATGGGTTTGTTAGGATAACAGTATATATATATATATATATATATATATATATATATATATATATATATATATATATATATATATATGTATTTAGAGCCCTGGGCTCTATTTAGCTAGAGGAAGCCCCAGCCAAAATATGAACGCACGTGCATTCACGCCCACCGACTTTTCAGATTCTATATAAATACTGACGTGCTCCGCGATTAGCTCCTTTGCTCCCGGGATCAGTTTCCATAACCGCAAAACCCCAACCTCGCCACGACTCCGGGATTCTCCGCCGACTCTTCCATCCCCGACGACTCCGCTCCCCTTTCCGACGACTCTTCCATCCCCTCGCCGCTCGCTGTCGATCCAGTCGCAATCGGCATTTGAGCGGCGCGTCCTCGGTGTCCCCAATCCCCGCTCCAATATTCCCGCCGCTGCGTCAGGAGACCGGAGTCCAGACCGGAGAAAACCCTACTTTCTCCACCGACTCGTCTGCTTCCTCGCTCTCCGCCGACCAGACTGCAACAGACGTTCTCCACCATCTTCCGCAATCGCCGCCGTCAACGGGTACCGCTCCAACCATTTTCGGTGTGTTCTTCCCAACCCCAGCTCGCGCGCATTTCATTGGATCGACTTCGACCGTCAACAAATGAGTTATTTTTTGTTCATACTGCATTGTGTGGATTACGGCTAGGGTGGAAAATATTTATGCAGTTGAATTATTACATTTACGCACATTTACACAGTTGGTTACGCACATTTACACAGTTGTTTATGCACATTAGGTTACATGTTTATGGATATCAGTTAAAGTTTTTTTTCATAGATTATGTTCAATTGGTAATTGAGTTTTCATCTAGTTGTTTTTGTGACTGCATAAATTTATTTATTCCATTATTTTTATAGTTAATACATTTCTGTTCACAGCATGTATTGTTTTATTGAATCATATCCAGTTTTTTATTATTTTAAAACAGACATTATTTATTACACTAGTTCACAATTAATACAGCTTGTTTATAGCAAGTTTTGTTTTGCTCAAACATATTCATTTTGTACGCAAAATGTGTTTCATGTATGCAACTGTATGCAACTGTATTCAACATATTCAGATTGTTATGACTGGAGAACAGGACAGAACATATATGCAACTGTGTTTCATATATGCAACTGTAAGCAACTTTATGCAACATATTCAGTTTTTTTATTGTATATCAGGTCAGAATATGTATGCAACTGTGTTTAGTAAATGAGCAGTCAACTAGTTGTTTTTTCATAGAGTATATTTTTTATATAAAATTTCATATATGTTTAGTGCATTCATTTATGTATTTCAGATGATTACAGCTAATACATTATTGGTTACAGCAAGCTCTGTTTTTCACTTATCATTGAACAGTTCAGTGTATGTTTTATTGAATCATATCCAGCCTTTTTATTATTATAAAACAGACATTATATATTACACTAGTTCACAGATAATACAGCTTGTTTATAGCAAGTTTTGTTATGCTCAAACATATTCAGTTTGTATGCAAAATGTGTTTCATGTATGCAACTGTATCCAACATATTCAGATTTTTATGACTGCAGAACAGGACAGAACATATATGCAACTGTGTTTCATGTATGCAACTGTATGCAACTTTATTTAACATATTCAGTTTTTTATGATTGTATATCAGGTCAGAATATGTATGCAACTGTGTTTAGTAAATGAGCAGTCAACTAGTTTTTTATCATAGAGTATATTTTTTTATATAAAATTTCATATATGTTTAGTGCATACATTTATGTATTTCAGATGATTACAGCTAATACATTATTGGTTACAGCAAGGTCTGTTTTTATTGAAACATATTCAGCTTTTCCTTATGATTGAACAGTTCAGTATATGTATGCAAATGTAAATAGAGAACAGTATATTCAGATGTTTTAAGCTTGGTATTTAAAACAACTAGGTTTATTGATTCAATCATACCACACAATAAATACATATGCATATATATAACAGTTTAATTTTTACAATATTGTGTTTTATGTATGCAGCTTTTAATTTAAAAAAATGAAGCACGTGGACCGTCCTCCAAATAACCCCAAACGTATAACAATTCAGTCAAGCCAGGAGTGTTTCAGTGTTGACATTCCCTCTGCAGAACAGTCTAATCCATGTCCAGAAGTTGGAAATCCTCCAAATGTTGACAGTCAAAATTTGACCAATGAATCAGTTCAGCTTGATTCTGATGAAGATGACTTCATGCCAGCGTTGAAGAAGCGTAATGTTTCTGATAGCCATACAAGAGTTTTAAGAAAAGTTGTGACAAAGAGGATTAAACATCAGGAGCTACCCCGACAGGTTAATGTTATGCATACCCAACAAACAATTTCATATTTGTAAGGTTCTGAATATTTTTTTTATAATAACAAAATTCTTTCATGTTTTATATTGTGTAACAGAAGCTCAATGTGAGGTGCAACCCTCAAGATGTCATTGCAAGCATTAACATTTTGAATGAAAGACAACGTGAGGCTATAAGACGTAAAGGTTTCTCCAACATTCTTGATATGACAGTAGATGCGCTGTGTAGTAGATCACACCTTCAATGGTTGATGGACAAGCTAGACCCCAAGGACATGACAATTCGTCCTGGTCCAGGAAAGGAACTAAAGATCACAAAGGACATTGTTCATCTTATCCTTGGTGTGCCAAATCATGGCGGTGGTAAACCATTGGGGATTGACGAAGCAGTTGCAGCAAGCAACTTGAGGGCAGAGCTTGGTTTGGCCAAAGATGAGTTCAATGTGACATTTCTACAGGATCGTTTAAGGAAAGGCGAGGATGATGACCTTACAATCAGATGTTTCTTCCTCATTTTATTCAACCGTCTGCTGTTTCCAACTGCTAGCTAGGGCATAACATATCATGAGGTGCTTCTGACAAAAGAAATACACCATTTCCATGAGATCGACTAGTGCCAGTTGATTTTTAATGATCTATGTGAAGCTGCGAAGAAGTGGCACAACCGAATCACCACAAATGTCTCCACGACTATATACGGATGCTCCATTGTTGTCCTTGTAAGTATAGTGTTTTTCCTTATGTACATTTATTTCATTTTTGGTTGCTCACTGTGGGTAGTTATGTAACATGTTTTTATGATGTTGGTTACGTTTACTTACATAGCTATTGAACATTGTAATTCTTTTATGTAGTTGTATTACCTGGATCACCTGCATACAGCCGCTGCCCCTCAAAATAAGACTGGCACACCTTGCATTAAATTCTTTGATAAGAATAGCATAAAAGCTTTGACCAAAGCTGACAAGAGGAAGGTACGCCATGGGGCTGAACCTTTCGGACATTGTGAAGTAAGTTATTCATATTTACACAGTTGGTTATGCACACTTACACAGTTGGTTACTCACAGTCACTTTAATTTTATTTTTAGTTTCGAAGCTCAACCGAGACATGCTATTCAGATGGACCTAAGATCGATCGCCAATCCGAGGCAAGTTTATGATGTATTATATACATTGTTTATGAATATTTATGGAACAAATAGAATAGGAAGGTGGACATGGATTCTTATTAATTTTTGCTGAACAACCAGCCGGAGTGCAGGACCAACATTTTTGATGCACCGCGCCCTGCCCCCACGCCTTGGCCCACTTTTAACATCAAACTTCCATCTATCAAAGAGATGATGTCAAGTAAGATCAACGATCTCCCACCTCGTCATCGATCTAAATTCACAGACATTCTTGCTGCATATGACTTGGAGGTTGACAAGTCATGCATAGCCATAAAAGACAGCATTGACAAAATTATTGAGAAGCAATACGACATAGCAGACAAGTTTATAGAATTGATCGACGAGGTACTACGTGCCGAGTCTGATAATGTAGAAAACAAGACTGATGAGCCACAGCATCCGGGGAATTCGGCTGATTCAGCAGGTCAGTCATACAATTATCCCTTATTCAGAACCTTTTAACTTTTGACATGTGCATACGTTTTTTGTTATACGTACAGTTAACAGCATATGTTTTTTTCAAGTATACACAGCAACATTTGATCTATAATGCAAGTTTTGACATATATTATTTTCAATATAATTGTGTACAAGGACACACTGTTCATGCCACCCAACCCACACCCGATATGCCATCCCAAGCTTCGCAGCTCGAGACCCAGCTGGGTGGTACTCAGTTTGAAGAAATTCATGAAAGACAACAGCATATCCGTAGAGTGCTGGAGACGTGTCCCGACGAATCGGATGTGGTTACAGATCAACAGGTAATATATCCAACTCCAATACCATTTTTACTCATCATACGTACATTGTTTGCATATTACTCTTTTAGCAGTATACGAACCACACTTTTTTGTCAACAGGATTTCTGTTTTGATGTTCGAAACATCATTTTGAGGAACACAAATACCACACCTCAAACACACCAGCTTGCACCCGCTTGCCGAAATTTGACGTGACACCGCAAAAAATGTTTGTTAGCAGTTCATGTCTCATGTTATAATTCCATTTTACTATACATACTACACAATTATACTAATTATATACCTTTGTGTAGAGAGGTGAAATGGCAACAGAGGAAATGGAACACAATGACAGTGGGCCAGTTTTTGACCAGACCCCAACTCCTCATGTCAGTATAATAACATACATATTACCTAATGCATTTTATGCCATTAAACTGATTTTTTTAATGTTCAACCACTTACAACCATGTTGCATTTCAGGATGATACACTGAAAGGGACAACAAACTCTGGATCTGATCCACCCCTTACAGAGCACGAGTGCGCTCGTTCTCTGTGGGATTTAATTTGTTCCAAGGACATTGACTAAAGCAGGTACATGTTACCCAAATTACGAATACCGTATTTATAAGTTTGGTTCATTTATGCAATATGAATATATAACTATGTTCATCATACAGGGTTGTCATAGATTACGGTGAATACAGCGCAAACTGTATCGATATTTATGAATCTTTCGTGGAGGGCAAATGTCTTGAGAATGTCTTCATGCAGTGTTTCATTGAGTGTGTTCGTGATGATTCCAAAAATCATCGTCAAACTATGACATCTAACAGATTAGTACTTGATGTCAATGTTGGGGTAGGTTCTTCTTCACAGTTATTGTAACTATACACAGAATACACTTACACACTCTATTTTTGGTTTTTCAGGCTCTGTTAAATTTTGAAGAGCAGGAACGTCACAGCAAGAATCCTCAGCCGTTTGATCAAAATGTGTTACAGAATTGCTTGCACAACACATTGCCTCCTTTGGTAAATCTGGATAAATGCAAGTCGGTAAGTCTCATTAAAATTTTGTTCCCAGGTTCATTAGCATATTAACTGTACCTTTTAATTATCATGACATTGTAACAGCAACATGTAACCTATATTTACTTTCTCATCAACAGATATTGGTACCTATGCTTAGTAGGGGACATTGGACACTGTATGTGATCAATCTACACCATCGGTGTATACACATTTTAGATTCAAATCCGTATGGTATAGAACTTGGTGGCACCGAATGGAAGGACTACCATTATGACCCAATCTATTTAGGTGGAAGGAAATTCCCATGGGCTAGGGTTATAATGAGTAGGCTGAGCAAAGCGTTACAACATGTTTGCCCCAATGCAGCCTTTCCTAAGTTTGGTAATTTTCCAATGGATATGCCATCTAATTGCCCAACAATGAGAACAGGGTCAAATGATTGTGGCTTTTTTGTAATGAGTTACATGAAGTTTTATGATCACAATGCAGGTGTCATAACTTCTTTCAATCAACCAGTAAGTGATTGTGCTAACTCTTTTTATAATACGGTTGCCATCATTGTACATGTTAGCTATATAAGTGTCTAATGCATGCTATGCTTTTATTGCAGGACAATTCCCGAGACCTACGTGCTCATGCCCTTCATCATCTCACATTCCATCGCATGAACAAGGCGCTGCCACTTCCATTAGATATCCAGAGATTTATGTTTGCGCGTAATTAGTTAACCATGTGTCAGAACTAAGCAATGGTGTGGGCAATGTATCGTACTGTGGTATTTTGTCCATGATTGTTAGTTAACAATGTTAGGAAGCTTCCTTATATGTGCTGTTTTAGAACACTTGGTATGCTACCTTGTCTTAGGGGTGTTACACAGGTTCTTTCTGTGAACACTAGTTGGTTGGATACTTATGGTTATGCTACGAAGATGTGAACATCAGGTGTTTTCAATTCTGTGGGCTTAAATATGATCTTTTTATATGTTATGAAGATCTTATATGAATACCTCATTTCTTAATATTACTATCAGTTCATATACGATTATCATACAGGTTATATACGATGTTTCCTACTTCAAATTATGCAAAATTATTAAGCAATATCCGCTATATTTATTAGCTTTCAACAACCGTATAGCTTAGATTATTCGTATCACATACAACAGACTACTCGCTGCCTGACTCACTGCTGTCGATATCAACAGACTAGTATACAAATTATACGATCATCATACAAGTTATCTACGATGTTTTCTACTTCCAATTATGCAACATTATTAAGCAATATACGTTATATTTATTAGATTTCAATAGCAACCTCTATATAAATCATTTGTCAATCATGCAAGGTTTATTGCAAAAAACAAATTAATCTTATCTCATACAACAGACTAATCACTGTCTGACTCACTACTATCGAAATCAATTGCGTGCTTTTTTGATGTTGTTGTCTCATTCCAATCAGGAGCTTTACTGCCAGCCTTGTTCCTAGATCCAGGAGGTCGTCCTCTCTTACGTCCAGCAAGGCTAGCCAACCTTAGTCTATTTTCCTCCATTGACAAACATGTCCTACTGTTGTGACCATCAGCAATTCCACACTTCTGACATTTCCTGGTCATTTTCTTTGTACCTTTTGCTCCCAATTTAATAACCTTTTGTTCACTCCCCTTTATTGTTCTTCCTTTGGGTTTTGAGTTATTTGGTCTTGCCAAGCTTATCCCATCGACTGCAAAATCCAGTTTCTGCAATTCAAAAGTAAATATTTCTCAGCATATAATATTATGCAGTCCAACATACAGTATAATACCATTATTACCTTTCTGGCATGATCATTTTGTTCATTGTCACCACTATCATTCATATTTGCGTGATCCTGCAAATTAACCTGTAACTGTCAACACATTTTTAAGCTCAATCATAACCCGATAACTCAAACCTATAAATCATTTATATGTATAAATGCAAATCAATATAGTTGTTAAAGATATTACATCTTCTAATGGACGTATCGGTATAGGTATTTGAACATTGTCCACACCCCGTTCAAGTATATTAGATACGTCTTGAATTTCCTGAAAATTTGGTTGAAAGCTCAGTATACATCATTTACAAATAAACATTCACAACAATATGATCAAAACCTTGTTATTCCTTTCATCAAATTCACCATCCTTTTCGTTGTCTCTATTGTCTTCATCATCGTCCTGAGATTTTTTTGGTTTCACACCTCATCAATATAATATGATGAATAATATGTTACAAAATACATATTAAAACACTACATACCTGTATACCATCTCCTCCACTAGTTCCACAAGTCTCCTCAACTTCTATATCTGTCTCCAAACGCGAAAGTACCTCGAGAAGCTCATCCATTACTATTAGGGCTCTATCATTTCATGCATTGGATAAACTAGCATGATGCACTACTTTCATTGCCTTTTTTAGCAACATCTTCTATCTATATGACTTTGTTTCTCCATCCTTCCCCTTCAAATTCCTATCATCTCTTGAAAACGGAACATCTTGCCTTGCAGAGTAGGTGTATCTTTGTAAAATATATTCCTTCGGTATCCGTTCAATCTGAAGATGCATAAACGCGCGTAGTACATGTACACAGAATAGTCCTATAAAACAATAACGATCATAAGATTTTGTATATATGTTTTCAATGTATATATTTACTATTTAGTACTCCATACCTGTATGTTCCCAATGTTTGCATTCACAAGTATACTTTCCTGCATCTTCATCAGCTGTCACTTTGAATTGGTGATGTCCCCACACAATTTTATTCGATCTACTTGTATGTTGCACTACCCAATCATTTGCACCCCCTTCTTCGTCGTGCATTATCTTGAATGCGGTTGCATATTTCAAAGATTCCTGGAATTTATTCATCACAGCCCTTGTGTATGCTCTTGCAACCCTTATCTCAAACATGTATAGCGTGTTTGTTTCATTTTGACCATGTGGCATATATAATGCAAATTAGTTTACACTTATATTAAGGTATAAATATACAACATAACAATTTATCCTCACCATGCTTCCCACTGCTTCCTTTGACTCTTTCATCTTTCTACTGTGTAGAAGCTTCATCATTTGCTTGGCGAATTGATGAAGCGGAGTGTTTGCATCGACATGTGCACTTTTGACAAGCCTGCTCATGCTTTCGCTACGCTGTGTAGACAACATTAGACCACAATAATGATTCTTGAAAAATGCAGGCACCCAATCCTTACGTATTCCATACAGCTTATTGAGAGTAATGTTATCGTGCAGATGGAAATCTTCAAGTAGCATTGACCATGCAGTCTCAAACTCCAACTCAGTCAAAGGATGATGTATTATAGATTGAAACCGTGTCTTAAAGTCCATTTTCTCAAATCTTGCATACAACTCGTTTAGAAAAAGACATATACCTATTTTGCACATGCCATAGACATAAACGATGTATTGTGTGTGGGAAAACCCTCTCGAGGGCTACTGGCATTGCAAGATCTTGATCTGCAATCATATATGACAAAATTCTACGAATCTTATTCCATGTTATAAAGAAAATAAGATCAAATTTAAGCCATATTTTATGTTTATACATTTAATTCATTATTATCAGTCGTACCTGTCAGCATCACACGTGGCCCTTCGGTTCCCATGCATGTTTTGAAGGCGTTGAATACCCATTCAAATGTATCGTCAGTTTCATCCCCCAACAATGCGAAAGCAAATATAGTGCAATGGAGGTGGTGATTTGAACCAACAAACATACCTAGTGGTTTTTCATACAGATTAGTCTTATGTGTTGTGTCAAATGTAACTGCATCACCAAAATCCATGTAATCCCCTTGCTGGCTTGCATGTGACCAAAATATGCTCAAAATCTTTCCTTCTTTATCAAATTGGAAGTCAGAGAAAAATTGTGGATTATCCTTTTTGCATGATGCAAAAAAGGATAGTAGCTTTGCCACATCATTTGCATTTCTTTCTCGTTGCTTTGCCTTTTTCCTGAAATTATTGTCAAAATTCAGCATTAGGCGAAACCAACATTTAGCAAATGCCATTTCTGAATATCAATCTAAACATATTATAAACTTACAGGTTATACATGTCCTGTGCTGTTACAGGCACACTCTCAGGACCACCGTGCATTTCTGATACATAATCCATAATACAATGTTGCGGGATTCGACTCTCTTGCATTGAACTTATGAACTCCATGTATTCAGGATCATGCGTCTTGTTGCATTGTAATTGATTCTTTTCGATATCCTTCTTAAAAAATTCATGATTATGATCCAAGTGCAACAGATCAATACACACTGATATAACTGTCTCTTTTGCATCATCATAAAATTTTTTAAGTTTCATACCGGCCTTGCATTGTGTCCGCTTCGAGTTGGTACTACGTACCTTTGGGTTTGATATTCCCCTTATTGCATTCTTGCCTTCCATCAAGCAATTCAACCACTTACAATTTTTCCGTTCCCTATACTTTTTCAATGGAAATCCAACTTCATATGCATACCTACTATAAAATTTATATGCTTCATCCACACCACTGAATGTCATAGCAACTTTAGGTACCAACCTCGGATCAATTGTAACTTCCTGTGCAAAAATATAAAATATATTTTGTATGTTCATATATTCCATAACTTGTATCATGTATGGTGTCCTACATAATTTTACATCATATGTACAATATAACATTTTTCTGACCGTAGTTTTACATCGTATGCACAATATAACCACTGAATGTCATACCAACTCTAGCTGCATTCTATTGTATACAATTTAACCTACAATACTGAAAATCCAAATCAGTTCAATATTACTTACATGTCTCTGCAGAATCACTGGTGTGTCGTGTTCATGCTCACCAATAGTACGCATAGTATTAAGGTGCTGTCCTCCTTGATTTACTGTCATCCTCGATGCCTCAAATATGGTCTGATTATCAACCCCCGGGGCCCTCAAAGCTGCTGGTGGAGTAATTGCCTCTACAACAGTAGCTGGTTGTATATGCGCACTTGCACCTGAGGTAAACTGGTTCCCTCCTTGTTGTTCTTCCTGCACCATGGTTACGATATCCAAGCATTGATTTGTTCGATGAACTGACGTCGGCGTCGTATACTCACTGATTGTCTCCTTATCCCATGGCGCCGCCATCTTCCAGAGCAGATTAAGCCCTTCACCCAGCCGCGCCCTACCAAATGATTCGTGCTGTCCACTTTTTTGGAAGCTTACGAATATTTCCTCTTTACCATGCATATATCCAATATCGTGGACGCGAAATTAACGGCGCATATCCATTATCCGCTGAATTATAGGATCGTGGGGCGCGCTGATCGTGGGCGCGCTGATCGTGGGAGTAACAGGCATTTATTCCATTTTATACATAGGTTTACGTTGTCGTAATTGTCTGTTTAAATGCGCTTCCCCAATTTTCGGTTTACACGTCAGCGGCCCACGTTCGGACATATGGCCCACGTTTGTTTACGCATATTTGTACTAACTATTACACTTGCGTAAGTGCAGTGCATTAATGCGGGCCGCCTGGTTCGGTCCATTCGGTGCGACCAGGCTCGGCTCGTCTACGTAACCTGGCCGGGGCTCCGTGCACCTATATGAAGCCCAGGGCTTCCATTACCATCACCCTATATATATATAAAGGAACGTCTAAATCCGTTCCTAGGCGAGATCCAACAGTTTTTCATGGGTTTGTTAGGATAACCATGCACGGGATGAGAATTCCAACCTGAATTAATCTAATCGCGGACCGACCTTCTGGGGAACGGATTGTCCGGGCCACATGGCCAAACCGTCAGATCATCTAGGTGCCAAATCTGGTGCTCAACACATGGCCCTGCCTTTTGGTAGAGCTTAGCGAACCAAAAGCACCAGGTACAAGATTTTAATACAACTTGATGTAAGAGCATCAATCTTCTAAGCATCTTGTCATACACTAAGCTGATATTGCTTTAGAAACCGGCCATTTAATGCTTTAGTTATTTTCTTACCTTGCAATATTTCTAACATGTATGCATTACTAGAAATTACATGTGTAACTCTGTAAGGCCCAGCTTGGGAAACATTTGCCAAACTTCTGGTCCCTGCTCCTTAATGGCAAGATTGTCTTCGAGATCGGATCCCCAACCTAAAATGACTTAGCCTTTACCTTCTTAATATAGGCTTTGGCAACTATAAGCTTATCGTTCTCAATCTCCTTCAGAGTCACCAATCTTTTGTCAGTCACCTCATCAATATTATCCATCACTAAATCATGATAGTCACCGACAAATAGATCATTTTGTCCAATAAACCTGATAGCATTTAGGCTTACCTCCACGAGCAAAATGGCTTCATGTCCATATATAAGCTTAAAAGGAGAAACCTTAGTAGCACAAATTTTTGTGCCAGTGCTAGAATGATAATATATTTTCTTCTTAATAAGGCTAATCAATGTCTTATTACTTGACTCGGCCTGACCACTGGCCCGAGTATAATATGGAGATGAATTGAGCAACTTAATTCTATATAATTCAGCAAACTCATGAACCCCCTTGGACATACAAGAAGTCCCCTTATCTATAGTCAAAGTTTGGGGAATATCGAATCTATGAATAATATGTCCAGCCATAGATTCAATTACCTCCTCGTGTGTCATATTGTTTATGGCAACGACTTCGATCCATTTGGTGAAATAGACTATAGCGACTAATACAAACCGATGCCCTTTGGGTGAGGATGGATGAATCTCCCCACACAAAGTCTAAACCCCAGCCTCTAAAGGGCCAAGACTTGATGATGGGATGTAATTTGGCGGCAGGAACCATTTGTATACAGCGAACTGGTGGCACACTTGACATCCCCTGTAGTACTTAAAACAAACGACAATTATATCAGGCCAATGAAACATAGCCCTTCTCAAAAGCCACTTCATTTTTAGAGCTGATTGATGAGTACCACAAATGCCTTCATATACTTCGGCCATGTCTAATATAGAATCATCAGGGTCAAGCACCTAAGCATAACATCACTAGGAGTTAGACGTTAAAGTTCATCATCAATGAGAAAATACTGAAAAGTGGTATATCGAATACTCCTATCCACTTTAACATTAGGATCACGCAATAAGTTATCAAGGACATCCTCCAATCAACCGCATTAGGCATGTTATCGACCGAATCAGTTAGGACCATTACTGAATTGCCTCTATTGACTGCTGACAGTCCAACCACCTCACCTAGATAGTATAACGCCTGAACTGTAGACGGTCCAGTGACCTCACCTGGACGGTCTGACACCTGTAGCCTCGGCCTTACAACACCGATTATCAGATTTCCATAAATATGAAACTTTCCTTTGTTGATCCGATACCCCGAAGCCTTCTGTGCCAAGCTATTAGCTCTGAAATTCTTAGTTCTAAATATATGACGAATGTCAAATTCATCAAATAGACAGATTATGACCTTACATTATATGAGATAACTCTTCAAGGTACCATCTAAATATTGATACTCTCTTGAAACTTGTTGGACTACTAACTAAGAATCACCAAAAACTCTTACATGTCTCACTCTCATATATTTTAAGAGTTCCAAACCAAATATCAAAGCTTCATATTCGGCTTGATTATTAGTACAATGAAACCCTAATTGGGTAGAGAATTCAAAGACAACACCTACTACTGAAACAAGCACTATGTCAATGCCTTGTCCTTCTTTGCAAGCCGATTCATCAAAATAAAGTGTCCAGAGAGTGACAGTAATATATAAAATTTGCCTAGAGGGGGGTGAATAGGCGAAACCTAAAATTTATAACTTAAACACACACTACAAAAGGGGTTAACGTTAGAACTAAAACTCAAGTCCGAAAGAGAGGGAAAACAAATCAACCAACAAATAAGGCGAGTGGACACGGTGATTTGTTTTACCGGGGTTCGGTTCTAAAGAACCTAGTCCCCATTGAGGTGGTCACAAAGATCGGGTCTCTTTCAACCCTTTCCCTCTCTCAAATGGTCACTTAGACCGAGTGAGCCTTCTCCTTAATCAAATGGGTCACTTAGACCCTGCAAGGACCACCACATACTTAGGTGTCTCTTGCTTTGATTACAAGTTGCTTGAGAACAAGAAAGAGAAAGAAAGAAGGCAATCCAAGAGGTAAGAGCTCAAAAGAACACAATCACTCTCACAAGTCACTAAGTGTTTGAGATGGATTTAGGACTTGGAGAGGCTTTGATCTTTTGAATTATGTCTAGGAGTGAATGCTAGAGCTCTTGTAATGAATGTGATACTCAGAAATCTTGGATGCTTGGAGTTGTGGTGGTTGGGGGGTATTTATAGCCCTCAACCACCAAATGGCCGTTGGGGAAGGCTACTGGCGATGGGCGCACTGGACAGTCCGTTGCGCCACCGGACAGGCACTGTAGGCTATCCGGTGCGCCACCAAGTCACCCAACCGTTAGGGTTCGGGAGCAGTTGACCGTTGGCGCCGTTGAGTTCTTGTCGCACCGGACAGTCCGGTGCGCCACTGACTCTGCGCATTGACTCTGCCATGCACTATTGCACATTGTTCATCTGTTCATTAGCTTTTGCAGTCGACCATTGCGCGGAGTAGTCGTTGCTCCGCTGGTGCACCGGACAGTCCGGTGGCACACCGGACAGTCTGGTGAATTATAGCAGAATGCGCCCGAAGAAACCCGAGAGTGGCTAGTTGGACTCTGTATGGTCCTGGTGCACCAGACACTGTCCGGTGGCACACCGGACAGTCCGGTGCGCTAGACCACAGCACACTTGGTTTCTTTTGCTCCTTTGAATTTGATCCCTAACTTGAATATTTATTGGTTATGTTGAACCTTTATGCACCTGTAGAATATGTATTCTAGAGCAAACTAGTTAGTCTATTTGTTTGTGTTGGACATTCAACCACCAAAATTAATTGTGGGAAAAGGTTAACCCTATTTCCCTTTCAATCTCCTCCTTTTTGGTGATTGATGCCAACACAAACCAAAGCAAATATACAAAGTGCAGAAATGAACTAGTTTGCATATGGCAAGTGCATAGGTTACTTGGAATTAAACCAATTGAAAGTCTTATTATATATGAATAAGAGTGAATGGATTGCTTTCTTTTTTATTAACATTTTGGACCACATTTGCACCACTTGTTTTGTTTTTGCAAATCCTTTTGGAAAATCTTTTCAAAATCTTTTGCTAATAGTCAAAGGTATATGAATAAGACTCCAAGAAGCATTTTTAAGATTTAGAAATTTCTCCCCCTGTTTCAAATGCTTTTCCTTTGACTAAACAAAAACTCCCCCTGAATGAAATTCTCCTCTTAGCTTTCAAGAGGGTTTTTAAATGGATACTAATTTTGAAATCTAATTTTCATAAACAAGGATATCAATTGAAAAACAAACATTTGTGAAAACCAATTAAATCTTCATTTCAAAAATTTTGAAATGGTGGTGCGGTTCTTTTGCTTTGGGCTTAATATTTTCTCCCCCTTTGGCATTAAGCGCCAAAAACGGAGAATGTTGGAGCCCCATTATATGTTTTTTCCCGCATTGATAAAATGAATATGAGTGAAAGAGTATACCATGTGGAGAGATGGCGGAATACCGACAAAGGGTAAATAATACCGATGGAGTTGAGTGGAAGCGTTGTCTTTGCCGAGTACTCCATTTCCCTTTCAATCTAAGACTAAGGATACAAATATACTTGAAAACACATTAGTCTTAGCCTTGGCACAAAAATGATAAGAAATATGTATATGTACCAAATGAAAGAGATATGATCAAAGGTATATAAATGAGCTATGTGTGCAATGTTTCAATCAAAATTCTGAGAATCAAGAATATTTAGCTCATTCCTAAGTTTGCTAAAGGTTTTCTCATCTAATGGCTTGGTAAAGATATCAGCTAATTGATCTTTGGTGTTAAGATAAGCTATTTCGATATCCCCCTTTGTTGGTGATCTCTCAGAAAGTGATACCGAATGTCTATGTGCTTAGTGCGGCTGTGTTCAATAGGATTATCCGCCATACGGATTGCACTCTCATTATCGCATAGGAGAGGGACTTTGCTCAATTTGTAGCCATAATCCCTGAGGGTTTGCCTCATCCAAAGTAATTGTGCACAACAATGACCTGCGGCAATATACTCGGCTTCGGCGGTAGAAAGAGCTACGGAGTTTTGTTTCTTTGAAGCCTAAGACACCTGGGATCTCCCCAGAAACTGACAAGTCCCTGATGTGCTCTTTCTATCAATTTTACACCCTACCCAATTGGCATTGGAATATCCTATTAAATCAAAAGTAGACCCCTGGGGTACCAAAGCCCAAACTTAGGAGTGTAAACTAAGTATCTTATGATTCTCTTCATGGCCAAGCATAATATATGGTCGAGAAGCACATAAATAGAGTAAAGATCCTATCATCGACTGGTATACCTTTTGATCTACGGATTTACCTCCCGTGTCGAGGTCGAGATGCCCATTGGTTCCCATGGGTGTCTTGATAGGTTTGCCATCCTTCATTCCAAACTTCTTAAGAATGTCTTGAATGTACTTGGTTTGGCTGATGAAGGTGCCATCCTGGAGTAGCTTGATTTGAAATCCTAGGAAATATCTCAACTCCCCCATCATAGACATCTCGAATTTTTGAACCATAATCCTACTAAACTCTTCACAAGTAGACTTTGAAGCATGTGTAAACTCTTCACAAATAGACATCTCGAATTTGGCATATGAACAAGTCTTTTTCAACAGTTTTAGTAAAGAGTGTAGGATCGGCTTTACCGACTTTGAAGCCATTAGTGATAAGAAAATCTCGCAGGCATTCATACCATGCTCTTGGAGCTTGCTTGAGCCCATAAAGCGCCTTTGAGAGTTTATAAACATGGTTAGAGTACTCACTATCTTCAAAGCCGGGAGGTTGCTCAACATAGACCCCTTCCTTGATTGGTCCATTGAGGAAGGCACTCTTCACGTCCATTTGATAAAGCTTAAAGCCATGGTAAGTAGCATAGGCAAGTAATATACGAATTGACTCAAGCCTAGCTAAGTGTGCATAAGTTTCATCGAAATCCAAACCTTCGACTTGTGAATAACCTTTGGCCACAAGTCGGGCTTTGTTCCTTATCACCACACCATGCTCATCTTGCTTGTTGCGGAATACCCACTTGGTACCTACAACATTTTGATTAGGATGTGGGACCAAATGCCATACCTTATTCCTCGTGAAGTTGTTGAGCTCCTCTTGCATTGCCACCACCCAATCCGAATCTCTTAATGCATCCTCTACCCTGTATGGCTCAATAGAGGAAACAAAAGAGTAATGTTCACATAAATGAGCAACTCGAGATCTAGTGGTTACCTAAAAGGGAAATGTGCCCTTGGGCCATTTCTATAATTGTTTTGGTGATTAGATGCCCAACACAAATGCTTTGAACTCTTATGTGCTAAACGAGCAAGAAGTGCAAATCAAAGAACAGGTATGTTTCTAGACTTAGTGAATTGTTGTTGAGTACTAACATGTGTATCTAAGTGCTAGAAACAGTGACAAAAGAAGAAGAAAAGAATTGGAAGAGAGTTGGTTGTGTACATCCAACATCAGCTCGGGCCTGGTGCACCGGACAGTGTCCGGTGACCCAGGCGAGCTCACAGTAAACCAGCTGCTCTCAGGAGTGACGCGGCTATAAATCACCGAACCGTCCGGTGGTGCACCGAACTGTCCGGTGAGACGTCAGCGACGAACTCGTTGCTCTCGGGAAAAGGAGAAAGGCGATGTGGCTATAATTCACCGCACTGTCCGGTGGTGCACCGGACTGTCCGGTGAGCCAACGGCTCCAACAACAATGGTCGTCCGCGCAATCAACGCGCGACACATGGCCTGCTCCAACGGTCGGCTGGGTGCACCAGCCTATCCGGTGTGCACCGGACAGTGTCCGGTGCGCCATGTGGCCCGGAGGAGCAACGGTCGGCTATGCCCGATATGGAAGGAGATCACGCAGCGGACAAGCTACAGGACCTGTCCGGTGGCGCACCGGACTGTCCGGTGTGCCACTCGACAAAAGGCAAGTATAGCCTTCCAAGTTGGTCTCCAACGGCTCCTAGCTGCCTTAGGGCTATAAAAGGGACCCCTAGGCGCATGGAGTAGGACACCAAGCTTTCAAGAAACATTCTAAGACTTCCAGACTCCGTCTCCACGCATTTGATTAGTTGTGTTAGTGATTTGAGCTCCATTTGAGTTGCAAACTCCCTGTGCTTTGTTTCGAGCTCAAGTCTTGGCTTGTGTGCGTGGTTGTGCTGCGAATTTGAGTCTTGCGTGTGTTGCTCTCCCATCCTTACTCTTGTGCTTTATTTGTGATCTATATTGTAAGGTTGAGAGGCTCCAACTTGTGGAGATTCCTCGCAAACGGGAAGAGTACTCTAAGATAAAACACCGTGGTATTCAAGTTGATCATTGGATCACTTGAAAGGGGTTGAGTGCAACCCTCGTCCATTGGGACGCCACAACGTGGAAGTAGGCAAGTGTTACTTGGCCGAACCATGGGATAAAAATCGCGTGTCTCATGTGTTGCTTCTTGTGATTGTTTTGTTCGCACGAGCGTGTTCCATAGCCACTTGATTTCACTAACAACTTAACAATCAAGTTTGTGGCTATTTAGTGTTTGATTTTACAGGATCACCTATTCACCCCCCTCTAGGTGCTCTCAATTGGTATCAGAGTCGTACTCTTCATTTAAGGGACTAACCGCCCAAAGAGATGGATCCTAAGGGTAAGGGGATAGTGATTAACGACAAGGAGAAGGAGTCCCTCTTCAACAAGCCAAGAGACAACAAGCCTACCGACTCAGGCTCGAGTCACAAGAAGAGGGACGGGAAGAGGAAGAGACGCATCAAGAAGATCATCTACCATGACAGCGATGCTTCTTCTTCTTCACCAAGGGACAACGACGACGACTCCTCGTCAAAGAAAAAGACGGTCAATCAAAATTATTCTTTTGATTACTCTCGCATTCCCTACAATTCAAATGTGCATTTACTGTCAATTCCTCTTGGAAAACCTCCGCACTTTGATGGAGAAGATTACTCATTTTGGAGCCATAAAATGCGTAGTCATCTATTCTCTCTCGATCCTAGCATTTGGGAAATTGTGGAAAATGGGATGCATTTTGATAGTTCGGATAACTCTGTGCATATAAATGAACAAATTCATAAAAATGCCCAAGCTACTACTGTCTTGCTAGCTTCTCTTTGCAGGGACGAATATAATAAAGTGAGTGGCTTGGACAATGCCAAACAAATCTAGGATACCCTCAAGATATCACATGAGAGAAATGATGCCACCATGATCACCAAGATGGAACTGGTGGAGGGCGAGCTGGGGAGGTTCACGATGATTAGGGGAGAGGAGCCAACACAAACCTACAACAGGCTCAAGACCCTGGTCAACAAGATCCAAAGCTACGGAAGCACAAGATGGACAGATCATGATGTCGTTCGACTCATGCTAAGGTCATTTACTGTAATTGACCCCCATCTTGTCAACCTTATTCGTGAAAATCCCAGGTACACTAAGATGACGCCTGAGGAGATCCTTGGAAAATTCATGAGCGGGCGCATGATGGTGAAGGAGGCGCGATACGTGGACAATGCGCTAAATGGTCCACTGCCCATCTACGAGCCCACCCGTTGCTCTTAAAGCATCAAGCAGCAAGGAGGCACTACCAAGCAAAGTAGCACAAGTGGAGGCTGCCAGGATCAACGAGGACGAAATGGCGCTTATCATCAAGCGCTTCAAGACCGCACTAAAAGGACGTAAGGAGTACCCCAACAAGAACAAAACAAGGGGAAAGCGCTCCTGCTTCAAATGCGGTAAGACTGGTCATTTCATAGCACAATGCCCTGATAATGATAATGACCAGGGACAAGAAAAGAGTGGGAAGAGGGAAAAGAAGAAGAACTACAGGAAGGCAAAGGCGAGGCGCACCTTGGAAAGGAGTGGGATTCTGACTGCTCTTCATCCGACTCCGACGATGAATGATTGGCTACCTCGGCCTTCGACAAGTCTTCGCTCTTCTGCAACGAACGCCATACTTGCCTCATGGCTAAGGAGAAGAAGGTACGTATTCGACATTCCCCTAAGTACTCTTCTTCTAGTGATGAGGAATCTTTCGATGATAAAGTAGATTACACTGACTTGTTTAAAGGGTTAGATCGAGCTAAACTAGAGAAAATTAATGAATTAATCGATGCTCTCAATGAAAAAGATAGACTGCTAGAAAAGTAAGAGGATATTTTATATGAGGAACATGACAAATTTGTTAGTGTGCAAAAATCTCTTGCTTTAGAAATTAAGAGAAATGAAATGCTATCTTCTGAGTTATCTACTTGCTATGAATCTGTCTCTAGTTTAAAGAATTTAAATGATGAATTAAAAGCTAAGCTAGAGGAAGTTAATAAAACTAGTTCATGTGTAGAGAATGTTATTATTTGTAATAGATGTAAGGATTTTGATGTTGATGCCTGTGATGAACATCTTGCTTCTATTACTAAATTGAACAATGAGGTGGCAAGTCTTATTGATCAACTTAATACTTGCTAAGTTGATTTTGATAAATTAAAATTTGCTAGGGATGCCTACACTGTTGGTAGACAACCCTCAATTAAGGATGGACTTGGTTTTCAAAAGGAAACCAAGAACTTAACAAGCCAAAGGACTCCCGTTCTCAACAAGGAGAAAGGGAAGGCCCCTATGGCTAGTAGTCCTCAAAGGAACCATGCCTTTATTTATGATAGGAAAATTGCTAGTCGTTCTCATTATAATAGGAGTTATGATCATGCTGCTTATAATGATTCACATGCTATGATTCCCTCTAGTTCCACTTTTGTTCATGGTAGAAGTAGGCCTAGGAGAAATCATGTTGTATCTCATGCGCCTAGGAGAATGTGCAATGGACCTTCTACCATTTATCATGCTTGCAATACTTCTTTTGTACTTTCATGTAAGAATGCAAAAGTAGTTGCTAGGAAGTTGGGATCCAAATGCAAGGGAGACAAGACTTGTATTTGGGTTCCAAAAGTTATTGTGACTAACCTTGTAGGACCCAACAAGAGTTGGGTACCTAAAACCCAAGCTTAAATTGCCTTGCAGGTTTATGCATCCGGGGGCTCAAGCTGGATTATCGACAGTGGATGCACAAACCACATGACGAGGGAGAAGAAGATGTTCACCTCCTACGTCAAAAACAAGAATTCCTAGGATACAATCATATTTGGAGATGGGAATCAAAGCAAGGTCAAAGGTTTGGGAAAGATAGCCATCACAAGAGAGCACTCCATATCAAATGTATTTTTAGTAGTCGCTCGGGTACAACCTTCTGTCTGTAAGTCAATTGTGCCACATGGGTTACAATTGTCTGTTTACCAATGTTGATGTATCTGTCTTTAGAAGGAGTGATGGTTCATTAGCGTTTAAGGGTGTATTAGACGGCAAGCTCTATTTAGTTGACTTTTCGAAAGAGAATGCCGGTCTAGATGCATGCTTAATCGCTAAGACTAATATGGGCTGGCTTTGGCATCGCCGTCTAGCACATGTTGGGATGAAGAACCTTCATAAGCTTCTAAAGGGAGATCATGTGTTAGGACTAACCAATGTCTGTTTTGAGAAAAACAGACCTTGTGCAGCATGTCAGGCAGGAAAACAGGTGGGAAGCACTCATCACAGCAAGAACGTGATGACAACATCAAGACCACTTGAGCTTATTCACATGGATCTCTTCGGACCCGTTACCTACCTTAGCATCGAGGGAAGTAAGTATGGTCTTGTAATTGTTGATGACTTTTCCCTCTTCACTTGGGTGTTCTTCTTGCAGGATAAGTCAGAAACCCAAGGGACCCTAAAGCGCTTTTCTAAGGAGGGCTCAAAATGAATTTGAGCTAAAGGTGAAAAAGATAAGAAGTGACAATGGGTCAGAGTTCAAAAATCTACAAGTTGAAGAGTATCTTGAGGAGGAAGGCATCAAGCACGAGTTCTCCGCTCCCTACACACCACAGCAAAATGGTGTGGTAGAAAGGAAGAACAAGACGCTAATCGACATGGTGAGAACGATTGTAACATCCCAAAATTTCCAACCCGAGGTTTGGAACCCTAATCTCCTGACCCCCCTTTATCTCTCCCTAATTTCTCCCTCATAGGACATCTCATCATATGCATACACCTTGATTGTTAGAAGCACCTCACATAGATGATTATTTTTTTAGCACCTAAGATTATTTAGCTAATTATTTGTTCAAAAGAAAAAGGGGATAAAAGAAATAGAAATATAAAATAGAAAGGAAATAGAAAATAGAAAAGAAAAAGGAAAAATCTTCTCCCCCCCGGTTGGGCCGTTTCCAGCCCAGCTCCCCCCCCCCCCCGCGCCCCCCTTCCCCCGGCCCACGCGGCCTAGCTCCCTTCCGCGCGCCGCGCCGCGCCGCTCTCCCCCACTGACCGGTCAGCCCGCACCCCCCTCGCTCTCTCGCGATCATTCTCGGTGGGCGGGCCCCGCTCGTCAGCGCCTTCCTCGCGTCCGTGACCAGGGCTAGTGACGCGATCGCCGCTGGCCACTGCCCGTCGCCTCGCCATTATCGCGTTCACCAGCTCGGTTTGGTGCCTTGCGTCTGCCCGAGCCATCCTGTCGCCCCGTCTGCCTGAGCCATCCCGTCGTCACCACTGTGCACCACCATCTCCACCGTGGCGAGCTCACCGGGGCACGCCACCTCACGCCCCCTTCTCCGCCCCGGGCGCCTATAAAAGGGCCGCCCCGAGCTCCCCAATTCCTCACCCCGGCCTCGGCCATCTCCTCCCCCTTCCCCCGAGCTCAATTGAGCCAGCGCCGCCGCCATCTCCATCTCTGGAGCCTCCCCTTTCCCTCTACGTTGGGCTCTAGTTAAATTAGTTTAGCCCTTGAGCTCCGCCACTTCACCCCGAGCACGGCACACTGTTTTCCCCTCGCCTATTGCACCGTTGGCCTCGCCGGCGACCTCACCGCCGCGAGCGCCCGCCACCGCGCCGTGGACCGGCCACCCTAGGCACCCTCCAACCAAATTGGCCCCTCCACCATAATCCCCTACCCCCGCCCGTGCCTCGCCACCACTCCCCCATCGCGGAACTGGAGCCCCGGCGGAGAACCGCCACAGGGCTTCACCGCCGGTCGAGCCCCAGCCGGTTCGCCCCCCCGGTCACCGCTCCACGTCGTTACCCCCCCCCTCTCGCTGACGCATGGGCCCACGCCCATGACGTCCGCCGCGTCGTCGCCGCTCCTCTGCGGGCCGGCTGGGCCGTCTGCCCCCCCCCCCCCCCCCCCCCGCGCGCCCGCGATCGGCTGGGCCGAAATTCCCCCCCCCCCCCTCCTGCCCCGGCCCAGCTAGCTGAGAATTCCTTTTTCTTTTTCCTTTTCACATTTCTTTTTCCCATTTTCATATATATATATATTTATATGTTGATATTTTATGCACCAAAAATAGTTTAAATAAATTATAGGGCACAAAAATAATAATGTATAATAATTGGCATACCCCACCAAGTCACCATGATTGATTATTGTTCCTTATCTGTGTTTGTTAGCGAAGAGGGATCCGATCCTCCGGAATTTATAACTCTGGAAGAAGGGCAGGAACCCGACCCCTTCGAGATAAATCTTTTGTGCCAGGAAAGCTTCGACGAAGGAAAGTCCATCCTTCCCTTGATGCATAATTTACTTATTCTTTCTACCACTACCTAAGCCGGGATTAAGGGATGAAATATTTGCATTGTGAGCAAAGAGATAGCCCGCATTAACAAACATCTTTTGAGTACAAAATGTGGGATGGAAAAGAGCAGTGGTTTTGACTAAGCGATGTTTTTAAAAGAGTGTGCGGTGAAGGGTATTCACCCTCATCACCTTGTGAGTGGGATGATCAGGGACTCCCTGGTTTAGGGGAGGGCCTAAGGTGATGGCTCAACTGGTTTAGGTGTGAGCAGAAGGATCGTCCCCTCATATAAGGACCGGTTTGTCATCCTTCACTACCTGTACTCATGATAAGTACAACCACTCGAGACTGTGTGGGCAGTTACTCAATCTAAACTCGTACGGTCCAACCCCAAGGTTATGAAGGCTGGGGAGCACCGGGAGGATAAGGAGGGGGAATGTTTTGTCCGGTTTGGACATGGCGGTGGCCTGACTCCTTCCGGTATAACCGCTAAGGTTAGGACGTGCGAGGGAAGAAAGAGATTTAGATTCGGATCTCATTGGCCATGGGATCGTAGAGCCGGACTAGTGGGTAAAGTGTACCCCTCTGCACAGAGTTCAAACCTATTCTAATAGTCCGTGTCCACTGGTATGGATGAGTCTGGTGTGGTATGACAATTAGTGTTTCACACAACTCCGTGAACAGGGAAATGTGTGTGTGTGTGTGTTTTTGGAAATGAAAATGATGCCACGGGAGCGGGAAGCTCAGTGGTGGTTGAGTAATGTGTTATTTCTATTTCCTTGGGAAAAACCATAAAAGTACTGCCTTTCTCTGAGAAAAAGAAGAGTGACTTCAACTCCACCATATAAAGCATGTATGATATAGGTCCCTTTCTCCTTACGGGAGTGGGATGGGCTTGCGGAATACCTAGTGTATTCACCCAGATTTATTTATGTTTTTCAGCAGCTGAAGACTTCTTTTCTGCTATGCTTGATTGAGGGGGCTGTGTCTGCACCCAGTTCTGCTAGTGGCTTGGGCTAGTTTATCTTCTACTGCGCTTTAAATTTTTGGCTCTCTCGAGCCTGTACTCTAGTATTGTAATAACTTTTATTCGAACTCTATACTATTTGAAGTAAAGAATGTGGTTACTAGCCTCCTAGGACTAGTAATTGTATCACATTTGAGTCCCAAAGGATCGGGACACTTCAGGTGGTATCAAAGCCATATGACTGGCCGTAGATCGCAGCCCCGACCTTAAAAGTTTGCCTTAACAAGAAAACACCTCTTACCCCTAAGAAAAATTTCCTCTCCTTTCCCCTGATATTAATAGACCCTTCTTTTCTTCTACCAGATGGAAGACTCTTGGGTCATTAGGACATCCTACTGCTCAGAGGAGGAAGGATTCCCTCATCTTTTGCAGAGTTGCGCGCTTCACATGGGGATCCGCAAGAAGCCGGAATATGTCTGGAAGGAATACCGCGAAAATGGAGTTGAGAAGTGCTCTATGGAAGTCTACCTGGGAGAAAGCCGAAGCTACCCAAACCACCCTCCTTTCCAAGTCACCTTCTGAGAGCACCTAGAGGGGGGGGTGAATAGGTGATCCTGTGAAACTTGAAACTTAATGCCACAAAACATGATTAGATGTTAGCACAATAAAGCCAAGTGGCTAGAGAGGAGTCTTAGCAAAACACAATAACCACAAAGAGATCAACACAGAGATGGCACAGTGGTTTATCCCGTGGTTCGGCCAAGTCCAACGCTTGCCTACTCCACGTTGTGGCGTCCCAACGGACGAGGGTTGCAATCAACCCCTCTCAAGCGGTCCAAAGACCCACTTGAATACCACGGTGTTTTGCTTTGTTTACTATATCCCGCTTGCGAGGGATCTCCACAACTTGGAGCCTCTCGCCCTTACACTTTGATGTTCACAAAGAAGCACGGAGTAAGGGAGGGATGAGCAACGCACACAAGACTCAAAAATCACAGCAAATACGCACACACAAGACCCAGACTTGAGCTCAAAAGAATATCACGAGGTTCTCACTAGAACGGAGCTCAAATCACTAAGAATGTCGAACAAGTGCGCAAGAATGAAGTGTGAGTGATCAACAATGCTCAAAGGATTCTTGGTGTCTTCCTCCATGCGCCTAGGGGTCCTTTTTATAGCCCCAAGGCAGCTAGGAGCCGTTGAGAGCATTCTAGGAAGGCAATTCTTGCCTTCAGTTGCCTGGCGCACCGGACAGTCCGGTGCACCACCGGACACTGTCCGGTGCAGATCTCTTTCCTTATTTGGCGAAGCCGATCATTGCAGATTCAGAGCCGTTGGCGCACCGGACACTGTCCGGTGCACACCGGACAGTCCGGTGCCCCCTTGTGACCGTTGGCTCGGTCACGCGTCACTCGCGGAATCCTCGGCCGAACGTTGGCCCGGCTGACCATTGGCTCACTGGACAGTCCGGTGCACCACCGGACAGTCCAGTGATTTTTAGCCGTACGCCGTTAATCACTTCCCGAGAGCGATGACTTCGCCTGTGAACAACTCACCGGACAGTCCGGTGCACCACCGGACAGTCTGGTGATTTATAGCCGTACGCCGTTGATCGCCTCCCGAGAGCAGCCAGTTGATAGTCGCCAGCCTGGCGCACCGGACACTGTCCGGTGCACCACCGGACACTATCCGGTGCACCCAGACTGAGCAGACTTTGGTTGAACAAAGCTATCTCTTTTCCAATTTGATTTCTCCTGTTTCCAGCACTTAGACACAATACATTAGTTCTTAAAACAATGTACCAAGTCTAGAAACATACCTTTAGACTTGATTTTGCACTTTGTCCATCACTTTGTATAGATTACCATAAGTCCACTTGTGTTGGCACTCAATCACCAAAATACTTAGAAATGGCCCAAGGGCACATTTCCCTTTCACCTTCACTGGACACCACTTCCCAGACACTTGCCAAAATGTTGCCCAAAAAGCCCTCCGACAATTATGCCAAAACTACAGCAAGGAGGTTTTTGAAACCCCCCTTCGTCACTTCCCACCTAGCAACAAAAATACCCCCACCTGGAGGAAAAGACTTCAGGCCCTGTCAGGAAGAGATCCTACCGAAGATGACCCCACCATCGTCTACATGGCCGGATATCTCCACACTCTCAATAACCACTATGATGACCTTTCCTCCCACTGCACCCACCTAAACTCCCGAGTGGAAAGCTTAGAGCAGCAGGTCAAGGAACTTAAAAAGGAGAAGGCATCCCTCCAAGAGTGTCTCGATATGGCAGAAGGCGAAGAGGCCAACACTCGTGAAGCTTACCGAACCTTGAAGATGGATTACGATAAGAAGCTGAAGAAGCTCGCCCCCACGAAGAAAATCCAAAAGAAGACCAAGAGCCAAGGATGCTAGGCTGAGCGAAAGAAGAAAGCCCCTCCAGCTCCACCTCTCCCCAGGATAGAGAATTTGTCCGACGTCGAGGATATGTCCCTAGCTAGCCTTGATGACCTTCTCAAAGAATTTGGGGACACCTTAGAAAAGGAGTTCGGAAGTACCTTAGAAAGCGCTCGCGTGTAGTGCGACTTGTGGTAACTGTATGCGTGTAATGAACTGGTGTAATGAATAAAATAACTTGGTTGAAAAAGAAATTTGGCATATGCATAGTAGTAACTCTCTCTCCCCCTGGCAGATGGCTTCGGATAAAACCACGCCTACCGCCTCCGGGATTGGAGCAGGGTTTCCCCTAGGAGCTGAAGAAGCCAGTGGAGAAGGGAGTGAGACCCACCTCCCCGCACCTCCAGAGCTGCCCTTAGATTTAGCCCAAGTTCTAGCCAACCAAACCCGACTCATTGAGGTCCTCACTAGAAGTCTGGAGACCCAACGCCCGAATGGTGGAAGACCACAAGACAGGATGGGAAATTTCCTGAGGCTCAAGCCTCCCACATTCGCTGGATCCAGCAATCCCCTCGATGCTGATGACTGGCTGCACATGATTAAAAGGAAGTTAGAAGCCATCGGATGCCCAGAGAATCAGCGTGTTCAATTGGCTGCTCATCAACTCTCCCAGATGGCTCTAGCTTGGTGGAATACCTTCAACGCTGCCGTCAGAGATGCTACCTGGACAGAGTTTGAAACTGCTTTCCGAGAGCACCATGTGCCCCAAGGGATCGTTCAGCTCAAGGAAGATGAATTTTGGGAACTAACTCAGGGAGGAAGATCTGTCAGCGAGTACGTGCACAAATTCACAAAATTAGCCCGCTACGCGCCTGATGACGTTAGCACAGAAGCCAAGAAGATGGCCCGCTTCTTGGAAGGGCTCAGACCAGAACTCAAGACCATCCTAGCTAGCCAATATTTCCTCAGCTTCTTGCACCTCTCAAACAAAGCCATACAAGTGGAAAGGGCAAGGGAAGAAGAAAAAGGTCACCTCAAGAGGAAATTCCAAGTCCTCCGAGCTCAGCAGCAAGACCGGCACCAGATAACTCGATCTTTTGGGTTTCCACCCAAGGGACCAAGCTTCAATAGACCAGCTGGACCCACTCCATCACGTTTCAGTCAATAGAGTCAGAGCTCCTTTCAGCCCCCCTCAGTTGCAAGCAACCAACCACCAGCAAATGCCTGTTGGCACTGTGGACACCCCAGTCACTTTAAGAACAACTACCCCCAGTTGAAGGCATCAGGACCTGCTTACTCCAACTCGGTGAATGGCCCCAAGAATACCTCAGCACCCGCCCCCAAGGCGCCCTCCTCCATTAGCCAGCAGAACAAGACCCAGTATCGCACGAGTAAACCACGTCAATGCTCAGGAGGCTCAGCAGGCTCCGGGAGTAGTGCTCGGTGAGTTCCTCATTGAATTTACTCCCGCTACAGTACTTTTTGATTCAGGAGCATCCCATTCTTTTATAGCCACCAGTTTTGTGGAAAAGCATGGCATTCCCTCTACCCACCTAGAAATCCCCTTGGTCACCCAAACCCTAGGGTCAGACCTTCTATGCCAGCTCAAATGCTCCCAGATCAGAATCCTTTTAAGTGGGGTAGTGTTCTTAGCAGACTTAACTGTCTTGCCATCCCAAGGAATTGATGTGATCTTAGGGATGGATTGGCTAACCAAGCACAAAGGCATCATAAGTTACGCAAACAAGACAGTCCTTCTCACGGACCACCAAGGAAAGTCAGTCTCTTGTCAGGTTCAGCCACCCGCCAATGATACGATGGTGTTTAATCTAGCAACAGAAAGCATGTCAGTGATAGAAGAATTCATGGATGTATTTCCAGAAGAGTTGCTAGGAATGCCACCAGAGAGAGAAGTGGAATTCTACATAGACCTGATCCCTGGTACGGCACCCATCGCAAAGAGACCATACCGCATGGCTCCTACCGAGTTAGCAGAATTAAAACTCCAGATCACAGAGCTTCAACAAAAAGGGTACATCCGTCCCAGCTCATCCCCTTAGGGAGCACCAGTCCTTTTCGTCACTAAAAAGGATGGAAGTATGAGGATGTGTATTGATTACCGATCTTTAAATGAAGTTACAAAAAAAAACAAGTATCCACTCCCTCGAATCGACGACCTCTTCGACCAGCTTCAAGGGGCCAAATATTTCTCCAAGATAGACCTGAGGTCTGGTTATCACCAACTGAGAATCAAGGAAGCAGATATTCAGAAGACTGCATTTGTCACCCGGTATGGACAATATGAGTTCACAGTAATGCCTTTTGGACTAACGAACGCACCTGCCTTTTTCATGAACCTCATGAATAAGGTATTTATGGAAGAGCTGGATAAGTTTGTCGTAGTCTTCATTGACGACATCCTTATCTACTCCAAGAATCGCGAAGACCATGAGCATCACCTCCAGATCATCCTCGGAAGACTCAGGGCACATCAACTCTATGCTAAGCTCAGCAAATGTGAATTCTGGTTAGAAAAGATAGCCTTCCTTGGGCATATCTTGATAGCAGAAGGAATAGAAGTGGACCCGTCCAAGGTAGAAGCAGTATCAAAATGGAAGTAGCCATCCAATGTCAGTGAAGTTCGAAGCTTTCTGAGAATGGCAGGATATTACCGCCGCTTTATCAAGGGATTCTCCAGCATAGCAAGACCTATGACCGAGCTCCTCAAGAAAGACAATAAGTTTGTGTGGACCCCAAAGTGGGAGGAAATAGGCATGGATTTTGTAACCAGACTATCCCGGACGCAAAAAGGGAACGACTCTATCTGGGTAATAATAGACCGCCTCACCAAGGTAGCCCACTTTATCCCAGTGAAAACTACCTTTGGAGGAGCCACCCTTGCCCGGATTTATCTTGAAGAGATAGTCAGACTCCATGGCATTCCAAGGAAGATAGTGTCGGACAGGGGAACCCAGTTCACCTCCAAATTTTGGATGAGCCTTCAGCAAGCTATGGGCACCAAGTTAGACTTCAGCACCGCCTATCACCCCCAAATAGATGGTCAGACAGAAAGGGTCAACAAGGTCCTCGAAGATTTATTAAGAGCCTGTGTGTTAACATTCGACCGAAACTGGGAGTCCAGTTTGCCTTATGCAGAGTTCTCGTATAACAATAGCCATCAGGCCAGTATCAAGATGTCACCGTTCAAAGCATTGTATGGACGAAAGTGCCAGACCCCTCTCATGTGGTCCAACGTAGGGGAAAAGACACTAGAAGGACCTGCCTTTGTTAAAGAGGCTGAAGAGAAAGTTGCCCTGATCCGCAAAAGATTACTTGAAGCTCAAAGTCGGTAGAAAAGTTATGTGGATAACAGGCGGAGAGAACTCAGATTTGAAGAAGGAGACTTCGTCTACCTCAAGGTCTCCCCGATGCGTGGTGTCAAAAGGTTCCAAGTGAAAGGAAAGCTAGCACCGTGATTCGTTGGCCCCTATCCCATCATTGGCAGAGTGGGACCCGCAGCATACCGTCTTGAATTACCAGAATCCATGTCTGATATCCATAGTGTGTTTCATGTGTCCCAGCTCTGCAAATGCCTGCAAGTACCAGAAAGTCACATCGAAGAAGAGACAATCCAGATTCAGAAAGATCTTCAGTACCGAGAAAAGCCAATAAAGATTCTTGACTCAGCAGTCCGGAAGACCCACAACTCAGAAGTGAAACTCTGTAAAGTTCAGTGGAGCAGAGAAGGAGAGGAGGAAGCAACCTGGGAAAGTGAGGACTCTTTGAGGAGGGAATACCCTTACCTTTTCTTGAGCCCTGTCTGAATCTCGAGGGCGAAATTCCTTTAAGTGGGGTAGGTTTGTAACATCCCAAAATTTCCAACCCGAGGTTTGGAACCCTAATCTCCTGACCCCACCTTTATCTGTCCCTAATTTCTCCCTCATAGGACATCTCATCATATGCATACACCTTGATTGTTAGAAGCACCTCACATAGATGATTATTTTTTTAGCACCTAAGATTATTTAGCTAATTATTTGTTCAAAAGAAAAAGGGGATAAAAGAAATAGAAATAGAAAATAGAAAGAAAATAGAAAATAGAAAAGAAAAAGGAAAAACCTTCTCCCCCCCGGTTGGGCCGTTTCCAGCCCAGCTCCCCCCCCCCCCCCCGCGCCCCCTTCCCCCGGCACACGCGGCCCAGCTCCCTCCCCCGCGCCGCGCCGCTCTCCCCCGCTGACCGGTCGGCCCCATCCGTCAGCCCACACCCCCCTCGCTCTCTCGTGATCTCTCTTTGGCGAGCGGGCCCCGCCCTTCAGCGCCTTCCTCACGTCCGTGACCAGGGCTAGCGACGCGATCGCCACCGGCCACTGCCCGCCCCATCACCTCGCCATTATCGCGTTCACCAGCTCGGTTTGGCGCCTTGCGTCTGCCCGAGCCATCCCGTTGCCCCGTCTGCCTGAGCCATCCTGTCGTCACCACTGTGCACCACCATCTCCGCCGTGGCGAGCTCGCCATGGCACACCACCTCACGCCCCCTTCTCCGCCCCGGGCACCTATAAAAGGGCCGCCCCGAGCTCCCCAATTCCTCACCCCGGCCTCGACCATCTCCTCCCCCTTCCCCAGAGCTCAATTGAGCCAGCGCCGCCGCCATCTCCATCTCCGGTGTCCCTTCCCCTCTACGTTGTGTTCTAGTTAAATTAGTTTAGCCCTTGAGCTCCGCCACTTCACCCCGAGCATGGCACATCGTTTTCCCCTCGCCTATTGCACCGTTGGCCTCGCCGGCGACCTCACCGCCGCGAGCGCCCGCCACCGCGCCGTGGATCGGCCACCCCAGGCACCCTCCGGCCAAATTGGCCCCTCCACCATAATCCCCTACCCCCGCCCGTGCCTCGCCACCACTCCCCCGTTGTGGAACCGGAGCCACGGTGGAGAACCGCCGCGGGGCTTCACCGCCGGTCGAGCCCAGGCCGGTTCGCCCCCCCCGTCACCGCTCCACGCCATTACCCCCCTCCTCTCGATGACGCGTGGGCCCGCGCCCACGGCGTCTGCCGCACCGTCGCCGCTCCTCTGCGGGCCGGCTGGGCCATCTGCCCCCGCGCTTGGCTGGGCCGAAATCCCCCCTAGCCCAGCTAGCTGAGAATTCCTTTTTCTTTTTCCTTTTCCCATTTCTTTTTCCCATTTTCATATATATATTTATATGCTGATATTTTATGCACCAAAAATAGTTTAAATTAATTATAGGGCACAAAAATAATAATGTATAATAATTGGCACACCCCACCAAGTCACCATGATTGATGTATTGTTCCTTATCTGTGTTTGTTAGCGGAAGAGGGATCCGATCCTCCGGAATTTATAACTCTAGAAGAAGGGCAGGAACCCGACCCCTCCAAGATAAATCTTTTGTGCTAGGAAAGCTTCAACGAAGGCAAGTCCATCCTTCCCTTGATGCATAATTTACCTATTCTTTCTACCACTACCTAAGCCGGGATTAAGGGATGAAATATTTGCATTGTGAGCAGAGAGATAGCCCGCATTAACAAACATCTTTTGAGTACAAAATGTGGGATGGGAAGAGAGCTGTGGTTTTGACTAAGCGATGTTTTTAAAAGAGTGTGCGATGAAGGGTATTCACCCTCATCACCTTGTGAGTGGGATGATTAGGGACTCCCTGGTTTAGGGGAGGGCCTAAGGTGATGGCTCAACTGGTTTAGGTGTGAGCAGAAGGATTGTCCCCTCAAATAAGGACCGGTTTGTCATCCTTCACTACCTGTACTCATGATAAATACAACCACTCGAGACTGTGTGGGCAGTCACTCAATCTAAACTCGTACGGTCCAACCCCAGGGTTATGAAGGCTGAGGAGCACCAGGAGGATAAGGAGGGGGAATGTTTTGTCTGGTTTGGACATGGCGGTGGCCTGACTCCTTCCGGTATAACCGCTAAGGTTAGGACGTGCGAGTGAAGAAAGAGATTCGGATTCAGATCTCATTGGCCATGGGATCGTAGAGCCGGACTAGTGGGTAAAGTGTACCCCTCTACGCAGAGTTCAAACCTATCTGAATAGGTCGTGTCCACTAGTATGGACGAGTCTGGTGTGGTATGACAATTAGTGTTTCACAAAACTCCGTGAACAGGGAAATGTGTGTGTGTGTGTTTGGAAATGAAAATGATGCCACGGGAGCGGGAAGCTCAGTGGTGGTTGAGTAATGTGTTATTTCTATTTCCTTGGGAAAAACCATAAAAGTACTGCCTTTCTCTGAGAAAAAGAAGAGTGACTTCAAATGCACCATATAAAGCATGTATGATATAGGTCCCTTTCTCCTTATGGGAGCGGGATGGGCTTGTGGAATACCTAGTGTATTCACCCAGATTTATTTATGTTTTTCAGCAGCTGAAGACTTCTTTTCTGCTATGCTTGATTGAGGGGGTTGTGTCTGCACCCAGTTCTGCCTGTGGCTTGGGCTAGTTTATCTTCTACCGCTTTGTATTTTTGGCTCTCTCGAGCCTATACTCTGGTATTGTAATAACTTTTATTCGAACTCTATACTATTTGAAGTAAAGAATGTGGTTACTAGCCTTCTGGGACTAGTAATTGTATCACATTTGAGTCCCAAAGGATTGGGACGCTTCAACGATGCTTGGAGAGTTCAAGACGCCCAAGCGGTTTTGGTCGGAAGCTGTGAACACAGCCTGCCACGCCATAAACTGGCTCTATCTGCATCGCCTCCTCAAGAAGACCTCCTACAAACTCCTAAACGGTAACAAACCCAATGTCTCTTACTTCTGTGTATTTGGGAGCAAATGCTACATTCTGGTGAAGAAAGGTAGACATTCTAAATTTGCTCACAAGGCAGTAGAAGGGTTTTTACTAGGGTATGACTCAAATACAAAGGCATATAGGGTCTTCAACAAATCATCAGGATTGGTTGAAGTCTCTAGCGATGTTGTATTTGATGAGACTAATGGCTCTCCAAGGGAGCAAGTTGATCTTGATGACATAGATGAGGATGAAGTTCCGACGGCCGCAATACGCACGATGGCGATAGGTGATGTGCAACCACAGGAACAACAGGAGCAAGATCAACCATCTTCCTCGACAATGGTGCATTCCCCAACTCAAGGCGATGAACAGGTACCACAAGAAGAGGGGTAGGATCAAGGGGGAGCACAAGAAGAACAGGTTATGGAGGAAGAAGCACCACGGGTCCCTCCAACTCAAGTTCGAGCGACGATCCAAAGACATCACCGCATCGATCAAATTCTGGGTGACATCAGCAAGGGAGTAACTACTCGCTCAAGATTAGCTAATTTCTGTGAGCATTACTCGTTTGTCTCTTCTATTGAGCCTTTCAGGGTAGAAGAGGCCTTGCAGGATCCGGACTAGGTGTTGGCCATGCAGGAAAAGCTCAACAACTTCAAAAGAAATGAAGTCTGGAGCCTGGTGCCACGTCCAAAGCAAAACGTTGTGGGAACCAAGTGGGTGTTCCGCAATAAGCAAAACGAGCACGGAGTGGTGACAAGAAACAAGGCTCGACTTATGGCAAATGGGTATGCCCAAGTCGCAGGTTTGGATTTTGAGGAGACTTTTGCTCCTGTGGCTAGGTTAGAGTCCATTCGGATATTATTTGCCTATGTTGCTCACCATTCTTTTAGGCTGTTCCAAATGGATGTGAAGAGCGCTTTCCTCAATGGGCCAATCAAGGAGGAGGTATACGTGGAACAACCCCCTGGCTTTGAGGATGACAGGTATCCCGACCATGTGTATAAGCTCTCTAATGTGCTCTATGGACTTAAGCAAGCCCCAAGAGCATGGTATGAATGCCTTAGAGATTTCTTAATTGCTAATGCTTTCAAGGTTGGGAAAGCCGATCCCACTCTTTTTACCAAGACTTGTGATGGTGATCTTTTTGTATGCCAAATTTATGTCGATGATATAATATTTGGTTCTACTAATCAAAAGTCTTGTGAGGAGTTTAGCAGGGTAATGATGCAAAAATTTGAGATGTCAATGATGGGTGAGTTGACCTGCTTCCTTGGATTCCAAGTGAAGCAACTCAAGGATGGCACTTTCATCTCCCAAACGAAGTACACTCAGGATCTTCTCAAGAGGTTTGGGATGAAGGACGCCAAGCCCGCAAAGACACCGATGGGAACTGACAGGCACATTGACCTCAATAAAGGAGGTAAGTCCATTGATCAAAAGGCATACCGGTCAATGATAGGTTCATTACTTTATCTTTATGCTAGTAGACCAGACATTATGCTTAGTGTATGCATGTGTGCTAGATTTCAATCCGACCCCAAGGAATGTCACCTTGTGGCCGTTAAGCGAATTCTTAGGTATTTAGTTTCTACGCCTTGCTTCGGGATCTGGTATCCAAAGGGGTCTACCTTTGTTTTGATTGGATACTCAGACTCCGATTATGCCGGATGCAAGGTTGATAGGAAGAGTACATCAGGGATGTGCCAATTTCTAGGATGGTCCCTGGTGTCCTAGAGTTCCAAGAAACAAACATCTGTTGCCCTATCCACCGCTGAGGCCGAGTACGTTGCCGCAGGACAGTGTTGCGCGCAACTACTTTGGATGAGGCAAACCCTCCAGGACTTTGGCTACAATCTGAGCAAAGTCCCACTCCTATGTGACATGAGAGTGCAATCCGCTTGGCGGATAATCCTGTTGAACACATTAGCACCGAGAACTAGCTAGCTGATATCTTCACTAAGCCTTTAGATGAGAAAAGGTTTTGCAGGTTGCGTAGTGAGCTAAATGTCTTAGATTCGCGTAACTTGGATTGATCTATAGCATACATGTGTTCTATGCCTTTGATCATGTTACTTTGTGCATTTAAATCAATTATTGATTGTTTATGGTGCTCAAGTTGTACAAGTCACCCCCGGACCTCACAAGTCTGTATGTAGATGTGCACATGTTTAGGGGGAGATGTACTACAACTTGATCCCTTTGAGACTAATTTGTTTGTTTGAGTACACTTGATGTAGTCTCGAAGGTACATTGAAAGGGAAAGCAAACTTGGACGAAGCAAAGACTTCCACTGCACTCCAGTATTAGTGTATTTAATTCCAAGTTCATATTTGTGCTCTCATTGCCTTTTGCTCTTAATTGACATTTTTGGTGAGGCAATGGGGTTAAAGAGCCAAAAGTGATCCCGTTTTGGTGCTTAATGCCAAAGGGGGAGAAATTAAGGCCAAAGCAAATGGATCAGCCAACCACTTGAGAATTTTGAAAATAGTAGAGTTAGAATTTGAGATTTGTCACCCAACCACTTGAGAATTTTGAAAATAGTAGAGTTAGAATTTGAGATTTGTCCAAAATACTCTTATTGCAAAATTTGGTCTCTTATGGGGGAGATTTTTTATTATGGGAAAAAGGGGGAGTTTTTGGCATTTCATCAATTTTACTCTTGGAATATCTCTCAATTTGCTCAAACAAGCATGCTTGACTTAGAGATAGGAAAAAGAATTTGATTTGTAAAAACAAACCAAGTGGTGGCAAAGAATGATCCAAATATGTCAAATCTTAAGTAAAGAGAATTTGGTCTTCAATTTGAATTGATGTTGACTCCTCTGGTTGCTTTTTGATGTGTTGGCATAAATCACCAAAAAGGGGGAGATTGAAAGGGAAATGTGCCCTTGGGCCATTTCTATAATTGTTTTAGTGATTAGATGCCCAACACAAATGCTTTGAACTCTTATGTGCTAAACGAGCAAGAAGTGCAAATCAAAGAACAGGAATTGTTGTTGAGTACTAACATGTGTATCTAAGTGCTAGAAACAGTGACAAAAGAAGAAGAAAAGAATTGGAAGAGAGTTGGCTGTGTACAACCAACATCAGCTCGGGCCTGGCACACCGGACAGTGTCCGGTGACCCAGGCGAGCTCACGGTAAACTAGCTGCTCTCGGGAGTGATGCAGCTATAAATCACCAGACCGTCTGGTGGTGCATCGGACTATCCGGTGAGAAGTCAGCGGCGAACTCATCGCTCTCGAGAAAAGGAGAAAGGCAACGTGGCTATAATTCACCGGACTGTCCGGTGGTGCACCAGACTGTCCGGTGAGCCAACGGCGCTGTTGGAGACCAAAATGGCCGTGCGGACAGTCCGGCCCTGAGGTCGGATGGTCCGCGGTGCGGACAGTCCGCGGTGGTGGCGCGGACGGTCCGCGCGTGCGCAGAGTCAGTTAGGGTTCCTAGTTTCTCGCGGGATTTGTTACCTAAAACTGCGGGATTAACTCGGAAATCAGTTCGAAGCGGATCCAGACCTCCCCCTTTATATAGATGAAGGGCTACGGCCGATTGAACCCCCAACAATCGATCAAATCCAGTTTATTACTCATTTTTACCTTATGCATTAGGAGTAGTTCTAGTCTAGTTCTAGTTTAGCCCTGGTTTATTATTCCAATCCCCAAATTCTCTGCCTCTCCTCGACTCTACGTCGATTAGAGGAGTCTAGGTCGGTCTGCCCAAGCCTAGACAACTCCTAGGATCTCTCCTCCCCGACGGGGTCCCTCCCGGGAGCGAGATCCAGGCGCCGCCAGTGATCTTCCGTCGCCCCTGCGCACGTGCGGACCGTCCGGCCCTAGGGCGCGGACCGTCTGGCCGTCAGGCAGGGAACCCGAGCTCCTGTGCCAGATCGCGGACCGTCCGGCCCTATGCCGCGGACTGTCCGCGCCTGACCAGAGAGCACCGCCGCCTCGCGCCAGGTCGTGGACCGTCCGACCCTGTGCCGCGGACCGTCCGCGCCTGACCAGAGAGCACCGCCGCTGGTTCTTTTGAGTGATTGGCGCCTCCAAAAAGGTGTCAACATACTTTTTGGCGACTCCGCTGGGGACTAGGTGTCTAGATCTGCTAAAAATCGGCCCATAAATGGCCGGTTCTAAGGATCACACCAAGATCTCCACTACCAACATCATCAAGCCGGCCATGGAGGCGCTCCCGGCTGATGACCAAAGGCCCTTTGAAGACCTCGTAATGCGTGATGAGAAGGAGGTGATGCGGCAATGGAACGAACAACGCGACAAGGAAGAGGCGGAACTGCTGCATAAACTCTCCGAACGGCGCAAGGAGGCGGCAGACAAGTACTTGTCACACTTCACGGTAGATCGCCACCAGAAGATCGTCCGTCAAGGGGAGATCGATATGGAATCTCTCCTACCTCCACTTCAGGGTCCCGCTGTAAGTACTCCAGATCTATCTCTTACGACTTTCTTGGATCAACGAGGAGATCAGTTAAAGCAATATGTAGATGAATCTATTAAAATGCATTTACGTGCATACGAGAAATCAGCTGCTCCTAACTTTCCATCGCGAGAGTCTAATACAGTGCCACCCACGTCAAACACATCGTCTATAAACGGGTCACCTTTGACCCAGCCATCATATGGTATGCCGATGCACGCTTTCGTGTCGCCATCACAGCCACAACCACTAGGCACGCGGTAGGTACTGGACGCGACCGGACCGTCCGAGCATCATCTCAGACAGTCCGGTTATACCGCAGACCGTCCGGCGTATTTCGCCGGACTGTCTGACCAGATGCAGGCCCGCACACAAAACACTCAGGTTGCACCGTACATGGCCGGACCATCAGGGTACAACCCTAAACACTTCGGCCCCATCACGGACCATCCGGTACATCACGCCGGACCATCCGGATATGTTGCGGACCGTCCGGATATGTTGCGGACCGTCCGCCATCTTACACCGGACCGTCCGGATATGGCATGAACCGGCCAACGTATTACGCTGGACCATCCGACTCTACACGAGTCCACGCGCAGACTACCCAAGTCGTGCCATATATGGTCGATCCGTCCGGGTACAGCCCTGGACCATTCGACCCGATCACGGACCGTCCAGTTCTTTATGACAGACGGTCTGGGTATGAGACTACCCACGTAGCACCATATACGGCTGGACAATCCGGATATACCTTCGGACCGTTTGGCCAGGTCGCGGACCATCCGGCTTCTTATGCCGGACCGTCCGGATATGCATACGCAGAACCCAGAGCTGCGCAATACGCACAGTTCCCACATTCATCGTAGCAACATTATGGTGCCCCACCAGCAACACATTATAATCATGCCATACCACCTCATGGACATAGGGCTGAATACTATTCGGCCACAAGAGAGCCTGAGAGGTATAGGGCAGGAGCTGGTGACATTAATAGGACACTTAACACACACCTCAAACATCCCTGGGAGGAAAGCCGACAGAGTGATGTCAGGCAACCTGAGATTTCTACCCACAAACTCAATGGATGGTCGCCAGACATGGCGGAGAGGGTTAGAGACGAGGTAGCTGGGATGTTCAGGGACAAACTCGGTGTTAGTGTGTCAGGTACAGGGCAATCATATCGGAAGCCTTATAGCCACTGATTCGACATCGTGCCATATCCACAGGGAACTAGGATACCAGACTTCTCTAAATTTTCTGGTGAAGGTGGGAAGCACACACGAACGTATTAGCCAATTCATAGCACACTTGGGAGAATTGGCTGATGGGGAAGCCTACCGCGTTCGTTTATTCTCGTTGTCCCTTACTGATACTGCATTTGCATGGTACGCAGCTTTGCCACCAAACTCTATAAACTCTTGGGAAGAATTAGAGCAGAAATTTCATGAACACTTCTTCTCAGGAGGACATGAGTTAGAATTGGCTGACTTAGCTTCAGTCCGATAGGGGCCTGAAGAATCGGTTAATGACTATATCCGGAGATTCCGGGACACTAGAAACCGATGCTTTCAGATTCATGTCGCAGAAAAACAACTAACAGGGCTAGCTTTCAATGGGTTGCGACCCTACTTAAAAGAAAAATTAGATGGCACCCAATTCTTTTCGCTAGTGCACTTACACCAGCGGGCTATGACCTGTGAAAGCCGAAGTAAGGAAACATCAAAATCGGCTAGCCATAAGATGCATCTAGTGGGATACGATAATTCGGACGATGAATCCACGGATGTATACACCGCCGAACTAGTTTGGCCAGGACAGGCTAAACCTTCAGCGTGTTTTGCTTTACAGTCGATTCGAAAGAATCGATAAGAAGAAGTTAAGTTTACTTTTAATGTTGCCAAATGCGATAAAATATTTGACGAGTTACTGAAAAACGGCAACATTAAATTAACTCATACTATTCCTCCTCCTGATGAATTAAAGAGGCGTGCTTATTGTAAGTGGCATAATTCCTTTTCTCATGCCACCAATGATTGTAATGTTTTTCGTCGACAGATACAATCGGCCATAAATGAGGGTCGATTGGCTGTTCAGGAGATGCAAGTAGACACACAACCTTTTCCTGTTAATACAATAGAACTCACATGCAAAAAGGTCTTGGTTCGGCCCGAAATGGCCGATAAAGGCAAAGGCAAGGGCATCGTCATTGGCGATCCCCGCACGTCAGATAAATCACAAAAGGAGATTACTTGAAAGGCTTCGGACGAGAAGGCTAAAAAGTCCGAAGACGCCGGAGGGCAGGCACAGTTAATGAACCAAACACGTCAGCCTAGCCCGAGCATCGTAGATGGTCCGGCACCTACGTGCGGACAATCCGGTGCTCAGACAAACGGTCCGGCTAACTCAGCCGGACAGTCCCCCTATGACCAAAGGCGTCAACCTCTACACAAAGCAAGGAAAAAGACGCAAGGTCAAAGCACATATAATCGGCTGATCAAAGCCGATCCTACTTTTGATCAGTTGCTCTCCAAAAATACTAGCAAAAAGACTGTTCCACGTGATCGATCAACAAAGAAACCCCAGTCGCCAGCTAAAACAAAACGGTCAAACAAAACGGCCTGAAAGGCGACACAACAAGCATCGCCTATTCATTCTATGAGACCAGGGTACTTTCCACCTATTTACTCATCGTTGGTATATTATCCTGTTCAAACATGGAATGGCACGATGATGAATCCATGGTACATGTATAGTCCTTTCGTCTATCCAGACTGGGGGGCACCTCCATTCTATTCCTTTTGATCCATTGATCAAATGGTCATGGCCGAGAAAGATACAATCCGAAACAGCCTTTATATTGGTGCTTTATTGAATAATCTCCATATCAAAAAGCCGGTGACCTACATCAGGTTTAGTTCATATGCTTTTGGTTCATCAACCTTCACCAAAAGGTAGGGGGCATATGTTGGAGACCAAAATGGCCGTGCGGACGGTCCGGCCCTGAGGCCGAACGGTCCGCGGTCCGGACAGTCCGCGGTGGTGGCGCGGACAGTCCGTGCGTGCGCAGAGTCAGTTAGGGTTCCTAGTTTCTCGCGGGATTTGTTACCTAAAACCGCGGGATTAACTCAGAAATCAGTTCGAAGCGCATCCAGACCTCCCCCTTTATATAGATGAAGGGCTACGGCCGATTGAACCCCCCAACAATTGATCAAATCCAGTTTATTACTCGTTTTTACCTTATGCATTAGGAGTAGTTCTAGTCTAGTTCTAGTTTAGCCCTAGTTTAGTATTCCAATCCCCAAATTCTCTGCCTCTCCTCGACTCTACGTCGATTAGAGGAGTCTAGGTCGGTCTGCCCGAGCCTAGACAACTCCTAGGATCTCTCCTCCCCGATGGGGTCCCTCCCGGGAGCGAGATCCAGGCGCCGCCGGCGATCTTCCGCCGCCCCTGCGCACGCGCGGACCATCCAGCCCTAGGGCGTGGACCGTACGGCCGTCAGGCAGGGAACCCGAGCTCCTGCGCTAGGTCGCGGACCGTCCGGCCCTGTGCCGTGGACCGTCCGCGCCTGACCAGAGAGCGCCGCCACCTCGCACCAGGTCGCGGACCGTCCGGCCCTGTGCTGCGGACCGTCCACGCCTGACCAGAGAGCACCGCCGCTGGTTCTTTTGAGTGATTGGCGCCTCCAAAAAGGTGTCAACAGGCGCCAACAACAACGGTCGTCCGTGCAATCAACGCGCGACACGTGGCCTGCTCCAACGGTCGGCTGGGTGCACCGGACTGTCCAGTGTGCACCAGACAGTGTCCGGTGCACCATCTGGCCTAAAGGAGCAACGGTCGGCTGCGCCCGATATGGAATGAGATCGCGCACCGAACAAGCTACAGGACCTATCCGGTGCGCCACTCGACAGAAGGCAAGGATAGCCTTCCAAGTTGGTCTCCACTCTCCAACATCTCCTAGCTGCCTTGGTACTATAAAAGGGACCCCTAGGCGTATGGAGCAAGACACCAAGCTTTCAAGAAACATTCTAAGACTTCTAGACTCCGTATCCATGCATTTGATTAGCTGTGTTAGTGATTTGAGCTCCGTTTGAGTTGCAAACTCCCTGTGCTGTGTTTTGAGCTCAAGTCTTGGCTTGTGTGCGTGGTTGTGCTGCGAATTTGAGTCTTGCGTGTGTTGCTCTCCCATACTTACTCTTGTGCTTTCTTTGTGATCTATATTGTAAGGGCGAGAGGCTCCAACTTGTGGAGATTCCTCGCAAGCGGGAAGAGTACTCTAAGATAAAACACCGTGGTATTCAAGTTGATCATTGGATCACTTGAAAGGGGTTGAGTGCAACCCTTGTCCTTTGGGATGCCACAACGTGGAAGTAGGCAAGTGTTACTTGGCCGAACCATGGGACAAAAATTGTGTGTCTCGTGTGTTGCTTATTGTGATTGTTTTGTTCGCACGAGCGTGTTCCATAGCCACTTGATTTCACTAACAACTTAACAATCACGTTTGTGGCTATTTAGTGTTTGATTTTACAGGATCACTTATTCACCCCCCTCTAGGTGCTCTCATTACCCCCTTATGAATGTCACCAAGGATGGAGTTGACGGGGGTGATCTCGTTGAATTGCTTGGTGGACTCTTGGGTGTGGCGGTCTTTGACTCTGAATTTCTTGATCATCTTCCTTGTCTTTATCATCGTCATCTCCCACTTGATCATTGTCCTCCTCTTGAGGTAGCTCATCTTCTTGATCTTCTTCTTCATCACCTTGAGCCTGTTCCTCATCATGGGTTGGTGGAGATGCTTGGTTGGAAGATGACGGTTGATCTTGTGCTTGTGTGGGCTCTTCAGATTCCTTAGGACACACATCCCCAATGGACATGTTCCTTAGTGCAACGCACGAAGCCTCTTCACCATCTAGTTCATCAAGATCAACTTGATCCACTTGGGAGCCATTAGTCTCATCAAACACAATGTCACAAGAAACTTCAACTAGTCCAGTGGACTTGTTAAAGACTCTATATGCCCTTGTGTTTGAGTCATAATCAAGTAAAAAGCCTTCTATAGCTTTGGGAGCAAATTTAGATTTTCTACCTCTTTTAACAAGAATAAAGCATTTACTCCCAAAGACTCTAAAATATGAAACATCGGGCTTTTTACCAGTGAGGAGTTCGTATGATGTCTTCTTGAGGATTCAGTGAAGGTAGAGCTTGTTGATGGAGTAGCAAGCATTGTTGATTGCTTCGGCCCAAAACCGGTCCGGTGTCTTGTACTCATCAAGCATGGTCCTTGCCATGTCCAGTAGAGTTTTATTCTTCCTCTCCACTACACCATTTTGTTGAGGTGTGTAGGGAGAAGAAAACTCATGCTTGATGCCCTCTTCCTCAAGAAATCCTTCAATTTGAGAGTTCTTGAACTCCGTTCCATTGTCGCTTCTTATCTTTTTGATCCTCAATCCAAACTCATTTTGAGCCCGTCTCAAGAATCCCTTTAAAGTCTCTTGGGTTTGTGATTTTTCCTGCAAAATGAACACCTAAGTGAAGCAAGAATAATCATCCACAATAACTAGACATTATTTACTCTCGTCGATGCTTATGTAAGCGATCGGGCCGAATAAATCCATGTGGAGTAGCTCGAGTGGTCTGTCCGTCGTCATGATGTTCTTGTGTGGATGATGAGCGCCAACTTGCTTTCCTTCTTAGCATGCGCTACAAACCCTGTCTTTCTCAAAATGAACATTGGTTCATCCTAAAATGTGCTCTCTCTTTAGAAGTTTGTGGAGATTCTTCATCCCAACATGGGCAAGTTAGCGATGCCAGAGCCAACCCATATTAGTCTTAGCAATTAAGCAAGTGTCAAGTTCATCTTTGTTTTCATTAAAATCAACTAAATATAGCTGACCCTCTAACACTCCCTTAAATGCTATTGAATCATCATTTCTTCTAAAGACAGTAACACCTATATCAGTAAAAAGACAGTTGTAGCCCATTTTACATAATTGAGAAACTGTAAGAAAATTGTAATCTAAAGAATCTACAATAAAAAACATTGGAAATAGAATGGTCAGGTGATAAAGAAATTTTTCCCAAAGCTTAATTTCCATCCCCAAATGTGATAGCTCTTTAGGGATCTTCATTTTTCTCGTAGGAGGAGAACATTATTTTCTCCCCTGTCATGTGGTTTGTGCATCCGCTGTCAATTATCCAACTTGAGCCCCCAGATGCATAAACCTGCAAAACAATTTAGGCTTGTTCTTAGGTACCCAAATAGTCTTGGGTCCTTTTACGTTAGAAACAAGCACCTTGGGTACCCAAACACAAGTCTTTGAACCCTTGTGTTTGCCCCCCAACATATTTGGCAACTATTTTGTCTGATTTGTTAGTAAGCACATAAGAAGCATCAAAAGTTTTAAATGAAATGTTATGATCATTTGATGCAGCGGGAGTTTTCTTTTTAGGCATTTTAACATGAGTAGAATGCCTAGAGCTAGAAGCCTCATTTTTGTACATAAATGCATGATGAGAAACATTGTGAGGTTTCCTAGCATGAATTCTCCTAATTTTGTGCTCAGGATAATTAGCAGGATATAAAATGTAGCCCTCATTATCCTGAACCATGGGAGCCTTGCCCTTAACAAAATTAGACAATCTTTTAGGGGCATTAAGCTTGACATTGCATCCCTGTTGGAAACCAATGCCATCCTTGATGCCAGGGTGTCTCCCATTATAGAGCATGCTTCTAGCAAATTTAAACTTTTCATTTTCAATTTCATGCTCATTAATTTTAGTAGTTAATTGAGCTATATGATCATTTTGTTGTTTAATTAGAGTAAGGTGATCATTTATAGCATCAATATTAACATCTCTACATCTAGTGCAAATAGAAACAGTTTTTAACAATAGATGTAGAAGGTTTGCAAACATTTAATTCTTCTATCTTAGCATGTAATATGGCATTCTCATCTCTAAAACAGGAAATAGAATCATTGCAAACATTTAAAACTTTAACCTTATAAATTAAGCTAGCATTTTCATCTCTAAGGCTAGAAATTGTATCATTCAATTCATCAATCTTAGCATTTAGACTAGCATTTTCATTTCTAAGACCGATAATTGAATCATGGCAAATGCTAAGCTCCTTAGTCAAATTTTCACATTTCTCTACTTCCTGAGCATAAGCATTCTTCACCTTAACATGTTTTTGTTTTCTTTAATAAGGAATTCCTCTTGGCTATCCAAAAGTTCATCCTTCTCATGAATGGCTTCTATCAATTCATTTAATTTTTCCTTTTGTTGCATGTTAAGGTTGGCAAAAAGAGTAACAAATCATCTTCATCATCACTAGAACTACCCTCATCACTAGATGTAGTATACTTGGGGTGGTTCTAGATTGTACCTTTTTCTTTTTGCCATCCTTTGCCATGATGCACTTGTGGCCGACGTTGGGGAAGAGGAGGCCTTTGTTGACGGCGATGTTGGCGGCGTCTTCGTCGGGAGAGGAGTCGGTAGAGCTCTCATTAGAGTCCCATTCCCGACACACGTGGGCATCGCCGTCCTTCTTCTTGTAATATCTCTTCTTCTCCTTCTTCTTCCCCTTCTTGTTGTCGTCCCTGTCACTATCACTAGACATTGGACATTTAGCAATAAAATGACCGGGCTTACCACACTTGTAGCACACCCTCTTGGAGCGGGGTTTGTAGTCCTTCCCTCTTCTTTGCTTGAGGATTTGGCGGAAGCTCTTGATGATGAGCGCCATCTCCTCGTTGTCGAGCTTGGAGGCGTCGATTGGAAGCCTACTTGGTGTAGACTCCCTCTTTTCTTCTTCTGTCGCCTTGAATGTGACGGGTTGCACCTCGGGTGTGGAGGTGGCGCCTTGCTCAAGTTGACAATGTGTTTGGAGTCTTTGATCATTAGCTCAAAGCTCACAAACTTTCCTATCACTTCCTCGAGAGTCATTAATTTGTATCTAGGATCCCCATGAATTAATTGCACTTGAGTAGGATTGTGAAAAACAAGAGATCTTAGAATAACCTTGACCATCTCATGGTCATCCCACTTGGTGCTTCCGAGGTTGCGCACTTGGTTCACCAAGGTCTTGAGCCGGTTGTGCATTGCTTGTGGATCCTCTCCCTTGTTGAGGACGAATCGACCGAGTTCTCCCTCGATCGTTTCGCGCTTGGTGATCTTGGTCACCTCGTCCCCTTCGTGTGCTGTCATGAGGACGTCCCAAATTTCCTTAGCGGTCTTTAACCCTTGCACCTTATTATACTCCTCTCGACATAAGGAGGCGAGGAGTATAGTTGTGCCTTAGGAGTTAAAGTGCCTAATTTGGTCGGCCTTGTCCGAATCGTAGTCCTTGTCCCCCTTCTTAGGTACCTGCACTCCATACTCAATAATATCCCATATGCTTTTGTGGAGTGCGATTAGATGATGCCTCATTTTATCACTCCACATACAATAATCCTCACCATCAAAATATGGTGGTTTGCCTAAAGGAACGGACAGTAACAGATTACGCTTAGAAATGCGAGGATAGCGTAGGGGCATCTTACTATACTTCTTGCGCTCGTGGCGCTTAGAAGTAGTGGACGACGAGTCAGAGCCGGATGTGGAGGGCGACGATGAGTCGGTCTTATAGTAGACCACTTTCTTTATCTTCTTTTTCTTGTCGCCTCTCCGATGGGACTTGATGGAGGAAGAGGATTCCTCCTTGTGCTTGTTGCCGGACTCCCTTGAGAAAGTCCTCCCCGAGCTTGCGGGCTTGTCGCCGGTCATGATCTCCCTCTTGGTGTGATCTCTCGACATCACTTCGAGTTGTTAGACTCTAAATGAAGCACTGGGTTCTGATACCAATTGAAAGTTGCCTAGAGGGGGGATGAATAGGCGAAACCTGAAATTTATAACTTAAACACACACTACAAGCGGGGTTAGCGTTAGAATTAAAACTCAAGTCCGAAAGAGAGGGAAAACAAATCAACAAACAAATAAGGCGAGTGGACACGGTGATTTATTTTACCGAGGTTCAGTTCTAAGAGAACCTAGTCCCCGTTGAGGTGGTTACAAAGACTGGGTCTCTTTCAACCCTTTCCCTCTCTCAAACGGTCACTTAGACCGAGTGAGCCTTCTCCTTAATCAAATGGGTCACTTAGACCCCGCAAGGACCACCACACACTTAGGTGTCTCTTGCTTTGATTACAAGTTGCTTGAGAACAAGAAAGAGAAAGAAAGAAGGCAATCCAAGAGGCAAGAGCTCAAAAGAACACAAAATCACTCTCTCACAAGTCACTAAGTGTTTGAGATGGATTTGGGACTTGGAGAGGCTTTGATCTTTTGAATTGTGTCTAGGAGTGAATGCTAGAGCTCTTGTAATGAATGTGATACTCAGAAATCTTGGATGCTTAGAGTTGTGGTGGTTGGGGGGTATTTATAGCCCTCAACCACCAAATGGCCGTTGGGAAAGCCTGCTGGCGATGGGCATACCGGACAGTTCGGTGCGCCACTAGACAGGCACTGTAGGCTATCCGGTGCGCCGCCATGTCACCCAACCGTTAGGGTTCGGGAGCAGTCGACCGTTGGCGGCGTTGAGTTCTTGTCGCACCAGACAGTCCGGTGCCGCATTAGACAGCTCCTGTTCATTATTCGGTGCGCCACTGACTCTATGCACGGACTCTGCCATGCACTGTTGCACACTGTTCATCTGTTCATCAGCTTTTGCAGTCAACCGTTGCGCGAAGTAGCCGTTGCTCTGCTGGTGCACCAAACAGTCCGGTGGCACACCGGACAGTCCGGTGAATTATAGCGGAGTGCGCCCAAAGAAACCCGAGAGTGGCTAGTTGGACTCTGTACGGTCCTGGTGCACCGGACACTGTCTGGTGGCACACTGGACAGTCCAGTGCGCCAGACCACAACACACTTGGTTTCTTTTGCTCTTTTGAATTTGATCCCTAACTTGAATATTTATTGGTTTATGTTGAATCTTTATGCACCTGTAGAACATGTATTCTAGAGCAAACTGGTTAGTCTATTTGTTTGTGTTGGATATTTAACCACCAAAATTAATTGTGGGAAAAGGTTAACCCTATTTTCCTTTCACTATATAATACATCTAGCTCACAAGAATCATCAATCCGATGTTCTACAATAAAATTAACTAAGAAGTGGCCTTTCATATATTTTAAAGACTCATAGACCAAATTATATTCTATAAGTGCATCAGCTCATTTATCAATTATATCATTTATAATTGGGTTTTCCAACATACATTTAATCACATAAGTTTGACAAGCGATAGTACAAGATCTAGATAATATCTAAGCTTGGTGCATGCGGAAAACAAGCATAAACATAATTTTTCAATAAAAGCGTACCTCGTTTTAGTATCCACCAACCAACGACTCAAATAAGTTATGATATGCTCCTTCCCTTCGATCACCTAAGTCAAAATAACACCAATGACCTTGTCTTTGGCTGTTACATATAACCTAAAAGGAAGCCTGCTCTTTGGTGCCTTAAGCACCAAAACTAAATACAAGTACTCTTTAGTTATGTCAAAAGCATGGTGTTATTCTGCCCCCCACAAAGTGAAATCAACATTGTTCTTCAGCCAAAGGATAGGAGTGCAAGCATCAACTTTCCTAGCAAGGTTAGATATAAATCTTTGTAAATAATTTACTTTGCCGAGAAATTTTTGCATCTCCAGCTTACAAGTAGAAGCACCCACATTATGAATGGCTTTGATTCGATCGAGGTCTACTTTTATGCCATGCTCATGAATTATGAATTCTAAGAACTTTTCAGCCAACACCCCAAAAGCACATTTGTGCATATTATATCGACACATCTTCTCAAATGATCGTCGTAAATCGCTAGATGAGAATCAAACCCAACCAATTTGACTACTATATCATCGATGTAGATCTCGATGATGTTCCCCAATAACTCATGAAAAATCAAATTCATGGCCCTTCGATAGGTTGTGCCCATATTTTTTAGCCCAAAAGTCATAACAAACCACTCAAATAAACCAATAAAGCGAGGACACACATAGGCCATTTTAGATGTATCTTCCTTGGTCATGAATATTTGATTGTATCTTACATTACCATCAAGAAAGTTAATAACTCTATTATTAGAAGCATTATTAATTAAGATGTCGGCTACAGGCATAGGGTATTCATCTTTATGAGTCAGTCTATTTAGATTTTGAAAAGTCAATACGTACCTTGAGTTTGTTGGAGTCCTTTTTTTTCCACCGACACAATATTTGAGACCTAGTCAGCATACCTGCAAGGCCTAATAAAACCAGCTTCCAAGAGTCTGCTAATTTGTCCTTAATCCTTGGACATAAATCTATACAAAATGGTTTTGGTTTCTGCTTGAACGGCTAAAATCCAGGTTTATTTGGTAACTGATGGTCAACTAACTCTCAACTTAGTCCTGGTATTTCATAACTCCAAGCAAAATATTTAGCAAACTCATGTAATAATCTTATCATTCTTTCCCTAGAATCGGATTTCAGGTTTCTATTTAGAAAGGTCGACCTTGGTGTGTTACCATTACCTATATCAACATTTTCTAAAGAATCAGCCGAAGCAAACCTCTGTCTTAATTTGTCTAAATCTAAATTTTTCTACCATATAATAAATCAGGTAAGGATGTTACTCTCTATAGAAATGCGGACCGTCTGGCCATAGGGAACAAACCGTCCGGACGGGCGGCTGCAAACTGCAAACCTCTCTACGGGACTTTGGATTGTTCGGCCATAGGGGCCAGACCATCTAGAAGGGTGGCTGCAACCTGCAGACTTCTCTGTGGGACTTCGGACCGACCGACCTTAGGATGAGCGTTAGATGTGGACGACTATGAGATAGTCGAGTCTTCCAATGCAGCACGAAACATCACTTCTAAAACACCCACGAGCTTTACTGCCATCCTTAAATGTGAGACCGTAGTTCATGCTAGTTCAGTCTTTGATCATCCATTAAAATGATTTAATGGAGCATATCAGAGATCTGCATCATGGCAATTAAATTTTGTTTATGAATTATGTAATGCTTTAGCTTCATGAATTATATAACTTTCTATGTTTTATGAATTATGTAGTTTTTATTTTCTTAATTATGCAATCTGATGCATTTTCATTTCAATAAAACGACGTGTGTTTTATCGCAACTAAAAGACTGAGGCTAAAGGTTATGTGTTAGAACGTTACAATAGATAAGAGCTAACGATGATCGTTAGTAGGATCAATGTCTGATGTGACGTGGCAGTAGGTATTAACCTCTAGAGGTAGAACCTACCTTACTACCTTAGGACACATCAATGCATGTACCCTGATTGTGTTATGATAAACTTGAATGTTTTGAATCTGTGCACTATGACAGTTCGGCCTCCGGCTATAACTCTCTATAGACTTTCTAATGCGCTGGTTAGAAGGGCATCGTTTGTATGATTAAATTCTTCTGCTTTAATATAGTAATGATGCGCTAATCTTTTAGTATACGTGAAAAAAATATTTCATAGAAATTTAAAATCGTAGGTATACTCAAATTAATGCACTGGCATGGTGCGGTCCAGATTACTTGATATGTTTTGTAATATATCTGTCTCTAGCTATATGCTTTATTAAGAGGCGCCTAGGCCAGAAGGGACAAATGGTACTGAATCTAGCATCAGCATGTAATAATTACGGTGCAGATAACTTTGAATTCTATGCACCGGCGGCAGCATATAGATGTGTTTTTACAAACTACCCGATTCATGGTCCAAATGAATAAGGTCTTGTTTGTTTGTGTCGGATTGATGGGTCGAAACGATTTCTAACCGGATTGCTTCTCTAATTTATATAAACTTTGATTAGCTGGAACGATTACGGGTGCAATCCGACACAAACGAACAAGGCCTAAACAGTATAAGTACCACACCACAACCACATAGAATAGATGTGCCGTTCTAAATTAGTAATGACACACAGAACGATACAATCCCACGTCGTGGCAAATCAAGCACTTGAGCACTGATATGCATATGTATAGCACTGAATGCCTTTCATTGGTTTCAACATCGATCCATCTGATGGATGGATTAACAGAAGATCTCAAAGAACCCATCCCAGCATGAAGCTGTTCTCGCCTGTGGCGGCGCTCCTTGGGATATTATTGGCTGCCTCAGGGGGCGGAAACTGGTGATGAGGGTACCTGAAAACAGAGTCAGTTTTTGTCTTGTTAGTAACACTGCAATGATGATCAGTCAGCACCAGTTTACGTTTCTTGAATTAAGATCGGCCAGGTATGGTACCCGATTTGCAGAGTGGGTTCACAGTCCATAGCATCTGAGTGGGCAGGCGGATGCACTTGATAGGTGGCGCCGTCATGCTCCACGATGGTGCCGCCGGGAGCTTGCCAGCAGCAGGCGGCATGCTGCAAGGTTGTGTAGTTGCTACAACCTTCAGCTTCGAGCTGTCGAATTGGACAACATATAACATATATATAGATAGTAAACAAATTAAGAAACAGTGTCATGTTAACAACAACAACAAAAAGATCAAGCGAATATTAATTATAGGAGTGTATACAGCTCTAGATCGTTCCACTATATAGGAAACAGAGATAAGGACCTTGTGTTTGAGTTGCCTGTTCATTTCTCCCAGGTGACGCTCCTGCGCAGTCCATGAGAATGTGGCGAAAATACTTTAGACATTAAGGTGAACGGCTGAATCTGTTGTGCAGAAGAGTACAAGGATCGGAAGACACATATATAGGGATACCTATCTACACACACAGTTTTTCAGCTAAATAAGAACGTCCATATGATCATCCCTACTCGTGCATGCGATAGAGTATATGCCCAAGCTGGCTAGCTACGGTGTATCAACCTACTCTGATGTAGAGCATTACTATTGTAAACAAAGTCTAGTATAAAATACCGTTCTGCGAAGCTCTTCCACTTGCTCCATCATAAGTTGCGTCTGCCAACAATTTTGAGGAGTAATTAATTACCCGCCAGAAGAAATAATAATGGATAAGTATGTATATTTACATTTTTCACATTTATAAGCAAACTGAGATTAGATCAACAGACCTGGTTTTCACATTGTGACCCTATTTTTTTTTTCTGTAAGGTTTCTTGTACGGGGCTTTCCTTGAAGCTAAGGTGCCTGGCGATTAGCTTTTGAATGTGATGCGATTGGCTCTATGTGTTTAATTTGTATTCGAACAGGACGGCTACAGACTATTATTTGCTTTAGAAGAGTAAATAAATGTGATAGTATATGTTAAGATAAATTTTTCACAGGTATGGCAACAAAATTAAATGCTGGGATGCTTGCTTTATTCTAGCTAGCATGCATATAATTAAGGTTACCGTAATATTGTACTATGAAAGCTAAAATTGGTAATTGCAAAAAATATCGTACGACTTCAAACATGTGCTGCCATTTGAAAGCTAATAAAATAAGATCAGGTTTAATGGCCCTTCTCTGTTGGAGACCCATGTTAGAGCATCTCCAACAACGTGACCTATAAAAATGCCTTATAATTTAAAAATAAGTAAATTTTATACAATTTAGGGCACCAACAAAACACTCCGCTCCAACAGTAAAGCCCCAAATCTAGATTATAGGGCAGCCCACTACGGTGTAGTATATTTGAGGCACTTGAGAGGGTGCCCTATAGTTTTTTGACAAAATTTGTTGAATTGAGGCACTGTTGGAGTGGTTTTTCCTGTGTAGAGCCCTATATTTCGATTTGAGGCATTAGTTTGAGGCATTGTTGGAGATGCTCTTATAGCCTAATTGGAGTGTTTAATCATCCTTGTCAGCAGTTTCTTTCAAATACTTGGAAGAAGCATGGCTGTTTAATGAATTATCCACTTCCATAAAAATTGAAATACACATAGACAATTACTATTTTACACAAAGTTAATGTAAGTAAGGTCATTCTCAGTGGCAGTTTCATAGGGGTTTCATTCTCATTAAATGGTGTGACATGTCAACAATTTAGATGATGTGGCAAATAATTAATGAGGAAAGAGTTAAAATGAATTTCATGGGATAAAGCAATATGTCTACACTTTTACCTAGACATATTGTCTTTTGTATGTTACCTATGAAGCCATGCTAAATAAAACTCTTCACTGTGAGAGACGGTTTCAACCAAGATTTTATTTCTTTCTTGATTATGTGGCATCTTGGAAACACAAATATGATACCACTAGTACTTGTGGTCAGGTGGGAATATGCATGCTACATGCACGTTCACATTGCAGACATCATCATGCCCCTTTAGCTTGTATGAGTTCTAGATTGCACTGAATCCTATATGTTGTTAGCTCGAAACATAAGGACTATTTTACATAACATAAGGGGAGACTGTGATATGCATGAACGAACCTTTCTCTGTCTTGCCTGTGACAAAGCACATTCTAGCTGTTTCTCTAGCTGCTGCAATTCCTTCACACTCAGTGGGCCAAGGTCCTCCCCAAGCAAGTGCCTGCTTTTCCATGTTGTACAACATAAAAGTATTATATGTTAATTTTGTGGACACTTAATATGTACAGTACGCAAATTTATTTGTAAAAAAGTATTTGCATTAAATATTTTAGATAAATCCCATTTTAGAGGCATTATACTGCATTATCACATGTGAAAAATATGACAAACCAACCTCTGAGTGCGCTGCAAGGCCTCAAATTTTGCCCTCAGTTTTGACATTTCTTGGTACCAGCTCTAAACAAAATAATCATGCACAACCTCATTAGTTCAATTGCACAGCAATTGTGAGCTCTTATCAGCAGGTTTTAATGCATTCGAGAATGAGGGGTGCCTTTTAAAAATGTCTAGTACACACACAAAAAAAACCCCGCATTCTATAGTTAATTGTCCTGGGCCGCCTACATTGGGATGGATCTTATTAGAGCAACTCCAAAAGGGTGCTAAAAAATTTCTCCTAGTCAATGATTATTAGGGACATGCTAAAAACTTTTACGGGTAAATTATCCTGTACACTTCAACAGTTTCTTTAAACAAAGACTAAAAAACTAAAAAGTAGGCTAAATTAAAAAACTGAAGACTAGCCCTCTTTGCTCCAGCGTATGAGCGAGGATAAATGGGTCATTCTTATCTGTTGATTCTATGGTATTTCATGTGCCTCGCACGACAAGCTGCCAGTAATAATCGCGACAAGATGTTCGAAATTTCCATGTGCTTTTCTTTTCTTGTCGTAATGCAGTCTTGTAGCAAACTCAAGCAAAGTTCTAATTGGTTTCCTCTAAAAACACTGCAACACTCGTCTAACTGCATCTACTCATTGAAACACATCTGAACAACTGTACTTCCATTTAGAATCTTGTGATGGATCAGCCCAAACGCATGAACAGTTTCAAGGATGCAAGGAGGGCCATCGTTGGATTCGAACACGGGCGCTGCACCTCACAGTACCCGACATCGATGTTGCAGCCGCCTCCTTCGACATTCGCTATGGCGAAAATGTACGTGTGACACAAATAGACGCGGGAAACAAATGGGATGGGCACGAGCGAGAGGATTGGGGGGGGAGGATTTCAGCTCGCGCAAATATGTGGGAGGGATCATCACGGATGCGCGACGATGAAAAGATTGGGGAAGCTCGGAGAAGCTGTTGGAGTGGAAGAAAACTGTTTTTTCTCCAAAAAGCACTTTTTCAGGTCCTTTTAGCATCCTTTTGGAGTTGCTCTTACACACAGTCCGCAGCTACCATTGAAAAGCAGGAATAGCCATTTTACAATGTCAAATATAGAAGTGGGAAGGAGTTGAATAATGCCTAAGATCACAGTAAATAAGAGCTTTACTACTACTATAGCTACCGACTTGTATGTCATGTCAACAGGCACACTGTATATATGGACGAACACACTCTTTCTGTACTTGTATGTATAGCACTTAGCAACATAATTTGATTAATCTAAGCTAGATCAATGCATGAAACAGATAGTGTTGATCGATCAGAAGAAAGAAAAAACCTAGTAATTTCAGTTCTGAAAATGAGTTCAGTTTCACGGAAAAGTGATAATTTTTTTCTTAGCTTGTGTATGGTTGTACCAAGAAAGCATTAAAAATTATTTTCATTTGTAAAGGCTCTCTTGTCAGTAAAATTATAAATTTGTGTTGAATGATAGCTACGCACTGTGAACACAAGAAAAACTTTTATCCTCTGATGTAATATCACCATCATAATAAGATCAATTATTGGTACTAACTTTTCTCTTTTTTTATTTATAGCTCTAGTTTATGGCTGTATATTATAGGGACTAATATAAGTATTCAAAAAAATATAAAGGGTGAACATATTAAATTTTTTAGGAGAAATAATTTTAATGGCATACCTGAGATTCAGAGAGTGCACCATTGTTGGAATCTTGAGCATTGTAGCAGCAATGTTGATACCTTTCTAAAGTTTTAGTTACGCTGCACAAAAAGTTATATGTAAATGGACTTGTTTAATGAAACTACAAAATATGCAGAAAATGACTTCTATAATCTTAAATGGCAAAGATGCTGCTGATAGGAATGTATCGGTGTATACAAGGGTGGTCATGTTATATATACACATATGTATAACAATTGTATTCGTTCTATAAAAGAAGCCTGATTTCATGTGCATTTGGACTATAAGTGAACCACATTGGTGTAGGAGGGTGTGCTCTCGTCACATGATAGATTGGAATGAACTCTTTACAGTTTATAGCATATTATTTGGGAGCTTCCATCTTTAGAACCACTAAAGCTGAAAATACTTTGTGAAAATTCATGAATATCGTGTAATTATGCACTTATACTAAGAAATTACAAGAACTACATGAATACTTTGTGTTATTTAGGGCCCCTTGGGCATGGCTCTTTGGGCGGCTCTAGCTCAGGCTTATCGTGAAAACCTACCACATGGTTAAAAAAATGGAGCCCTCAAGGAGCTTGAGCTGTTTTTGTGTTGGGAGCCAGAGCATAAAAAATGTGGCTTCTACCGGCTCCTCCTTTATTTTTCTAATACATCATTCAAAATAAACACAAGAGAAACTGTTTTGCCAAACGAATTATAACTCCTGCTCCTTTAGAGAAACCAAAGAGCCAGAGGAGCCAGAGCAGAAACTGTTTTCAGAGAAACCGGAGCCCTGCCAAAGGGGTTGTAATAAACTGTCATTTAATTCAATCCAGGTTTTGATGCCTTAAAAATAATAAATTTATAAAACATGCTTGCATATTATTTTTTGGACTTAAATTTATTTTTTGAAGATAGAAATTTTCAGATCCCTGTTGGACTTAAATTTATTTTTTGAACATGAACCCCCTTATTGGCAATATATAGTGTGGGAGTTAGGAGAGCAGCAGACCATGAACAAACGGTTCTGCGAAGTCAGGGGTAAATGACTTGATGAAAGCAGACTAGTTTTATGACGCAATAGAACCGCAGTAAATTGGTGGTAAATAATTTAGCACTTTCTTCTCGTTAAACTAAAATATTTTTTCCAGAAATAAACTCAGAGCGAGGATTTAAACTCGAGGCGATCAGGCCATTTTCCTACTACAAAACAATACTCCCTATATACTTCCAATCATAAAATAGATCCATACATCCATGACACAAATTAAAGACACACAATATACGATATTCAACGAAAGGTATCGTTTTCATAATTCAAGTTACAAAAGAATTGGAATTTTTTTTGGAAGTACAAAAATAAGAAAGAAATAACTTCGTTTAATTCTATTAGTCTGGATCCAGTCACGTGAACAAATAGGTACGTTAGGATCTTTAAGCAGCAGAGGAAGACAAAGCAAGAAGTGTGAAATACATGAACCAAGTGCGGGCAAGAGCAACATACTATCAATAAAGGCGAAAGAGCGACCACTCATGGTTGAGTATAGTACTGATGCAGACGCATAAAATGAGGACAAAGAAAAGACCAAAGCAGAAATAGTCTTTTGTATACTATACCTAAATAACAAAGTAAGAATAATATCTCACTTTAGACATCAAACACCAGTTATTAGGAATCGAATGGAACACACACACACACAAAAAAAAACGAGAAGAAAAAGGGAGAGGAGAGGTGGAAAAGACAAGCTAGCTAGGGGCGGGTGCGTGAAACAGAAAGATTTTCATCATGCTTTGAGCTTTTCCACTTAAAATGTGCTGAGGCCCTCCTGAAAATCTCAAGCAGATCTAAATCTTGTATGGGGAGAGAACGTAATGAAAAATCTAAATTCGTATTGCCGATCAAAGGGGCATGAAATCGTGAAAGAGAAAAAAAAAGAAGCAACAAGAGCGGAGCAATCGAGCAAGAGAGATAGAGATCTGGAAATAAGATGCATGGAGGCGTGGCCAGAGGCCCAGCTGAGCAACAACAAGTGCCAAGACAGGCGGTCAGCAGGGTTTTCATATAAGCAGGAGCTGGATCAAAACGGAAAGAACATACCACCCTTTCCCCTCTCGGAGGACCACATCGGTACGGTGTTAACGCTCTTCTACCGTCTCCCACCCAACGACGACGATCCCGCTATTAGCTCTGCTCAGCAATCGAACCGGCCGGCGTGTCTCTGACACGCGCACGCTCCAACGACACACAAGAAAGATGGCCACTCCAGATACCCGGAGAAGATGGAGGAAAGGGGTGTGCCGTGTGCGTGAGTGGGCTGGGCGCGACTCCTTCAAGTGCCCGGAGAAGCTGGAAGAAAAAGAGGCAAAGCCTAGGGCTCGTAGATCTGCTGAAAGGATGTCGGGATCCACCCGCCTGCTTTTTTATTGTATGAACACCGCCATGCCATTGCCATGCCCCTACGCGCGCGCAGATAGCAGGAATAAAATACCACACCACCGTCCATGGCCAGGGACTACGGACTACGGTTAGTAGCTCGGCTACGTGCTTTCCTTCCTTGCTGCTAAAAAAACATGAAATCACAGACCGGGGGGGAGGGGAAGGGCACAAAGGCAACAGCGGCTGCTAGCAGATCTGCTTGCGGAGACTAAGAATTAAAAGCAATTTAGTGGCACCGCGGCCCGCAGGCCGCTGTGCATGTGTGGATGGATGGATGGATGTCGCCTACCCGGCGCTGCCGAACTCGTAGAGCTTGCCGCGGCCGGAGAAGATGATGAGCGCGACCTCGGCGTCGCAGAGCACGGAGAGCTCGTAGGCCTTCTTGAGCAGGCCGTTGCGGCGCTTGGAGAAGGTGACCTGGCGGTTGATCTTGTTCTCGATCCGCTTCAGCTCGACGCGTCCCCTCCCCATGCCGACCTCCTCCGATCCGAGCTTCTTCTTCTCACTGCGCTTGCTCTTCGGCCGGCCGCTTATCCGCTAGCTAATATGCCACACACCCCGGCCCCACGAACACAAGTGCTGCTAGGCTTCGCATTTGTGCGCGACGATATAATGATGAGCAGAGCCGGCTCTAGCTCCGTCCGGGGAGGACAGGGACAGGAGCGGAATATCAGTGGAGAGACCGGGAAAAGGGGCAGGGTTCACTACTGTGTGTGGCTGCCTGCCCTGTAGCACGCTGCCGGTCTCTTCTCTCTCGCATCTTTTTCACGCGTCCCCATCCACCCATCATCCACTAGTAGAAAAAGGCTCAAAGCCTGCGGGGACGATATATTTTTACAGGCGGATTCGGTTATCCACCGACTGTGTTATTTCTAGTGGCGGTTCCTTAAGAAAACCGCCACTAAAAATCGTATTTCTACTGGCGGTTCCTTAAGAAAACCGCCAGTAGAAATCCATGATTTGTAGTGGCGGTTTTCTTAAGGAACCGCCACTAGAAATACGATTTCTAGTGGCGGTTTTCTTAAGGAACCGCCACTAGAAATCATTTTTATCCTTAATTTTTCGAGTTTTTCAAACGGCCTCGTATGACAAAACCACCAAAATAAAAGTTGTAGATCTCTAAAAGTTATGAAACTTTGTAGTTGACAACTTTTTTATTTGAACTCATTTCGGTTCTCAAAAATTGAATCTAAGTATGTCAAATTTAAAATTCAAATTTTGCAAACTACCTCGGATGAAAAAAGTGTCAAAATAAAAGTTGTAGAACTTCAAAAGTTATTTATCTTTGTAGTTGACAACTTTTTTATTTGAATTCGTTTAGTGTCTCAAATAAGCAATTTACACTCAAATGTTGTAATATGTGGAGAAAACAACTACAAACTAGACACAAGACATGTCATAGACGGAGTGGTAGGGGAGGGTACGCGCGAGGGTGAGGTCGATGGTTCGAATACTAACAACCGCGTAGCGCGCGAATTTTGCGCGAAAAATGCCGCGACTTGCGACTTGGCGGGCGGGTGGTCCTAATACAAATAATTTTTTTTACTATTTTTAAAATCTGTTTTATGTTTCCTGGAAACGATTTTCACTGGCGGTTTTATTACGTCGACCGCCAGTGAAAATCGATTTTCACTGGCGGTTTTATTACGCCGACCGCCAGTGAAAATCGATTTTCACTGGCGGTCCTCAGTTACCCGCCTGTAAAAATGATGATTTCTACTGACCCCTAGCACTGGCGGTTACGAAAAACGCCACTATAAATAGGTTTACAACCGCCACTATAGAACTTCTCTGTACTAGTGATCTATCCACATCTCCCTTCTCTCTACTCTAGTATATACAGTATTTCTCAGCTTTAAATTGAAGGAGGGTAGATTTTGGAGTGGCGCTGGCCAGTTACCCCCACTACCCTAGCTGGGTTTACCCTAAAACTGGGAGGACCGTGCCGAAACGGGGGCGCTCCGATGCGGCGGCCCCGCCGGCCGCCACAAGTGTACACGGCGCGATGCATGGGGCAAGCCCATACACGAAGGCGGCAAAAGCGGCGAGCTGACCATGCATGGAGAGAGAACCAGCTCCTAGGCCTAACCCAAACCATACATGTCGTCGTGCACCTCACCTGGGTCTCAGGTTTCCAGCCCTGCGCCGTTGCTTTCGCATGCTTTGGACCACGATACCCCAACCCTTCTCCGATCCGACGTACTGATATCCCATTTTTAGGGCAGCATTCTAAGGTGGTGTCTTATAGTGCGTTTGGTTTGGGAACGAAGAGGGTTGGGTCGAAACTGACCTATTTTTGTGGGTTGGGTCGTACTCGTTCTTTGTTTGACTTAAGTGACGGGTTAAATCCAATTTCTTGTTTGATTACAGGTTGAAGTGGGTTGGAGCTGCACCGTCTCTTGTTTGGTTTCATGATGAGGGATGAATGAATGATAAAATGAATATGATCACATTACCACACTAAGGATGATATCTTTAATTCCAAATAAGATTACAACATTCAAAATAAATGAAACCAACACTATTTCAGTATTTGAGAAATCCATAGGCACAACAAAAGATGGGGGCCGCTGCTTCTCACCTGGTGGTGTCGGTAGGGGACATGGAGGTGGTATTGGTGGATGGTGGCAGGGGCTGGATCACGGCACAACAACGTCGTTGGGAGGCGCGGACGGGGGCGTAGCGCACCGGAGGACAAGCCGATTTAGGAGCCCGATGGTTGGAGAACACGCCGGTGCTGGAGGGCAGGGCGGTAGAGGACTCTGACGGGGGGGCGGGGGGGCATGGTCGGGGGGCGCAGCGCACCGGAGTGTAGGCCGACTGGGGAGCCGATGACTGGAGAACAGGCCGGCGGGGGAGCCGATGACCGAAGAACAGGGCGGCGGCGGTGGTGCGCCCTGCGCAGGATGCGCTCGGTTGAAGATATGGTGTGGCCGTGTGGGTGACAGGAGGGGTGGAGTGGGAGTGAGATCGAAGTGGTTCGCTTGTTTTTGAGGAATCCCTAGAACCCGCATCTTAATGGAATATTTTGACCCGGATCTAACTTAATCAGTGAAGCTTTTGAACCAAACACGGGTTGATGCGGGTTCAACCCGTTCCAACCCGCTAACCAGACACATGCAATTAGGTCATTTTCGGTGATGAGTTTTAATGCAATGTTTCAATATGCCACCACATGCATCACATATATGAAATTCTCGTTGAGAATGGCCTTATTGTCTTCCCCTGTTAACAAGGATCCTGGGCAATTAATGGCACCTCCATTGTTTACATAATAACCTGGTCCGAAGAGCAGCCTTCTGATACAGCAAGCAAGGACGTACAAGGATCGATCTACTACAGTCACACACCAATGGGAGGACGGAGAGAGAGAGAGAGATATAAAAGAGAGAAGAGGACCTGAACTGACCTCCTAGGTGATAGGCTGCGGTACGTACTACGTGTCGGCTGTGGACTGGCGCGCTAACTTCCCACTTTCCCAGTACGTCACCGCCTCACTGGGGGGTCATGAAACTAATTCGTTTTCATGCATTTCGGTTATGGCCCTGTTTAGCACAGCTGCTTGTTGAAAAAGCAGCTTATCTGATAAGCCGGTGAAAAGCAGCTTCTGCTTGTTGGCTGCTTTTAGTGTATTCTGAGAAGCAGTTGAACTAATAAGCTGCTGGAGAAACTAGCTATTTGGCAGAACTTCTGCTTAAATTTGTGAAGAAACTGAAAATAAGCTGTGCCAAACAGAGCCTATATATTAACATTTTTGTTCGTGTCCAGCTGTCCTCTCGTCCGCTTCGGTCTCCCTCAGCTCACTGGACTGGACCAGCAGCAAATAAACGTAGCTACCTCTATGGCCAGCGCGAGACGATGGGCATGTTTGGTTCAGCTTTTTTCTAACCAACTTTTCTGAAAATCTGGCTGTGAGGAGAATCTGGCTGTGGGGAGAATCTGAGTATCATTACGATTACGTGTGGAGGAAGATAAAGTTGTTCATAGGGCTTAGGATCTAGAAAGTGACGGATTCCTACTATTACAACGACTCAACCGATTATGTGTTTATGTTGATTTTAGATGGTTTTTGCCCCAATAATTTTTATAGAAGCTGGCTGAAAAGCTAAGCGTTTGGCAGTCCGCAGCAGCTTTTGGTGGCCAGAAGTTGCCAGAATCCGAAACAAACAGTCACGATGGCATGCACGTGGTGGGTTACCCACGCGAACGTGCCGCGCCGAAGTCAGGTGCATCGGGTTACGCGGCGGCCGTACGCGGATTTTCCTCGCGAGCTCTGCTGCAAACGCGCGGGCGAGGAGAGGCCGCGCCGGGGATCCGGCCGGGCTCCGGCCGGCGGTCCGGCAAACAAACACACACACACCCCGTTGTACGTAGCTAGGAGGAGAGGAGACTAGTAGCTAGGACTGGAGCAGAGGAGCTCATCCTCGGCGCGTGGTGGACGACATGTGTCGACAAGATCGGTGGATCCGCCGAACGTGTGAGGCGCCAAGTGGTTCCATCGTCTGTGCGCACCGCGCTGCTTGCTTTGAACCGTGCCCTGAATGAATGGACGGACCAAATCCAAGCAAAAGATTTGCTTTTGCCTCAGCGACGGAGTCGGCTCCTAGCCTGCTCCACCGCCGAGAGAAGGGTGGCGCCGAGCAAATGTGGAAATGCTAGATTTTGGCGCAAACGGAAACGGGCGGCAAAGGCGCCAAGCCAGAGAGAACGCGGTGTCCCATGTCCAAATCCAATCGGGTGCCAAGTTAGAGAGAGAGAGCGCGCGCGCGCGCTAGGCCTAGGCGGCTAGGAGCTAGGGACTAGACTAGCAACGGAGAAATGCTAGACATAAGTAGAAAATCATATACTCTGTGCATGTTTGATAGCAACAGTTTTAAGGGCACGTTTAGTTACTTTAAGCCCTGTTTGGTTTATTAGCCATGGACTAAATTTTAGGGCGTGTTTGGAACGATACGCCGAACGCCATACCGCGCCACAGTTTCGACGCCGCAGATGTGGCGTCCAATTTAGCCGCCGCACATTAGGCACGGTGTGGCGCCGTAAGCTGCCTCTAAACTGACCCTTAGTCCCTACCATGTTTGGTTGTCGAGACTAATTAGATTCTGAACACTACAAAAAGACTGAAATGCCCTTGCAAAAGCAATATACACGCCTGTGCAGATAAACTGTAGTCACTGTATTATAAACTGATATAAGTAATATACACGCTTTGTATATACACGTTGTATTATACAAAAAATACAGAAAATTTGTGTAAACTGTATTAACTGGACTAAATTCCTCGCTGTGTAGTCGCTTATACCTATTACCATATTATAAACTATACAAAGCACATTACAGTAAACATTTATCTAAAACATTAATTACACGATCAGAGCATCACGACAGCACAAATCAATATTTATTACAGTGAACATTACAGTAAACATTTCGATCACGAAAGCACAGACAAAGCACAAGAAGCAGTACAGTTCTGCAATATTTATCACACGCAAAAACATTACAGTTTGTTGAACAAGCCATCTGCTATCCAATCACGAAATTGGTTCATATTCCGATCTTCTTCACCTTGTACTGAACCTGCTACTTGTTCTTGTTCTTGTGTACTTGACTCACCAACTTCAGGCACATAATTCTCATCATGGTCACACAACTCAAAATCCTTATCTCCCAAAAAAAACCTCTCCCTAATGAAATTGTGAAGTGCCATACACCCCATAATTATTCTACTTTGTTTTGCCGTAGGATATCTAGGGAGATCTAATAGAGTCCTCCATTTCATTTTCAAGACACAAAATGACCTCTCAATTACATTTCTAATTAAAGAATGTGCATAATTAAAATTTTCTTTTCTACCTCTTGGCATTGGACCTTGACGAAATTCAGGAAGATGATATTTTGTACCTGTGTATGGAGCAAGATAGCCAATACGGTTTGGATACCCCGAGTCCACAAGATAGAATTTCCCTTCTGGAGGATGTGGAAACCTATCTCCATATTTTCCAATTGCATCTTTGAAAACTCTCATGTCACGAACTGATCCTGGCCATCCAGCCACAACAAAAGTAAACCTCATATCAAAATCACAAACGACCATGACATTCTGTGAAGTGTACCCATTTCTTCTAGTATGTTGAACTACTTTGGTAGTAGGAACCACAACTAGGATATGTGTGCCATCAATGGCTCCAATGCAATTATCAAAGAAAGGCCTAAATCTAGGTGATTGCAACCTTGGATGAACACATGTAAACTCAGGATCTAGTGGCCTAATGATGATTGCTGCTAGTTTGTTTATGAAAGTCGCCTAGAGGGGGTGAATAGGCGGAAACTGAAATTTACAACTTTAAACACAACTACAAGCTGGGGTTAGCGTTAGAAATAAATGCGAGTCCGAAAGAGGGCGAAAACAAATCATGGAGAGATGAAGCGGATGACACAGTGATTTGTTTTATCGAGGTTCGGTTCTTGAGAACCTAGTCCCCGTTGAGGTGGTCACAAAGACCGGGTCTCTTTCAACCCTTTCCCTCTCTCAAACGGTCACCTAGACCGAGTGAGCTTTCTTCCTTGATTTCCTGGGTCACTTAGACCCCGCAAGGACCACCACACAATTGGTGTCTCTTGCTTCGCTTACAAGGCTTTGAGAGTAAAAATGAGAGAAAGAAGAAAGCCAACCAAGCAACAAGAGCAACAAAAGAACACAAGTCGATCTTCTCACAAGTCCTAAAAACTAGAGTTGAATTATGGACTTTGATTTGATCGGAGGCTTTGATTTGTGTCTTGGAGTGTTGTGTATTGCTCTTGTATTGAATGAGGAGTAGTGAATGCTTGGATAGTTGGTGTGGAGGTGGTTGGGGGTATTTATAGCCCCAACCACCAATTCAACCGTTGGGGATGGCTGCTGTCGATGGGCGCACCGGACACTGTCCGGTGCGCCAGCCACGTCACCCAATCGTTAAGGTTCTGACGGTTTCAACCGTTGGAGCTCTGAGTTCTTGGTGCACCGGACAGTCCGGTGCTGCACCGGACAGGCACTGTTCACTGTCCGGTGCGCCTTCTGGCGCTGCTCTGACTCTGCGTGAACTGTTCTCGTACTGTTCATGTTGTAGGCGACCGTTGGAGTCGACCGTTGCGCTCGCGAGCCGTTGCTCCGGTGGCACACCGGACAGTCCGGTGGCACACCGGACAGTCCGATGAATTATAGCGGAGCGACTCTCTAGAAACTCGAAGGTGAAGAGTTTGGAGTGTACGACCCCTGTTGCACCGGACACTGTCTGGTGGTGCACCGGACAGTTCGGTGCGCCAGACTAGGGTTCTCTTCGGTTTCTTTTTGCTCCTTTCTTGTGAACCCTAACTTGTTCAATTTATTGGTTTATGTTGAATCTTTGGCACCTGTAGAACATATAATATAGAGCAAACTAGTTAGTCCAATTATTTGTGTTGGGCATTCAACCACCAAAATTATATTTAGGAAAAAGTTTGACCCTATTTCCCTTTCAGTTTACACTATTTAAAACTTTGTCAAATTTTCTGCTACATGTTTCTAGTGACCTACAAAATCTATCTTCAGCCTGCCGAAGTGATTGAGGAGCACCACAGATCCATAAAAATAGGCCCAATGCCTCTACTGATGTCATTCTTCTAGTGCTTGTCAGCCCATAAGATTCAACAAAGCACACTATGCAATTTATCGAACACGTTTCTGCTCATCCTAAACATGTTATAGCAACTAGTTCTATTTCCTAGTGTTTGCATTACCCAAGCATAGCCAAATTGAGCTAGAATTCTATAAGAGGCTTTGTTCATGTAAGTTTCATAGTGAAACATACCAATAACAGCTGTTGCACATGCTATGTACCTTCTCCTCTTATTTCTCATTCTTAGAAGCATGGCTGCTTGTTGCACCAAATCAGTTTCTCCAACCTTCATTCACATAGACATCAAATAAGTATAAAATAGATTACTGGTCTGAATACATTATTCCACTAAACTTAACAGGTAATAAAGGTACCAGAAATAACTGGATAACTACCAGAAACATTCATAATAAGTGAATAACTACTACAAACATTCTTCCATTGAACTTCCACTGAATAACACACTGGTCACATAAACAAGAAACATTCTTCCACTGAACTTAATAGGTAATAAAACTAGTAGTTCATCACATAATTATTCATCACATAAATAGTTCAATAGCTAACAATACTACTTCATACATATTCTAATACATTTTTAACCAAAATACTCCTTAACATGTCTCTGCAGCCACTTCATCCTTTGTTGTGGAGTGTCAAAACGATGGAAGGTGGCTCTGTTAAACTTGTCTTTAAACAACTTGGTTCCCATGTAGTATTCATCTGAATCTTTATCAGCTCCACTTTCCTTTGCCAAGCTCAAACAGATAGAAAAGTCATCCATGTCTGATGAATCCTTTTCTAACTGGTAGTTTTTAATTTGGTTAAAGACTTCAATGTCCTCATTTCTTGCTGTTTGCTTTTCTATAATTAATCCTTCAAACATCTTAGACATAGTCGGTTTGGGTTTTTTAGGTGGGCTACAAGCTGTGTCTGTTGTGCTACTGCACCTTTTGCGACCACTACTAGGAGTAGAAGAGTCAAGAAATCTTTCCCCAGATTCATCTTCGCCTTGTTCTTCATCACATATTTCTTGTTGGTGACCATGAGCATCACCAGGGATACAAGAACTAGACCCATCAACAACAATGCCATGGAACATCTCAGCTAAGTGGTCTATATATGTGGGAACCCCATACTGGAACTTCTTGCATTCAGTACTGTAAGGAAAATGGACCCCGACCATTTGGCTAATTGAGTTTTGGTGTTTGATGAACAACACAATCCGTGAACTAATAAGTTTTCTAGTGTTTATGATTGTAGTTCATAGGATGCAAGATTTACTTGGACTAAGGAATTGAGGAAAGCAACACCTCAAAAGAAGACATTAAGAAGATCCAAGAGAAGTCCAAGTGTGCTGCTGCGGACTGTCTGTGCGAAGGCGCACCGGACTGTCCGGTGGCATACCAGACTGTCCGGTGCCCACATGCCGGACTGTCCGGTGCACCAGGGAACTCCAGCTCCAACAGCTAGTTCCAGGTGGCACTCGGAGAAAAGACCACCGGACTGTCCGGTGGCACACCGGACTGTCCGATGTGAAAAGGCTGCGCGCGCCAATGGTCGACTGCTCTGTCAGAGCAACGGATAGGCGCACCGGACATGCTACAGTGTGATGTCCGGTGGTGCACCGGAGTGTCCGGTGCACCCGACGACAGAAAGTTCCAGCTTTCTGTCCAACGACTAGATTGGGGTGTGGAGGCTATAAATACCACCCCAACCGGCCATTCTCAAGTGTGAGAGCCCAAGCAACATACCAAGGCACATAGTGCACATTTCCAAGAGCTCAAACACCCAAGTGCTTAATAGAATCACTCGGTGATTAGCGTAGGTGCTTTGCGAAGTGCTTAGGTTAGTTAGACCGCTTTAGCGCTTGCTCTAGGTGAATCCTAGTTAGTTGAGTGAGTTTTGTAAAACCACACAACCCCTCGGCTCTTGCGCGAGCCGTTGTAATTGTACCGAGTAGGGCGAGAGTCTTGCGAGACCGTGACAACCGCGTTTGTGTCACGGCCGCCACCGTGTACCGGAGGGAACGAGGCCCGCGGCGTTCGGCCGGAAGCTCGATAGTGGAGACGGCGGGGAGCGTCCGAGAGGAGCCGGAAGCAGAGCACCACTTGCGCGTGGAGAAGGCCCGCGGCTCTCTACGGAGTTACTCGACCGTGGTGCTTGGCCCTCGCGTGGGCTTCCCTTTGCGTAGGGGCACCAACGAGGATTAGTCGGGACCTTGCGTGGTTTCGGATACCTCGATAAAAATACCGGCGTCATCCACGAGAGTTTGCTTCTCTACTTTGCTCTTTAAGCTTCCGCATTTATATTAAACATTTAAGTTTCAATCTTGTATTCTTACTTATCTAGTGTAGATTGAAACTTAGCCTTTGCGGTAGAGATAGCAACACTTAGACAAAACCTAGATTGCACACTCTAGTTTGATTATTTGCATAGGTTTTGCTCTAGGGATTTTTTTGTGGCCTAGTTTAGTAAAAGTTTTAGAAGTCCTAATTCACCCCCCTCTTAGGCGTCACCCGTTTCCTACAATTGGTATCAGAGCCGGTTTGGCTCATTTGAAACACTTTAGCTTCACCGCTAAAAGAGCCGACGCTTTTTAGAGGAAGGGATGGATACCCATAGGCCACCACACTTCGACGGCACTAACTTTCCCTATTATAGTGCTATAATGGCTTGTTACCTAGAGGCCGTTGATCTAGGTGTTTGGAGAGTCACTCGTGATGGGATGAAACCCCTCAAGAATCCCGAGAAACCCACCACGAGTGAGGAAAAAGAAATCCATTTAAATGCTAGAGCCAAAAATTGCTTGTATGAATCTCTTAGCATGGATATTTTCAATCAAGTATTTACCTTGAAAACTGCTAATGAGATTTGGCTAAAATTGCATGAGCTCCATGATGGCACATCCAATGTCCGTGAGCAAAAACATTGCCTAGTCTTAAATGAGTATAATTCTTTTGCTATGAAAGATGATGAGCTTGTTAGAGACATGTATTCATGTTTGAATCTAATTATCAATGAGCTCAACTCTATTGGCATTAATAAGCTAGGTGATGCGGACATTGTGAGGAAGATTATCTCCCTGCTACCACAACAAAGATATGGGAGCATCATCACCATCCTTCACAACATGGAGGACTTGATCAACATGACCCCGACCATTGTGATTGGGAAAATCGTGGCCTTTGGGAGATGTCACAAAAAATGAGTCGGGGAGAGGAGCCAACTTCCTCAAAGCCATATGCTTTTGCATGTGATGAAAGGAAGGGCAAAAAGAAGGCTCCCACTCCAAGTTCCTCAAGTGAAGAAGAGGAAGAAGAAGAAAGTGATGATGATGAAGATAATCAACCATGTACATCATCCTCCGAGGACGAAGAAACAATCCGACGCGTCGGAAAGGTAATGAGGATGATCCGCAAGATTAATCTAATGAGTGTGCCCCTGCAGGTCGAGGATCTTATCTTTAACATTGACAGGAAAAAGCAAAGGAAGAGAGGATGCTTCACATGTGGGGAGAAGGGCCACTTCAGGGACAACTATCCAAATATGGCCAAACCCAAAAAGGAGAGGAGCAAAGGCAAGGCGCTAACAAGTGTCAAAACTTGGGATGATTCTTCAAGTGAAGATGAACCTCCAAGAACACGTAGCCACCGGTCCTCATCACGATCATCACGGCCATCACACAAATGCCTTATGGCAAGAGGTAACAAAAGCATTCCATCCTCTAGTGATGAAAGTAGTAGTGATGACGAAGGTGAGGGAAAGGCCTCTCTAGATGAGCTTGCGGAAGCCGTCAATTTTTTCCAGGATGTCTGCACTAAGCAAAAAGCTCAACTTAAAACTTTGAAAAATAAGTTGATTAGCTCTCAAAATGAATACAAAGGTTTGCTAGAAAAATTTGAAACTTTTGCAAACTTAAATAGTGAGCTATCAACTAAAATTAAGCTATTAGAGTCTAGTGCTTCATCCACTGCTACCAATGATGGCCTTATTAAAAAGAATGAAAAACTTAAGGCTCAGTTAGCTAGCTCCCAAGAAGCTATTGAAAATTTGCTAGAGAAAATGGAAATTCTTAGCATTCACAATAATGAGCTAACTACTAAGCTAGAAAACATTGGTAGCACCCCAGCAGCATCTTTAGATGAAATACCTGAAATAATTAAGAAAGATGCTTCTACTTCCTACTTTGATTTAATTGATGATTCTAACCCCTGCAACCAAGTCTTTGTTGAGAATATTGTTGTAGAAACATGTTCGGACGAGGTTGCAAAGGAAAATGAGCAATTAAGGCAAGAAGTGGCTCGCCTTGGCAAGGCTTTGTATGACAAGAAAGGCAAAGCCAAACAAATCCAACCTCCACAGGATAACACCACTGCGGGAGTGAACAAGCCTATGGAGGGAGAAACTGTGATTTGTAGGTTATGCCACAAGGAAGGCCACAAGTCTTTCCAATGCAAGGCGATGACCGGGGATAAACAAAGGCAAAAGCTCAAGCAAAAGCCAACAAGAAAAATCTCCAACACCTACATCAAAAAGGTGGACAAAAAGGCTGCTACACCATATTTGATCAAGAAGAAAAAGAATGGAAAGGTGATAGCAATCAAGGCCAACAAGCAAGCCAACAAAGGAAAAGGGACCAAACGTATCTGGGTGCCAAAGGAGATAATTTCAACCATGAAATGCACCAAGAAGGTTTGGATCCCGAAAGGGAAGTGAGTGGACCAAAGGTTTTCGGGAAATTTGGAGACTTGGCAAAGTTGGGATGTATATCATGGGATACATCATATTGGATCAAGTTTATTGCCAAGTGGGTTAGTGAAAATTTTGGACCCAAATTTCCCACCCATGACTAAGGTAACTAGATTTATTGTATTTCTTGTTTTTAGATATGCGTATCTATTTACTTTGTATCTAGTTTACCTTTCTTGCCTAGTATTATATTTGCTATTTACTGTTGTTTAAAATCATGCATACTAGGTAAATCATATGGTAGGATTGCTTGTTTCCAATTCATATACTTAAGCAAACCTACATGGCTTAAAATGTTTATTTGAGCACGGCACATAGCTTTTATATCGCTCCATAGTAAATGATGCATCAATTGAAAATTGTGATTCCTACAAGTGGTATGATTTCCACAAGTGGTGATTCCTACAAATTGTATCATTTAACTTATATGTGCCAAAGTCTGGATTGTAGATAATTTGCCCCTCTTGATATCAAATCAAAGTGCATGTCTCCTACAAGTATTCAAAACTTGTATGCACACCTTTAGGGGGAGGTTACTCTATAATCTAATACTTTGAAGACTAACATCTTTTCAAGTATATTTCATGTGATAGTCTCATTGTAAGGAAAATAAGGTCCCCGGAGAAAGACAACAATCTTCCACTGCAAAATCTCCAAGAACTCTAATGTCTCTCAAGCTCGCCATTGACTTTCAATCAGTATCTTTTGAGACTGCATTAAGTACCATTTACATGTCTTCTCCATAATTTGATTAGACTATATTTCATATCATATGCTTCCATGTTGCTAAAAATGCATAAGTACTTAACTCATATTCTGTTACCTATGCATAAGGGAAGTTAGTCTAGTCAAATCATGTCTTGCACCTCTAATTTTCACATGCTTTTTCCTAAGTAGAGGGTCTCTGTCAGGGGGAGTATTTCTTCATCTCTAAAAAGGGGGAGAAACTTCTTTCTAAAGAGAACACTCGTTTAGGGGGAGTAATCCTTTCATCTGGTATCATTCATGTGTTTTAATTTAATATCCTTCTAATGGTATCATCTTGTATAAGGGCAAGCTTTTATTTACTTCCTACATGCTTTTAATGTCTTCCTTTTCGGTGGTTGATGCCAAAGGGGGAGAAGTTTAGGGACCAAAGCAATGAAAACTATATCAAACACCAAACACCACCAATTTAAAATTTTATATCTTCAAATGGTTTTTCAAGTGGTTTTGGTTATTTGGTCCTAAAATAGGAAGTAAGTGAATTATGGAGTTAGGGGGAGGCTTAAGTCCATAATATCACATTGTGGGGACAATCATGCATCTTAGCAAGTAGATTGCATATTTTAATTCAAATACTTGTATTATTTGCTTGCTTTGGTTGTGTTGTCATCAATCACCAAAAAGGGAGAGATTGTAAGGAAAATGGACCCCGACAATTTGGCTAATTGAGTTTCGGTGTTTGATGAACAACACAATCCGTGAACTAATAAGTTTTCTAGTGTTTATGATTGTAGTTCACAGGATGCAAGATTTACTTGGACTAAGGAATTGAGGAAAGCAACACCTCAAAAGAAGACATTAAGAAGATCCAAGAGAAGTCCAAGTGTGCTGCTGCGGACTGTCTGTGCGAAGGCGCACCGGACTGTCCGGTGGCATACCGGACTGTCCGGTGCCCACACGCCGGACTGTCCGATGCACCAGGGAACTCCAGCTCCAACGGCTAGTTCCAGGTGGCACTTGGAGAAAAGACCACCGGACTGTCCGGTGTGAAAAGCCTGCGCGCGCCAACGGTCGACTGCTCTGTCAGAGCAACGGATAGGCGCACCGGACATGCTACAGTGCGATGTCTGGTGGTGCACCGGACTGTCCGGTGCACCCGACGACAGAAAGTTCTAGCTTTCTGTCCAACGGCTAGATTGGGGTGTGGAGGCTATAAATACCACCCCAACCGGCCATTCTCAAGTGTGAGAGCCCAAACAACATACCAAGGCACATAGTGCACATTTCCAAGAGCTCAAACACCCAAGTGCTTAATAGAATCACTCGGTGATTAGCGTAGGTGCTTTGCGAAGTGCTTAGGTTAGTTAGACCGCTTTAGCGCTTGCTCTAGGTGAATCCTAGTTAGTTGAGTGAGTTTTGTAAAACCACACAACCCCTCGGCTCTTGCGTGAGCCGTTGTAATTGTACCGAGTGGGGCGAGAGTCTTGCGAGACCGTGACAACCGCGTTTGTGTCACGGCCGCCACCGTGTACCGGAGGGAACGAGGTCCACGGTGTTTCGACCGGAAGCTCGATAGTGGAGACGGCGGGGAGCGTCCGAGAGGAGCTAGAAGCGGAGCACCACTTGCGCGTGGAGAAGGCCCGCGGCTCTCTATGGAGTTACTCGACCGTGGTGCTTGGCCCTCGTGTGGGCTTCCCTTTGCATAGGGGCACCAACGAGGATTAGTCGGGACCTTGCGTGGTTCCGGATATCTCAGTAAAAATACCGGCGTCATCCACGAGAGTTTGCTTCTCTACTTTGCTCTTTAAGCTTCCGCATTTATATTAAGCATTTAAGTTTCAATCTTGTATTCTTACTTATCTAGTGTAGATTGAAACTTAGCCTTTGCGGTAGAGATAGCAACACTTAGACAAAACCTAGATTGCACACTCTAGTTTGATTATTTGCATAGGTTTTGCTCTAGGGATTTTATTGTGGCCTAGTTTAGTAAAAGTTTTAGAAGTCCTAATTCACCCCCCTCTTAGGCGTCACCCGTTTCCTACAAGTACGCTTCTACAATCAAAAGGTAACATATCCTATTAGCTAACATTACTCACTGCTATAACCTAAGATAATTATATGTAACTATGTGTACTAACCTCGGTGTGAATCTTCCAAAAGGACATTGAGGCTACAATTGTACCATTAGTTCTTCTACCTAGACCACTTTGACTGTTAAGGAACAACCAGAACGAGTACATGTTTTTGCATTGAGTCCACCTATTTTAAATTGTTTTCTGTCATGTCTTAAACCTGTCTTAGAAAAGAACTCTTCCTTGATGATGTTATATCCTCTTGTTGACATTGTACCATTGTTGAAGTTTCTAGCTCTAATTTGTTCAACACATAATTCACAGAAAATTTGTGTGTTTTCTTCATTCCAAAGAGCTTTGTCAAACCGAGGCTATTGTGCATGTGGACAAACAAAAGAAAATACTCCTAAATAATTGAACAAACAGAATATAGTAATTGAACATGTGGTGGTTGTAAAGAAAAGAACACATAAGATTTTAGAAATAGATACATACTACCTAACAAATTTTAGAGATAGATACATGCAAAAACTGTGAATAAGCAGCCATAGCCATTTGGAAAACTAAAGTAAAAACTATAGGAAAGACTGTAGGAAATGTGACTCAAACTATATGAAAGATAGGAGATGAACCCATTAACTGCATGCAACATTAGACATGTATACAAACAGATAAAATAAATCATGCAGTAAAATAAATTATAACATTAGACATGCAACATTAGACTATAACAATCGTGTATCACTGTTAGTTAAGTATAACATATAACAGTAAAATAAATTATAACAGCTGAACGAGTATACATACCGAAACTGAGACGAACATATAACAAATATAAAATAGTGCCTTACCGTAGCTGAATGTGCTTCGGATTTAGTTTCTGCTTCATCCTCCAAATGTTCAATAGGAACGGAGATACCACCACGACCACTCCTACCTCAGAAACCTCTGGACCTCCCCCTTCCTCCACGAATACCTCTAGATGCATCTCGGCCACGAACCAGAGGCGGGTTTCCTCTTCCTCTCATGGCTCTAGTAGTAGATCTAGTTGTTTGGAATGGAGTGCGGCCAATTCTAATGTACGAATCTGAAAATCCTAGGTTGTTTGTTGGTTCAGCAGTCTCTAGAACTTGCTGATACGAACTGAAGTGGGGAAACTCAGTGCCCTGGTGGTTCAGATCGAGTTGATCCATCCAAATCCAGGGCGCGGAGTTGTTCATCAATGAGGAATGAATCAAGTGGGTTGGGGAGAAGAGGCCGAACTCATTGTCCTCCGACACTTCATGGATGGGGATGGGGAGGCTGCTCAGTGGTGAGGATGAACCGGCTTGGGAGAGAAAATCACAAAAGCTGTGATGGCCATCCATGATTCGTCGCGCACGGGGGATGAGGGAGTGGCAGGGGCGTTCGTCGCGCACGGAAGAGGATGAGGGAGTGGTGGGGGCGTTCGTCGCGCGCGGAGGTGATGCCGACGTTCGATGTTCGTCGACGGGCTTGGAAGAGGAAGAGGATGAGGGAGTGGTTGTGCTCGTCGCGCACGAGAGAGAAGTGAGATTGGCTGCGCTCGTTGCGCGCGAGAGAGAGATGAGGAGGGGCGGCGGCGGACACTGGGAGGAAGGGGGTGGCGGTGGATAAGCGAGAGACGAGAGGGAGTGGCTGCAGGTGTGAGAGAGAGACGAGGGAAGGTAAGGGTAAATGGATAATTGTTGACTTTTAGTCTCTTTTAGCACATATGTTAAGGACTAAAGACTAAATGAATTTAGTCCATATTTTAGACCTAGTGTTTGGCAAAAAAGGGACTAAATGGGACTAAAAACTAGAGACTAATATTTAGTCCCTCTAACCAAATACCCCCTTAGTCGCATGACTAAAGTTTAGTCATTAAAGTACCCTATTTAGTTCTAGTGATTGTATTATCCCCATTAATTATTGGATGTCTTCTGCACTAAAAAAGAGAACAGGATAAATGAGATAAATATCCTACTTTAGTCCCTTTTAGTCACCCCTTAAAGAACTTAAGTTTAGTCACCCCACTTTTGTCACTATGTTTGCTTCTTTAGAGAATAAAAGTAACTAGACTTTAGTCACTAAATTTTAGCCACCCAAACTAAAAGGCCCAATCGCCCCAAAAGACTAGTCCAATGGGGGAAGGGTGGCTCTTCCTTTTATAGTGGCTTCCTCCTCCCAAGTTAAGTGAGGTGGGATAATTCTAAGGCTCACACGGTGGCCGTCCGACTATAATTGGGCCAACTGGACCAATTGCGTCTTTGTCAACGGGTAATAGTTGTCGGGTACCAAAATTAGGGGTACCCCCAACACTCCTAGTCACAGCTGGTAAACACCTTCAGAGAAAACCATGAAGGCTTACGGCTTGGGTCAAAGCCGAAGCTTCGTCTACCAAGGGACGCGGTCTCACCTCACCAGAGCCCGGCCTCGGGCGAAACAGCGGTCCTAGACGAGTCCACGCCTCGCCCGAGGGTCTCTTCGGACAGCGAGTGCACCCTCAGCTCCGCCAAAGGCAAGCCTTGTCGTGCATGCGACTTTAGCCAATCGCCTTATCAGCCGACCGTGTTACATGCGCATTCAATGCTGGGGTCGCCTGACACCTTATCCTGACACACGCGCCTTAGTCGACAGGGTCGAAGTGACCGCAGTCACTTCGCCCTTTCACTGACCGATCTGACAGGAAAACAACGTCGCTCGCCCTGCTCCGGTTGCTGTGCCAACCACCGGGGCGAAACTGACAACGGTTGAGTCTAGCCTCGAGCGCAACAAGAAGCTCCGCCTCGCCCGACCCCAGGGCTCGGCCACGGCCTCGGCCTCAGGAGGAAATCTCCGCCTCGCCCGACCCCAGGGCTCGACCTAGGCCCTGGCCTCGGGAAGAATTAGGTCCTCGCCCGACCCTGGGTCTTGGCCCCAGCCTCGGCCTCGGAGGAGTCTCCGCCTCGCCTGACCTCAGGCTCGGATCAACCATGCTACGAGGGATGCATCATTACCCTACTCCTAGCAAGCTCAGGCTACGAAGGAACAAGACCGACGTCCCATCGAGCTTACCCCGGTAATAGGCGATGGTGGTTTCCCACGTGCAACCATGACATCGATGGTCCTCAAGCCCCCTACGGAAGCAAGGAGACGTCAGCAAGATCCATGCAGCGCCAACAGCTGTACTGCTACAGGGTCCAAGGCACTTCTCCAACGGCCACGACACTACCTCTACAGGACTCGAGACGTCCCCCTGACGACCACGTTGTTATCTGTACAGAGCTCAGGGCACTCCCCTGCCGACCACGTTAGCTCCCAGCTACACCCCATTGTACAGCTGGACATCTCCTTACGTCTATAAAAGGGGGTGTCCAGGGCCCCACGAGGGGGGGCGAAAGGGGAGTGAGAGGACGAAGGGTCGAGCACACGAACATACGAAGCATACGTACCCATGGCGGGAGAAGACGAGCAGGGGTCAGACCCTCTCTCTCTCTCTCGCTCTCTGCTACTCGCCCTCTCTCGCTCTCACTCTCTCGCAACGCTTGTAACCCCTACTACGAGCACCCCGGTGCAGGATAATACAAGGCTCATTCCTCCACTTGTGTTCCATCTCGCGCCAACCCATCTGGGCAGGGGCACATAGCGACAATTTTACTCGTCGGTCTAGGGACCCCCTGGGTCCGAAACACCGACAGCTGGCACGCCATGTAGGGGACTGCTGCATGTTAACGAACACTTTCCCGTTGAGTTCCAGATGGGTAGACTTCAGCAACCTCTTCAGCCCGGGACGGTGCTCCACTTCGGAAGTCTCGAGTTCATGTCCCTCGACGGTAGCTATGACACGGTACTCCTCCCTCCGCAGCGCGACAACAACAACAGTCAACGGCTTGCCCGGTGGAGGCGACCTCCACGATGGCATCTCCTCGCGGCGGAAGAGGAACACTCCGGTCATCCCTGCCACCCTCCTCGCCGGAGGAGACGGAGACGCGGCAACCGTGGCCACGCAGGAGGCGGCACCTTATCGGCTGTCGAACCAGAGCGAGCCGACAGCGCCAGCACTCCTCCGGGGGACATGTTGGGTGTTGTCCTCGCGCCTGGGACAACGACGAGCGCCGCTTCCTCGCAACAAGCCAGCCCCAAGTGAACCGACGACGCCAGCACCCTCGCAAAGGACCTACTGGGTGTCACCCTCGTACCTGAGATGACGGTGCGTTCCGTCCCCGACGCGACTTCACCACCGCCCGTCGACCGAAAGGTACCGTCCGTATTCCACCCTGTTCCCTTTCGATTCAGCTTCGATCCACCTAGCGACCCCGCTACGGTGAGCGCTTTCGTAGAGGCGTATCCAAACCTTTCGGGGTACCATATGTGGTCGACCTGGGACCGACTGATAGCCGTCTCAACCTTCGGACCGGCGGGTTCCGAAGAAGAGGACGACCCCGACTTCGGTTGGGATTTCTCTGGCCTCGATGACCCTGGTTGCCATGCGGGACTTCATGTTCGCATGTGACCACTGTCTCTCCGGTTGTTCTGACGATGGCCATGACCTTGACGACGAGGGTTACGGCCCAAGTCGCGAATGTTTCCACGTCGATCAGGGAGATCACAATGAAGGCAACCACCTCGGTATGCCGGAGGTTGACGATCCCCCTGGGCCTGCATCTCGCGTTGACATCTGTAACACCCTAAATCTCATTTTGGGAATATAGTAAAAATTTTCAAAGATCTTGCATTAGAATTTTTCTTTTTCTCTCTCTTTAGAACTCTCATAACATTTGAAGACTCATCTCCCTATTTAAAAGCATTTACTTAAGTGAATAAAATAATAAATAAGAACCATATTTGGCACTCATGATGGAGTTTTAATTGTATGTGCATTTAAAATAATAATAAAATATAATAATGGAATTGAAAATTTGAAGTTAACCCAAGGTTGCACTTTGGGGTTTTGGAAATATTATGTAGAAGTGAATGAGAGAAGATATATATACATAATATAAGGGAAATTTATATATTTCCAAAATTTATACTTTTTATTCCACAAAATATAAATTGAGGATAAACTGGCACAAGATTTGAATTTAAAATCTGAATTCAAAATAGGAATTTGAATTTGATTTGGACATCTAAAATTTGAAATAAGAAAAGAGAAAAGAAAATGAAAAATTGAACTGTGCACTGGATGGGCCGTGCGCTACCTATTTGGCCCACCAATAAAAGCCTCCCGCGCGGCCCAGCTTCGGACGCGTCGCGCGCCCGCACTCCCCGCGCATAACTCGCCGACAGGTGGACCCCCGCTTGTCAGTCCCACATCCCCTGTGTTGCCGCACACTTCTCATTTCCATGCGGGCCCCGCTGCTCAGGCGTCTTCAACCTCCCAAACCGAAGCTGCCGCGCGGATCGAACGGAGCTTGCGCCAACAACCACCGCGGACTCCGCTCTTGCTGGCCGGACTCTTCTCGTGCATAAAACGAGGTCGCGACCCCCCCTTTCTTTTGAACATCGGCCCATCGCCACCCGTTGCCTTCTCCCGCGTCGTCAGACGTATCTTCTCCGCGCTACGGACTCGCACATGAACAGAAGCGCGCCGAAATCGCGGGGCTCGGCCACCGAATCCACGGAGTCCGGTGACGGCGGGCGGGCCAGCCGCTGCGCCGCAGTTATAAGACCCGCGCCTAGTCAATCTTCCCCCTTAACCGCATACATCCTGGTCCACGTCGCGAAAATTTGTGCCACCGGCGGGCATCACCGTGCGGAAGACACCTTCACCGTGGGCACCTGTGCGCTATCACCTGAGCTTCGACCGGGTGTGTGGTACACGCGCCATACATCGCCGGACTCGACTGTGACCTTGTGTGCGGCGGAGATCGGTCGGCGTGGGCTGAATTGTTCGTCGGCGCAAGCTCACTGTCGCGCGTCCGCCTCCTTCCGCGGCTCATCGTCAGTGCACCTGCATCGCTGGTATGGGGGTTGCTAGTATATTCGCCATCCTCTAGTGTAACTTTATCGCCATTGGGATTTGAGCTTGAGCCACTGTGACGCGGAACGGTCATCGCCGGCCATGGCTCCGCCATGGGGGCTGCCGGTGCCACCGCGTCTTCCTGTCTGGGGTAGGTGGCGTGAGAAAACGGTGCTCTGACCGTTGATCTATCAGCCGACGGACAAAATCATATCACAGTATAGAGTTCGGTGACATCAAATCGTGTGCGTCGGATTGAAATGGAGGGCTCAGATTGATATCGCGCATCCGATCGGCTGGGATCAATTCGGGCGGTAGGATTGAGATCGGGCGATCCTGGGTTGCCGCGGGACTTTAAAATCCGGACCATTGGATCTAGATCCAAGGATCTACATAACGTACCGATTCAGGGTAGTTGGGATCTAATCTGCCCCTTTAATTTCAGATCGGACGACTGATATCGCTTCCTACCCTTTCGGCCGGCTGATCTTGCAAATAAACCCCTCTGTATTGGGAAAAATAACCCGCGGTCCACCCTATGCAGCGACTGAGTCTTTGTTTCTTTTGCGCTTGGCCCCCTGTGGTTTTCTGAAAATGAGGCCCAGTCCAGTGAATAGGAAAATCATAGAAAATGATTTAGAAAATGATTTTTAGTGTTAAAATAAATCCAGAAACTTAATTAATTCATAACTAATTCATTTTAGCTCCAAATTGAGTCATTCCAATTTCTAAAATTTTGTAATAATATTCTCTATCATTTAGAATCACTGTTTTGACATGAACTCTGTCAGAAAATTTATTTATCATTTAACCCTATTTCAAACACATTAAAACTTAAGAAATTCATAACTTGAATTCCACAACTCCAAATTTAGTGATTCCAGTTCCTGTGGTTTTATTTTAATATGTAGATTATTAATATGTATTTTGCATATATGTTTGGTGTAATGTTAATTTTGCCTATACCATGTATGTTTGTATTGCTACGACTAGCAGTGAGGTCACGTGTCACCTGAAGAATCATCCTGGTACCTGGAATCTCAAGGCCCAGGCAAGTTGTGCCCTTGATCACTTCTTTTCACCTACTCATGTTCTAATTAATCATAATGATCTGCATAGGTTAATTTTGATGGGACCCAATAGGTTACCCTAGTTTGTCTATCTTTATACCTTGTTTACCACTGAACTTTCTGGGTAGTACTTGCTAGTGCTATATGTGGTTTTGGGTATGGAGATACATTATTCATGATTACACTTTTTGTTATCAGTTGTTATTTAATGTTCATGTTAAGATCATTATGTTAATTGGAACATGGAGCGACCACCCGGGAAAACAGTGCTACCACAAGGGTAGTATGGGATGCCCTTGGCTGATTAATTAGGAAAGCTAGTGGAAGACTACCTTACCCGAAAGGGGCAAGGGCAGTAGGGGAGAGGTCAGTGTAGGGAGGCCCTCGGGAGGATTTTGCTGCGATGGCGGTCCTGCAAGGGATTCCTGCACTGGATCTTCCTATAAACTGTAGCGGGTTTTCGGAAGCTAGTGGAACTTTGTAAAGGCCTCGTAGTGGATCCCTAGCCATTCACCTCGGAAGTGTCTAAGGGCCTTGCAAACCCTGGCGACATGGGATACACGACTTGTGGGTAAAGATGCGCAACCTCTGCAGAGTGTAAAACTGGTATACTAGCCGTGCTCACGGTCATGAGCAGCTCGGACCCTCACATGATTAAATTATGGAACTAAATTCAATTTGTCATATGCATTGCATCGCAGGTGAAGTGGTTACTTTTGTTCTACTATTTAATTGGGTTGGTTTTTACTTATACTTAGTAACTGCTAATAAAATTTTGACCAACATTAAAAGCAATGCTCAGCTCTAACCATCCTCTTTGGTAAGCCTTACACTTCACGTGAGCTCCCACCTTTGGCGAGTTCATGCACATTATTCCCCACAACTTGTTGAGCGATGAACGTATGTGAGCTCACTCTTGCTGTCTCACATACACCACAGGTCAAGAACAGGTACCGCAGGATGATGCTCATGGAGGATGCTGCGATGAGTTCGTGAGAGGTCTAGGTCGTCGTCTCCCAGTCAACTTTGGGTTGCTGGACCGTTGTCTCCCTATAATGTAACTATTTATTTGTATAGAACTCCTGTTATATATAAAGTTGTGACATTCGATCCTGTGCCACTATACATCATATGTATGAGACTTGGTCCCAGCATACCTGGTGTTTATGTTAACCCCGGGTTTTTGATCCCTAAAATCCGGGTGTTACAACATCCCGCGGGAGCTAGCTGTGGTCCCAGTCCTTGCGGCCTTGCGGGGGGTCGGGACACACAGCTCGAGCAAATCCGTGAGATGCAGGCCCGGGTCGACGGGGAAGTAGGGCGGCTTGTGTAGCTCCGACAGAACATCGAACAGGAGTGGGCAGGCTGAACACTCGCCGGAGGAGCCTGTCATCGGGCCCGGGACATCCAACGCCGCATCGTCAACAATGCCAGGGCAGCGCTGCCCCTGGCCGTCAGCGGGTCCGGCCAGGACCGAGCTGCAGTAGCGATGCTACTTCGAACCATGCCGGAGCCATCGACCACCGAGGGACGGCGAATCCAGGGCAAACTCAAGGATCTCCTGGAAGGCGCCGCAGTTCGACGAGCCATGAGCTCCGCCTCCCGGAGGCGAGCTAACCCCTCGGAGCATCACGCGACGTCCTCCCGACGCATGCGGGAGGCCTCGGTCCATCCCGAGCACACGCGGGACAAGGCACCTGCCGCCCGGGATCGCCTCGGCAACGAGCGTCACCATCGCGACCATCGAGCCTGCCTTGACGAGAAGGTGCACCGAGGCTACCATCTCAGGCGTGGGGGACGCTGCGACAGCGAGGAGGATCGCAGCCCCTTGCCCGAACCACCCGGTCCATGAGTCTTCAGCCGGGCCATACGACGAGCGCCGTTCCCCACCCGTTTCCGAGCCCCGACTACCATCACCAAATACTCGGGGGAGACGAGGCCGGAGCTGTGACTCGCGGACTACCAACTGGCATGCCAGTTGGGAGGGGCGAACGATGACAACCTCATCATTTGTAACCTACCCCTTTTCCTCTCCGACGCCGCCTGGGCCTGGCTGGAGCATCTTCCTCCTGCGCAGATCTCCGACTGGGATGACCTTATCAAGGCTTTCGCGGGAAATTTCCATGGCACATACATGCGCCCTGGGAACTCGTTGGATCTCCAAAGCTGCCGCCAGCAGCCTGGGGAATCCCTCCGAGAGTACATCCGACGGTTTTCAAAGCAGCGCACTGAGCTGCCTAACATCACCGACTCGGACGTCATCGGAGCCTTCCTCACCGACACCACTTGCCGAGACCTGGTGAGCAAACTGGGGTGCAAGACTCCCACTAGGGCAAGCAAACTGATGGACGTCGCCACCAAGTTCGCCTCGAGTCAGGAGGCGGTCGAGGCCATCTTCCGGAAAGACAAGCAGCCTCAGGGGGAGCCGAAGGAAGATGCCCCCGAGGCGTCCGCCCAGCGTGGCGCGAAGAAGAAGGCCAAGAAGAGGGCGCAAGCGAAGCGCAACGCCGCTGACGCGAATCTTGTCGCTACTGCCAAGCACAAGAACCCTCGGAAGCCCCCTAGGGGTGCCGGCGCGTTCGACAAGATGCTCAAGGAGTCGTGCCCCTATCACCAGGGTCCCGTCAAGCACACCCTTGAAGAATGTGTCATGCTCGGTGCTACTTCCATAAGACCGGGCCCCCGGCGGAAGATGGCAAGGGCCAAGGCAACAACAAGAAGGAGGGCGGCAGGGAAGAGGAGTTCCCCGAGATCCACAACTGCTTCATGATTTACGGCGGGCAGGTGGCGAACACCTCGGCTCAGCACCGCAAGCAGGAGCACCGGCAGGTCTGCTCAGTAAAGGTGGTAGCGCCAGCCTACCTAGACTGGTCCGACAAGCCTATCACCTTCGACCGAGGTGACCACCCCGACTTCGCGCCAAGCCCAGGGAGGTACTCGCTCGTCGTCGTTCCGATCATCGGCAACGTCAGGCTCTCTAAGGTCCTCATGGACGGGGGCAGCAGCCTCAACATCATCTACGCCGAGACCCTAGAACTTTTGGGGGTTGATCGATCCAAGGTCCGGGCCGGTGTGGCACCCTTTCACGGGATCACGCCTGGAAAGTGTATCCTTCCCCTCAGGCGGATTGACTTGCCCGTCTGCTTCGGAACTCCCTCCAACTTCCGAAAGGAAACCCTCACCTTCGAGGTGGTCGGGTTCCGAGGGATCTACCACGCGGTGTTAGGAAGGCCATGCTACGCCAAGTTCATGACCGTCCCCAACTACACCTACCTCAAGCTCAAGATGCCGGGCCCAAACAGAATCATCACCGTCGGATCCACGTACTGCCACGCATATGAATGCGACGTTGAATGCGTGGAGTACGCTGAGGCCCTCGCCGAGTCCGAGGCCCTCATCGCCGACCTAGAACGCCTCTCCAAGGAGGCACTCGATGCGAAGCGGCATGCCGACAACTTCGAACCAGCCGAGCGGTTAAGTCCGTCTCTCTCAACCCCAGCAACGACGCCAACAAGAAAGTCCGGATCAGCTCCGAGCTCGACCCCAAATAGGAAGCAGTGCTCGTCGACTTTCTCCGCGCAAACACCAAAGTTTTTGCATGGGGTCCCTCGGACATGCCAGGCATACCAAGGGATGTCGCTGAGCACTCACTGGACATCAGAGCTGGAGCCTGACCCGTGAAGCAAACCCTACGCCGTTTTGACGAAGAAAAGCGCAGGGCCATAGGCGAGGAGATCCACAAGCTACTCGCGGCAGGGTTCATCAAAGAGGTATTCCATCCCGAATGGTTAGCTAACCCTGTTCCTGTAAGTAAGAAGGATGGGAAATGGAGGATGTGCGTATACTACACTGGTCTAAACAAAGCATGTCCGAAAGTTCCCTACCCTCTACCTCGCATCGATCAAATTGTGGACTCCACTGCTGGGTGCGAAACTCTGTCATTCCTCAATGCCTACTCAGGCTATCACCAAATCAAGATAAAAGAGTCCGACCAGCTCGTGACTTCTTTTATCACACCTTTTGGCATGTACTGTTACACTACAATGCCATTTGGTTTGAGGAATGCAGGTTCCACCTACTAGAGGTGCATGAACCATGTGTTCGGAGAACACATCGGCAGAACAGTCGAGGCTTACGTCGATAAAATTATTGTCAAGACGAAGAAAGCCTCCGACCTCCTCTCTGACCTTGAAACGACATTCAAGTGTCTGAGAGCTAAAGGCGTGAAACTCAACCCCGAGAAGTGTGTCTTCGGAGTCCCCCGAGGCATGCTCGTAGGGTTCATCGTCTCCGAGCGGGGCATAGAGGCCAACCCAGAGAAAATCGCCGCCATCACCAACATGGGGCCAATAAAAGATTTTAAAAGGAGTACAGAGGGTCATGGGATGCCTTGTGGCTCTGAGCCATTTCATCTCACGCCTTGGCGAAAAAGGATTGCCCCTGTACCGCCTCTTAAGGAAGACCGAGCGCTTCACTTGGACCCCCGAGGCCGAAGAAGCCCTCGGGAACTTGAAGGCACTCCTTACAAATGCACCCATCTTGGTGCCCCCCGCCGCGGGAGAAGCCCTCTTGATCTACGTAGCCGCAACCACTCAGGTGGTCAGCGCTGCGGTCGTAGTCGAGAGACGAGAAGAAGGACATACATTGCTCATCTAGAGGCCAGTCTACTTCATCAGCGAAGTGCTATCCGAGACCAAAGTCCGCTACCCGCAGATCCAGAAGCTGCTCTACGCAGTGATTCTGACATGACGGAAGCTGCGACACTACTTCGAGTCTCACCCGGTGACTGTGGTGTCATCCTTTCCTCTAGGAGAGATCATCCAGTCCCGAGAGGCCTCGGGTAGGATAGCGAAATGGGTAGTGGAACTCATGGGCGAAACACTTTCATTCGCTCCTTGGAAGGCCATAAAATCCCAAGTCTTGGCCGACTTCCTGGCTGAGTGGACTGACACCTAGTTGCCAACCACTCTAATCCAACCCGAGCTTTGGACCATGTACTTCGACGGGTCGCTGATGAAAACTGGAGCAGACGCGGGCTTGCTCTTCATCTCACCCCTCGGAAAACATCTTCGCTACGTGATCCGCCTTTATTTTCCGGCGTCAAACAACGTGGCCGAGTACGAAGCATTGGTTAATGGGCTTGAGAGCACCTAGAGGGGGGTGAATAGGTGATCCTATAAAACTTAAAACTTAATGCCACAAAACTTGATTAGGAGTTAGCACAATAATGCCAAGTGGCTAGAGAGGAGTTTTAGCAAAACACAATAACCACAAGAAGATCAACACAGAGATGGCACAGTGGTTTATCCCGTGGTTCGGCCAAGTCCAACACTTGCCTACTCCACGTTGTGGCGTCCCAACGGACGAGGGTTGCAATCAACCCCTCTCAAGCGGTCCAACGACCCACTTGAATACCACGGTGTTTTGCTTTGCTTTACTATATCCCGCTTGCGAGGAATCTCCACAACTTGGAGTCTCTCGCCCTTACAAAGATGTTCACAAAGAAGCACGGAAGTAAGGATGGGACGAGCAACGCACACAAGACAAAAAAATCACAGCAAATACGCACACACAAGACCCAGACTTGAGCTCAAAAGAATATCACGAGGTTCTCACTAGAACGGAGCTCAAATCACTAAGAATGTCGAACAAGTGCGCAAGAATGAAGTGTGAGTGATCAACAATGCTCAAAGGATGCTTGGTGTTCTCCTCCATGCGCCTAGGGGTCCCTTTTATAGCCCCAAGGCAGCTAGGAGCCGTTGAGAGCATTCCAGGAAGGCAATTCTTGCCTTCTATCGTCTGGCGCACCGGACAGTCCAGTGCACCACCGGACACAGTCCGATGCGGATTTCTTTCCTTATTTGGCGAAGCCGACCTTTGCAGATTCAGAGCCGTTGGCGCATCGAACACTGTCCGGTGCACACCGGACAATCCGGTGCCCCCTTGTGACCGTTGGCTCGGCCACGCGTCACACGCGGAATCCTCGGCCGACCATTGGCTCGGCTGACCATTGGCTCACCGGACAGTCTGGTGCCTCACCGGACAGTCCGGTGATTTTTAGCCGTACGCCGTTAATTGCTTCCCGAGAGCGACGACTTCGCCTGTGAATGGTTCACCGGACAGTCCGGTGCACCATCGGACAGTCTGGTGATTTATAGCCGTACGCCGTTGATCACCTCCCGAGAGCAGCCAGTCGACAGTTGCCAGCCTGGCGCACCGGACACTGTCCGGTGCACCACCGGACAGTCCGGTGCACCCAGACTGTGCAGATTCTTGGCTGTACAGCCAAGTCTTTTCCAAATTGATCTTTTCCTGTTTCTAGCACTTAGACACAATACATTAGTCTCTAAAACAATGTACTAAGTCATAGAAACATACCTTTACTCTTGATTTGCACTTTGTCCATCAAATGGCATAGATTAACACTTAAGCACTTGTGTTGGACACTAAATCACCAAAATACTTAGAAATGGCCCAAGGGCACATTTCCCTTTCAGGGCTGCGCATCGCCGTCGAGCTAGGGGTTCGGCACCTCGATGCTCGTGGCGACTCGCAGCTTGTCATTGACCAAGTCATGAAGAACTCTCACTGCTACGATCGGAAGATGGAGGCCTACTGCGACGAAGTTCGACGCCTGGAAGACAAGTTCTATGGGCTGGAACTTAACCACGTCGCCCAACGATTTAATGAGACTGCGGATGAGCTGGCTAAAATAGCCTCGGGGCGGACACCGGTTCCCCTGGACGTCTTCTCCAGGGATATACATCAACCCTCCGTCAAGACCGACGACATGCCCGAGATACCCTCGGCCAAGCCCGAGGAAGCCTCGGCCGGGCCCGAGGTGCCCTCGGCCGCCGAAGGTGAGGCCTTGCGCATCGAGGGAGAGCGGAATGGGGCCATACCGGTCCCGAACTGGTAGACCCCGTACCTAGAATATCTCCTCCAAGGAGAGCTGCCCCTCAATAAGGCCGAAGCTCGGCGACTGGCCCGGTGCGCCAGGTCGTTCGTTTTGCTGGGTGATGAGAGGGAGCTCTCTCATCACAGTCCCTCAGGCATCCTCCAGCGATGCATCTCCACCGCCCAAGGATAAGAGCTGTTACAAGAAATACGCTCGGGGGCTTGTGGCCACCATGCAGCACCTCGAGCCCTCGTGGGGAATGCCTTCCGACAAGGCTTCTACTGGCCAACCTCGGTGGCCGACGCCACTAGGATTGTACGCTCCTGCCGGGGGTGTCAATTCTACGCAAAACAGACACGCCTGCCCGCTCAGGCCCTGCAGACGATGCCCATCACCTAGCCATTTGCTGTGTGGTGTCTGGACCTCGTCGGTCCCTTGCAGAAGGCACCCGGGGGCTTCACGCACCTGCTAGTCGCCATCGACAAGTTCTCCAAGTGGATCGAGGTCCGACCCTTAACCAGTATACAGGTCCGAGCAGGCGGTGGCGTTCTTCACCAATATCATCCATCGCTTTGGAGTCCCGAAGTCCATCATCACCGACAATGGCACGTAGTTCACCAGGAAAAAGTTCCTGGACTTCTGCGAGGGCCACCACATCTGTGTGGACTGGGCCGCCGTAGCTCACCCCATGACGAATGGGCAGGTGGAGCGTGTCAACGGTATGATTTTGCAGGGACTTAAGCCCAGGATCCACAACAACCTCAACAAGTTTGGCAAGCGGTGGATGAAGGAGCTACCCTCGGTGGTCTGGAGTCTGAGGACAACGCCGAGCCATGTCACGGGCTTCACGCCGTTCTTTCTAGTCTATGGGGCCAAGGCCGTCCTCCCCACGGACTTAGAATACGGTTCCCCGAGGACGAAGGCATACGACGACCGAGGCAACCAGATCAGCCGAGAGGACTCGCTGGACCAACTCAAAGAAGCTCGGGACGTTGCCTTACTACATTCGGCGCGGTATCAGCAGTCTCTGCGACGCTACCACGCCCGAAGGGTTCGGCCCCGAGGCTTCCAAGTGGGAGACTTGGTGCTTCGGCTGCGACAAGACGCCCGAGGGTGCCACAAGCTTACTCCCCCTGGGAAGGGCCATTCATCACCGCCAAGATCTTGAAGCCCGGAACATACAAGCTAGCCAACGATCAAGGCGAGGTCTATAGCAACGCTTGGAACATCGAACGGCCCGCGCACGCGCAACAGACAGCCGCCCCGCGAATCGCCCGTCTCGTCGCATTAACTCCTTGGCAGAGCCAGCAACACCATTGGCAGGCGAAGCGGGCAACGTTTCACCTCCGCCATAAAGGTCGCGTCAAAAAAGGTGCGCCACGATTTTTAAATTCATATCCTTTTCTGTTTCCTCTCTCTCTCTTGACACAGGGACCGAGAAACGGGATATTTTGAAAGGGATCCTTCCCCACGAAGGAAATGGGCCCTCGAGACCTCTTACTGATCAGGGGTTCGAAGGCTGGCCCCTCGGAAGGGTTCGACAGCCGCCCCAGAACACGCAGAGTGAGGGATGACCCTGGGTACGTCCGATACATGGCCGAGGCTCGGGCTACGCTCCCGAGGTACCCTAGGACATTTCCGAGACCAGCAGGAACAACTCGTAATGGAATCCCACTGGAGGGAGGCATCGAGCCCTCGGACCCTGTCGAAAAGTGGCCGGGTCCAGCGAGTCACCTGCAGGTACTTTTGGAGTGCGCCTCTGGGCCACTAGCCGACCCTTAACGAACGGGGCACGGGCATCCACTCGGATCACTCGTTAGCAGCTCGCCGGAAACAACATGATCGGTGCCCTCCGAGGGTAACATGGCGTTTTCCCCCCTTCCTCCTTGCGGAAAGACGACGAAGGGGCGTATAATAAAAGTCGAGATAGTCATTGATCGTCCTCTCGCTCCGTGCAGAGGCTCGGGGGCTGCTCTCGCACCCGGCTACGGCCAAACTGTTGACAGCGTCAACAAACCAGCTCAAAAACTCGGAACCTGATCGTGCACCCGGGCTACGGCCAGGCCGCATGAGGGAACGACAGGACCGGCCGAGACATCACGAAAACCGTTAAGACCTCAGAGGAGTCACACCACTCCTCCGAGGCCTCGGGAGCTACACCCGTCGGGTGCGCTCGTGCGCACCCGTCGGAGCAAAGTATAACCGAGAAAGGCCGGTCCCCTCACCAAAAATGCGGCAGAGCCTCGAAGCGAGCATCACCACTCCCCTCGAGGCTCGGGGGCTACTGTCGGGTACCGAAATTAGGGGTACCCCCAACACTCCTAGTCACAGCTGGTAAACACCTTCAGAGGGAACCATGAAGGCTTACGGCTCGGGTCAAAGCCGAAGCTTCGTCTACCAAGGGACGCGGTCTCACCTCGCTTGAGCCCGGCCTCGGGCGGAACAGCGGTCCCGGACGAGTCCACGCCTCGCCCGAGGGTCTCTTCGGACAGCGAGTGCACCCTCGGCTCCGTCAAAGGCAAGCCTTGTCGTGCATGCGACTTTGGCCAAATCGCCTTATCAGCCAACCGTGTTGCATGCGCATTCAATGCTGGGGTCGCCTGACACCTTATCCTGACACACGCGCCTCAGTCGGCAGGGTCGAAGTGACCGCAGTCACTTCGCCCTTTCACTGACCGATCTGACAGGAAAACAGCGCCGCCCGCCCTGCTCCGGTTGCTGTGCCAACCACCGGGGCGAAACCGACAATGGTCGAGTCTAGCCTCAGGCGCAACAAGAAGCTCCGCCTTGCCCGACCCCAGGGCTCGGCCTCGGCCCCGGCCTCGGGAAGAATCACGTCCTCGCCCGACCCTGGGTCTCGGCCCTAGCCTCGGCCTCGGAGGAGTCGCTGCCTCGCCCGACCTCAGGCTCGGATCAACCACGCTACGAGGGATGCATCATTACCCTACTCCTAGCTAGCTCAGGCTACGAAGGAACTAGACTGGCGTCCCATCGAGCTTACCCCGGTAACAGGCGATGGTGGTTTCCCGCATGCAACCATAACGTCGGTGGTCCTCAAGCCCCCTACGGAAGCAAGGAGACGTCAGCAAGATCCATGCAGCGCCAACAACTGTACTACTAAAGGGTCCAAGGCACTTCTCCGACAGCCACGACACTACCTCTACAGGACTCGAGACGTCCCCCCGACGGCCACGTTGTTATCTGTACAGAGCTCAGGGCACTCCCCTGCCGACCACGTTAGCTCTTAGCTACACCCCATTGTACAGCTGGACATCTCCTTACGTCTATAAAAGGGGGTGTCCAGGGCCCCACGAGGGGGGGACGAATGGGGGAGCAAGAGGACGAAGGGTCGAGCACACGAACATACGAAGCATACGTACGCACGGCGGGAGAAGACGAGCAAGGGTCGGACCCTCTCTCTCTCGCTCTCTGCTACTCGCCCTCTCTCGCAACGCTTGTAACCCCTACTACGAGCATCCCGGTGCAGGATAATACAAGGCTCATTCTTCCACTTGTGTTCCATCCCGCGCCAACCCATCTAGGTAGGGGCACGCAGGGACAATTTTACTCGTCGGTCCAGGGACCTCCGGGTCCGAAACGCTAACAATAGTAGAGGATGTCATCATCACAAACCAAATGGAGCCTAAATACTGTAGTTTTAAAATACTGTAGTATAAACTGTTGGTAGCAAAAATACCGCAGTTTCTTTATACCGTAGCAAAATCATAGTTTTTTTTTTCCATGGAAACTGTCGCTTGTTTGAATTACACAGTTTACACTACACGGGAGGAGGGAAGCGTGGGCAGGAGGCCACGATGATGGCTGATGAGCTGCGGTTGGTAGAACTTCGGTCGTGAGTACAGTATTCAAAACTCCAAAAAAAATTACTACGGTTTAATTTTAAGGATACTGTGGTGTTAAAAACTGTAGTTTACAAAATCCAATCGAACAGCTCATGGCTTACAATACCTCAGATTTCTCCAACACCGTGATATTTCATCAAAACAAAAAAAAATTACTTTGATGCCAAACTGGCGCCCTATACGTTTCTGCCAGAGCACACATACAAATAAGGATGAAGAGAGATGGGATGAGATCATTCTAACTTAACCCATGTTTGGCTTAGAGGTCTAGAGTCAGAGTCAAAGAATATTCTTTAAAATTGGTGGATAAGACCAACCATCAAAAAATAAGGGACGGAGTTAGCCCAGAGTTGATCCCGTCTCATCCCTTATTGACATCGAATCAAACACTACCTAAATTTACTGGTGTCAACGTAGCTTCGCAAGATCGCACTAATGTCGTCAATGATATAAAACAATGTTTAAATAATACTTTACACTAGAATTTTCGAAATCCATCGGTGTCAGTTTCAGTTCGGGTAAAAGCCGTGCCTCGCGCTCGGCGGAGTTGGCATAGCTCCCTGTTTGGTGGCAGTGACGTAGCCCAGCAGCTGTTCATCCGGCCGGGCCAGGGAGGCGGAGGCAGGACCGGAAGTACAGCTCGCTCCACGAGGCCCAGCAACATGGTCCTGGGCTTCTCCTTCGTGAGTCCAAACGTTTTCTAATTCGTGTATTTGTGTTTTCTGCAATCATGTATTCCTTGACGTGTTTGACACCACCGCACCGCACCAGAGGCCTTGCCTGCCTAGTAGACTTGCTGCTACACAAGATGAGGACGATCGAACAGGGGTTTTGCTGTGGCTCAGATGGGATTCCCTTGTTTTGTTTGGCGCCAGCATGCGTTACGGTTCATTTCATGGGAGTGTAGGTTGCCTCAGCGAGCGCTTTGGGACAGCACTCGTTGGAGCATACGGCCTGGTTGTCTTCGTGCGTGTGTGGTCAGCTACTCGATCGGCGGCTGCTGGCGCCTTTCACTGCAGGTGGTCGCGCCAAGAACACATGAGGGCGGAAGGCCAAACCGACGAATACGACAAGCAACAAAGCCAGCCGGGCCGGTAGTGCCACAGAATGGGAGGCATTGACCACTCGCGCCCGATACCAACACTACATGCCGGCCGTTCTTGATCCAGGTCCAATAATATGGGGACCCACTAGTCACAGACGGTTTATATAGTCCCTGTCCGGCCGGCAGTAATGGACATCTGCTCTAGCTAGGCAAGTGGTCTGAAGTTTATCCTCTGCTCTTGCAGCCAATACGACCGAAGAAAGCAATGAGAATATTACACATGTTAGTTTAGTCTGTCAAACAATAAGACACCGATGTAATCCATCATAGGTGCATGCCCTCGAAGTGATACTTAGCTCCCAAGAGCCATAAGCTAAGCTCGAGAGGATTTATTAAATGCTTCGTGGCTAACTGTGCCACACTTGCATCACTATATCATTCAAAACGGGTACGTTCAAAATTCAAACGGGTAGATTAAAAAGGTAAACTACTTTTTAGTTATTCTCAGCGTATCTAACTGTTCATTTCTCTTAATATACATATCTATATCCAACCAACACGAGATTTTATTAGTTCTAGTCATCTGAACTATATAGACATCAAACTTTGACATAAACTTTAGTTAGACTAACAAGTAGTACTCCTACACGTTATCCAAATATAGACTCTTAATTAGTTTAACAGCCAAAAAAATGTATGTTTTTTTTAACTTGTAACGCGCGCACATTATATATATACACAGCTGAGCTGGTGTGCCAAAGCATCGGATGAGAACGTTACCATCGTCACTATAGCCGTCCTTGTGTAGAGAACACGTGGACAACGACATTCACAATGTATCAATCAATATTTTTTTAGATCCCTTTGGAATAATTTGCAAAGAATATAATAGCAGTGAGAAAAGAACGGCATCTTCTTACGTGTAAACAAACATAGATGTATTACGTGGAATAGCACCGGAGGAAATAGGGCATGCGTTTATTTAAGCTTATACATTGTATAATCTGGATTATATATAAGATCAAATAATCTGAATTATATAATCTAAATAATCTAGACGTATCTATTTGGCGACCCATTTTATTGAAATTTCGGTTATTGATTTAATTTTTTTTTGGTGTGTGTGTAAAGAGTGGCAATGGGGCTACCTCATAGACAGGGGCGGAGCTACAGGGTTGCCGGGTGGGCCACGACATACCCTGTAGTTTTGGCCCAGTTAAATCTAGATATTAGGATTTTTAACCCTATAAATCTAGCGACAGTTCAGCTGTTTGGCGGCGTTCTCAGGAAGAAGAAGCCATCGTCTGATTCCAGAACGGTGTTTAGGCCTTCGGCCGGCCGTGTGCCTCTAGATTCCAGAGACCACCAGCCCGCCACCTCCTCCTTTGCTCCTTTGGTTAGAGAGCCGTGCTGCACTGCTGCTCCAGATTCCAGAACGCCGCCACTGTAGTTGATTATATTATTTACGTCCACTCCAGTTGATTGCATCTCCTAGACTGTTTGGTCGTGCTGCGTTTTTCTATATTTCACTTAGATGTTGGATTATTTATCATGGGTTCATTGATTTTTCTCCATATATTGTTACCCAATATTTTTTGTTGAATATAAATTAGTTCAGTAACTTCAATTCATACACAATCGTAATTTTTTGACAACAATAAATTATCCTTAATAAGTTGTTATTTCTATACAGTTAATGAGATAAATTATGAAGAGGACATGAGATATCGCTTCTCTTTTCCAAAAACATGCATCAAAGAAGGCTCTTGCTAGTGTTGCTACGCCATCTCCTTCCCCATGTCCAGCTGCAGCTCAGACAGAAGAGCAACTAATTGAAGAACAACCATCTATCCGATCAGTGTTATTGACACCAGCACCATCTTCAGGCTATGACATCAATCGTCTCCAACTTTATCCAGGTGAAAGGCAACCCATTCAAAGTTATCATGTTAATGATCAAGATTCAATTCGAAGAACATATATACTTAAAGGTCCATTCAAATGTTATGGGCATGATTTTCCAAAAAGGAAGATCGGAGATAGAGATCGTCACTTTAATGTGGTATGGTTTTATAATTATTATTGGCTTGAATATAGTGTTAAAAAGGATGCCGTGTTTTGTCTTGTATGCTACTTGTTTAAGAAAGGCAGTGGGGCAGATACATTTACTACAAGTGGTTGGAGAAATTGGAATATAGGAGACAAAGCACTTCTTAAGCATGAAGGTTCTAAGGCACGCGCTGCAGCTCAAGAGAGATACAATGGCTTTGTCAATCCCAATGTTGCAATTGATAATCGTATTGACAAATGGAGTGATGAGGATCTTTATCTCTATAAGATCATATTGACTTATTCGCTTAGATGTTTTAAGTTTCTTTTGCATCAAGGGTTGGCATTTCATGGACATGATGAAAGTGAAGAATCTAGCAACAGAAGGAATTTTCTTGAACTTCTGAAATTTCTTGCAGAAAATAGTGAAGAAGTGAATAAGCATGTCTTGAAAAATGCTCCAGGTAATTGCACTTTAACCAGTCCTGAGATACAAAAACAAATTATTCAGTGTTGTGCCCTAGAAACTAGGAAGAAAATTGTTGAAGAAATTGGTGATGAGCCCTATGCAATTCTAGCTGATGAGTCTAGTGACATATCACATAGAGAACAACTTGCTCTTTGCTTGCGTTTTGTTGATAAATTAGGTAGACCATGTGAGCATTTTCTTGGAGTTGTTCATGTAGATAATACTACTTCTTTGTCACTTAAGAAAGCAATTGAGGATTTACTTGTAATTAATGGTTTGACTATGACTCAAATTCGTGGGCAAGGTTACGATGGTGCTAGCAACATGAAGGGAGAGGTAAAAGGGCTCAAAACATTGATCATGCAAGAGTCACCATCTGCTTATTATATTCATTGTTTTGCTCATCAACTTCAATTAGTTCTTGTTGCTATTGCTAAGGGGAATAGTTACTATGTTTGGTTTTTTGACCAAGTGTCTCTTTTGCTGAATATTGTTGGTGTTTCTTGTAAACGTCATGGCATGCTTCGAGATGCAAGACTTGATAATGTCATGAAAGCAATTGATTGTGGTGAACTTCAAACTGGAAGTGGATTAAATCAAGATATGGGATTGCCTAGGCCAGGCGAGACTCATTGGGGATCTCACTACAAAACTGTTGTCAACATTATTGGTATGTATCCCACAATACGTGATGTACTCATCTCTCTTGGTAATGATACTTCACAAAAGAGGGATTGGCCAAAAATACATACTATGGTTGGAGTATTGGAGTCATTTGATTATATTTTTAGTGCACACTTGATGTTTATCATTTTGGGATACACTAATGAATTATCAGAGTGCTTGCAAAGAAGGGAGCAAGATATTCTAAATGCAGTCTCACTTATTAGAGTGGCAAAGGATAGAATGCAAGAATTAAGGTCCAGTGGATGGAGCCAACTCCTTGAAAAGGTCACTTTATTTTGCAACAAACATGATGTCCATGTTCCTGTCATGGAGAATAATTATGTGCCTTATGGAAGATCAGCTCGGTTTGCCAAAAACCAAACAAATGATGATCACTTCAGAAGAGAAGTATATATTGGGGTTATTGATCAAATTAGTCAAGAGCTTGAAAGTCGCTTTGATGAGGTTAATATGGAGTTACTTTCTTGTATGTCAGCATTCAATCCTAAAGACTCATTTGCTTCTTTTGATGCACAGAAGTTACGCAGACTTGCTGATTTTTATCCAAAGGACATATTTGGTACCGATTTATTAAAGTTTGAATTGTAGTTGGGTAACTTTATTGCTGACATAAAAAAAGATGTTTTATTTGAAGGCCTAGAAAATCTTGTTGATCTCTCAGTGAAGCTTGTTCAAACGAAGAGACATAAAGTTTATGACTTAGTATACATGCTTCTCAAATTGGTATTACTTCTGCCTGTGGCAACAGCGGGTGTTGAGAGGGCATTTTCTGCGATGACATTCATCAAAAGTAAGTTGAGAAATAAGATGGGTGATAGCCTTTTGGATGACTGTCTACTCACATTTATTGAGAGAAATGTTTTCTTTTCAACTGGACGAAGAAGATGTAATCAAGACTTTTTTACCATCAGAAACCGCATGCCAAAGAAAAACAAGTAATCTTCTAGTACGTACTCCCATGAGTATATGAAATTTATGCATATGTTGAACTGAATTAATATATTATCATGGTTATAAAAATATTATATTAGAACCAATATTATATATATTTGTAACTATTTAGTTAGGTAAATTTTATTATTTCTATATGGTGCCACCAAATTATTGCTTCGGCATACCCAGAGATAAATTCCTAGATCTGACACTGCTCATAGAACGACATCTGGTTTCTATTTATTTTTTAACTTCCTTGGTGGGTACCACGAGCCATGCTTTGTGCTGCCCATCGTTGTGAGGCATGGAGAGTGAGTGGCAATGTTTACAAGTCGGGCGACCAGCTGGTCGGGTGAGAGGGGCGATCGGGCGACTAATCGTGATTAGGGCGACGATTAGTCGACCTAACCGGTCCTGGTCGACCTCTGGTCGTCCGTTAGTCGTCCTATAGATTTAAGGATATATGTATATGTATATAACTATATATTAACTATATAAACACTGCATTTCTGCAATAATATAGGCATAATTAGTAGCAGACTAGCAGTAATTCAGTAAAAGTGTAAAACTGAATCCATCCAAAGTCCAAACTAAAAGTAATATTGGCATAATTACTTGCAATAATTCAGTAAAAACTAAAAAGTACTGCATAGTCTGCATTACCAGATGGCCGCTACCTAGAGCAGATCAGCATCCAAACAAAATGCATCAGCAGCAGCACCATCTTCATCCATGTATCCAGTTGCTTCTTGGGTTTGTTGTTCTACTTGTGTTGCAACAACGCCATCTTCTTGATCATCACTATCCTCTTCTCCAATATCTTGAGCTGCTGTATATCTTGAACGCTTCCTTGTTCTAACATATGTTCATTGAGGCTGAGAAGACGAACCAGCACCTGCAGCAGCTATTCTTGGCAAGTTTCTGCCTCGAAGAGCCTGAGTTGCTCCTAATGCCTCATCCACAGCATGCCATATGTTGTTGTCACCATCATCTTCATTTTCTTCAACCCATTCATTTTCCCACATGAACTCTTCAAGCACCAGTGGGTTGCTTCTTTTTCCTTTGGATCCCAGCTCTCTTAGTGTTTGAAACCTATTTTCCATCTTCCTGTTGTAACTGACATAGACCAATTTATTAAGCCTCTGGTGTTCTAGTCGGTTCCTTTTTTTTGTATGGATCTAAAAATGCACAATTGCAAGACATGAGATTCATCAAATAAAGGGCTGACCCATACAACCACTCAAACAAGTGAACAAGAACAACAATACTTACTGCTGCAAAATCTGACCAATTTCTCTCACAACCTGAAGCTGCACAACATAGGCTTATAACCCTTTTTGATAAGCTTTGTAGTTCATATGCCAGTCCTCCATATGCACCCCACCATAGGACTGTTATAGTTATACAAAAAATAGATCAGTTCTAGTGCCAAACAGAAACAGGCAAACAAACTAACTAATGCTGCAATAGTAAAACTTAAAAGGACTTTTTCTCTCTCTTTCTCTTATTGCTCCAGCCTTTGAAAAGCATTCCCCTTCTGATCTTTCATAGTCATCTGCTTGTTTACTTATTTTTGTTTGCTCATCCTCATCACTGATCATTTTCCACAAAACATCATTGAACATAGCTCGAAGTCTTGCAGCTTGCCTCTTGTCTTTATCCCTCAAGGTAAAGAATTTACCTGGATTCAAATAAAGGGTTGCCCCATATAATTTTTGCTCCATCTGAGTATCCCACCTCTTCTCAAAGCATGAGATTACTTCAGCAAGTAATCATGGCTTCTCTTTCAAAGACTCCTGTATGGTAGCTTTTGCTTTGTCCATAGCTGCCATTATCTCTGGTCTCTAGAGCTGCTGGCGTCTCATCACCGTCAGCAATCCTTAGAGCAACGAGTAGTGGTTGTGAAGCCCAAAGACAATTTTCAAGAGTTTGCCAAAATGATACTGAAAGGACAATATTTTCAGCTTGTTCACCTTCTTTAAACTAGGGCAAATTTAGACCTGTTCCATTCATCACTAACAAACAAGCCTTGTAATTTACTCTTATGCTTATACATGCTTGCCAAAGTCAAGAATGATGTTGCAAATCGAGTCACACCTGGCCTAACAAGGTCCCCACCTAGCTTTTCTCTCATTAGGCTGTGAAGTCGCCCATGCTTGTACACGAACCTCGAAACCTTCTTGGCCATGTTGATGCAAGTGTTGAAATCCTTGATCTTGCCAATATCCTCCAACAACAAATCCAAGCAATACGCAGCACAAGGAGTCCTAAACAGATGGGGAATTCTGCCCATAAGGATCCTCCCCGCTACTTTGAAATTGGCTCCATTGTCAGTGATCACCTGGACCACATGTTCTGTAACACCCTAGGTGTTTATATTCCGCTCGACAACGAGTACGGATTTAAGCACGTGATCAGTGGATAAAACAGATGCTAAATTTTAATCATCTTCGCCTATTGTGATTTTAATATCGCATCTGTTCCATCTGTCGTGAGTGCGACATCATTTTTATTCGTCTGGGCTCTTCCTAAATTTTTGTGATGTTCGGAACCTAGTTATTCCAAAAATCGGTGCGTCTGGTGCTTATTTAAAATTCATCGCTCGCGTGAATACGAAATTCGAAAGCTCCACCCACTCGGATGATTTTTATTCCGAGCAAATTAAATTGAACTCGACAACTAAAATGTTCGGGGCAAAATAATCTGAATCGCGCATCGTCCGAGAAAGATCGTGCGTGAGATTATGACCCAATTTATTCCTTTAGCACGCTGTTTTGGCAACGAAATCGCGTGAGCATTCACAGCTATAGTTTCGGTTAATTTCAGTTAAATCGTGGAGCAAATTGTCAGTGCCGAAATCAGTTTATTTCGGTCTGTCGTTTCTTGCCCGACCCAAAAACTTTGGATATAAATGACGGGTGCAAATTCATCTGATTCTAAGTATTCGCTAAATCAAAAACGAGACAGCTCGTCCGAAAATTTATAATTGAGCTCCAATTCGTTGGTAAATTATCTATGACTGTGGAATCAGGTGCTCAGGCCATAGATAAAATTTATTAAGTTTCGAATCAAATCAAATCGGGTCGTAAGTATTGTCGACCTTTGTGTATCGCTAAAAATCTTAATTCTCGAATTATCTGCGATTTCCGTTATAAAAAAGAGATAGAAATTGGGAAAATCTTTGAAAAATCTTTTCGACCTCATCCAAACCACCGCTCCTCAGGTGGATATTTCTTTCAGGCCATTCAACTCTTCTCGGCATCTATCTTCCCTGCATCTCTCAACTCCACGACATGAGTTCCTCTTTGATAAATATCCTAGGTTTGCCTCTATCTGCAGCAAGCCCCATCGCTTAGATTTTTTTTCTTGCCTAGCCATATCCTTTACGTTTGTGTCTCTTGGAAGAATCGTGTCATCCTAATTGTTCCTACAGCGCAGGCCGTTCCTATCCTCTTTACGCACGCGATCTCTGGTGATTATCTCTCTGCCGCTCTTCTCTGCTATTTATACCTGCCAGCCAAGCTCCCTGTGCCTGGCCATGGCATTGCCGTCGCGCTTGAGTTTGGACGTCGTCAGTCTATGCCAGGTCGTTCCCTCTGCCTGCAGCAGTAGCAACGTGCGACCTGCCCTCCGTGCCGGTCGTCCTCACCAGACGCGCGACCCTGCTCGGCTTCTCTCTATGCATGCGCAGAGCATCTCCAGCCGCCGTGCTGCTTGCCGATCCATGGTCGTCGCTCGCCAGACCTCGCCCCATGGTGCCGTGCGCGTGCCGCCGGGTGGTCACCCACCTCGTCTCTGTCCACGGGGTTCACTCGTATGGAGCTCTGCGACCTCGCCTTCTCTGTCCTCGTCGCAGCAGTCATCTCGCCGTGTTCACACGGTCGGACCGGGTCGGCTGGGCCGCTAACCATCCCCAGCGCATCTTGGACCCTCTCCGCTCCTTGCTGCTTGGTCCAAGCTCGCGCCCAAACTCCCTCTGCCCGTCTACGGCTCCCTGCGCGCGTGCCTGCTTCCTACGCCGCGCGTCGCGAGCAAGCTCCCAGATGCTCGGCTAGCTCGACCTCTCCAGCACCTGTCTCCCCTGCCGTGAGCCCAGTGCCTAGTCCCAACTCCACGCCGAGTTCCCTACGCGCTCGGCCGGAGCTCTGCTCCCCTGCTCCTTTGCGTCGCGCTCCTTGTGCTTGCGCAGCTGAACGCCATGCCGGATACTGCGCAGTGTTTTGTCCGATGTCGAGCTTAGCTCGGTTTTTGTTTCTCTGCAGCATCATACACGGCATATCGTCGCTGCTCCCCATCGCGCCGTCGATCCCGCTTGAGCCCCTTCGCGCTCGTCGAAGCTCCCTGGCTCGACTCTGCCCAGTTCGCGTCCTGCACGTCTTTGCGTCACGCGCATAGCATTCCGTTGTTTCCGCGTGCTGCTGCGAAGCTCCCTGTTCAGTTCTCTTTCGTCGCGTTGTTATGCGCGCGCAGTTCTCTGCTCGCGACTGTGGTCGTGTTCATCGAATTCGCCAACGCTTTATTACCGATTCGACTGTCATCGTTCCGCGCGTCAGCAAGAAATCCCAAAAATCGGGTGAAGACGAAGCTAGCAGCGCGATATTCTCCAAGCGCTCGACAAATTGCCTGGATCGGAAAAACACTACCGATCTCGCAGATTCGAGTCAGCCGTGGAAACGGTAAGCTGATAAATTGTTTAGAATGGTTCGATCGTTAAATAAATTAATGTACTAGTGTGATGCTCATTAGGTGCTCGATAAATTGCGTGAGTCACGAAACTCTCGACTTCGCAGTTCTTGCGATTATCGAGCCAGATTCAGCTATGGCGAATTATTTCGCTATTCTAGTCACTTAGCTGAATTAGTAGACCGAGTAGAATTTTGGTAGGCATGTGTGATGTTAAAATATTTTCATCACTTATAAAGATGTAGTATAATTTATAAGGCAAGGAATTAGTTCAGAATTTAATTAATTAACTGATAAGTTGTGATTAGGCTAATTGTATTTCATGTGTATAGTTTGTTGGTCCTGATGTTTGCGTTAAGTTCGAGAAGCGTAATCATTACGCGTAGTCGTATATCGGTAACTAGTGTTTTCGTATAGAATAGTACAACGCCTCGCCGCTAGGTGTTTAAATTCGCCATCGCGTAGCACTATTTAGGGTTTTTGATATTCCTGTCTATATGCATTCATATGCATAATGCATTTCATTCAGGTGCGATAATTAATCACGTGATGCGGAAGATGACTCAAGTCGACCCCAAGCGCGGGCTACTCCGCATGGTGATGCTGATGAACGAACCTGCCTGATCAAGTGTCAGAACAAAGGCTGATCGTCAAGTGATCCTCGTCTAAAAAACACTAATCTAGTGTTTATCCCTGGCAAGCCTCGGTGCATGCAACCCCTTCCTTGTGTTTTTAAATGATTTTTACACACTTTAAGTCTAGCGAAATGTGCATTAGGTTTATAGGAGTTGCTTAAAAACCCTTTGATGCATTGCCTTCCTTGATATCCATACCTTTATAGATACTTCTGATGAAGTATCAAAATATGATTTACAAAAATGCTTAGCTCTGCTTAGATCTTGTGGATAGAAGTTGTCTTTCGCAATAAGGCCTTGCTCAGGGGTTATCCTAAGGAAAGTTGGCTTCTACCTGCAAGATTATATTTTTATTGGGAGCAATGGTGGGATCTTACTGCAAAGTTCCCTGTGATGCTCTTTTCATCCTAAGGAACACAAACAATCCTAAGGATGGAAGTACTTAAATCGGGACTTGGGCTAGGAACAGGTGATGTTCTACCCAGGTTGATTAAGGATTGGATGCGTATGTAGACTTGCTGATCGAGGACCCTTTAACTGGTCACATGCCTCGTCATGGGTAAGCTTTGCCTCGAGCAGACTAAGGCCAGAATAAGATAACACGCAATGAGTGTGGAGCGGTGGCGAGAGTAGCGTGTACCCTCCGTGGCAAGAGGCTGGACGGTGGTGTATCTGTGCTCTCGGTTGACGTGAACCTGATCTGGTCTTAAGAACCCTGGTGGCAGGTTGACATATGCAAGGGTTAAGTGCTACATATGTCGTGTGATCGGAGATCCTCAGTTGAGTATAATTGATTCGGATTGCCGTACCTTCGCGGTTATGAAGACTTGGCCACTGCCCTACAACCTAAGTCAGGATGTGAACATTATGAATAAAAATGATGTTGTATTGATGAGATGGTGAAATTAGACCAGATGCAAACAGAGTCTATTAATACTTAATTTAGCGTTAAAATATTGAAAGTAAGGACTCACTTTAGTAAGCTATTTCTGCAAAAGTATCTAAGTTGATTCTTGCTAAAGCCTCTCCTTGATTCCCAATTCCAGCATACCCTTGAGAGTCTTTTCTTTAGTCGGGTAAGTCTTGCTGAGTAATTCCATACTCAGGGTTTTATTCCCTGTTGTTTTTCAGGTCTAACCTTGTGCTGCTGTGATGGTGTTAAGTGTCGGTGGGCTCGGCCTTCTTATAAGTCTAAGTACCTCTTCTAAACTTCTTATTGAGGATGGTCACTTGAGCTAGCATATATTTCAAACTTATACTTTTGTAATCACTCCGATAAAATGATGTAAATTTTTTTGTAACTTGTAAAATTTGGTAATAAGATTTCCGCTGCAAAAATATTGGTGTGTGTGATTTGTATTACTTAATCCTGCGATTCTGGTTGTAAGTGGTTTATCCGATGTCTTTGGGGCAATCGGACGGATCCTATTAAGTTATCTGGTGCACATGCATAGCCGTCTGAGGTCTTTGAGACAAGGATAGGTGCATATGGGCCCGATATCTTGGGAGGTTCTGCCACAGCTGGTATCGGAGCAGGATTAAGTATATACGGTCGCATACGTATTTTCAAAACAAAAGTTTTGGTTTTAGAAAACTTATTTTCAACTAAACATATTGTTTGGCTTTGAAAAACAGTTTTGAAAAACTATAATGCTAGCGACATCCTCTATTAAGCCCTAAGTTAAGGACTATCAGGTGGCTTAGTTGAAAACCAAAAACCCATAACCGGGTGGGTATTGCATTCATGTGTATTGTTATTTTTAAGGCCATTCAGTTTTGAATGGATCGACGCTCAGGTAAGGTGAGATGTGAGAGCATGACCGAACAACCGTTAGTCTAGGGAAGAGTATAAAAAGCGCTTGATTATATACATGTTCCACATATGTATATATGAAGGCTGCGATGTGGAGTATTTACTTTTCTGGGATTCAGTACCCCATGGGTGTGTATGGGTATACAGACATGGGAATACTGATAAGTGTAATGTACTTGTAACGACACATCTACGCTCAGGTAAGAAGGTGACTTACCATAATGAGTTGCCCTATGGTTAAAGTGTGGCAACGGCGCCTATGCGTGGCTCGGCGCTTAATGATGAGCTGGCCTCCATATAGCAATATATGGAGTATAAACTGTGATAAACTGTCATGTGTGAATTGCATCATTGGGAAATGGGTTGTGATGGAATTTTCTGCAGGTACACTAACCTCGAAAAAAACGTATGTGTAGTTGACGATTAGCAAAATACCGAGAACGTATGCCACCGATATAGAACGCTATGGCCACATTATGATGGCAAAATCAGTAAGGACGAATAAGACGAGCATGCATTCTGATTGTTGCATTATGTTTGTCACCTATACACCCAAAATGTTTTTCTCATCTTTATTCCAGTAACCATTGGTTGTAGATAATGTGGTGTAATATTGTGTTATGAACCTCAATGAAATAGATGTCCTCCATTCTTAGGTAATCGATTTAGGTGTTATATGTGTTTGTTCTTGAACTTGATATGCCAATAGAAGGCTAGTGACCTATTTGTCTAAACCCTAAACTAGACCATGTTCATGTTTAGTTAACCATGACTGCTTAGACAAACTTTTTGTTGGACATAAGATGCCCAAGAACTTAGACTAAGAATCTCGAGTCTGTATTCTTGACAATTAGTTGTAACTCTTTTATGATCCTACTTCCAACCAAATCATGCCTTTGTTTAGTTGGTGCAAGCTGATGTACCTTATCCATTTCGCCTATTCTTAAGGATCGCCATGTTGCTTTATCAACCTAAGCCAGGAAAGATATGTCCGACCATTTTCTTGAATTTGATGCCTTTGGTTTCCCATATCTATCGAAGGCATACCAACTTAATTTGATGATTGTTTTCCCTTCGTATCTAATCAGCTACTAATCCTTGACCTTGTAATCTTTATGATGGGCATAGAAATATTCTTGGGTTGAAGCAACAGTCTCCCATCATACTCTTTTCATCAAGTTTAGGTTATGGCCCTGCCTTGTTCATTTCATCGGGCCATGATCTATTTGACTCTCTACTTGTAACCATCCTTACAGGTGGAGTATCTCTTTGTATATTATCATCCTTGACCAGTCTATTTGTGTTGTGCGAGGTTTCTTATTGGTTATGTCTGGTAATGGTGTTATGACTAAAACCGGTGATGCCATGACGAAACCGAGGGCCTTCTGTGTGAGCGCACACATGGTTGTGCTGCTCGGCACGCGCTGGTATCACAGTTAGTAGTTGTAATCCATTATGAGACTATATCAATGTGTTATCTTGGCACAATCTAGTTTTACCACGTGAGATTCGTTATTGGTGCCAGTTCCGTAATGGTGTCACGATTAAGGACTTATGGTGCCGCAGCGAGACTGAGAGCCTCCTGTGAATGCGCACACAGGATTGTGCTACTCGACGGATGCTGGTATCAAGGTCTCTAGTCATGATCCATTGTGGAACTACACTGATGTGTGATCTTCCGTAGATATCTTCCTTGAAATAATTTCGGTGTTGTTTGTCGAAGTGACCAAGCAACATCTATCATCTTTATTCGATCAAAAGGGCAATACCACTTTCATGTGTGGTCTTACTTCTTTTGATCTTGATAGTGACTGCACGCATACAAGTTCCCTTTACATCCTTTCTTGTAAAGATGAAGCCTTGGAGCTTTTTAGTGTTGGCAAAATAGTTGATTAGCTCTCAAATGGAGATTGACTTCCCCTGCTACTGAGATGCAGGAGTTTGTTCATTCGCTCTCTTATTTAATCCATGTATTCCCTAATCAAGTAGATGATTTATCTGGCATGAAGAAACGAATGAACAACCTGACCAAATAAATTTCTACCCAAACGCATGACCTTTTGCTAACAAATGTGAACTCTCAACCCTTGGCTTACTGATGGTACTGAGAGGACCTGCTCAATGTCAAAAGCAGTTCAACAAGTTGGTTTTACTAACTTGTAACTGCTCAATGAACAAAGGTCGAGTTTAGAGATCATTTTATCGAGTTGTCTAAACTCACTTTGGTTCAACCCACCCTTAAGGAAGTACTTACAAGAATCGAGATTAAGTCGGCCAATAACCACCTAATTATCGTTCTAGTCGTGCCTTGATCGCCTCACGCGTGCTTTTCCAATGTGTGTGATCATGTCGATCCATGCCTAGTGCTTGATAAAATGAATTGGTTGCGAAGTCAACATCAACGGATCTCTTCGTTGATATTTTCTGAGTCTTTATTAATTTTCTTGGACTTAGATTTTCTGGCTAGCCACGGGTCAACTGTGATGTTGTTCAACATCCGCACTCATCACGTGTGCTACGAACTTACCGTGACCACTTGTTGGTAAACCTCTTTCTGTGTGTTTTACCCAAGAGGTTGCATCTGATTCTGTTTGGGTAAAATCGTGTATTTGCCGCTTGCTCAACAGACTCAGATAGTATAGTGTCATCAAAAAAAGCAAACTGCACACATGGAACCTTATGTGTTCCTCTAGCAGACAACGTCTCTATTGGTGGACATTTATAAATTAGCCTAAGGCGATACATGTCATGTCCACTAGAGAAACTACATCCTGAGACACTAGCCTAAGGCGATACATGTTATGTCCACTAGAGAAACTACATCCTGAGACACTCGCCTTCGCTCAGGACTGTCTTAAGGTTATCGCTGAGATGGATATGGGTTACATGCTTCTCTACTCTTAAAAGTTTTTCGCTCCGAATCTCGGGACAAGATTCTTTTAAGGGGGAGGGCTGTAACACCCTAGGTGTTTATATTCCGCTCGACAACGAGTACGGATTTAAGCACGTGATCAGTGGATAAAACAGATGCTAAATTTTAATTATCTTCGCCTATTGTGATTTTAATATCGTATCTGTTCCATCTGTCGTGAGTGCGACATCATTTTTATTCGTCTGGGCTCTTCCTGAATTTTTGTGATGTTTGAAACCTAGTTATTCCGAAAATCGGTGCGTCCGGTGCTTATTTAAAATTCATCGCTCGCGTGAATACGAAATTCGAAAGCTCGACCCACTCGGACGAATTTTATTCCGAGCAAATTAAATTGAACTCGACAACTAAAATGTTCGGGACAAAATAATCTGAATCGCGCATCGTCCGAGAAAGATTGTGCGTGAGATTATGACCCAATTTATTCCTTCAGCACGCTGTTTTGGCAACGAAATCGTGTGAGCATTCGTAGCTATGGTTCCGGTTAATTTCAGTTAAATCGTGGAGCAAATTGTCAGTGCCGAAATCAGTTTATTTCAGTCTATCGTTTCTTGCCCGACCCAAAAACTTAGGATATAAATGACGAGTGCAAATTCATCTGATTCCAAGTATTCGCTAAATCAAAACCGAGACAGCTCGTCCGAAAATTTATAATTGAGCTTCAATTCGCTGGTAAATTATCTATGACTGTGGAATCAGGTGCTCAAGCCACAGATAAAATTTATTAAGTTTCGAATCAGATCAAATCGGGTCGTAAGTATTGTCGACCTTTGTGTATCGCTAAAAATCTTAATTCTGGAATTATCTGCGATTTCCGTTATAAAAAAAAGGGATAGAAATTGGGAAAATCTTTGAAAAATCTTTTCGACCTCATCCAAACCACCGCTCCTCTGGTGGATATTTCTCTCAGGCCGTTCAACTCTTCTCGGCATCTATCTTTCCTGCATCTCTCAACTCCACGACATGAGTTCCTCTTTGATTAATATCCTAGGTTTGCCTCTATCTGGAGCAAGCCCCATCGCTTAGATTTTTTTTTCTTGCCTAGCCATATCCTTTACGTTTGTGTCTCTTGGAAGAATCGTGCCATCCTGATTGTTCCTACAGCGCACGCCGTTCCTATCCTCTTCACGCACACGATCTCTAGTGATTATCTCTCCGCCGCTCTTCTCTGCTATTTATACCTGCGGCCAAGCTCCCTGTGCCCGGCCATGGCATCGCCGTCGCGCTTGAGTTTGGACGTCGTCAGTCTGTGCCAGGTCGTTCCCTCTGCCTGCAGTAGTAGCAACGTGCGACCTGCCCTCCGTGCCGGTCGTCCTCACCAGACGCGCGACCCTGCTCGGCTTCCCTCTGTGCATGCGCGCAGAGCATCACCAGCCACCGTGCTGCTTGCCAATCCATGGTCGTCGCTCGCCAGACCTCGCCCCATGGTGCCGTGCGCGTGCCGCCGGGTGGTCATCCGCCTCGTCTCTGTCCACGGGGTTCACTCGCACGGAGCTCTGCGGCCTCGCCTTCTCTCTCCTCGTCGCAGCAGTCATCTCGCCGTGTTCACGCGGTCGGACCGAGTCGGCTGGGCCACCGACCATCCCCAGCGCATCCTGGACCCTCTCCGCTCCTTGCTGCTTAGTCCCAGCTCGCGCCCAAACTCCCTCTGCCCATCTCCGGCTCCCTGCGCGCGTGCCTACTTCCTACGCCGCGCGCCGTGAGCAAGCTCCCAGGTGCTCGGCTAGCTCGCCCTATCCAGCACCTGTCTCCCTTGCCGTGAGCCCAGTGCCTAGCCCCAACTCCACGCCGAGTTCCCTGCTCGCTAGGCCAGAGCTCTGCTCCCCTGCTCCTCTGCGTCACGCTCCTTGTGCTTGCGCAGCTGAACGCCATGCTGGGTACTGCGCAGTGTTTTGTTTCGATGTCGAGCTTAGCTCGGTTTTTGTTTCTCTGCAGCATCGTACACGGCATGTCGTCACTGCTCCCCATCGCGCCGTAGATCCCGCTTGAGCCCCTTCGCGCTCGTCGAATCTCCCTGGCTCAACTCTGCCTAGTTCGCGTCCTGCTCGTCTTTGCGTCGTACGCGTAGCATTTCGTTGTTCCTGCGTGTGCTGCTGCGAAGCTCCCTGTTCAGTTCTCTTCTGTCACGTTGTTATGCGCGCGAAGTTCTCTGCTCGCGACTGTGGTCGTGTTCATCGAATTCGCCAACGCTTTATTGCCGATTCGACTGTCGTCGTTCCCCGCGTCAGCAAGAAATCCCAAAAATCGGGTGAAGACGAAGCTAGCAGCGCGATATTCTCCAAGCGCTCGACAAATTGCCTGGATCGGAAAAACACTACCGATCTCGCGGATTCGAGTCAGCCGTGGAAACGGTAAGCTGATAAATTGTTTAGAATGGTTCGATCGTTAAATAAATTAATGTACTAGTGTGATGCTCATTAGGTGCTCGATAAATTGCGTGAGTCACGAAACTCTCGTCGACTTCGCAGTTCTTGCGATTATCGAGCCAGATTCAGCTATGGCGAATTATTTCGCTATTCTAGTCACTTAGCTGAATTAGTGGACCGAGTAGAATTTTGGTAGGCATGTGTGATGTTAAAATATTTTCATCACTTATAAATATGTAGTATAATTTATAAGGCAAGGGATTAGTTCAGAATTTAATTAATTAACTGACAAGTTGTGATTAGGCTAATTGTATTTCATGTGTATAGTTTGTTGGTCCTAATGTTTGCGTTAAGTTCGAGAAGCGTAATCATTACGCGTAGTCGTATATCGGTAACTAGTGTTTTCGTATAGAATAGTACAACGCCTCGCCGCTAGGTGTTTAAATTCACCATCGTGTAGCACTATTTAGGGTTTTTGATATTCCTGTCTATATGCATTCATATGCATAATGCATTTCATTCAGGTGCGATAATTAATCACATGATGCGGAAGATGACTCAAGTCGACCCCAAGCGCGGGCTACTCCGCATGGTGATGCTGATGAACGAACCTGCCTAATCAAGTGTCAGAACAAAGGCTGATCATCAAGTGATCGTCGTCTAACAAACACTAACCTAGTGTTTATCCCAGGCAAGCCCCGGTGCATGCAACCCCTTCCTTGTGTTTTTAAATGATTTTTACACACTTTAAGTCTAGCGAAATGTGAATTAGGTTTATAGGAGTTGCTTAAAAACCCTTTGATGCATTGCCTTCCTTGATATCCATACCTTTATAGATACTTCTGATGAAGTATCAAAATATGATTTACAAAAATGCTTAGCTCTGCTTAGATCTTGTGGATAGAAGTTGTCTTTCGCAATAAGGCCTTGCTCAGGGGTTATCCTGAGGAAAGTTGGCTTCTACCTGCAAGATTATATTTTTATTGGGAGCAATGGTGGGATCTTACTGCAAAGTTCCCTGTGATGCTCTTTTCATCCTAAGGAACACAAACAATCCTAAGGATGGAAGTACTTAAATCGGGACTTGGGCTAGGAAAAGGTGATGTTCTACCCAGGTTGATTAAGGATTGGATGCGTATGTAGGCTTGCTGATCGAGGACCCTTTAACTGGTCACATGCCTCATCATGGGTAAGCTTTGTCTCGGGCAGACTAAGGCCAGAATAAGATAACACGCAATGGGTGTGGAGCGGTGGCGAGAGTAGCGTGTACCCTCCGTGGCAAAAGGCTGGACGGTGGTGTATCTGTGCTCTCAGTTGACGTGAACCTGATCTGGTCTTAAGAACCCCGGTGGCGAGTTGGCATATGCAAGGGTTAAGTGCTACATATGTCGTGTGATCGGAGATCCTCAGCTGAGTATAATCGATTCGGATTGCCGTACCTTCGTGGTTATGAAGACTTGGTCACTGCCCTACAACCTAAGTCAGGATGTGAACATTATGAATAAAAATGATGTTGTATTGATGAGATGGTGAAATTAGACTAGATGCAAACAGAGTCTATTAATACTTAATTTGGCGTTAAAATATTGAAAGTAAGGACTCACTTTAGTAAGCTATTTCTGCCAAAGTATCTAAGTTGATTCTTGCTAAAGCCTCTCCTTGATTCCCAATTCCAGCATACCCTTGAGAGTCTTTTCTTTAGTCGGGTAAGTCTTGTTGAGTAATTCCATACTCAGGGTTTTATTCCCTGTTGTTTTTCAGGTCTAACCTTGTGCTGCTGTGATGGTGTTAAGTGCCGGTGGGCTCGGCCTTCTTATAAGTCTAAGTACCTCTTCTAAACTTCTTATTGAGGATGGTCACTTGAGCTAGCATATATTTCAAACTTATACTTTTGTAATCACTCCGATAAAATGATGTAAATTTTTTTGTAACTTGTAAAATTTGGTAATAAGATTTCCGCTGCAAAAATATTAGTGTGTGTGATTTGTATTACTTAATCCCGCGATTCTGGTTGTAAGTGGTTTATCCGATGTCTGTGGGGCAATCAGACGGATCCTGTTAAGTTATCTGGTGCACATGCATAGTCGTATGAAGTCTTTGAGACAAGGACAGGTGCATGTGGGCCCGATATCTTGGGAGGTTCTGCCACATGTTCTTTCTCCACCTTGATTATTTGCTTCTCCAAAAGATCTGCCAACATATTGGCATTTGTTATCTCACTTGATGCATCAACAGAACCTAAGAAGTAGGTCCTCGCTGGACTGTTGGCAAGGAAGTTGATCAAATGCAAGACCAGTGCTATCTGCATTTGAGGCCGCATGAGGAACAGAAGCACTTTGACTTTCACTGTCAACCATATTTGACTTAGGGAACACTACAGGAATCCAGATAATTCTCGTCGGCTAAAAACCGACGGGAATAAATAATTCCTGTCGGTAAATGGCTTACTCCCATCGACCCTAAGCCGATGGCCATAAGGTGTCGGGGATAACCTTATTCCCATCAGCGGCTGATGGGAATAAGTAATCCCCGTCGGCCAAGTACAAGCCGACGGGGATAAGCTTTAACTCCCGTCGGCCTGGTGAACGCACGGGGATTAACGATGGCCCAGTAACTCCCGTCGGCCTGGTGAACCGATGGGGATTAATGATGGCCCAGTAACTCCCGTCGGCCAGGTCAAACCGACGGGAATTAACTGGGCCGACGAGGATTAATTGTTAATCCCCGTCGGTTTGACCATAGCCGACGGGAATTAACATATAATGCTGCAAAACCAGCACCAAATTAGGTCACTATTTCTCCACAATTGCACATAAAAAATATATATATCATCACACAGAACATACACATTACAAACACATGGATTGATAATCAATTCACACATCACAAACTTAAGATCAAGTGTTTACACAAACATTTCAAATACGAACAACGAGATAAGTTCAAGTGTTTAGTTCGCAAAAAACATAGCGTCCACGAGTTAAGAAACATAACGTCCACGAGTTAAGAAACATAGCGTGCACGAGTTCAAGTGTTTAGAGATAACCACCACTTGGATGGTTAGAGCTTTGACCGTTGCCGCCACCAGGAGGAGGGAACGCGAAGAGGGAGTCAACAAATCCAGTCCCTACTATGGGATCAGACCCACTACCACCCGTTTCGGGCGTAACCTATGCAAGTTAGCAAATATCAACATTTTTAATACAAATATCAAAAAGTATACAAGTGTATAAATTAATCGAGAGTTATCAAACATGCACTATCTCCAGGTGTAGGTATATGTGTCGGAGGGGTGTTGAACTGTGGTGGCGGAGCTGGTGTGTATGCAAACTGGCTCCATTGTGGTGGCGGTGGAATATTTGTTGTCATGCCCTGTTGTTGCATTAATTGTTAAACATATGTGTTACTATTGAAGATGTTGTATTGAAATATAATAATTTAGAGTTCGGATTATGTATACTCACTTGATACATCGCTTGGTTATGTGCATTGCAAGCCTCCATAAATTCGCGTTGTTGTCTCATCTCTTCACGCATCCTCATAATCTCCAACTCCTGCTCGTTCGGTCGATGAGAGCATGAGCTACGAGAAGACGAACCCGTCCTCTGAGATCTCACCGACGACGAGTCAATGAATCCATCGAAGAGTGCGTATCTATAAGTGATTCAAAAATTGTGATTACTACATAATCAATTTAGTGTCAACCATATAATTTCATAAGTTAGAGCTTACTGTCCATGCACTTTTCCACCACCACTTGCGTACACCACCGAGGGATCCACCGGTTCATGTCACTAGTCGAAGTCAGGGCCATGGCGACGAACCATCTCCTCCCCATATGCCGCCTATACATCATTCACAACCTTACAAATGCAGGAATTTCTATACTTTGAACGTTTGTACTTTTGGGCAAAACTCACCAGCCGATCCGTGGCTGTCTGGCTACAGAGCTGGTCAGGGTTGTTAGGGTCTGGTCCTTTGTGGCCCTCCTGGTAGACCTCAATGTCACTAGGCTTTTGGCCACGCATAGCTTCCTATATAAACAAAAAACATTCATAAGCAATCATACTATTTGGTGATCGACATAGCTAGATCAAACTTACCATTCTTTTAGCTTTTCAGAGCATGTCATCACCGCCAAACTTGTGGTTAGGATTCGTTGCTCGACATTGCCTGTGATGCGCTGACGCTTTCTAGAAGCCTTCGGAAGCCCAATATCGACACCAAGCTTAGTATGCATCAGGCACGGGCGCCATCCATGGAACCATCACCTGCACACACAATGTTACATATTATATCAATCACAACAATCAATAAAAAGGGTAAAATAAATTGAATACTAACCTCACGATATTGATCCTCAGTCAAATATATCTTTGAGGACCCTTCCTTTTATTCAAGGGGCCTGCTTCTTCCGGATGATTTTGAAAATACAGGTTTGTAGCCTGAATTCTCACATAGTATATGGCATCCTTCACCAGCTTCTTTGCATTGTTTTGGAACACACGTTCAACGTGCCCCATGTAATCCTCTCCGTCAGGCAACTGATATCGAAGCTACAACATAAAGAATACAAATACAATGGTATAAGTCATAGAATTACAATATTAAGAAACATAACAAAAACAATAAAGAATTCATACCCAAAAGTCATGACGCACAAGTCCCTGTCTGTCAGTGTGGTTTCGTTCCTTTTTAAACTTGTACTCATCCCAGGTACTGACGAGCACCTCATCGTCGGTATCACCATTTAACACCTTCACTATACCAGGGTAGTGAAGGCGGCAAAGAGAACCCAACATAAGGTTAACCTGAGTGTGGTGTCCTTTGCCGTCATTGGTCCTCCCAATTCCTGCATTACACAAAAACATTAACAATACTGTTGGGACCATGCTTCGTCGCCGAAGGTCCTTTAAGAAGAAACAGCTTCGGAGAAAGCTGCTTATACGAAATGCCGAAGCTACCACTTGTGAAGCTTCGGAGTTATAACGTGCCCGAAGGTGAAGGATTGAACCGACTTAAAGATAGAATGACCCTTTAGTCCATAAGGGCCTGAGTCATCATTGTAAACTTTTGCAAAGGGCATGAATGTAATTCTGCATGGGCTGTGTCCTTTGCCTATAAATAGATGAACAGTACTCTCGTACTGTTCACGCTGACTTGGCCTTTGCTTTTGCGTCACGCTTGTACTTTTGCCTTCCTCAAGACCGAAGGTACATTTGTAATTTGAAATCATTTCTATTTTTCCATGATAATGAAATAGAAATGATTCTGTGATGATGTTTAAATGTCTGTATTATATCTCATGCTTTACATGAATCCTTCGTCATTACTTGTTGTATTTACGAAGGTATGTCTATCGTAACCTTCGTCCGACACTCATTATTTCCCGAAGGGGCATAATGTTTCGAAGGACGAAGGACTTTAACACTTAACACTTTTTATGTTGCCTTGTTCTTAACTCTTAGCATTTGAGAACAAGTCCCCAACATTGGCGCCCACCTCCGATCAACTCACTTCCACTTGCTTGAGCTGATGGCTTCGTTCAACAACCAAGTCGGAGCTGCTTCGGCTTTGAAGCTGGTGCTCCCCATAACAGGCGGTTCTTGCTCAGAGCCAGCTAACAAGAAGCAGAAGAAGGAGGCTCAGAGAAGGGTGCAACATGTTGGAGTGCAGGGACCCTTCATCAAGTCAAAATGGTCCCACATTCCAATCACTTTCTCTCAGGAAGACCTTCAGCTTAAGGATTATCCTCACAATGATGCCATGGTTATTTCTTGTGTTATTAAGGGGTTTCTGGTCCACAATGTTCTGGTTGACACAGGCAGTGCAGCGGATATCATATTTGCCAAAGCCTTCAGACAGATGCAAGAGCCTAAAGACAAGATCCATGATGCTACACATCCTCTCTGTGGCTTCGGAGGAAGGCAGATTGTGGCACTCGGCAAGATCACGATGCCAGTGACCTTCGGGTTTGTTCATAACACAAGGACTGAGCAAATTGTGTTTGATATTGTTGACATGGAATATCCCTACAATGCAATCATTGGTCGTGGGACACTTAATGTTTTTGAAGCAATTCTTCATCCTACATATCTTTGCATGAAGATACCTTCGGACCAAGGACCTATTGCTATTCATGGAAGTCAGGAAGCCGCCAGAAGGGTCGAAGGAAGCTGGACTGACTCAAAAGCAATCCATAACATAGATGGAGCTGAAGCTTGTGAGAAATACAAGTTCAGAAGGGAGAAAGCAGCTTCGACAGATCAGCCGAAGCCCATGCTCTTATGCGAGGACATAGCAGAGCAGAAGGTGCTGTTGGGATCCCAACTATCCGAAGAACAGGAGAAAACCTTGATAAGGTTCTTGTTTAATAACAAAGATGTTTTTGCATGGTCAGCTAATGATCTTTGCGGAGTTAACAGGGATGTTATTGAACACTCGCTCAATGTTGACCCATCCTTCAGACCCAGAAAGCAGAGGCTTCGGAAGATGTCTGATGACAAGGCCGAAGGGGCTCAGGATGAAGTCAAAAGACTCCTCAGCGCAGGAGTTATCAGAGAAGTAAAATACCCAGAATGGCTAGCTAACACTGTTATGGTAAAAAAGGCCAATGGCAAATGGAGAATGTGTATTGATTTTACTGATCTCAACAAGGCGTGTCCGAAGGATGAATTTCCATTGCCAAGGATAGATTCCTTAGTTGATGCAGCAGCTTCATCAGAGCTTATGAGTCTGCTAGATTGTTATTCAGGCTATCACCAAATTTGGATGAAGAAGGAGGATGAGCCGAAGACCAGCTTCATAACCCCCAGTTGAACATATTGTTACCTTCGAATGCCTGAGGGGCTCAAGAATGCTGGAGGAAGCTTCAGCAGAATGACAGCGAAGGTTCTTCAGTCTTAGATAGGCAGAAATGTGCTAACTTATGTTGATGATATCATTGTAAAAAGCACGAAGCAAGAAAATCACATTACTGATCTGCAGGAGACCTTCGCTAATTTTAGACAGGCTGGTCTAAAGCTGAATCCAGAAAAATGTGCCTTCGGAGTAAAGAAAGGGAAATTTCTTGGTTGCCTGGTTTCAACAAAGGGAATTGAGGCTAATCCAAGTAAAATTGAAGCCATACTTCGAATGGAACCACCAAGTACAAAAAAGGGGGCTCAAAGATTGACGGGGAGGCTGGCATCTCTCAATAGATTCATATCCAGATCAGTAGAGAGAAACTTACCATTCTTCGAAGTGCTGAAGTCTGCCGAAGTCTTTCAATGGGGACCAATTCAACAGAAAGCCTTCGAAGAATTGAAGCAATATTTGATAGATCTAACAACATTAATTCCACCAACACCAGGGGCTCCTTTGTTATTATATGTAGCAGCTTCGCACTCAGCGGTAAGTGCAGCACTTGTCCAGGAGAAGCTTGATGGCCAAGTCAAGAAGCAGGCCCCAATATATTTTGTATCTGAAGTTCTTAGTTCATCAAAGAAAAACTATACAGAATTGGAGAAGGTGTTATATGCTGTTTTGATGGCCTCCAGGAAGCTTCGGCATTATTTTCAAGCATACAATATTGTTGTTCCTTCTTCGCAACCGTTGAAGGATATTATGAGAAATAGAGAAGCTACTAGACGGATTGGAAAATGGGCTGTGGAGCTCAATGAATTTTGCATTGATTACGTGCATAGATCTTCGATCTAGTCCCAAGCGTTGGCAGACTTCATTGCTGATTGGACGCCAGGGGCTCAGGATGAAGAAACGAATAAAGATGCCGAAGCATGGACAGTGTTTTGCGATGGATCTTGGGGAACCTTCAGAGCAGGAGTGGCTGCTGTGTTGGTTTCACCTTCCAAAGTTAAAACTTGTTATGCGGCAAGGCTTGATTTTAGCTGCACAAATAATATCGCTGAGTACGAAGCTCTGCTTTTGGGTCTTCAGAAGTTAAAGGCAATGGGAATCAGAAGGGCCATTCTTAAAACTGATTCCCAGGTTGTTTCGGGTCATATTGACAAGAGTTGTAAGGCTAGAGACCCGAAGCTTGAGAAATATCTAGACACGGTCCGAAGGATTGAAGCTTCCTTCAAAGGATTTTCTGTCAAAAATATTTCTCGAGGAGAAAATGAGCATGCTGATTTGCTAGCCAAGTCAGCAGCAGAGGGGCTGCCACTACCTTCGGATGTATTTTTCGAAACAATAAAAGCACCTTCGGTTGAACTCCTTGAAAGAGCAGTCCTCAATATATCTCCTGTTTATAGTGAAGACTGGAGAACTGAGATCATCTCTTACCTTCAGGGTAACTTTCTTTCAGATGACGAAACTTATAACAGGAGGATAGAGGCAAGAGCTTGACCATATGTCATAATAGAAGGGGAGCTGTACAAGCATGGAGTCTGTGCTCCATTACTCAAGTGTTTATCCAGAGCCGAAGGCATAGAATTGATGAAGGAAATACATGCAGGCCTGTGTGGATCTCACATTGGATCTAGGCCGTTGCTTGGAAAAGTTTTTCGACAAGGGTTTTATTGGCCGAAGGCAGCTTCGGATGCAGCGGAATTAGTCCAAAAGTGCGAAGGTTGTCAGAAATGTGCAAGGGATCAAAAACAACCTTCGTCTCTGACTCAGCTAATACAACCCACTTGGCCATTGCAAAGGTGGGGCCTTGATTTGTTAGGTCCGTTACCACCAGTCCAAGGAAACTTAAGATATGTTGTAGTGGCAGTGGAATATTTTTCTAAATGGATTGAGGCAAAGCCTTTAGCCACAATAACTTCGGCCACCATTCAAAAGTTTTTCTGGCAGAATATTGTTTGTCGTTTCGGAGTACCAAAGGCTATCACTGTAGATAATGGGACACAGTTCGACTCCGAAGCTTTCAGAGAATTTTGTGATCAAATTGGCACAAAGATCCATTTTGCATCAGTTAGACATCCGGAGTCAAATGGACTTGTTGAAAGAGCTAATGGCATCATAATGACAGGAATAATGAAGTTAATCTTCAATCAACCCAGGGGAAAGTGGCCAGATCAATTAATCAAAGTGGTGTGGAGCCACAACACAACAACATCAAGGTTAACAGGCTTTACCCCATTCAAATTATTATTTGGTGACGAAGCAATAACTCCGGAAGAAGCCAAAACTGGATCAATAAGAGTAGTAGTTTCAACAGAATCAGAATCTGAAGCTGATTACTCTGTGGAAAAAGATGCTATAGAAGGGATCAGGCTTCAAGCTGTGGAAAACATCAATAAATATCAAGCCGAAACAATAAAATGGCGTGATAGAAAGGTTCGGCTAAAGAATATTGAGCCAGGACATTTGGTGCTTCGGAGAGTGGCTAACCCAGATACAGTGCACAAATTGCAGCTGAAATGGGAGGGACCCTTTTTGGTAGTATCTTCGTCAAGACCCGGTTCATACAGATTGAAGGATATGGACGGCAACGACATTCCTAGATCTTGGAATGCGGATGAGCTTCGGCGATATTATGTATAGCTTGATGTAATCTTTTATATTTTATTTTATTTTTCTTTTATGGCACCCTTTTCCTTTCTGAAGGGGGAGAAAGGTTTTTAATGGGGCCATAGCATGTAATTTCTCTTTTATTTCAGTTTTATAAGAGCAAAATCCCCCAAAGATGTAAATGTAAAAACTGAGAACGCACCATCGAGTGCCAAAAAGAAAAAAAAACAGGGGAGAAGCTCGAAAGTCGTCCCTAAGGGGATGCAGAGCACGACGAAGCTACCAAAGAAGTCGCTCCAAAGGGAGCGCAGTGTAAGTTTTCTGCTCAAAAGTCGTTCCAAAGGGAATGCAGAGCTTATAGCGAAAAATAAACGCTGATACCGCCGAAAGTAAAAGGCGAAGAAGCTCCCAAGGGAGGCTTACAGCGAAAAATAAACGCTGATACCGCCGAAAGTAAAAGGCGAAGAAGCTCCTAAGGGAGGCTTACAGCGAAAAATAAACGCTGATACCGCCGAAAGTAAAAGGCGAAGAAGCTCCTAAGGGAGGCTTACAACGAAAAGTCAGCGCTGATATGTGATTATTTCTAAGGAAATATCGGTTGTGGTTATGGCTTCGGATATGTGTTTGGTCATTCATTTGCACACCACATTACATCATAACATTTGCATTCATAAACATTCATCCAGGCATATGTAGGATAACCATCATCATAGCATAAGTGGTTGCTTCGGTGTTAAAGAAAGGCTTCGGCAAAAAGAAGAAGCACTCTTTTATGCTTCGTTGTGTACAAGAAAGAAAGGTTTCGGCAAAAAGAAGCAGTCTTTTATGCTTCGTTGTGTACAAGAAAGAAAGGTTTCGGCAAAAAGAAGAAGCAGTCTTTTATGCTTCGTTGTGTACGAAAAGAAGGGCTTCGGCAAAAAGAAAAAACTGTCTTTTATGCTTCGTTGTGTACGAAAAGAAGGGAAGGTGTTTTTTCGCCTTCGGCTCAAAATGCTAATTTCGTCCACATCAAAGCACCTCATACATTGATGGAAGGGTAAGAATATATTACAAGGTATGGACAAGGTTCATTAAGAACAGTTTAGCTGTATTTACAAAAGTTATTACAAAAGTCTCTTGAGTTTTTCTACAGTCTACTCCTACTGATCTTCATGGGGCCTCAGCTTCGGCGTCATACTCTTTAAGCATCGGTCTCGGCTTCGTCATCCTACATGAATTAAGGTGTTGTGAGTAAAAACCAAGTTTGAAGGAAAAGGTAAGCACAAGGTATGATTCCTTACTGGTTCAAGATGACTCCGAGCTTCGTCTCCAGCCTTTTCTCGCCCGCCTTTTGTCCATATCATCTTTATAAATCTATTGGAAATGCTTCGGGCGAGGTCAGGAATATCATCTAGAATTGATGGTGATAGAGTGAAATTGGGCCTATTAACAATTCTTCCATGGTCGCAGCCAGCTTTCAGAAATGCTGCAGCAGTACCCCGAGAAGCTACCCAGGCACAGAAGTCACCATGCCCGGCTATAACTTCGTCAAGCTCATCAATTTCACCTTCAATGTGTTCGAAGGTCCTTGGTAAATCTTCAGCTGATGGGGTGAATTTTCCACTGCTGGCCCCGACTGAGTAGAAGATCTTTTTTAGTCGTTGAATACATTTATTGCTAAACTCCAAACATTTGTCTTGAAGGCTTGCCAATAATTTTTTCAAATCTGAATTTTGTTGGACTTCGGCCTCAAGTTTTGCATTAAGTTCTTGCTTTTCTTGCTCAAAGTGTTCTGATTGGCAGAGAAGCTTCGTATTCAATTCTGCTATTTTAGCTTCGGCTTCTGCCAATAAGCCTTCAGTTGTCTGAAGCTCGAAGTCTTTCTTTTCAATAGCAGCTGATTGCTCTTTTATTTTGCTCTCTAAATTTTCAATTATAACCTCGTGTTTTTTATCTTCCAATTCCTGCTGCATTTTTAAAGCTTTGCTCAACAGAATACTCTGCACATAAACAACCTTCGTTAGAAACATTTTCATCATTAAAAACAATAAAAGTCAGAGAAGAGTTGATTACCTTGAAGTTGGAATAAAATAAACTACCAACGATATGCTGTCGTCGGTAGCGGCTGAGATCCGTTTCTAGCTTCGGGAAACCGATACTCTTTGATAGAGTACCGATAACCTTAGCTCCGGTTTGATCCCGGATACAGTCCAATTTCTCATCGTCAATACCTCCGAAGAGAAGTGCTCCTGGCTTATATCTGCAAGATTTAGCATATTCTTTAAGCTCTTCTATTTTGGTTTTTGACAGTTCTTTTCCAACTGAATTTTGAAATATGAAAGCTTCGTCCTCCGAAGTATCCTCGGCTATTTCCTTTCCTTTCCCAGGCACTGTGGCCATGGTCTCTTCGGCGGCTGTAGTAGCTTCTTCTGTGGCCATGTCTAGCAGTATTTTGTCGATGTGTTCAATTGTGGTTTCCATGTTAAAATCTTCGGCCGAGGTAGCTTCGGTAGCCGCGACCTCCGAAGGTGCGACTTCAACATTTGTTATTTCCTCAGCCGCTGGTGTCTTCCGAGCTGAAGCTCTCGGTGGCGTCTTGTCAATGACTTCTGTCACTGCGATGATTCTTTGTCTCTTTGTTTTAGTTGTTTTCTTCGTTTTTTCGGGCTCCTCTTCCTTCTAAAAAAGCTTCGTTAGTTGAGGCCCTAATGGACTTAGCTTCACGGGCAGGGATTCAGTCATTACCTTTAAAATCTCTTCCATGTCAGTGGCAGAGGGTGATGCAGGAGTCTCTTCTTCGTCGGATACTTTTCGCTTCGGAGACGGAACTCTTCTCTTCTTCGGAATGCTTGTTTTTGGGCCTGTCCTTGGATTTTTCCCTTTTGGTTGTTCTTCATCATCTTTATTCAAAGCTTCGACCACTCTTTTCCTCTTTTGGCCCTCGGCACCCTTACCTAGCTGTTCATAGTCAGGATATTCAAAGCCCAAGGCATCCATCACTCGATTCATTCTTCGCTTCGGACGGGTGCCGAAGGCCGCAGTCATTAACTGATCTTCTTTTTTAGAGTAATTACCGAGGATCTCATTGCACATAACCTCAATTGTATCCAGCCACTCTTGGCAAGGCATTTTGAAATATTTTTTAAACTTGTAGTAGTAAGGTAACCGGACAAGTTCCCCTTCTTTCTTCTCCCCCTCTAGCTTCGGCATTTCCCATTCCTTCAAAGTCGGGAAAACTCTGAAGGCCAAGAACTCTTGCACCAGGTCCCTAGTGCCGATATGCTCTGAAATAATTTTAATTTCAGCCAAAGCAGTCTGGGCTGGGCTTTTTGGTGTCATATTGCAGGGGGGTCTGGTTTCTCCAAAAGTCAGTTCAAGTGGACTCTGCACCAACTTCTCCTTGTCATCTTCAACTTTAACATAGAACCATTCCGACTTCCAGCCTACTGGCCACTTGCTTCGGTAGCTAATCACAGGAAATTTTGAAGTCTTTCTGTAAGCAAAATTGTAACAACCAAAATTTTCATGCAATCCATCCTTTCTGGCCTTCGTCTGGTAGTGCAGTTCGTGCACCCGGCAAAATCCATCAGAAAATGGTTCCACCCCCTGGCTTTGGAGGGCCCAGATATAAACACTGAGTCTAACGATAGCGTTAGGAGTCAGCTGATGGAAGTAGATCCCAAACTTTTTCAATACATCTGCAATCATTCCATGGAATGGAAGTCTTAATCCAGCTTTGAAGAAACTTTTAAAAACCACTATTTCATCTGTTTCTGGCTTCGGGGTGGTTTCTTCTCCACCGAAGCGAATTGATTTCTTCTCGGCTTCACGAAGATAGCCCAACTTTACCATTTTTGGAAAATCAGCTTTGGAAATGGTAGATTTGCCGAAATCCAGGTGGCTGGGTTTGCTCGGCACTGCGCTGCTGTAATCATCTTCGGAATCAGTCTCTTCAGCAACAGCACGTTCTGTTTCGACGACAGCGGTGTCTTCGGCAACTTGCGTGTCTTCCGGCCTTACTAGCCCAGAACGCCTCATTGCTTCGGAGATTGGAACAGTATCAGCAGCTTCGGCTTCGCCTCCTTCACGCTCAACCCTAGCAGTGGAGCGTAATCTGGCCATTTGATTTTGAGTTTTCTTGAAAATTTTTTGCAAATTAATAACCTTTTTCTTCCGAAGCTCCTCTTGTCATGAAGCAGATTCTAAACTGCAGCTTCGTTCGAATGCAGAAGTCAAGCTTCGGCTATGGTTAAATTTTTTTGGCAGCGAAACAGTGCAATAGCAATGAATGCTGTGGTAACTTCACACCTACCCATCTGTTTTTATACTGCTGCAGGTAAGGAGGTGGATCGTCAAGATTTTTACACCGAGCAAACAGTCGCTCGCACTCGCTGAATGGTGGGACCGCTCCGCACTCGGAAGCTTTATCGTTTCTCGATAACGAGCTCAGGGAAGGTGTTTTTTCGGACCTTCGGCTTCCCGAAGCCTAAAAGACTTTTGTCACGGATCAAGCTCGTTACGAAAAACGATCTAGCACCGTGAAGGGGCTACTGTTGGGACCATGCTTCATCGCCAAAGGTCCTTTAAGAAGAAATAGCTTCGGAGAAAGCTGCTTATACGAAATGCCGAAGCTACCACTTGTGAAGCTTCGGAGTTATAACGTGCCCGAAGGTGAAGGATTGAACCGACTTAAAGATAGAATGACCCTTTAGTCCATAAGGGCCTGAGTCATCATTGTAAACTTTTGTAAAGGGCATGAATGTAATTCCGCATGGGCTGTGTCCTTTGCCTATAAATAGATGAACAGTACTCTCGTACTGTTCACGCTGACTTGGCATTTGCTTTTGCGTCACGCTTGTACTTTTGCCTTCCTCAAGACCGAAGGTACATTTGTAATTTGAAATCATTTCTATTTTTCCATGATAATGAAATAGAAATGATTCTGTGATGATGTTTAAATGTCTGTATTATATCTCATGCTTTACATGAATCCTTCGTCATTACTTGTTGTATTTACGAAGGTATGTCTATCGTAACCTTCGTCCGACACTCATTATTTCCCGAAGGGGCATAATGTTTCGAAGAACGAAGGACTTTAACACTTAACACTTTTTATGTTGCCTTGTTCTTAACTCTTAGCATTTGAGAACAAGTCCCCAACAAATACACATAATAGTTATATGAGATAAGATAATATATTACACTCACCGATCTCCATGAGGCATGATTAAGATCCTATCACCCTCTCGCTCTATTGCGTGATGAGGCTTTACTGAATGGCTTTTTCTTAAGCGACGTGTGCATGTCGCTAAAGAGCCTCCTGAGCCATCATCCATCGGGTTGTTAGCCGATTCGGCCTGTTGGCCCCACTGGTCCCACGCCTGTTGCTGCTCTCTCTGGTGGTCCCACTGGTCCCATGGCTAGTGATGCTGCGCGGCCTGGTCCCATGTCGCGTGCTCCACCTCCTCATTGTGCTCCACCTCCTCATTGTGCTGCTCAACCTCATTGTGCTCCTCCTCCTCATTATGCTGCTCCTCAGTTTGCTGCTCATCCTGGTACATACAACTCAAGATTTTTGTAAACATGTAAACAAATTTATTTGTACAAGATATCTTAGGTGTCTCTTACATACAGGTAAATATGTAAACAAATTTATTTGTACAAGATATGTTACCTCATCTCTATGTACAGCGCTCAACAGCTCTCGACATCTGCTGCTGCTCAAAGAACTACCCTGAAATAGCCCTAGGCCCTTGAACAGCCCCTTCACTGACTTCTTTGACTTTGGCGGCATCCTGCATCAAAAATAAGAAATTATTCATTAGTGCATAAAAATGACATAATCCTTAAAAATTCGAAACAAATGAAAGAACAAAATAACTGTACTTGTTAAATATCATCAAAATCAGGATCTATTTGTTCTCTTCTATGCAGAGGTCGCCATGTAACTTTTTTCCTAACAGGTTGTCTTCTCCGTCTCTCAGGAAAAGTTAAGTTGGTAACGTCTGCAACTAGTGAATCTAATGCCGGTGCAGGATCAATATGAAAACTAGTTGGCAACTCTTCTTCTTGAAACACCTCATCAACCTGCTCAAGGTGACCAAATTGATATTCATCCTCACCAGGAGTGTATAGGCATTCGCGGGGATTTACATTGTACACAACCCTCCATGTAGACAACTTTTTACATGGATAGGTCGAGAAATAAACTTGGTCTGCTTGATGGGAAAGGATATACGTGTCGTGTCCTTGAAGCAATTTTTCATGTTGGATCTGTGTCATCCCAAATTCGGTCCTATAATACTTCGGGTCATACCATTTACACTCAAAGAAAACTTGTGCTAAAGGCTTATTTCCAGCAAATGTAATCTTGATTATATTTTTGTTTTTCCCGTAATAGCAGGCTTCGTGTCCTTCCATGTCGGTTGCCCTAGTAACGACTCCACTATTTTGAGTGGCGGCCATAGGATGACTTGATTCGAAAATGCTTGAACGAAAGCGATATCTATTGACATCGTAACGTCCATAGCTTTTGGCAGTTATGAGAGCACCTAGAGGGGGGTGAATAGGTGATCCTGTAAAATCAAACACTAAATAGCCACAAAACTTAGTTATTAAAGTGTTAGCACGACTAAGTAGCTTTGAAGCGAGTTCTTGTGAACACAACAATCACAGAGAAACCAACACAAGAGACACGCAATTTTTATCCCGTGGTTCGGCCAAGTAACACTTGCCTACTTCCACGTTGTGGCGTCCCAATGGACGAGGGTTGCACTCAACCCCTTTCAAGTGATCTGATGATCAACTTGAATACCATGGTCTTTTCCTTTAGAGTATTTTCTCGTTTGCGAGGAATCTCCATATTTGGAGCCTCTCGCCCTTACAGTGATGATCACAAAAGAAGCACAGAAGTAAGGGAGGGAAAAGCAACACACACAAGATTCAATCTGCAGCACACACACGCACACGAGTCAAGACTTGAGCTCAAAGGACAACACATGGAGTTCACAACTCGAAATGAAGCTCAAATCACTATCACAATGAATCAAATGCGTGCGAGCGGAGTCTGGATGTCTTAGTATACTTGGAGAATGCTTGGTATTCTGCTCTATGTGCCTAGGGGTCCCTTTTATAGCCCGAAGGCAGCTAGGAGCCATTGAAGATCAACATGAAAGGCTATCCTTGCCTTCTGTCGAGTGGCGCACCGGACAGTCCAGTGCGCCACCGGACAGCCACTGTAGCATGTCCGGTGCACGATCCCCTTCCATATCGGGCGTAGCAGACCGTTGCTCCTCTGGGCTAGGTGGCGCACCGGACATTGTCCGGTGCACCAGCCGACCGTTGGAGCAGGCCATGTGTCACGCGTTGATCGAGCGAACGACCGTTGGCGCTGGTGCCGTTGGCTCACCGGACAGTCCGGTGCACCACCGGACAGTCCGGTGAATTTTAGCCACGTTGCCTTTTTCTTTTCCCGAGAGTGACAAATTCGTCGCGGATGACTCACCGGACAGTCCGGTGCACCACCGGACAGTCCGGTGAAATATAGCTGTACAACTCCGTCATTTCTCGAGAGCAGCTAGTTCACTGTTTGCCAATCTGGGTCACCGGACACTGTCCGGTGCGCCACCGGACAGTCTGGTGTGCTAGGCCGAGCGGGAGACAGCCAACTCTTTTCCAATTCTTTTCTTCTTCTTTTGTCACTGTTTCTAGCACTTAGACAAACACATTAGTATTAAAAAACAATGTACTAAGTCTAGAAACATACCTTTTATTTTGATTTGCACTTCTTGCTCATTTAGCACATAAGGACTCAGAACATTTGTGTTGGACATTTAATCACCAAAACAATTATGGAAATGGCTCAAGGGCACATTTGCCTTTCAATCTCCCCCTTTTTGGTGATTTATGCCAACACATCAAAAAGCAACAAAAAGAAGTGCAACATCTGTGCAATTGAAGACCAAATTGTTTTTGCTTATAATTTGACATATTTGGATCACTCTTTGCCACCACTTGGTTTGTTTTTGCAAATCAAATTCTTTTTCCTATCTCTAAGTCAAACACATTTGTTTGGGCAAATAGAGAGATATTCTAAGAGTAAAATTGATCAAGTGCCAAAAACTCCCCCTTTTCCCATAATCAAAATTCTCCCCCATAAGAGTCCAAATTTTGCAATAAGAGTATTTTGGAAAAAACACAAATTTCTAACTCTATGGTTTTCAAAATTCACAAGTGGTTGGTTGATCCATTTGCTTTGGCCTTAATTTCTCCCCCTTTGGCATTAAGCACTAAAACGGGATCATTTTTGCCCTCTAACCCCATTGCCTCACCGAAAATGTCAATTAAGAGCAAAAAGGCAATGAGAGCACAAGTATGAACTTGGAATTAGATACACTAATACCGGAGTGCAGTAGAAGTCTTTGCGTCGTCCAAGTTCATTTTCCCTTTCAATGTACCTTTGAGACTACATCAAGTGTACTTAAACAAACAAATTAGTCTCAAAGGGATCAAGTTGTAGCACACTCCCCCTAAACACGTGCATCATTTGCATACGGACTTGTGAGGTCCGGGGGTTACTTGTATAACTTGAGCACCATAAATAAACAACAAATGATATAAATGCTCAAATTAACATGATCAAGGGCATAGAACACATGTATGCTATAGATCAATCCAAGTTACGCGAATCTAAGACATTTAGCTCACTACGCAACCTGCAAAACCTTTTCTCATCTAAAGGTTTAGTGAAGATATCGGCTAGCTGGTTCTCGGTGCTAATATGGTACACCTCGATATCTCCCTTTTGCTGGTGGTCTCTCAGGAAGTGATGCCGGATGTCTATGTGCTTAGTGCGGCTATGTTCAACAGGATTATCCGCCAAGCGGATTGCACTCTCATTGTCACATAGGAGTGGGACTTTGCTCAGATTGTAGCCAAAGTCCCGGAGGGTTTGCCTCATCCAAAGTAGTTGCGCGCAACACTGTCCTGCTACAACGTACTCAGCCTCAGCGGTGGATAGGGTAATGGATGTTTGTTTCTTCGAACTCCAGGACACTAGGGACCTTCCTAGAAATTGGCACGTCCCTGATGTACTCTTCCTATCGACCTTGCATCCAGCATAATCGGAGTCTGAGTATCCAATAAAATCAAAGGTAGACCCGTTTGGATACTAGATCCTGAAGCAAGGTGTAGAAACTAAATACCTAAGAATTCGCTTAACAGCCACAAGGTGACATTCCTTGGGGTCGGATTGATATCTAGCACACATGCATACACTAAGCATAATGTTCGGTCTACTAGCACAAAGATAAAGTAATGCACCTATCATTGACCGGTATGCCTTTTGATCAACGGACTTACCTCCTTTGTTGAGGTCAATGTGCCCGTCAGTTCCCATCAGTGTCTTCGCGGGCTTGGCGTCCTTCATCCCAAACCTCTTGAGAAGATCCTGAGTGTACTTCGTTTGGGAGATGAAAGTGCTGTCCTTGAGTTGCCTTACTTGGAATCCAAGGAAGTAGGTCAACTCACCCATCATCGACATCTCGAACTTTTGCATCATTACCCTACTAAACTCCTCACAAGACTTTTGGTTAATAGAACCAAATATTATGTCATCGACATAAATTTGGCACACAAAAAGATCACCATCATAAGTCTTAGTAAAAAGAGTGGGATCAGCTTTCCCAACCATTGAAAGCATTAGCAATTAAGAAATCTCTAAGGCATTCATACCATGCTCTTGGGGCTTGCTTAAGTCCATAGAGCGCCTTGGAGAGCTTATACACGTGGTCGGGATACCTGTCATCCTCAAAGCCAGGGGTTGTTCCATGTATACCTCCTCCTTGATTGGCCCGTTGAGGAAAGCGCTCTTCACGTCCATTTGGAATAGCCTAAAGGAATGGTGAGCAGCATAGGCTAATAATATTCGAATAGACTCTAACCTAGCCACAGGAGCAAAAGTCTCCTCGAAATCCAAACCTGCGACTTGGGCATAACCTTTTGCCACAAGTCGAGCCTTGTTTCTTATCACCATCCCGTGCTCGTCTTGCTTGTTGCGGAACACCCACTTGGTTCCCACAACATTTTGCTTTGGATATGGCACCAGGCTCCAGACTTCATTTCTTTTGAAGTTGTTGAGCTCTTCCTGCATGGCCAGCACCCAGTCTGGATCCTGCAAGGCCTCTTTTGCCCTGAAAGGCTCAATAGAAGAGACAAATGAGTAGTGCTCACAAAAATTAGCTAATCATGAGCGAGTAGTTACTCCCTTGCTGATGTCACCCAGAATCTGTTCGACGGAGTGATGTCTTTGGATCGTTGCTCGGACTTGAGTTGGAGGGACCCATGGTGCTTCTTCCTCCATCACTTGATCTTCCTGTGCTCCCCCTTGATCCTTCCCCTCTTCTTGGGGTACCTATTCACCGTCTTGAATTGGGGAATGCACCATTGTTGAGGAAGATGGTTGATCTTCTTCATGTGGTTCCTGTGGTCGCACATCGCCTATCGCCATTGTGTGCATTGCGACCATCGGAACTTATTCTTCATCTATGTCATCAAGATCAACTTGCTCTCTTAGAGAGTCATTAGTCTCATCAAATACAACGTCGTTAGAGACTTCAACCAATCCCAATGATTTGTTGAAGACTCTATATGCCTTTGTATTTGAGTCATACCCTAGTAAAAACCCTTCTACTGCCTTGGGAGCAAATTTAGAATGTCTACCTTTCTTTACCAGAATGTAGCATTTGCTCCCAAATATGTGAAAATAAGAAACATTGGGTTTGTTACCGGTAAGGAGTTCGTAGGAGGTCTTCTTGAGGAGACGATGCAGATAGAGTCGGTTTATGGCGTGACAGGCTGTGTTCACAGCTTCCGACCAAAACCGCTCGGGCGTCTTGAACTCTCCAAGCATCGTTCTCACCATGTCGATTAGCGTCCTATTCTTCCTCTCTACCACACCATTTTGCTGTGGTGTATAGGGAGCGGAGAACTCGTGCTTGATGCCTTCCTCCTCAAGAAACTCTTCAACTTTTAGATTCTTGAACTCGAACCCATTGTCACTCCTTATCTTCTTCACCTTTAGCTCAAATTCGTTTTGATCTCTCCTTAAGAAACACTTTAGGGTCCCTTGGGTTTCTAACTTATCCTGCAAAAAGAAGACCCAAGTGAAGCAGGAAAAATCATCAACAATTACAAGACCATACTTACTTCCCCGATGCTAAGGTAGGCAACGGGTCCGAAGAGGTCCATGTGAAGAAGCTCCAATGGTCTTGATGTTGTCATCACGTTCTTGTTGTGATGAGTGCTTCCCACCGGTTTTCCTGCCTGACATGCTGCACAAGGTCTGTCTTTCTCAAAACAGACATCGGTTAGTCCTAACACATGATCTCCCTTTAGAAGTTAATGAAGGTTCTTCATCCTAACATGTGCTAGACGGCGATGCCACAGCTAGCCCATATTAGTCTTAGCGATTAAGCATGCATCTAGATCGGCATTCTCTTTAGAAAAGTCAACTAAATAGAGCTTGCCGTTAAATACACCCTTAAACACTAATGAACCATCACTCCTTCTAAATACAGATACATCAACATTTGTAAACAAACAATTGTAACCCATGTGGAACAATTGACTTACAGACAGAAGATTGTATCCTAGCGACTCTACCAAAAATACATTTGAAATGGAGTGCTCGCTTGTGATGGCTATCTTTCCCAAACCTTTGACCTTGCCTTGATTCCCATCTCCAAATATGATTGTGTCCTGGGAATCCTTGTTCTTGACGTAGGAGGTGAACATCTTCTTCTCCCCCGTCATGTGGTTTGTGCATCCGCTGTCGATAATCCAGCTTGAGTGTGACACCCCAGTGTCACTCAGGGTTTTTCTCAAAAGCCAAACCAAGAACCATCATTTTATGTGAACCAAAGTAAGCATGAGCAACAAAACAATTTAAGTGAGAAAGAATTCACCAAGTATATACTTAAAAGTGTCATGATCAAAGCAATTGAGTCCTTTAAAAGATAAGATTATGCAACCCTAATTTAAAAACCCTAAATGAGCCCCATGAGCAAAATTCAAAAAGTAAGAAAAAGGCAGTGAAAAGTTTAAAATTTTGAGTTGAGCCAATTATATAAGTTAAAGTATGTTTATTAAGCAACAAGAAAGATTGAGAAGGCTTAGCCAAAATAATTCAATTAAATCCCCAAATCAGCCCTTGATCTATGAACCCTTGGGAAATTCAGATTTCTGAATTTCTGAATTTCAGACCTCTTTCCAAAGATCATCTGTGTTCTCTGCTTTTCAAAACTCAAAGCCAGAAGATCCAAATATCAAAGTCGTGCCAAATTACCTTGAACACATTCTGGGAAAGTTTGAATTCAAACCAAATCCGTTTGACACGATTTCGGCTCAGCTTAACCTCGGGACCAGGCATTCTGACACTGGCACCTTGGTGACGCTACAACTCCCTGTCCCTAGCCTAAAACCGCACGTCGTCCATACACAAAAGACAAAGCTTAGTCTGGTGAACAAATCCCTTGCAGTGATCTTGCCCAAATTCGCGAAGATTTGCTCCCAATCAGCGCTTGAACAGGGGCAGAGGCAACGGGAACACGTGTTCGACCGTGCCTGACACCCCCGGTTCACGCCCGTTCGCGCACCGCGCCTTCCCAGTGCACGCCCGCGCGCACTCGCCGGTCCACGACCGCCCGTGCACCGCGCCGTGCCTATAAAGCCTCCCCAGGCGCACCTCACTTCACCCCGCACTTACCCTCACCGGCCAGCCACTTTCCCTTAGCTCCGGCGAGCTCAATTCCGCCCGCCATTGCCGCCAGAGCTTCGGCCACCGTGGCCAGCCCACCCCAGCCATCCTCCGGGCAAGCCAGTGCTTCGGCTAGCTCCGCCAGTAGCCCGTGAAGCTTGCCAAGCCCTCGGACCCGGCCGGACTTCACCGGAGGCCCGAGATTGACTTCACCGGACTTCGGTCTTCCGCCGCCGCGCGTGGACCGAGCTATCCAGTGAGTCTCCGCCCAATTCCTTGTGCTCATGTCTTCTCTGGCACCCCGTGGTCCTCCCTGATCCATTTGATTGAACTATCTCGCCGTGACCAGGCCGGTCTCCTCGCCGCCGACGAGCATCCCCGCCTGCGCGCGTGGACCGACCGACTCCGGCCATCTCCGACGGCGTTCCGCACACCGTTGTGATCCCCGAGACCTCCCCTTCATCCTCGACCTCTTCACCGGAACAGTCTCGCCGCCGGTAAGCCCCTCCGCCCTTTTCTCTGCCGCGGCTACTGTTTAAGGTAGAAGAAGGACCTCGGGTTAGGTTTTGTAGAACCCGAGGGGTTTTCTGTAATGTCAGAGACTCATGTGAATAGTAGCCTGAGGACTGATTCGCGAAGAAAACCTAGAAAACCCGCCAGGGACCCCAGTGCAAAGTGGATTTTCATTTAAATCAATTCTGTTATTCTTTTTAAATAACCAGAGAACTTGTAAAATTCATAACTTGAGGAATTCCTAATCAAAAGATGTCAAACCAATTTTGCTAGCTCCTGTATATTATAATATATCATTTAAAAATAGTAGACCCTATAATTTCTGTTCAAAATTTTAGAGTTAAAAATTAAAAACAGAAACCCACTAAACCTTATTTAATCAAGGAAAATTAGTTTTTCTTCTGTGCTGAACTTAAGAAATATGGTAGATGATTAAACCTCTTGTAGACACTGTTTAAAAATAGTAGGAACCCCAGCATTAGAAATTATGATGTAGTTTCTCATTTAAAGATGTTTTGTCCAAAACTTAGAGAAAATCAGAAAGATATTAGAAATTAATGAACAGTGATTAATATTATTTTTCCTAGTTTACTTATGTAACAGAGAACTTAGGAAAAATACAGAGACCATTAACTTGAACCAGTTTACCAAGTATACCACCTAAGGGTCTTGCATAAGTAAAGTTAACTTTGTTTAACTCAAGAAAGATCATACACCTTTTAAGTTGTGATTTCTAAAAGCACATATCATATCATGCATACATCTTACGCATTGCATTCATTAGATTGTAATCTTGCCGACGGAGAGTACGTGCTCATCCCCGAGCAAGGACCTGTCCAAGAGGAGGACCAGGAGCAGACTTCAGAGGCTGCTATCGAGGATCTCCCCGCAGCCCCAGCAATTGAAGGCAAGCCCCGGTCTTATGCATAACCATGTTATCATATACTACTTTACTACACTTAATGCTTGTAGGTTTGTAATGTGCACTTAAGTGTAGGAGTTGCTTGAAACCTCTAGTTGCATGAACTTAGGATTCCTTTTTGAGATGAATACTAGTATGCTAGGTCGAGTAGCTGCTTGCTAATCAGGATCTCGGTAGAAGTCGAGTGATTTTTCTAGCACTCGCGCGAGGTCAGGAATTGATTGTATTCATCTTGATAATGGGATATATGTTGGTCTATGGACTTGGATCCAGGGAGGATGCCTTGTCTATGAGACGGGAAAATGAATTAAGGATTAATGTGTGGATACCTGAGTCAAGCTTTTGAACGTACTAAGCACATGCCGGGAAATATGGTAACCGGTAAACCTAGTACCTGAGTGAAGCCGGGCGCGGACTTTATCCCTCATGCGACCTGAGACTGGGTCTCCCATGCTAGCTATGGTGGGTACAAGTGCGGTCACTGCACGGCGGCAGCCGGGGTCAGTGGAGCATTGTATGCCAAGGCGGTGAGGCCTGGACGCGAACGGGGAATCGATGGGGACGGTTGTCATGTGCAGGGTCAGAGTACCCTGACATGCCGTGTGTTTAGGTTTACCTTGCAAGGTTAAAACTCGATTCGAATCGTCTGCTTCTCGCAGCTAATGAGACTGCTTGATTCCTTGTACTGCATCGAGTAAGAAGTGAAATGAGGTTACATGAGATAACTTGTTGATTGAACTAATTGATTGTTACCATGTATGCTTAGAAGGAGCAAATCTAGCTAAGTTAATGATGGTAAAATTTGGAAAAGCTAAAAGTTGATTTTAGAAACAGCTAGTGCTTTTGGCAAACCAAACCCCTCAGCCAAACAGCTGCATAGTCTAGAGGTAGAGGAGTAGACTCCTCACACCGGGTAAGTCTAGCTGAGTATTAGTATACTCAGCCTTGCTTGTGGCACCATTTTTGCAGGTACCATGCAGGATTTGATTGATGGTGTGACTTGGCCTACCACCCTGCCACCGGGTTGGACGGTCGAGTGGGATGTTGCTCCGGCAGGAGAGGAGCATGAGGAGTAGTGGGCTAGGCCTTGCCCATTTCCTCATTACCGACGACATCGACTATCCGCTGCACTTTACTTTATGAACTTTATTGCTACTCAAAAACTCTGATTCATGTAATAATTCAGTACTTAAATTGAGGTTTCCTGTTTTATTGTATTTCTTCTGTGACTCACCTTCGAGTGAGATTGTGGAATTTGATCCTGGTTAAGTGGCTCTATCAGACTAGATCTGAAGGACTGACGGGTTATTCCGATTTAAGTGTGTCACGGCCCTTGAGGCATGACTTAGGCACTTAAGCTGGGATAATTCGGGTGGTTCTGCCACAGCTGGTATCGGAGCAAATTCCACCACAGAGAAGGACAATAAACCATGAATACCAATTTTCAAAACCTAAAACTTGCTTAGAAACTGCTATAGATCGTCAGGACTAGACCGCTAGACCTAGGACGAAAGGCCTTAGGCATAGAGGGAAATAGGTGGCTAATTAATTAGGCCCCGTGGGCCAATACTTGTATTAAGGATGCCCTAAAAAGGCACCCTATTTTCTTTTTGAGAGGCAACGTTTCTTCCAGCATGCATGCATTATAAAAGAGGAATTAAAACTTTGAGCTAACCCCTTTTTTCTTTAAAACCATCCGGGCTCTCTTTTTCCTTCCACCATAATCTTTATCTCTGATTCCCTTCCGCAGATGAATTCACCCACCCCCGCTAGTGGAGGAGACTCTCGTTTCAGTTCTGACTTCCTTTCTCGCGATGGCTTTCCCTCCATCTTGTGGGAAGTGCTTAACTCCGCCGGTTACCCTACGCCCCCTTTGTACACGGTGCAGTTGTATGAGGAGCATCGGGTACCTCGTTGTCGGGTCTGGCTGACTTTGGAGGCTCATCCCCTTCAGCCGGGTTGGCGTTCTCTTGACTCTGAGACGGTTGGACTCAGGACGGACGACACCATTGAGGCAGCAGCCATGAAGGCTCTGACGACTTTCTGTGGCTACCATCCCCTGGAGATGGTGATGCACCCCTTGGGACTCTTCCCTGCTGAGAAGAAGGATGATCCCATGTGGTGTAACCGCGTGAGCCATGTGAAGGATGTGTGGGCAATGTATCCTGACTTGGTTGGGAGGGTCACCGTTCAGTGCATGAGTGCGCTGTACCGCCTTTAGGCCCTTCAGAGCGATGCTATGGCACTTCTTGCTAACACCGCTCAAACCACTAAGCTCACTCTCGACAGTCGGGAAGATTTTGTGGTCGACCTATCCACAGAGTTGGTGGAGAAGGATCTGCAGGTGGAGAGGCTGCGCCAGCGTATCGCTACCTTGGAGCAGCAAGTGGAGATCCGAGACAACACCATTGATGTCTTGGAGAACCAGCTTCATGATGTGCAGAGGGAACTCGAGGAAGCAAATGACCACTTGGACATGCACCACCTGGAGATGGAGGCCAATGAAGTAGGAAGCGAGGAAGAAGAGGCTCCCGAGGAGTTAGGACCAGCCCCTGGTGCCAATGGGACTACCTCCGCGATGCCTCCTTCACCCGCATCCAGTGTCGCTTCCACCGCTCAGGGTTGAGCAGTCGCTTCGACACTTTTGGGCGGATAGAAACCTATGCGAGCTTAGTTGATGTCAGATTTTGGACTAGGCTTATGGGTACTTTCCCCTGATTGATGTAGCCCTATAAACTTTTGAATCTGTGGGATCTTTGTCACCATGTTATCTCCATTTCGAACCTAATATTATGATTATGGCATTTTTCTTTTTCCCCCATATGATATGATATCTTGCCGTTCGAAACTGTGAGTTGGGATAACAATGGCGACAATCTCTGTTTTCAGATGGCAGCTAGGCAGCGTCGCGGGCAGAACGAGCAAGTTCCCCCGCCACCTCCTCCAGCTCCCACAGTGCAGGAGCTGATGGCCCAGCAGAATGAGATTCTGCGACAGCTCTTGCAGCGCCAGCCCCACCCCCAGCAGCATGGTGGAGGCCAGCATCAGCGACCTCCGGCTATGGCAACATACCAGGAGTTTCTGAGCACGCAGCCGCCCTTGTTCGCCAAGGCAGAGGATCCGTTGGACGCCGACGTGTGGCTTCGCGTCGTCGAGTCCAAGTTTCCCCTCCTCACGGGAGACTGCCCTGATGCTACCAAGACCCGCTTCGCCGCGCAGCAGCTTCGCGGATCTGCTCGGACTTGGTGGGATCACTTCCGTGCTATGCTCCCTGATGATCGTGAGGTATCTTGGGAGGAATTCAAGACTGCCTTCAGAGGACACCACATTCCAGCTGGCATTCTTGATCGGAAGTTGAATGAATTTCTGTCCCTCAATCAAGGAACCCGCACGGTACTGCAGTATGCGCAAGCCTTCAACAACTTATGCCAGTATGCAGGGTATCATGCCGATTCTGATGAGAAGAAGAGGGATCGCTTCCGCAGGGGTCTTAATACCAAGCTGCGGGAACAACTCAACAATGTCCGGGCTGATAGCTTCAATGAGTTGGTCAACATGGCCATCTCTCAGGAGGATTGCATTGTTGCTCACCGGGCAGAGAAGAAGAGAAAGGCACCAATGGCAGCACCATCTGCTCAGGCTCAGAGGTTCCGGATTGTTTCTCACAATCAGAGCAGGGGTTTTCAGCAGCAGGCAGGTAGATGGGTGATCAGGCCACCTCAGCAGCAGCAGCAGCCGGCACCCAACCGCTACCCAGCTCCCGCTCCAAGGAACAATCAGCCTCCGCAGCAGCAGCAGTTCTGCCAGGGCAATGGGAACAAGTGTTTCACTTGTGGCAATGTGGGCCACTATGCCAAGAATTGTCCCAGGAACCAGCAGAGGCAGATGCCAGCACCAAATCAAGACAAGGGAAGAAAGCAGAAGGTGCAAGTCAGGCAAGGGAAGCTCAACTTCACTGCTCTTGAGGAAGTGCCAGAAGGAGCTCCTATCATGACTGGTATCTTTTCAGTTTATAATCAACCTGCTTTAATTCTGTTTGATTCTGGTGCATCTCATAGTTTCATTAGCCAAAAGTTCAGTGCTAAATGCAAACTGCCATTCTCTCACTCAAAAGGGTCATTCATGATAGTCACACCTGGGGGTAAAATTGCAACTAATCAATTAAACCAAAGTGTGCCTATTCAACTGGGAAGCCACATTATCAAAACCACTCTTCTTGTGTTGGGATTGGAAAATGTGGATATTATTCTAGGGGCAAATTGGATGACCTTGCACCAAGTTGTGCTTGATGTAGCCAGTCGTACCGTGGAAGTTAATTCCCCTTTCTGCGGGAATTTCACTTTGATTTTGCCTAGTCAGGGTTCTACTCAGTCGTGTGCTTTCTCTATGACGGAGTTACCCCTGAAGAAGATCCCAGTGGTCTGTGAGTATGCAGATGTCTTTCCTGATGAATTGCCAGGAATGCCACCGGACCGGGATATTGAATTCTCCATCGAGTTGCAACCGGGAACGGCCCCAATTTCCAAGAGGCCCTACCGAATGCCACCCGCTGAGTTGGCAGAGTTGAAGAAGCAATTGCAAGAGTTGCTGGATAAGGGTTTTATTCGCCCAAGCACTTCGCCTTGGGGATGTCCAGCACTATTTGTAAAGAAGAAGGATGAAAGCTTGAGGCTGTGTATAGATTACCGCCCTCTTAATGCGGTAACTATCAAGAACAAGTATCCTTTGCCTCGTATTGATGTTCTCTTTGACCAGTTGGTCGGGGCCAAGGTGTTTTCCAAGATAGACCTTCGCTCTGGCTACCATCAGATCAAAATACGAGCAAGTGATGTTCCGAAGACGGCATTCTCGACCAGATATGGGCTATATGAATTCTTGGTGATGTCATTCGGGCTGACAAATGCACCAGCATATTTCATGTATCTGATGAATTCTGTTTTTATGCCGGAATTGGACAAGTTCGTGGTGGTTTTCATCGATGATATTCTGGTGTACTCAAAGAACGAAGAAGAACATGCCGGGCATTTGCATGTAGTACTTCAACGTCTGCGAGAGCACCACCTTTATGCCAAGTTATCCAAGTGTGATTTTTGGCTAAAGGAAATCAAATTCTTGGGTCACACTATCTCTCAAGCTGGAATAGCTGTTGATCCTGATAAAGTGCAAGAGGTGATGAACTGGAAGCCACCAACAACTGTTCGCCAGATTCGGAGTTTTCTGGGATTAGCTGGTTATTACCGAAGATTTATTCCGGACTTCTCTCAAATTGCGAAGCCTATTACTGAGTTGCTGAAGAAAGAAGTCAAATTTGTGTGGAGTCAGAAGTGCGAAGATGCCTTCCATGCATTAAGGCAGCATCTGACCACAGCACCAGTATTGGCGCAACCCGACAGCAGCAAACCTTTTGATGTATATTGTGATGCCTCGGGCACCGGGCTAGGTTGTGTCTTGATGCAAGACAACCGAGTCATTGCTTATGCTTCAAGAGCACTCAGGCCTCATGAGCAAAATTATCCCACTCATGACCTTGAGTTAGCAGCAGTGGTTCATGCATTGAAGATGTGGAGGCACTATCTAATGGGAACCCACTGCAACATCTTCACTGATCATAAGAGCCTTAAGTACATTTTTACTTAGGCTGATCTTAACATGAGGCAGAGAAGATGGCTAGAGCTGATCAAGGATTATGACCTGGAGGTACATTATCACCCAGGGAAAGCTAATGTGGTAGCTGATGCCTTGAGTCGGAAGTTGCAATGCAACTGTGTTCTGATGGATTCTCGCATTAACACCTTGTGTGATGAGTTGAGCAAGATGCAAATTGAAGTGATTCCTTCTGGTTCTTTGTCTCACATTTCTGTTGAGCCAGCTTTGCAAGACCAGATTATCATGGCCCAGCTCAGTGACAAGGGAGTGCAGATTATCAAAAAGAATCTCCATCAGAAGGTTGAGAAGTATAATTGTTTCCGCCAGGATGAGAAGGGTGTGTTATGGTTCAAAAGCAGACTGGTGATTCCTAAAGACCAGGATCTCAAGAGGAAAATTTTGGATGAAGCTCATCTCTCCAAATTCTCTATGCATCCGGGAAGCACCAAGATGTACCATGATTTGAAGCCTTTGTACTGGTGGACCAGAATGAAGAGGGAAATAGCCCAGTATGTATCGGAGTGTGACACCTGTCAGAGGGTAAAGGCAAGCCACTTGAAGTCAGCTGGAGCTTTGCAACCACTATCCGTACCTTCGTGGAAGTGGGACGACATAAGCATGGACTTCATTGTGGGTCTGCCCAACACCTCTCGTCATCATGATTCAATTTGGGTTATTGTGGACCGATTGACGAAGGTGGCACATTTTCTTCCTGTGCACACCACTGATAAGGCTCAGAGATATGCAGAATTGTATATTGTCCGGATCGTGTGTTTGCACGGATTACCTCGGACCATTGTTTCTGACCGAGGAGCCCAATTTGTTGCCAGATTTTGGGAACAATTGCAGGAGTCTTTGGGAACCAAGCTAATTAGGAGTTCAGCTTACCACCCACAGACTGATGGTCAGACGGAAAGGGTAAACCAGATCCTGGAAGATATGCTGAGAGCGTGTGCGATCGATTGTGGCAAGAACTGGGATAAGCACCTCTCCTTGGCAGAGTTCGCTTATAGCAATAGTTATCAATCCAGCCTAAGGATGGCACCTTTTGAAGCTCTCTATGGAAGAAGGTGCAGGACACCGCTCAATTGGTCTCAACCTGGTGAAAGAGAAGTTTTTGGACCTGATTTAGTGACTGAAGCTGAAAGGAAGGTCAAGCTAATCAGGAGAAATCTAGAAGCTGCTCAGGCCAGGCAGAAGAGCTATCATGATAAAAGAAGGAAACCTCTCCAGTTCGAGGTGGGAAGTTTTGTATACCTCAAGGTATCACCCACCAAGGGAATGCAGAGGTTTGGGATCAAAGGCAAGCTAGCCCCTCGTTACATTGGACCTTATGAGATCATAGAAGCATGTGGACCCGTGGCATACAAGCTGAAGTTACCTTCAAAGATGTCTGCCATTCACAATGTTTTTCATGTATCTCAACTGAAGAAGTGTGTTCGATTGCCGACTGAGATCATAGCAAAGCCAGAATTGGAGATAGAGCCAGATCTATCGTACCAAGAGTACCCCTCCAAGATTCTGGATTGCAAAGAAAGATCAACTCGGGCTAAATCGATCAAGATGTTCAAGGTCCAGTGGAGTAATCACTCCGAGGAGGAAGCTACTTGGGAAACCGAGGAATTCCTGAGATCCAACTTCCCTGATTGCCTACCTAAGGAAGCTGGTACGTAATCACCCCCAACCCCTCCTCCTGCCTTTCGAATCTAATCTTCAAAAATATGATCTTAATTCAGAATGAAGTAACTATAAAGTAAAACTTAAAAGGACTTCCTTCTGAAGTTGCAAAGAGAATGACATTCGAAGAGCAGTTTATCCTAATAATGGCAATCATCACCCTTTTTCCTATCAGTCTCACCCTTCGCTTTACCCCGGGAGGACTCTGGCCCGAATCTCGGGACGAGATTCCTTTAAGGGGGGAAGGCTGTGACACCCCAGTGTCACTCAGGGTTTTTCTCAAAAGCCAAACCAAGAACCATCATTTTATGTGAACCAAAGTAAGCATGAGCAACAAAACAATTTAAGTGAGAAAGAATTCACCAAGTATATACTTAAAAGTGTCATGATCAAAGCAATTGAGTCCTTTAAAAGATAAGATTATGCAACCCTAATTTAAAAACCCTAAATGAGCCCCATGAGCAAAATTCAAAAAGTAAGAAAAAGGCAGTGAAAAGTTTAAAATTTTGAGTTGAGCCAATTATATAAGTTAAAGTATGTTTATTAAGCAACAAGAAAGATTCAGAAGGCTTAGCCAAAATAATTCAATTAAATCCCCAAATCAGTCCTTGATCTATGAACCCTTGGGAAATTCAGATTTCTGAATTTCTGAATTTCAGACCTCTTTCCAAAGATCATCTGTGTTCTCTGCTTTTCAAAACTCAAAGCCAGAAGATCCAAATATCAAAGTCGTGCCAAATTACCTTGAACACATTCTGGGAAAGTTTGAATTCAAACCAAATCCGTTTGACACGATTTCGGCTCAGCTTAACCTCGGGACCAGGCATTCTGACACTGGCACCTTGGTGACGCTACAACTCCCTGTCCCTAGCCTAAAACCGCACGTTGTCCATACACAAAAGACAAAGCTTAGTCTGGTGAACAAATCCCTTGCAGTGATCTTGCCCAAATTCGCGAAGATTTGCTCCCAATCAGCGCTTGAACAGGGGCAGAGGCAACGGGAACACGTGTTCAACCGTGGCTGACACCCCCGGTTCACGCCCGTTCGCGCACCGCGCCTTCCCAGTGCACGCCCGCGCGCACTTGCCGGTCCACGACCGCCCGTGCACCGCGCCGTGCCTATAAAGCCTCCCCAGGCGCACCTCACTTCGCCCCGCACTTACCCTCACCGGCCAGCCACTTTCCCTTAGCTCCGGCGAGCTCAATTCCGCCCGCCATTGCCGCCAGAGCTTCGGCCACCGTGGCCAACCCACCCCAGCCATCCTCCGGGCAAGCCAGTGCTTCGGCTAGCTCCGCCAGTAGCCCGTGAAGCTTGCCAAGCCCTCGGACCCGGCCGGACTTCACCGGAGGCCCGAGATTGACTTCACCGGACTTCGGTCTTCCGCCGCCGCGCGTGGACCGAGCTATCCAGTGAGTCTCCGCCCAATTCCTTGTGCTCATGTCTTCTCTGGCACCCCGTGGTCCTCCCTGATCCATTTGATTGAACTATCTCGCCGTGACCAGGCCGGTCTCCTCGCCGCCGACGAGCATCCCCGCCTACGCGCGTGGACCGACCGACTCCGGCCATCTCCGACGGCGTTCCGCACACCGTTGTGATCCCCGAGACCTCCCCTTCATCCTCGACCTCTTCACCGGAACAGTCTCGCCGCCGGTAAGCCCCTCCGCCCTTTTCTCCGCCGCGGCTACTGTTTAAGGTAGAAGAAGGACCTCGGGTTAGGTTTTGTAGAACCCGAGGGGTTTTCTGTAATGTCAGAGACTCATGTGAATAGTAGCCTGAGGACTGATTCGCGAAGAAAACCTAGAAAACCCGCCAGGGACCCCAGTGCAAAGTGGATTTTCATTTAAATCAATTCTGTTATTCTTTTTAAATAACCAGAGAACTTGTAAAATTCATAACTTGAGGAATTCCTAATCAAAAGATGTCAAACCAATTTTGCTAGCTCCTGTATATTATAATATATCATTTAAAAATAGTAGACCCTATAATTTCTGTTCAAAATTTTAGAGTTAAAAATTAAAAACAGAAACCCACTAAACCTTATTTAATCAAGGAAAATTAGTTTTTCTTCTGTGCTGAACTTAAGAAATATGGTAGATGATTAAACCTCTTGTAGACACTGTTTAAAAATAGTAGGAACCCCAGCATTAGAAATTATGATGTAGTTTCTCATTTAAAGATGTTTTGTCCAAAACTTAGAGAAAATCAGAAAGATATTAGAAATTAATGAACAGTGATTAATATTATTTTTCCTAGTTTACTTATGTAACAGAGAACTTAGGAAAAATACAGAGACCATTAACTTGAACCAGTTTACCAAGTATACCACCTAAGGGTCTTGCATAAGTAAAGTTAACTTTGTTTAACTCAAGAAAGATCATACACCTTTTAAGTTGTGATTTCTAAAAGCACATATCATATCATGCATACATCTTACGCATTGCATTCATTAGATTGTAATCTTGCCGACGGAGAGTACGTGCTCATCCCCGAGCAAGGACCTGTCCAAGAGGAGGACCAGGAGCAGGCTTCAGAGGCTGCTATCGAGGATCTCCCCGCAGCCCCAGCAATTGAAGGCAAGCCCCGGTCTTATGCATAACCATGTTATCATATACTACTTTACTACACTTAATGCTTGTAGGTTTGTAATGTGCACTTAAGTGTAGGAGTTGCTTGAAACCTCTAGTTGCATGAACTTAGGATTCCTTTTTGAGATGAATACTAGTATGCTAGGTCGAGTAGCTGCTTGCTAATCAGGATCTCGGTAGAAGTCGAGTGATTTTTCTAGCACTCGCGCGAGGTCAGGAATTGATTGTATTCATCTTGATAATGGGATATATGTTGGTCTATGGACTTGGATCCAGGGAGGATGCCTTGTCTATGAGACGGGAAAATGAATTAAGGATTAATGTGTGGATACCTGAGTCAAGCTTTTGAACGTACTAAGCACATGCCGGGAAATATGGTAACCGGTAAACCTAGTACCTGAGTGAAGCCGGGCGCGGACTTTATCCCTCATGCGACCTGAGACTGGGTCTCCCATGCTAGCTATGGTGGGTACAAGTGCGGTCACTGCACGGCGGCAGCCGGGGTCAGTGGAGCATTGTATGCCAAGGCGGTGAGGCCTGGACGCGAACGGGGAATCGATGGGGACGGTTGTCATGTGCAGGGTCGGAGTACCCTGACATGCCGTGTGTTTAGGTTTACCTTGCAAGGTTAAAACTCGATTCGAATCGTCTGCTTCTCGCAGCTAATGAGACTGCTTGATTCCTTGTACTGCATCGAGTAAGAAGTGAAATGAGGTTACATGAGATAACTTGTTGATTGAACTAATTGATTGTTACCATGTATGCTTAGAAGGAGCAAATCTAGCTAAGTTAATGATGGTAAAATTTGGAAAAGCTAAAAGTTGATTTTAGAAACAGCTAGTGCTTTTGGCAAACCAAACCCCTCAGCCAAACAGCTGCATAGTCTAGAGGTAGAGGAGTAGACTCCTCACACCGGGTAAGTCTAGCTGAGTATTAGTATACTCAGCCTTGCTTGTGGCACCATTTTTGCAGGTACCATGCAGGATTTGATTGATGGTGTGACTTGGCCTACCACCCTGCCACCGGGTTGGACGGTCGAGTGGGATGTTGTGCTCCGGCAGGAGAGGAGCATGAGGAGTAGTGGGCTAGGCCTTGCCCATTTCCTCATTACCGACGACATCGACTATCCGCTGCACTTTACTTTATGAACTTTATTGCTACTCAAAAACTCCGATTCATGTAATAATTCAGTACTTAAATTGAGGTTTCCTGTTTTATTGTATTTCTTCTGTGACTCACCTTCGAGTGAGATTGTGGAATTTGATCCTGGTTAAGTGGCTCTATCAGACTAGATCTGAAGGACTGACGGGTTATTCCGATTTAAGTGTGTCACAACCCTTGAGGCATGACTTAGGCACTTAAGCTGGGATAATTCGGGTGGTTCTGCCACATTGAGCCCCCGGATGCATAAACCTGCAAGGCAATTTAAGATTGGGTTTTAGGTACCCAACTCTTGTTGGGTCCTACAAGGTTAGTCAAAATAACTTTTGGAACCCAAATACAAGTCTTGTCTCCCTTGCATTTGGATCCCAATTTTCTAGCCACTACTTTTGTATTTTTGCATGTAAGTACAAAAGAAGTATTGCAAGCATGATAAATAGTAGAAGGTTTATTGCACATTCTCCTAGGCCTATTTCTACCATAATCATGAGTGGAGCTAGAAGCAAACGTAGCATTTGAATCATAATAAGCAGCATGATCATAATTTCTATGAGAATGACTAGCAATTTTCCTATCATAAATAAAGGTATGGTTCCTTTGAGGACTACTAGCCATGGGGGCCTTCCCTTTCTCCTTGTTGAGAATGGGAGCCCTTTGGCTTGTTAAGTTCTTGGTTTTCTTTTGAAAACCAAGTCCATCCTTAATTGAGGGGTGTCTACCAACGGTGTAGGCATCCCTAGCAAATTTCAATTTATCAAAGTCCACTTTGCAAGTCTTAAGTTGAGCATTAAGACTTGCCACCTCATTGTTCAACTTAGTAATAGAAGCAAGATGTTCATCACAAGCATTAACATCAAAATCCTTACATCTATTACAAATAATAACGTGTTCTACACATGAACTAGTTTTTATTAACTTCCTCTAGCTTAGCACTTAATTCCTCATTTAAATTCTTTAGGCTAGAGACAGATTCATGACAAACAGATAACTCAAAGGATATCATTTCATTCCTTTTAACTTCTGAAGCAAGAGATTTTTGAACATTAACAAACTTGTCATGTTCCTCATACAAAATATCCTCTTGCTTTTCTAGCAGTTTATCTTTTTCATTGAGAGCATCGATTAATTCATTAATTTTGTCTACCTTAGCTCTATCTAGTCCTTTAAACAAGTCAGTGTAATCTACTTCATCGTCAGAAGATTCCTCATCACTAGAAGAAGAGTACTTAGGGGAATCTCGAATACGTACCTTCTTCTCCTTAGCCATGAGGCAAGTATGGCGTTTGTTGGGGAAGAGTGAAGACTTGTCGAAGGCCGAGGCAGCTAAACCTTCATCGTCGGAGTCGGACGAGGAGCAGTCAAAATCCCATTCTTTTCCAAGGTGCGCCTCGCCCTTTGCCTTCCTGTAGTTCTTCTTTTTCTCCCTCTTCCTGCTCTTTTCTTGTCCCTGGTCATTATCATTATTGGGGCATTGTGCTATGAAATGACCAGTCTTACCGCATTTGAAGCATGAACGCTTTCCCCTTGTTTTATTCTTGTTGGGGTACTCTTTGTGTCCTTTGAGTGCGGTCTTGAAGCGCTTGATGATAAGCGCCATTTCATCCTTGTTGAGCCCGACAGCCTCCACTTGTGCTACCTTGCTTGGTAGCGCCTCCTTGCTGCTTGTTGCCTTGAGAGCAATGGGCTGCGGCTCGTAGACAGGCAGTGGACCATTCAAGGCATCATCTACATATCTTGCCTCCTTGACCATCATGCGCCCGCTTACAAATTTTCCAAGGATCTCCTCGGGCATCATTTTGGTGTACTTGGGGTTTTCACGAATAAGATTCACAAGATGGGGGTCAATTACAGTAAATGACCTTAGCATGAGTCGGACGGCATCATGATCCGTCCATCTTGTGCTTCCATAGCTTCGAATCTTGTTGACCAAGGTCTTAAGCCTATTGTAGGTCTGAGTTGGCTCCTCTCCCCTGATCATCACGAACCTCCCCGGCTCGCCTTCCACTAGTTCCATCTTCATGATCATAGTGGCGTCGTTTCCCTCATGAGATATCTTGAGGGTGTCCCAGATTTGCTTAGCGTTGTCCAAGCCACTCACCTTATTATATTCATCCCTGCAAAGTGAAGCTAGCAAGACAGTAGTAGCTTGTGCATTTTTATGTATTTGCTCATTTATAAAAACAGGATTATCAGTGCTATCAAAATGCATCCCATTTTTTACAATTTTCCATATGCTAGGATGGAGAGAGAATAAATGACTACGCATTTTATGGCTCCAAAATGAATAGTCCTCTCCATCAAAGTGTTGAAGACGGACTCCTTTTCCTTGTCGTTGACCACCATCCCCTTTCCCTTAGGATCCATCTCTTCGGGCGGTTAGTCCCTTAGATGAAGAGTACGACTCTGATACCAATTGAGAGCACCTAGAGGGGGGTGAATAGGTGATCCTATAAAATCAAACACTAAATAGCCACAAAACTTAGTTATTAACGTGTTAGCGCGACTAAGTAGCTTTGAAGTGAGTTCTTGTAAACACAACAATCACGGAGAAACCAACACAAGAGACACACAATTTTTATCCCATGGTTCGGCCAAGTAACACTTGCCTACTTCCACGTTGTGGCGTCCCAATGGACGAGGGTTGCACTCAACCCCTTTCAAGTGATCCGATGATCAACTTGAATACCATGGTCTTTTCCTTTAGAGTATTTTCCCGTTTGCGAGGAATCTCCACAATTTGGAGCCTCTCGCCCTTACAGTGATGATCACAAAAGAAGCACAGAAGTAAGGGAGGGAAAATCAACACACACAAGATTTAATCTGCAGCACACACGCACACAAGTCAAGACTTGAGCTCAAAGGACAACACAGGGAGTTCACAACTCGAAATGAAGCTCAAATCACTATCACAATGAACCAAATGTGTGGGAGCAAAGTCTGGATGTCTTAGTATGCTTGGAGAATGCTTAGTGTTCTACTCCATGCGCCTAGGGGTCCCTTTTATAGCCCCAAGGCAGCTAGGAGCCGTTGAAGATCAACATGGAAGGCTATCCTTGCCTTCTGTCGAGTGGTGCACCGGACAGTCCAGTGCGCCACCGGACAGCCACTGTAGCATGTTCGGTGCATGATCCCCTTCCATATCGGGCGCAGCCGACCGTTGCTCCTTCGGGCCAGGTGGTGCATCGGACACACCGAACAGTCTGGTGCACCAGCCGACTGTTGGAGCAGGCCACATGTCGCGCGTTGATCGCGCGGACGACCGTTGGTGCTGGCGCCATTGGCTCACCAGACAGTCCGGTGAATTTTAGCCACGTCGCCTTTTTCTTTTTCCGAGAGCGACGAGTTTGTCGCGGATGACTCACCGGACAGTCCGGTGCACCACCAGATAGTCCGATGAATTATAGCCGTACAACTCCGTCATTTCCCGAAAGCATCTAGTTCACCGTTTGCCAGCCTGCTAGGTCACTGGACACTATCCGGTGTGCCAGGCCGAGCTGGAGTTGGCTGTACACAGCCAACTATTTTCCAATTCTTTTCTTCTTCTTTTGTCACTGTTTCTAGCACTTAGACAAACACATTAGTATTCAAAAACAATGTACTAAGTCTAGAAACATACCTTTTATTTTGATTTGCACTTCTTGCTCATTTAGCACATAAGGACTCAGAACATTTGTGTTGGACATTAAATCACCAAAACAATTTTGGAAATGGCCCAAGGGCACATTTCCCTTTCAAGTTACGCTTTCAATAGATAACTGACGTAAGTCATCATTCAAATTCATTTCCTCCCCAAACTGTCGATTATGCCACAAAGCATTAGCAAATTCTGTAATATTAGTTAACTAAAATTAGGTCTCGGAGCCACATAATTAAGACTTACACGGTCCCGAAGCCACATAATGAAATTAGGTCGCCCATGCATACCATCGCATCGCAATTTGTCTATGTCTCTCGCTGTTGGCCTAACGAGAAACCTCATTTTTTGTTCATCAAACTCGCTGTCAAATATTATTGTATGACATGAGATATTTGATAACATAAACTAATTCACATATGAACAATTTAAGGACATAAGTCTTACACAAAGTATTTCTCCACCTCAGGCATATTCGTGAACATGTACAATAAAGCGGACTTCCGTTCTTCCATAGTGAGGTGATATGCCTTGGGTGGACCAACGACTTTGCCGTTTGTCTGAAAAATCGAAAGATCACTACAAGGAGGCATCTCTCGTTCATCATCATGGTACCTCTTCTTTCGAGCAAATACATTATGTTCTTCTACAAAGTAACAACTTATGAAGTGTGCTACCTCCTTCAGTTTAAATTGTTCTGCAATACATCCTTCAACTCTTGCCTTATTGCCCACCATTTCTCTAAGCTTCTTTAATGCTCTTTCTATATGAAACATCCACCTGTACTGAACAGGACCACCGACCTTAGCCTCATATGGAAGATGTATAAAGAGATGCTGCATAGGATTGAAGAAACCCGGTGGAAATATTTTTTCCAATTTGCACAAAAGCACCGGTGCCTCTTTCTCTAGCTGTTCCATCACATCTCTTCCGATTTCTTTAGCACACAACTGTCTGTAGAAATAGCTAACTTCAGCTAACGTTTTCCACACAGCTTCAAAAATGTACCCACGAAACATTACATGCATGAGCCTTTCCATAATTATGTGGAAGTCATGGCTCTTCAGTCCATTCATCTTCATTGTCTTCAAGTTCACAGATCTTCTAAAACTAGCAGCATAACCATGAGGGAATTTAATATCATTCATCCACTTCATCACTTCTTCCGTTGCTTAGGTTTCAGACAATAGTTAGCTTTTGGTTTGCCTCCGTTTTCTCAAAGCACTTTGGTTGGATGATCACATATCACTGCTAAGTCCATGCGTGCCTTGTCATTGTCTTTCGTTTTATTAGGGAAATCCATGCATGTATTTATGAGGGCTTGGCAAAAGTTACTCTCTTGATGCATGACATCGATGTTGTGCATCAAAATCAATGACTTAGCATAAGGAAGCTCCCACAAGCCACATATGTGAGTCTAGTTATGCTCCTCACCAAAACCTTGATACCTTTTCCCACTCTCGTCTAGGACAAGTTTCCTATGCTCTTCTGTAATTTCTATTCCTCTATGTCGCTTGGGTGGTCCCTTCGTGACGATGGTGCCCTTCCTAAACTCCTTTCTCTGCCTTCTGAAGGGGTGATTGAAGGGTAGAAAACATCTATGGCAATCAAAGTAACATATCTTGCCACCAGCACTAAGACGAAAACAATCTGTATCTTTAGCACAATAAGGACAGGTCAATCTACCATGCACGCTCCATCCAAAGAAAATACCATACGCTATAAAATCATGAACCAAGAATAGATATGCAACACGAAGATTGAATTTCTGCTTCTTGAAGCAGTCATAGGCTTCCACTCCTTGCCATAGCTTCTTTAACTCTTAAATCAGTGGTTGAAGCATCACATTGAGGCGTATGCCAGGATGCTCAGGCCCAGGTATAACAAGACATAGGAACATAAACTCATATTTCATGCAAAGAGCAGGTGGAAGGTTGTATGGTATGGCAATGACAGGCCAACATGAATACGACGTAGCAGTCATATTGAACGGTGTGAAACCATCAGTTGCCAAGCCGATATGAACGTTTCTTGCATCGCTGGCAAAATCTGGATCAAAGTTGTCAAGAGCCTTCCATGCATCACCATCTGACGGGTGCACCATTAACCCATCTTGTTTGTCCGTACAATCTTTATGCTACCTCAAGTGCATAGCGGTCTTCCTCGAGAGAAACAAATGTTTTACTCTAGGAGTAAGAGGCATGTACCGAAGCTGTTTATGTGCAACCTTTGTCATCACCTTCTTCTCATCTTCATTTACAAGCTCCATGTACCTTGACTTCCCACATTTTAAGCATTTTTGCTCTCTGACATGTTCCTTCCAAAAAAGTATACAATTGTCCTGGCAAACATCAATCTTCTCATACTCCATACCAAGACCTTCAAGCAATTTCTTGGACTGGTACATGTCTTTGGGCATCTTGTGACCCGTAGGAAGAACCTCGCTAATCAAATCCACAAGCTCCTTGTAACAATTAATTGAGAATGCAAATTTGGACTTAATTGACATCAGCCGGGTCATGAATTCGAGGACGGTCACGTCAATGTGCCCGTGAAGAGGCTCTTCTAACGCTTTGAGGAGGTCGAAGAACTTCTGAACCTCCGGTGTAGGTGAATCATGATGATCTGTGGCCAGTTCAGGCTGCAGATCCTCAAGCATCTAGTCCATCCTATCAACATCTTCACTGTCATCAACTTCTACTTCTGTTGCTCATTCAACATCTTCACCATGGAGATACCAGACCTTATAGCCTAGCACGAAACCATGTGAGCATAGGTGTAGTGTGACCTGCCTCTTGGTGTGACTCGTCATATTTCTACATTTATTGCATGGACATCTAATATTATCTATTTGTGACAAAGAAGTTGCATGGTCCAGAAATATCTGCGTCTTCGCAAACCATTCACTTGTGTGACACCCACCCTTCTTGAAACCTTCATATATCCAATCACGTCTATCACCCATTATTGCGGCTGTGTGTACGAATAAGGAGTGTGTGAGAGACATTCATGTTTTCTACACGTCACACATACATCTATAGGTAAGTAGTAAAACTATATATATACATAACATCACATTAACAAGATATTCATCAATTAACAATATTTGCAAACATCCAATCCATCAAATTAAATTATAATTGCAGAACATCAATTCATTACCTATAACATCAAATCTATCAAATTGATTAATACTTGCATAACATCAAATTCATTAAATAATAATATCAAATACATCATATCATATTTACAAAACCAAGTTAGAAATAACAAATATCATACATCAAATAATATTAGGTCAAATCATACTAACAAATAACAATATTAAACAAATTGTAATCACATTATAGCTAACTCCTGTCGGGCATAAAAACCGATGAAAATTAAAACATGAACCATTTGTTTATACTACTAATCATAAACAATTTAGCTAACTGTGATAGAGTAAACACCTGGACACAGACGACGGTGATGGACAGCGTCGGTCGAAGTTGGTGCAGTGTCGGTGGCAGCGCAAGTACGTCGGAGCCGTGGCTTGGAGACGGTGCACCGTGGGCGGGGCGGCTGTGGCCAGGACGGCTAGGAGAAGGTGGGCGGGTGGGGCGGGTGAAAGGAAAATGTGCCCTTGGGCTATTTCTAAAGTGTTTTGGTGATTAAGTGCCCAACACATATTCTCTAAGTGTTAAATTGTGCCAAAGATTGAAGAAGTGCAAATCACGTAACAAGGTATGTTTCTAGACTTAGTATATTGATTTGGGTACTAACATATTGTATCTAAGTGCTAGAAACAGGAGAAAATGGTTTGGATAAGAGTTGGCTGTATACAGCCAACTGCTGCTCGGTCTGGGTGCACCGGACAGTGTCCGGTGCGCCAGGCCAGCCTCTGGTGAACAGGCCACTCTCGGGACTCGACGGCGGTGTACGACTATAATTCACCGGACTGTCCAGTGAGTCGTCTGCGGTGAAGTCATCGCTCTCGGGAAACGTTCAACAACGTACGGCTAAACTTCACCGGACTGTCCGGTGGCGCACCGGACGGTCTGGTGAGCCAACGGTCGACTACGCCAACGGTCAGCCACGCAATCTTCGCGCGATGCGTGGATGTGCCAACGGTCGGCAGGGGGCACCGGACTGTCCGGTGTGCACCGGACAGTGTTCGGTGTGCCAACTGCCACGAATCTGCAACGGTCGGATGCGCCAGAAAAGGAAGGAGATCGCGCACCGGACAGCTACAGTGACTGTCCGGTGGCGCACCGGACTGTCCGGTGTGCCACCCGACTGAAGGCAAGATTAGCCTTCCAAGATTGCCTCCAACGGCTCCTAGCTACCTTGGAGCTATAAAAAAGACCCCTAGGCGCATGGAGGAGTCACCTAAGCATACTCTAAGCATTCTAAGTCTTCCACACTCCGTTTCCGCGCACTTGATCGACTGTGTTAGTGATTTGAGCTCCGTTCTAGCTGTGAACTCGTTGTGCTTCATTTTGAGCTCAAGTCTTAGCTTGTGTGCGTGTGTATTGCTGTGGATTTGTGTGTGTTGCTTCCCACCCTTACTCTTGTGCTTTCACCGTGATCTTTGTTGTAAGGGCAAGAGACTCCGACTTGTGGAGATTCCTCGCAAACGGGAAAAAGAGATAAGCAAAGAAAAGCCGTGGTATTCAAGTTGATCATTGGATCACTTGAAAGGGGTTGAGTGCAACCCTCGTCCATTGGGACGCCACAATGTGGAGGTAGGCAAGTGTTATACTTGGCCGAACCATGGGATAAACCACTGTGTCTCTTGTGTTGTCTTTCTGTGTGATTATTGTGATTCGCAAGAGCTTGCTCTATAGCCACTTGGTTTTATCATACTAACACTTAACCAAGTTTTGTGGCTATTAGTATTTGATTTTTTACAGGATCATCTATTCACCCCCCTCTAGGTGCTCTCGATTGGTATCAGAGCCATTCTCTTCACGAAAGGGACTAATTGCTCGAAGAGATGGATCCTAAGGGAAAGGGGATGGTGGTCAATGATAAGGAGAAGGAGTCCATCTTCAACGAGCCAAGGGATGACAAGCCCACAGACTCTGGCTCAAGTCATAAGAAGAAGGACGGGAAGAAGAAGAGGCGCATCAAGAAGATCGTCTACTACGACAGCGACGAGTCTTCTTCTTCCCCAAGAGACGACGATGACGAGAAAAAGAAACCGGTTAATTCAAAATTTTCATTTGATTATTCTCGTATTCCTTATAACTCCAATGCTCATTTGCTTTCTATTCCTCTTGGTAAACCTCCACACTTTGATGGAGAGGACTACGCTTTTTGGAGTCACAAAATGCGTAGTCACTTATTTTCTCTCCATCCTAGTATATGGGAGATAGTAGAAAATGGAATGCAATTTGATAGTACGGATAACCCTGTATTCATTAATGAACAAATTCATAAGAATGCACAAGCTACCACTGTTTTGTTAGCATCATTGTGCAGGGATGAATCAACAAGGTGAGCGGCTTGGACAACGCCAAGCAAATATGGGACACCCTCAAGATATCGCATGAGGGGAACGACGCCACCATGATCACCAAAATGGTGTTGGTGGAAGGCGAGCTAGGAAGGTTTGCCATGATCAGGGGAGAGGAGCCAACCCAAAAGTACAACAGGCTCAAGACCCTGGTCAACAAGATCAGGAGCTATGGAATCACGAGATGGACGGACCACGACGTCGTCCGACTTATGCTCAGGTCTTTCACTGTTATTGACCCTCATCTTGTGAACCTCATTCGTGAGAATCCCAGGTACATAAACATGACGCCCGAGGAGATGCTCGAAAAGTTTGTGAGCAGGCGTATGATGGTCAAGGAAGCAAGATATGTTGATGATGCATTGAATGGCCCAATGCCCATCTAGGAGCCCTAGCTCGTTGCACTCAAGGCAACAAGCAGCAGCAGGGAGGCGCTACCTAGCAAGGTGGCACAAGTTGAGGCTACCGGGCTAAACGTAGATGAGATGGCCCTCATCATCAAGCGCTTCAAGACCGCGCTAAAAGGACGCAAGGAGCATCCCAACAAGAGCAAAGCAAAGGGAAAGCGCTCCTATTTTAAATGCGGTAAGACTGGTCATTTTATAGCAAATTGTCCCGATAATGCTAATGACCAGGAACAAGAAAAGAGCGGGAAGAGGGAGAAGAAGAAGGCCTACAAGAAGGCGAAGGGCGAGGTGCACCTTGGCAAAGAATGGGATTTGGATTGCTCTTCTTCTGACTCCGACGACGAAGGACTCGCCGCCTCGGCCTTCAACAAGTCGTCTCTCTTCCCCAACGAGCGTCATACTTGCCTCATGGCAAAGAGAAAAAGGTAAGCGCTCGAGATACACCTAAGTATACTTCATCATCACTAGAGTCAAGTGATGATGACTCTAGTGATGATGAAGTAGATTACACAAGCTTATTCAAAGGTTTAGATAGAACTAAAGTAGATAAAATCAATGAATTGATTGATGCTTTAAATGAAAAGAATAGACTCTTAGAAAAGCAAGAGGATATTTTGTATGAAGATCATGATAAGTTTGTTAGTGTACAAAAATCTCTTGCTTTAGAGATTAAAAGGAATGAAATGTTGTCCTCTGAATTATCTGCTTATCATGAAACTGTGTCTAATTTAAAGAGCGTTAATGATGATTTAAATGCTAAGTTAGAAGAAGCAAATAAGTCTAGTTCATATGTAGAGCATGTTAGTATTTGTAATAGATGTAAGGATTTTGATGTTGATGCTTGTGTTGAACACCTTACATCAATTACTAAATTAAATAATGAGGTGGCAAGTCTTAATGCTCAACTTAAGACTTGCAAAACAGATTTTGATAAGTTGAAATTTGCTAGGGATGCCTTCACCGTTGGTAGACATCCCTCAATTAAGGATGGACTTGTCTTTCGAAAGGAAGCCAAGAACTTAACAAGCCAAAGGGCTCCCATTCCCAACAAGGAGAAAGGGAAGGCCCCTATGGCTAGTAGTAATCAAAAGAATCATGCTTTCATGTATAATGATAGAAAATTTTCTAGAAATTCTCATTATAATAGGAGTTACAATGCTTTTGATTCTCATGCTATGATTGCTTCAAGTTCTAATTGTAATGGTAGGCCTAGGAGAAATTTTGTGTCTCATGCTCCTAGGAAAATGTGTAATAAACCTACCACTGTCGTTCATGCTTGCAACCCTACGTATGTACTTTCATGTAAAAATAAAAAAGTGGTTGCTAGAAAGTTGGGGTCCAAATGTAAGGGAGACAAGACTTGTATTTGGGTCCCAAAAGCTATTGTAACTAACCTTGTAGGACCCAACAAGAGTTGGGTACCTAAAACACAAGCCTAATTTGCCTTGCAGGTTTATGCATCCGGGGGCTCAAGCTGGATTATCGACAGCGGATGCACAAACCACATGACGGGGGAGAAGAAGATGTTCACCTCCTACGTCAAGAATAAAGAGTCCCAAGATTCGATCATCTTTGGAGATGGGAACCAAGGCAAGGTTAAAGGACTAGGAAAGATAGCCATTTCATCCGAGCATTCCATATCCAATGTGTTCTTAGTTGAATCGCTCGGATACAACTTATTGTTTGTTAGTCAACTATGTAATATGGGTTATAATTGTCTATTTACCAATGCAGATGTGTCTGTCTTTAGAAGGAGTGATGGTTCATTAGCTTTTAAGGGTGTACTAGACGACAAACTCTACTTAGTTGATTTTTCGAAAGAGGAGGCCGATCTAGATGCATGCTTAATTGCTAAGACTAGCATGGGCTGGTTGTGGCACCGCCGTCTAGCACATGTTGGAATGAAGAACCTTCATAAACTTCTAAAGGGAGAACATGTGTTAGGTCTAACCAATGTATTTTTCGAAAAAGATAGACCTTGTGCAGCCTGTCAAGCAGGTAAACAGGTGGAAAGCACTCATCACAGCAAGAATGTGATGACCACATCAAGACCTCTGGAGCTACTTCATATGGACCTCTTCAAACCCGTCGCCTACCTCAGCATCGGGGGAAGTAAGTATGGTCTTGTTATTGTTGATGATTTTTCCCGCTTCACTTGGGTATTCTTTTTGCAGGATAAATCAAAAACCCAAGGGACCCTAAAGCGCTTTCTAAGGAGAGCTCAAAACGAATTTGAGCTCAAGGTAAAAAAGATAAGAAGCGACAACGGGTCCAAGTTCAAGAACTTACAAGTGGAGGAGTACCTTGAGGAGGAAGGAATCAAGCACGAGTTCTCTGCTCCCTACACACCACAGCAAAACGGTGTGGTAGAGAGGAAGAACAGGACGCTTATCGACTTGGCGAGGACGATGCTTGGAGAATTCAAGACACCCGAGCAGTTTTGGTCAGAAGCTGTGAACACAGCTTGCCACGCAATAAACCGGGTCTACCTTCATCGCCTCCTCAAGAAGACCTCGTATGAACTTCTAACCGGTAACAAACCCAACGTTTCATACTTTCATGTATTTGGGAGTAAATGTTATATTCTAGTAAAGAAAGGTAGAAATTCCAAATTTGCTCCCAAAGCTGTAGAAGGGTTTTTGCTAGGTTATGACTCAAATACAAAGGCATATAGAGTCTTCAACAAATCATCGGGTTTGGTTGAAGTCTCTAGCGACGTTGTATTTGATGAAACTAATGGTTCTCCAAGAGAGCAAGTTGATCTTGATGATGTAGATGAAAATGACATTCCATCGGCCGCAATTCACACCATGGCAATTGGAGATGTGCGACCATAGGAACACCAAGAGCAAGATCAACCTTCTTCCTCAACGATGGTGCATCCCCAACTCAAGATGATGAACAGGTTCCTCAAGAGGAGGCGCGTAATCAAGGGGGAGCACAAGAAGAACCAGCTTTGGAGGAAGAAGCACCACGGGCCCCTCCAACTCAAGTCCGAGCGACGATTCAAAGGAATTATCCCGTCGACCAGATTTTGGGTGATATAAGTAAGGGAGTAACTACTCGCTCAAGACTAGCTAACTTTTGTGAGCATTACTCATTTGTCTCTTCTATTGAGCCTTTTAGGGTAGAAGAGGCCTTACAAGATCCGGACTGGATGTTGGCCATGCAGGAAGAGCTCAACAACTTCAAAAGAAATGAAGTTTGGAGCCTGGTGCCACGTTCCAAGCAAAACGTTGTGGGAACCAAGTGGGTGTTCCACAGCAAGCAAGACGAGCACGAGGTGGTGACACGAAACAAGGCTCGACTTGTGGCAAAAGGTTATGCCCAAGTCGCAGTTTTGGATTTCGAGGAGACTTTTGCTCCTGTGGCTAGGCTAGAGTCTATTCGCATTCTATTAGCCTATGCTGCTCACCACTCTTTCAGGTTGTTCCAAATGGATGTGAAGAGCGCTTTCCTCAACGGGCCAATCAAGGAGGAGGTGTACGTGGAGCAACCCCCTGGCTTTGAGGATTAACAATACCCTGACCATGTGTGTAAGCTCTCTAAGGCGCTCTATGGACTTAAGCAAGCCCCAAGAGCATGGTATGAATGCCTTAGAGATTTCCTAATTGCTAATTCTTTCAAGGTTGGGAAAGCCGATCAACTCTTTTCACTAAGACTTGTGATGGTGACCTATTTGTGTGCCAAATTTATGTTGATGACATAATATTTGGTTCTACTAACCAAAAGTCTTGTGAGGAGTTTAGCAGGGTGATGACACAAAAATTTGAGATGTCAATGATGGGCAAGTTGAACTACTTCCTTGGGTTCCAAGTGAAGCAACTCAAGGACGGCACCTTCATCTCACAAATGAAGTACACGCAAGACCTTCTCAAGCGGTTTGGGATGAAGGACGCCAAGCCCACGAAGACACCAATGGGCACCGACAGACATGTCAACCTCAACAAAGGAGGTAAGTCCGTTGATCAAAAGGCATACCGGTCTATGATAGGTTCCTTGCTTTATTTATGTGCTAGTAGACCGGATAGTATGCTTAGCGTTTTCATGTGTGCTAGATATCAATCCGACCCAAGGGAATGTCACCTTGTGGCCGTTAAGCGGATTCTTAGATATTTAGTCGCTACACCTTGCTTCGGGATCTGGTATCCAAAGGGGTCTACCTTTGACTTGATTGGATATTCAGACTCCGATTATGCTGGGTGCAAGGTTGATAGGAAGAGTACATCAGGGACGTGCCAATTCCTAGGAAGGTCCCTGGTGTCATGGAGCTCAAAGAAACAAACTTCCGTTGCCCTATCCACCGCTGAGGCCGAGTATATTGCCGCAGGACAGTGTTGCGCGCAACTACTTTGGATGAGGCAAACCCTCCTGGACTTTGGCTACAATCTGAGCAATGTCCCACTCCTATGTGACAATGAGAGTGCAATCCGCATGGCGGAAAATCCTGTTGAACACAGCCGCACTAAGCACATAGACATCCGGCATCATTTCCTGAGAGACCACCAGCAAAAGGGGGATATCGAGGTGTACCATATTAACACCGAAAACCAGCTAGCCGATACCTTCACCAAGCCTTTAGATGAAAAAAGGTTTTGCAGGTTGCGTAGTGAGCTAAATGTCTTAGATTCACGTAACTTGGATTGATCTATAGCATACATGTGTTTTGTGCCTTTGATCATGTAATTTATGCATTTAAGTCTATTTTGTTCATTTGTGGTGCTCAAGTTGTACACATGATCCCCGGACCTCACAAGTCCATTTGCAAGTGATGCACTTATTTAGGGGGAGGCATGCTACAACTTGACCCTTTGAGACTAACCTTGTGTTTGAGTTTACTTGTTTTAGTCTCAAAAGTGAATTGAAAGGGAAAGGTGAACTTGGACCATGCAAAGACTTCCACTGCACTCCGGTATTAACTCCAAGTTCATATCTATGCTCATATTGCCTTTTTGCTCGTAATTGACAATTTTGGTGAGGCAATGGGGTTAAAGGGCCAAGAATGATCCCGTTTTGGTGCTTAATGCCAAAGGAGGAGAAATTAAGGCCAAAGCAAATGGATCAGCTACCACTTGTGAAATTTTGAAAAGAGTAGAATTAGAACTTTTTGATTTGTCAAAATACTCTTATTGTCTCTTATTGTCAAAAGTTGGTCTCTTGTGGGGAGAATGTTTGATTATGGGAAAAGGGGGGAGTTTTTGGCTCTTGATCAATTTTTCCATTGGAATATCTCTCTTTGTGCCTAAACAAGCGTGTTTGACTTAGAGATAGGAAAATGAATTTAATTTGCAAAAACAAACCAAATGGTGGCAAAGTATGATCCAGATATGCCAAATTAGAGTCAAAAACAATTTGGTTCTCTTTTGCATTGATATTGCACTTCTTTTGGTTGCTTTTGGATGTGTTGGCATCAATCACCAAAAAGGGGGAGATTGAAAGGGAAATGTGCCCTTGGGCCATTTCTAAAGTGTTTTGGTGATTAAGTGCCCAACACATATTCTCTAAGTGTTAAATTGTGCCAAGGATTTAAGAAGTGCAAATCATGTAACAAGGTATGTTTCTAGACTTAGTATATTGATTTGGGTACTAACATATTGTATCTAAGTGCTAGAAACAGGAGAAAATGGTTTGGATAAGAGTTGGCTGTGTACAGCCAACTGCTGCTCGGTCTGGGTGCACCGGACTGTCCGGTGGTGCACCGGACAGTGTCCGGTGCGCCAGGCCAGCCTCTGGTGAACAGGCCACTCTCGGGACTCGACGGCGGCGTACGGCTATAATTCACCGGACTGTCCGGTGAGTCGTCCGCGGCGAAGTCGTCGCTCTCGGGAAACGTTCAACGGCGTACGGCTAAAATTCACCGGACTGTCCGGTGGCGCACCGGACGGTCTGGTGAGCCAACGGTCGACGGCGCCAACGGTCGGCCACGCAATCTTCGCGTAACGCGTGGACGCGCCAACGGTCGGCAGGGGGCACCGGACTATCCGGTGTGCACTGGACAGTGTCCGGTGTGCCAACTGCCATGAATCTGCAACGGTCGGATGCGCTAGAAAAGGAAGGAGATCGCGCACCGGACAGCTACAGTGACTGTCCGGTGGCGCACCGGACTGTCTGGTGCGCCACCCAACAGAAGGCAAGATTAGCCTTCCAAAATTGCCTCCAATGGCTCCTAGCTGCCTTGGGGCTATAAAAGGGACCCCTAGGCGCATGGAGGAGTCACCTAAGCATACTCTAAGCATTCTAAGTCTTCCACACTCCGTCTCCGCACACTTGATCGACTGTGTTAGTGATTTAAGCTCCGTTCTAGCTGTGAACTCGTTGTGCTTCATTTTGAGCTCAAGTCTTGGCTTGTGTGCGTGTGTATTGCTGCGGATTTGTGTGTGTTGCTTCCCACCCTTACTCTTGTGCTTTCACCGTGATCTTTGTTGTAAGGGCGAGACACTCCAACTTGTGGAGATTCCTCGCAAACGGGAAAAAGAGATAAGCAAAGAAAAGACATGGTATTCAAGTTGATCATTGGATCACTTAAAAGGGGTTGAGTGCAACCCTCATCCATTGGGACGCCACAACATGGAGGTAGGTGTGATGGAACCTCCCAAGTCATTAGGCCCACCTACAGTTGTCCTTGTCCAACGGACCTCAAACAACCCTGCAGGTGCCCCTGAATAACTTGACAAGTTTGGTATATGCTTTTCTTACCTTTCCCAAGAGCGTTTCACCCGTCACGCAGACATTACAAGTGTCGGAGAAACAAAAATGCGGAAGCAATTACATTAACTTACCTTTATTGAAAAGTAAGATAGAGTTATAATATTACAGACCAGAAATATAATATATGAGTGCTGAGTATTATTATTACAAACCATGGGAGGCAAAAACCCCTCCTGGTAAGTATTAAACAAAAGTTTTATGGAGGATCCTTTCCTCCCATAGCTTTACTCCTGGTGCTCTTCATTAGGTACCACCTTTGAACAGAAGCAACAAAAGTTGGTTGCTTCCTCACCTAAAAACAACATGGGACAAAGCCCTGAGTATGGAATTACTCAGCAAGTCTTACCCGACTAAAGAAAAGACTCTCAAGGGTATGCTGGCTAGAGGGAGTCAAGGTAAGGCTTCTCAATAATCAATGACTCTGTTTGCAGAAATGCTTACTAAGAGTGGATCCTTAAAAAATCCAGTTTTATTTGTTAGGTTAAGTAAAATTACCTGCAACTAGGGTTCTCTCTATCATAGTTCAATCACTTGACCTGCACTAGCCAACTTTCTTAACAACCCTTCATCTTTACTGGATTGCTACGTGTAAGTCAGTGACAAAGTCTTCATAACCGCGAAGTTACGGCGATCCGAATCGATTATACTCAGCTGAGGATCTCCAATCACACGACATATGTAGCACTTAACCCTTGCATATGTCAACTCGCCACCGGGGTTCTTAAGACTAGATCAGGTTCATGCCAACCGAGAGCACAGATACACCACTGTCCAGCCTCTTGCCACGGAGGGTACACGCTACTCTCGCCATCTCTCCACTCCCATTGCATGGTATCTTATTCTGGTATTAGTCTGCCCGAGGCAAAGCTTACCCATGACGAGGCATGTGACTAGTTAAAGGGTCCTCGATCAACAGGCCTACATCGAGACGGTCCTTAATCGACTCAGACGGAGACACTACATCGAGACTCTCTTCTCGTGCAAGTCACTTGCCCGGTCTTAGCTTAATCATTTCAACCCCAAAGTTTGGTACCTGGCAGAGGTACATCTTTTCCGATGTTGAACCCATCATGGCCATGATGGATCCACCATCAAGTTTTATTTTCGAAAATAACCCACCCACTTTGCAACATCATCTTTGGGAAAACAAAACATTTTGTTTTTCTAAAGCAAAGCTAAGCATAAGAAAATCTTTTGTAAAATAGGGATTAGGAAATAATCCAAGGAAGGAGATGCAGCAAGAGTTTAGCACATAACTCCTATCACCTAATGCATCAAGTAAGTGAGAAAGATTTTAAAAGAACAAGGAGGGTGGCAAATGCACCGGGGCTTGCCTTGTTTTACTGGTGAATCAGGCTCAGATCCGCAGATATCAAAATAAAAGCAGTTGCCTGCCTGATGTTCCTCAGGTGGTGGTGGTGAAGTCTTCTCTTCTTCTACTTCTTCTTTGTTTTCTAAATATAACCATACATAAAAATGAATGCCCATGTAATGCTCATGAGAGTGCAAAGATAATAAAAGTTTATTATCTAAAGTCTTGAATACAATTTTCCTTCACGGATCTCCGAGAACTTAGGGTTTCTGGGGTTAACACTGAAGTTCACACGGCATGGGGTAGGGTTTTTGGGTTCTAAGTATCAAACATGGCCCAAATCATATCAAATTCTACCCAAAGCTTCTAAATAATATATATGGGTCATCCAAAAAGTTTGGGGATTTTTGGAATCATTATCTATTTTATAAAAATCCAAAAACAAGATTTTAGCATGTTTTAAATACACTATAATTTCTTATTTGGTTTAAAAATCCTAAAATTATTTTTATTAAATTCTATAGGAAATTAAAAACCTAGCAAAATTGGTTTGGTATTTTTAGGATTTTTCTATAATTTTCTAGAATTGTTTTAACTCTGGTAGAAAAAGAAAAAAGAAAACAATAAATAGTCTTGGACCTAATCTAGCCCAATCGGCCCAGTCTGAACAGGAAACGGGGACGCGCCGACGCGCGTGCGCGCCCGCGTTGGTAGGTTTGCACCGAGGCCCCTGCTGTTTTGAATATCCGTTAAGAACCCTTAGTTACTATTCAACGTCTCACTGACATTCGTAGAAAAGCCCCTGCACTTCTAATTCTTCACCGCGCCAGGACCACGACGTCGCATGGTGGAGCTTCGAACACCGGTGAGGTTAGACTGGCCGGATGACGCAAAGACTGGTGCTCCCGAGCGACAGACACCGGATTAGACTTCTCCTGCGCATTTCCCCTCAATCAATTTTACCAATGGGGCTTTGAATCAACCAGTTCATAGCGACAGTGCGGATGGTCTAATGGATCAATGCGTTCCGGATAACCGAAGGCATGGCTGACCAAATTGAAGCTTGGGTAAGCTTCACGGACTCACCAGGGTTTACGTACACGCTAGAATTTGGGCTAGGCAAGAGTAGAAAAGCGGGTCGACAGAGAGGTCGTCGCAGCGGCGTTCTACGGAGCAGAGGGGTGTTTCGGTGATGAGACTCAGGTAAACTCCAATTAGCCAGTTCCGAGAGCAACAGGGGCTAAAAACAAGCAAGAACATGAATCAATTGGGTATGCACTAACCCGAGGAGTGCTGGCCACGGAAGAGTTCTTCACGGCTGTGAAGAGCTGGGCGGAATGGTTTTGCGGGCGGTGGGAGTTCTTCTGGTGCAATTGAGTCAATTGCTCAAGAGCTTGTGTGCATGATGCAGTGAAGAAGTAGGATCCGGGCTCAATTTATAGGCTACTGGCTGGAGATGGATGAGATTCACCGAGCTATGACCGCGCTGGCGAGCTCACCCGCGCGGCAGAGCCACGGCGAAAGTACGGTGGCCGCCGATTAACCGGGTAACGCCACCTCCCCGCTTTAATGCCACGTTGCAGAAGTCCTTCACCGTGGCCGCCGACCCATCCCCGACCGCGGTGGCGTTCTTATCGCCGGCGAGATCTTTTCTGATGAACAGTGCCCAGACTCAGTTAAAATTTGCCTGACTGCCCATCTTCGGATCAAAATTTCTCCAAATTTCACATGGTACCAAGCCCAAACACCTATAGCAAAGTTGTTCCTCTACAATGGCTCTGCAACTTTGCTATATCGACCCAGGGCAAATTCTTTGAATTTCTCGATCTGCAGAGCTCCAAATTTGCTTCGATCAACGGTTTTTAGACTTAACTATATGGTCACAAAAGTGGTGTTTTTGCAAATAGGCCCAAAACCTAGGGTTTAAGTTGCAAATCTTCATAATTGTGAACCATATGACTTAAGACACCTTATATTCATGGTTTTTGCACTTTAGTCTAAAAGTACACTAATTTTGCACTTAGCCCCCTAGGGTTTAGGTTTAGGGCTTTCTAGGGTTCTTTTTGGAGTTTTTGATACTTCTAGGGTTTGGATATCCCATAAGTCTATTCAAGGTGATACTTTATGATCAATTCTAATAAGTTTTGAAGTTTTCTTTTGTTTAAGCCTTGTTTGTTCTATTACACCCAATCTAGGGTTAAGTTCCCTACTCTAGGGTTTTATTTGCAAAAGGTCATATCAATACAACTTGTTTGAATTTTTTTTTGCCTAGTGAATGCACACTAGGTGTGACAAACACATGATATGCCCATGCTTATGATGTTATGCTCAAGTTTTAGTGACAGTAACACCAGGGGTGTTACATCCTTCCCCCCATAAAAGAATCTCGTCCCGAGATTAAAAGTCCTAGGGCAAGTAATGGAAAAGGAAATGCTTCACTCTTTTATTTCCTTATTCTTGGTACGAGGCAGGGGTGGTTTGGGGCACACTCCTTTATTATAACAATTGTATACACTTTACAAATTACATGAGGCTAAAAAGCCTGGGAAATTCTTTTCTAAAAAGTCTCGGGTTTCCCATGTAGCCTCATCTGAATGTTGGTTCCACTGTATCTTATAAAATTTGAGAGTTCTTCTTTGGGTAATTCTGTCCTTTTGATCCAAGACTCGAATAGGATGCTCCGAATATGTCAAGTCTGGTTCTAGGGAAACATCACTTCCATAGTTCAATCGAGAACTCGAAGACACTTCTTCAATTGCGATACGTGGAACACATTATGTACAGCAAACAAGGTTTCGGGTAGCTGGAGTCGGTATGCCACTGGTCTATATCTTTCAAGGATAAGAAAAGGGCCAATGTATCGAGGTGCAAGCTTCCCTTTTATCCCGAAACGTGTTATACCCTTTATTGGGGAAACTTTCAAATAGACATAATCTCCCACTAGAAAATACAAGGGCATCCGTCGTTTGTTTGCATAGTTCTTCTGTCGAGCATGAGCTTTCTTTAAATTATGAATTATTCACCAAACTTTTTCTTCGGTATCTTTTACCATATCTGGCATGAAGAAACTTCTTTCACCTGGTTTAGACCAATTTAGCAGAGTACGACACCATCGCCCATATAAAGCTTCAAAGGGTGCCATCTTAATGCTTTCTTGATAGCTATTATTATATGAGAATTCCGTTAATGGTAAACAATCATCCCATTTCTGTGGGAATTCCAGAACACAAGCTCGTAGCATATCTTCCAGTATTTGATTTACCCTCTCAGTTTGACCACTGGTTTGAGGATGATAGGCCGAACTCTGGAGCAATCTAGTACCCAAAGACTTGTGAAGTTCTTCCCAGAATTTGGACACAAATTGAGGTCCACGATCCGACACTATAGTCTTCGGAATACTATGCAAACTGAGAATACGAGCAATGTATAATTGGGCATACACAGCAACTGGGTGATCTGTCTTGATTGGCAGAAAATAAGCAGTTTTCGTTAGCCGATCAATTATAACCCAAATAGAGTCATACCCTTTTGCTGTTCTGGGCAATCCCACAATGAAGTCCATACTTATATCTTCCCATTTCCATGTAGGGATAGGTAAGGATTGTAATGGACCCGTAGTCTTCATATGTATGGCTTTGACATGTTTGCAAGTGTCACACCTTGCCACATAGCGTGCAATTTCAATCTTCATCTTTGTCCACCAATAATGCTATCTTATATCATGATACATCTTAGTGCTTCTGGGATGAATAGAATAGCAACTAAGATGTGCTTCATCCAAAATTTGTTGGCGAATTTCTTCATCCTTTGGCACAACTATGCGGTTGTTGAACCATACAATGCCTTGATCGTCTTTTCTGAAACATTTGGCTCTTCCGGCCTCTATTTTCTCACGGATGTGCTTCATACCCTCATTATCCTTTTGAGCATCCATTATCTGTTGTAAAAGGACTTACTCAAGCTATAGTTGATTTAAGGTTCCATGTTGGATCATTCCCAGGTTTAACTTCTCCATCTCCTGGCATAGGGTAATGTTAGAGATCTTCATGGTAAGACAGTGACAGGAAACCTTGCGGCTGAGTGCATCTGCCACTACATTAGCCTTGCCTGGTTGATAATGAATTTCCAATTCATAGTCCTTAATAAGCTCGAGCCATCGCCTTTATCTCATGTTCAACTCTAACTGGGTGAAGATATACTTCAGGCTTTTATGATCTGTATAGATGTGACAGATATTCCCCAACAGATAATGATGCCAGATTTTTAGGGCATGAACCACTGCAGCTAACTCCAGATCATGAGTGGGATAGTGTTCCTCATGTCGGCGCAACTGCCTTGAAGCATAAGCTATTACTCGGCCTTCTTGCATTAAAACATAGCCGAGACCACTGCCTGATGCGACACAATACACATCAAAGGGCTTCTCAATATCCAGTTGAGCCAATACCAGAGCAGTGGTTAATAATACCTTTAGTTGCTCAAAGGCTTCATTACACTTCAAAGACCAAATAAATTTAGTATCATTCTTTAATAAACTTGTGATTGGTTCACAAGCTTGGAAAAATCTGGTATGAATCGGCGGTAATAGCTAGCTAGTCCCAAAAAACTTCGGACTTGGTGTATAGTGGTTGGGGGTTTCCACTCCAAAATATCCTTGACTTTGCTGGGATCCACCGCAATCCCCTTGGCAGATAATACATGTCCCAGAAATTGGATTTCTTCTAGCTAGAATGCGCACTTACTGAACTTAGCATACAATTGGTGTTCTCTTAAGCGCGTCAACACGATCCGTAAATGTCGAGCATGCTCCTCTTCATTCTTGGAATATATTAAGATATCATCAATGAATACCACCACAAACTTATCTAGCTCGGGCATGAATACCGAGTTCATAAAATAGGTGAAGTGGGCAGGAGCATTTGTCAGTTCGAAAGACATAACCAGATATTCAAATAAACCATACTGCATAGTGAATGCGGTCTTGGGTATATCTTCGGGTCAGATACGGATCTGATGATAGCCCGATCTAAGGTCAATCTTGGAGAAGACCCTCACTCCAGTTAGTTGATCAAATAGAATGTCAATCCATGGAAGAGGGTACTTATTTTTGATAGTAACCTCATTAAGGGGTCGATAATCCACGCACATTCGTAGTGTTTGATCCTTCTTAACGAAGATGGCTGGACAACCCCATGGTGACGAGCTTGGCCGGATGAATCCCTTCTCTAGTAGATCTTGCAATTGGGTCTTGAGTTCTGCCAACTCATTTGGAGGCATTTGGTACGATCTTCTGGAAATGGGAGCCGTACCGGGCTTCAACTCAATTACAAATTCTACATCTCTTTCTGGTGGCAATCCAGGCAAATCTTCTGGAAAGACGTCCGGGAACTCGCATACTACCGGAATATCTTTGATCTCCGGTATGATGGCTTCATATATTCTGCCAAATGGTTTAACTGGAATGGCTATGGGGATAGACAAAAGAACTTCTTCTTGGTTATGACTCAACCTGATGGTTCTCCGATCAGTGTTGACGATTGCTTTATGCTGGGCCAACCAATTCATGCCCAAAATTACATCTATGTCTTGGCCTTTTAGAACAATCATATTAGTAGGAAAGTCCCGTCCAGCCAATGTTATAGGCACTTGGAAAGCCACTTCTTTAGTAAATATTTGTCCCCCAGGCGAATGAATTTTAAACCCTTCCCTTGATTCATGGTATGAAATGCAATATTGCTCCACAAATCTTTTGCTTATGAACGTATGCAAAGCGCCAGAATCAAAAAGAATAATTGAAGGGTGATTGGCCACTAGAAACATACCCATCATAACCAGTTCGCCATCCGGTGTTGTAGCCACTTGAGTATAATAAATTCGTCCCGTCTTCCTTGTATTTTTGCCCATGGTATTGGTTGCCGCATTTCTCTTCCCTTGCACGGAATTCCCAGAACTTTGCCGATTACTTGAGCGATTCTGCTTCTAATATGGACAGTCCTTGATAAAGTTTTCGGACTTTCCACAGTTGAAATAGCCAGTTGAAGAGCTAGGGAGGGCAGGGAAACGAGTGCCAGGGGCACCCGGCTGACTTGTTGGAGTGGGGGCAGTGGCGGGGCGAATAAAGACCGGTTGCTTAAAAGGGTAGGAGGGTGGACGTGGGGAAGAGCGATTCGGATTGAAAGGTCAGATTACCAACCTTTGTCTTTTCTCGGGGCCCTGATTGGGCCGGTCGCCTCCATAACCCTTGGATTTTCCGGAACCTGCATATTTAGCCTCGACTGCCAGTGCAGTACTGACAGCCCTTTCGTAAGTAAGGTCGATGCAGGTGGCCATCTTTCTTTGCATTCGATCATTTAGGCCTCTCATGAAGCAATTCCTTTTCTTCAAATCTGTGTTGACTTGATCGATTGCATATTGGGATAAGTGATTAAATTTATTGAGATACTTGTTAATAGTATCCCCGCCTTGTTTCAACTTCATGAACTCCTACTGCTTCATGTGGAGCACCCCTTCAGGTATATAGTGCTCGTGGAAAGCCAACTTGAACTCATCCCAAGTTATTTGATGACCAGCCGGTTGAACGGCTACAAAATTTCCCAACCACGTACTAGCAGGGCCGCGCAATTGTTGTGCTGCGAATAGGGGCTTTTGAACCTCTAAACACCAGAGGAGCCCGAACTTCTGTTCAATGACGCAGATCCATTCATCCACTTCTAGAGGGTCCTCTGCTTTGACAAACAATGGAGGGTGTGTCTCGGAGAAATCCAGATAGGATGTTTCACGGGGGCCTTGCGGATACGCCCACCCGCCTTGTTGTTGTAACTGTTGACTCGCCATCTCCCGCAGGAAGCGGGTATTGTCGGTCGTAGCGTTAACCAGGGCAGTGATAGCCTCGGCTAACGTGGGAGGTACTGGAGGTGGGTTCGGTGTTGCTTCCCTCCCACTAGAGGTCCCTACTCCATCCTGAGAACGAGTCTTGGAAGGCATCTGAGGCAACAAGCATTGAAAAGAAAATAATATGCCAAAGAAAACCATACATTTTACATTACTAAAAAGGGTAATGTTACAGACTCAAATGTTACAACAGGATTACATTACCTATTATACATTATTACTACTTCTACACTATACTACTCTTGCTTCTTGTCACTCTTAGTAGCCTCGCTGTCGGGAGTAGGAGACCATTCATCTACCAACTTCATGGAGGGAGGAGGCCTGAACAAGTCTAGTTCACCATTGAATGCTTCTCCCGCTACTCCAGAAGGTCCGGCTTCCATCCCGACAGGATCCGCAGATACGTTGGGGTGTAGTTGTGAATACAATACATGAACTTCTTCATGTAGAGTATTGCAATAAACCTACAAGTTATCCATGGCTGAGCTAAGCTCCTCCACGCGGGCTCGAGCTTTTGCCTCCTTAGCCCAGGCAAGCGAATGAGAGTTAACTGCCCAGTCGAGCGCTAGATCTCGTTCCGCGAGCTGATCTTGCAGGTAGCGGATGTCTGCTCTTAATTCGTTTATTCTTTCGCCATCCATGACCCATATGTCGTTCCTGCGATGGAGTTCTGTTCGAAGCTGATCCACTTGGGCTTCCAGATCCCCAATTGGATTGTCGCTACCACTACTGTTATCTTCATGTCGTGGGGCAAGTTGATGACAGGGTACACCAATCGGTCCGGTAGACTTGCGCGCGGTCTTTCTCGTGCGCGGCGGCATTTCTTAAGGGGTAAATATTATTAGCATAGTTTTTAGCATGACGCATGTGTAATTATAGAATCAACCTTAGTTGATTCACACCTTCTATATATTGCACTCTATATCTAGTCTTTCAAATAAGTTCCTCAGAAAGAAGCTAGATAAGAAAGAAGAAAATTTTCTAGGTAAGTCTTAGAAAATTCTTTTTGAAAATGCCTCATAACCTCTGTAGAGATGGGCTTCGCTCCGATACCAGCTGTGACGGAACCTCCCAAGTCATTAGGCCCACCTACAGTTGTCCTTGTCCAACGGACCTCAGACAACCCTGCAGGTGCCCCTGAATCACTTGACAAGTTCGGTATCTGCTTTTCTTACCTTTCCCAAGAGCGTTTCACCCGTCACGCAGACATTACAAGTGTCGGAGATACAAAAATGCGGAAGCAATTACATTAACTTACCTTTATTGAAAAGTAAGATAGAGTTATAATATTACAGACCAGAAATATAATATATGAGTGTTGAGTATTATTATTACAAACCATGGGAGGCAAAAAACCCTCCTGATAAGTATTAAACAAAAGTTTTATGGAGGATCCTTTCCTCCCATAGATTTACTCCTGGTGCTCTTCCTTAGGTACCACCTTTGAATAGAAGCAACAAAAGTTGGTTGCTTCCTCACCTAAAAACAACATGGGACAAAGCCCTGAGTATGGAATTACTCAGCAAGTCTTACCCGACTAAAGAATAGACTCTCAAGGGTATGCTGGCTAGAGGGAGTCAAGGTAAGGCTTCTCAATAATCAATGACTCTGTTTGCAGAAATGCTTACTAAGAGTGGATCCTTAAAAAATCCAGTTTTATTTGTCAGGTTAAGTAAAATTACCTGCAACTAGGGTTCTCTCTATCCTAGTTCAATCACTTGACCTGCACTAGCCAACTTTCTTAACAGCCCTTCATCTTTACTGGATTGCTACGTGTAAGTCAGTGACCAAGTCTTCATAACCGCGAAGTTACAGTGATCCGAATCAATTATACTCAGCTAAGAATCTCCAATCACACAACATATGTAGCACTTAACCCTTGCATATGTCAACTCGCCACCGGGGTTCTTAAGACCAGATCAGGTTCACGCCAATCAAGAGCACAGATACACCACCGTTCAGCCTCTTGCCACGGAGGGTACACGCTACTCTCGCCATCTCTCCACTCCCATTGTGTGGTATCTTATTCTGGTATTAGTCTGCCCGAGGCAAAGCTTACCCATGACGATGCATGTGACCAGTTAAAGGGTCCTCGGTCAGCAGACCTACATCGAGACGGTCCTTAATCGACTCAGACAGAGACAGTACATCGAGACTCTCTTCTCGTGCAAGTCACCCGCCCGATCTCAGCTTAATCATTTCAACCCCAAAGTTTGGTACCTGGCAGAGGTACATCTTTTTCGATGTTGAACCCATCATGGCCATGATGGATCCACCATCAAGTTTTATTTTCAAAAATATCCCACCCACTTTGCAACATCATCTTTGGGAAAACAAAACATTTTGTTTTTCTAAAGCAAAGCTAAGCATAAGAAAATCTTTTGTAAAACAGGGATTAGGAAATAATCCAAGGAAGGAGATGCAGTAAGAGTTTAGCACATAACTCCTATCACCTAATGCATCAAGTAAGTGAGAAAGATTTTAAAAGAACAAGGAGGGTGGCAAATGCACCGGGGCTTGCCTTGTTTTACTGGTGAATCAGGCTCAGATCTGCAGATATCAAAATAAAAGCAGTTGCCTGCCTGATGTTCCTCAGGTGGTGGTGGTGAAGTCTTCTCTTCTTCTACTTCTTCTTTGTTTTCTAAATATAACCATACATAATAATGAGTGCCCATGTAATGCTCATGAGAGTGCAAAGATAATAAAAGTTTATCATCTAAATTCTTGAATACAATTTTCCTTCACGGATCTCCGAGAACTTAGGGTTTCCGGAGTTAACAGTGAAGTTCACAGGGCAGGGGTAGGTTTTTGGGTTCTAAGTATCAAACATGGCCCAAATCATATCAAATTCTACCCAAAGCTTCTAAATAATATATATGGGTCATCCAAAAAGTTTGGGGATTTTTGGAATCATTATCTATTTTCGAAAAATCCAAAAACAAGATTTTATCCTGTTTTAAATACTCTATAATTTCTTATTTGGATTAAAAATCCTAAAATTATTTTTATTAAATTCTATAGGAAATTAAAAACCTAGCAAAATTGGTTTGGTATTTTTAGGATTTTTCTACAATTTTCTAGAATTGTTTTAAATCTGGTCGAAAAAGAAAAAAGAAAAAAATGAATAGTCTTGAACCTAATCTAGCCCAATCGGCCCAGTCTGAACAGGAAACGGGGACGCGCCCTCGCGCCCGCGTTGGTAGGTTTGCACTGAGGCCTCTCCTGTTTTGAATATCCGTTAAGAACCCTTAGTTACTAGTCTCACTGACATTCACAGAAAAGCCCCTGCACTTCTAATTCCTCACCGCGCCAAGACCACGACGTCGCACGGTGGAGCTTCGAACACCGGCGAGGTTAGACTGGCCGGATGACACAAAGACTAGTGCTCCCGAGCGGCAGACACTGGATTGGACTTCTCCCGCGCATTTCCCCTCAATCAATTTTACCAATGGGGCTTTGAATCAACCAGTTCATGGCGACAGTGTGGATGGTCAAATGGATCAATGCGTTCTGGATAACCGAAGGCATGGCTGACCAAATTGAAGCTTGGGTAAGCTTCACGGACTCACCAGGGTTTACGTACACGCTAGAATTTGGGCTAGGCAAGAGTAGAAAAGCGGGTCGACAGAGAGGGTGTCGCGGCGGCGTTCTACGGAGGAGAGGGGTGTTCCGGTGACGAGACTCAGGTAAACTCCAATTGGCCAGTTCTGAGAGCAATAGGGGGCTAAAAACAAGCAAGAACACGAATCAATTGGGTATGCACTAACCCAAGGAGTGCTGGCCACGAAGAGTTCTTCACGGCCGCGAAGAGCTGGGCGAAATGGTTTTGCGGGCGGTGGGAGTTCTTCTGGTGCAATTGAGTCAATTGCTCAAGAGCTTGTGTGTGTGATGCAGTGAAGAAGTAGGATCCGGGCTCAATTTATAGGCTGCTGGCCAGAGATGGATGAGATTCACCGAGCTGTGACCACGCTGGCGAGCTCGCCCGCGCGGCACAGCCACAGCGAAAGTACGGTGGCCGCCGATTAACCGGGTAATGCCAACTCCTGGCTTTAACGCCACGTCGTGGAATTCCTTCACCGTGGCCGCCGACCCATCCCCGACCGCGGTGGCGTTCTTATCGCTGGCGAGATCTTTTCTGATGAACAGTGCCTAGATTCAGTTAAAATTTGCCTGACAGCCCATCTTCGGATCAAAATTTCTCCAAATTTTACATGGTACCAAGCCCAAACACCTATAGCAAAGTTGTTCCTCTACAATGGCTCTGCAACTTTGCTATATCGACCTAGGGCAAATTCTTTGAATTTCTCGATCTGCAAAGCTCCAAAGTTTGCTTCGATCAACGGTTTTTAGACTTAACTATATGGTCACAAAAGTGGTGTTTTTGCAAATAGGCCCAAAACCTAGGGTTTAAGTTGCAAATCTTCATAATTGTGAACCATATGACTTAAGACACCTTATATTCATGGTTTTTGCACTTTAGTCCAAAAGTACACTAATTTTGCACTTAGCCCCCTAGGGTTTAGGTTCAGGGCTTTCTAGGGTTCTTTTTGGAGTTTTTGATACTTCTAGGGTTTGGATATCCCATAAGTCTATTCAAGGTGATACTTTATGATCAATTCTAATAAGTTTTGAAGTTTTCTTTTGTTTAAGCCTTGTTTGTTCTATTACACCCAATCTAGGGTTAAGTTCCCTACTCTAGGGTTTTATTTGCAAAAGGTCATATCAATACAACTTGTTTGAATTTTTTTTGCCTAGTGAATGCACTCTAGGTGTGACAAACACATGATATGCCCATGCTTATGATGTTATGCTCAAGTTTTAGTGACAGTAACACCAGCGGTGTTACAGTAGGCAAGTGTTATACTTGGCCAAACCACGGGATAAACCACTGTGTCTCTTGTGTTGTCTTTCTGTGTGATTATTGTGATTCGCAAGAGCTCGCTCTATAGCCACTTGGTTTTATCATACTAACACTTAACCAAGTTTTGTGGCTATTAGTATTTGATTTTTTTACAGGATCACCTATTCACCCCCCCCACTCTAGGTGCTCTCAGCAGGTACGGGCAGCAATTGTGGCCGGGGAGAAGGTGCGGCGACGGGGCGATGGGCAAGACGGGCGGCAGCTAGGAGAGCGGCGGTGGGGCGGGTACCGACGCGGCTAGGAGAAGGAACGGCGGTGGGGCAGGTACCGGCGGCGGCTGGGGCGGGTGCGGGCAGCGGCCACCGTGGGGGAGAACAGGCGGTGACGGCGGCTGCGAAGAAGAAGATGGGCGACGGCGGCGGTAGAAAGGTAGAAGAAATGAAGATTGAATGCTCGGGAGCGTCCAATAATTAGTAACTCCCGTCGGCTTGAAACATATGCCAACGGGGATTATTAACTCCCGTCGGCCTGGCACATCGGTCGACGAGGATTATTAACTCCCATTGGCCTGGTCAAGCGACCGACAAGGATAATAAATTTGAACGGTCAAGGCACGTCCTAACATTTGTAACTCCTGTCGGTTGGTCCAGAGGCCGACGAGGATTACTTAATTGTCGTCGGCCTGGTCAAGCAACCGACGGGGATTACTTAATTGCCGTCGGCTACCCCACAGCCGACGGGGATTGCTTTATAGCCGTCGCCTTACGACGCAGCCGATGGGGATTATAGTAGCTGACGGGAATCGTAAGTATTCTTGTAGTGGAATAAGACCTCAACGTTATTAGCACATCCACAACCACCATTAAAATTTGAACAGACAACACAATGTAACACCCACTTTGTAAGAAAAATCTAAAAAGAGAAATTTCATTCCTTTATATATTTGTGAGTCATCTATGTGCATCATTTCATGTGGACAACCTACTTAACAAGAATAAATGGGTAACAAAAGACACTCAAATAACTTGTGCATCCTTTGGAGTTTTGTTTGCTTGTGTATTAAAATAATAACAATAATAATGCTAGTAAAAAATAATAACAATGACATGAGATGAAGTTTGAATCCTAAATTGAGAATTAGGGTTGAAATAGAGAAGGAAAGAAAAGAAATGGAAAAGAAAGAGAAAGTATAAAATTTACAGAAAATATATATAAAGATGTATTTTCAAAGTTAGTAATTTTAAGGTTACAATATAATTTGAGGATAAAATTGGCACAAGGTTCGAATTTAAATTTGAATTCAAATTGAATTTAGAAAAGAAGAAAATAGAAACAGAAAAAAGGGAAAGAATAGACCAATTCGGCCACTAGGCCGATTGTGCACCCGGCGGCCCGCTAATTCGCGCTCTCACCCGCATTCGTGGCAGTGCCGACATGTGGGGCCCCTAGGTCAGTCGCTTGGCGCGTTTCTCTCTCAGCGTGTCACCTCCATGTGGGGCTAGCTACGCAGAAGCTCCGCCTACCTTTCCTCAACGAACTGCGCGCATCTCGGGTTGCTGCAACCGCGTGCGATAACGGCCGAACGCAGGGCTCGGCGGGGTCTTCGGTCGACCCAGCTCAGACTCCTCCCGTCCCAAACATAAAACCGGTGTGCAACCAGTGAATCTGGCCTAACCGCATATACCCTAAGAACCATAACCACTGCCTAAAGCCAGAGAGTTGAGAGAACCACGGTCGCCACCATCTTTTCGCCTCAATGCGCTACTCAAGCAATCGCCTAGGCACAGCGGAAGTTGGGGTGGCGGCAATTGGCGTGGAAGTGTACCATGGTGTAAGCAATTGCTCGCCGGAGCCTCTTTTCCGCCGCAACCCCGCAGAGCACCGTGTGCCGACCTCGGCATGACTTTTGCGCTGGTGAGTTCTTATCTATCATGCTCGCCCCGCTTCCAGTGACGTGTAGAGCCATTCATGGGTAGGGTTTGTCCACTGCGACGTCATGCATGTCGCTCATCGGCAAGCGCCGTCATGCGGACTGTGAGCGCCACCGTGCTCAATCCATAGGAGGAAGATGGTGCTAGTATCGTTCGAGTTTGATTGAAGGGTCGGTACATTAAACCGTGACCGTCGTGATTCGATCCAATGACCTGGGTGAACGTTATGCGTGGATGGAGCTGTGTCATGGATTTCGAATCCAACGACAGTGAGTGCGGGTGAAACTGTATCCAGTGCCGATCTAATCTAGCCGTTCGTGACCAATCGGACGGCTGAGGCCAACTTATACCCCTTTAGTTTGCGCAGTTTGCAGAAAGAACCTTATAATTTTAGTGAACCAACCCGCGGTCCACTGGAACTATTCTCTGTGTCTAGGGAAACTTACACCATGCACCCTGTTGTTTTCTGCAACAGACGCCCAGTCCATAGATCTGTGAATTCAATTATTTAATTTTAGAAATTGCTTTATAATACAAAAATAAGTGCTAGGACTTTAATAAATCATTGAAAATTCATATGAACTCCAAATTAACCCATTCCAGTTTCTAAAATTTTGTAATATTATTCTCTATCACTTAGAGTCTCTGTTTTGACATGAAAACAGTAAGAAAATCAATTCCTCACTTAATCCTATTTCAGGCACATAAAACCTTTGGAAATTCATATCTTAAAATCTATAACTCCAAAAATTATGATTCCCATTCCTAGGATTTTATTTTAATGTGTAGATTATTATCATGTATTTTGTTTACATGTTTGGTGTGATGTTAATTTTCTCTATATACTATTTATGTTTGTATTGATGCGAGTAGAAGAGCCTATGACTGAGGATCATGGTGACCAGCAGATAGAAGTAGCTGAGCAGGAGCTTATTGAAGGCAAATTGTTCCCTTGACCACTTTTATACCGAATAATGTTCTTTAATGTCATTTATTCATGCATAGATTAATTTTGATGGGACCCGATAGGTCACCCTAGATTGTTTATCTTTTTACCTTGTTATCCCTGAATCACTTGGGTAGTTTTTGCTATTGCTTTACATGGTTTTGGGATAATCTTTCATTATATCCATGTTCCAATTCTTTTGTTATTCTAATTATGTTAATGTCAAGATCATTAATGTTAATTGGAACATGGAGCTTAACTTGAGAAACACGTGCCACCATAAGGGAGGAATGGGACCCCTTGGCTAACTAATTAGGAAAGCTAGTGGAAGACTACCTTACCCGAAAGGGGCAAGGGCAATAGGGGAGTTGCATGCAAGGAGGTTCTCGGGTTGTTTTTGCTGCGATGGCGGTCAGACGATAAACTGTAGCGAGTTTTCGGAAGCTAGTGGAATTTTGTAAAGGCCTCATAGTTTTGCCCTGCCTCGCTTCCTAGGTAGAGGTGTATGGGAGTCACGATCCCTTAGTAGATGGGTAACATGACTTGTGGGTAAAGGGTACAACCTCTGCAGAGTGTAAAACTGGTATACTAGCCGAGCTCACGGTCATGAGCAGCTCAGGACTCTCACATGATTAATTTATGTAACTTAAATTCAATTTTGTCATTTGCATATGCATGGGATTATTTATTAATTTTGTCCTATTACTTTATTTAAGGTTTGGTATTTACTTACACTTAGTAACTGCTAATAAAATTTTGACCAACTAATTAAAAGCAATGCGCAGCTTTAACCCCTGTTGTTGATTAGGCTTACACATCATATGAACTCCCACCTTTGGTGAGTTCATGCCCACTGGTTCCCCACAACTTGTTGAGCTATGATCATATGTGAGCTCACCCTTGCTGTCTCACACCCCCCACAGGAGAAGAGCAGGTGGTTCAGGAGGAGCCGCAAGGCAAGGAGTTTGATCTGATCTAGGTGGCGTTTCCCCAGTTGACTTAGGCGCTAAGGATGATCCTTAGTTCGTTTTATATTTATCTTTTATTTTGTAATAAGACTTCCGCTATGTAATAAATACTCTGACGTTATTGTGACATTTATCTCTCTACACTCTGTTATTATATATGTTGTCTTCTTTGGCGCATGTATGAGATGCACCCGGCTTTGTCCCATAAAGCCCATGTGTGACAGAAGTGGTATCAGAGGAAATGTTGACTGTAGGACGAAACCTAGATAGAAATGGACAAAACCCTTCACTACTTACCTTACTCTGATTCATTCTATACTTATCTCATCTTGATCTTGTCTCACCTTTTGCTTTTCTACTCTGATTAATCTTACCTTCTCTACTCCGAGACAAGATGGATTTCACACATTGGAATCCTACAACTATGATCTTTATAGGAGATAGGGAACCTAAGACAAAATTTAAAACTATTTTCTCTGTTTACAATGTTGGTTGATTGTTCTGATGATAAATGTCTGATTTGCTTCTTTGATTGATTGAAATATTACATATGGACATCTTAGCATGTACCACCGTAAGGTATTGAGTTAGCTTTAGTAGGTAAAACATTAATCTGCTTAGCTAAGAAATCCTCCAAAGTAACATGATTCGTAACTACCTACCTTGTCTACTATTCCCTCTTACCATATGTTTCTAACTCAGATGGTCAATACCAGGAAGGGTGGTGGAATTGATTACCTCCCAATCTACACACTCGAAGGATATTTAGACAACCCTAGCCATAACCAGTAGATATGGATCCTCCACCACCGCCTCCACCAGCAGGAGTTGACCCACTGGTTGCAGCTCAGATGAGGATGATACAACAAATGGCCGACACTATGGTAGATATGCATGCTCAGATGCAGCAAGAACGCCAGGAGATGCGCCAGGAATGAGAAGAGATACGCCGAGAGTTGCACCAAGAGCGAGAAGAGATACGTCAGGAGATAAGGGCGTAGCAGCAACAGCAACAACAACAGCAACAACAACAAGTACCATTGCCTCCACCACCACCAGTTCCACCCCAGGACAAGCACCGAGAGTTCATGAGCCGTAAGCCAACGACATTTGCTAGTTCTCCTGATCCACTGGACGTAGATGATTGGCTGAAGTCCATAGAGAAGATGTTGAACATTGCTCAGTGCACTGATCGGGAGAAGGTTTTATATGCTTCTGGTCGTCTGACAGGTCCTGTTGCTGATTGGTGGGATTCATATACTGCTGCCCACGATGCTGCTGATACTATTACTTGGGCAAAGTTCAGTACACAGTTTAGGAATTATCATATACTAGCTGGACTGATGAAGATTAAGAAGAAGGAATTTCTATCGCTGAAGCAGGAGAGTATGTCAGTCAGCGAGTACCGCGATAAGTTTATTCAGTTATCCAGATATGCATCTAATGAAGTTGCTGAGGATGAGAGGAAACAGGAACATTTTATTGAAGGACTTAATGGACCCCTGCAATATGCTCTAGTGGCACATACGTTCCCATCATTTAAGAGGCTGCTTGACAAGGCTCTAGCTATTGAACACAAGCATGTTCAGCTAGGAGATTTGAAGAGAAAGGCTATATCCTAAGGACAAGGAAGCAGCAGTGTTCGTCTGCGCTACAGTTCACCCTAGGGTACACCAGTTCACACTGGCGGAGGCCAGCGCCCAGTTCAGCAATCACCTCAGAGGACTCCACCGACTCGTCAGGCTACCCCCACTGGCACCCCGACAAAGTTTTCAGGACAGAGTGCAGGCACTACTTGCTTCAAGTGTGGTTAGACTGGACATTATGCAAATGTTTGCCCACAGAGGATTGTTACTACCCCAGTTCAGAATAAGCAGCAGACTCCAGGATCTGGCAAGGGATACTCTATTGCCAGGGTTAATCAAGTCAGCGTTGATGCTACTCTGGATGGTGCTGACATCGTACTTGGTATGTTTTACATTAATGCCATTCATGCAACCATATTATTTGATTCTGGTGCTACACATTCATTTATGTCTGCTCGATATGCCAACACAAATGAGATACCACTGCTAAATATGAGAAAACCAATGATAGTAATTACACCTAAAGGGCCTGTTGAGGCAAATTATATGACACGTAGATTGACGTTAACAATTATGGGAAGATAATTTGGAGCTACTGCTATAATATTAGAGGCAAGTAGTATAGATCTGATCCTTGGTATGTCATGGTTAAGAAAGGCAAAGGCCATTATAGCATGTGGTAGGGGTACCGTAGAACTCACCAGCCCTAAAGGAGAAAAATTTCAAGTTCAAATTGCAGTAACCACCTCATCCAAACGTGTGATGTTCTTTATACCTGAGGAGTTTGTTGGTGACAACATCCGTGTGGTTAGGGATTTTCCGGATGCCATTCCAGATGAGTTACCAGGGATACCACTAGATAGGGAAGTTGAGTTTGTGATTGATCTTCTACCTGGAATTGCCCCTATTTCTAAACAGCCATACAGGATGTCTGTAGAAGAGTTAAAGGAACTTAAGAAGTAGTTAACAGAGTTACAAGAGGCTAGGTACATTCGTCTGAGTTCCTCACCTTGGGGAGCGCCGGTTCTGTTTGTACAGAAGAAGGATGGATCACAACGGATTTGTGTGGATTATAGATCTCTTAATGATGTTACTATGAAGAACAAGTATCTGTTACCCCGCATTGAGGATTTATTTGATCAGATGAGAGGTGCTAGGGTATTCTCGAAGATTGGTCTCCGATCGTGTTACCATCAGATGAGGATTAGACCATCGGATATTCCCAAGACAGCTTTCTCGACTCGATATGGATTATATGAGTTCACGGTTATGTCATTTGGACTCACTAATGCACCAGCTTATTTTATAAATTTGATGAATAAGGTGTTTATGGAGTATTTGGACAGATTCGTCGTAGTATTCATCGACGATATACTTATTTATTCCAAGAGTGATAGTGATCATGAGGAACATCTGAGATTGGTGCTACAAAAGCTACAAGATAATCAACTCTACGCTAAGTTTAGCAAGTGTGAGTTTTGGATTGGTGAGGTGCCATTCCTTGGACATATCATTTCTAATGGTGGAATATCAGTGGATCCTGCTAAGGTCAAGGAGATTATGGAATGGAGCGTACCCACTACAGTTACGGAGATTTGGAGTTTCTTGGGACTAGCAAGATATTATCGGAGATTTATTGAAGGATTCTCTAAGGTTGCCAAGCCTATGACCTCACTTCTGGAGAAGGGAGGAGAGTTCAAGTGGGACGAGAAATGCCAAGATAGCTTTGATCAATTAAAGAAGAGATTGATGTCACCACCAGTGTTGGTTATGCCAGATCTACAGAAGGGATTTGATATTTATTGTAATGCATGTGGCCAAGGCTTGGGATGTGTTGTAACACCCTAATTTTGGAGGTATAAAATTTCTTTCTAATTATCACCCAAATTCAGGTGTTACTCTTCCTTTTCTCACTCTAGGTTTTCCCCCAAAACCTTTTGAGTCATGACATGTTGCATCATGCTGAGCTTAAAATATTCTTTGAATTGTTGCACATGTTTGAATTTATTTGAATTTGAAACCTAGTTTGAATTTGGATTTGAAAACCCTATAGAAAAGAAATAGAAAAAGAATTAGAAAATCCAGAGAAAAAGAAAAAGAGAAAGCAGCCCAGCCGGCCCAGCTAAGCCCAGCCAAGCCGCGCGCCCACGTGCCTGCCGCCCCTGACAGGCGGACCCCGCCTGTCAGCGGCAGTTCCCCTCTCCTGCGCACTCTCTCTCTCTCTCCCTGCCCAGTGGGGCTGATCTATCGGCGCCCGTTTTTCTCAACCGCGCGCGCTCTCTGTGTGTCTCGCGGGCCCGGATCGCCAGCCGTCGAGCCGTTGCCCGCACGCCATGTCCTCTCTCCCTGCGCCGTGGGCCAGCCTTGTCAGTTCCGCCCTCTCCGCGCGTCGTTGTGGACCGGCGCATGCGTACTCGCGCACGTCGCCGGGTTTCTCGGCCACGACGCCCACCCTCGCGTCCAGCTCCCTTCTTATAGCCCCGCCTGTGCCCCGCACACACCCCTCACCTCATTTCGCGCAGCTTCACCCTCTCTCGCGCTCTGCCCTCGCCGCCAGCCGTCGCCAGAGACCCGCGCCCGTGTCCCCGGCCATCCAGCTCGCCGGAGATCGCTCCAAGCCTCCCCGAGCTCCGCCCCGAGGTGAGACACCTTTGCCCATGCCCAATTTCCCTTATTGCGCCCTATGTTCGGCCAATTTCGCCTTCGCCGGTGCTCGGCCGCGGTGGTTTGTCGTGCTCGCACGGTGGCCGGCCGATTTGGCTCGGTTTAGTTCACCGGAGTAGATCCCCGTGTCACCCCTGCCTCTGCTGAAGTTAGCCAAAGCCTTAGCGCGCATTAAGTCCCTTCCCCATGGTCAGAGTGGCTCATCGGAGTTTCTCCGGCCCCCCAAGGCCTTCTCACTGCCGTTCTCCCCTCTCCGCCAGTGGATTCGTCGCCTCTTCCCCGCCATTGAATTTGTCGTGGCACCCTCTTCCCCTCTGCCCAACTCCGGTGACCCGAGAGCCACCCTAGCTCGCGCCTACCTCAGCTCCAGCGACCTCACCGCCGCAGAGAGGAGTGACACCGCCTGCAGCCATCTGTTTTCCCTTGGTCTGATTTTGCCCCCGTCCGATTTAGATCGAACGGCCCGGACCGCGGGATACAACTTCGCGCACGCGCGCCTGACACGCCCTGGCCCGTCTGTCAGTACCATTCGCAGCCGCTCATCCTTCCCGGTCTGATTTCCCCCGTCCAATCTTGATCAAACGGCTCAGACCCCTTCAGACCCCCTTAGACCCCATTGGACCTGCTTGGACCCCTTCGGACCCCCTTTGGACCCCCTCCGTCCGATCTTGATCGAACGGTTCGGACCCCCTCGGACCCCTACAGCTGTACGTTTCCCCCTGGCGCTGGGCCTGCTCAGTCAGCGCGCTTTCCCCCCCTATCGCTGACACTTCCTGGCCCGCCTGTCAGTGCTCGCCCGCCTACGCGCGCGCGCCCTCGGCCGCAGATCTAATCTCAGCCGTTGGTTTTAGATCTAATGGTTAGATTCACCCGATACCCCTTCGTGCGGTAGTTTTCTTAAAGAGACCATTGGTTTATTGGAAATCAACCCGCCATCCCTGGTTTTCGCACGCAGGCCCCTGTAATCTTGCAGTTTTAGCCCTGGACTTTTAAATATTCACATAATTAGACTTAATTTCATATTTTGAATTCCCAAACTTGGTTATTTCATAACTTTTGCATATGAACTCCAAATTTAGTGATTCAAATTGCAAAATTCTCATAGAATTATTCTCTGTTTAAATAAAATGGTTTCACTTACTGTCTGCACATTCTAATTTTTAAGATTGAATATGAACTAATGTAGGTGTATGTTTTATTTATTTAATAAATAAATAAAGGAGAACCTTAGGGATTCAAACCTTTTTAAACTTGTGAGCTTAATGATAGGTATTGCATGAGTTCATCTCTGTTCCAAATTATAGGTCACAATAAAATAAATTGATCTATGATTATGTACTTGTAAATAACACTTAGGGAAATAATAATCTATTTTCAAATAAAGTTAATATATGCCATAGTTCATTTTATACCTTGAATTCATTATCCCTTATGTAGTAGTATGTCTTTTTAAGATGTGTTCCAATGTTTGTACATGTTTGGTGTGATGTTCATTTGTACTTTCCAAATGTATTGAATGCATGCTCGCTTTATTTAGACAACGATCAATCCGAGTTTCCTGAGTGTGTTGTTGGAAACCTCCCTGAGCAGCAACCTGGTGAAGGCAAGTGTCCTCTGACCTATTATGTCCTACATACTTTATAATTCACTGTCCCGCAATTACTTTATGAAACCTAAGGATCGACTAGTCTGTATTCACTTATCCTTGTTTACCTTTTGGGTTATCATGGTTAGCATGTTGCTATTGCCTTTACTTAATCAATGAACATGATGTGAACCTTTATGATATGATACTGTTATCCTATTTATGTGGATGATATTGTGATACCTTAGGGGGCTCAGGCCTTTTTCCTGAGTACCTCTCCGTAAGGACCTATTTGTGGAGTGACCACCTGGGATAACAGTACAACCATGAGGGTGGAATGGGACGCCCTTAGCTAACTAATTAGATGAACCTAGGGGTGTAGTTGACTTTGCCGGAAGGCCGTCAATGGGGGTCGGGGCGTAGTGCTCGCTCTGCCAAGGTTGGGGTGCAGAGGTTCATTCGATTTGGTTTTTGTTAGTCACCCACCTTGGGGAGGTGTAGTGCGTTTGTACGACTAGCGAAACCTAACGAGCAACTATGCACCAGGGGAGTCTTTGTAAAGGCTACGTAGTGAGACCCTGCTAGGTCACCTTGGGAGTGATCAATGGAGAGTCTTGATCTCCGGGCAGAATAGGAATCACGACTTGTGGGTAAAGTGTACAACCTCTGCAGAGTGTTAAAAAAACTGGTATATTAGCCGAGCTCACAGTTAAGAGCAGCCTTGGGATCCTCTTTGATTAGAAGAACTTTGGATACTTTTATGTTGATGATTAACTATGATGTTATAAAATCTGATCTTTGGTATTTCCTCTTTTGAGGAGGTACTTTTGGGTAATAACTGGGTTTATTACTAAAACTTGGCTCTACAAATAATAATAAATACTTGACTAACCTAAAAGCAACTGCTTAACCTCAACTCCACCTATAGCTAGTCCACTTTAGCCAAACGGGACATTTGCTGAGTACGTTGATGTGTACTCACCCTTGCTTTACAAACCACCCCACCCAGGTTGTCCCCACTGTTCTCAGTGCTCAGGAGGTGAAGCTGGCAACATGGATGACTTCGAGGAGTTCCAGGAATACAACGAGTTCTAGTTTATCTTAGTGGCAAACCCCTAGTCAGCTGCCTATGTAGGCTTAGCATCTACGTTTCGTATTTCCGCACTTTGATATTTATGTTGAGCAATGGTTATGTAATAAACTATGTGGATGTCTTGGACATCTTGATGTAATAAAGTACCTTTCCGCTATTTATTTCAAGCATTGTGTGATGATGTCCAATTATGTAATCGTTGTGTACGTGAGTTCTGATCCTAGCACATACATGGTTCACATTCGGTTTGCCTTCCAAAACCGGGTGTGACATAAGTGGTATTAGAGCCTTGCTGACTATAGGACCACTGACCTAGACTAGAATGGTCAACCTAAAGACTATAGACCCCTACTCTTACCTTGACCTCAGTGTCTTTTCAAAAGTTGGTCATCTTGACCAACTCTATGTTATTTACTTATCTCAAAAGTTTTGTCTCGCTTTTCTATCTGTTTACCTCCTGGTCTCATAGTTCTACTCTTACTCTTATGCTTACAATGTCTTTTGTAGATGGCTCGTCTTAGGTGCACTGCATGTAAGTCTGTGATCCCCTTTTTGCCTTCTCGCCTGGCGGAGCGTCCACTGCGTCGCATAGTGCCAGGTCAGTCCAGTTAGCAGGAGCGCCGACGCTAGGAGCAGGAGCTGGAGTAGGAGCACTAGGACTCTTCCCCCTCGCCTCAACAGGAGGTGGAGCCTGGGAGGCCGTCTTCCCCTGCACCTTAGCAAGAGAAACCCCCTGCACCACCATAGGGCATCCCGACTGCTGGAGGAGACCCCGACGGAGACAGAGATGACGACGACGCCGGTGGCAGTTCGAGCCACGGCACGGAGCACTCGGAGGAGCCGGAGTTGGATGGATGGATCGCTAGACCCATCACTTGTGACACTGCTCGTGGGTGTCACTTCCACAATGCTCTCGATACCTTATTGCGTCGGGCTTTCGACCGACACACCTGGTCCATCGAGTACCGTTATGTAGTCTACCAGCATCATCGCGGGCTATACCCGGACCAATGGGAGGCTACTTGTTTGGTGCGCCATCCGGACGATGATCTCCGAGGTGTAGAGGCCTTCTTAGAGCACTATTCTATTACTGTCGGTGTTTCGAGACCGGGGGTCCCTAATGCCGACGAGTGAATGTCGCCGCGTGCCCAGCCTAGATGGGTCGACGCGAGAGCGAGCGTGAAGGGGGGAGAGCGAGGTGGCCGGAGTCGGCGAGAGAGAGGGGTGGAAGTCCCGCGGCCTTCGTGTTCGTCCCGCGCCCAGGTCGGGTGCGCTTGCAGTAGGGGGTTACAAGCGTCCACGCGGGAGAGGGAGCGAGCGGCCTCGCACGAGCGCCTTCGTCTCGTTCTCGTCCCCACGCGGCCGACCCTCTCTAAGAGGGCCCTGGTCCTTCCTTTTATAGGCGCAAGGAGAGGATCCAGGTGTACAATGGGGGTGTAGCAGAGTGCTACGTGTCTAGCGGGGGAGAGCTAGCGCCCTAAGTACATGCCATGGTGGCAGCCAGAGAGATCTTGGCGCCCTGTTGGGGTAATGTCGTGGCTGTCGGAGGAGCGCTGGAGCCTGGCGGAGGGTCAGCTGTCGGAGCTGTGGAGTCCTTGCTGACGTCTTCTTGCTTCCGTCAGGGGGCTGAGAGCCGCTATCGTCACTGCGTATGCGGGGCGCCATCATTGCCCATCTGGTGGAGTGAGCCAGATGGGACGCCGGTCTTGTTCCCCATAGCTCGAGTCGGCTTGGGGTAGGGTGATGATGGCGCCTCCTGTTGACGTGGCCGGTCCGTGCCCTAGGTTGGGCGATGTGGAAGCTCCTCCGAGGCCGAGGTCGAGTCTGTCTGCTGCGGTCGAGGTCGAGTCCGAACCCCTGGGTCGGGCGAGGCAGAGATCGTCGGCTGAGGCCAGGGCAGAGTCCGAGCCCTGGGGTCGGGCGAAGCGGAGTTCGTCGTCTTCTGAGGTCGTAGCCTAGTCCGAGCCCTGGGGTCGGGCGGAGCCCGTCGTCTTCCGAGGCTGTAGCCTAGTCCGAGCCCTGGGGTCGGGCGGAGTCCGTCGTCTTCCGAGGCCGTAGCCTAGTCCGAGCCCTGGGTCGGGCGGAGCGGAGTTCGCCGTCTTCCGGGACTTAGCCCGAGTCCGAGCCCTGGTTCGGGCGGAGTGGAGTTTCCTATGGTGTCCGCAGCCGGTCCTGACCTCCTGTCAGCCTCACTCTGTCGAGTGGCACTGCAGTCGGAGTGGCGCAGGCGGCGCTGTCTGTCTGGCAGGCCGGTCAGTGAGCGGCGAAGTGACGGCGGTCACTTCGGCTCTGTCGACTGTAGGGGCGCGCATCAGGATAAGGTGTCAGGCCACCTTTGCATTAAATGCCCCTACGATTTGGTCGGTCGGCGCGGTGATTTGGTCAGGGTTGCTTCTTGGCGAAGACAGGGCCTTGGGTGAGCCGAAAATATGTTAGCTGCTGAGGGGGCCTCGGGCGAGGTGGAGATCCTCCGGGGTCGGTTGCCCTTGTCCGAGGCTAGGCTCGGGCGAGGCGCGATCGCGTCCTTCGAATGGACCGATCCCTGACTTAGTCGTACCCATCAGGCCTTTGCAGCTTTATGCTGATGGGGGTTACCAGCTGAGATTTAGGGACCTCGGGGGTACCCCTAATTATGGTCCCCGACAGTAGCCCCCGAGCCTCCAAGGGAGTGTCAACACTCGCTTGGAGGCTTTTGTTGCACTTTTTTGCAAGGGGACCAGCCTTTCTCGGTTGCTGTTTGTTCCGGCGGGGGCGCGCGAGCGCACCCGCCGGGTGTAGCCCCCGAGGCCTCAGAGGAGTGGTTAGACTCCTTCGAGGTCTTAATGCCTCGCGCAATGGCTCGGCTGGTCTGATCGTTCCCTCATGCGAGCTGGCCGTAGCCCGGGTGCACCGTCGACTCCCAAGTTCTCGGGCTGGTATGTTGACGCTGTCAACGGTTTGGCCGGAGCCGAGTTTGCGAGAGTAGCCCCCGAGCCTCCGCACAGAGCGAGAGGACGATCAAGGACAGACTCGACTTTTTTACATATGCCCCTGCGTCGCCTTTCCGCATGGAGGAGGGGGGGAAAGTGCCATGTTGCCCTCGATGGGCGACGAACATGGTGTCTCCAGTGAGCTGCGAACGGGTGATCCGAGTGGACGCCCGTGCCCCATTCGTTAGGGGTCGGCTGTGGCCCGGAGGCGTGCCCAAAAGTACCTGCGGGTGATCTGCCAGACCCGGTCCCCTGGCGACTGGGTCCGAGGGCTCGATGCCTCCCTCCGATGGGATTCTGTTACAAGATCGCTCCCGCTGGTCTCGGAAATGTCCTAGGGTACCTCGGGAGCGTAGCCCGAGCCTTGGTTATGTATCGAACGTACCCCTGGTCATCCCTCGCTCTGTGTCTGAGGCGACTGTGAACCCTTCGGGGGCCAGCCTTCGAACCCCTGATCAATAGTGGGCGCGGAGCCCGAGTAGCCTGAGGCGGCCGCTGAACCCTTTCGAGGGGCCGACCTTCGAACCCCTGATCAGTAGTGGGTGTAGAGCCCACACGATCTGAGGCGGCTGTCGAATCCTTCCGAGGGGCCAGCCTTCGAACCTCTGATCAGTAGGAAGGCTCGGAGCCTGGTTCCTTCACGGAGAAGGATCCTTTCCGGGGTATCCCCCTTTCCCGGTCCCTGTTGCAAGAGAGAGAAAGAGGAAGAAGGGAAAAGGATACGAAATCGAACGACGTGGCGTACCTTTTTTGACGCGGTTATCGTGGCGAAGGCGGAGCGTCGCTCACTTCCCTTACCAGAGGCGCCGCGTGTCCCACCGCAGAGTTAATGCGACGGGACGAGTGGTTCGCGGGGTAGCCGTTGCGCGTGCGCCAGCCGTTCGAGGTACGGATCACGGGCGCGTCGTCTACACGCCGTGGGAGAGGGTTCTCTCGCTGTCCCTGGAGAGGATGTGAGCTTGCAGATGACTTGACCACTGCTCCTGCCCGCCTGCCACCGCCATTACTGTCGGCCCATTTTTGACCGCTTTTGACCGTCGCGCCAGGCTGGCGCCGCTGGGTCGCCTCGAGTCACGGTCTCGACTCCGCAGTCGAGGAGGCGCGGTAGTGGCGTGAGTGGCGGTGCAGTTTCTTGCACGTGGCAACCGACGCGCCGGATGCATGACGCGTGGGCCTGGACCTCCATGCTGGGCTTGTTGAAGTCGAAAGGGCACGTCCACTTGGCACGATTGCATGCCGCCTGCATGGCTGTCCGCCCTTTCACCCGTTGGACTGGGCAAAAGCGGAGGAGCGCCCGTAACCGCTGGGCAGTTACGCGCACCTCGCGCGGCGGTTTGGCTTCTTCCGTCTTGGGGCAGCTTGCATGACGTGTGGGACCTAGCCCCCGCGTCGTGGGAGGGAGGACCTTGGAGTGTGTTGGAGAAGACTCGTCGCGCGACGGCTGAGGACGCAAGTGGGGAGAGTCGACTTTAAAAGGAGGGTGACCCCCTTCGAAAGCGACCATGTCTTCGTGCTCCCCTTATGCATCGTGTCTCTCCTCCTTCCAAGCCCCCCGGATGGGGGACGCTTGCAGCCTTCCCGCTTTGTCGTTGGAGGAACGCAACTCCGTGGGAGTTGGTACCTTTCAGCCATCGTTCGGCTTCAAGGATTTTCGTCAGGCATCCCGGCTGCATCTCCTCACCACTGATTGGTCTGGCGAGGAAAAGCAAGCCGGGCTGCGATCTTGGTCCCGCCCTCAGCTTCAAGGATCTTCGTCATCCTTGCTGGGGTGGAGGGCGGGCTGAGCCGGAGCTCCACCTCCCTCGTAGGCTCGTGGGTCATCCTCTCCCTCGTCATCCGGGGGAGAGGGCGCTCACCGGCTTGGCAGAAGGGGCGGCGTATGGGCGGTTGCCGCGCCGTGTACACGGGAGGACCGCCCAAGATGTCGCGCGCCGCCAGGGCGGCGCTCGTGTTCCAGGGCGGCCCTGCCTTTGCACCGGTACAGCGCTCCCGTGCGGAGGTCGGTGCTCCGCTCGCCTGGGAGGATCCGAGTGGGGATCTACCAGCGGGCAGGTGGCTGCCGTCGTCGGTGCTGAGGTGGTGGCGGTTGAAGAAGTCCCTGTTGCCGACGGGATCACTGCCACCATCGGCGCTCCGGGTCCTCCGGCTCTTTGGCTTTGATCGCTTGTCCTCGCCCCTCGAGTGGGGACGCGGGCGAGGAGCCTGCAGCAGCAGCGTTTGCCCTGAGGTCATCACTGCTGCTGTCTGACTACCCGGAGCGGTGGTCGTTGTCGCCGCCGTTGGAGTGGGCGCCGGCGAGCCGCCCGTCGGCCTTCCGTTGCTCCGCAGGCTCTCCCTCGTGGGGGGTTGTTCGTACCTGCAGAGGTGGAACCAGAGTTCCGCTTGTAATAGCACCTTGTGTGCCGGTGTCCGTTCACTGTGGCTTTTGGAGCCTGAACATGTATGTGATATAGGCGCGGAGCCGTGTTTTTCCCTCTCTTCGAGCACTAGGACTCGCCTGTTTATTGCTTGAACCGCTTCACCAAGAGTGAGTCGCCCCATGTGAAGGCGTCGAGTGAGGTATCCGTATCCCGGAGGCGTAGGGGTCCCTCGACTCGGTCAGCCTTGTCGCCCGAGGCTTCCCTTGCTTAGTTAAAGAAACCCCTCGGCCGCTCTTCGATGAGCCGAGGTCAGGGGTAGCGGTGTCAGCACGAACAGAGGCAGAGTTGGCTCGAGAAAGAAGACCTGGTCGGCCGGAGCCTGGACGGGTTGTCGGCTTGCAGGACCGACGCCGGAGTTGAGTTGCTGAGGCTTCTGGTCGGGCTGATGTCCTCGGAGGACAGCGGGCCGAGGCCTTGGGGTAGCCGGCCGAGCCGCCTGCTCGGGCCGGATTCTCGAAGAAGACCCTGGCGGCAATGGCCCAGGTGTGGTGCTGATGTCGTCCTTCGGAGTGGGGGCCCTCCGACCGCGTCGCCGCCCGAGGCTAGGTCAGACCCGCCGAAGGTGTAGTCGATGCCGAGGGTGTTGTTCCCCCCTTTGGCTGTCGACGTCCGAGCCTGCAGGATCAGGTTGTCTTGTAATGCGTGTATGTTTTCTGCGGCCGCCGAGGCCAAAACACACCGTCGTCGTGTTGTAAAGCTGCGTTCCCTTTCCTCTTGTTTCGAGTATCCGGACTTGTCTGTCGGTAACAGAATTGTTTGTGCGGGCGAGAGTTGCTTTTCGCGGAAGGTGGCGAGTGAGGTATCCGTATCCCGGAGGCGTAGGAGTCCCTCGGCTCAACTGGCCTTACAACTTGCGCGCACTCCGTCGTTTTCAGGATCCACTTTCGAAGTAGTCAAAAAGCACGAAAGGCGTCCTGGCCGAAAGGATCGTATTCCGAGAAAAAATTCGGCGCAGAGGGGGGGGGTTCCCCCCCTTCTAGCCCCCGAGGGAGGGTCGGACTTTGCCGAGGCAAGGCTGACCCTTCCTTGATGACTAAACTTCGCGTAGGAGCGAGGTATATGAACAACTTGAAAACATCTTAAGGGTAGAAGCGATGTAGCTGTTGGATGTTCCAAGCGTTGCCGTAGATCTCGCCTTGACTGTTGGCCAGCTTGTACGTTCCGGGCTTCAGAACTTTGGCGATGACGAACGGCCCCTCCCAGGGGGGCATGAGCTTGTGCCGCCCTCGGGCGTCTTGTCGCAGCCGAAGCACCAGATCGCCCACCTGGAGGTCTCGGGACCGGACCCCTCGGGCGTGGTAGCGTCACATGGACTGCTGATACCGTGCCGAGTGCAGTAAGGCCCTGTCCCAAGCCTCTTCCAGCTGGTCCAGTGAGTCTTCTCGGCTAGCTTGGTTGCTTTGGTCGGCGTAGGCCCTCGTCCTCGGGGAACCGTATTCTAAGTCTGTGGGCAAGATGGCCTCGGCCCCATAGACTAGAAAGAACGGCGTGAAGCCCATGGCTCGGCTCGGTGTTGTCCTCAGGCTCCAGACCACCGAGGGGAGTTCCTTTATCCATCGCTTGCCGAACTTGTTGAGGTCGTTGTAGATTCGAGGCTTGAGTCCTTGTAGAATCATGCTGTTGGCACGCTCTACTTGCCCATTCGTCATGGGATGAGCTACGGCGGCCCAGTCCACCCGGATGTGGTGATCCTCGCAGAAGTCCAGGAACTTTCTACCGGTGAACTGGGTGCCGTTGTCGGTGATGATGGAGTTCGGGACCCCGAAACGATGGATGATGTTGGTGAAGAACGCCACCGCCTGCTCGGACCTGATGCTGTTCAGGGGTCGGACCTCGATCCACTTGGAGAATTTTTCGATGGCGACCAACAGGTGCGTGTAGCCCCCGAGTGCCTTCTACAAGGGGCCGACGAGGTCCAGACCCCATACAGCAAAAGGCCTGGTGATCGGTATCGTCTGTAGAGCCTGAGCGGGCAGGTGGGTCTGCCTTGCGTAGAACTGACACCCCTCGCAGGTGTGGACAATTCTAGTGGCGTCGGCCACCGCCGTCGGCCAGTAGAAACCTTGTCGGAAAGCATTTCCGACAAGTGCTCGAGGTGCTGCGTGATGGCCGTAAGCCCCTGAGTGTATCTCTCGAAGGAGTTCCTGACCTTCGGTGATGGAGATGCACCGCTGAAGGATGCCTGAAGGGCTGCGGTGGTAGAGCTCCTTGTCGTCCCCTAGTAGGACGAACGACTTGGCACGTCGTGCCAATCGCCGAGCTTCGGCTTGATCAGGTGGTAGCTCTCCTCGGCGGAGATATCGCAGGTACGGGGTCTGCCAGTTTCGATTAGGCGCGACCCCGCTCCGCTCCTCCTCGACGCGCAGTGCCTCACCCTCGAGGGCCGAGGGTGCCTCGGGCAGAGCCGAGGGTGCCTCGGGCTCGGCCGAGGCCTTCTCGGGCTCGGGCAAGTCGTCAGTCTTGACTGAGGGTTGATGTAGGTCTCGGGAGAAGACGTCCGGGGGAACCGTTGTCCACCCCGAGGCTATCTTAGCCAGCTCGTCCGCAGTTTCGTTGTAGCGTCGGGCGATGTGGTTGAGCTCGAGCCCGTAGAACTTGTCTTCCAGGCGCCGAACCTCATCGCAATAGGCCTCCATCTTCGGGTCGCGGCAGTGGGAGTTCTTCATGACTTGGTCGATGACGAGCTGCGAGTCACCGCGAGCGTCGAGGCATCGGAAACCCTAGCTCGATGGCGATCCGCAACCCGTTGACCAGAGCCTCATATTCGGCCACATTGTTGGACGCCGGGAAATGGAGGCGTAGCACATAGCGTATGTGCTTTCCGAGGGGTGAAATGAAGAGTAAGCCTGCGCTGGCTCCTGTCTTCATCAGCGACCCGTCGAAGAACATGGTCCAGAGCTCCGGATGGATCGGAGCTGTTAGGAGCTGGGTGTCGACCCATTCAGCTACGAAGTCCGCCAGGACCTGGGACTTGATAGCCTTCCGGGGGGCGAACGAGATTGTCTCGCCCATGATTTCCACCGCCCACTTTGCAATTCTCCCTGAGGCCTCCTGGCACTGGATGATCTCTCCCAGGGGAAGGAAGACACCACAGTTACCGGATGAGACTCGAAGTAGTGTCGCAACTTGCGCCGTGTCAGAATCACCACATACAGCAGCTTCTGAACTTGTGGGTAGCGGATCTTGGTTTCGGACAGTACCTCCCTGACGAAGTAGACTGGCCTCTGAACGGGCAATGCGTGCCCCTCTTCTTGCCTCTCGACCACAATCGCGGCGCTAACCACCTGTGTGGTCGCGGCGACGTAGACCAAGAGGGCTTCTCCGACGGCTGGAGGCACCAATATAGGCGCCTTCGTGAGGAGCGCCTTCAGGTTCCTGAGGGCTTCCTCGGCCTCGGGGGTCCAGGTGAAGCACTCGGCCTTCCTTAGGAGGCGGTACAGAGGCAAACCTCTTTCGCCAAGGCGTGAGATGAAGCGGCTCAGAGCCGCGAGGCATCCCATGACCCTCTGTACGCCCTTCAAGTCCTTGATGGGCCCCATGCCGGTGATGGCTGCGATCTTCTCCGGGTTGGCTTCGATGCCCCGCTCGGAGACAATGAACCCCAAGAGCATGCCTCGGGGCACTCCAAAGACACACTTTTCGGGATTGAGCTTGACGCCTTTTGCCTTGAGACATCGGAATGTCATTTCGAGGTCAGAAAGGACGTCGGAGGCTTTTCTCGTCTTGACTACGATGTCATCGACGTAAGCCTCGACCGTGCGGCCAATGTGTTCGCCGAACACATGGTTCATGCACCGCTGATACGTCGCGCCCGCATTCCTCAAGCCGAACGGCATAGTGACATAGCAGTACATGCCGAAGGGTGTGATGAAAGAAGTCGCGAGCTGGTCGGACTCTTTCATCCTGATTTGGTGATACCTTGAGTAGGCATCGAGGAAAGACAGGGTTTCGCACCCAGCAGTGGAATCCACAATTTGATCGATGCGAGGCAGAGGGTAGGGAACCTTCGGACATGCTTTGTTCAGACCAGTGTAGTCTACGCACATCCGCCATTTCCCACCTTTCTTTCTCACAAGCACAGGGTTGGCAAGCCATTCGGGATGGAATACCTCTTTGATGAACCCCGCCGCCATTAGCTTGTGGATCTCTTCGCCTATGGCTCTGCGCTTCTCCTCGTCGAATCGGCGCAGAGGCTGCTTGACAGGTCGGGCTCCAGCTCGGATATCCAGCGAGTGCTCGGCGACCTCCCTCGGTATGCTAGGCATGTCCGAGGGACTCCACGCGAAAACGTCGGCGTTTGCGTGGAGGAAGTCGACGAGCACTGCTTCCTATTTGGGGTCGAGCTCGGAACCGATCTGGACTTGCTTGGAGGCGTCGTTGCTGGAGTCGAGAGGGACGAACTTGACCGTCTCTGCTGGCTCGAAGTTGCTGGCATGACGCTTCACGTCTGGTACCTCCTTAGGGAAGCTCTCCAGGTCGGCGATGAGGGCCTCGGATTCGGCGAGGGCCTCGGCATACTCCACGCACTCCACGTCGCATTCGAACGCGTGTTTGTACGTGGGGCCGACGGTGATGACCCCGTTGGGGCCCGGCATCTTGAGCTTCAGGTAGGTGTAGTTGGGGACGGCCATGAACTTCGCATAGCACGGTCTTCCCAGTACTGCGTGGTAGGTTCCTCGGAACCCGACCACCTCGAACGTTAGGGTCTCCCTTCGGAAGTTGGAGGGTGTTCCGAAGCAGACGGGAAGGTCGAGTTGTCCGAGGGGCTGGACGCGTTTCCCGGGAATGATCCCGTGGAAGGGCGTAGCGCCTGCCCGGACGGAGGACAGATCGACACGCAGGAGCCCGAGGGTTTCGGCGTAGATGATGTTGAGGCTGCTGCCTCCGTCCATGAGGACCTTGGTGAGCCTGACGTTGCCGATGACGGGGTCGACGACGAGCGGGTATTTCCCCGGGCTCGGCACATGGTCGGGGTGGTCGGCTCGGTCGAAGGTGATGGGCTTGTCGGACCAGTCTAAGTAGACTAGCGCCGTCACCTTCACCGAACAGACCTCCCGGCGCTCTTGCTTGCGGTGCCGAGCCGAGGCATTCGCCGCTTGCCCACCGTAGATCATGAAGCAGTCGTGAATCTCAGGGAACTCTCCTGCTTGGTGATCTTCCTTCTTGTCGTCGTCGTGGGCCCTGCCACCCTCCGTGGGTGGCCCGGCCTTGTGGAAGTGGCGCCGAAGCATGATGCACTCCTCAAGGGTGTGCTTGACGGGCCCCTGGTGATAGGGGCACGGCTCCTTGAGCATCTTGTCGAAGAGGTTGGCACCTCCTGGGGGTTTCCGAGGGTTCTTGAACTCGACGGCGGCGACAAGGTCCACGTCGGCGGCGTCGCGCTTCGCTTGCGACTTCTTCTTGCCCTTCTTCGTGGCACCGCGCTGAGTTGACGCCTCAGGGGCATCTTCCGATGGGTGGCCCTGGGGCTGCTTGTCCTTCCGGAAGATAGCCTCGACCGCCTCCTGGCCGGAGGCAAACTTGGTGGCGATGTCCATCAGCTCGCTCGCCCTGGTGGGGGTCTTGCGACCCAGCTTGCTCACCAGGTCGCGGCAGGTGGTGCCAGCAAGGAACGCGCCGATGACATCCGAGTCAGTGACGTTAGGCAGCTCGGTGCGCTGCTTCAAGAATCGCCGGATGTAGTCCCGGAGAGACTCTCCCGGCTGCTGTCGGCAGCTCCGGAGGTCCCAGGAGTTCCCGGGGAGCACGTACGTGCCCTGGAAATTGCCGGCGAAAGCTTGGACTAGGTCGTCCTAGTTGGAGATCTGCCCCGAAGGCAGGTGCTCCAACCAGGCGTAAGCGGTGTCAGAGAGGAACAGGGGGAGGTTGCGGATGATGAGGTTGTCATCGTCCATTCCACCCAGTTGGCAGGCCAGACGGTAGTCCGCGAGCCACAGTTCCGGCCTCGTCTCCCCCGAGTACTTTGTGATAGTAGCCGGGGGTTGGAAACGGGTCGGGAACGGCGCCCGTCGTATGGCCCGGCCGAAGGCGTGCGGACCAGGTGGTTCGGGCGAAGGACTCCGATCCTCCCCACTGTCGTAGCGTCCCCCACGCCTGGGGTGGTAGCCTCGGCGCACCCTCTCGTCGAGGCGGGCCCGACGGTCGCGGCGAGGTTGCTCGTTGCCGAGGTGACCCGGGGCCGCAGGCGCCGTGTGGCGCGTGCGCCTGGTGTAGACCGAGGCTTCCCGCATGAATCGGGAAGTCGCTGCATGAGGTTCCGAGGGGTAGCCCTGCCTTCGGGAGGTAGAGCTCTCGGCCTGTCGGACCGCGGTGCCTTCCAGGAGATTCTTGAGCTCCCCCTGGATGCGTCGTCCCTCGGTGGTTGAAGGCTCCGGCATTGCGCGGAGGAGCATTGCCGCTGCAGCCAGGTTCTGGCCAACCCCGCTGGATGTGGGTGGCGGCCTGACCCTGTCATCGTCGGCGACGCGGTGCTAGAAGCCCTGGGGTAGATGACATATTTCCCCGGCTGGAGGTTGGACCACCCATGCCTGCCCGACGTCCCGGCGGATCGGCTCAAGCGCTCCTGTTCCCTCGTCGAGCCTGGCCTGCACCTCGCGGATTTGCTCGAGCTGTGTGTCCTGACCCCCCGTAGGGACTGGGACCACAGCTAGCTCCCGAAGGATGTCAACGCGAGGTGGCAGCCTAGGGAGATCACCGCCCTCTGGCATGCCGAGATGGTTGCCTTCGGAGGGACCCCCTAGCTCGACGTGGAAACGTTCGCGACTCGGGCCGCAGTCTTCGTCGCCGAAGCCGCGGCTACCGTCGGAACAGTCGGAAAGGCAATAGTCGCATGCCGTCATAAAGTCCCGCATGGCACAGGGGTCGCCAAGTCCAGAGAAATCCCAAAAGAAGCTGGGTTCGTCGTCTTCCTCGAACCCAGAGGGCCCGTAGGTCGAGACGTCCGTCAGCCGGTCCCAGGGTGACCGCATACGAAACCCCAAAGGGTTTGGACATGCCTCTACGAGGGCTCCCACCGAAGCGGGGTCACTCGGTGGGTCGAGGCTGGATCCAAAATGTACGAGATGGGAGTCGGTCGGTACCTCCTGGTCGATGGGCGGTGATGAAGTAACGTCGGGGGCAGACCGCGCCGTCGTCTCAGGTGCGAGGGTGACGCCCAGTAAGCCTTCCGCGAGCGTGCTGGCGTCGTCCGTCTGCTTGGAGTAGGCGTGTCGCGGGGAAACGACGCTCGTCTTCGTCTCAGACGCGAGGGCGACACTCGACGTGTCCCCCGTTGGGGCGCCTGCGTCGTCGACTCGCTCGACAGCCGACGTGGTGCTGCCTCCTGCTTGACCTTGGTTGCCCTGCCTCCTCCTCCATTAGCGGGGGAGAGGACGGGATGAGCTCGAAGGTAGTTCTTTCGCCACGTGGGGAAGACGTCGTCGATTCCGCCGCCGGCGTGCGGGTTGCTGGCCGCCATTGTCGCCGTCGCGCGGCGGAGTAAGGAGTATCATGTCGTAGCCGCTGTCGAGGGACATGAACTCGAGGCTCCCGAAACGGAGCTCCGTCCCGGGTCGAAGAGGTCGATGGAGACTGCCCATCTGGAGCTTGACGAGTAGCTGTTCGTCAACACGCAGCAGGCCCCTACCTGGCGCGCCAACTGTCGGCGTTTCGAGACCGGGGGTCCCTAATGCCGACGAGTGAATGTCGTCGCGTGCCCCAGCCCAGATGGGTCGACGCGAGAGCGAGCGCGAAGGGGGAAGAGCGAGGTGGCCGGAGTCGGCGAGAGAGAGGGGTGGAAGTCCCGCGGCCTTCATGTTCATCCCGCGCCCAGGTCGGGTGCGCTTGCAGTAGGGGGTTACAAGCGTCCACGCGGGAGAGGGAGCGAGCGGCCTCGCGCGAGCGCCTTCGTCTCGTCCTCGTCCCCGCGTGGCCGACCCTCTCTAAGAGGGCCCTGGTCCTTCCTTTTATAGGCGCAAGGAGAGGATCATGGTGTACAATGGGGGTGTAGCAGAGTGCTACGTGTCTAGCGGGGGAGAGCTAGCGCCCTAAGTACATGCCATGGTGGCAGCCGGAGAGATCTTGGCGCCCTGTTGGGGTAATGTCGTGGCTGTCGGAGGAGCGCTGGAGCCTGGCGGAGGGACAGCTGTCGGAGCTGTGGAGTCCTTGCTGACGTCTTCTTGCTTCCGTCAGGGGGCTGAGAGCCGCTATCGTCACTGCGTATGCGGGGCGCCATCATTGCCCATTTGGTGGAGTGAGCCAGATGGGACGCCGGTCTTGTTCCCCATAGCTCGAGTCGGCTTGGGGTAGGGTGATGATGGCGCCTCCTGTTGACGTGGCCGGTCCGTGCCCTAGGTTGGGCGATGTGGAAGCTCCTCCGAGGCCGAGGTCGAGTCTGTCTGCTGCGGTCGAGGTCGAGTCCGAACCCCTGGGTCGGGCGAGGCGGAGATCGTCGGCTGAGGCCAGGGCAGAGTCCGAGCCCTGGGGTCGGGCGAAGCGGAGTTCGTCATCTTCTGAGGCCATAGCCTAGTCCGAGCCCTGGGGTCGGGCGGAGTCCGTCGTCTTCCGAGGCCGTAGCCTAGTCCGAGCCCTAGGGTCGGGCGGAGTCCGTCGTCTTCCGAGGCCATAGCCTAGTCCGAGCCCTGGGGTCGGGCGGAGTCCGTCGTCTTCTAAGGCCGTAGCCTAGTCCGAGCCCTGGGGTCGGGCGGAGCGGAGTTCGCCGTCTTCCGAGACTTAGCCCGAGTCCGAGCCCTGGTTCGGGCGGAGCGGAGTTTCCTATGGTGTCCACAGCCGGGCCTGACCGCCTGTCAGCCTCACTCTGTCGAGTGGCACCGCAGTCGGAGTGGCACAGGCGGCGCTGTCTGTCTGGCAGGCCGGTCAGTGGAGCGGCGAAGTGACGGCGGTCACTTCGGCTCTGTCGACTGTAGGGGCGCGCGTCAGGATAAGGTGTCAAGCCACCTTTGCATTAAATGCCCCTGCGATTTGGTCGGTCGGCGCGGTGATTTGGTCAGGGTTGCTTCTTGGCGAAGACAGGGCCTTGGGCGAACCGAAAATATGTTAGCTGCTGAGGGGGCCTCGGGCGAGGCGGAGATCCTCCGGGGTCGGCTGCCCTTGTCCGAGGCTAGGCTCGGGCGAGGCGCGATCGCGTCCTTCGAATGGACCGATCCCTGACTTAGTCGTACCCATCAGGCCTTTGCAGCTTTATGCTGATGGGGGTTACCAGCTGAGATTTAGGGACCTCGGGGGTACCCCTAATTATGGTCCCCGACAATTACTGAGAGGAATACCGCCGAGGCAGCCATGCAAGATGCAGCACGACGAGCACTTTCTTAGTATTGCTCATTGTTCAGCGGGGTAGCTGATGGCCTTGACCTGAAGTACTACCCTCGCCGTTCGACCGGCAGTGCTGGAGGTGTGATTGTCTCGCCAGTTGGTGAAGGCAATCCTAGGCTGAACAGCATGGTCAATCTGGTCGCCGTGCTCAACACAGAGTTGGACCACGCCCTTGACGAGTTGGGCAAGGTTCGGATGGAGGTTGCGGAATTGCGTGCTGAGTGCGTTGTACGCCACTATCTTGATGGTGTTGCTCCTGCCCCTGTCGGGATTCAGCACCCTTACCGTTCGCTGCCCCGTGGCCGCTTTGACTATGGTACCCCAGACTACAAGACCCGCATAGATTTGGATCCCTAGATCGACAGAGTCGGAGTGTGTAATAATGCTTAGTTCAGTGTCTTAGCCTAAGTTAGTTTTAGTTAGAGTTAGTTTGCTTATCCTATGTTGGATGCTTGTTATGATGGACATGTACTGAAGTTAGATCTTTGTAATGATTGTCACCAAGGTGTGGGTATCCCCTACAACTTGGTGTGATTATTAATAAAGTCAGTTATTTAGTTGGGTAATCCCTTTATTTCCCCTTTCCTCTTTATCTGAGAAGTTGTCAGTGAAGTTGGTCAATTGTTCAGTTCTATGAAGATCTTCTATACATCTTTTCTTATGCTGAAAGACTGTAGAGTCAAATCTGATATGTGTGTGATTCCTACATATGTCTGAGAATAGGCACAGAGGTGCGAGGCGTGCACAGCCAGAGCAGCAGGCACCCTAGGAGGATGCAGCTCAGCCGCAGCGGCAATTGCCACCGCCACCACCGATGACCATTGAGCAGATGTTCTTGATGCAGACTCAGCAGTCCAGGCAATTGGTCAGACTTTAGCGGCAATGCAGCAAGCACAGCGGCAGCCACCACCGCCTCAGCCTCAAGTGCAAATCCAGATGCCTCAAGTGCCCAGAGACAAGCAGGCAGAGTTCATGAGGGGCCATCCCCCTGTCTTTGCCCACTCTGCTGATCCCATGGACGCGAAAGATTGGTTGTGTACCGTGGAGCGACAGATGCACACTGCCCAGTGCAACGATTGTGAGAAGGTGTTGTATGGTCCCCGACAGCTGAGCGGAGCAGCACAGTCTTGGTGGGAGTCCTACCTCGCCACCCATGCCAACCCTGAAGCCATCACTTGGGAGGAGTTCAGGGATAACTTTCATAGCTACCATGTGCCCGAGGGACTGATGATAGTGAAGGAGGAGTTTCTCCCTGAAACAAGGTCCCCTGTCTGTCAGTGAGTACAAGGATAAGTTTCTGCAGCTATCGTGTTATGCCCCAGAAGATGTGAAGACGGATGCTAAGAGGCAGTATCGCTTTCTAAGAGAACTGGTTGACCCTCTCCATTATCAGCTGATGAACCACACTTTCCCTACCTTCCAGCATTTGATCGACAGAGCAATCATGACAGAAAGGAAGCATTGAGAGATGGAGGATAGGAAGCGCAAGATTGGTGGACCTCAGGTTGGGAGTAGCAGTCGTCCTCGCTACTCAGGCAACTCACCTCAACCATTCAAGCAAGGTCACCAGCATCAGCGTCAGAACCACCAGCAGCAGTACCAGAGGCAGTTTCCTCAACAGCAGCAGCAGTACCGTTAGAACAACCAGCAAGGAGGAAATCAATACCAATGTCCGAGCAATCAGGCAGCCCGTCTTACTGCCTCAGCAACCAACCAGAACAATCATGCAGCGCCAGCTCAAGGAGGAGGTCGTGCATGTTTCCACTGTGGGGAACAAGACCATTGGGTGAATCATTGCCCAAAGAAAGCAGCCCAGCAGCAGCCAGCTCCCAATGCCCTAGTCAGACAGAATGCAATGCAGCAAGGAAGCAACAACCGTGGGCAACCTCGTGCCTAGTATGGAAAGGTGAACCACTTGGAGGTCAACACAGTCCAGGAGACTCCAGGAGTGGCATTAGGTATGTTTTCAGTCGAGTACCATTCTGCAAATGTCTTATTCGATACTGGAGCAACGCATTCTTTTGTGACTGCATCATGGGTAGAATCACATAATATACCAGTAGCACTCATGTATCCACCTATGAGAGTTAGTTCAGTTGGTGGAAGGACCCAAACTGATAGATTTTTCCCTAGTGCAAAGGTTCAAATAATGGGGATAGAGTTCCCCACTGATTTGATAGTTATGGGTAACCAAGATACAACTATAGATGTCATCCTAGGGATGAATTGGTTAACCAAGTATCAAGCCAGTCTTAGTTGTGATAAGAGAATAGTGAAATTAGTGTCCCTATCAGGAGAAGAAGTGTTAGTGGAATTGGTCTTGTCAGGACCAAGAAAAGGGAGTTGTCACCAAGTCACCGCCCATATTGAGGAGATTAAACCATCAGAGGCTATCAGTGTAGTATCAGATTTCCCTGATGTGTTTCCCGAAGAGTTACCAGGTATGCCACCTGAAAGGAAGGTTGAATTTGCCATAGAGCTTATCCCAGGCACCGCCCCTATTTCCAAGAGAGCCTATCGAGTGTCTAGACCAGAATTGGTGGAACTCAAGAAGCAGATTGATGAGTTGTTAGAGAAAGGCTACATCAGACCGAGTACTTCGCCCTGGGCAGCCCCAATGTTATTTGTTGAAAAGAAGGATGGAACGAAGAGGATGTGCATTGATTACAGAGCTTTGAATGAAGTCACTGTCAAGAACAAGTACCCTCTGCCTCGAATTGAAGACCTATTTGATCAGTTGAGAGGAGCCAGTGTGTTCTCAAAGATAGATCTGAGGTCAGGCTACCATCAGCTCAGAATCCGACCCTCAGATATACCGAAGACAACATTCATCACCAAGTATGGACTGTATGAGTTCACGGTCATGTCATTCGGTTTGACGAATGCACCAGCTTACTTCATGTACTTGATGAACAGTGTGTTCATGGACTACCTCGACAAGTTCATAGTGGTATTCATTGATGATATTCTTATATATTCCTAGAATGAGCAAGAGCATGAGGAGCATTTGAGGAAGGTACTCCAGAGGCTACGAGATTGTCAGCTGTATGCCAAGCTTAGCACGTGCGAGTTCTAGATCAATGAAGTTCTATTCTTGGGTCATATTATAAACCGAGAGGGATTAGCTGTAGATCTGAAGAAGGTAGTAGCTATATTGGACTGGAAAGCACCAAAAGATGTCTGAGGAATCAAGAGTTTCATCGGAATGGCCGGTTATTATCGGCGTTTTATTGAAGGTTTCTCTAAGATTGCCAGGCCAATGACAGCCCTACTAGCAAAGAAGGTCAAGTTCAAGTGGACCCCAGCATGCCAGAAGTCCTTTGAGACATTGAAGGAGAAGTTGACAACGACACCAGTACTGATTCTGCCAGATGTTCACAAGCCATTCTCAGTATATTGCGATGCTTCGTACACCGGGCTGGGATGTGTGTTGATGCAGGAAGGAAGAGTAGTGGCATACTCGTCCCGATAGTTGAAGATTCATGAGAAGAACTGTCCTACTCATGAGCTGGAGTTAGCAGCCGTGGTTCATGCATTGAAGACTTGGAGGCATTATCTTTATGGGCAGAAGTGTGATATCTACACGGATCACAAGAGTCTCAAATACATATTCACTCAGTCAGAACTAAACATGAGGCAGCGAAGATGCCTAGAGTCGATCAAAGACTATGAGCTGGAAATTCATTATCACCCAGGCAAAGCAAATGTAGTTGCAGATGCTCTTAGTAGAAAAAGTCAAGTCAATATGTTGGCCGCTTACCAGATGTCGTATGAGCTAGCAAAGGAGTTCGATAGATTGAGTCTCAGATTTCTGAACAACAATCAAGGAGTGACAATTGAGTTGGAAACCACTCTAGAGCAAGACATCAGGAAAGGTCAGAAGAATGATGAGAAAATCAACGAGATCCGACAGCTGATCATAAATGGAAAAGGCAAGGATTTCCATGAAGATGTAGGAGTGGTACGGTTCAAGGACAGACTGTGTGTTCCCGACATCAAATCGACCTAGGAACTGATTCTCAAAGAAGCCCATGATATAGCATACTCTATACACCCTGGTAGTGAGAAGATGTACCAAGACCTGAAGAAAAGATTTTGGTGGTACGGTATGAAAAGGGAGATAGCAGAGTATGTGGCTGTATGCGACAGTTGTCAGAGGATTAAAGCAGAACATCAGAGTCCTGCAGGTTTGTTGCAACCATTGCAGATTCCTCAGTGGAAATGGGATGAGATCTGAATGGACTTTATAGTCGGTTTGCCCCGCACTCGTACTGGTTATGACTCTATCTGGGTAGTAGTGGACTGTTTGACCAAGGCAGCCCATTTCATACCAGTCAAGACCACTTACAATAGTGTAGTGTTGGCTGAGTTATACATGGCTCGGATTGTGTGCTTGCATGGTGTTCCAAAGAAGATAGTATCAGATAGAGGCACCCAGCTCACCTCTCATTTTTGGCAGCAGTTACATGAAGCCTTGGGCACACATTTAAAGTTCAGCTCAGCTTACCACCTACAGACAGAAGGTCAAACAGAGAGGACCAATCAGATTCTTGAGGATATATTGAGGGCTTGTGCCTTACAAGATAAGATAGGTTAGGACAAGAGATTACCATATGCAGAATTCTCTTACAACAACAACTACCAAGCCAGTCTGAAGATGTCACCGTTTGAAGCGCTTTATGGAAGGAATTGTAGAACTCCATTGCATTGGGATCAACCTGGTGAAAGATAGGTGTTCGGTCAAGATATTTTGCTTGAAGCCGAAGAGAACATCAGAATGGTCCGAGAGAATTTAAAGGCAGCGCAGTCCAGACAGCGAAGCTATGCTGACACCAGAAGAAGAGAACTCAGTTTTGAAGTGGGAGACTATGTCTACTTGAAGGTGTCACCCATCAAAGGAACCAAAAGGTTTGGAGTCAAAGGCAAGCTAGCACCCCGATATATTGGGCCGTATCAGATTCAAGCAAGACGTGGAGAAGTGGCTTATCAACTCAGCTTACTAGAGAATCTGTCTGCTGTGCACGATGTGTTCCATGTGTCTCAGTTGAAGAAATGCTTAAGAGTGCCAGAAGAGTAGTTGCCAGCAAAGGATCTTGAAGTTCAAGAAGATCTGACTTATATTGAGAAGCCAACTCAAATTCTGGAGACAGCAGATCGGGTCACTCGGAGAAGTATCATCAGGATGTGCAAAGTCAAATGGGGTCACCACTCAGAAGAAGAAGCAACCTGGGAAAGAGAAGATGAATTGAAAGCCAAGTACCCTAATCTCTTTTCTAGCCAGCCCTGAATCTCGAGGGCGAGATTCTTTTAAAGGGGATAGGTCTATAACACCCTGATTTTGGGGGTATAAAATTTCTTTCTAATTATCACCCAAAATCAGGTGTTACTCTTCCTTTTCTCACTCTAGGTTTTCCCTCTCCCTAGATTCTTTCTCCCTTTTTCCTTTTGATTAGAAATAGATTAAACTAGTCGAGGTTAATTATTTATTTTTGCTAAAACCTTTTGAGTCATGACATGTTGCATCATGCTGAGCTTAAAATATTCTTTGAATTGTTGCACATGTTTGAATTATTTGAATTTGAAACCTAGTTTGAATTTGGATTTGAAAACCCTATACAAAAGAAATAGAAAAGGAATTAGAGAATCCAGAGAAAAAGAAAAAGAGAAAGCAGCCCAGCCGGCCCAGCTAAGCCCAGCCAGGCCACGCGCCCGCGTGCCTACCGCCCCTGATAGGCGGACCCCGCCTGTCAGCGGCAGTTCCCCTCTCCCGCGCGTGCTCTCTCTCTCTTGCTCTCTGCCCAGTGGGGCTGATCTGTCGGCGCCCGTTTTTCTCAACCACGCTCTCTCTCTATCTCGCGGGCCCAGATCGCCAGTCGTTAAGCCGTTGCCCGCGCGCCCTTGTCCTCTCTCCCTACGCCGTGGGCCAGCCTTGTCAGTTCCGCCATCTCCATGCGTCGCCGGGTATCTCGGCCACGACGCCCACCCTCGCGTCCAACTCCCTTCTTATAGCCCTGCCTGTGCCTCGCACACACCCCTCACCTCATTTCACGCAGCTTCACCCTCTCTCGCGCTCTGCCCTCGCCGCCAGCCGCCATCGGAGACCCGCGCCCGCGTCCCCGGCCATCTAGCTCGCCGGAGGCCGCTCCAAGCCTCCCCGAGCTCCGCCCCGAGGTGAGACACCTTTGCCCGTGCCCAATTTCCCTTATTGCGCCCTGTGTTCGGCCAATTTTTCCTTCGCCGGTGCTCGGCCGCGGCGGTCCGCCGTTCTCGCAGGGTAGCCGGTCGATTTGGCCTGGTTTACTTCAGTTCACCGGAGTAGGTCCCCATGTCACCCCTGCCTCTGCTGAAGTTAGCCAAAGCCTTAGCGCGCCTTAAGTCCCTTCCCCGTGGTCGGAGTGGCTCACCGGAGTTTCTCCGGTCCGCCCGAGGCCTTCTCACCGCCGTTCTCCCCTCTCTGCCCGTGGATTCGTGGCCTCTTCCCCGCCATTGAATTCGCCGTGGCGCCCTCTTCCCCTCTGCCTAACTCCAGCGACCCCGGAGCCACCCTAGCCCGCTCCTGCCTCAACTCCAACGACCTCACCGCCACGGAGAGGAGCGACGCCGCCCGCAGCCATCTGTTTTCCCTCGGTCTGATTTTGCCCCCGTCCGATTCAGATCGAACACCCCGGACCGCGGGATACCGCTTCACGCACGCGCGCCTGACACACCCTGGCCCATTTGTCAGTGCCATTCGCAGTCGCTCATCTTTCCTGGTCTGATTTCCCCAATCCGATCTTGATCGAACGGCTCGGACCCCCCCTCCGTCTGATCTTAATCGAACGGTTCAGACCCCTCGGTCAGCGCGCTTGCCCCCCCCCCCCCCTCTGTCGCTGACACTTCCTGGTCCGTCTGTCAGTGCTCACCCGCCTACGTGCGTGCGCCCTCGGCCTCAGATCTAATCTCAGTCGTTGGTTTTATATATGACGGTTAGATTCACCCGATACCCCTTCGCGCGGTAGTTTTCTTAAAGAGACCCTCGGTTTATTGGAAATCAACCCGCCGTCCCTGGTTTTCGCACGCAGGCCCCTGTAATCTTGGAGATTTAGCCTTGGACTTTTAAATATTCACAGAATTAGATTTAATTTAATATTTTGAATTCCCAAACTTGGTTATTTCATAACTTTTGCATATAAACTCCAAATTTAGTGATTCAAATTGCAAAATGCTCATAGAATTATTCTCTGTTTAAATAAAATGGTTTCACTTACTGTCTGCACATTCTAATTTTTATGATTGAATATGAACTAATGTAGGTGTATGTTTTATTTATTTAATAAATAAATAAAGGAGAACCTTAGGGATTCAAACCTTTTTAAACTTGTGAGCTTAATGAAAGGTATTACATGAGTTCATCTCTGTCCCGAATTATAGGTCACAATAAAATAAATTGATCTATGATTATGTACTTGTAAATAACACTTAGGGAAATAATAATCTATTTTGTTTATATGTTTGGTGTGATGTTAATTTTCTCTATATACTATGTATGTTTGTATTGATGCGAGTAGAAGAGCCTGTGACTGAGGATCCTAGTGACCAGCAGATAGAAGTAGCTGAGCAGGAGCTCATTGAAGGCAAGTTGTGCCCTTGACCACTTTTATACTCAATAATGTTCTTTAATGTCATTTATTCATGCATAGGTTAATTTTGATGGGACCCGATAGGTCACCCTAGATTGTTTATCTTTTTACCTTGTTATCCCTGAATCACTTGGGTAGTTTTTTGCTATTGCTTTACATGGTTTTGGGATAATCTTTCATTATATCCATGTTCCAATTCTTTTGTTATTCTATTTATGTTCATGTCAAGATCATTAATGTTAATTAGAACATGGAGCTTAACTTGAGAAACATGTACCACCACAAGGGAGGAATAGGACCCCTTGGCTAACTAATTAGGAAAGCTAGTGGAAGACTACCTTACTCGAAAGGGGCAAGGGCAGTAGGGGAGTTGCATGCAAGGAGGTTCTCGGGTTGATTTTGCTGCGATGGCGGTCAGACGGGGGATTCTTGCAAGTGCTCTTCTCATAAACTGTAGCAGGTTTTCGGAAGCTAGTGGAACTTTGTAAAGGCCTCGTAGTGTTGCCCTGTCTCGCTTCCTAGGTAGAGGTGTATGGGAGTCACGATCCCTTGGCAGATGGGTAACATGACTTGTGGATAAAGGGTACAACCTCTGTAGAGTGTAAAACTGGTATACTAGTCGAGCTCATGGTCATGAGCAGCTCAAGACTCTCGTATGATTAATTTATGTAACTTAAATTCAATTTTGTCATTTGCATATGCATGGGATTATTTATTAATTTTGTCCTATTACTTTATTTAAGGTTTGGTATTTACTTACACTTAGTAATTGCTAATAAAATTTTGACCAACTAATTAAAAGCAATGCGCAACTTTAACACCCGTTGTTGATTAGCCTTACACATCACATGAACTCCCACCTTTGGTGAGTTCATGCCCACTGGTTCCCCACAACTTGTTGAGCTATGATCATGTGTGAGCTCACCCTTGCTGTCTCACACCCCCACCCCACAGGAGAAGAGCAGGTGGTTCAAGAGGAGCCGCAAGGCGAGGAGTTTGATCTGATCTAGATGGCGTTTCCCCAGTTGACTTCTACGCCAAGGATGATCCTTAGTTCGTTTTATATTTATCTTTTATTTTACAATAAGACTTCCACTATGTAATAAATACTCTGACGTTATTGTGGCATTTATCTCTATACACTCTGTTATTATATATGTTGTCTTCTTTGGCGTATGTATGAGATGCACCCGGCTTTGTCCCTTAAAGCCCGGGTGTGAAACACAAACACACAAACGGAGATGCACGGTTACTACTGGGTATTGGGCTACTGCTATCTTCCGGGCGCTGCAGAGGTAACAGAGGGAAAGGGAAGGGAGACTGGGAGATAATCAGAGAAGGGAGAGTAAGTGCTACCTTGAGATGACGAGCTCATCTTCAATTCTTGACTAGCTGAGTAGCTGACAGACGCCGGAGCACTGACGTCGCTGGACGGCTGGAGCACTTGGAGGCTGGACCGCTAAAGCAGAGACGTTGGCAAGGACAGAGGAGAGGAGTAGGGTTTTCTGGCGGCTGGGAAATGTTCTGGCAGGTTTCTAGCGGCTGGGACGGGTCCTGGCGGCTGGGAAGGTTTTTGAAGGGGCGGGCTACTGTAGATGGACCAAAAACCAGAGTGAAGCCCAGTACCAAAACTGCAACGACCAAAAACAACCAGACAGTGCTCGACCAGACTACTAATCGTCTAGATCGACGACTAGTCGGACGACTAGGATGACTAGAAACCCTAATCGTGTTGTCTTCCTAATCGCCTTTTTCCAGGCGATCAGCCCCACTAATCGGGGTCGACTTGTAAACACTGGTGAGTGGTGTCAGAACTCACAAGTGGACCGGCGGTGATTTTTGGGTATCGTTGTGTCGCTGGCGTTGGACAGCGGCGGCAAGTGTTGTGGGCGCCCCTGGAGACGATAGAGTCGTGACGGGGAGGATGATCATATGGACATTCACGGAACCAATCACACGGAGTCGTCATTGCTTACAGCCTTACATTCGTGCCCAAACACGACGATTCGATTCTTCCCTCCACTCCACCTCGTCCAATTGTAAAAGCCTGACCCGCCCCAGACCCACCGATCGGTCAATTCCCGCAACCGTGTTGGCGTCGGATCCCAAGCAAAGGAGCAAGGGTCCGCTCTGGTTCGCACCGGGGAAAGTATAACGTCAGGGCGGGCTGCGAAAGGCAGGCGCTTTATTACCGGAGCAAGGAATTGAATGTGCACGGCCGGTTTTTCGCTCCGGGATTCCGTGTTATTTCATTTCATCCTCCTGCACGGTAGATTCCCATTCCCTCTTGCCATCCTCCTCTCGCTCGCTGGGCCTGCCTGCTCCCGTGCGGTTCTCCGCAGCCCTTGCTTGCTCCGGCCTTCGCCGGCGGCATGGAGCCCGCTGGCGCGCCGCGGTGCGACCCTCGCCGTGGGTACGGCGCCGGATCGGCCGCGGAGGCGCCGACGCTGAAGGGACAACAACCGCTACAGCTGCTGCTGACGCCGCCGCGACAGGACGGCGCGGCGCTGAAGAGGAGCCTTGGCGACGTGGAGAGGTGGCAGCAGGCGCTTTACCTGCGCGCGGTGAGGCAGCGCGTCGCGGTCGCGGCGCAGTCGCAGATGGCGCACCCGCCGACCGACGTCGGGCCTGTGCTGGCGGGGGTTTCGGCCTCGCCGGCCTCGTATGGTTTCTCCAGGCCGCCTTCGTCGGCCTTTGCCGGGCTCTCGCCGCAGCCGTCGTCGACGCTGTCGTCGCTCACCACGGCCTCGCACGTGGAGACGCCGCCGCTACTGCAGCGGCATACGGTGGCGGCCAGAGAGCTGGTGTTGTTGCAGGAGCTGGAGAAGCACCTACTAGGCGACGACGACGACCACGACGACGACTGCGAGGCCGAAGGGACGGGGAGTGCTTGCGTCTCCACGGTCACCAGCTCTGCGTGGGGGGACACGATACAGGAGCTCAACTCCCTCACCGCGGCGCCTCTGACGTCTCTACCCAACAACTACAGCAACACCGTGCCTGCCATGTCAAGGTCTCCTCCGTCGAACTCCTCGTCGTCCACGGCTTCGTCGGCAGCATCGAGCTCGCCGCCGGCCTCGACGACAGCCTCGTCGAGGCAGCTGCTGTCCGAGGCCGCGGCCGCCGTCGCCGACGGCAACCACGCGGCCGCGGCCGCCCACCTCGCGGTCCTGAAGACCGCCGCGAACCCGCGCGGGGACGCGGAGCAGAGGCTGGTGGCCATGATGGCGGGCGCCCTGTCGTCTCGCATCCGACGCCCACCCGCGTCTCACTGTCAGCAACACCTCGCGGGCCTATGCGGCGCCGAGCAGCGCGCGGAATGGCAGCTGCTGCAGCACGTCTCCCCCTGCTTCGGCCTCGCCCTCCACGGCGCCAACCTCGCCATCCTCGACGCCGTGGCCGACCAGCGCGCCATCCACCTGATCGACTTCGACGTCAGCGTCGCGCAGCACACCGCCCTCATCGAGTCCCTCGCCGGCCGCCGCGTGGCCGGCACGTGCCTCAAGGTCACGGCCGTCACCGACCCGACGTCGCCGTTCACGCCGGCTCTGGCGCAGGCGCTGGCGGCCACGGGCCAGCGGCTCAAGGAGCACGCCCGGCAGGCAGGGGTGGAGTTCCGGTTCAGAGCGGTGAGCTGCGTCGCCGGAGAGGTCGAGGCGTCGAGGCTCGGGTGCGACGTGCCAGGAGAGGAGGCGCTGGTGGTGAACCTGGCGTTCGCCCTCTCGCGCGTCCCGGACGAGAGCGTGTCCCCGGCCAACCCGCGCGACGCGCTCCTCCGGGGCGTGCGCGGCCTGCGCCCGCGCGTGGTGACGCTGGTGGAGCAGGAGCTCGGCGCGAACACGGCGCCTCTGGCGGCGCGGTTCGCCGACGCGTGCGCGCACTACGGCGCGGTGCTGGAGTCGCTGGACGCGACCCTGGGGCGCGACAGCGCGCAGAGGGCCCGCGCCGAGGCGGCCCTGGCGAGCAAGGCGGCCAACGCCGTGGCGCGTGAGGGCCCCGACCGGGTGGAGCGCTGCGAGGTGTTCGGCAAGTGGCGCGCCCGGTTCGGCATGGCCGGGCTGCGGCCCGTGGCGATCGGCCAGGGCGTCGCCGACCGCGTAAAGGGACGGCTAGGTCCCGCAGCACGTCCGGGATTCGACGTGAAGCTGGACAGCGGCCGGCTCGCGATCGGGTGGATGGGGCGCGTGGTCACCGTCGCCTCCGCCTGGCGTTAGCCGTACGCATCACCCCTAGTGATGAGCTAATCATCAGCTCCCGGTTATCGACGCCTATCATTCAGAGTACCTCAGGAACAGCCGTTGTGCAACCACGAACGAATGCCTAGTAGTTGTAACAATAATCTCTCTAATTTTTTACGGCAACTGGTCGTTGAATATTGTACTAGTCGTAGTGGTAATTGGTTTTCTTCATGGCCACTGCTAGTTGGATAGTTTTGTAGTAGTAATTGATTGCATAATTCGTGGTTGCTATCCGACTATCTCCTGTGTGCTCGATTTGGGTGCTGGGTGTTGTTTCTTCTCTGTTATAAACATCCAGTGAACCTGCCTTCGGTTCGGTGTCGCGCCTGTAGCGCGCCCGGCAACAGATCCTGGCAATCGAATCTCCGGCGCTCGCTTTCCTTCCAGCGCTCTCAAGTCTCACCTGCTTAAACCGAACTGCGATCTTAACCATAAAGCTGTCTACCATTGGTTAGCTTTGTTTTGTTTTCCTTGTAATAAATGTAAATAGGAGTATACTATTACGAAAAGGTAACGACGAAAGTGCCGATCTATCACGTGTTAATGCCTCATCTCCGGCTCCAAAAAATTTAGTAAAGTTAGTGAAGGTAATTAGATGCTTTAGAAAATAGTAAAGCTAGAGCTATAAGTCATTAGAAAACATTTAAATAAGTCTTTTAGTTTATTATTTAAATTAAAATATTTTAAAAACTGTTTAAATTGATATATAAACTATATCTCTACGCCGAAGGAACCTGGAGCAGCAGTGCAATATCCATATATTGCTCGCAACGCTTTGAGCGTGTGTATTCTCTACTGGCAGTTCAACTGTTCAAGTGCTTTAACCGGTGGAAGATATGTATCGCGTGGGCCCGCCCCGCACTGCGACCGTTTCCCTTGACATATGGTTTACTGACACGCAGGCCCATGGTATGGGTGGGCGCTTTTGGTGACAAGTCCCCTCATATCTTGTCGGACTATACGAATTTCTCTTCCAACGTCGTACTCCCGGCGTGCTCAGACGTGACCGCTGACTAGCTCGCCGGATCAGATCTTCTCCCTCCTCTCTCCCATCTCGGTCAGCCTCAATGGTCGGGGCGATTTTTGACTCTGTAGGCTCAAAAATGAACGTCTCGGCATCTATATGTGAAGAAAGAATTCAGTTAATATGGAGACAAACAGGTCCTATATACAAACATACACAATTCACCTTGTATGTCGATGACGAATTGACGATGAATATATTTACGCCTCGGAGGAGCTCTGCGGCTCTCGGTATATACGTACTAAACAATTCAGAATTCCCATAGCCATTGATCATAATCATAACTTCGATAGTTGCATTTTACTTTTTGTCCGTCACGGACAGATCGAAACCATAAAAGCTTAGGGGACGACATAAATATATCAGGCCAGCCACAATGCTACAGAAAAAAAACCCTAAGATATTTTTTATATCTATTAATTTACGTAGACTTTATACATAGAAATTATGGTTCTAAGAGGTCATTCTCAATTTATACTAGAGAAACCTATAGATTTTCATAAACCTATTCTGTTGTTGGACTCGTTTGGTCAAGATTCCATATTTTGGACAAAGAATCTAGTTCATATTGATGAACCAAACACACTCGTAGAGTCGAGTTTGAATTTGAAATAGAGGATTAGGATAAGTAAGCTGCTGGAGTCAGCCTAGGTATAAGGACATGTACAACCTTGAGCCATTTTATCGGTTTTCCAATAGTTAAGAGGCCATATGATATAACTATGAATCCCTTGGTTCTAAATATAGTTAATAGATAATATGTATAATATCGTGGTCTTATAAGTTTTTTAGTTAACCTTAAGATCCCTCATGAGACTCCACCAAATGAGTACCCTAGATGCTCTTTTATGTAGATATTATCTTAGTCAGCCCCAATTACCAATACAAGTATATTATTTTTAATAAATAAAGACTATTTTCTGTAGTTGCTTCATATTCGATTCCATCCATAAGTCAACTTTTCCTCCCAATGCTCTTAGTTCTAGTGTGAATAAAAATTCAAGATCATCTGTCCTTATGTTATAATGTGAATACACACCTTAAGTCGGTAGATATCACACACCTCGCACGCTTGCAGAATTCTGGCGTTATTAGGCTGTCTCGAGTAGACCCGGTAAAGGTCCGGTATCCTAAATTTACTGGTTGTTGAGTCCTCCCCTCTAGCAATGTCAGGTATAGCAAACGCTAAATTTTGTCGTGGGCGATTCGTTCCCTAAATGTAGCCGAGGCAAAGCATCCGCTATAGATGCACAGAAAGCACAAAGCACGAAAGCCCAGCCCGAAGCAAGTTTTTTTGGCCCGGTACGAGCCCGATCCAACTCGCTTTTATATGAGCCCGGGCCGACCCGACACGAATAAGCGGGCCGGACCCGGACATGAAACTAAGTACGGCAGGCTAGCCGGGCACGACCTGTTTACTTCTAAGCTCGTCAAGCCCGCTTTTTTACACTAAATCGTGCTTACCGACCTATTTAGCCCGCTTTTGGTTCGCTTTTTAATGCATAACAGGTCGGACCGACTCATTTAGGCCCACAGTGGACCGGACTTGAATAGGGAAACGAGCCCGCGAGCTTAAACAGTCTGACCCGGTTTTCTAACTGTGCCTAGCGGGTCAGGCCTAAAACGGACCGAGCTTCAACGGACCGTGGCCAGGCCGGACGGCCCGTTTGGCATCTCTAGCATCTAGCATCTGCTATACGTTGTACGTTGGTGAATCCCGCGCCGACACGGACATTTCCATCGCTCTCTCCGTTCCCCTGGCGACCCTCTTCCCCGCGCTGCCGGCACGGTCACGGCGAGCTTCCTCGTCGTCGGAACCAAAGCTAGGCGGAGGCGTCGCCATCGCCAGTCGGGGTGGTCAGGGGAGGACTGCTCGCGTTGATTGCTTTTTCATCGCGTGGCAGCAAGAAGCAGTGCCGGTCCTGATATTTTAGAGGCCCGGGACAAGACTCATATCGGAGGCCCTTTATAATAATAATTATTACACTTAGATATAGTGTGTATATATTGTCAATAAATATTTATGTATATCTGAAAAAGGTATTTATATTAAATAAAAGGTAATTAAAATATAGCCTAACATCTCGAAGAAAAATGCCTCATATATATGTCCAGATAACTCAAAAGAAGGTTACCTCGAATAGTGATTAAATGGATGCACATTGTTAGATTAGTCGATCAGATCATGTTAGTTTCGTTTTCACCGTGTAGAGCAGGACGAAAACACTGCAGTACTCGATGCTCGTGCGCTGGCTACCAAGAGGATAGGACACGACTGTCTGTCTGTCTACGATTGTGCGAGAGATAGAGATGAAACGGCAAACATCGTTGTTTCACTACACACTGAGAGCATAGGCGTAGACTTGAGACTATACGAAGTCAAGATTAATGGGCTACAATTAATTCTCCTTACTTATTGTTGCTGTGTTGTTGACTTATGATTAGGCCTTTTAAAAAACTTTATAGAGCTAATATGTAGATCTATATAAAATATGATATATATATTTGTATATATATACTGTTTTTAGTATCTAAAATGAGGCCCCGTTAATATGGGGGCCCTGGTCGGGGTACTGCTCGACCCCACCAGAGCCGGCGCTGGCAAGAAGGCGGCGGCGGCGGTCATGCAGGCGCCGCGCACCACTGGTGACGACTCTGACGACGAGGAGGCTGCGCCGAGGAGGCAAGGCCAGATGATCCTTGCCGTCCCGCTGCTCGTCATGCCAGTCAGTTTGCTACAACAAATGTTTTCTCGCGTGATCGCCACCGGTGCTAGGCCCTTCGGCGGTGCTGCAGTCGACGGTGCGAACACGCTGCACAACCACGCCCTTCAGCTCTCCTTCTCGGTCGCCATGGACATGCTTTCACGACCCCTCTAGGCCCTAGCCAACCGTTTCACGGTCCCTCACTTCACGGCCACCGCAGGCGGTGTTGGTGGCCGACGTGCTCTAGGTGCTCCACGAAATATGTGTTTAGAACGAACAGCATGTTGCTATTACGGAGTTCGGCACTTTGTACCAATGGAAACCGAGAGCGAAGTAAAAAATAATTAATTGAAAATTTAATTTGAATACGTACATAATTTGCAATTGAGAAACAATGCAATTTTATGGAAAAACAAGCTAGAATAAAAATTCAGTTATCACATAGAACTAAATTTAGAGAACGCCGTCGAAGATAAGGAAGATATAGACGAGCGAATATTTTATAATGTGCTATAAATAACAGATAATATTCATTTAGAGATAAAATTTAGATGACTGGAAACAGCCTTCCTCAGTACTCGCTAGTGCAGGCTCATCCTCCGATCGCTAGACCTTTAACATTTACAACGCGATCGAGCTGATGGGTAAGAACGAACCTAGTACTGCTACTACTGATCAGGGTTTAGGGTTTAGGCCCGCGCCCGAGTACTGAGTTCAACGTGCAGCGATTTCGCCGCTGCCGTGAACGGAGTCCGGACACGCTCTCACCGGAGTAGTCGGCGAAGTGCTCGTCCGTCTTGGACATGTTAGAAATATAGGCATTTTCCATATCATTTTAATTCCATAAATTAACATTATGATGATGACATATAAAATATGGTTAATTATAGAAATCACTATCTTAAATATATCCATAACAATATGGATCAGGAGAACGTAAAGCATATGGATCATATAAATATAATAAGCATATAAACATGGAACATGTATTATTATGGAACAACTGAAAATAAACAGATAGCAACATAAACAGCATAACTGAAAAATTAAGACAAACAGATTTATCATACCCTCCCATGCGCTCCGAGGATCTAGATCCTTGTCCAACTTCAATTGTCATGTCGCAGATGTTTTGGGCAGTCGCGTAGACGCTCCCCAAAAACCTAATTGCCGATCCCCCGTGCAAGGTCTCGAACGGCACCGGCTTCGGAGGCACCTGCCCTCTCGCTTCTCTGTGCGCGCAGAGTCACGAGATGGAAATACCCTCACTCAGCGGCTGGACTGTGGTTCTGAAAGTGGTTTTTCGCGTGTACCGAGTGACAGGGGTGCTCCTCTATTTAACCTCTCGCAGAGGGAAGTTGAAGGAGAAAGGTCGCCGAGACACGCCAAGAGTCGGCCAGCTCTCGCCGAGTTACGCCAAGAGTCGGCCAGCTCTCGCCGAGTTATGCCATGGGTCGGCCAGCACTCGCCGAGTCACGTCATAAGTCGGCCAGCTGAAGGATAAGGGTCACTCGGCTGGCTGACGAAGAGACAGAGTCACTCGGCTGACGAAGAGACAGGGTCACTCGGCGTAAGTACGCGGTTAGTGAGTGCTAAAAATTAACACAACCACACCACGCCCGCTCGCCTGCCTGCCTGCCTGCCTGCCTCGCCTCGCCTCGCCTCGCCACGCCCGGCCGGCGGCGGCGGCGGCGCGCGCGCGCGCGCGTGTGGCACGCCCTTGTCCATTTCTTGACTTCTCAAGTTAAGTGGAATAAATCCCACCATATAAGTCAAGGCAAAAGACCCTTGGACTTCCAATGTGGTACTATTGGTATTCTCCACCATTACACACCTTAGAGTTTATTCAATAAATGGGCCAAGCCCATAAAAGATCCAACAATCCCCACCAAACTCTAGGGTTTGTAATGATGAAGTATCAGAATCACAATCCTTTGATATACCAGTGTTTCGATGGAGACTGTTAAGTTGAACATCCATCTAGAATAAGAGTTTCACTCATTCACAACTGAACAATGGACTATGCCTTGAATTGACAGTTTTGTGCGAAATAAGATTCACTCAAATCCTTTGCTGATACTTGGCTGCAAAAGGGTATTCCCGCTGTTTAGAAGCATATAAGTCACACTTCAGTGCCTTTCATGAGTATTTAGGGATTACCCAAGTCCCATAGACTGTGACTAGCAGTCTGACTCATATAGGTGTATTCCTCAAAAGATGTTCTGTAGGACAACATCTCACCTTTATAAGACTCTTGGAATACATTAAGGTAAATACCATCCTGCCTTACAGATAGGAAAGATGTGCATCAGAAATGAGTTAAGAAAGGGATCTTTCCTCACAACCTACTCCTAGCTTGTTTCTCCACCCTACTTCACGGGATCTCCGATCACATAGAGCAGGTTACCACTAGAGTAGATCTCACATGGGTCTCATACCCATTTCCCTCGATGCACTTTCTATCACATTGCGTGATAGACCCTTAGTGAATTGATCTGCCAGATTGTTCGATGTGTGAACATAATCCACAGTTATAACTCCGGAGTTTTTCAACTTTCTGACAGATTTCAATCTCCTCTTAACATGCCTTGTAGACTTCATGTTATTCCTAGAACTGTTAACCTTTGTAATCACCGTTTGGTTGTCACAGTTCATGGAAATAGCCGGTATCGGTTTTTCAACTACCGGTAAGTCCAATAGGAAATCACGAAGCCACTCGGCCTCAGCCCCAGCAGTGTCTAATGCTGCGAGTTCTACTTCCATTGTAGACTTCGTTAAGATAGTCTGCTTGCAAGACTTCCAGGAAACAGCGCCACCTCCAAACAGAAACACATATCCGCTTGTGGCATAAAGCTCATCAGCATCAGAAATCCAGTTGGCATCACAATAGCCTTCCAGCACTTTTGGGTTTCCGGTATAATGAATACCGTATGTCATAGTACCTTTCAAATACCGCAACACTCTCTCAAGAGCACGCCAGTGATCATCTCCTGGTTTCGACACAAACCGACTTAGCTTACTCACAGCATAAGAGATGTCTGGCCTTGTTGCACTTGCAAGGTACATGAGCGAGCCAATGATCTGGGAGTATGTCAATTGATCCCTTGCTATTCTCCGATTCTTTCTTAATAGCACACTGGGGTCATAAGGTGTTGGAGCAGGATCACAGTCACTAAAACCAAAGCGACTCAATACCTTTTCCACATAATGGGATTGTAACAAAGTTACCCCACCATCAGCTTCTCTAACAAGCTTGATGTTTAGAATGACATCAGCCTCTCCCAAATCTTTCATCTCGAAATTGCTCGATAGAAGATTTTTAACTTCCTCAATCACATTGAGATTTGATCCAAAGATCAAAATGTCATCAACATAAAGACACAGCATAACAGACTCACCCCCACCATACCGATAGTATACACACGTGTCAGATTCATTTACAACAAAGCCAGCTGCTGTAAGAGTATTATCAAACTTTTCATGCCATTGCTTAGGTGCTTGTTTTAGGCCATACAATGATTTTATCAACCTGCACACCTTGTTCTCTTGACCATCCGCAATAAACCCTTCTGGCTGATCCATATAGATCTCCTCATCCAACTCTCCATTTAGGAAAGCTGTCTTAACATCCATCTGATGAATGATAAGACCATAAGAGGCTGCCACGGCTATTAATGTGCGAATTGTAGTCAATCGAGCCACTGGTGAGTAGGTATCAAAGAAATCTTCACCCTCCTTTTGGGTATATCCTTTGGCCACAAGCCTTGCCTTGTACCTCTCGATTGTACCATCAGGCCTAAGCTTTTTCTTGAAGATCCATTTGCAACCTATAGGTTGACAACCATAAGGACGGTCAACGACCTCCCAAGTTCCATTAGACATAATAGATTCCATCTCACTCCTTACTGCTTCCTTCCATAAGTCAGCATCAGGAGAGGAATATGCCTCACTAATGGTAGTTGGTGTGTCTTCCACAAGGTACACTATAAAGTCATTACCAAAGGATTTTGCAACCCTCTGTCTCTTGCTCTTTCGAGTGACTATAGTGTCATCCTCCTCAGGGATGTGCACGTGAGAATCCTCAGCATGATCTATAGGAATCGACAGTTCGTGCTCATGGGGAATTATAGTCTCATGACTTGTATCACTAGGTGTATTCTTCATGGGAAACTCATTCTCAAAAAATGTTGCGTCTCTTGATTCCATGATAGTATCAACATACATATCTGGCACATCAGATTTTATAATTAAGAACCTATACCCAGTGCTGTGAAAAGAGTACCCAAGGAATATACAGTCAACAGTTTTAGGCCCAAGTTTACGCTTTTTGTTGATTGGCACATTCACTTTAGCCAAGCAACCCCAAGTGCGCAAATACGAGAGATTTACTCTTCTCTTTTCCCATTCCTCAAATGGAGTGATCTCTTTGTTCTTTGTTGGAACTCTATTCAGGACATGACATGCTGTCAAAATCGCCTCACCCCACCATGCCTTGGATAATCCCGCTGTACTCAACATGGCATTCACCAAATCTGTTAGAGTGCGGTTTTTCCTTTCAGCAATCCCATTGGATTGTGGTGAGAATGGCGGTGTCCTCTCATGAATAATACCATGTTCCACGCAGAACTCATCGAACACATTAGAGAAATATTCTCCACCTCGGTCGGACCTTAAACGTTTTATTTTCCTCTCAAGTTGGTTCTCAACTTCAGCTTTATAGGCCTTAAAATAATTGAACGCTTCATCTTTTGTTTTTAAGAGATACACATAGCAAAATCTAGTGGAGTCATCTATAAAAGTGAGAAAGTATCTTTTACCACCTTTGGTCAAAATTCCATTCATCTCGCACAGATCAGAATGAACAAGTTCTAGAGGTGCCAAACTCCTCGCCTCAGCAGCCTTGTGAGGCTTGCGGGGTTGTTTTGATTCAACACACACATGGCACTTAGACTTTTTGACCAAGTTAAATTTAGGAATTAAATTTATATTTGCTAACCGCATAAGGCAGCCAAAGCTTGCATGACAAAAACGTGAATGCCATAAATCCGACTCATCAGAAAAATGAACAGAATTCACGAGTTTATTACACACATCATGCAGTGATAAGCGGAACAGCCCTCCGCAGTCATATCCTTTACCAACAAAAGTACCATGTTTCGACACAACACATTTATTTGACTCAAGAACAACTTTGTATCCATCTCGACATAGCATAGACGCGCTAACGAGATTCTTCTTGATAGAGGGCACATGCTGCACGCTCTTCAATGGCACCGTCTTTCCCGAAGTAAACTTCAGAATGACCGTACCAACACCAAGAACATGAGCACGCGACCCATTTCCCATTAACAAGGCGCCAGACCTCCCGACCTGGTAGGAGGAGAACATAGAGGCATCAGCACACACATGAATGTTTGCGCCACTGTCCATCCACCACTCAGGTGAATTACAAACTGAGAGAACAAATGGTAAAGAATTACCATACCCAGATGTTCCACCTTCAGTTTCAGCGGTAACAACATTAGCTGATTTCTTGTCTTGAGTGAACTTGCGATCAGGGCACTCTCTAGCCCAATGTTGATCACTGCCACAGACAAAGCAACCTCCCTTTCCCTTGTTGTTGTTCTTCTTTTTAAATTGTGCTGTATGAACAGGTTTATTTGCGTTCTCTGGTTTGTTTTGGTTTTTCTTCTTGTTAAACTTGCGGAAGTTTCTCTTCTGCACCACATTAGCAGTAGAGGTCTCCACACCTTTTCCATTATCCTTTGATCTAGCTCTTTCCTCAACATCAAGAGTACCAATGAGCTCCTCCACATTGAACTCTTGTCTCTTATGTTTGAGAGAGGTAGCAAAGTCCTTCCAAGAAGGTGGCAACTTGGCGATTATACCGCCAGCCACAAACTTGTCAGGCAAAGGACAAGGAAAAAGTTCGAGTTCCTTAGCTAGTGCCTGAAACTCATGAGCCTGTTCCACTACAGATCGGTTCTCAACCATCTTGTAGTCATACAGCTGCTCCATGAGGTACAGCTCGCTACCAGCGTCAGTAACTCCAAACTTTCCAACAAGAGCATCCCACAGCTCTTTCCCTGTGGGAAGGATGATATAGCTTTTCTGGAATTTTGTATCAAGTGCGCTAATCACTGCACCTCGAAAGAGGTTGTCTTCAGCCTTAAACTTAGCCTCATCCTCAGGAGGTAAGTTGGCAGGCTTGCCCTCAGCGGCATGAAAACAAGACATTGCAGTTAGCCACAATTCCATCTTAGCTTTCCATATCAAGAAGTTTTTACCATCAAAAGGATCAGGCTTAAGCACAGCAGCAAAACCTCTGACAGAAAAATGCCTAACATTAGGTTTTTGGATTGTTAGAAATATAGGCATTTTCCATATCATTTTAATTCCATAAATTAACATTATGATGATGACATATAAAATATGGTTAATTATAGAAATCACTATCTCAAATATATCCATAACAATATGGATCAGGAGAACGTAAAGCATATGGATCATATAAATATAATAAGCATATAAACATGGAACATGTATTATTATGGAACAACTGAAAATAAACAGATAGCAACATAAACAGCATAACTGAAAAATTAAGACAAACAGATTTATCATACCCTCCCATGCGCTCCGAGGATCTAGATCCTTGTCCAACTTCAATTGTCATGTCGCAGATGTTTTGGGCAGTCGCGTAGACGCTCCCCAAAAACCTAATTGCCGATCCCCCGTGCAAGGTCTCGAACGGCACCGGCTTCGGAGGCACCTGCCCTCTCGCTTCTCTGTGCGCGCAGAGTCACGAGATGGAAATACCCTCACTCGGCGGCTGGACTGTGGTTCTGAAAGTGGTTTTTCGCGTGTACCGAGTGACAGGGGTGCTCCTCTATTTAACCTCTCGCAGAGGGAAGTTGAAGGAGAAAGGTCGCCGAGACACGCCAAGAGTCGGCCAGCTCTCGCCGAGTTACGCCAAGAGTCGGCCAGCCCTCGCCGAGTTATGCCATGGGTCGGCCAGCACTCGCCGAGTCACGTCATAAGTCGGCCAGCTGAAGGATAAGGGTCACTCGGCTGGCTGACGAAGAGACAGAGTCACTCGGCTGACGAAGAGACAGGGTCACTCGGCGTAAGTACGCGGTTAGTGAGTGCTAAAAATTAACACAACCACACCACGCCCGCTCGCCTGCCTGCCTGCCTGCCTCGCCTCGCCTCGCCTCGCCTCGCCACGCCACGCCACGCCACGCCACGCCTCGCCACGCCACGCCACGCCACGCCCGGCCGGCGGCGGCGGCGGCGCGCGCGCGCGCGTGTGGCACGCCCTTGTCCATTTCTTGACTTCTCAAGTTAAGTGGAATAAATCCCACCATATAAGTCAAGGCAAAAGACCCTTGGACTTCCAATGTGGTACTATTGGTATTCTCCACCATTACACACCTTAGAGTTTATTCAATAAATGGGCCAAGCCCATAAAAGATCCAACAGGATAGTGTATAGGCGACGTCCACCATGCTGGGGCGCTTGGAGGGGTCCTTGTGCAGTTGTGCAGGCACGCCCTCGCGACGCTGACTACGCTGGCCACGCTCCCCGGCGGGCACGTGTGCTCCGCGAGCGCGGGGTCCATCCACGCCGCGACGCGGGCCTCCAGCCCCTCGTCGCGACCGCGGAACACCCTGTCCCCGGCGTCCGCCCACAGCGGCTCGTCGTCGTGGCCCGCGGCCTCGCGCCCGGACACTAGCTCGAGCAGGACGACCCCGTAGGCGAACACGTCCATCTTGGTGGTGACGAGGCCGTCGGCGAGGTACTCGGGTGCGAAACGAAACAACGTCGGATATAAGGCTCAAACCGTCGGAGATAGCTTATGTCCGACGACATTACTCTATCTCCTGTTAGAAAGTTAGGCATTTTTAGTTTTAATTTAATCCAGAAAAGTAGTGCGATATTTGTGATGACATGTATGTGCATGTGTGTATAACTACTCGCATAAGCAGTAAACAGTAATGAAACATGCACAAATACGAAGAACAGAGTGTACCCAGCGGAGGGACCGATGCTCAAGGCATCAGTGGCTCCATTCACACGAGACATCTCGTGTGTTTGTTCGATGTAGCCGTACAAAGTCGGTGCAGGAAGATGTACGCTGTGCAGTCCCTCGAACGGTCACCGGGAAGAAGAACAGCAGCACACGTCAAGGCGACGAACAGCAAGCTGAGGACGAAGCGCGAGCAGTCGCGAAGACGCTCCCCAAAAATCTGATCGCCCGCACACCCGTGCAAGTGTATCTCTGCGGTCGGTGATTTCGGAGGCCTGCTCTCCCACTCTCTCTGTGCTCGCAGAAGATGGGACGGGAATGTGTTGTTTGCAATTCGCGTGAGATGATTCGCGTGGCTGGAAGAGCCCTCCCCTCTCCATTCTTATAGGCGGTCAGAAGGAGGGAGAAGAGCAACGGACAGAAACGGTCGAGCATTTAGAACTGGAAACTGACGTCCGTTACTAGCCACTGGAAACTGACGTCCGTTACTAGCCACTAGAAACTGACGACAGTAACGACAGTAACTGACGTCCGTTACTAGCCATAAGACAGGAAACGGACGGTCATCACTCCAGGCAAAATGCGCAACCGTTTGAAAGGAATATTCGGACCAAGGTCCGATCTACCACGAGCCACGAGCCACGGCCACGGCGGCGGCGCGCGCGCGCGTGTGGCAGTCCTTCATCCTTTTCTCAACTTCTCAATAGATGCACCAATGGTCCACCTATTTAAGTTGATTGATTTGTCCTTTGAACTTCCAATATGGTACTAAATAATTAGTACACCATAGCATTAAAGTGGGCCATTAGCATTGACTATTATTGAATATTAATTTGGGCCAAGCCCACATTAATCCAACAATCCCCACCAAATGCTAAGTCACACTAAAAGCTCTCATCATCTCAAACGTTTGATATACTAGTGTTTCGATGGAGACTGTTAAGTTGAACATCCACCTAGAACTTAGACTACACTTGACCACAACTGCACAATGGACTAGGCCTTGAATTGGCAGTTTTGCGTGGAATGAGTTTCATCTAAACTCTTTACCAGTACTAGATTGCTGAACGCATCCCCTCTGGTTGGAGCATATAAGTCAAACTCCATAGCCTTTCATGGGTATCTAGAAACCACCCAGATCTCATAAACTGTGACTAGCAGTTAACCCATATAGGTATGTTCCTCTAAAGATGTTCTGTAGGACAACATCTTTGCTTCACAAAGCCACTTGGAACATATTAAGGTGTAAACACCAACCTACCTTACAGTAAGGAAAGATATGCATCTGAAATGAGCCTTATTAAGGGTCTTTCCTCTCAGTCTACCACTAGCTTGTTTCACCATTCTAATTCACGGGATCTCCGATCACATAGAACAGGTTACCACTATGATAAACTTTAGGTGGGTCTCATGCCCATCTCACTTGATGCACTATCTATCACACTAATTGATCTGCCAGATTTTTAGACGTATGGACATAATCCAACGCTATTACTCCGGAGTTTCTCAATTTCCTGACAGATTTCAAACGCCTCTTTATGTGCCTTGTCGACTTCATATTATCCTTAGAACTGTTTATCTTAATTATCAAAGTCTGATTATCACAGTTCATGGAAATAGCCGGCACAGGTTTTTCAACCACCGGTAAATCCATAAGGAGTTCACGAAGCCACTCAGCCTCAACTGAAGCGGTATCTAATGCTGTGAGTTCTGCTTCCATAGTCGACCTCGTTAAGATGGTCTGCTTGCAAGACTTCCATGAAACAGCACCACCTCCAAGTGAAAACACATATCCACTTGTGGCATATATCTCATCAGCATCAGATATCCAGTTTGCATCACAATAACCCTCCAGTACTGTTGGGTACCCGGTATAATGGATGCCTAAACTCATAGTACCCTTTAGATAGCGCAAAACTCTCTCAAGAGCACGCCAGTGATCATCTCCCGGATTTGAAACAAATCGACTAAGTTTGCTCACAGCAAATGAGATGTCAGGCCTCGTAGCACTAGCTAAGTACATGAGTGAACCAATTATTTGGGAATATCTCAATTGATCCCTAGCTATCCTTCGATTTTTCTTTAATAGTTTACTAGGATCATAAGGCGTTGGAGCAGGTTCACATTCGCTAAAACCAAAGCGACTCAAAACCTTTTCCACATAATGGGATTGCATAAGTGTGATCCCACCAATGCCTTCTCTCAGTAGCTTAATGTTAAGAATAACATCAGCTTCTCCCAAATCTTTCATTTCAAAATTATTAGACAGAAAGTCTTTTGTCTCTTTAATCACATCAAGACTCGTCCCCAAGATTAGAATGTCATCAACATATAGGCATAAAATTACTCCCTCGCCCCCACCATACCGATAGTATACACACTTGTCTGCTTCGTTCACAACAAAACCGGCAGATGTCAAAGTTCTATCGAACTTTTCATGCCATTGCTTAGGTGCTTGTTTTAGGCCATATAAAGATTTCAATAATTTACACACCATGCCTTCTTGACCGTTTGCTACAAACCCAGCTGGCTGCTCCATGTAAATTTCCTCATCTAGCTCTCCATTTAGGAATGCTGTCTTAACATCCATTTGATGGACGAGAAGACCATGAGAGGCAGCCAAAGAAAGTAGCACACGAATTGTGGTCAATCGAGCCACAGGTGAATAAGTATCAAAGAAATCCTCACCTTCCTTCTGTGAATAGCCTTTAATTACAAGCCTCGCCTTGTACCTTTCAATAGTACCATCAGGCCTAAGTTTTTTCTTGAACACCCATTTACTTCCAATGGGCTTACACCCATAAGGACGCTCAACTACCTCCCAAGTTGCATTAGACATAATAGAATCCATCTCACTCCTTATTGCTTCCTTCCAAAAGTCAGCATCAGGAGAGGAATATGCCTCTTCAATGGTACTTGGTGTGTCATCCACAAGATATACAATGTAATCATCACCAAAGGACTTTGCAATCCTTGGTCTCTTACTCTTTCGAGTTGATACATTGTCATTTTCCACATGATTATGTATATGGGATTCCTCAGTGTGTTCTACCGGAATAAAATGCTCATGGGGTATCGTTGGTTCATCATTAGACGTATCATGTGTAGCTTTCATGGGAAATTCGTCCTCAAAAAACGTAGCATCTCTGGACTCCATAATTGTACCAACCAACATGTCCGGTACTCCAGAGTTTATAATTAAAAACCTATATCCAATGCTGTGGAAAGCATACCCAAGGAAAACACAATCAACAGTTTTCGGTCCTAATTTGCGCTTCTTGTTAATTGGCACATTCACTTTAGCCAAACAACCCCAGGTGCGCAGATAGGAGATATTTAATTTCTTCTTTTCCCATTCCTCGAATGGTGTGATTTCTTTGTTCTTTGTGGGAACTTTATTCAGGACATGACACGCCGTCAAGATCGCCTCACCCCACCATTCCTTAGATAGCCCTGAAGTCTCTAACATGGCGTTAACCAAATCAGTTAGAGTACGGTTCTTTCTTTCAGCAACCCCATTGGATTGTGGTGAGTATGGCGGTGTCCTCTCATGAATAATACCATGTTCCACACAAAAATCAGAAAAATCACCCGAAAAATATTCTCCACCACGATCAGACCTTAACCGTTTAATTTTCCTCTCGAGTTGATTTTCAACTTCAGCTTTGTAGGTCTTAAAATAATGCAAAGCTTCATCTTTTGATTTTAAGAGATACACATAACAAAATCTAGTAGAGTCATCGATAAAAGTAATAAAATATCGCTTGCCTCCTTTAGTCAATATTCCGTTCATCTCACATAAATCGGAATGTATTAAGTCTAGTGGTGCCAAATTCCTCGCCTCCGCAGCCTTGTGAGGCTTGCGAGGTTGCTTAGATTGCACGCACACCTGGCACTTAGAACCTTTGACTAAATCAAATTTCGGGATTAAATTTAAATCTGCTAACCGCGAGACACAACCAAAATTGATATGACAAAGTCGTGAATGCCAAATATACGACTCATTCGAAACAACATTGTTCACAGACTTATTACACGCATCATGCAAAGATAAGCGGAACAAGCCTCCGCTGTCATAGCCTTTTCCAACAAACGTTCCATACTTAGACAATATACATTTATTAGACTCAAAGACAATTTTGTAGCCATCTCGACACAATTGAGAGCCACTAACTAGATTCTTTTTGATGGAGGGGACATGCTGCACGTTCTTCAATAGCACCGTTTTTCCCGAAGTAAACTTCAGAATGACTGTACCAACACCAAGAACACGCGCATGTGATCTGTTCCCCATCAGCAAGGCTCCAGTCCCTTTGCACTGATAAGAAGAAAATAAAGAAATATCAGCACACACATGAATATTAGCACCGGTATCAGCCCACCACTCAGGGGATTGACACACTGAAAGAACAGTAGGTAAAAGATTACCATACCCCGATGTTCCTTCTGCAGTCTCGCTAACAACCATGTTTACTGTTTTCTTCTATTGAGCTGGTTTTTTCTCTTGCTTAAATTTGCGGTCTGGACAAGCGCTTGCCCAATGATCAGTACTCCCGCAAACAAAGCAACCAGCTCCTTTGTTCTTCTTTTTGAACGAGGTTGCCTGCTTGGGCTTCGTGGCATTCTGTTGCTTGTTTTTCTTTTTATTATTATGTGATGCATTGGAGTTCTTCTTTTGTACCATATTGGCACTAGAAGTCTCAACTCCTTTTCCACGAGTGTCTTTTGCTCTCGCCCTCTCCTCAACATCAAGAGAACCAATAAGCTCAGCCACGCTAAACTCTTGTCTCTTATGTTTTAGAGTGGTAGCAAAATCCGTCCAAGAAGGTGGCAGTTTAGCGATAATACCGCCGGCCACGAACTTGTCAGGCAAGACACATGGGAATTGTTCGAGTTCTTTAGCCAGTGCCTGTATTTCATGAGCCTGTTCAACTACAGGACGGTTTTCCACCATCTTATAGTCAAACAGCTGCTCCATGATGTACAGCTCGCTACCAGCATCAGAAACACCAAACTTCTCATCTAATGCATCCCATAACTCTTTTGCAGATGTGCACGTTAGATAAGAATCAACATACTTGTTGGCAAGAGCGCCAATCACGGCGCCTCGAAACAGGTTATCGGCAACGTCGAACATTCTCTCCTCTTTAGGAGTGAACTGTTCGGGTTTCCCCTGTGCGGCGTGATAGCAGTTCATTGCGGTCAACCACAGTATCATCTTACTACGCCATCTCTTGTAAAACGTCCCATCAAAAGGTTCACTTGGTTTTAACGCAGCAGCAAAACCACTAACAGAAAAATGCCTAATATCAGATTTTTGGATTGTTAGAAAGTTAGACATTTTTAGTTTTAATTTAATCCAGAAAAGTAGTGCGATATTTGTGATGACATGTATGTGCATGTGTGTATAACTACTCGCATAAGCAGTAAACAGTAATGAAACATGCACAAATACGAAGAACAGAGTGTACCCAGCGGAGGGACCGATGCTCAAGGCATCAGTGGCTCCATTCACACGAGACATCTCGTGTGTTTGTTCGATGTAGCCGTACGAAGTCGGTGCAGGAAGATGTACGCTGTGCAGTCCCTCGAACGGTCACCGGGAAGAAGAACAGCAGCACGCGTCAAGGCGACGAACAGCAAGCTGAGGACGAAGCGCGAGCAGTCGCGAAGACGCTCCCCAAAAATCTGATCGCCCGCACACCCGTGCAAGTGTATCTCTGCGGTCGGTGATTTCGGAGGCCTGCTCTCCCACTCTCTCTGTGCTCGCAGAAGATGGGACGGGAATGTGTTGTTTGCAATTCGCGTGAGATGATTCGCGTGGCTGGAAGAGCCCTCCCCTCTCCATTCTTATAGGCGGTCAGAAGGAGGGAGAAGAGCAACGGACAGAAACGGTCGCGCATTTAGAACTGGAAACTGACGTCCGTTACTAGCCACTAGAAACTGACGACAGTAACGACAGTAACTGACGTCCGTTACTAGCCATAAGACAGGAAACGGACGGTCATCACTCCAGGCAAAATGCGCAACCGTTTGAAAGGAATATTCGGACCAAGGTCCGATCTACCACGAGCCACGAGCCACGGCCACGGCCACGGCCACGGCCACGGCCACGGCCACGGCCCGGCCCGGCCGGCGGCGGCGGCGGCGCGCGCGCGCGCGTGTGGCAGTCCTTCATCCTTTTCTCAACTTCTCAATAGATGCACCAATGGTCCACCTATTTAAGTTGATTGATTTGTCCTTTGAACTTCCAATATGGTACTAAATAATTAGTACACCATAGCATTAAAGTGGGCCATTAGCATTGACTATTATTGAATATTAATTTGGGCCAAGCCCACATTAATCCAACATCTCCGACGGCTTTAAGCCGTCGGACATAATTCGTCGAAAATAGAGTTATGTCCAACGGCTGCCGTCGGACATTAGCTATCTCCGATGGCCGCCTCTGCCCGTCGGACATAACGTACAACAACCGTTTTACCGGTCAGCCTGTGGGGCCCACAGGCTTATGTCCGACGGCCTACCACTAAGCCGTTGGACATAACCAAGCCTTATGTCCGACGGCTACCACTAAGCCGTCGGACATAACCAAGTCTTATGTCCGACGGCTACTACTAAGCCGTCGGACATAATAAATTACAGAATTTACACAAAATTCTTTTTTTTTAAAAATCTGACATTTACAAAACAAAAACAGATTTCATGCACATATACACATTCACAATCACAAATATACACATTCACATAAGTATTCACATTCACAATCACAAATATTCTCACATAAATATTAACATTCACAAATTTAACATTAACATATAGGTCCGACGGTTGTTGCAAATTGACATTGTGTCTCATAAACAAGTGTTGTAATTACGGTTGCAAACAAGTGTTGCAAAGTGTTTCACAAATTAACATCACGACACATCAATCATATCCATCGCCTGGATGGTTCGAGTAGCCACCTCCTCCTGCTGGACTATGCGTGTTGAAAAGGTTATTCACCCACGAATGTGATGCGTCATCTTGACCAGACCCGTCTCCTGGTGCTCCAACTGTCGCGGGGGGTGTCTGAAATCCCTATAACACACGCACATGAAATTGTAACTACTCAGTTTTTCATTTAAACAAATAAGACATCTATGAACATGTCACACACGCATATGTGTACATACCATAGGGAATTGTGACGAAGGCGGAGGTGGAGGTGGAGGCGCAAGCATTGGCATCGGAAGTGCAAAGTCCGGAGGCGGCATCCCATAGGTGGGCATCGGGACGCCCGCTTGTTGGGCTAGTTGCTACAAATTATATACAAGTCATTGTTGAGCAAATAAGATACACATCATGTGTTTTACAAAATAAGCTACAAAATGTTACTTCAGCTTACTGAGAGAAGAGCTTGATTTTGGGCCTGGAGGTTTGCATAATACTCGTCCCTCTTCTTCTGGTAATCGGCTTGTTGCCTCTGGTACTCAGATTGTTGCCTCTGGTACTCCAATTGTTCCCTCAAGACTGATTGATGGTACTCTGCCTGTTGACGCAACACTGCCATCTCTATGTCGTGGGCGGATGATCGTGAACGGGACGACTGTGAAGACGACGATGTGGACTGTCGTCCACGGCGTCTCAGCTCTCTGGAATCAATCGTAGAATCAAAAATACCCAACCTACAAGAGTGAACCATGCACTTAGTATAGTAACTCATGCCTCAGTTGAATTGCAAGCATATGATGACAATTTTGAAATCCAAATCAAATAATCTCACCGTCCGTGGGCTTGTCCTCCTCCGCTAGCATATGCTGCCTGAGGGTCGATTGGCTGGCTCCTCCAATCGTACTCCTGCCCATGGCGTTGAACCATCTCCTGCCCATATGAAGCCTGGAGGCAAACAATATCAAATATAAGTGCATAACCCCTATGCCCTTGCAAACAATATCGAACACATAATAGAGTATCAAAAACTCACTAGACGGTCGGTGGCCGTCTGAGTGCATAACACATCAGGATTCTGAGGATCAGAACCCCTATGCCCTTGCATATACACCTCCACATCCGTGGGCGTACGGCCGGATTTGACTTCCTGTACATAAAAGTTACAATGACACATTTCTATGTAATTCAAAAGTTACAACAAACTGTGACTTACCATTCGCTTAGCCAAGCGCACATGACCATCACCGCCGTAGTTGTGGAACGACTCAGTCCCACGGTTTCCCCTGTTCCTTTCGGAAATGGCACGAAACTCAGGGGAAGCCCACCATCTGCACAATGCCCGATAACCCTCTGATCGGGTGGCCATCCACAGCACCGACACCTACATGAAATTTTTTAAATAAAGCAAGCAAATACATGGCTTCATGCGATATGAGAGGCAAGAACCTGTTTACCTCTAGGTATTGCTCCTCCGTCAAGTAAATTGATGACCACTCGGCCTTGGTATTTGGCATCGGTCGATCATCAGCATTTGCTCTGTACCATGCCTTTATAGCCTGAATTCGTGCATAGTACATTGCATCTGCAACGACATCGTTCGCGTTATACTCAAACACGTAACGAGCGTTCATATCATATGATCCATCGTCCGACAACTTGTACCGTTTCTGCAAAAAAAAATTAGTGTTATCATAAAAGCAAACATATATGGAATAACTAAAATAGTATAAATAATTCATACCCAGAATGCATCCCAAACTAGTGCCTGTGTGTTTCCAAACGTTCTACAGACACCATAGCGATAATGCTCCCAAGTGGTGGCGGGGACAGACTCGCCATTAGGCAAAGTCACAACACCAGGCCAGTGCAGACGAACAAGATTACCAAGGACCATGTTCACCTGCCTGTAGTGTCCTGTGCCTGTGAACGAGTCGTCGATCCAAGTCCTGCAAATAGTATAAACAATGTGGAAATTAAAACATAACTTTCAATAACATTTAAGCAAAGACATGTCACTCACTTTCCACTAGGCTTTATCAAAACCCGAGATTCGGGTGGAAGCTCTGGAGGTGGTCCAACAAAATGCAGCTTCCTCGTTCTCCTAACTCGAGAAGTTCCAGACCCAGCTGCAGAATCTCCACCAGCCCCAGAATCCCCAGCCCCAGAATCCCCACCAGCATTGTCTCCAGCATCATCTCCCACATTATCTCCACCATCATCTTCAACATCATATCTTGCATGATCCTCTACCACTGGTTCCTCAATTTCAGCATCCTATGAAACAAATACCTTACATCATACAATATTAAGTAACTCAAATAATGTAATTTAACAACTAACTTACATCTTGTGGAGGCAAATGTTCTGCCAGCGCTCTCCGTCTGCTCATGGTAGAACCTGTGCCCTGAAAAACTGAATCCTCACCCCTCGAGCCGCTCCTCGAGCTACTCCTCGTCCCAAGCAAACTACGAGCAAAAGCCTTCATTTTCTTTGACATCCTATTTTAACAACAACAAGTTAGTACATAAATCGACAATAAAATATGCAACAAAATCATAAAATATGCAATAAAATCATAAAATATGCAATAAAATCACGATCCATACTCGTCAATCGTAATCGTAATCAAAATCAGGATCTAGTTGCTTTCGTCGATTTAATGGACGCCAAGTAGCTTTCTTCTTTCTCGTCACTCGTTTTCGTTTTGGAGGAACCTCTACATCATTTTGATCACCTAATAAAGATTCTTCCAACATTTTAGTTTGTACATTAAATGTGCTTGTAAGTTCTTCGTCTTGGAAAATCTCAGCAGCCCCCACTTCGTGCTCGATTTGACTTTCAACATAACCAGCATCACCAGGAGCATATAGTCGTTCACGAGGATTAACTTTGTACACTACCCTCCAATCAACCAAACCCTTTTTCTTAGATGGATATGTCATATAATACACCTGCTCGCATTGGTGGGCAAGGATTATAGTGTCGTGGCCTTTTAATCTATCGTTGTCTTTGACTTCCACCATGCCATATTGATTTTCTCGCGTTGAGTTTAGAGAAAACCAATCACAATCGAAGAACACCACTTTGAGTTGTTTATCTCCAAAAAACTTGTACTCGATTATATCATTAATGACTCCATAATAATTAGTCACCTTCCCTTCATCATCGACAGCTCTAGTTACAACTCCGGAATTTGTCGTGGCTGCTAGAGGATGATCATCTTCGAACCTTGTGGAACGGAATCTAAAACCATTGACATCATACCGACCATAACGTCTAGCAGTTACTGCTCCTAGGGATAATTGTTGAAGGTCCGGGTGTATATTGTCATTTTTATCTACATAATCTCGAAACCAACACAAGGAATTAAGTCCCCCATCTTTTCCCTCTCGACGAATCTGGTCACGTTCACAACCAGAGATGCAATTTTGAGAATCAAATTCCCTGTTAGTACAAGGAAACAAACCTTTTAGTATCACAACAAAAATTCTAGCGGCAATGACTAAAATAAAGTTTACACTTACAGGAGAAACTGACTCATCTCTTCCATGTTGTTATACATGTAGAGTAAAGCAGTCTTCCATTCGTCGTTGGTGAAACAATAAGTTGTGTTGGGTCCTACAGTTTTGCCCCTCCATTGAAAAATTTCAATATCACTGATAGGGGGCTCGTTGACATGATACCGCAACGTAGGGGCATTGACATTGTGTTCCTCTGCAAAGTACAGGCCCGTGAACGATGCTATCTCTTTGTATTTGAATTCTTCAGCGATGCACCCTTCAACTCGTCTCTTATTACCAACCATTGCACGTAGCTTCTTTAGTGTCCTTTCTATGTGATACATCCATCTATATTGCACAGGACCTCCTACCTTAGCTTCGTATGGTAGGTGAACAAGTAGATGTTGCATCGGATTGAAGAAACCTGGTGGAAATATTTTTTCAAGTTTGCATACCAAAATCGGTATTTGTTGCTCAAGCTTCTCCATCATCTCTTTCTTTATTTCTTTAGCACAAAGATGTCTATAAAAGTAGCTTAGCTCCGCTAATGCTTTCCAGACATCATTTTTTACAAAACCACGAAACATAACAGGAAGGAGTCTTTCCATTATTATGTGGTAGTCATGACTCTTCAACCCAGAAAACTTGCCCGTCTTCAAATTCACCGACCTTCTAAAACCCGCGGCGTAACCATCTGGGAACTTTAAGTTTTTCAACCATTTCATCAATTGTTTCTTCCTTTTACGTTTAATACTGAAAGGAGCACGTGGCTTCTTCTGATTCTCTCCTATCTCCATAGTTGGTCTTCTACAGATTAAGGCCAAGTCTTTCCTAGCCTTAGGGTTGTCTTTTGTTTTGTCAGTGATATTCATGCAAGTGCTGATAATGCTTTCACCCATATTTCGTTCCTGGTGCATGACATCAATGTTATGCATTAGAATCAAGGCTTTCATATAAGGGAGTTCCCATAGACCACATTTGTGAGTCCAATTATGCTCGGTTCCATAACCTTCAAAACGATTTCCATGTTTGTTTAGTTTCAAATCATTAAGTCTCGCGAGAATCTCTGGACCACTTAGACGCTTGGGTGGTCCCCTCGTCACAATCGTGTCCTTTTTAAAAGCGTTCCTATCGAACCTGAACGGGTGATCCTCTGGCAAAAAACATCTATGGCAATCGAAGTAACATATCTTTCCACCAAACTTTAGTCGAAAGCATAAAGTGTCTTCAACGCATATCGGACATGTCAAAATCCCATGACAACTCCATCCAGCAAAGATACCATAAGCCATAAAATCATGAATAGACCATAAAAATGCGGCTCTCAGGTTGAACTTCTGTTTCTTGTAACAATCGTACGCCTCTACTCCTTCCCACAAAATTTTCAATTCTTCAATCAGGGGTCTCATCATCACATCGATCTTTGTTCCAGGATGATCCGGACCAGGTATTACAAGACACAAGAAAATAAATTCATATTTCATGCAAAGAGCTGGTGGAAGGTTGTATGGAACAGCAAAGACGGGCCAACATGAGTAGGACGTTGCAGTTAGATTGAATGGCGAGAAACCATCTGTTGCCAAACCGAAGCGGACATTCCGCACTTCACTAGCAAAGCTGGAATCAAAAGCATCTAGTGCCTTCCATGCATCTGTATCAGCTGGGTGCACCATGACATTTGGATTCTCACGTACCCCTTCTTTGTGCCACCTCATGTGTCTGGCTGTATTCTTAGAGATGAACAAACGTTTCAACCGAGGTATAAGAGGCATGTAACGAAGCTGCTTACGTGCAATCTTCGTAGTCACGGTCAAACCATCGTCATTTTCAACCTCAACGAATCTACGCTCACCACAAACAGTACACTTCTTCTCACCCGCGGACTCCTTCCAGAAAAGCATACAATTATTATCACAGACATCGATTTTTTCGTAGTCCATACCGAGCCCAGATAACAACTTTTTGGACTGATACATGTCCTTTGGCATCATGTGATTCTCCGGAAGTACATCACTGATCAAGTTCAAAAGCTCCTTGTAGCAGTTGTTTGAGAATGCAAACTTAGACTTAATAGCCATAAGTCGAGTCACAAATACAAGGACGATCACTTTTGTGTGCTCATGCAACGGCTCTTCGGCAGCTTTAAGGAGCTCGAAGAACTTCTGAACCTCAGGTGTAGCTGGATCCTCATACTCAGTGGGTTGACCGGGGTTCTCAGAATCGACGGTTAGAAGCTCATGGCGTACATCGTCAAGCATCTCTTCCATCCTATCGTAGTCCTCCTCTTCATGTGACTGAACTTCTGATACAATACAAGGAGGTGGGTCCTCACCGTGGTGCACCCACACCTCATAGCCTGGCATATAACCGTTCTTGCAAAGATCTATCGACATAGTCCTCCTGTCGGCGTTCCGAGACTGGGGGGTCCCTGAGCCGACGAGTGAATGTCGCCGCGTGCCCCAGCTTAGATGGGTCGAGCGCGAGGGCGAGCGCGAAGGGGGGAGAGCGAGGCGGCCGGAGACCGGTGCGAGAGAGGTGGGAATCCCGCAGCCTCCGTGTTCATCCCGCGCCCAGGTCGGGTGCGCTTGCAGTAGGGGGTTACAAGCGTCCACGCGGGAGAGGGAGCGAGCGGCCTCCAGCGAGCGCCTGTTCTCGTCCTCGTCCCCGCGCGGCCAACCCTCTCTAAGAGGGCCCTGGTCCTCCCTTTTATAGGCGCAAGGAGAGGATCCAGGTGTACAATGGGGGGTGTAGCAGAGTGCTACGTGTCTAGCGGAGGAGAGCTAGCGCCCTAGGTACATGCCGTTGTGGCAGCCGGAGAAATCTTGGCACCCAGCTGGTGTGATGTCGTGGCCGTCGGAGGAGCGATGGAGCTTGGCGGAGGGACAGCTGTCGGAGCGGTTGAGTCCTTGCTGACGTCCTCTTGCTTCTGTAACAGGGCTGAGAGCCGCCGTCGTCACAGAGCATGCGAGGCGCCATCATTGCCTATCTGGCGGAGCGAGCCAGATGGGACGCCGGTCTTGTTCCCTGCGGCCCGAGTCAGCTCGGGGTAGGGTGATGATGGCGCCTCCTGTTGACGTGGCTGGTCTGCGCCCTAGGTTGGGCGATGTGGAAGCTCCTCCGAAGCCGAGGTCAAGTCCGAGCCCCCGGGTCGGGTGAGGCGGAGATTGTCGGCTGGTGCCGGGGCAGAGTCCGAGCCCTGGGGTCGGGCGAAGCGGAGTTCGTTGTCTTCTGGGGCCGAGCCCAAGTCCGAGCCCTGGGTCGGGCGAGGCGGAGATTGTTGTCTTCCGGGACTTAGCCCGAGTCCGAGCCCTGGGTCGGGCGGAGCGGAGTTCACCATCTTCCGGGACTTAGCCCGAGTCCGAGGCCTAGGTTGGGCAGAGTTCGTCGTCTTCCGGGACTTAGCCCGAGTCCGAGCCCTGGGTCGAGCGAGACGGAGCTTCCTATGGAGCCTTTGGCCGGGCCTGACTGCCTGTCAGTCTCACTCTGTCAAGTGGCACCGCAGTCGGAGTGGCGCAGGCGGCGATGTCCTTCTGTCAGGCCGGTCAGTGGAGCGGCGAAGTGACGGCGGTCACTTCGGCTCTGCCGGCTGGGGGGCGCGCGTCAGGATAAGGGTGTTAGGCCACCTTTGCATTAAATGCTCCTGCGACTTGGTCGGTCGGTGCGGCGATTTGGTCAGGGTTGCTTCTTAGCGAAGGCAGGGCCTCGGGCGAGCCGGGAATATGTTCGCTGCTGAAGGGGGGCCTCGGGCGAGACGGAAATCCTCCGGGGTCGACTGCCCTTGTCCGAGGGTAGGCTCGGGCGAGGCGTGATCGTGTCCCTCGAATGGACTGATCCCTGACTTAATCGCACCCATCAGGCCTTTGCAGCTTTGTGCTGATGGGGGTTACCAGCTGAGAATTAGGAGCCTTGAGGGTACCCCTAATTATGGTCCCCGACAGTAGCCCCCGAGCCTCGAAGGGAGTGTTTGCACTCACTTGGAGGCTTTCATCGCACTTTTTTGCAAGGGGACAAGCCTTTCTCGGTTGCGTTTTGTTCCAGTGGGTGCGCGCGAGCGCACCCGCCGGGTGTAGCCCCCGAGGCCTCGGAGGAGTGGTTTCACTCCTTCGAGGTCTTAATGCCTCGCGTAATGCTTCGGCTGGTCTGGTCGTTCCCTCATGCGAGCTGGCCGTAGCCCAGGTGTACGGTCGGGTCCCAAGTTCTCGGGCTGGTATGTTGACGCTGTCAACGGTTCGGCCGGAGCCGGGTTTGCGAGAGTAGCCCCCGAGCCTCTGCACGGGGCGAGAGGGCGATCAGGGACAGACTCGGCTTTTTTACATACGCCCCTGCGTCGCCTTTCCGCAAGGAGGAGGGGGGAAAGCGCCATGTTGCCCTCGATGGGCGCCGAACATGGTGTCTTCGTTGAGCTGCAAGCGGGTGATCCGAGTGGACGTCCGTGCCACGTTCGTTAGGGGTCGGCTAGGAGCCCAGAGGCACGCCTAAAAGTACCTGCGGGTGATCTGCCGGACCCGGTCCCCTGGCGACGGGGTCCGAGGGCTCGATGCCTCCCTCTGATGGGATTCCGTTACAAGATCGTTCCCGCCGGTCTCGGAAATGTCCTAGGGTACCTCGGGAGCGCAGCCCGAGCCTTGGTTATGTATCGAACGTACCCATGGTCATCCCTCGCTCGGCGTCTGAGGCGGCTGTGAACCCTTCGGGGGCCAGCCTTCGAACCCCTGATCAGTAATGGGCGCGGAGCCCGAGTAGCCTGAGGCGGTCGTTGAACCCTTCCGAGGGGCCGGCCTTCGAACCTCTCACCAGTAGTGGGTGTAGGGCCCACGCGATCTGAGGCGGCTGTCGAACCCTTCCGGGGGGCCAGCCTTCGAACCTCTGATCAGTAGGGAGGCTCGGAGCCTGGTTCCTTCACGGGGAAGGATCCTTTTCGGGGTATCCCCCTTTCCCGGTCCCTGTTGCAAGAGAGAGAAAGAGGAAAAAAGGAAAAGGATACGAAATCGAACGACGCGGCGTACCTTTTTGGACGCGGTCATTATGGCGAAGGCGAAGCGTCACCCGCTTCTCCTGCCAGAGGCGCCGCGTGTCCCGCCGCGGAGTTAATGCGACGGGGCGAGTGGTTGGAGGAGCGACCGTTGCGCGTGCGCGAGCCGTTCGAGGAACGGATCACGGGCGCGTTGTCTTCACGCCGTGAGAGAGGGTTCTCTCGCTGCCCCCGGACGGGACGTGAGCTTGGCTGACGACGTGGCCGCTGCTCCTGCCCGCCTGCCACCGCCATTACTGCCGGCCCACTTTTGGCCGCATTGACCGTCGCGCCAGGCTGGTGCTGCTGGGTCGCGCGCTGGGTCGCCTCGAGTCGCGGTATTGGTTCCACAGTCGAGGAGGCGCGGTAGTGGCGCAAGTGGCGGTGCAGTTGCATGTACGAAGCACTCGGCGCGCCGGTTGCATGACGCGTGGGCCTGGGCCTCTATGCCGGGCGTGTTGGGAGTCGGAGAAGCGCGCCCACTTGGCGCGGTTGCATGCCGCCTGCATGGCTGCCCACCCTTTCGCCCGCTGGTCTGGGCAAAAGTGGAGGGTCGCTTGTAACCGCTGGGCGGTTGTACGCACCGCGCGTGGCGGTTTGGCTTCTTCTGCTCTGAGCCGGCTTGCATGACGTGTGGGACCCAGCCCCCGCGCCGCAGGGGAGGACCTTGGAGTGTGTTGGAGAAGACTCAGCCCATGACGGCTGGGGACGCAAGTAGGGAGAACCGCCTTTAAAAGGAGGGTGACCCCCTTGGAAGGCGACCATGTCTTCGCACTCCTTTATGCATCGTGTCTTTCCACCTTCCAAGCCCCCGGATGGGGGAGATCCGCCGTCTTTTCGCCTCGTCGTTGGGGGAAACACAACTCCGCGGGAGTTGGTACCTTTCAGCCATCGTTCGGCTTCAAGGATTTTCATCGTGCAGCCCGGCTGCACCCCTCCACCGGCGGTCACCCAAGATGGTGACCTCCAGTTTGATGGTGGGGGAAAGCAAGCCGGGCTGTGGCCTCTGCCCCTCCCTCAGCCTCAAGGATTTTCATCACTAGTGCTGGGGAGGGGAGTGTGCCGAGTTGGGGTCGGCCCCTGCGTGGGCGGTGGCCCGCTCCTTCCCTCAGTGATCGGGGGAAGGGCGGGAGTCGTCCGTGGCGCTGACAGCTGCACCGTGCCCGGCTCTCTGAGCCGAGCGGCTTCGGAGCCGCTCCCGGTGCCGCCTCCCGCCACGGCAGCTGGAAGAGGTTCTTCCGCCGACGAGCCTGCCGACGCCATCCGCGGACCGACCTCCAACTCTACGGCCTTCTGCCCGTCCTTGCCTCACGAGTTTGGGCACGGGCGGGGGCCTCCTGGCAGCAGCATCCGCCCTGAGGTCATCGCTGCTGCTGTTCGGCCCCCCGGGACAGAAGTCTTCATCATCGCCGCTGCTGGGGCGGGCGACGGCGAGCCGTTCGTCGGTCTTCTGTTGCTCCGCAGGCCCCCCATTGAGTGGGGTTGTTCGTACCTGCGGAGGTGGAACCGGAGTTCCGTTTGTAATGGCACCTTGGATGCCAGTGTTCATTATGGCTGTCGAGGCCTGAACATGTATGTGATTTCGGCACGGAGCCGTGTTTTTTCCTCATTTTCGAGCACTAAGACTCGCCTGTTGGTTGTCTGAACCGCTTCACCAAGCGTGAGTCGCCCCGTGTAAAGGTGACGAGTGAGGTATCCGTATCCCGGAGGCGTAGGAGTCCCTCGGCTCGGTCGGCCTTGTTGTCCGAGGCTTCTCTAGCTTAATTAAAGGAAACCCTCGGCCGCTCTTCGATGAGCCGAGGCCAGGGGTGGCGGTGTCAACATGAACAGAGGTGGAGTTGGCTCGAAAAGAAAACCTGGTTGGCCGGAGCCTGGCCGGGTCGTCCGTTAGCGGGACCGACGCCGGAGTTGACCAGCCGAGCCGCCTGCTCAGGCCGGATTGACGTCCTTGGAGGGCAACCGGCCGAGGCCCCGGGGTGATCGGCCGAGCCGCCTGCTCAGGCCGGATTCCCGGAGAAGACCCTGGCAGCGATGGCCCGGGCGTGGCGATGACGTCGTCCTTCAGAGTGGAGATCCTCGGACCGCGTCACCGTCCGAGGCCAGGTCGGCCCTCGCCGAAGGCGTCGTCGATGCCGAGGGTGCTGCTGCTCCCTCCAGCCGTCAAGATCTGAGCCTGCAGGGTCGGATTGTCTTGTAGCGTGTGTTTCCTGCGGCCGCCGAGTCCTAAACACACCCTCGCCGTGTTGTAAAGCTGCGTCTCTTTTCCTTTTGTTTCGAGTATCTGAACTTTTTTGTCGGTAACAGAAATGTTTGTGCGAGCGAGAGTTGCTTCTCGCGGAAGGTGATGAGTGAGGTATCCGTATCCCGGAGGCGTAGGAGTCCCTCGGCTCGGTCGGCCTTGCCGCTTACGCGTACTCCGTTGTTTTCAGGATCCACTTTCGAAGTAGTCAAACAGCCTGAAAGACCTTCTAGCAGAAGAGATCTTTTTTCGAGGAAAATTTCGACGCAGAGGGGGTTCCCCCCTCTTTTAGCCCCCGAGGGAGGGTCGGGCTTTGCCGAGGCGAGGCCGACCCTTCCTTGATGACTAAACTTTGCGTGGGTGCGAGGTATATGATCAACTTGAAAACATCTTAAGGGTAGAAGCGACGTAGCTGTTGGATGTTCCAGGCGTTGCCGTAGACCTCGCCATGGCTGTTGGCCAGCTTGTACGTTCCGGGCTTCAGAACCTTGGTGATGATGAATGGCCCCTCCCAGGGAGGCGTGAGCTTGTGCCGCCCTCGGGCGTCTTGTCGCAGCCGAAGCACCAGGTCGCCCACCTGGAGGTCTCGGGACCGGACCCCTCGGGCGTGGTAGCGTCACAGGGACTGCTGGTACCGCGCCGAGTGTAGCAAGGCCTTGTCCCGAGCCTCCTCCAGCTGGTCCAGCGAGTCTTCTCGGCTAACTTGGTTGCTTTGGTCGGTGTAGGCCCTCGTCCTCGGGGAACCGTATTCTAAGTCTGTGGGTAAGATGGCTTCGGCGTGAAGCCCGTGGCTCGGCTCGGCGTTGTCCTCAGACTCCAGACCACCGAGGGGAGTTCCTTCATCCACCGCTTGCCGAACTTGTTGAGGTCGTTGTAGATCCGAGGCTTGAGCCCTTGTAGAATCATGCCGTTGGCACGCTCCACCTGCCCATTCATCATAGGATGAGCCACGGCGGCCCAGTCCACCCAGATGTGGTGATCCTCGCAGAAGTCCAGGAACTTTCTGCCGGTGAACTGGGTGCCGTTGTCGGTGATGATGGAGTTCGGGACCCCGAAGCGATGGATGATGTTGGTGAAGAACGCCACGGCCTGCCCGGACCTGATGCTGTTCAGGGGTCGGACCTCGATCCACTTGGAGAATTTGTCGATGGCGACCAGCAGGTGCGTGTAGCCCCCGGGTGCCTTCTGCAAGGGGCCGACGAGATCCAGACCCCACACCGCAAAACGCCAGGTGATGGGTATCGTCTGCAGAGCCTGAGCGGGCAGGTGGGTCTACCACGCGTAGAATTGACACCCTTCGCAGGTGCGGACGATTCTGGTAGCGTCGGCCACCGCCGTCGGCTAGTAGAAGCCTTGCCGGAAAGCATTCCCGACAAGGGCTCGAGGCGCTGCGTGATGGCCGCAAGCCCCCGAGTGTATCTCTCGCAGGAGTTCCTGACCTTCGGCGATGGAGATGCATCGCTGGAGGATGCCTGAGGGGCTGCGGTGGTAGAGCTCCTTCTCATCTCCCAGCAAGACAAACGACTTGGCGCGCCGCGCCACCCGCCGAGCCTCGGCCCGGTCGAGGGGTAGCTCTCCTTGGTGGAGATATTGCAGGTACGGGGTCTGCCAGCTTCGATTAGGCGTGACCCCGCTTCGTTCCTCCTCGACGCGCAGTGCCTCACCCTCGGGGGCCGAGGGTACCTCGGGCTGAACCGAGGGCGCCTCGGGCCGAGCTGAGGGTGCCTCGGGATGAGTCGAGGGTGCCTCGGACTGAGCCGAGGGTACCTCGGACTGAGCCGAGGGTACCTCGGGCTCGGACGTGTCGTCGATCTTGATGGAGGGTTGACGCAGGTCTCGGGAGAAGACGTCCGGGGGAACCGTTGTTCGCCCCGAGGCTATTTTAGCCAGCTCGTCCGCAGTCTTGTTGTAGCGCCGGGCGATGTGGTTGAGCTCGAGCACGTAGAACTTGTCTTCCAGGCGCCGAACCTCATCGCAGTAGGCCTCCATCTTTGGGTCGCGGCAATGGGAGTTCTTCATGACTTGGTCGATGACGAGCTGCGAGTCACCGCGAGCGTCGAGGCGTCGGACCCCTAGCTCGATGGCGATCCGCAACCCGTTGACCAGAGCCTCATACTCGGCCACATTGTTGGACGCGGGAAGTGGAGGCGTAGCACGTAGCGTAGATGCTTTCCGAGGGGTGAGATGAATAGTAGGCCTGTGCCGGCTCCTGTCTTCATCAGCGACCCGTCGAAGAACATGGTCCAGAGCTCCGGTTGGATCGGAGTCGTCGGTAGCTGGGTGTCGACCCATTCAGCCACGAAGTCCGCCAAGACGTGGGACTTGATGGCCTTCCGGGGAGCGAACGAGATTGTCTCGCCCATGATCTCCACCACCCACTTTGCAATCCTACCCGAGGCCTCTCGGCACTGGATGATCTCTCCCAGGGGGAAGGATGACACCACAGTTACCGGATGAGACTCGAAGTAGTGTCGCAGCTTCAGCCGCGTTAGGATCACCGCGTACAGCAGCTTCTGAACTTGTGGGTAGCGGATCTTGGTTTCGGACAGTACCTCGCTGATGAAGTAGACTGGCCTCTGAACGGGCAATGCATGTCCCTCTTCTTGCCTCTCGACCACAATCGCGGCGCTAACCACCTGAGTGGTCGCGGCGACGTAGACCAGGAGGGCTTCTCCGGCAGCTGGGGGCACCAAGATAGGTGCCTTTGTGAGGAGCGCCTTCAGGTTCCCGAGGGCTTCCTCGGCTTTAGGGGTCCAAGTGAAGCACTCGGCCTTCCTCAAGAGGCGGTATAGAGGTAGACCTCTTTCGCCGAGGCGTGAGATGAAGCGGCTCAGAGCCGCGAGACATCCCATGACTCTCTGTACGCCTTTCAAGTCCTTGATGGGCCCCATGCTGGTGATGGCTGCGATCTTCACCGGGTTGGCTTCGATGCCCCGCTCGGAGACGATGAACCCCAAGAGCATGCCTCGGGGCACCCCGAAGACACACTTTTCGGGATTGAGCTTGATGCCTTTCGCCTTGAGACATCGGAATGTCACTTCAAGGTCGGAAAGGAGGTCGGAGGCTTTCCTTGTCTTGACTACGATGTCATCGACGTAGGCCTCGACCGTGCGGCCGATGTGTTCGCCGAACACATGGTTCATGCACCGCTGGTACGTCGCGCCCGCATTCCTCAAGCCGAACGGCATGGTGACATAGCAGTACATGCCGAAGGGTGTGATGAAAGAAGTCGCGAGCTGGTCGGACTCTTTCATCCTGATTTGATGATACCCTGAGTAGGCATCGAGGAAAGACAGGGTTTCGCACCCAGTAGTGGAATCCACGATTTGATCGATGCGAGGCAGAGGGTAGGGAACCTTCGGACATGCTTTGTTGAGACCAGTGTAGTCTACACACATCCGCCATTTCCCCCCTTTCTTTCTCACAAGCACAAGGTTGGCAAGCCATTCGGGATGGAATACCTCTTTGATGAACCCTGCCGCCATTAGCTTGTGGATCTCCTCGCCTATGGCTCTGCGCTTCTCCTCGTCGAATCGGCGCAGTGGCTGCTTGACGGGTCGGGCTCCGGCTCGGATGTCCAGCGAGTGCTCGGCGACATCCCTCGGTATGCCGGGCATGTTTGAGGGACTCCACGCGAAGACGTCGGCGTTCGCGCGGAGAAAGTCGACGAGCACTGCTTCCTATTTGGGATCGAGCCCGGAGCCGATCCGGATCTGCTTGGAGGCGTCGCCGCTGGGGTCGAGGGGGACGGACTTAACCGTCTCCGCTGGCTCAAAGTTGCCGGCGTGACGCTTCATGTCTGGCACCTCCTTAGAGAGGCTTTCCGGGTCGGCGATGAGGGCCTCAGACTCGGCGAGGGCCTCGGCATACTCCACGCACTCCACGTCGCATTCGAACGCGTGTTTGTACGTGGGGCCGACGGTGATGACCCCGTTGGGGCCCGGCATCTTGAGCTTTAGGTAGGTGTAGTTGGGGACGGCCATGAACTTTACGTAGCATGGCCTCCCCAGTACCGCGTGGTAGGTTCCTCGGAACCCGACCACCTCGAACGTTAGGGTCTCCCTTCGGAAGTTGGAGGGTGTTCCGAAGCAGACGGGAAGGTCGAGTTGTCCGAGGGGCTGGACGCGCTTCCTGGGAATGATCCCATGGAAGGGCGCAGCGCCTGCCCGGATGGAGGACAGATCGACGCGCAGGAGTCCGAGGGTTTCGGTGTAGATGATGTGGAGGCTGCTTCCTCCGTCCATGAGGACCTTGGTGAGCCTGACGTCGCCGATGACGGGGTCGACGACGAGCGGGTATTTCCCCGGGCTCGGCACATGGTCGGGGTGATCGTCTCGGTCGAAGGTGATGGGCTTGTCAGACCAGTCTAGGTAGACTGGCGCCGCCACCTTCACCGAGCAGACCTCCCGGCGCTCTTGCTTGCGGTGCCGAGCCGAGGCGTTCACCGCTTGCCCACCATAGATCATGAAGCAGTCGCGGACCTCGGGGAACTCTCCTGCCTGGTGATCTTCCTCCTTGTCATCGTCACGGGCCTTGCCACCCTCCGCGGGTGGCCCGGCCCTGTGGAAGTGGCGCCGAAGCATGATGCACTCCTCAAGGGTGTGCTTGACGGGCCCCTGGTGATAGGGGCACGGCTCCTTGAGCATCTTGTCGAAGAGGTTGGCATCTCCGAGGGGCTTCCGTGGGTTCTTGTACTCGGTGGCGGCGACAAGGTCCGTGTCGGCGGCGTCGCGTTTCGCTTGCGACTTCTTCTTGCCCTTCTTCTTGGCGCCGCGCTGAGTTGACGCCTCGGGAGCATCTTCCGATGGGCGGCCCTGGGGCTGCTTGTCCTTCCGGAAGATAGCCTCGACCGCCTCCTGGCCGGAGGCGAACTTGGTGGCGATGTCCATCAGCTCGCTTGCCCTGGTGGGGGTCTTGCGACCCAGCTTGCTCACCAGGTCGCGGCAGGTGGTGCCAGCGAGGAACGCGCCGATGACATCAGAGTCGGTGATGTTGGGCAGCTCGGTGCGCTGCTTCGAGAATCGCCGGATGTAGTCCTGGAGAGACTCTCCCGGCTGCTGTCGGCAGCTTCGGAGGTCCCAGGAATTCCCAGGGCGCACATACGTGCCCTGGAAATTGCCGGCGAAAGCTTGGACTAGGTCGTCCCAGTTGGAGATCTGCCCCGGAGGCAGGTGCTCCAACCAGGCGCGAGCGGAGTCGGAGAGGAACAGGGGGAGGTTGCGGATGATGAGGTTGTCATCGTCCGTTCCACCTAGTTGGCAGGCCAGACGGTAGTCCACGAGCCACAGTTCTGGTCTCGTCTCCCCCGAGTACTTTGTGATAGTAGTCGGGGGTCGGAACCGGGTCGGGAACGGCGCCCGTCGGATGGCCCGGCTGAAGGCTTGCGGACCGGGTGGTTCGGGCGAGGGACTCCGATCCTCCCCGCTGCCGTAGCGCCCCCCATGCCTGGGGTGGTAGCCTCGGCGCACCCTCTCGTCGAGGTGGGCCCGACGGTCGCGGTGATGGTGCTCGTTGCCGAGGCGACCCGGGGCCGCAGGCGCTGTGTTGCGCGTGCGCCCGGTGTAGACCGAGGCTTCCCGCATGAATCGGGAAGTCGCGGCATGAGGTTCCGAGGGGTACCCCTGCCTTCGGGAGGCAGAGCTCTCGGCCCGTCGGACCGAGGCGTCTTCCAGGAGATCCTTGAGCTCTCCTTGGATTCGCCGTCCCTCGGTGGTTGATGGCTCCGGCATCTCGCGAAGAAGCGTTGCTGCTGCCACCAGGTTCTGGCCGACCCCACTGGATGCGGGTGGTGGCCTGACCCCGACATCATCGGTGATCCGGTGCTGGAAGCCCTGGGGTAGATGACGTATTTCTCCGGCCGGGGGTTGGCCCGCCCATGCCTGCCCGACGTCCCGACGGATCGGCTCAAGCGCTCCTGCTCCCTCGTCGAGCCTGGCCTGCACCCCGCGGATTTGCTCGAGCTATGGGTCATGGCCCCCCGCCTGAACGGGGACCACAGCTAGCTCCCGTGGGATGTCAACGCGAGGCACTGGCCTAGGGAGGTCACCGTCCTCTGGCATGCCGAGATGGTTGCCTTCGGGGGGACCCCCTAGATTGACGTGGAAGCATTCGCGACTTGGGCCGCAGTCCTCGTCACCGAGGCTACGGCTACCGTCGGAACAGTCGGAAAGGCAGTAGTCGCATGCGGTCATGAAGTCTCGCATAGCACTGGGGTTGCCAAGTCCAGAGAAATCCCAACAGATACTGGGCTCGTCGTCTTCCTCGGACCCAGAGGGCCCGTAGGTCGAGACGTCCGTCAGCCAGTCCCAAGGTGACCGCATACGAAACCCCAGAGGGTTTGGACTTGCCTCTACGAGAGCGCCCGCCAAAGCGAAGTCGCTAGGCGGGTTGAGGCTGAATCCGAAAGACGTGGGATGGGAATCGGTCGGTACCTTTTGGTCGACGGGCAGCGATGAGGTCACATCGGGGACTGACTGCGCCGTCGTCTCAGGTACGAGGGTGACGTCCAGCAAGCTTTTCGCGAGCGTGCTGGCGTCGTCCGCTTGCTCGGGATTGGCGTGTCGCGGGGAGACGGCGCTCGCCTTCGTCTCAAACGCGAGGTCGACGCCCGGTGCGCCCCCCGTTGGGGTGCTGGGGCCGTCGACTCGCTCGACAGCCGACGAGGCGCTGTCTCCTGCTTGGCCTTGGTTGCCCCGCCTCCTCCTCCGTCGGCGGGGGAGAGGACGGGGTGAGCTCGAAGGTTATTCTTCCACCAAGTGGGGAAGACGTCGCCGATTCCGCCGCCGGTGGGCGGGTTGTCGGCCGCCACTGTCGTTGTCGCACGGCGGTGGAAGGAGTATCATGTCGTAGCTGCCGTCGAGGGACATGAACTCAAGACTCCCGAAACGGAGCACCATCCCGGGTTGGAGAGGTTGCTGGGGACTGCCCATCTGGAGCTTGACGGGAAGCTGTTCGTCAACACGCAGCAGGCCCCTACCTGGCGTGCCAACTGTCGGCGTTCCGAGACTGGGGGGTCCCTGAGCCGACGAGTGAATGTCGCCGCGTGCCCCAGCCCAGATGGGTCGAGCGCGAGGGCGAGCGCGAAGGGGGGAGAGCGAGGCGGCCGGAGACCGGCGCGAGAGAGGTGGGAATCCCGCGACCTTCGTGTTCGTCCCGCGCCCAGGTCGGGTGCGCTTGCAGTAGGAGGTTACAAGCGTCCACGCGGGAGAGGGAGCGAGCGGCCTCCAGCGAGCGCCTGTTCTCGTCCTCGTCCCCGCGCGGCCAACCCTCTCTAAGAGGGCCCTGGTCCTCCCTTTTATAGGCGCAAGGAGAGGATCCAGGTGTACAATGGGGGGTGTAGCAGAGTGTTACGTGTCTAGCGGAGGAGAGCTAGCGCCCTAGGTACATGCCGTTGTGGTAGCCGGAGAGATCTTGGCACCTAGCTGGTGTGATGTCGTGGCCGTCGGAGGAGTGATGGAGCTTGGCGGAGGGACAGCTGTCGGAGCGGTTGAGTCCTTGCTCACGTCCTCTTGCTTCCGTAAGGGGGCTGAGAGCCGCCGTCGTCACAGAGCATGCGGGGCGCCATCATTGCCTATCTGGTGGAGCGAGCCAGATGGGACGCCGGTCTTGTTCCCTGCGGCCCGAGTCAGCTTGGGGTAGGGTGATGATGGCGCCTCCTGTTGACGTGGCTGGTCTGCGCCCTAGGTTGGGCGATGTGGAAGCTCCTCCGAAGCTGAGGTCGAGTCCGAGCCCCCGGGTCGGGCGAGGCGGAGATTGTCGGCTGGTGCCGGGGCGGAGTCCGAGCCCTGGGGTCGGGCGAAGCGGAGTTCGTCGTCTTCTGGGGCCGAGCCCAAGTCCGAGCCCTGGGTCGGGCGAGGCGGAGATCGTTGTCTTCCGGGACTTAGCCCGAGTCCGGGCCCTGGGTCGGGCGGAGCGGAGTTCGCCGTCTTCCGGGACTTAGCCCGAGTCCGAGCCCTGGGTCGGGCAGAGTTCGCCGTCTTCCGGGACTTAGCCCGAGTCCGAGCCCTGGGTCGGGCGGAGTTCGTCGTCTTCCGGGACTTAGCCCGAGTCCGAGCCCTGGGGTCGGGCGAGGCGGAGCTTCCTATGGAGCCTTCGGCCGGGCCTGACTGCCTGTCAGTCTCACTGTGTCAAGTGGCACCGCAGTCGGAGTGGCGCAGGCGGCGCTGTCCTTCTGTCAGGCCGGTCAGTGGAGCGGCGAAGTGATGGCGGTCACTTCGGCTCTGCCGACTGGGGGGCGCGCGTCAGGATAAGGGTGTCAGGCCACCTTTGCATTAAATGCTCCTGCGACTTGGTCGGTCGGTGCGGCGATTTGGTCAGGGTTGCTTCTTAGCGAAGGCAGGGCCTCGGGCGAGCCGGGAATATGTTCGCCGCTGAAGGGGGGCCTCGGGCGAGACGGAAATCCTCCGGGGTCGGCTGCCCTTGTCCGAGGCTAGGCTCGGGCGAGGCGTGATCGTGTCCCTCGAATGGACTGATCCCTGACTTAATCGCACCCATCAGGCCTTTGCAGCTTTGTGCTGATGGGGGTTACCAGCTGAGAATTAGGAGCCTTGAGGGTACCCCTAATTATGGTCCCCGACACCTCCTGTCAAGGAAATAAATGTTCTGACACTTGGTACAAGGGCACCTAACATCGGTTCCAGTCTCTGACCGAGCAAAAGCACGGTCGAGAAACGCGTCAGTCTTGGCAACCCACTCACTTGATAGAGCACCTCTTTTCTTCCAACCTTCGTACATCCATCGACGATCCTCCTCGATACTAGATACGAGATGTTAACTTGATTAGTTAAGTTAATCACGCCTCTAATCTAATAAACCACACTAATACAAGGAAAATAATTTAACGGGACCCTAAATCATATAAAATAACCTTATTTCCGAGGGCATAATAATTACCCTCGGAAATTAATAATTTAAATTATATAGACACCTCTACATAACATTATCACGGGTGACAAATCATATAAAATGACCTTATTTCCGAGGGCATAATAATTACCCTCGGAAATTAAAAATTAAAATTATCTAAGCACCACTAATTAAATTTAGGCCCTCGGATATAATAAGATAAACATTATTTAACATACTAACTATTAAATAACAACATTGGAAACTACAAAACAATATTAATATATACAAAATATTAATAATACATCAAATACATTAATATTAAATACCTTACACCGGCGGCCGACGGCGGGCGGGCGGGGCGGGCGTCGACGGTGGGCTGGGCGGGTGTCGACGGCGGGCGTGGCGGCCGACGGCGGGCGGGCGTCGACGGCGGGCGGGCGGGCGGGGCGGCGGGCGTCGACGGTGGGCGGGCGTCGACGGCGGCGGCGGCGACCGTCGACGGCGGCGGCGGCGAGCGGGCAGAGACAGAAAAGAGAGAAGCGAGCGCGCGCGTGAAAATGAACCGCGCACCGGGCCGGGACCGTGTTAAAAAAGCTTATCTCCGATGGCTAGTTACGAGGCCGTCGGACATAAGGTTATATCTGATGGCTACGCTGCCAGCCGTCGGATATAACCTTATGTCCGACGGCCTCGTAAATAGCCGTCGGACATAAGTCTATATTTCCGAGAGCCCATGGTGGCCGTCGGACATAAGATAATATCCGATGGCCTCGTAGAAAGCCGTCGGAGATAAAGTGACCGTCGGATATTCGTCAGTTTACTGTAGTGCGACGATGTGCGTGGTGACGGCGTTGTGGCCGTCTTGGCGAGCCCGAAGTTGGCGACCCTGGCGCGCATGCGGGCGTCCAGGAGCACGTTGCTGCTCTTGATGTCCTTGTGCACCACGCGCGGCCAGGTGTGCACGTGGATGTACTGCAGGCCGTGGGCGAGGTCCAGCGCGATGCGGAGGAGCGCGCGCCAGTCCAGGTGGCGCGCGCGGCCGCGGTCCAGGAGCCACCGGTCAAGTGAGCCGTTCTCCACGTACTCGTACACCACCAGGTGGCAGTCTGTAATACCCAACTTGTAATTTGTGGAGGATAACCAAAAAAAGAGAAATGATATCCCTTTGTATATATGTGTGTTATCCATATTTATCATACCATGAGCACATCACATATAACAAGTAACTAAATGACAAAAGACACCTAAAAATAATACATGCATCATGTTGGGATTTTATTTTGTGCATCTTGTGACAACATAAAATGACAAGAAGTATATCAAAGCTTAAAGTAGAATTTGAATTCTAAAAGGAATTCAAGAATTTAGAAAAGAAGAGAAGAAGAAAAAATATTATATGAGTGAAAAAGAGTATAAAACACATACATATAATAAAATATAATACCTCTATAATTAGCCTTGAATGTGTAAATTTTACCCAAAGGTGAAACTCCTAAAAGGATTCAAAATTCAGAATTGGAAATTGAAAACAAAAATGAAATAAAACAGAAAATAAAAGAAAAAGAGAAAACAACCTTACCTGGGCTGCGGAGCTCATTTCGGCCCACCTGAAGAAACCACCCACGCGGCCCAACTCCTGATCTCCCACGCGCGCGCTAGACACCCACCGACACCCGGGGCCCACGTGCCATCCCCTGCGCTCCGCCTGTTACGCTGTCGCGTGGGCCCGCGTTGTCATCACCCGTCTCCGCGCTCACGGACACCCGCGCCCGACTCGCTGGTTCGTGGGACCCACGTGTCATCAACGACCCCCGTCGGAATCGGATCTCTGCCGCTTCTTCCGCCGACCGAGCCACTCGCCAACGGACCAAGCTCGATGGGGCGATAAAAGCTCGATCGCGGGTACCTCGAACCATCCCCGTGACCCTCTCATCCTCTCTGCCTTTCCCCGCGAGAGAATCCTGGCTGTGCAGCGCTCGGTAGGAGTACCCACGCGCGACCGACGGTGGAATCGCACCTGCACTGCCGATTGGCTTCGGCGTTTGGCTTCTGGGTGTTCGGTTGATCATCACGGACGTGCGGGGGGGGGGGGGGGGTCATCGGGAGAACAGTGGGGCACCACAACTCTGGCAATTGCTCGTCGGAGCTCCTTCAACAACACCCGACCGCCTAGTTCCGTGGCCGGAGCTATTCGTGCCGCGACCCGTGGTAAGAATCCCTCTCCTAGGTTCGCTTTTCACTCGGCAGCGTGTAGGTGCTCTCGGATTGTGCGATCGGGGCGTGGGCTTGCGGATTAGTCACCCCTCCGGCGAGGGCGCACCGCGGGCAGGGCGGCGCCGCCGCGTGTGGGCGCGTTGTGGAGACGATGGGCTTTGGACCGTTGATCTCCCGAGGAACGGCTCAGATTAGAAGATCGCATACCGTTTCGTGGTAGCCGTCGTGCGCCGTCGATCTGATGATGACCAGCTTAGAATCAATTTAGGGTATTTAGATTGGGAGCGTTGGATCCAAATCGGATGGTGTCTAGCGCGTACCGGTTTGGACCGGGGCCGATCTAATCCACACCGTTGGTGTGCGATGCGGCGGCCCATAGTGCACCGTACCCCTTCGCGGGTCAGTTTTATTAAAGAGCCCCTGTGATTCCGGTGAATCAACCCGCCATCCACGGGAGCTGTGCTCTGTGTCTGCAGATTTTTACCCCGAGCCCTTTGGGTTTCTCTAGATTTGAGGCCCAGTCCAGAACCTATTTAAACTGTATAAATGAATTAGAAATTGAATATTTAATATGAAAATAAATGCTAGGAATTGTATAATTCATAGAAAATTCATATGAACTCCAAATTAATTCATTCCACTTTCTAAAATTTTGTAATATTATTCCCTGTCACTTAGAGTCTCTATTTTGTCACTACAACAGTAAGAAAATTAATTTCCCACTTAATCCTATTTAAAACACATGAAACCTTTGAAAATTCATAACTTAAATTCCATAACTCCAAAAATTATGATTCCTGTTCCTAGAATTTTATTTTAATATGTAGAATATCTCTGAGTATTTTGTTTATATGTTTGGTGTAATGTTAATTTCTCTATATGCACTGTGCTTGTTTGTATTGTGGCGAGTAGAAGAGCCCGTGACCGAGGATCCTGGTGAGCAGCAGGTTGAAGTAACTGAGCAGGAGCTCATTGAAGGCAAGTTGTGCCCTTGACCACTTTTTGCCCAATAATGTTCTTTAATACCATTTATCCATGCATAGGTTAATTTTGATGGGACCCAATAGGTCACCCTAGATTGTTTATCTTATTACCTTGTTTACCCCTGAATCACTTGGGTAGTTTGCTATTGCTTTATATGGTTTTGGGATAATCATTTATTACCTCTATGTTCCAATTCTTTTGTTATTCTATTTATGTTCATGTTGAGATCATTAATGTTAATTGGAACATAGAGCTTAACTTGAGTAACACGTGCCACCACAAGGGTTTAATGGGACACCCTTGGCTGATTAACTAGGAAAGCTAGTGGAGGTCTACCTTACCCGAAAGGGGCAAGGGCAGTAGGGGAGTGGTCAGTGTAGGGAGGTCCTTGGTTGATTTTGCTGCGATGGCGGTCAGACAAGAGCCCTGCATTGGAACTTCCTATAAACTGTAGCGGGTTTTCTGAGGCTAGTGGAACTTTGTAAAGGCCTCGTAGTGTTACCCTGCCTCGCCTCCTCGATAGAGGTGTATGGGAAGTCGCGATCCCTTGGTAGATGGGTAACATGACTTGTGGGTAAAGGGTACAACCTCTGCAGAGTGTAAAACTGGTATACTAGCCGAGCTCACGGTCATGAGCGGCTCAGGACTCTCTGATGTTTAAATTATGGAACTTAAATTCAATTTTGTCATTTGCATTGCATGGGTTTATTGTTAATTTTGTTCTATTACTTTATTTATGGTTTGGTATTTACTTACACTTAGTAACTGCTAATAAAAGTTTGACCAACTACTTAAAAGCAATGCTCAGCTTTAACCCCTGTCATTGATTAGCCTTACACACCACATGAACTCACACCTTTGTGAGTTTATGTCCACTGGTTCCCCACAACTTGTTGAGCTATGATCATGTGTGAGCTCACCCTTGCTGTCTCACACCCCCCACAGGAGAAGAGCAGGTGGTTCAGGAGGAGCCACAAGGCGAGGAGTATGATCTGATCTAGGTGGCGTTTCTCAGTTGACATTGGCGCCAACGATCCTTAGTTCGTTTTATCTTTATTATTTTATTTTGTAATAAGTCTTCCGCTATGTAATAAATACTCTGATGTTATTGACATTTATCTTTATACACTCTGTTATTATATATGTTGTCTTCTTGGCGCATGTATGAGATGCACCTGGCTTTGTTCCTTAAAGCCGGGTGTGACAGAAGTGGTATCAGAGGAAATGTTGACTATAGGACGAGACCTAGATAGAAATGGACAAACCCTTTTCTACTTACCTTACTCTGACTCATTCTATACTTATCTCATCTTGATCTTGTCTCACCTTCTGCTAATCTACTCTGGTTAATCTTATCTTTTCTACTCTAAGACAAGATGGATTTCACACCTTGGAATCCTACCACTATGATCTTTTTAAGATATAGGGAACCTAAGACAAAATTCAAAACTACTTTCTTTAAAAATGCTGTTTGATTGTTCTGATGTTGAATGTCTGATTTGCTTCTTTGATTGATTGATATATTATATATGGACATCTTAGCATGTACCACCATAAGGTATTGAATTAGCTATGGTAGGTAAAATATTAATCTGCCTAGCTAATAAAATTCTCCAAAGTAACATGATTTGTAATTACCTGCCTTGTCTACTATTTTCTTACCATATGTATCTAACTCAGATGGTCAATACCAGGCGGGGTGGTGGAATTGATTTGCCTCCTAATCGACACACTCGGAGGATATATAGACAACCTCAGCCACAACCTGCAGAGATGAATCCTCCTAATCCTCCACCAGGCGGAGTTGACCCACTGGTTGCTGCTCAGATGGCGGTGATGCAGCAAATGGCGGACACTATGGCTGATATGAGTGCCCAGATGCAGCAAGAACGCCAGGAGATGCGTCAGGAAAGAGAAGATATACGACAGGAGTTGCGCCAGGAGCGAGAGGAGATACGCCAGGAAAGGAGGGCACAACAACAGCAGCTGCAACAACAACTGCAACAACAACAACAGCAGCAACAGCAGCAACAAGTACCACTGCCTCCTCCACCACCACCAGTTCCACCCCGTGATAAGCATAGAGAGTTCATGAGTCATAAGCCACCTACATTCGCTAGCTCACCTGATCCACTGGACGCAGATGATTGGCTGAAGTCTCTTGAGAAGATGTTGAATATTGCACAGTGCACTGATCGGGAGAAGGTTTTATATGCTTCTGGACGACTGACAGGTCCTGCTGCTGACTGGTGGGATTCATATACTGCTGCCCACGATGCTGCTGATACTATCACTTGGGCAGAGTTCGGTACACAGTTCAGGAATTATCATATACCCGCTGGATTGATGAAGATTAAGAAGAAGGAATTTCTGTCGTTGAAGCAAGGAAGTATGTCAGTCAGCGAGTACCGCGACAAGTTTATCCAGTTATCCAGATATGCCCCTGATGAAGTTGCTGAAGACGAGAGGAAGCAGGAGCATTTTATTGAAGGACTTAATGGACCACTGCAGTATGCTCTAGTGGCACACACATTCCCATCATTTTAGAGGCTGCTTGATAAGGCCCTGGCTATTGAACACAAGCGTGTTCAGCTGGGAGATTTGAAGAGAAAGGCTATATCTCAAGGACAAGGAAGCAGCAGCGTTCGTCCTCGCTACAGTTCACCCTAGGGTACACCAGTTCGCACTGGCGGAGGCCAGCGCCCAGTTCAGCAATCACCACTGAGGACTCCACCTCCTCGACAGGCTACCCCCACTGGCACCCCGACAAAGTTCTCAGGACAGAGTCCAGGCACTACTTGTTTCAAGTGTGGGAAGACTGGTCATTATGCAAATGTCTGCCCACAGAGGATTGCTACTACTCTAGTTCAGAACAGGTAGCAAACTCTAGGATCTGGCAAGGGATATTCTATTGCCAAGGTTAATCAAGTCAGCGTTGATGCTACTTCGGATGGTGGGGACATCGTACTTGGTATGTTTTATGTTAATGCAATTCCTGCAACCATATTATTTGATTCTGGTGCTACACATTCATTCATGTCTGCTAGATATGCCAACACAAATGAAATACCACTGCTAAATATGAGAAAACCCATGATAGTAATCACACCTAAAGGGCCTTGTCGGGGACCATAATTAGGGGTACCCTCAAGGCTCCTAATTCTCAGCTGGTAACCCCCATCAGCATAAAGCTGCAAAGGCCTGATGGGTGCGATCAAGTCAGGGATCAGTCCATTCGAAGGACTCGATCACGCCTCGCCCGAGCCTAGCCTCAGACAAGGGCAGCCGACCCCGGAGGATCTCCGCCTCGCCTGAGGCCCCCTTTAGCGGCGAATGCGTTCCCGGCTCGCCCGAGGCCCCGTCTTCGCCAAGAAGCAACCCCGACCAAATCGCAGGAGAATTTAGTGCAAAGGTGGCCTGACACCTTTGTCCTGACGCGCGCCCCTCAGCTGACAGAGCCGAAGTGACCGCCGTCACTTCGCCGCTCCACTAACCAGTTTGATAGAAAGACAGCGCTGCCTGCGCCACTCCAACTGCGGTGCCACTTGACAGAGTGAGGCTGACAGGCAGTCAGGCCCAGCCGCACACCATAGGACTCGGGCTAAGCCCCGGAAGACGACGAACTCCGCTCCGCCTGACCCAGGGCTCGGACTCGGGCTAAGCCCCGGAAGACGGCGAACTCCGCTCCGCCCGACCCAGGGCTTAGACTCGGGCTAAGCCCCGGAAGACGGTGAACTCCGCTCCGCCCGACCCAGGGCTCGGATTCGGGCTAAGCCCCGGAAGACGGCGAACTCCGTTCCGCCCGACCCAGGGCTGGACTCGGGCTAAGCGCCGGAAGACGACGAACTCCGCTCCGCCCGACCCAGGGCTCGGACTCGGGCTCAGCCCCAGAATACGACGAACTCCGCCTCGCCCGACCCGGGGGCTCGGACTCAGCCTCGGCCACGGAAGACGGACTCGACCTCGACCTCGGAGGAGCATCCACATCGCCCAACCCAGGGCGCGGACCGGCCACATCAACAGGAGGCGCCATCATTACCCTACTCCAAGCTGACTCAGGCTATGGGGAACAAGACCGGCGTCCCATCTGGCTCACTCCGCCAGATAGGCGATGATGGCGTCCCGCACGCTCCCTGACGATGGCGACTTTCGGCCCCCTTAAAGAAGCAAGAGGACGTCAGCAAGGACTCGACGGCCCCGACAGCTGTCCCTCCACCAGGCTCCGGCGCTCCTCCAACGGCCACGACATCACACGAACCGGGCGCCAAAATCTCTCTGGCCGCCACGATGGCGTGTACTTAGGGAACTAGCTCTCCTCCGCTAGACACGTAGCACTCTGCTACACCCCCCATTGTACATCTGGATCCTCTGCTTATGCCTATAAAAGGAAGGACCAGGGCCCTCTTAGAGAGGGTCGGCCGCGCGGGGACGAGGACGAGACGGGCGCTCGCGTGAGGCCGCTCGCTCCTTCCCCCGTGTGGACGCTTGTAACCCCCTACTGCAAGCGCACCCGACCTGGGCGCGGGACGAACACGAAGGCCGCGGGATTTCCACCTCTCTCACGACCCATCTCCTGCCTCCTCGCTTTCCCCCCTTCGCGCTCGGCCTCGCGTCGACCCATCTGGGCTGGGGCACGCGGCGACACTTCACTCGTCGGCTCTGGGACCCCCCGGTCTCGAAACGCCGATAGTTGGCGCGCCAGGTAGGGGCCTGCTGCGTGTTGACGAACAGCTTCCCGTCAAGCTCCAGATGGGTAGTCTCCAGCAACCTCTCCGGCCCGGGACGGTGCTCCGTCTCGGGAGCCTTGAGTTCATGTCCCTCGACGGCAGCTACGACATGATACTCTTTCCACCGTCGGGCGACAGCGACAATGGCGGCCGACAGTCCGCCCGCCGGCGGTGGGATCGACGACGTCTTCCCCGCGTGGTGGAAGAACAACCCTCGAGCTCGCCCCGTCCTCTTCCCCATCGACGGAGGAGGAGGAGGCGGGGCAACCAAGGCCAAGCAGGAGGCGGCGCTTCGTCGGCCGTCGAGCGAGACGACAACGCCAGCACTCCAACGGGGGGTGCGCCGGGCATTGGCCTCGCGCCTGAGACGAAGACGAGCGCTGTCTCCCCGCGACACGTCAACCCCGAGCAAACGGACGACGCCAGCACGCTCGCGAAAGGCTTGCTGGATGTCACCCTCGTACCTGAGACGACGGTGCAGTCAGCCCCCGACGTGACCTCATCACCGCCCGTCGACCAAGAGGTACCGACCGATTCCCATCCCACGCCTTTCAGATTTAGCCTCGACCCGCCTAGCGGCTCCGCTTTGGCAGACGCTCTCGTAGAGGCGAATCCGAACCCTCTGGGGTTTCGAATGCAGTCACCTTGGGACCGGCTGACGGACGTCTCGACCTGCGGGCCCTCTGGGTCCGAGGAAGACGACGAGCCCAGTTTCCATTGGGATTTCTCCGGACTTGGCAACCCCGGCGCCATGCGAGACCTCATGACCGCATGCGACTACTATCTTTCCGACTGTTCCGACGGTAGCCGTAGCCTCAGCGACGAGGACTGCGGCCCGAGCCGCGAATGTTTCCACGTCGATCTAGGGGGTCCCTCCGAAGGCAACCATCTCGGCATGCCAGAGGACAGTGATCTCCCTAGGCCGGTACCTCGCGTTGACATCCCACGGGAGCTAGCTGTAGTCCCCGTTCTGGTGGGGTGTCACGACCCACAACTCGAGCAAATCCGCGGGGTGCAGGCCAGGCTCGACGAGGGAGCAGGAGCGCTTGAGCCAATCCGCCGGGACGCCGGGCAGGTATGGACGGGCCAACCTCCGGCCGGAGAAATGCGTCATCTACCCCAGGGCTTTCAGCACCGCATCGCCGGCGATGTCAGGGTCAGGCCGCCACCTGCATCCAGTGGGGTCGGCCAGAACCTGGCTGCAGCAGCAATGCTCCTCCGCACGATGCCGGAGCCATCAACCACCGAGGGGCGGCGAACCCAGGGAGAGCTCAAGGATCTCCTGGAAGGCGCCGCGGTCTGGCGGGCTGAGAGCTCCGCCTTCCGGAGGCAGGGGTACCCCTCAGAACATCATGCCGCGACTTCCCGATTCATGCGGGAAGCCTCGGTCTGCACCGGGCGCACGCGCAACACAGCGCCTGCGGCCTCGGGTCGCCTCGGCAATGAGCACCATCACCGCGATCGTCGGGCCCACCTCGACGAGAGGGTGCACCGAGGCTACCACCCCAGGCGTGGGGGACGCTACGACAGCGGGGAGGATCGGAGTCCCTCGCCCAAACCACCCGGTCCGCAGGCCTTCAGCTGGGCCATACGACGGGCACCGTTCCCGACCCGGTTCTGACCCCCGACTACTATCACAAAGTACTCGGGGGAGACGAGACCAGAACTGTGGCTCGCGGACTACCGTCTGGCCTGCCAACTAGGTGGAACGGACGATGACAACCTCATCATCCGCAACCTCCCCCTGTTCCTCTCCGACACCGCTCGCGCCTGGTTGGAGCACCTGCCTCCGGGGCAGATCTCCGACTGGGACGACCTAGTCCAAGCTTTCGCGGGCAATTTCCAAGGCACGTACGTGCGCCCCGGGAATTCCTGGGACCTCCGAAGCTGCCGACAGCAACCGGGAGAGTCTCTCCGAGACTACATCCGGCTATTTTCGAAGCAGCGCACCGAGCTGCCCAACATCACCGACTCGGATGTCATCGGCGCGTTCCTTGCCGGCACCACCTGCCGCGACCTGGTTAGCAAACTGGGTCGCAAGACCCCCACCAGGGCGAGCGAGCTGATGGACATCGCCACCAAGTTCGCCTCCGGCCAGGAGGCGGTCGAGGCTATCTTCCGGAAGGACAAGCAGCCCCAGGGCCGCCCATCGAAAGATGCCCCCGAGGCGTCAGCTCAGCGCGACGCCAAGAAGAAGGGCAAGAAGAAGTCGCAAGCGAAACGCGACGCCGCCGACGCAGACCTTGTCGCCGCCGCCGAGTACAAGAACCCTCGGAAACCCCCAGGAGGTCCCAACCTCTTCGACAAGATGCTCAAGGAGCCGTGCCCCTATCACCAGGGGCCCGTCAAGCACACCCTTGAGGAGTGCGTCATGCTTCGGCGCCACTTCCACAGGGTCGGGCCACCCGCGGAGGGTGGCAGGGCCCGCGACGACGACAAGAAGGAAGATCACCAGGCAGGACAGTTCTCCGAGGTCCGCGACTGCTTCATGATCTACGGCGGGCAAGCGGCGAACGCCTCGGCTCGGCACCACAAGCAAGAGCGCCGGGAGGTCTGTTCGGTGAAGGTGGCGGCGCCAGTCTACCTGGACTGGTCCGACAAGCCCATCACCTTCGACCAAGCCGACCACCCCGACCATGTGCCGAGCCCGGGGAAATACCCGCTCATCGTCGATCCCGTCATCGGCGACGTCAGGCTCACCAAGGTCCTCATGGATGGAGACAGCAGCCTCAACATCATCTACGCCGAGACCCTCGGGCTTCTGCGTATCGATCTGTCCTCGGTCCGGGCGGGCGCTGCGCCTTTCCATGGGATCATCCCTGGGAAGCGCGTCCAGCCCCTCGGACAACTCGATCTTCCCGTCTGCTTCGGAACACCCTCCAACTTCCGAAGGGAGACCCTGACGTTCGAGGTGGTCGGGTTCCGAGGAACCTACCACGCGGTATTGGGGAGGCCCTGCTACGTGAAGTTCATGGCCGTCCCCAACTACACCTACCTCAAGCTCAAGATGCCGGGCCCCAACGGGGTCATCACCGTCGGCCCCACGTACAAACACGCGTTCGAATGCGACGTAGAGTGCGTGGAGTACGCCGAGGCCCTCGCCGAGTCCGAGGCCCTCATCACCGACCTGGAAAGCCTCTCTAAGGAGGTGCCCGACGTGAAGCGTCATGCCGGAAACTTCGAGCCAGCGGAGACGGTTAAGTCCATCCCCCTCGACCCCAGCAGCGACGCCTCCAAGCAAGTCCGGATCGGCTCCGGGCTCGATCCCAAATAGGAAGCAGTGCTCATCGACTTTTTCCGCGTGAACACCGACGTCTTCGCGTGGAGTCCCTCGGACATGCCCAGCATACCGAGGGATGTCGCCGAGCACTCGCTGGACATCCGGGCCGGAGCTCGACCCGTCAAGCAGCCTCTGCGCCGATTCAACGAGGAGAAGCGCAGAGCCATAGGCGAGGAGATCCACAAGCTAATGGCGGCAGGGTTCATCAAAGAGGTATTCCATCCCAAATGGCTTGCCAACCCTGTGCTTGTGAGAAAGAAAGGGGGGAAATGGCGGATGTGTGTAGACTACACTGGTCTGAACAAAGCATGTCCGTAGGTTCCCTACCCTCTGCCTCGCATCGATCAGATCGTGGATTCCACTGCTCGGTGCGAAACCCTGTCTTTCCTCGACGCCTACTCAGGGTATCACCAAATCAGGATGAAAGAGTCCGACCAGCTTGCGACTTCTTTCATCACACCCTTCAGCATGTACTGCTATGTCACCATGCCGTTCTGCTTGAGGAATGCGGGCGCGACGTACCAGCGGTGCATGAACCATGTGTTCGGCGAACACATTGGCCGCACGGTCGAGGCCTACATCGATGACATCGTAGTCAAGACAAGGAAGGCCTTCGACCTCCTTTCCGACCTTGAAGTGACATTCCAATGTCTCAAGGCGAAAGGTGTCAAGCTTAATCCCGGAAAGTGTGTCTTCGGGGTGCCCCGAGGCATGCTCTTAGGGTTCATCATCTCCGAGCGAGGCATCGAAGCCAACCCGGAGAAGATCGCAGCCATCACCAGCATGGGGCCCATCCAGGACTTGAAAGGCGTACAGAGGGTCATGGGATGTCTCGCGTCTCTGAGCCGCTTCATCTCACGCCTCGGCGAAAGAGGTCTACCCCTGTACTGCCTCTTAAGGAAGGCCGAGTGCTTCACTTGGACCCCTGAGGCCGAGGAAGCCCTCGGGAACCTAAAGGTGCTCCTCACGAAGGCGCCTATCTTGGTGCCCCCAGCTGCCGGAGAAACCCTCTTGGTCTACGTCGCCGCGACCACTCAGGTGGTTAGCGCCGCGATTGTGGTCGAGAGACAAGAAGAGGGGCATGCATTGCCCGTTCAGAGGCCAGTCTACTTCGTCAGCGAGGTACTGTCCGAAACCAAAATCCGCTACCCGCAAGTTCAGAAGCTACTGTACGCGGTGATCCTGACACGATGGAAGTTGCGACACTACTTCGAGTCTCATCCGGTGACTGTGGTGTCATCCTTCCCCCTGGGGGAGATCATCCAATGCCGAGAGGCTTCGGGTAGGATTGCAAAGTGGGCGGTGGAAATCATGGGCGAAACAATCTCGTTTGCCCCTCGGAAGGCCATCAAATCCCAGGTCTTGGCGGACTTCGTGGCTGAATGGGTCGACACCCAGCTACCAACAGCCCCGATCCAACCGGAGCTCTGGACCATGTTCTTCGATGGGTCGCTGATGAAGACAGGAGCCGGCGCGGGCCTACTCTTCATCTCGCCCCTCGGGAAGCACCTACGCTACGTGTTACGCCTCCACTTCTCGGCGTCCAACAATGTAGCTGAGTACGAGGCCCTGGTCAACGGGTTGCGGATTGCCGTCGAGCTAGGGGTCCGACGCCTCGACGCTCGCGGTGACTCGCAGCTCGTCATCGACCAAGTCATGAAGAACTCCCACTGCCGCGACCCAAAGATGGAGGCCTACTGCGATGAGGTTCGGCGCCTGGAAGACAAGTTCTACGGGCTTGAGCTCAACCACATCGCTCGGCGCTACAACGAGACTGCGGACGAGCTGGCAAAAATAGCCTCGGGGCGAACGACGGTTCCCCCGAACGTCTTCACCCGAGATCTGCATCAACCCTCCGTCAAGATCGACGACTCGCCCGAGCCCGAGGCACCCTCGGCCCAGCCCGAGGTACCCTCGGCACCTTCGGAGGCACCCTCGGCTCAGTCCGAGGCAACCTCGGCTCCGCCCGAGGCACCCTCAGTTCGGCCCGAGGTACCCTCGGCCCCCGAGGGCGAAACGCTACGCGTCGAGGGGGAGCAAAGCGGGGTCACGCCTGATCTAAACTGGCAGACCCCGTACCTACAATATCTCCACCAAGGAGAGCTACCCCTTGACCGAGCCGAAGCTCGACGGTTTGCGTGGCGCGCCAAGTCGTTCTTCTTGCTGGGAGAAGGGAAGGAGCTCTACCACCGCAGCCCTTCAGGCATCCTCCAGCAATGCATCTCCACCACCGAAGGTCAGGAACTCCTCCAAGAAATACACTCGGGGGCTTGCGGCCACCACGCAGCACCTCGAGCCCTTGTCGGAAATGCTTTCCGACAAGGTTTCTACTGGCCAACGGTGGTAGCCGACGCCACTAGAATTGTCCGCGCCTGCGAAGGGTGTCAGTTCTACGCAAGGCAGACCCACCTGCCCGCTCAAGCTCTGCAGACGATACCCATCACATGGCCTTTTGCCGTGTGGGGTCTGGACCTCGTCGGCCCCTTGCAGAAGGCACCCGGGGGCTACACGCACCTGTTGGTCGCCATCGACAAATTTTCCAAGTGGATCGAGGTCCGACCCCTGAACAGCATCAGGTCCGAGCAGGCGGTGGCGTTCTTCACCAACATCATCCATCGTTTCGGGGTCCCGAACTCCATCATCACCGACAACGGCACCCAGTTCACCGGTAGAAAGTTCCTGGACTTCTACGAGGATCACCACATCCGGGTAGACTGGGCCACCGTAGCTCATCCCATGACGAATGGGCAAGTAGAGCGTGCCAACGACACGATTCTGCAAGGGCTCAGACCTCGGATCTACAACGACCTCAACAAGTTCGGCAAGCGATGGATGAAGGAACTCCCCTCGGTGGTCTGGAGCCTGAGAACGACATCGAGCCGAGCCACGGGCTTCACGCCGTTCTTTCTAGTCTATGGGGCCGAGGCCGTCTTGCCCACAGACCTAGAATACGGTTCCCCGAGGACAAGGGCCTATGACGACCAAAGCAACCAAGCTAGTCGAGAAGACTCGCTGGACCAGCTGGAAGAGGCTCGGGACAAGGCCTTACTACACTCGGCACGGTACCAGCAGTCCATGCGACGCTACCACGCCCGAGGGGTCCGGTCCCGAGACCTCCAGGTGGGTGACCTGGTGCTTCGGCTGCGACAAGACGCCCGAGGTCGACACAAGCTCACGCCCCCCTGGGAGGGGCCGTTCATCATCACCAAAGTTCTAAAGCCCGGAACCTACAAGCTGGCCAACAGTCAAGGCGAGGTCTACAGCAACGCTTGGAACATCGAACAGCTACGTCGCTTCTACCCTTAAGATGTTTTCAAGTTGTTCATATACCTCGCTCCCACGCAAAGTTTAGTCATCAAGGAAGGGTCAGCCTTGCCTCGGCAAAGACCGACCCTCCCTCGGGGGCTAAAAGGGGAACCCCCTCTGCGTCGAAATTTTCCTCGAAAAAAGATCTTTTCTGCCGGAATGTCTTTCGTGCTTTTCGACTACTTTGAAAGTGGATCCTGAAAACGACGGAGTACACGTAAGCAGCCAAGGATGACCAAGCCGAGGGACTCCTACGCCTCCGGGATACGGATACCTCACTCATCACCTTCTGCCATAAGTAACTCACGTTCGGATAAGTGATTCCGCGGACCGAACAAGTCTTCATGTTCGGAAGCTCTTCCGCCGGAGCGATTCTTCGAGCCTTCTCGACTGCGTCGGTGACAGAACCCCATGGACGGGTAAGAGTGCGCGTAAGCGGCAAGGCCGATCGAGCCGAGGAACTCCTACGCCTCTGGGATACGGATACCTCACTCATCACCTTCCATGAGAAGCAACTTTCGCTCGCACAAACAGTTCTGTTACCAACAAAAAAGTCCAGATACTCGAAACAAGAGGAAAGAATATGCGGCTTTACAATACGGAGAGGGTGTTTTTCGGCCTCGGCGGCCGCAGAAAACACGCGCTACAAGATAATCCGATCCTGCAGGCTCGGATCTTGGCGGCTAAAGGGAGCGGCAGCACCCTCGACATCGACAACACCTTTGGCGAGGTCCGACCTAGCCTCGGACAGCGACGCGGTCCAAGGGTCTCCGCTCTGAAGGACAACGCCATCACCAAGCCCGGGCCATCGCCGCCAGGGTCTCCTCCAAGAATCCAGCCCAAGCGGGCGGCTCGGACGGTCACCCCGGGGCCTCGGCTAGCTGTCCCCCAAGGACATCAGCCCGGCCCGAGGCCTCGGCAGGTCGATTCCAGTGTTGGTCCCGCTAACGGACGACCCGGCCAGGCTCCAGCCGACTTGGTCTTCTTTTCGAGCCAACTCCGCCTCTGTTTGCGTTGGCACCGCTACCCCTGGCCTCGGCTCATCGAAGAGCGGCCGAGGGCTTTCCTCTAACTAAGCAAGGGAAGCCTCGGACAACAAGGCTGGCCGAGCCGAGGGACTCCTACGCCTCTGGGATACGAATACCTCACTCGTCGCCTTTACACGAGGCGACTCGCGCTTGGTGAAGCGGTTCAGACAACCAACAGGCGAGTCTTAGTGCTCGAAAATGAGGAAAAAGCACGGCTTCGTGCCAAAATTACGTACGTGTTCAGGCCTCGACATCCACAATGAACAAAAACACTGGCATTCGAAGTGCCATTACAAACGGAACTCCGGTTCCACCTCCGCAGGTATGAGCAACCCCACGCGATTGGGGGCCTGCGGAGCAACAGAAGGCCGACGGGTGGCTCGCTGTCGCCCGTTCTGGTAGCAGCAACGATGACCTCCGCCCCAAGCGGAGAAGCAGCTCCAGCAGCGGCTTCCGGGCGGGCGCTAAGGCACGGGGGCTCTCGCTCACCGAGGACGAGAACCAGCCATTCAGGCCGGAAGACGGAGGCCCAGGGGTACGGGCGGAGTTGGCAATCTCCTTGACAAAGAAGCCTTCTCCAGCTGCCGCCACCTCAGGACCGCGCCAGCGGGCGCCAGACGCCTCAAAGCGCACCGGCGGGTCCTCACCCTCGCCGGAGCCGCCCAGAACATGAGCGCCGCCCTTGCGGCACACGACGTGCTGGGCGAACCACTGATGCGGCTGTCGGCGCGAGGAAGGCCTGGACGCGGCCGGCCCGCACACAGCGCAACCCTCGTCCGGGCGGAGGACGGAATGCTGCACCCTGGCTGAGCAGCGGCGGTCCGCCTACCCCGGCATGCCTGGGGGAAGCCTCCGCGAAGCTGGGAGATGCCTTTCTCCCCCAGACGCTGGGGGAAGAAAAGGGTTACCGACCCACGCGGAGGCGGCCTCCCAACTCGCCTCGCCCTCCGCCCCAGCAAGGGTGATGAAAATCCTTAAGGCTGAGGGAGGGGCAGAGGCCGCAGCCCGGCTCGCTTTCCCCCTCCATCGAACTAGAGGTCACCGTCTTGGGTGACCGCCGGCGGAGGGGTGTAGCCGGGCTGCATGATGAAAATCCTTGAAGCCGAACGACGGCTGAAAGGTACCAACTCCCACAGAGTTGCGTTCCTCCAACGACGAAGCAGAAAGACGGCGGATGTCCCCCATCCAGGGGCTTGGAAGGTGGAAAGACACGATGCATAAGGGAGCGCGAAGACACGGTCGCCTTCCAAGAGGGTCACCCTCCTTTTAAAGGCGATTCTCCCTACTTGCGTCCCCAGCCATTATGGGCTGAGTCTTCTCCAACACGCTCCAAGGTCCTCCCCCACGGCGCGGGGGCTGGGTCCCACGCGTCATGCAAGCCGGCCCAGGGCAGAAGAAGCCAAACCGCCGCGCGCGGTGCGTACAACCGCCCAACGGTTACAAGTGGCTCTCCACTTTTGCCCAGACCAGCGGGCGAAAGGGCGGGCAGCCATGCAGGTGGCATGCAACCACGCCAGGTGGGCGCACCTCTCCGACTTCCAACGCGCCCAGCTTGGAGGACCAGGCCCACGCGTCATGCAGCTGGTGCGCCGGTTGCTACGTGTGAGTAACTGCACACCACTCACGCCACTACCACGCCTCCTCGACTGCGGAACCAATACCGCGACTCGAGGCGACTTAGTGCACGACCCTGCAATGCCAGCCAAGCGCGACGGTCAAATGCGGTCAAAATTGGGCCGGCAGCGACGGCAGGCAGAAGCAGCGGTCACGTCGTCAGCCAAGCTTACGTCCCATCCGGGGGCAGCGAGAGAACCCTCTCTCACGGCGTGAAGACAACGCGCCCGTGTTCCGTTCCTCGAACGGCTCGCGCACGCGCAACGGCTGCCCCGCGATCCACTCGCCCCGTCGCATTAACTCCGCGGCGGGACAGGCGGCGCCTCTGGCGGGAGAAGCGAGCGACGCTTCGCCTTCGCCATAATGACCGCGTCAAAAAAGGTACGCCGCGTCGTTCGATTTCGTATCCTTTTCCTTTTTTCCTCTTTCTCTCTCTTGCAACAGGGACCGGGAAAGGGGGATACCCCGAAAGGGATCCTTCCCTGTGAAGGAACCAGGCTCCGAGCCTCCCTACTGATCAGAGGTTCGAAGGCTGGCCCCTCGGAAGGTTTCAACAGCCGCCTCAGAGCATGTGGGCTCCACACCCACTACTAGTCAGAGGTTCAAAGGCCGGCCCCTCGGAAGGGTTCAACGGCCGCCTCAGGCTACTCGGGCTCCGCGCCCACTACTGATCAGGGGTTCGAAGGCTGGCCCCCGAAGGGTTCACAGCCGCCTCAGACACAGAGCGAGGGATGACCATGGGTACGTTCGATACATAACCAAGGCTCGGGCTGCGCTCCCGAGGTACCCTAGGACATTTCCGAGACCAGCGGGAACGATCTTGTAACAGAATCCCATCAGAGGGAGGCATCGAGCCCTCGGACCCCGTCACCAGGGGACCGGGTCTGGCAGATCACCCGCAGGTACTTTTGGGCGCGCGTCTGGGCCCCTAGCCGACCCCTAACGAATGGGGCACGGGCGTCCGCTCGGATCACCCGCTTGCAGCTCACCGGAGACACCATGTTCGGCGCCCACCGAGGGCAACATGGCGCTCTCCCCCCTCCTCCTTGCGGAAAGGCGACGCAGGGGCGTATATAAAGAAGTCGAGTCTGTCCCTGATCGCCCTCTCGCCCTGTGCAGAGGCTCGGGGGCTGCTCTCGCAAACCCGGCTCCGGCCAGACCATTGACAGCGTCAACATACCAGCCCGAGAACTTGAGACCCGACCGTACACCCGGGCTACGGCCAGCTCGCATGAGGGAACGACCAGACCAGCCGAAGCATTGCGCGAGGCGTTAAGACCTCGGAGGAGTCAAACCACTCCTCCGAGGCCTCGGGGGCTACACCCGGCGGGTGCGCTCGCGCGCACCCACCGGAACAAAAACGCAACCGAGAAGGGCTGGTCCCCTTGCAAAAAAGTGCGACGAAAGCCTCCAAGCGAGTGCTAACACTCCCTTCGAGGCTCGGGGGCTACTGTCGGGGACCATAATTATGGGTACCCTCAAGGCTCCTAATTCTCAGCTGGTAACCCCCATCAGCATAAAGTTGCAAAGGCCTGATGGGTGCGATCAAGTCAGGGATCAGTCCATTCGAAGGACTCGATCACGCCTCGCCCGAGCCTAGCCTCGGACAAGGGTAGCAGACCCCAGAGGATCTCCGCCTCGCCTAAGGCCCCCTCCAGCGGCGAATGCGTTCCCGGCTCGCCCGAGGCCCTGTCTTCGCCAAGAAGCAACCCCGACCAAATCGCAGGAGCATTTAATGCAAAGGTGGCCTGACACCTTTGTCCTGATGCGCGCCCCTCAGCTGACAGAGCCGAAGTGACCGCCATCACTTCGCCGCTCCACTAACCAGTCTGATAGAAAGACAGCGCCGCCTGCGCCACTTCGACTGCGGTGCCACTTGATAGAGTGAGGCTGACAGGCAGTCAGGCCCGGCCGCACACCATAGGAAGCTCCGCCCGACCCAGGGCTCAGACTCGGGCTAAGCCCCGGAAGACGACGAACTCCGCTCCGCCCGACCCAGGGCTCGGACTTGGGCTAAGCCCCGGAAGATGGCGAACTCCGCTCCGCCCGACCCAGGGCTCGGACTCGGGCTAAGCTTCGGAAGACGGCGAACTCCGCTCCGCCCGACCCAGGGCTCGGACTCGGGCTAAGCCCCGGAAGACGGTGAACTCCGTTCCGCCCGACCCAGGGCTCGAACTCGGGCTCAGCCCCAGAAGACGACGAACTCCGCCTCGCCCGACCCGGGGGCTCGGACTCAGCCTCGGCCACGGAAGACGGACTCGACCTCGACCTCGGAGGAGCATCCACATCGCCCAACCCAGGGTGCGGACCGGCCACATCAACAGGAGGCGCCATCATTACCCTACTCCAAGCTGACTCAGGCTACGGGGAACAAGACCGGCGTCCCATCTGGCTCACTCCGCCAGATAGGCGATGATGGCGTCCCGCACGCTCCCTGACGATGGCGACTCTCGGCCCCCTTACGGAAGCAAGAGGACGTCAGCAAGGACTCGACGGCCCCGACAGCTGTCCCTCCACCAGGCTCCGGCGCTCCTCCGACGGCCACGACATCACACAAACCGGGCGCCAAAATCTCTTCGGCCGCCACGATGGCGTGTACTTAGGGCACTAGCTCTCCTTCGCTAGACACGTAGCACTCTGCTACACCCCCCATTGTACATCTGGATCCTCTCCTTATGCCTATAAAAGGAAGGACCAGGGCCCTCTTAGAGAGGGTCGGCCGCGCGGGGACGAGGACGAGACGGGCGCTCGCGTGAGGCCGCTCGCTCCTTCCCCCGTGTGGACGCTTGTAACCCCCTACTGCAAGCGCACCCGACCTGGGCGCGGGACGAACACGAAGGCCGCGGGATTTCCACCTCTCTCACGACCCATCTCCTGCCTCCTCGCTTTCCCCCCTTCGCGCTCGGCCTCGCGTCGACCCATCTAGGCTGGGGCACGCGGCGACACTTCACTCATCGGCTCTGGGACCCCCCGGTCTAGAAACGCCGACAGGCCTATTGAGGCGAATCAAATGACACGTAGATTGACATTGACCATTATGGGTAGAGAATTTGGAGCTACTGCTATAATATTAGAGTCAAGCAGTATAGATCTGATCCTTGGTATGTCATGGCTAAGAAAGGCATAGGCCGTTATAGCATGTGGTAAAGGTACCGTAGAACTCACTACCACTAAAGGAGAAAGATTTCAAGTTAATATTGCAGTAACCTCCTCACCCATGCGTGCAATGTTCTTTATACCTAAGGAGTTTGTTGGTGACAACATCCGGGTGGTTAGAGATTTTCCGGATGTTTTTCCAGAGGAGTTACCAGGGATGCCACCTGACAGAGAAGTTGAGTTTGTTATTGATCTCCTACCTGGAACCGCCCCCATTTCTAAACGGCCATATAGGATGTCCATAGAGGAGTTGAAGGAACTTAAGAAGCAGTTAACTGAGTTACAAGAGGCTGGGTACATTCGTCCGAGTTCCTCACCGTGGGGAGCGCCGGTTCTGTTTGTACAGAAGAAGGATGGATCACAAAGGATGTGTGTGGATTATAGATCTCTTAATGATGTTACTGTGAAGAACAAGTATCCGTTACCCCGTATTGAGGATTTGTTTGATCAAATGAGAGGAGCAAGAGTATTTTCGAAGATTGATCTCCGATCGGGATACCATCAGATGAGGATTAGACCATCGGATATTCCCAAGACGGCTTTCTCGACTCGGTATGGATTATATGAGTTTACTGTTATGTCGTTTGGATTAACCAATGCACCAGCTTATTTTATGAACTTGATGAATAAGGTGTTTATGGAGTATTTGGACAGATTCGTCGTGGTATTCATCGACGATATTCTTATTTATTCTCAGAGTGATAGCGATCATGAGGAACATCTGAGGTTGGTACTACAAAAGCTACGAGATAACCAACTATATGCCAAGTTCAGCAAGTGCGAGTTTTGGATTGGCGAGGTGCCATTTCTTGGTCATATTATTTCTAATGGAGGAATTTCAGTGGATCCTGCTAAGGTTAAGGAGATAATGGAGTGGAGAGTACCCACTACAGTTACTGAGATTCGGAGTTCTTGGGATTAGCAGGCTACTATCGGAGATTTATTGAAGGATTTTCTAAGATTGCCAAACCTATGACTTCGCTTTTGGAGAAAGGAAAAGAATTTAAGTGGGACGAGAAGTGCCAAGACAACTTTGATCAATTGAAGAAAAGATTGATGTCGCCACCAGTATTGGTTATGCCAGACCTACAGAAAGGATTTGATATCTATTGTGATGCATGTGGCCAAGGCTTAGGATGTGTGCTTATGCAAGAAGGACATGTGATTGCCTATGCGTCTCGTCAGTTACGAAGACATGAATTGAACTACCCCACTCATGACTTGGAATTGGCAGCCGTTGTGCATGCACTTAAGATTTGGAGACATTACATTATGGGAACCAAGTGCCAAGTATATACGGATCATAAGAGTTTGAAGTATATATTCACTCAGAAGGATCTCAACCTTAGGCAACACCGTTGGTTAGAGCTTATTAAGGATTATGATTTGGAGATTCACTATCACCCGGGCAAGGCAAATTTGGTTGCAGATGCCTTGAGTCGCAAGGAGCATGTTCATTCAGCTATTGTTGCCCAGCTACCCGATGAGATTGTCGAGGATTTCAGGAGACTTAACCTGGGGATAGTTGCTCATACTGAAGGAGTCACTATTGATGTGGAACCTACTTTGGAGCAAGAGATCCGCAAAGGACAAATTGGTGATGCTAAAATAAAAGATATTAAGGATCTAATTACTGAAGGTCGAGTTCCGGAATTTACCGAAGATGAGCAGGGCACTGTATGGTTCAAGGACAGGATGTGTGTTCCTGATATTAAAAGCCTTTGAGAGACTATTTTAAAGGAGGCCCATGATTCAGATTATTCTATTCATCCTGGTAGTACTAAGATGTATCAGGATTTGAAGCGGAAGTATTGGTGGTATGGATTGAAGAGAGATGTAGCTGCACATGTGTCTATGTGCGATGTATGTCAAAGAGTTAAGGCTGAACACCAGAGGCCAGCTGGACTACTGCATCCACTGAAGATACCCGAGTGGAAGTGGGAAGAGATTGATATGGATTTCATTACGGGATTGCCTCGCACCCAGAAAGGATATGATGCTATATAGGTGATTGTGGATAGATTGACTAAAGTGGCTCACTTTATTCCGGTGAAGACTACTTATAAAGGTTCTCAGCTAGCAGAGTTATATATGGCTCGGATTGTGTGTTTACATGGAGTACCAAGGAAGATCGTGTCTGATCGAGGTTCACAGTTTACCTCAAAATTTTGGAGATGCTTTCATGAGAATATGAGTATAAAGTTGAATTTTAGTACAGCTTATCACCCTCAGACTAATGAACAGACTGAAAGGACTAATCAAGTATTGGAAGATATGTTGAGAGCTTGTGCACTTCAGCATGGAGGAAGTTGGGATAAAAGTCTACCATATGCTGAGTTCTCATATAATAATAGTTATCAGGCCAGTCTGAAGATGTCACCTTTTGAAGCTTTGTATGGGAGAAAGTGCAGGACTCCTTTGTATTGGGATCAAACTGGAGAAAGACAATTCTTTGGGCCTGAATTGATTCAAGAAGCAGAAGAACAAGTCCGTATAATTCGAGAGAATTTGAGGGTGGCTCAAACCAGGCAAAAGAGTTATGCTGATAATAGAAGGAGGCCACTGGAATTTGAAGAAGGAGACTATGTGTATCTCAAAGTGTCACCACTTCGTGGAATGAGGAGATTCAAAGTTAAGGGCAAATTGTCCCCTCGATATATTGGACCATTCTTGATCTTTAGGCGAGTTGGGGAGATGGCATACCAACTCGAGTTACCTGCTACCCTATCGGATGTGCATAATGTGTTCCACTTATCTCAACTTAAGAAGTGTCTCCGTGTCCCTGAGGAACAGTTACCCATGGAAGAGCTTAGTGTTCAAGGTGATTTGACTTACACGGAGTACCCGATCAAGATTTTGGATACTTTGACTCGAGTTACGAGGAATAAGGTTATAAAGATGTGCAAAGTGCAATGGAGCCACCACGGTGAAGATGAAGCAACTTGGGAAGAGAAGAAGAGCTTCGCATAGATTTTCCTCACCTTTTCCCTCGTTCTTCCTAAATCTCGAGGACGAGATTATTTTTAAGGGGGGTAGGATTTGTAATACCCAACTTGTAATTTGTGGAGGATAACCAAAAAAAAGAGAAATGATATCCCTTTGTATATATGTGTGTTATCCATATTTATCATACCATGAGCACATCACATATAACAAATAACTAAATGACAAAAGACACCTAAAAATAATACATGCATCATGTTGGGATTTTATTTTGTGCATCTTGTGACAACATAAAATGACAAGAAGTATATCAAAGCTTAAAGTAGAATTTGAATTCTGAAAGGAATTCAAGAATTTAGAAAAGAAGAGAAGAAGAAAAAATATTATATGAGTGAAAAAGAGTATAAAACACATACATATAATAAAATATAATACCTCTATAATTAGCCTTGAATGTGTAAATTTTACCCAAAGGTGAAACTCCTAAAAGGATTCAAAATTCAGAATTGGAAATTGAAAACAAAAATGAAATAAAACAGAAAATAAAAGAAAAAGAGAAAACAACCTTACCTGGGCCGCGGAGCTCATTTCGGCCCACCTGAAGAAACCGCCAACGCGGCCCAACTCCTGATTTCCCACGCGCGCGCTGGACACCCACCGACACCCGGGGCCCACGTGCCATCCCCTGCGCTCCGCTTGTTACGCTGTCGCGCGGGCCCACGTTGTCATCACCTGTCTCCGCGCTCACGGACACCCGCGCCCGACTCGCTGGTTCGTGGGACCCACGTGTCATCAACGACCCCCGTCGGAATCGGATCTCTACCGCTTCTTCCGCCGACCGAGCCGCTCGCCAACGGACCAAGCTCGATGGGGCAATAAAAGCTCGATCGCGGGTACCTCGGACCATCCCCGTGACCCTCTCATCCTCTCTTCCTTTCCCCGCGAGAGAATCCTGGCTGTGCAGCGCTCGGTAGGAGTACCCACGCGCGACCGACGGTGGAATCGCACCTGCACTGCCAATTGGCTTTGGCGTTTGGCTTCTGGGTGTTCGGTTGATCATCACGGACGTGCGGTGGGGGGGGTCATCGGGAGAACAGTGGGGCACCACAACTCCGGCAATTGCTCGTCGGAGCTCCTTCAACAACACCCGACCGCCTAGTTCCGTGGCCAGAGCTATTCGTGCCGCGACCCCTGGTAAGAATCCCTCTCCTAGGTTTGCTTTTCACTCGGCAGCGTGTAGGTGCTCTCGGATTGTGCGATCGGGGCGTGGGCTTGCGGATTAGTCACCCCTCCGGCGAGGGCGCGCCGCAGGCAGGGCGGCGCCGCCGCGTGTGGGCGCGTTGTGGAGACGATGGGCTTTGGACCGTTGATCTCCCGAGGAACGGCTCAGATTAGAAGATCGCATACCGTTTCGTGGTAGCCGTCGTGCGACGTCGATCTGGTGATGACCAGCTTAGAATCAATTTAGGGTATTTAGATTGGGAGCGTTGGATCCAAATCGGACGGTGTCTAGCGCGTACCGTTTCGGACCGGGGCCGATCTAATCCACACTGTTGGTGTGCGATCCGGCGGCCCATAGTGCACCGTACCCCTTCGCGGGTCAATTTTATTAAAGAGACCCTGTGATTCCGGTGAATCAACCCGCCATCCACGGGAGCTGTGCTCTGTGTCTGCAGATTTTTACCCCGAGCCCCCTGGGTTTCTCTAGATTTGAGGCCCAGTCCAGAACCTATTTAAACTGTATAAATGAATTAGAAATTGAATATTTAATATGAAAATAAATGCTAGGAATTGTATAATTCATAGAAAATTCATATGAACTCCGAATTAATTCATTCCACTTTCTAAAATTTTGTAATATTATTCCCTGTCACTTAGAGTCTCTATTTTGTCACTACAACAGTAAGAAAATTAATTTCCCACTTAATCCTATTTAAAACACATGAAACCTTTGAAAATTCATAACTTAAATTCCATAACTCCAAAAATTATGATTCCTGTTCCTAGAATTTTATTTTAATATGTAGAATATCTCTGAGTATTTTGTTTATATGTTTGGTGTAATGTTAATTTCTCTATATGCACTATGCTTGTTTGTATTGTGGCGAGTAGAAGAGCCCGTGACCGAGGATCCTGGTGAGCAGCAGGTTGAAGTAACTGAGCAGGAGCTCATTGAAGGCAAGTTGTGCCCTTGACCACTTTTTGCCCAATAATGTTCTTTAATGCCATTTATCCATGCATAGGTTAATTTTGATGGGACCCAATAGGTCACCCTAGATTGTTTATCTTATTACCTTGTTTACCCCTGAATCACTTGGGTAGTTTGCTATTGCTTTATATGGTTTTGGGATAATCATTTATTACCTCTATGTTCCAATTCTTTTGTTATTCTATTTATGTTCATGTTGAGATCATTAATATTAATTGGAACATAGAGCTTAACTTGAGTAACACGTGCCACCACAAGGGTTTAATGGGACACCCTTGGCTGATTAACTAGGAAAGCTAGTGGAGGTCTACCTTACCCGAAAGGGGCAAGGGCAGTAGGGGAGTGGTCAGTGTAGGGAGGTCCTTGGTTGATTTTGCTGCGATGGCGGTCAGACAAGAACCCTGCATTGGAACTTCCTATAAACTGTAGCGGGTTTTCTGAAGCTAGTGGAACTTTGTAAAGGCCTCGTAGTGTTACACTGCCTCGCCTCCTCGGTAGAGGTGTATGGGAAGTCGTGATCCCTTGGTAGATGGGTAACATGACTTGTGGGTAAAGGGTACAACCTCTGCAGAGTGTAAAACTGGTATACTAGCCGAGCTCACGGTCATGAGCGGCTCAGGACTCTCTGATGTTTAAATTATGGAACTTAAATTCAATTTTGTCATTTACATTGCATGGGTTTATTATTAATTTTGTTCTATTACTTTATTTATGGTTTGGTATTTACTTACACTTAGTAACTGCTAATAAAAGTTTGACCAACTACTTAAAAGCAATGCTCAGCTTTAACCCCTGTCATTGATTAGCCTTACACACCACATGAACTCACACCTTTGTGAGTTTATGTCCACTGGTTCCCCACAACTTGTTGAGCTATGATCATGTGTGAGCTCACCCTTGCTGTCTCACACCCCCCACAGGAGAAGAGCAGGTGGTTCAGGAGGAGCCACAAGGCGAGGAGTATGATCTGATCTAGGTGGCGTTTCTCAGTTGACATTGACACCAACGATCCTTAGTTTGTTTTATCTTTATTATTTTATTTTGTAATAAGTCTTCCGCTATGTAATAAATACTCTGATGTTATTGACATTTATCTTTATACACTCTGTTATTATATATGTTGTCTTCTTGGCGCATGTATGAGATGCACCTGACTTTGTTCCTTAAAGCCGGGTGTGACACAGTCGCCCGTGGCCGCATTGATGCAGAACCCCTCCAGCTTCACCAGGTTGCTATGGTTCACCTGGACAAGCTCCAAATATATGACACCGTTTACTTTTTTAAAAAACTTTAACCACTCACAATCGAGTTATTTTTTTTCAAGAAATAATACATCCATCCAAAAAGTTGTAATTCTAGTTCGAGACCCGCCGACTCGGCAGCCAGCCCTCTGCACCATCCCATTCATACGTCGTGACCGTACACGACACGTCTACGGGTTGCAGGTCAATTAGGATTTACGACAAGACCATATCCAAAACAAATGGATCTCTCCATTTGAAGGAAATGATAATTAAACAAGTAATCTTATCAAGTTCGTAGTTGATCTGTGGTTGGATGTTCTTGTTTGTACTTTTCTATGGCTCGTGCGATCCTTTAGTGCCACCGCTGCCAAGTGCTGCCCAGCAGAACGTTCTCGATGTTGAATTTCAGTGGTAACGAGACACAGATAATAGAGAAAATGACAGCCAAGCTTTGTATTACAAAGATCATTACACTTATATACAAGTGAAGGGGTGTATCCCAAGGGGTGTGTCCTATGGGGAAAACTGTCGCACCCCTTGGATTGATCACATATGTAATATTTTGTAACACTCCCCCTTGATCAATCCAACTTCATTTGATGATTTGTCAGCTGTTCTTCCAAGACCTTATCTCCTCAAAAACTCTGTGGGAAAAATATGGAGTACACAATATCTTTTGGATAATGAGAATAATCTCACTCGAACTCCAAAAGAAAATATGGTTGTAATCATCATTCATAAAAACCCCCATGGGGAAAATCAATAATGAAGCATATAGCTTAGTTGATATTACCTCGTTAAAAACTTTAGATAAGAAAACCTTAAAAAAGCAAAACTCATACAAAGAAAAGAGTGTAATATGATGGTACAAAACAGGTCAAATATCATGGAGAATTATCCCCCCTGATCCTTACAAGCACTTAAGTCTTCTCATACCAATCACCTCAACACATTTCTGAAAACGTTGAGTATGATAGAGATTTTGTGAATAGATCAGCAAAATTATCACAAAACTTTGTTTGCAAGATGGATAATACAATTTAAGAGCAATATACTTATTAATGTTGTTCCTGATATAACCTGTTTCCATCTGAACAATACAAGCTCAATTACCCTTATAGATAATTGTCGGTGGTTCAATTGAACCATGGTATAACATTGTTCTCCCATGGACATCTAGCCCAAAGAACAATAATATGTCTACAGCCATCATCTCAAAAACCCCCGTGGGGAAAATAAATGATGAGACATATAATTCAGGCTAATATTTCTCCAAAATAATCTAGTCAGAAAATCCGAGAAATCAACATATTAGCCAAGTCTCCTTAAAAACCCAACGAGAAAAATAAGGAGAGTAGTCATACTCTATTGTTGATCCATTTGAACTCTAGGGAGATAAGCCCATAACCTAGTTCAAATGCAACAATAGCTATGTCATAATGTATCATCCTTGAAAACCTCCATGGGAAAATAGATGATACGACATAGGTCTTGTGTTGATGTTGTCTCGTTAAAAACTTTGAATGAGAAACCCAAACAGGGAGAAAACTCATGCAAAGAAAAGAGTACAACATGATGCAGAAACAAGTTCTTCAGATCAAGAGGAAAACTCCACCAGATCTTTGCAAATCACTAAGACATCCCATACCTGTTCTCAAACACATTTAAAATGTGTAGTAAGGTAGAGACTTAGTTCGTAACTTGTTTTTCATCTAAACAACACAAAATAATATTATCTCCATAGATAATAAGGTCAATGATATAAAATCATGACCACCACATACCCTCAGTATGTAGTATATCATTCTGTACAATCCCACGAAGTGTGCTACAGAATGATTAGTGTAAGTGACCATTAATCTCTGTTGATCGATATTTATCAAACAGGAGGTCCAACTTACTAGAAGTATGTCATTGATCTTATACCTGGGATCTACTATAGATATCCAAGATCAATATATCCAAACATAAGGAGAGCATGAGTACACCTGGAGATCATAACTCGATCTCATGTACTGTTAGCTAGCAAATCTTTGCAAAGCAATATCCGACCGAATGCTCTTGCAAGATACAATAGCACATCTCATGATCAGAAAGAATCAAATAACAATGATTCTCGCATATTGAATTTCTTCAATATATGTTGGATATAGACAACTTTGTATCTAAGATACTCAAGATAGTTTACTTTGAATTGAAAAACTCTTACAATTCATATCCTCTATCTTGAACTCCGTCGATAAGTAATGTATGATTAGAAATATGCTGCACATATTTACACTAAACATACCACTCTTCGTGTATCCCCTCGGAAGGAAGGATTCACTAGGTCAAATGTACCATATTTGACCTGGATGCTCTAAGTCACAAAGACTTTCCAAGCATCGCAAATTTGTGATTGGTGATTATGTATTTGGAATCCTTCAAGACTCCACAAATACCATAATCCAGTGACCACATAAGCATATGTTGTCACTACATCTACCAACTGCATAGATAGATGATTTACTGCCCATATTATTGTATCGGAATTTTACTACTCACAGTAGAGGAGAATTTATAGCATTAAAATAATGCTTGGGTTTGCGTATAAACCCAGTTGCTACTAGCCATGCTTTCTCACCACCTCATTGTTTTCAAGTCCATGAAAACAAATTTGTATCCACAGTAAGATACCTTGAAGTGAAAATAAGTTAACACTTCTTTCCGGTGAGCAAGGCTATCTCTGCAACATTGTATCACTCAACAAGATCCAATTTGAGCATACTCGTGCTCTGCTATGGCCATAGTCTTTTGGATCACTTGGAGCGCATATACAATTGCTGAGATGTATGTGTCGACACTTGTAGCTTTCAAATAACACAATTCTCCAATTGACATGAAGTCATTTTCTCACGCACCCTTATGATTTCTCGTGAAATCCCAAAACGAGAATTAAGGGCTTCCGATAACCTAGCCTCATCAGTGCACACTGAGCTAGGTTGTGAATGTCTTCCATTCACAGGATAATCCATATCCTCTAGGTGTCCACCAACACTAGGTTGGTTACCAACAAATAGATGGTCTGCATTTACTATCTTAGAAGGTCTAGCCTTCAGCTGCTTGCAAGCATCTTAATCCTAGAATTTGTGACCATACTTCTCCCCCTCTTATTTACAACTATGTTGCAATAGGGAGTTAAGTGGTGTTCCATTTAACCACTCTTTCTGTCACTTCCACATAGGATTAATTTGAGTGACACCTCATAGTAAATGCACATAGCAGTTAATTTGCAACTTCTTGCAAATCATTCGAACCCAAAGGTTCAGTTTTAGTACGTGATCCTGAGTCTGAATGCTTACTGCATTCATTATAATTTCATGGCATTCTTTTTGGTACTCGAAATCTCCCCCTAATGCCTGGAAAAGCTCATGATTCAAGCAAGCGTACGAGCTGTAAATAGATTCTCATGAAGAGATTTTAAAACTTAATGATCGACGGAGAATGAATTCTCACATAGATCCCTAGCTTTCCGTGTACCCATATATGTACGCTGCGGTGGTGAGATTGGGAACATACCTAATGTACGCATGAGAAATCTTTCATGGATTCCCATGTACTAAAAACCATAGGGGAACGTGTACATGCAGTTAATCACAAGTCAGGAGCGTGCAAAACTTCCTGACTCTAACCATAACCAGTTGGAAATGACAATTCATTATTGATGGTCATTAATGATCTGAAATTTTCGAATCTATCATAGATTCATCATATCCTTTATGGATATCATTCTGAATACCAAGACTAAAAATCATTGTAAGCACATTTGGTAAATTCAGTAGTGTGGAGGCTAATGTGCTCAAGCTTGAGACATTATTACTTAATGGTCATGTGTTGTCCGAAAGACACACTTGAGGTCATCATATAGATGCACCAAAGACCCTTATAAAGCCTTCAATGTCCATACAATCTCTGTAATGGACCACACTCGTTCCTTTGAAACAATTCAAAGAACTTAACCAATTCAGATCAGATTTTAAGATAAGAGAGACTTAAAATCTCATTCCCGATGATACTCATCAAGTCTCATCTTATGGGAAAAATATGACCAATAGAATTGTTCATAACTTTTCATTTCATCCCAACAATGGGATGACCAATTCAATCTTACCCGCATGGTAAGTAACATCACATGAGAAATGTTTCCGAGAAAACACATGCAATATCCATCACTATCACTTTGTGTTTCCACATGATAGAAATTTTATGGATATCTCTATAATTTGGTAAGATCAAATTAGGATATATCAACACATCCTTGATACTTCCATTACCAAAACGGGACTGGATATTAACATATCATGATATCGCACGAAGCGATTGCTAAAATATTCTTTCCTCTTTCCAAAGGAATATGAGAATATTTTGTTTCCCCATATATAGAGTTTGTGGTTCAATTCTCCACATTGCATGTTTCTTCCTCAATTGGAAGAATCCCCGTACAAGTTTGCACATCTCAAATCAATGGGTCTTCAACTCCCTTGATGAGATCGTTCAACTCTAATCGATGAGTTTATTCAACTCAAATCACATGAGTGATCAACTCCAATCGATGAGTTAGTTTAACTAAAATTCATATGAGTTTTTACACTCAAATCAGATGAGTATGTTCAACTCACATCGCATGAGTTGAACCTATCACAACATCAATTATGAGATTATACCAAATCTCATGCATCATTTATATAGTACTCAAAAGCAAATCATCTAACAAAGTGGTCTTCTCTTAGAAAAAAGAAGTGTTGTTACATGATTAGTCCAAATCACGATTTACACAACTAACCACTGTTATCATGTCAGATGGAAGATTGAAGTACACTTCATATCTTAGCTTTCAGGAGTGGTATGCATCTATTGGGATTTCATATACAAGATTAGATGCTTAGGCATACAACACTATATCACGTATAATGTGATGACAAATGAGTTTGTCATACTCATTGCCCTTCTCTTTTTATTGTGCTTATATATTTGCTTTCAAGCAAAATATATGAATACAAAGTTTTAGTCCACAACATTATGTAAACATTTACTCATAAGTCCATATGTCTTATGATTTCCTTTGCTATTCATTTTGCGCTTGCATATCAAGCCGCAAAAGCACATAAGTTCTTTTCATAAGAACCGTAAGAGAAAGAGAGCATCTCATTTCCTCCAAAATGAAGAGGTGAACTCCCATATCATGCAAAAATGAAACAAACATATCCAATGAACATTAAGGATAATTAAGCCCATTAGGCGAGTTCATCAAACTCTATGAAATTATTATCCTTCAAATGGCTTAACCATTTTATCTTGCTGCAAAATATATCATATATTTATATGTTGGAGAAATTCTGGTATCACATAAAGTGTACCAATAGATTTTTGAAAAATTGGTGGACACAACGTAGATAATCTCCATGTCATGAAACAATGGAGTAGATCTCCCAGTAGTGGACAAAGCTTTTGCTGCCTGAAAGCATGGTCTCTGGGCGGATATATTCAAGGAACATACCGCAGCCAATGCTTAGGACTCCACTACCCTGTGCTTGACCAAAATTTCAAAAAATAAAATGGAAATCACCATAAAGGTGAATAACCAACATCACATCTCCAACATATCTACTTGGGAGAACACATAGGTAATCATCATGATCATATGATGTAGACCTCTTACTGATGGGCAAATAACATTTTGCTCTCTAAAAGCTTGGTCTCTGGGCAAATAAATTACAAGAACTTATTGCAGCCAAAGCCTAGATCTCCATCATGTGTTTCACAACCCCAAGAAGATATGCGTCATATTTTGCAAGAATTCATAGTTTAATTAAGTAGAACTTAATTAAAATAATTCTTTGACAACTATTATTTTGAGATGAACATGTGTAGGTAATCACCATATTGCTATATGGTGTAGACCTCTCAGTGACAGGCGAAATTTATCGCTGCATTAAGCACAGTTGAAAGGGAAATAGGCTTACACCTTTTCCTAAAATTATTTTGGTGGTTGAATTGCCCAACACAAATAATTGGACTAACTAGTTTGCTCTAGATTATAAGTTCTACAGGTGCCAAAGGTTTAACACAAATCAATAAAAACTCTAAGAAAGGGTTCAAATAAAAAGAGCAAAAGACAACCGAAGGCTACCCTGGTCTGGCGCACCGGACTGTCCGGTGCACCAGGGAGATCGACTCCGAACTTGCCACCTTCGGGAATTTGGGAAGCCCCTCCGCTATAATTCATCGGACTGTCCGGTGTGGCACCGAACTGTCTGGTGTTCCAGCGGAGTAACGGCTCTACAGCGCCAACGGTCGTCTGCAAAAGGTGAATAGTGAGCTATAGTGTGCGGACCGCGCGCGCAGAAGTCAGAGCAGGCGCAGATGGCGCACCGGACAGTGAACAGGACCTGTCCGGTGCACCACCAGACTGTCCAGTGGCCCACATGTCAGAAGCTCCAACGGTCGAACCCTAACGGTTGGGTGACGTGGCTGGCACACCGGACAGTGTCCGGTGGTGCACCGGACTGTCTGGCGTGCCATACGACAGCAGCCTTCCCCAACGGCCATTTTGGTGGTTGGGGCTATAAATACTGAAAGGGAATTAGGCTTACACCTATTTCCTAATTGATTTTGGTGGTTGAATTGCCCAACACAAATAATTGGACTAACTAGTTTGCTCTAGTCTATAAGTTATACAGGTGCCAAAGGTTCACAAAAAGTCAATAAAAAGACCAAGAATGGGTTCAAACAAAGAGAGCAAGGGACAACCGAAGGCTGCCCTGGTCTGGCGCACCGGACTGTCCGGTGCACCACCGGACAGTGTCCGGTGCACCAGGGGACTCAAAGCTGAACTCTTCACCTTCGGGAAATCTCAGAGGCGCTTCGCTATAATTCACCGGACTGTCCGATGCACCACCGGACAGTGTTCGGTGCCCCAGGGGAGAGCAACTCTGAACTCGCCAGCTTCGGGAATCCGCTCCGCTAAAATTCACCGGACTGTCCGGTGTAACACCGGACTGTCCGGTGAGCCAGCGGAGGAACGGCTACTTCGCGCGCAACGGTCGACTGCAACGCATTAAATGCGCGCCAGCGCGCGCAGAGGAGCAGTGCACGCGCGGGTGGCACACCGGACAGCCTACAGGGCTTGTCCGGTGCGCCACCGGACAGCCAGGCGGGCCCACAAGACAGAGCTCCAACGGTCGGAACCCTTCGGCCAGGTGACGTGGCTGACGCACCGGACAGTGTTCGGTGGCGCACCGGACTGTCCGGTGCGCCATGCGACAGACAGTCTCCCAACGGCCACTTTTGGTGGTTGGGGTTATAAATACCCCCAACCACCCACATTCAAATCATCCAAGTTTCCACCTTCCAACTACTTACAAGAGCTCTAGCATTCAATTCTAGACACACCAAAGAGATCAAATCCTCTCTCAATTCCACTCAAAGCTTTAGTGATTAGAGAGAGTGATTGTTGTGTTCATTTGAGCTCTTGCGCTTGGATTGCTTCTTGTCGGGGACCATAATTATGGGTACCCTCAAGGCTCCTAATTCTCAGCTGGTAACCCCCATCAGCATAAAGCTGCAAAGGCCTGATGGGTGCGATCAAGTCAGGGATCAGTCCATTCGAAGGACTCGATCACACCTCGCCCGAGCCTAGCCTCGGACAAGGGCAGCCGACCCCGGAGGATCTTCGCCTCGCCTGAGGCCCCCCTCCAGCGGCGAATGCGTTCCCGGCTCGCCCGAGGCCCTGTCTTCGCCAAGAAGCAACCCCGACCAAATCGCAGGAGCATTTAATGCAAAGGTAGCCTGACACCTTTATCCTGACGCGCGCCCCTCAGCTGACAGAGCCAAAGTGACCGCCGTCACTTCGCCGCTCCACTAACCAGTCTGATAGAAAGACAGCGCCGCCTACGCCACTCCGACTGCGGTGCCACTTGACAGGGTGAGGCTGACAGGCAGTCAGGCCCGGCCGCACACCATAGGAAGCTCCGCCCGACCCAGGGCTCGGACTCGGGCTAAGCCCCGGAAGACGACGAACTCCGCTCCGCCCGACCTAGGGCTCGGACTCGGGCTAAGCCCCGGAAGACGGCGAACTCCATTCCGCCCGACCCAGGGCTCGGACTCGGGCTAAGCCCCGGAAGACGGCGAACTCCGCTCCGCCCGACCCAGGGCTCGGACTCGGGCTAAGCCCCGGAAGACGGCAAACTCCGTTCCGCCCGACCCAGGGCTCGGACTCGGGCTAAGCCCCGGAAGACGGCGAACTCCGCCTCGCCCGACCCGGGGGCTTGGACTCAGCCTCGGCCACGGAAGACGGACTCGACCTCGACCTTGGAGGAGCATCCACATCGCCCAACCCAGGGCGCGGACCGGCCACATCAACAGGAGGCGCCATCATTACCCTACTCCAAGCTGACTCAGGCTAAGGGGAACAAGACCGGCGTCCCATCTGGCTCACTCCGCCAGATAGGCGATGATGGCGTCCCGCACGCTCCCTGACGATGGCGACTCTCGGCCCCCTTATGGAAGCAAGAGGACGTCAGCAAGGACTCGACGGCCCCGACAGCTGTCCCTCCACCAGGCTCCGACGCTCCTCCGACGGCCACGACATCACACGAACCGGGCGCCAAAATCTCTCCGGCCGCCACGATGGCGTGTACTTAGGGCACTAGCTCTCCTCCGCTAGACACGTAGCACTCTGCTACACCCCCCATTGTACATCTGGATCCTGTCCTTATGCCTATAAAAGGAAGGACCAGGGCCCTCTTAGAGAGGGTCGGCCGCGTGGGAACGAGGACGAGACGGGCGCTCGCGTGAGGCTGCTCGCTCCTTCCCCCGTGTGGACGCTTGTAACCCCCTACTGCAAGCGCACCCGACCTGGGCGCGGGACGAACATGAAGGCCGCGGGATTTCCACCTCTCTCACGACCCATCTCCTGCCTCTTCGCTCTCGGCCTCGCGTCGACCCATCTGGGCTGGGGCACGCGGCGACACTTCATTCGTCGGCTCTGGGACCCCCCGGTCTCGAAACGCCGACAGTTGGCACGCCAGATAGGGGTCTGCTGCGTGTTGACGAACAACTTCCCGTCAAGCTCCAGATGGGTAGTCTCCAGCAACCTCTCCGGCCCGGGACGGTGCTCCATCTCAGGAGCCTTGAGTTCATGTCCCTCGACGGCAGCTACGACATGATACTCTTTCCACCACTGGGCGACAGCGACACTGGCGGTCGACAGTCCGCCCGCCGGTGGCGGGATCGACGACGTCTTCCCCGCGTGGTGGAAGAACAACCCTCGAGCTTGCCCCGTCCTCTTCCCCGTCGACGGAGGAGGAGGAGGCGGGGCAACCAAGGCCAAGCAGGAGGCGGCGCCTCGTCGGCCGTCGAGCGAGACGACAACACCAGCACTCCAACGGGGGGTGCGCCGGGCATTGGCCTCGCACCTGCGACGAAGACGAGCGTTGTCTCCCCGCGACACGTCAACCCCGAGCAAACGAACGACGCCAGCGCGCTCGTGAAAGGCTTGCTGGATGTCGCCCTCGTACCTGAGACGACGATGCAGTCAGCCCCCGACGTGACCTCATCACCGCTCGTCGACCAAGAGGTACCGACCGATTCCCATCCCACGCCTTTCAGATTCAGCCTCGACCCGCCTAGCTGCTCCGCTTTGGCAGACGCTCTCGTAGAGGCGAATCCGAACCCTCTGGGGTTTCGAATGCGGTCACCTTGGGACCGGCTGGCGGACATCTCGATCTGCGGGCCCTCTGGGTCCGAGGAAGACGACGAGCCCAGTTTCCATTGGGATTTCTCCGGACTTGGCAACCCCGGCGCCATGCGAGACCTCATGACCGCATGCGACTACTGCCTTTCCGACTGTTCCGACGGTAGCCGTAGCCTCGGCGACGAGGACTGCGGCCCGAACCGCGAATGTTTCCACGTCGATCTAGGGGGTCCCTCCGAAGGCAACCATCTCGGCATGCCGGAGGACGGTGATCTCCCTAGGCCGGTACCTCGCGTTGACATCCCACGGGAGCTAGCTGTGGTCCCCGTTCTGGCGGGGGGTCACGACCCACAACTCGAGCAAACCCGCGGGGTGCAGGCCAGGCTCGACGAGGGAGCAGGAGCACTTGAGCCAATCCGCCGGGACGCCGGGCAGGCATGGGCAGGCCAACCTCCGGCCGGAGAAATGCGTCATCTACCCCAGGGCTTCCAGCACCGCATCGCCGACGATGTCAGGGTCAGGTCGCCACCCGCATCTAGTGGGGTTGGCCAGAACCTGGCTGCAGCAGCAATGCTCCTCCACACGATGCCGGAGCCATCAACCACCGAGGGCCGGCGAATCCAGGGAGAGCTCAAGGATATCCTAGAAGGCGTCGCGGTCCGGCGGGCCGAGAGCTCCGCCTCCCGGAGGCAGGGGTACCCCTCAGAACATCGTGCCGCGACTTCCCGATTCATGCGGGAAGCCTCGGTCTGCACCGGGCGCATGCGCAACACAGCGCCTGTGGCCCCGGGTCGCCTCGACAACGAGCACCATCACCACGATCGTCGGGCCCACCTCGACGAGAGGGTGCGCCGAGGCTACCACCCCAGGCGTGGGGGACGCTACGACAACGGGGAGGATTGGAGTCCCTTGCCCGAACCACCCGGTCCGCAGGCCTTCAGCCGGGCCATACGACGGGCGCCGTTCCCGACCCGGTTCCGACCCCCGACTACTATCACAAAGTACTCGGGGGAGACGAGACCAGAACTGTGGCTCGCGGACTACCGTCTGGCCTACCAACTGGGTGGAACGGACGATGACAACCTCATCATCCGCAACCTCCCCCTGTTCCTCTCCGACACCGCTCGCGCCTGGTTGGAGCACCTGCCTCCGGGGCAGATCTCCGACTGGGACGACCTAGTCCAAGCTTTCGCCGGGAATTTCTAGGGCACGTACGTGCGCCCCGGGAATTCTTGGGACCTCCGAAGCTGCCGACAGCAACCGGGAGAGTCTCTCCGAGACTACATCCGGTGATTTTCGAAGCAGCGCACCGAGCTGCCCAACATCACCGACTCGGATGTCATCGGCGCGTTCCTCGCCGGCACCACCTGCGGCGACCTGGTTAGCAAACTGGGTCGCAAGACCCCCACCAGGGCGAGCGAGCTGATGGACATCGCCACCAAGTTCGCCTCCGGCCAGGAGGCGGTCGAGGCTATCTTCCGGAAGGACAAGCAGCCCCAGGGCCGCCCATCGGAAGATGCCCCCGAGGCGTCAGCTCAGCGCGGCGCCAAGAAGAAGGGCAAGAAGAAGTCGCAAGCGAAACGCGACGCCGCCGACGCGGACCTTGTCGCCGCCGCCGAGTACAAGAACCCTCGGAAACCCCCGGAGGTCCCAATCTCTTCGACAAGATGCTCAAGGAGCCGTGCCCCTATCACCAGGGGCCCGTCAAGCACACCCTTGAGGAGTGCGTCATGCTTCGGCGCCACTTCCACAGGGCCGGGCCACCCGCGGAGGGTGGCATGGCCCGCGACGACGACAACAAGGAAGATGACCAGGCAGAAGAGTTCCCCGAGGTCCGCGACTGCTTCATGATCTACGGCGGGCAAGCGGCGAATGCCTCGGCTCGGCACCGCAAGCAAGAGCGCCGGGAGGTCTGTTCGGTGAAGGTGGCGGCGCCAGTCTACCTAGACTGGTCCGACAAGCCCATCACCTTCGACCAAGCCGACCACCCCGACCATGTGCCGAGCCCGAGGAAATACCCGCTCGTCGTCGACCCCGTCATCGGCGACGTCAGGCTCACCAAGGTCCTCATGGACGGAGGCAGCAGCCTCAACATCATCTACGCCGAGACCCTCGGGCTTCTGCGTATCGATCTGTCCTCGGTCCGAGCGGGCGCTGCGCCTTTCCATGGGATCATCCCTGGGAAGCGCGTCCAGCCCCTCGGACAACTCGATCTTCCCGTCTGCTTCGGAACACCCTCCAACTTCCGAAGGGAGACCCTGACGTTCGAGGTGGTCGGGTTCCGAGGAACCTACCACGCGGTATTAGGGAGGCCCTGCTACGCGAAGTTCATGGCCGTCCCCAACTACACCTACCTCAAGCTCAAGATGTCGGGCCCCAACGGGGTCATCACCGTCGGCCCCACGTACAAACACGCGTTCGAATGCGACATGGAGTGCGTGGAGTACGCCGAGGCCCTCATCGCCGACCTGGAGAGCCTCTCTAAGGAGGCGCCCGACGTGAAGCGTCATGCCGGCAACTTCGAGCCAGCGGAGACGGTTAAGTCTGTCCCCCTCGATCCCAGCAGCGACGCCTCCAAACAAGTCCGGATCGGCTCCGGGCTCGATCCCAAATAGGAAGCAGTGCTCGTCGACTTTCTCCGCGCGAACGCCGACGTCTTCGCGTGGAGTCCCTCGGACATGCCCGGCATACTGAGGGATTTCGCCGAGCACTCGCTGGACATCCGGGCCGGAGCTCGACCCGTCAAGCAGCCTCTGCGCCGATTCGACGAGGAGAAGCGCAGAGCCATAGGCGAGGAGATCCACAAGCCAATGGTGGCAGGGTTCATCAAAGAGGTATTCCATCCCGAATGGCTTGCCAACCCTGTGCTTGTGAGAAAGAAAGGGGGAAATGGCGGATGTGTGTAGACTACACTGGTCTGAACAAAGCATGTCCGAAGGTTCCCTACCCTCTGCCTCGCATCGATCAGATCGTGGATTCCACTGCTGGGTGCGAAACCCTGTCTTTCCTCGACGCCTACTCAGGGTATCACCAAATCAGGATGAAAGAGTCCGACTAGCTTGCGACTTCTTTCATCACACCCTTCGGCATGTACTGCTATGTCACCATGCCGTTCGGCTTGAGGAATGCGGGCGCGACGTACCAGCGGTGGATGAACCATGTGTTCGGCGAGCACATTGGCCGCACGGTCGAGGCCAACGTCGATGACATCGTAGTCAAGACGAGGAAAGCCTCCGACCTCCTTTCTGACCTTGAAGTGACATTCCGGTGTCTCAAGGCGAAAGGTGTCAAGCTCAATCCCGAAAAGTGTGTCTTCGGGGTGCCCCAAGGCATGCTCTTGGGGTTCATCGTCTCCGAGCGAGGCATCGAAGCCAACCCGGAGAAGATCGCAGCCATCACCAGCATGGGGCCCATCCAGGACTTGAAAGGCGTACAGAGGGTCATGGGATGTCTCACGGCTCTGAGCCGCTTCATCTCACGCCTCGGCGAAAGAGGTCTACCCCTGTACCGCCTCTTAAGGAAGGCCGAGCGCTTCACTTAGACCCCTGAGGCCGAGGAAGCCCTCGGGAACCTGAAGGCGCTCCTCACGAAGGCGCCTATCTTGGTGCCCCCAGCTGCCGGAGAAGCCCTCTTGGTCTACGTCGCCGCGACCACTCAGGTGGTTAGCGCCGCGATTGTGGTCGAGAGACAAGAAGAGGGGCATGCATTGCCCGTTCAGAGGCCAGTCTACTTCGTCAGCGAGGTACTCTCCGAAACCAAAATCCGCTACCCACAAGTTCAGAAGCTGCTGTACGCGGTGATCCTGACACGACGGAAGTTGCGACACTACTTCGAGTCTCATCCGGTGACTGTGGTGTCATCCTTCCCCCTGGGGGAGATCATCCAATGCCGAGAGGCTTCGGGTAGGATTGCAAAGTGGGCGGTGGAAATCATGGGCGAAACAATCTCGTTCGCCCCTCAGAAGGCCATCAAATCCTAGGTCTTGGCGGACTTCGTGGCTGAATGGGTCGACACCCAGCTACAAACAGCCCCGATCCAACCGGAGCTCTGGACCATGTTCTTCGATGGGTCGCTGATGAAGACAGGAGCCGGCGCGGGCCTACTCTTCATCTCGCCCCTTGGGAAGCACCTACGCTACGTGTTACGCCTCCACTTCCCAGCGTCCAACAATGTAGCTGAGTACGAGGCCCTGGTCAACGGGTTGCGGATTGCCGTCGAGCTAGGGGTCCGACGCCTCGACGCTCGCGCTGACTCGCAGCTCGTCATCGACCAAGTCATGAAGAACTCCCACTGCCGCGACCCAAAGATGGAGGCCTACTGCGATGAGGTTCGGCGCCTGGAAGACAAGTTCTACGGACTTGAGCTCAACCACATCGCTCGGCGCTACAACGAGACTGCGGACGAGCTGGCAAAAATAGCCTCGGGGCGAACGACGGTTCCCCCGGACGTCTTCTCCCGAGATCTGCATCAACCCTCCGTCAAGAGCGACGACGCGCCCGAGCCCGAGGCACCCTCAGCCCAGCCCGAGGTACCCTCGGCACCTTCCGAGGCAACCTCGGCTTCGCCCGAGGCACCCTCGGTTCGGCCCGAGGTACCCTCGGCCCCCGAGGGCGAAACGCTGCGCGTCGAGGGGGAGCAAAGCGGGGTCACGCCTGATCTAAACTGGCAGACCCCGTACCTGCAATATCTCCACCAAGGAGAGCTACCCCTTGACCGAGCCGAAGCTCGGCGGTTGGCGCGGCGCGCCAAGTCGTTCGTCTTGCTGGGAGAAGGGAAGGAGCTCCACCACCGCAGCCCTTCAGGCATCCTCCAGCGATGCATCTCCACCACCGAAGGTCAGGAACTCCTCCAATAAATACACTCGGGGGCTTGCGGCCACCACGCAGCACCTCGAGCCCTTGTCGAAAATGCTTTCCGACAAGGTTTCTACTGGCCAACGGCGGTAGCCGACGCCACTAGGATTGTCCGCGCCTGCGAAGGGTGTCAGTTCTACGCAAGGCAGACCCACCTGCCCGCTCAGGCTCTGCAGACGATACCCATCACATGGCCTTTTGCTGTGTGGGGTCTGGACCTCGTTGGCCCCTTGCAGAAGGCACCCGGGGGCTACATGCACCTGTTGGTCGCCATCGACAAATTTTCCAAGTGGATCGAGGTCCGACCCCTGAACAGCATCAGGTCCGAGCAGGCAGTGGTGTTCTTCACCAACATCATCCATCGTTTCGGGGTCTCGGACTCCATCATCACCGACAACAGCACCCAGTTCACTGGCAGAAAGTTCCTGGACTTCTGCGAGGATCACCACATCCGAGTAGACTGGGCCGCCGTAGCTCATCCCATGACGAATGGGCAAGTAGAGCGTGCCAACGGCATGATTCTGCAAGGGCTCAAGCCTCGGATCTACAACGACCTCAACAAGTTCGGCAAGCGATGGATGAAGGAACTCCCCTCGGTGGTCTGGAGCCTGAGAACGACACCGAGCCGAGCCACGGGCTTCACGCCGTTCTTTCTAGTCTATGGGGCCGAGGCCGTCTTGCCCACAGACCTGGAATACGGTTCCCCGAGGACGAGGGCCTATGACGACCAAAGCAACCAAGCTAGTCGAGAAGACTCGCTGGACCAGCTAGAAGAGGCTCGGGACAAGGCCTTACTACACTCGGCGCGGTACCAGCAGTCCATGCGACGCTACCACGCCCGAGGGGTCCGGTCCCGAGACCTCCAGGTGGGCGACCTGGTGCTTCGGCTGCGACAAGACGCCCGAGGTCGACACAAGCTCACGCCCCCCTTGGAGGGGCCGTTCGTCATCACCAAAGTTCTAAAGCCCGGAACCTACAAGCTGGCCAACAGTCAAGGCGAGGTCTACAGCAACGCTTGGAACATCCAACAGCTATGTCGCTCCTACCCTTAAGATGTTTTCAAGTTGTTCATATACCTCGCTCCCACGCAAAGTTTAGTCATCAAGGAAGGGTCAGTCTTGCCTCGGCAAAGCCCGACCCTCCCTTGGGGGCTAAAAGGGGGGAACCCCCTCTGCGTCGAAATTTTCCTCGAAAAAAGATCTTTTCCGCCGGAATGTCTTTCGTGCTTTTTGACTACTTCGAAAGTGGATCCTGAAAACGACGAAGTACACGTAAGCAGCCAAGGATGACCGAGCCGGGGGACTCCTACGCCTCCGGGATACGGATACCTCACTCATCACCTTCTGCCATAAGTAACTCACGTTCGGATAAGTGATTCCGCGGACCGAACAAGTCTTCATGTTCGGAAGCTCTTTCGCCGGAGCGATTCTTCGAGCCTTCTCGACTGCGTCGGTGACAGAACCCCATGGACGGGTAAGAGTGCGCGTAAGCGGCAAGGCCGACCGAGCCGAGGGACTCCTACACCTCCGGGATACGGATACCTCACTCATCACTCATCACCTTCCGTGAGAAGCAACTTTCGCTCGCACAAACAGTTCTGTTACCAACAAAAAAGTCCAGATACTCGAAACAAGAGGAAAGAAGACGTGGCTTTACAATACGGAGAGGGTGTGTTTCGGCCTCGGCGGTCGCAGAAAACACGCGCTACAAGATAATCCGATCCTGCAGGCTCGGATCTTGGCGGCTAAAGGGAGCGGCAGCACCCTCGGCATCGACAACACCTTTGGCGAGGTCCGACCTAGCCTCAGACGGCGACGCGGTCCAAGGGTCTCCGCTCTGAAGGACAACATCATCACCAAGCCTGGGCCATCGCCGCCAGGGTCTTCTCCGAGAATCCGGCCCGAGCAGGCGGCTCGGCCGGTCACCCCGGGGCCTCGGCTAGCTGTCCCCCAAGGACATCAGCCCGGCCCGAGGCCTCGGCAGGTCGATTCCGGTGTTGGTCTCGCTAACGGACGACCCGGCCAGGCTCCGGTCGACCTGGTCTTCTTTTCGAGCCAACTCCGCCTCTGTTTGCGTTGGCACCGCTACCCCTGGCCTCGGCTCATCGAAGAGCGGCCGAGGGCTCTCCTCTAACTAAGCAAGGGAAGCCTCGGACAACAAGGCTGGCCGAGCCGAGGGACTCCTACGCCTCCGGGATACGGATACCTCACTCGTCGCCTTTACACGAGGCGACTCGCGCTTGGTGAAGCGGTTCAGACAGCCAACAGGCGAGTCTTAGTGCTCGAAAATGAGGAAAAAGCACGGCTCCATGCCGAAATTACATACGTGTTCAGGCCTCGATAGCCACAATGAACAAAAACACTGGCATTCGAAGTGCCATTACAAACGGAACTCCGGATCCACCTCCGCAGGTATGAACAACCCCACTCGATGAGGGAGGGGCCTGCGGAGCAACAGAAGACCGACGAACGGTTCGCCGTCGCCCGCCCCAGCAGCGGCGACGATGAAGACTTCTGCTCCGGGGGGCCGAACAGCAGCAGCGATGACCTCAGGACGGATGGTGCTGCCAGGAGGCTCTCGCCCATGCCCCCAACTCGAGAGGCAAGGATGGGCAGAAGGCCGTAGAGTTGGAGGTCGGTCCGCGGGTGGCGCCGGCAAGCTCGTCGGCGGCGGAACCTCTTCCAGCTGCCATGGCGGAAGGCGACACTGGGAGCAGCTCCGAAGCCGCTCGGCTCAGAGAGCCGGGCACGCTGCAGCTGCCCATGCCGTGAACGGCGGACGCCCTTCCCCCCGATCACTGAGGGAAGGAGCGGACCACGGCCCACGCAGGGGCCGACCCCAACTCGGTGCACTCCCCTCCCCAGCCCTGGTGATGAAAATCCTTGAGGCTGAGGGAGGGGCAGAGGCCGCAGCCCGGCTCGCTTTCCCCCTCCATCGAACTGGAGGTCACCGTCTGGGGTGACCGCCGGCGGAGGGGTGCAGCCGGGCTGCGTGATGAAAATCCTTGAAGCCGAACGACGGCTGAAAGGTACCAACTCCCGCAGAGTTGCGTTCCTCCAACGACGAAGCAGAAAGACGGCGGATGTCCCCCATCCGGGGGCTTGGAAGGTGGAAAGACATGATGCATAAGGGAGCGCGAAGACACGGTCGCCTTCCAAGAGGGTCACCCTCCTTTTAAAGGCGACTCTCCCTACTTGCGTCCCCAGCCATTGTGGGCTGAGTCTTCTCCAACACGCTCCAAGGTCCTCCCCCACGGCGCGGGGGCTGGGTCCCACACGTCGTACAAGTCGGCCCAGGGTAGAAGAAGCCAAACCGCCGCGCGCGGTGCGTACAACCGCCCAGCGGTTACAAGTGGCTCTCCACTTTTGCCCAGACCAGCGGGCGAAAGGGCGGGCAGCCATGCAGGCGGCATGCCACCGCGCCAGGTGGGCGCACCTCTCCGACTTCCAACGCTCACAGCTTGGAGGACCAGGCCCACGCGTCATGCAACTGGTGCGCCGGTTGCTACGTGTGAGTAACTGCACCGCCACTCACGCCACTACCACGCCTCCTCGACTGCGGAGACAATACCGCGACTCGAGGCAACCCTGCAATGCCAGCCAAGCGCGACGGTCAAATGCGGTCAAAATTGGGTCGGCAGTGACGGCGGTGGCAGGCAGGCAGAAGCAGCGGTCACGTCGTCAGCCAAGCTTACGTCCCATCCGGAGCAGCGAGAGAACCCTCTCTCACGGCGTGAAGACAACGCGCCCGTGTTCCGTTCCTAGAACGGCTCGTGCACGCGCAACGGCTGCCCCGCGAACCACTCGCCCCGTCACATTAACTCCGCGGTGGGACAGGCGGCGCCTCTGGCAGGAGAGGCGAGCGACGCTTCGCCTTCGCCATAACGACCGCGTCAAAAAAGGTACGCCGCGTCGTTCGATTTCGTATCCTTTTCCTTTTTTCCTCTTTCTCTCTCTTGCAACAGGGACCGGGAAAGGGGGATACCCCGAAAGGGATCCTTCCCTGTGAAGGAACCAGGCTCCGAGCCTCCCTACTGATCAGAGGTTCGAAGGCTGGCCCCTCGGAAGGTTTCAACAGCCGCCTCAGAGCACGTGGGCTCCACACCCACTACTGGTCAGAGGTTCAAAGGCCGGCCCCTCGGAAGGGTTCAACGGCCGCCTCAGGCTACTCGGGCTCCGCGCCCACTACTGATCAGGGGTTCGAAGGCTGGCCCCCGAAGGGTTCACAGCCGCCTCAGACACAGAGCGAGGGATGACCATGGGTACGTTCGATACATAACCGAGGCTCGGGCTGCGCTCCCGAGGTACCCTAGGACATTTCCGAGACCAGCGGGAACGATCTTGTAACAGAATCCCATCAGAGGGAGGCATCGAGCCCTCGGACCCCGTCACCAGGGGACCGGGTCTGGCAGATCACCCGCAGGTACTTTTGGGCGCGCCTCTGGGCCCCTAGCCGACCCCTAACGAATGGGGCACGGGCGTCCGCTCGGATCACCCGCTTGCAGCTCACCGGAGACACCATGTTCGGCGCCCACCGAGGGCAACATGGCGCTCTCCCCCCCTCCTCCTTGCGGAAAGGCGACGCAGGGGCGTATACAAAGAAGTCGAGTCTGTCCCTGATCGCCCTCTCGCCCTGTGCAGAGGCTCGGGGGCTGCTCTCGCAAACCCGGCTCCGGCCAGACCGTTGACAGCGTCAACATACCAGCCCGAGAACTTGAGACCCGACCGTACACCCGGGCTACGGCCAGCTCGCATGAGGGAACGTCCAGACCAGCCGAAGCATTGCACGAGGCGTTAAGACCTCGGAGGAGTCAAACCACTCCTCCGAGGCCTCGGGGGCTACACCTGGCGGGTGCGCTCGCGCGCACCCACTGGAACAAAAACGCAACCGAGAAAGGCTGGTCCCCTTGCAAAAAAGTGCGACGAAAGCCTCCAAGCGAGTGCTAACACTCCCTTCGAGGCTCGGGGGCTACTGTCAGGGACCATAATTAGGGGTACCCTCAAGGCTCCTAATTCTCAGCTGGTAACCCCCATCAGCATAAAGCTGCAAAGGCCTGATGGGTGCGATCAAGTCAGGGATCAGTCCATTCGAAGGACTCGATCACACCTCGCCCGAGCCTAGCCTCGGACAAGGGCAGCCAACCCTGGAGGATCTTCACTTCGCCTGAGGCCCCCCTCCAGCGGCGAATGCGTTCCCGGCTCGCCCGAGGCCCTGTCTTCGCCAAGAAGCAACCCCGACCAAATCGCAGGAGCATTTAATGCAAAGGTAGCCTGACACCTTTATCCTGACGCGCGCCCCTCAGCTGACAGAGCCGAAGTGACCACCGTCACTTCGCCGCTCCACTAACCAGTCTGATAGAAAGACAGCGCCGCCTGCGCCACTCCGACTGCGGGGCCACTTGACAGAGTGAGGCTGACAGGCAGTCAGGCCCGGCCGCACACCATAGGAAGCTCCGCCCGACCCAGGGCTTGGACTCGGGCTAAGCCCCGGAAGACGACGAACTCCGCTCCGCCCGACCCAAGGCTCGGTCTCGGGCTAAGCCCCGGAAGACGGCGAACTCCGCTCCGCCCGACCCAGGGCTCGGACTCGGGCTAAGCCCCGAAAGACGGTGAACTCCGCTCCGCCCGACCCAGGGCTCGGACTCGGGCTAAGCCCCGGAAGACGGCAAACTCCTTTCCGCCCGACCCAGGGCTCGGACTCGGGCTAAGCCCCGGAAGACGGCGAACTCCGCCTCGCCCGACCCGGGGGCTCGGACTCAGCCTCGGCCACGGAAGACGGACTCGACCTCGACCTCGGAGGAGCATCCACATCGCCCAACCCAGGGCGCGGACCGGCCACATCAACAGGAGGCGCCATCATTACCCTACTCCAAGCTGACTCAGGCTACGGGGAACAAGACCGGCGTCCCATCTGGCTCACTCCGCCAGATAGACGATGATGGCGTCCCGCACGCTCCATGACGATGGCGACTCTCGGCCCCCTTACGGAAGCAAGAGGACGTCGGCAAGGACTCGACGGCCCCGACAGCTGTCCCTCCACAGGCTCTGGCGCTCCTCCGACGGCCACGACATCACACGAACCGGGCGCCAAAATCTCTCCGGCCGCCACGATGGCGTGTACTTAGGGCACTAGCTCTCCTCCGCTAGACACGTAGCACTCTGCTACACCCCCATTGTACATCTGGATCCTCTCCTTATGCCTATAAAAGGAAGGACCAGGGCCCTCTTAGAGAGGGTCGGCCACGCGGGAACGAGGACGAGATGGGCGCTCGCGTGAGGCCGCTCGCTCCTTCCCCCGTGTGGACGCTTGTAACCCCCTACTGCAAGCGCACCCGACTTGGGCGCGGGACAAACACGAAGGCCGCGGGATTTCCACCTCTCTCACGACCCATCTCCTGCCTCCTCGCTTTCCCCCCTTCGCGCTCGGCCTCGCGTCGACCCATCTGGGCTGGGGCACGCGGCGACACTTCACTCGTCGGCTCTGGGACCCCCCGGTCTCGAAACGCCGACACTTCTTTTTCTCATTCTTTCTTGCGATCATCTCAATTGTAATCAAGACAAGAGACACCAATCGTGCGGTGGTCCTTGCGGGGAAGTTTGGTTCCCGTTTGATTGAGAAGAGAAGCTCACTCGGTCCGAGGGACCGTTTGAGAGAGAGAAAGGGTTGAAAGAGACCCGATCTTAGTGACCACCTCAACGGGGAGTAGGTTTGAGAGAACCGAACCTCGGTAAAACAAATCCTTGTGTCTCACTTCTTTATTCGCTTGCGATTTGTTTTTACGCCCTCTCTCGGACTCACATTATATTTCTAACGCTAACCCGGCGTGTAGTTGTGATTAACTTTGTAAATTTCAGTTTTGCCCTATTCACCCCCCTCTAGGCGACTTTCAATTGGTATCGGAGCCCGGTGCTTCATTAGAGCCTAACCGCTCGAAGTGATGTCGGGAGATCACACCAAGAGGGAGATGGAGACCGGCGACAAGCCCACTACAAGCCACGGGAAGGCTTCATCGAAAGAGTCCCGCAACAAAGGGAAGGGGAAGGAGAAGAAACCCTCTTCCCACAAGTCGCATCGGAGTGGCGACAGGAAAAAGAAGATGAGGAAGGTGGTCTACTACGAGACCGATTCTTCATCACCTTCCAACTCCGGCTCCGACGCGCCGTCCATTACTTCTAAGCGCCATGAGCGCAAGAAGTATAGTAAGATTCCCCTATGCTACCCCCGTATTTCAAAGCGTACTCTTTTACTCTCCGTTCCATTAGGCAAACCACCGGTTTTTGACGGTGAAGATTATAATATGTGGAGTGACAAAATGAGGCATCATCTAACCTCACTCCACACAAGCATTTGGAATGTTGTTGAGTTTGGTGTACAGGTACCATTTGTAGGGGATGAAGACTACGACTCCGACGAAGTGGCCCAAATCCACCACTTCAACTCCCAAGCCACCACTATACTCCTCGCCTCTCTAAATCGAGAGGAGTATAATAAGGTGCAAGGGTTAAAAAGTGCAAAGGAAATCTGGGACGTACTCAAGACCACGCACAAAGGAGACAAGGTGACCAAAATCACCAAGCGGGAGACGATCGAGGGGGAGCTCGGTCGATTCCGACTCAACCAAGGCGAGGACCCTCAAGCTATGTACGGCTTGAAGACCTTGGTGAACCAAGTGCGCAACCTCGGGAGCACCAAATGGGATGACCATGAGATGGTCAAGGTTATTCTAAGATCCCTCGTTTTTCTTAACCCTACGCAAGTTCAATTAATTCGAGGAAATCCTAGATATACACAAATGACTCCCGAGGAAGTAATAGGTAATTTTGTGAGCTTTGAGTTAATGATCAAAGGCTCAAAGAAAATTATCGAGCTTGATGGCCCCTCCACGTCCGAAGCACAACCGGTCGCATTCAAGGCAACGGAGGAGAAAAAGGAGGAATCTACATCAAGTAGACAACCAATCGACGCCTCTAAGCTAGACAATAAGGAGATGGCGCTCATCATCAAGAGCTTCTGCCAAATCCTCAAGCAAAGGAGGGGAAAAGACTACAAGTCCCGCTCTAAGAAAGTTTGCTACAAATGTGGTAAGCCCGGTCATTTCATTGCTAAATGTCCATTATCTAGTGATAGTGACAGGGGCGACGACAAGAAGGGGAGAAGAAAGGAGAAGAAGAGGTACTACAAGAAGAAGGGCGGCGATGCCCATGTTTGCCGGGAGTGGGACTCCGATGAGAGCTCCACCGACTCCTCCTCCGACGAGGACGCCGCCAATATCGCCATCACCAAGGGACTCCTCTTCCCCAACGTCAGCCACAAGTGCCTCATGGCAAAGGACGGCAAAAAGAAGAAGGTTAAATCCAAATCCTCCACTAAATATGAGTCCTCTAGTGATGATAATGCTAGTGATGAGGAGGATAATTTGCGTACTCTTTTTGCTAACCTCAACATGCAACAAAAAGAAAAACTAAATGAACTAATTAGTGCCATCCATGAGAAGGATGAACTCTTGGACACCCAAGAGGACTTTCTAATCAAGGAAAACAAAATCATGTTAAGGTTAAAATTGCTTATGCTCTGGAAGTTGAAAAATGTGAGAAATTAACTAGTGAGCTAAGCACATGCCATGATTTAATTGCCAACCTTAGAAATGAAAATGCTAAACTTATTGCTAAGGTTGATTCTAATGTTTGTGATACTTCAATTCCCAATCTTAGAGATGATAATGTTGATTTACTAGCTAAGATTGATGAATTGAATGTGTCTCGTGATAGCCTTAGAACTGAAAATGAAAAGTTGATTGCTAAGGCTAAGGATTTAGATGTTTGCAATGTTACAATTTCTGATCTTAGAGATAACAATGATATTTTGCGTGCTAAGATTGTTGAACTTAATTCTTGCAAACCCTCTACATCTACCATTGAGCATGTTTCTATTTGCACTAGATGTAGAGATGTTGATATTGATGCTATTCATGATCATATGGTCTTAATTAAACAACAAAATGATCATATAGCAGAATTAGATGCTAAAATTGCCGAGCATGAACTTGAAAATGAAAAATTTAAATTTGCTCGTAGTATGCTTTATAGTGGGAGACGCCCTGGCATCAAGGATGGCATTGGCTTCCAAAACAGGGACAATGTCAAACTTAATGCCCCTCCAAAAAGATTGTCAAATTTTGTTAAGGGCAAGGCTCCCATGCCTTAGGATAACGAGGGTTACATTTTGTACCCTGCTGGTTATCCCGAGAGCAAAATTAAGAGAATTCATTCTAGGAAGTCTCACTCTGGCCCTAATCATGCTTTTATGTATAAGGGTGAGACATCTAGCTCTAGGCAACCAACCCGTGCTAAGTTGCCTAAGAAGAAAACTCCTACTGCATCAAATGATCATAGCGTTTCATTTAAAACTTTTGATGCTTCTTATGTGCTAACCAACAAATCAGGCAAGGTAGTTGCCAAGTATATTGGGGGCAAACACAAGAGCTCCAAAACTTGTGTTTGGGTACCCAAAGTTCATATTTCTAATGCTAAAGGACCCAAAACCGTTTGGGTACCTAAAGTCAAGAACTAAAATTGTTTTGTAGGTTTATGCATCCGGGGGCTCAAGTTGGATAATCGACAGCGGGTGCACAAACCACATGACAGGGGAGAAGAAGATGTTCTCCTCCTACGAGAAAAACCCAGATCCCCAACGAGCTATCACATTCGGGGATGGAAATCAAGGTTTGGTCAAAGGAATGGGTAAAATTGCTATATCTCCTGACCACTCCATTTCCAATGTTTTTCTTGTTGATTCTTTAGATTACAATTTGCTTTCCGTTTCCCAACTATGTCAAATGGGCTACAACTGTCTATTTACTGATGTAGGTGTCACTGTCTTTAGAAGAAGTGATGATTCAATAGCATTTAAGGGAGTGTTAGAGGTTCAGCTATACTTGGTAGATTTTGATAGAGCTGAACTCGACACTTGCTTAATTGCCAAGACTAACATGGGTTGGCTCTGGCACCGCCGACTAGCCCATGTTGGAATGAAGAATCTTCATAAGCTTCTAAAGGGAGAGCACATTTTAGGATTAACAAATGTTCATTTTGAGAAAGACAGGATTTGTAGCGCATGCCAAGCAGGGAAGCAAGTTGGTGTTCATCATCCGCATAAGAACATCATGACGACTGACAGGCCACTGGAGCTCCTACACATGGATCTATTCGGCCCGATTGCTTACATAAGCATCGGCGGGAGTAAGTACTGTCTAGTTATTGTGGATGATTATTCTCGCTTCACTTGGGTGTTCTTTTTGCAGGAAAAATCACAAACCCAAGAGACTTTAAAGGGATTCTTGAGACGAGCTCAAAATGAGTTCGGCTTAAGGATCAAGAAAATTAGAAGCGACAACGGGACGGAGTTCAAGAATTCTCAGATAGAAGGCTTCCTTGAGGAGGAGGGCATCAAGCATGAGTTCTCTTCTCCCTACACGCCACAACAAAATGGTGTAGTGGAGAGGAAGAATAGAACTCTATTGGACATGACAAGGACCATGCTTGATGAGTACAAGACTTCGGATCGGTTTTGGGCCGAGGCGGTCAACACCGCCTGCTACGCCATCAACCGGTTGTATCTACACCGAATCCTCAAGAAGACATCATATGAACTCCTAACCGGTAAAAAGCCCAATATTTCATATTTTAGAGTCTTTGGTAGCAAATGCTTTATTCTTGTTAATTTGCTCCTAAGACTGTAGAAGGCTTTTTACTAGGATATGATTCAAACACAAGGGCATATAGAGTCTTTAAGAAGTCCTCAGGACTAGTTGAAGTTTCTTGTGACGTTGTGTTTGATGAACCTAACGGCTCTGAAGTAGAGCAAGTTGATCTTGATGAATTAGATGAAGAGGCTCCGTGCATCGCACTAAGGAACATGTCCATTGGGGATGTGTATCCTAAGGAATCCGAAGAGCCCATTCAAGCACAAGATCAACCATCTTCCTCCATGCAAGCATCTCCAACAACTCAAAATGAGGATGAGGCTCAAGTTGATGAAGGAGAAGATCAAAAAGATGAGCCACCTCAAGATGACGGCAATGATCAAGGGGAGATGCAAATGATCAAGACAAGGAGGATGAAGAACCAAGACCGCCACACCCAAGAGTCCACCAAGCAATCCAACGAGATCACCCCGTTGACACCATCCTCGACGACATTCATAAGGGGGTAACCACTAGATCTCGTGTTGCACATTTTTGTGAGCATTACTCTTTTGTTTCCTCTATTGAGCCACACAAGGTAGAGGAAGCACTTCAAGATTCGGATTGGGTGGTGGCAATGTAAGAGGAGCTCAACAACTTCACTAGGAACGAGGTATGGCATTTAGTTCCACGTCCTAACCAAAATGTTGTAGGAACCAAGTGGGTCTTCCGCAACAAACAAGACGAGTATGGTGTGGTGACTAGGAACAAAGCCCGACTTGTGGCCAAGGGATACTCCCAAGTCGAAGGTTTGGATTTTGGTGAAACCTATGCACCCGTAGCTAGGCTTGAGTCAATTCGTATATTATTAGCCTATGCTATTTACCATGGCTTCAAGCTTTACCAAATGGACGTGAAGAGTGCCTTCCTCAATGGACCAATCAAGGAAGAGGTCTATGTTGAGCAACCTCCCGGCTTTGAAGACAGTGAGTACCCTAACCATGTCTATAGGCTCTCTAAGGCGCTTTATGGGCTCAAGCAAGCCCCAAGAGCATGGTATGAATGCCTAAGAGATTTCCTTATTGCTAATGGCTTCAAAGTCGGAAAGGCCGATCCTATTCTATTCACTAAAACTCTTGACAATGATTTGTTTGTATGCCAAATTTATGTTGATGATATTATATTTGGGTCTACTAACGAATCTACATGTGAAGAATTTAGTAGGATCATGACACAGAAATTCGAGATGTCAATGATGGGGGAGTTGAAGTATTTCTTAGGATTTCAAGTGAAGCAACTCCAAGAGGGCACCTTCATCAGCCAAACGAAGTATACTCAAGACATTCTAATCAAGTTTGGGATGAAGGATGCCAAGCCCATCAAGACACCCATGGGAACCAATGGGCATCTCAACCTCAACACGGAAGGTAAATCCGTAGATCAAAAGGTATACCGGTCGATGATAGGTTCATTACTCTATTTATGTGCATCTCGACCGGACATTATGCTTTCCGTATGCATGTGTGCAAGATTCCAAGCCGACCCTAAGGAAGCTCACCTTACGGCCGTAAAATGAATCTTGAGATATTTGGCTTATACTCCTAAGTTTGGGCTTTGGTATCCTAGGGGATCCACATTTGATTTAATTGGTTATTCGGATGCCGATTGGGCAGGGTTTAAAATTAATAGAAAGAGCACATCGGGGACTTGCCAGTTCTTGGGAAGGTCCTTGGTGTCTTGGGCTTCAAAGAAGCAAAATTCCGTAGCTCTTTCTACCGCCGAAGCCGAGTACATTGCCGCAGGCCATTGTTGCGCGCAACTACTTTGGATGAGGCAAACCCTTAGGGACTATGGTTACAAATTAACCAAAGTTCCTCTTCTATGTGATAATGAGAGTGCAATCCGCATGGCGGATAATCCCGTTGACCATAGCCGCACTAAACACATAGCCATTCGGTATCACTTCTTAAGGGATCACCAACAAAAGGGAGATATCGAGATTGCATACATTAATACTAAAGATCAATTAGTCGATATTTTTACCAAGCCATTAGATGAACAAACTTTTACCAAACTTAGGCATGAGCTAAATATTCTTGATTCTAGGAATTTTTATTGATGTCTTGCATACATAGCTCATATATATACCTTTGATCATCTCTTTCATGTGCTATGACTAATGTGTTCTTTCAAGTCCATTTCATGATAAGTCATAGATTGAAAGGGAAAAGGAGTCTTCGGCGAAGACAAGGCTTCCACTCCGCTTCATCGACTCATTCATCCTTCGCCGTCGCTCCACCTCTCCAACTTTGGTATAATCTTCACTCATATTATTTGCCAAAGGGGGAGAAATTAGTTCATAAAAGGGCTTATATTTCACTCAAACATCCATTTTTGGCGATTCATGCCAAAGGGGGAGAGATTATTAAGCCCAAAGCAAAAGGACCGCACCACCACCAAATTTTAAAAACTTATGATTTTCAAATTGGTATCTCATTGTGTTCAAAAGGGGGAGAAAGTAGTATTTTCAAAATTGATGTCTTAAAACCCTCTTGAACACTAAGAGGAAGTTTTTATTGAAGGGGAGTTTTGTTTAGTCAAAGGAAAAGCATTTGAAACAGGGGAGAAATTTTCAAATCTTATAAATGCTTCTCAAAAATCTTATTCATTTACCTTTGACTAGTTGCAAAATGTCTTTGAAAAGATTTTACAAAATAATTTGCAAAAACAAAACATGTGGTGCAAGCGTGGTCCAAAATGTTAAAATTATAAAGAAACAATCCATGCATATCTTATGAATTTCTATTGGCTCAATTCTAAGTAACCTTTGCACTTACAAATATGCAAACTAGTTCAATTATGCACTTATATACTTGCTTTGGTTTGTGTTGGCATCAATCACCAAAAAGGGGGAGATTGAAAGGGAATTAGGCTTACACCTATTTCCTAATTGATTTTGGTGGTTGAATTGCCCAACACAAATAATTGGACTAACTAATTTGCTCTAGTCTATAAGTTCTACAGGTGCCAAAGGTTCACAAAAAGTCAATAAAAGACCAAGAATGGGTTCAAACAAAGAGAGCAAGGGACAACCGAAGGCTGCCCTGGTCTGGCGCACCGGACAGTGTCCGGTGCACCAGGGGACTCCAAGCTGAACTCTTCACCTTCGGGATATCTCAAAGGCGCTTCGCTATAATCCACCGGACTGTCCGGTGCACCACCGGACAGTGTCTGGTGCCCCAGGGGAGAGCAACTCTGAACTCGCCAGCTTCGGGAATCCGCTCCGCTAAAATTCACCGGACTGTCCGGTGTAACACCGGACTGTCCGGTGTAACACCGGACTGTCCGATGAGCCAGCGGAGCAACGGCTACTTCGCGCACAACGGTCGACTGCAACGCATTAAATGCGCGCCAGCGCGCGCAGAGGAGCAGTGCACGCGCGGGTGGCACACCGGACAGCCTACAGGGCCTGTCCGGTGCGCCACCGGACAGCCAGGCGGGCCCATAAGACAGAGCTCCAACGGTCAAAACCCTTCGGCCAGGTGACGTGGCTGGCGCACCGGACTGTCCGGTGCGCCATGCGACAGACAGTCTCCCAACGGCCACTTTTGGTGGTTGGGGTTATAAATACCCCCAACCACCCCACATTCAAATCATCTAAGTTTCCACCTTCCAACTACTTACAAGAGCTCTAGCATTCAATTCTAGACACACCAAAGAGATCAAATCTTCTCCCAATTCCACTCAAAGCTTTAGTGATTAGAGAGAGTGATTGTTGTGTTCATTTGAGCTCTTGCGCTTGGATTGCTTCTTTTTCTCATTCTTTCTTGCCATCATCTCAATTGTAATCAAGGCAAGAGACACCAATCGTGTGGTGGTCATTGCAGGGAAGTTTGGTTCCCGTTTGATTGAGAAGAGAAGCTCACTCGGTCCGAGGGACCGTTTGAGAGAGAGAAAGAATTGAAAGAGACCCGGTCTTAGTGACCACCTCAACGGGGAGTAGGTTTGAGAGAACCGAACCTCGGTAAAACAAATCCTTGTGTCTCACTTCTTTATTCGCTTGCGATTTGTTTTTACGCCCTCTCTCGGACTCGCATTATATTTCTAACGCTAACCCGGCTTGTAGTTGTGATTAACTTTGTAAATTTCAGTTTCGCCCTATTCACTCCCCTCTAGGCAACTTTCAAATAACCCCAACCACCACTCTTCAAGACATCCCAAGCATTCACTACTCCTCATTCAATACAAGAGCAATACACAACACTCCAAGACACAAATCAAAGCCACTGATCGAATCAAAGTCCATAATTCAACTCTAGTTTTTAGGACTTGTGAGAAGATCGACTTGTGTTCTTTTGTTGTTCTTGTTGCTTGGTTGCCTTTCTTCTTTCTCTCATTCTTACTCTCAAAGCCTTGTAAGCGAAGCAAGAGACACCAATTGTGTGGTGGTCCTTGCGGGGTCTAAGTGACCCGGGAAATCAAGGAAGGAAGCTCACTCGGTCTAAGTGACCGTTTGAGAGAGGGAAAGGGTTGAAAGAGACCCGGTCTTTGTGACCACCTCAACGGGGAGTAGGTTTGCAAGAACCGAACCTCGACAAAACAAATCACCGTGTCATCCACTCTTATTTGCTTGTGATTTGTTTTTCGCCTTCTCTTTCGGACTCGACTTTATTTCTAACGCTAACCCCGGCTTGTAGTTGTGCTTAAACTTTATAAATTTCAGATTTACCTATTCACCCCCCCTCTAGGCGACTTTCAATTGGTACCAGAGCCCGGTACTTCATTAAGAGCCTAACCGCTCGAAGTGATGTCGGGAGCTCACGCCAAGAAGGAGATGGTGATCGGTGAGAAGCCCGCCACAAGCCACGGGAAGGCTCCATCAGGAGAGTCTGGCAACAAGAAGAGGGAAGAATCACCTCCCCGCATCAAGTCACACCGGAGTGGCGACAAGAAGAAGAAAATGAAGAAAGTGGTCTACTACGAGACCGATTCTTCGTCACCCTCCACCTCCGGCTCCAACACGCCTTCCGTCACTTCTAAGCGTCATGAGCGCAAGAAGTTTAGTAATATCCCCTTACGCTATCCTCGCATTTCCAAACGCACTCCTTTACTTTCCGTCCCACTAGGCAAACCACCGGTTTTTGACGGTGAAGATTATTGTATGTGGAGTGATAAAATGAGGCACCATCTAACCTCACTCCACGCTAGTATTTGGGACATTGTTGAGTTTGGTGCGCAGGAACCATCCGTGGGTGATGAAGGCTATGACTCGGACGAGGTAGCCCAAATCTGGCACTTCAACTCCCAAGCCACTACTATACTCCTCGCCTCTCTAAGTCGAGAGGAGTATAATAAGGTGCAAGGGTTGAAGAGTGCCAAAGAGATTTGGGACGTGCTCAAGACTGCGCACGAAGGAGACGAGGTGACCAAGATCACCAAGAGGGAAACGATCGAGGGGAGCTTGGTCGCTTCATGCTTCATCAAGGGGAAGAGCCACAAGCTATGTACAACCGGCTCAAGACCTTGGTGAACCAAGTGCGCAACCTCGGGAGCACAAAATGGGATGACCATGAAATGGTCAAGGTTATTCTTAGATCACTCGTTTTTCTTAACCCCACTCAAGTTCAATTAATTCGTGGTGATCCAAGATACAAACTAATGTCTCCCGAGGAAGTGATAGGAAAATTTGTGAGCTTTGAATTGATGATCAAAGGCTCCAAGAAAATCATCAAGCAAGGCACCACCTCTACATCCGAGGTGCAACCTGTCGCCTTCAAAGCGACGGAGGAGAAGAAAGAAGAGTCTACATCAAGTAGGCTCCCCATCGACGCCTCCAAGCTCGGCAACGAGGAGATGGCGCTCATCATCAAGAGCATTTGCCAAATCCTCAAGCAAAGGAGGGGGAAGGATTACAAACGCCACTCCAAGAAGGTTTGCTACAAATGTGGTAAGCCCGGTCATTTTATCGCTAAATGTCCTTTGTCTAGTGATAGTGACAGGGATAACGACAAGAGGGGAAAGAAGAAGGAAAAGAAGAGGTACTACAAGAAGAAGGGCGGCGATGCCCATGTTTGCTGGAGTGGGACTCCGATGAGAGCTCCATCGACTCCTCCTCCGACGAGGACGCCGCAAACATTGCCGTCAACAAGGGCCTTCTCTTCCCCAACGTTGGCCACAAGTGCCTCATGGCAAAGGACGGCAAAAAGAAGGTAAAATCTAGAGCCTCCACTAAATATGCAACATCTAGTGATGAGGATACCTCTAGTGATGATGAGGATAACTTGCTAGCTCTTTTTGCCAACTTAAACATGCAACAAAAAGAAAAATTAAATGAATTGATAGGAGCTATTCATGAGAAGGATGAACTCTTGGATAGCTAAGAGGACTTCCTAATTAAAGAAAATAAGAAGCATGTTAAAGTTAAAAATGCTTATGCTCAGGAAGTAGAAAAATGTGAAAAATTAACTAGTGAGCTAAGCACTTGCCATGATGTTATCTCAAACCTTAGAAATGAAAATGTCAAATTAATTGCTAAGGTTGAGAAGTTAGATGCTTGTGATGATTCCATTTTTAGTCTTAGAAATGATGATGCTAATTTGATTACTAAGATTGACAAATTGAATGCATCTCTCTCTAGCCTTAAAATTGAGAATGAAAAATTAATTGCTAAGGCTAAAGATTTAAATGTTTGCAATGATATTATGTCCAATCTTAGAAATGAAAATGCCATATAACATGCTAAGATTGATGAATTAAATGTTTGCAAACCCTTTACATCTACCGTTGAGCATGTTACTATTTGTACTAGATGTAGAGACATTAATGTTGATGCTATCCGTAATCACCTAACTTTCATTAAACAACAAAATGATCACATAGCTCAACTTAGTGCTAAAATTAATGAGCATGACTTAGAAAATGAAAAATTTAAATTTGCTAGAAGCATGCTCTATAGTGGGAGACGCCCTGGCATTAAGGATGGCATTGGCTCCCATGGTTCAGTATAACGAGGGTTACATTTTATACCCTGCCGGTTATCCCGAACACAGAATTAGGAGAATTCATTCTAGGAAGTCTCACTCTGGCTCTCATCATGCTTTTATGTATAAGAGTGAGGCATCTAGCTCTAGGCAATCAACCCATGTTAAATTGCCTAAGAAGAAATCTCCTATTGCATCAAATGAACCTAATATTTCATTTAAGACTTTTGATGCATCATATGTTTTAACTAACAAATCAGGCAAAATAGTTGCCAAATATGTTGGGGGCAAACACAAGGGCTCCAAGACTTGTGTTTGGGTTCCCAAGGTGCTTGTTTCTAATGTCAAAGGACCCAAGACCGTTTGGGTACCTAAGAACAAGGCCTAAATTTGTTTTGTAGGTTTATGCATCCGGGGGCTCAAGTTGGATAATTGATAGCGGGTGCACAAACCACATGATTGGGGAGAAAAGGATGTTCTCCTCCTTTGAGAAAAACCATGATCCCCAAAGAGCTATCACATTCGGGGATGGAAATAAAGGTTTGGTCAAAGGACTTGGTAAAATTGCTATATCTCCTGACCATTCTATTTTCAATGTTTTCTTGTAGATTCTTTAGATTACAACTTGCTTTCTGTTTCTCAATTATGCAAAATGGGCTACAATTGTATTTTTACGGATATTGGCGTTACTGTCTTTAGAAGAAGTGATGATTCAGTAGCATTTAAGGGAGTGTTAGAGGGTCAGCTATACTTAGTTGATTTTGGTAGAGCTGAACTCGACACTTACTTAATTGCTAAGACTAACATGGGATGGCTCTGGCATCGTCGACTAGCCCACGTTGGAATGAAGAATCTTCATAAGCTTCTAAAGGGAGAGCACATTTTGGGACTAACAAATGTTCATTTTGAGAAAGACAGGGTTTGTATCGCATGTCAAGCAGGGAAGCAAGTTGGTGTTCATCATCCACATAAGAACATCATGACAACTGACAGGCCACTTGAGCTACTCCACGTGGACCTATTCGGTCCGATAGCTTATATAAGCATCGGCGGGAGTAAGTACTATCTAGTTATTATGGATGATTATTCTCGCTTCACTTGGGTGTTCTTTTTATAGGATAAATCCCAAACCCAAGAGACCTTAAAGGGATTCTTGAGACGGGCTCAAAATGAGTTTGGATTGAGAATCAAAAAGATAAGAAGCGACAACGGGACGGAGTTCAAGAACTCACAAATAGAAGGCTTCCTTGAGGATGAGGGCATCAAGCATGAGTTCTCTTCTCCCTACACGCCACAACAAAATAGTGTAGTGGAGAGGAAGAATAGAACTCTACTTGACATGGCAAGGACCATGCTTGATGAGTACAAGACTTCGGACCGGTTTTGGGCGGAAGCAATCAACACCGCTTGCTACGCCATCAACCGTCTCTACCTTCACCAAATCCTCAAGAAGACATCATATGAACTCCTAACCGGTAAAAAGCCCAATGTTTCATATTTTAGAGTCTTTGGTAGCAAATGCTTTATTCTTGTTAAAAGAGGTAGAAAATCAAAATTTGCTCGTAAGGCTGTAGAAGGCTTTTTACTTGGTTATGACTCAAACACAAGGGCATATAGAGTCTTTAACAAGTCCACTGGACTAGTTGAAGTTTCTTGTGACATTGTGTTTGATGAGACTAACAGCTCTCAAGTAGAGCAAGTTGATCTTGATGATCTAGATGATGAAGAGGCCCCGTGCATCGCGCTAAGGAACATGTCCATTAGGGATGTGTGTCCTAAGGAATCTGAGGAGCCTCCACATGCACAAGATCAACCATCTTCTTCAATGCAAGCATCTCCACCAACTCAAGATGAGGATCAAGCTCAAGATGATGATGATGAAGATCAAGAGGAGCCACCTCAAGAGGAGGACAATGATCAAGGGGGAGATGCTAATGATCAAGACAAGGAAGATGATGAGGGTCCAAGACCGCCACACCTAAGAGTCCACCAAGCAATACAACGAGATCACCGCGTGAACACCATCCTCGGCGATATTCAAAAGGGGGTAACTACTCGATCTTGTGTTGCTCATTTTTGTGAATATTACTTCTTTGTGTCTTCTATTGAGCCATACAGGGTGGAAGATGCATTAAGGGATTCAGATTGGGTGTTGGCGATGCAAGATGAACTCAACAACTTCACGAGGAATGAGGTATGGCATCTTGTTCCACATCCTAATCAAAATATTGTAGGAACAATGTTTAAAATAGCAGGCTAAAACATTTATCCCCGACCTTTTTCAGCAGCTACAAAAGGATTTATCTAGATATAGCTGCAGCTAAATGTTTTAGCAGTTTTTAGAACATGTACCGGAGCCGTGCCGCAACACCAGAGCCAAAAATGCAATCGATTAGTCCAAAACTAGAACTAGTAGCCGACTGCCACCCTTCAGCCAAAAAAATATATTAGTGTTGGTGGTCGGCCCACCCAAGAGTCGAGCCGGTGTCTCCTAACACGGCCCACCCAACAAGCAGTGTGCTTCAACAAGCAAAGCAGCTAGCCGCACATCCCCACAACGCACAGCAACAGCTCCCAAATGAGATTTTAGCCGGCTAAATGATACATGGTTTAGCTATTTTAGCTGGCTAATATCGGATATTAGCGTCTCTGTCTGTTTAGCATGAAAATGTGATTATCTTATCCCCGACCTTCTCCAGCAGCTATATCCGGATATAGCGGCAGCTATATCCGGCTATTTTAAACATTGTGTAGGAACCAAGTGGGTCTTCCGCAACAAGCAAGATGAGCATGGTGTGGTGACAAGGAACAAAGCCCGACTTGTGGCCAAGGGATATTCACAAGTCGAAGGTTTGGATTTCGGTGAAACCTATGCACTCGTAGCTAGGCTTGAGTCAATTCGTATATTACTTGCCTATGCTACTTACCATGGCTTTAAGCTGTACCAAATGGACGTGAAAAGTGCCTTCCTCAATGGATCAATCAAGGAAGAGGTCTATGTTGAGCAACCTCCCAGCTTTGAAAATAGTGAGTACCCTAACCATGTCTATAAACTCTCTAAGGCGCTTTATGGGCTCAAGCAAGCCCCAAGAGTATGGTATGAATGCCTAAGAGATTTTCTCATCACTAATGGCTTCAAAGTCGGAAAAGCCGATCCTAGTCTTTTTACTAAAACAATTGCAAATGATTTGTTTGTATGCCAAATTTATGTTGATGATATCATATTTGGGTCTACTAACAAATCTACTTATGAAGAGTTTAGTAGGATCATGGTTCAAAAATTCGAGATGTCAATGATGGGGAGTTGAAGTATTTCTTAGGATTTCAAGTGAAGCAACTCCAAGAAGGCACCTTCATTAGCCAAACAAAGTACATTCAAGATATTCTTACCAAGTTTGGGATGAAGGATGTCAAGCCCATCAAGACACCCATGGGAACCAATGGGCATCTCGACCTCGACACGGGAGGTAAATCCGTAGATCAAAAGGTATACCGGTCGATGATAGGTTCTTTACTCTATTTATGTGCTTCTTGACCGGATATTATGCTTTCCGTATGCATGTGTGCAAGATTCCAAGCCGATCCTAAGGAAGTTCACCTTAGGGCCGTGAAACGAATCTTGAGATATTTAGTTTATACTCCTAAGTTTGGCCTTTGGTACCCCAGGGGATCCACTTTTGATTTAATTGGTTATTCAGATGCTGATTGGGCTGGGTGTAAAATTGATAGAAAGAGCACATCAGGGACTTGCCAGTTCTTAGGAAGATCTCTGGTGTCTTGGGCTTCTAAGAAACAAAATTCCGTAGCTCTTTCTACGCCGAAGCCGAGTACATTGCCGCAGGCCATTGTTGCGCGCAATTGCTTTGGATGAGGCAAACCCTTAGGGACTATGGTTACAAATTAACCAAAGTTCCTCTCCTATGTGATAATAAGAGTGCAATACGCATGGCGGATAATCCCATTGAGCACAGCCGCACTAAGCACATAGCCATTCGGTATCACTTTTTGAGGGATCACCAACAAAGGGGGGATATCGAGATTGCATATGTTAGCACCAAAGAACAATTAGCCGATATCTTTACCAAACCATTAGATGAGAAAACTTTTACCAAACTTAGGCATGAGCTAAATATTCTTGATTCTAGGAATTTTGATTGATAGTTTGCACACATAGCTCATTTATACCTTTGATCATATCTCTTTCATGTACTATGACTAATGTGGTTTTCAAGTGTATTTCATGCTAAGTCATAGATTGAAAGGGAAATGGAGTTCCTCGGTGAAGACAAGGCTTCCACTCCACTCCATCGAATTATTCATCCTTCGTCGTCGCTCCGCACCGCTCTCCAATTTGGTATAATCTTCACTCATACATTGTTTACCAAAGGGGGAGAAAGTAATAAAGGGCTTATATTTCACTCACAAGTATCTGTTTTTGGCGATTCATGCCAAAGGGGGAGAAAGTAATAGCCCAAAGCAAAAGGACCGCACCACCACCAATTTCAAAAAATGTGTTCTTTCAATTTGTAAGGAAGTTTTCAATTGATATCTTATTTTTGATATAATTTCAAATTGGTATGACCCCTTTAAAAATTAATATCTAAAACCCTCTTGAACACTAAGAGGAGAATTTCATTGAGGGGGAGTTTTGTTTAGTCAAAGGAAAAGAATTTGAAACAGGGGAGAAAATCTCGAATCGTGAAAGTGCTTCTCAAAATCTTATTCATATACTTTTGACTATTTGCAAAAATACTTTGAAAAGAATTTCCAAAAGAATTTACAAAAACAAAACAAGTGGTGCAAGCATGGTCCAAAATTTTAAATAAGAAGAAAACCATCCATGCATATCTAGTAGAAATAATTATTGGTTTCATTCCAAGCAACCTTTGCACTTACCTTATGCAAACTAGTTCAATTCTGCACTTTTATATTTGCTTTGGTTTGTGTTGGCATCAATCACCAAAAAGGGGGAGATTGAAAGGGAAATAGGCTTACACCTTTTCCTAAAATGATTTTGGTGGTTGAATTGCCCAACACAAATAATTGGACTAACTAGTTTGCTCTAGATTATAAGTTCTAAAGGTGCCAAAGGTTCAACACAAACCAATAAAAAGTCCAAGAAAGGGTTCAAATAAAAGAGCAAAAGACAACTGAAAGGGAAATGTGCCCTTGGGCCATTTCTATGTATTTTGGTGATTTAGTGCTCAACACAGGTGCCTAATTGTAAAATGGTGGACAAAGTACAAATCAAGGATAAAGGTATGTTTCTCAGACTTAGTACATTGTTTTATGGACTAATGTATTGTGTCTAAGTGCTGGAAACAGAAAAAATCGAGTTGGAGAAGAGATGGCTTGAGCAGCCAAAGTCTGCCCAGTCTGGGTGCACCGGACTGTCCGGTGATGCACCGGACAGTGTCCGGTGCGCCAGGCTGGCTCGGCTTGAAGTGGCCGCTCTCGGGAATTCGCCGACGGCGTACGGCTAAAATTCACCGGACTGTCCGGTGAGCCAACGGTCGGCTGCGGAATCTGCGCGCGACACGTGGCCGGGCCAACGGTCGGAAGGGGGCACCGGACTGTCCGGTGTGCACCGGACATGTCCGGTGCGCCAACGGCTCCCAGATCTGCAACGGTCGGCAACGGTCGGCAGCGCCATTTTAGGAAGGAAATCGGGCACCGGACAGTGTCCGGTGTGCACCGGACTGTCCGGTGCACCCGACGACAGAAGGCAAGATTGGCCTTCCAGATTTGCTCTCAACGGCTCCTAGCTGCCTTGGGGCTATAAAAGGGACCCCTAGGCGCATGGAGGAGTACACCAAGCAACCTTAGAGCATTCTTGATCATCCACACTCAGTCTTTGCGCATTCATTTGTCATTCTCAGTGATTCGAGCTCCGTTCTAGTGAGAACTTTGAGATAGTCTTTTGAGCTCGATTCTTGGCCGTGTGTGTGCGCATTTTGCTGTGGATTTGTGTGTGTTGCTTCCCTCCCTTACTCCGTGCTTCTTTGTGAACTTTAAGTGTAAGGGCGAGAGACTCCAATTTGTGGAGATTCCTCGCAAGTGGGATAAAGATAAGCAAAGCAAAACACCGTGGTATTCAAGTGGGTCTTTGGACCACTTGAGAGGGGTTGATTGCAACCCTCGTCCGTTGGGACGCCACAACGTGGAGTAGGCAAGCGTTGGTCTTGGCCGAACCACGGGATAAACCACTGTGTCATCTCTGTGTTTGATCTCTTGTGGTATTGTGTTTTGTTGAGACTCCTCTCTAGCCACTTGGTGATTATTGTACTAACACTTAACAAGTTTTTGTGGCTTAAGTTTTAAAGTTTCACAGGATCACCTATTCACCCCCCCTCTAGGTGCTCTCAATTGGTATCAGAGCCGTTCTCTTCACAAAGGGACTAACCGCCCGAAGAGATGGATCCTAAAGGGAAGGGAATCGTGATCAACGACAAGGAGAAGGAGTCCTTCGTCAACGAGCCCAAAGATGACAAGCCTACCGACTCCGGCTCGGGTCATAGACGAAAGGAAGGGAAGAAGAAGAAGACAAGGCGCATCAAGGAGATCGTCTACTACGACGACAGCGATGAGTCTACTTCTTCCCAAAAGGACGACGACCACAACGACTACGAGAGAAGGAAACCGGTTAATTCGAACTTTTCCTTTGACTACTCTCGTATTCCACAAAGTTCAAATTCACATTTGCTCTCCATTCCACTCGGCAAGCCCCCACACTTTGATGGGGAGGACTACAGATTTTGGAGTCACAAAATGCGTAGTCACCTATTCTCTCTCCATCCTAGTATATGGGAGATTGTAGAGAGTGGAATGCACTTTGATAGTTCGGATAGTCCCATGTTCATTAATGAACAAATTCATAAGAATGCACAAGCTACTACTGTTCTTCTAGCTTCCTTGTGCAGGGATGAATACCATAAAGTGAGCGGCTTGGATAACGCCAAGCAGATCTGGGACACCCTCAAGATTTCTCATGAGGGGAATGATGTCACCTTGCTCACCAAGATGGAGTTAGTGGAGGGCGAGCTTGGACGGTTCGCGATGATAAGGGGCGAGGAGCCGACACAAACATACAACCGGCTCAAGACCCTTATCAACAAGATAAGGAGCTACGGAAGCATGCGATGGACGGACCACGACGTCGTCCGACTGATGCTAAGGTCATTTACCGTTCTTGATCCTCATTTGGTGAATAATATTCGTGAAAATCCCAGGTACACCAAAATGTCTGCCGAGGAAGTCCTAGGAAAATTCGTCAGCGGGCGAATGATGATCAAGGAGGCGAGGTACGTGGACGACGCCTTGAATGGACCGATCAATGAGCCACAACCTCTTGCTCTCAAAGCAACAAGAAGCAAGGAGGCGCTGCCAAGCAAGGTGGCGCAAGTTGAGGCGGCCGGACTCAATGATGAGGAGATGGCCCTCATCATTAAGCGATTCAAGACGGCGCTTAAAGGTCGAAAGGGGCAGCCAAGCAAGACCAAAGCCAAGGGGAAGCGCTCATGCTTCAAATGCGGTAAGCTTGGTCATTTTATTGCTAACTGTCCCGACAATGATAGTGAACAGGACCAAGGGAGCAAGAGGGAGAAGAAGAAGGCATACAAGAAGGCAAAGGGCGAGGCACATCTAGGAAAGGAGTGGGACTCGGATTGCTCCTCCTCCGACTCCGACAATGAAGGACTCGCTGCCACCGTCTTCAACAAGTCATCCCTCTTCCCCAACGAGCGTCTCACATGCCTTATGGCAAGGGAGAAGAAGGTATGTACTCGAGACTCTACGTATGCTTCTTCAAGTGAGGATGATTCTAGCGATGAGGAAATAGATTACTCTAGCTTGTTTAAGGGATTGGATAGAAATAAAATTGATAAAATCAATGAATTGATTGATGCCTTGAATGCAAAGGATAGGCTTTTAGAAAAGCAAGAGGATTTGTTGTATGATGAACATGATAAATTTGTAGAGGCACAAAAATCCTATGCTTTAGAAGTTAAAAGAAATGAAATGCTTTCTTATGAACTATCTACTTGTCATGAAACCATTTCTACTTTACAAGGTGTTAACAATGATTTAAATGCTAAATTAGAAGTAGCAAATAAATCTAATTCTTGTGTAGAACATGTTATGATTTGCACTAGGTGTAAGGATTTTGATATTGATGCCTGTAGTGAACACCTAGTTTCAATTTCGAGATTAAATGATGAAGTAGCTAGTCTTAATGCCCAACTTAAGACTAGCAAAAGTGATTTCGATAAGCTAAAATTTGCAAGGGATGCCTACACGATTGGTAGACACCCCTCAATTAAGGATGGACTTGGCTACAAGAGGGAAGCCAAGGACTTGACAAGCCATAAGGCTCCTATCTCCGCCAAGGAGAAAGGGAAGGCTCCTATGGCTAGTAGTGCTAAAAAGAACCATGCCTTTTTGTACCATGATAGGAGACAAACTAGAAATGCTTATAGGAAGTATAATGCTTATAATGTTTTTGATTCTCATGACATGTTTGCTTCTAGTTCCTCCTATGTGCATGATAGAAATGTTGTTCATAATATGCCTAGGAGAAATGTTGTTAATGTCCCTAGGAAAGTTAATGAACCTTCTACAATATATCATGCTTTGAATGCTTCCTTTGCTATTTGTAGAAAGAATAGGAAAATAGTTGCTAGGAAGTTAGGGGCAAGATGCAAGGGAGACAAAACGTGCATTTGGGTCCCTAAGGATATTTGTGCTAACCTTGCAGGACCCAACATGAGTTGGGTACCTAAGACCCAAGCCTAAATTTGCCTTGCAGGTTTATGCATCCGGGGGTTCAAGCTGGATTATTGACAGCGGATGCACAAACCATATGACGGGGGAGAAGAAGATGTTCACCTCCTACGTCAAGAATAAGGATTCCCAAGATTCAATAATATTCGGTGATGGGAATCAAGGCAAGGTAAAAGGGTTAGGTAAAATTGCAATCTCAAATGAGCACTCTATCTCTAATGTGTTTTTAGTAGAGTCTCTTGGATATAATTTGCTATCTGTTAGTCAATTATGCAATATGGGATATAACTGCTTATTTACAAATGTAGATGTGTCTGTCTTTAGAAGATGTGATGGTTCACTAGCTTTTAAGGGTGTACTAGACGGCAAACTTTACTTAGTTGATTTTGCAAAAGAAGAGGCCGGTCTAGATGCATGCTTAATGGCTAAGACTTGCATGGGCTGGTTGTGGCATCGCCGCTTAGCACATGTGGGGATGAAGAACCTCCACAAGCTTCTAAAGGGAGAACACGTGATAGGTCTAACCAATGTTTATTTCGAAAAAGATAGACCTTGTGCAGCTTGTCAAGCAGGTAAACAAGTGGGAGGAGCACATCACAGCAAGAATGTGATGACCACGTCAAGACCTCTAGAGCTGCTGCATATGGACCTCTTCGGACCCGTCGCCTATCTGAGCATAGGAGGAAGTAAGTATGGTCTAGTTATTGTTGATGACTTTTCCCGCTTCACTTGGGTGTTCTTTTTGCAGGATAAGTCTGAAACCCAAGGGACCCTCAAGCGCTTCCTAAGGAGAGCTCAAAATGAGTTTGAGCTCAAGGTGAAGAAGATAAGGAGCGACAACGGGTCCGAATTCAAGAACCTTCAAGTAGAGGAGTTTCTTGAGGAGGAAGGGATCAAGCACGAGTTCTCTGCTCCCTACACACCTCAGCAAAATGGTGTGGTAGAGAGGAAGAACAGGACGCTCATAGATATGGCAAGGACTATGCTTGGAGAATTCAAGACCCCCGAGTGCTTTTGGTCGGAAGCCGTGAACACGGCTTGCCACGCCATCAACAGGGTCTACCTTCACCGCCTCCTCAAGAAGACTTCGTATGAGCTACTAACCAGTAACAAACCCAATGTATCTTACTTTCGTGTATTTGGGAGCAGGTGCTACATTCTAGTGAAGAAGGGTAGAAATTCTAAATTTGCTCCCAAAGCTATAGAAGGGTTTTTATTAGGTTATGATTCAAATACAAAGGCGTATAGGGTCTTCAACAAATCATCGGGTTTGGTTGAAGTCTCTAGCGACGTTGTATTTGATGAGACTAATGGCTCTCCAAGAGAGCAAGTTGTTGATTGTGATGATGTAGATGAAGAAGATGTTCCGACGGCCGCTATACGAACCATGGCGATTGGAGAAGTGCGGCCACAGGAACAAGATGAACGAGATCAACCTTCTCCCTCAACAACGGTGCATCCCCCAACTCAAGACGATGAACAGGTTCATCAAAAGGAGGCGTGTGATCAAGGGGGAGCACAAGATGATCACGTGATGGAGGAAGAAGCGCAACCGGCACCTCCAACCCAAGTTCGAGCGGTGATTCAAAGGGATCATCCCGTCGACCAAATTTTGGGTGACATTAGCAAGGGAGTAACTACTCGATCTCGATTAGTTAATTTTTGTGAGCATTACTCCTTTGTCTCTTCTATTGAGCCTTTCAGGGTAGAGGAGGCCTTGCTAGATCCGGATTGGGTATTGGCCATGCAGGAGGAACTCAACAACTTCAAGCGCAATGAAGTTTGGACACTGGTGCCTCGTCCCAAGCAAAATGTTGTGGGAACCAAGTGGGTGTTCCGCAACAAACAGGACGAGCACGGGGTGGTGACGAGGAACAAGGCTCGACTTGTGGCAAAAGGTTATGCCCAAGTCGCAGGTTTGGACTTTGAGGAGACTTTTGCTCCTGTGGCTAGGCTAGAATCAATTCGTATCTTGCTAGCATATGCCGCTCACCATTCTTTCAGGTTGTACCAAATGGATGTGAAGAGCGCTTTCCTCAACGGGCCGATCAAAGAGGAGGTGTACGTGGAGCAGCCCCCTGGCTTCGAGGATGAACGGTACCCCGACCATGTGTGTAAGCTCTCTAAGGCGCTCTATGGACTTAAGCAAGCCCCAAGAGCATGGTATGAATGCCTTAGAGACTTTTTAATTGCTAATGCTTTCAAGGTTGGGAAAGTCGATCCAACTCTTTTTACCAAGACTTGCGATGGTGATCTTTTTGTGTGCCAAATTTATGTCGACGACATAATATTTGGTTCTACTAACCAAAAGTCTTGTGAAGAGTTTAGCAGGGTGATGACGCAGAAATTCGAGATGTCGATGATGGGCGAGTTGACCTACTTCCTTGGGTTCCAAGTGAAGCAACTCAAGGACGGCACCTTCATCTCCCAAACGAAGTACACACAAGATTTGCTAAAGAGGTTTGGGATGAAGGACGCCAAGCCCGCAAAGACGCCGATGGGAACCGATGGACACACCGACCTCAACAAAGGAGGTAAGTCCGTTGATCAAAAAGCATACCGGTCCATGATAGGTTCTTTGCTTTATTTATGTGCTAGTAGACCGGATATTATGCTTAGCGTATGCATGTGTGCTAGATTTCAATCCGATCCTAAGGAGTGTCACTTAGTGGCTGTGAAGCGAATTCTTCGATATTTAGTCGCTACGCCTTGCTTCGGGATCTGGTATCCAAAGGGGTCTAACTTTGACTTGATTGGGTACTCAGATTCCGACTATGCTGGATGTAAGGTCGATAGGAAGAGTACATCGGGGACATGCCAATTCTTAGGAAGGTCCCTGGTGTCATGGAACTCTAAGAAACAAACCTCCGTTGCCCTATCCACCGCTGAGGCCGAGTACGTTGCCGCAGGACAGTGTTGTGCGCAACTACTTTGGATGAGGCAAACCCTCAGGGACTTTGGCTACAATCTGAGCAAAGTCTCACTCCTATGTGACAATGAGAGTGCTATCCGGATAGCGGAAAATCCTGTTGAGCACAGCCGCACAAAGCACATTGACATCCGACATCACTTTTTGAGAGACCACCAGCAAAAGGGAGATATCGAAGTGTTTCATGTTAGCACCGAGAACCAGCTAGCCGATATCTTTACCAAGCCTCTAGATGAGAAGACCTTTTGCAGGCTGCGTAGTGAGCTAAATGTCTTAGATTCGCGGAACTTGGATTGAATTGTAGCATACATGTATTTATGCTTTTGATCATGTTCCTTTTTGCATTTTGTTGTTAAGTATGGTGCTCAAGTTGTACAAACACTCCCTGGACCTCACAAGTCCGTTGCAAAGTGATGCACCGTTTTAGGGGGAGATGTGTTACAACTTGACCCTTTGAGACTAACCATATGCTTGAGTTTGCTTGTTTTAGTCTCAAAGGAGAATTGAAAGGGAAAAGGTGGACTTGGACCATGAAAGACTTCCACTGCACTCCGATGAGAGGGTAACTTATTCCAAGTTCATCTCATGAACTCTTATTGCCATTTGCTCTTAATTGAAGATTTTGGTGAGGCAATGGGGTTATAGAGCCAAGATTAATCCCGTTTTGGTGTTTGATGCCAAAGGGGGAGAAAATAAAGGCCAAAGCGATAAATGGATCAGCTACCACTTGAGAGATTTTGAAAATAATAGAATAGAGCTTTTGGTTTGGTTTGTCAAAACTCTTTTGTTGTCTCTCTTATCAAAAGTTGGCTTCTTGTGGGGAGAAGTATTGATTATGGGAAAAAGGGGGAGTTTTTGAAATCTTTGATCAATCTCTTTTGGAATGACTCTCTTTATGTTTCAACATGAGTGTTTGACTTAGAGATAGAGATTTGAGTTTGATTTGCAAAAACAAACCAAGTGGTGGCATAGAGTGATCCATATATGTCAAAATTGAATCAAAATAATTTGAGTTCTTATTTGAAGTGTTTTTGTACTTGTTCTACTTGCTTTATGTTGTGTTGGCATAAATCACCAAAAAGGGGGAGATTGAAAGGGAAATGTGCCCTTGGGCCATTTCTATGTATTTTGGTGATTTAGTGCTCAACACAGGTGCCTAATTGTAAAATGGTGGACAAAGTACAAATCAAGGATAAAGGTATGTTTCTCAGACTTAGTACATTGTTTTATGGACTAATGTATTGTGTCTAAGTGCTGGAAACAGAAAAAATCGAGTTGGAGAAGAGATGGCTTGAGCAGCCAAAGTCTGCCCAGTCTGGGTGCACCGGACTGTCCGGTGATGCACCGGACAGTGTCCGGTGCGCCAGGCTGGCTCGGCTTGAAGTGGCCGCTCTCGGGAATTCGCCGACGGCGTACGGCTAAAATTCACCGGACTGTCTGGTGTGCACCGGACTGTCCGGTGAGCCAACGGTCGGCTGCGGAATCTGCGCGCGACACGTGGCCGGGCCAACGGTCGGAAGGGGGCACCGGACTGTCCGGTGTGCACCGGACATGTCCGGTGCGCCAACGGCTCCCAGATCTGCAACGGTCGGCAACGGTCGGCAGCGCCATTTTAGGAAGGAAATCGGGCACCGGACAGTGTCCGGTGTGCACCGGACTGTCCGGTGCACCCGACGACAGAAGGCAAGATTGGCCTTCCAGATTTGCTCTCAACGGCTCCTAGCTGCCTTGGGGCTATAAAAGGGACCCCTAGGCGCATGGAGGAGTACACCAAGCAACCTTAGAGCATTCTTGATCATCCACACTCAGTCTTTGCGCATTCGTTTGTCATTCTCAGTGATTCGAGCTCCGTTCTAGTGAGAACTTTGAGATAGTCTTTTGAGCTCGATTCTTGGCCGTGTGTGTGCGCATTTTGCTGTGGATTTGTGTGTGTTGCTTCCCTCCCTTACTCCGTGCTTCTTTGTGAACTTTAAGTGTAAGGGCGAGAGACTCCAATTTGTGGAGATACCTCGCAAGTGGGATAAAGATAAGCAAAGCAAAACACCGTGGTATTCAAGTGGGTCTTTGGACCACTTGAGAGGGGTTGATTGCAACCCTCGTCCGTTGGGACGCCACAACATGGAGTAGGCAAGCGTTGGTCTTGGCCGAACCACGGGATAAACCACTGTGTCATCTCTGTGTTTGATCTCTTGTGGTATTGTGTTTTGTTGAGACTCCTCTCTAGCCACTTGGTGATTATTGTACTAACACTTAACAAGTTTTTGTGGCTTAAGTTTTAAAGTTTGACAGGATCACCTATTCACCCCCCCCCCCCTCTAGGTGCTCTCAACAACCGAAGGCTGCCCTTGTCTGGCGCACCGGACTGTCCGGTGTGCCACCGAACAGTGTCCAATGCACCAGGGAGATCGACTCCGAACTTGCCACCTTCGGGAATTTGGGAAGCCTCTCCGCTATAATTCACCGGACTGTCCGGTGTAGCACCGGACTGTCCGGTGTTCCAGCGGAGTAACGGCTCTACAGCGCCAACGGTCGTCTGCAAAAGGTGAACAGTGAGCTATAGTGCGCGGACAGCGCACGCAGAAATCAGAGCAGGCGCAGATGGCGCACCGGACAGTGAACAGGACCTATCCGGTGCACCACCGGACTGTCCGGTGGCCCACATGTCAGAAGCTCCAATGGTCGAACCCTAACGGTTGGGTGACATGGCTGGCGCACCGGACAATGTCCGGTGGTGCACCGGACTGTCCGGTGCACCATACGACAGCAGCCTTACCCAACGGCCATTTTGGTGGTTGGGGCTATAAATACCCCCAACTACCACTCTTTAAGACTTCCCAAGCATTCACTACTCCTCATTCAATACAAGAGCAATACACAACACTCCAAGACACAAATCAAAGCCACAGATCGAATCAAAGTCCACAATTCAACTCTAGTTTTTAGGACATGTAAAAAATCGACTTGTGTTCTTTTGTTGTTCTTGTTGCTTGGTTGCCTTTCTTCTTTCTCTCATTCTTACTCTCAAAGCCTTGTAAGCGAAGCAAGAGACACCAATTGTGTGGTGGTCCTTGCGGGGTCTAAGTGACCCGGGAAATCAAGGAAGGAAGCTCACTCGGTCTAAGTGACCGTTTGAGAGAGTAAAGGGTTGAAAGAGACCCGGTCTTCGTGACCACCTCAACGGGGAGTAGGTTTGCAAGAACCGAACCTCGGTAAAATAAATCACCGTGTCATCCACTCTTATTTGCTTGTGATTTGTTTTTCGCCCTCTCTTTCGGACTCGACTTTATTTCTAACGCTAGCCCCGGCTTGTAGTTGTGTTTAAACTTTATAAATTTCAGATTTGCCTATTCACCCCCTTCTAGCCGACTTTCAACGGTCTCTAGGCAGGATTATTCAAAAGAATAAAACACAGCCAATGCCTATGTCTCTATCACTTATGTTCAAATTCAAAAAAAATAATACAAAATATGCATTGAACACTTGTATCAAATGTACCATTAATTAATAATGTGTTTGGTTCGGTGTCAACGAGGGATGGGACGGAACCAACCCTGGGTTGACCCGTCCTTATTTTTTGAGGGATGACCTCATCCAATATTTTTGAAGAATATTCCTTGACCCTGACTCTGGGTCTCCAAACTAAACATGGGTGAAGTTAGAATGATCCCACCCTATCCCTCTTCATCCTTCCTCATCCATCCATCCAAACACTACCTAAGTTCATACGTACGGACACAGATACGAAGGAAACCATTTATGTTGCGGCCTTTATTGTTTGCCACGCAAAGGACGGACATCCACATGAACAGATGCACTCTCGCCATGGCCGGGGCCACACGCTCGTGCCGTGTGCGTCATGTCGTGGCTTGCCCGCGCCGTGGCAAGGCTCGCTTGCCAGCCTGCGGCCGGCCGAGGACGCGCCTGGCCGCGCCGTGGCCTCCCCTTGCCGAGTGCCATAGTGCCAGTTTCTGCTGGTGGCATGTGGAGAGAGAGAGAGAGAGGGGCCAAAAATACGTTGATTCCAATACAGATGCATAGTTGCAAACCATGCGGTTGGTGGATGGAGTCTGGGCCGAGGCCCATTGGCGTGCCTCACGCTCGCGCGATGTCACCGCCGCCGATAAGTGCCGCGATGGTTGCCCTCAATGGCGCTAACGCCCAGATGGTTGCCCTCTGCGGGGACGTCGCCAGCCTCAACTTTGCTGACTCCACGTGGCCGTCCGGAGTCGAGGCTGTGTCTACGTCGTGGCCTGGACCGCACAGCGCCGGGTGTGCGCCTGCGTGCCTGCCCGGTCCTTCGTTGGCTTCGCCCGCGCGCGCCTAATCGTGGCCGTGGCTGGCCCGCACCGCCGGGAGCGCTGGGCCGAGGCCACGGTAGCCCACGCTAGGACGCCGCTCATCGTGACGGACGCTCGTCGCGCCTTCGCTCACCCGGTGGAAATTGGCAACCGCCTGCGACGAGGTTGTTGTGCCTGAAAATTTTGGGTGGAGAGCAAAGGTGCTGATAACGTGTTGAATTTCAGTGGTAACGAGACACAGAGAATAGAGAGAATGACAACCAGCCTTTGTATTCCAGAGATCATTACACTTATATACAAGTTAAGGGGTGTGTCCCTTGGGGAAAACTGTCGCACCCCTTGAATTGATCACATATGTAATATTTTGTAACACTCGACACAAGGGTATCTGATGACACTCTCAGCTACACGTCTAAAAAAAATCAGTTTCCAGCCCACTACCATCAACAATCCGGCTTGTGTCTTCAATCAACCAAAAGAAAGATGAATCAACCAGTACTGATACATCACTAGCTAGCTGATGTCAATGTCAGTAGCAGCAAGATTCCAACCTAATGACCCATGCTTTACAAAAGGGAACTCAGACACAAACAAGGCATCAAAATACTACTGCTACATCGCTACTTCGACTAGTTCTGCTGACTGTTGTTAGTCCACCTAATTGACCACTACGATCCATAATCTGGAAGAGAATAGTTACAGAAGTGCGTTCGTTTTGTTTTCTCGCCCAAAAATATGGATATCAGCACAAAACGTTCTTTAAAATCGTACTGTCCCAATAAAAAATGCAGAAATTGTAATGGTCATCAGACCAACAGTCACAGCAAGCCTACGATTACCGTTCTTGGTTAGTGAGGACGAAAAAAAAACCATTTTACTTTACTTTTTAATGAGTTGTGACAGCACTGTCACTGAAGCGAGCAATTCACTTGGGGAAGAAACAGGGAGGCGTACCTTTTGCAGGATCTTGAGCTCCTCGCAGGCGTCCCACTTCATCTTCTTCACGGCGAACACGACGCCGTCGATGTTGGCCTTGTACACGCTGCCGTCGATGAGGTGCACGTCGTCGAATCCGCCGGTGCCGCGCTCCAGCTCCTCCACCTTGAACACCCTGTACTTGTCCAGCCACTCAGATATGTCGCTGACCAGGAACCTCTCTCCGCCGGCGGCGGACGAGCTCTTAGCGAACGTGGCGCCGTCACCGTTCACCACCGCGTCACCTCCTCGTCCCTTCGCCTTGAGCCGTCTGCACAGGCAGGCCAGCAGCAGCATCTGCAGCAGCCAGAGCGCGCCGACGTCGCCCAGCCCGACGGCAAGCCCGGTGACCACCCCGTGCCGGTCGTTGCTCACCACGGTCGCGTTGGGAGAAGCCGAGGGCGGCGGGGACGCTGGCGTCGAGGAGGCGTTGTTCCGGAGCACGATCGGGGGCAGCCAATCCGGCACCTGGCGGCGGAGCGGCACGAGTATCTCGGCGAACTGCTGCGTCCTCGGCTCGGGCTCGTTGAGGGAGACGAGCGACGGCGCGGCGACGGAGAAGGCGGCGGCATCGTACGTGTCCCCAGGCTGTATGACGTAGGTGACGAGTGTCATGGTGTTGTCGGTGGCGGCACTGCAGAAGACCGGGAACGTGACCATGGTGCCGACGTCGAGGTCGGTGGGCACTAGCGCGGGGTTCACACGCTCCACGGCCTGGTAGTGCGTGAGGTTCTGCAGCGTGGTGGAGACGATTCAGTAGGTGTCCCCGGGGCGATCTGGTACTGCGTCGGCGCGTACGAGTTGGGGGACCAGGAGAGGCAGCTGCACTGGAGCGGAACGAGCAGCGGCTGCCCGTTGGTCGGCGTGGCCGTGCTGGAGAGGTTGTTGGCGTGCGCGACCAGGCGGCGAAGAGGTCGCCGATGGCCGCGAGATCGAGCGGCACGACCGCAAAGCCGGCGCGGTAGAGCGCGTACGCCTGGCACAGGTACGTGCGGTTGGCGGTGCAATTGGACCCCTCGATAGACGCCGGCGTGGCCGTGGTCGTGGTCGTGTTCTCCGACCGCGTCGAAGCGGGGAACGCGCACAGACAGAGGAGCAGCAGCTAGACGACCGCTATATCATGTCTTTCACTGTGGATAGGCACGTCATGCGCATGTCGAGGCCAGGTTGGTGCCTAGTAATATACTCCATGCGCGCTAGGCAGGCTGCCGCGGTAACCAGGTCACCTGTGTTCGGTTGCTGACCTGCTGTCCTGAGTGGCGGAATCATCAAGCGAGGCCGGGGGGGGGGGGCGCTTGCGTTCGTCGGGATCCCTGCCGGCCTGCCCGGCCGGACTTCCCTTGACTTGCGCAGGCTGTGGCCTGTGGGGGCCGTGATATTTTCCGTTTCTTTTAGGGCTAGTTTTTAAACATCATTTTTCAAAGGGATTTTCATTTTCCAAGGAAAATTAGTTCATTTTCTTTTAGAAAAATAAAAATATCTTGAAAAAATAGAAATTTATTAGAAAAATGGAGTTTCCAAACTAGCCCTTAGTATATTATATGTACGGACAGAGGCCGGAGCGTGGAATTCCTCTTCTTCACGTCCACTCCGGTCGCAATCATGGACGAGCAGTTCCCGAGCCTGGTTGCTTTTCGCAGTTGCGTTTGGCCTGGCAACGTTGGCCCGCGTCCGTGAAGTTTTCCTTATTTCTTGCCACTGCTCTCTTAGTCCTAAATTTCATTAAATTTAACTAGATTCACGATTAACTAGGTAAGTGCCCGTGCGATGCCACGGAACATAAATTGCGAACTTCTCGATTTGTATATCAGTTATGCTTCCTGTGGAGCAAGGAAGCGAACGCAAGCCAGCCTTTTGTATTAGTGCATTCTGTTCAGCTCTTACTTGATCATCCCGTGTTCTCGTATGTGCCATGGCCGAGTGGCAAGCTCAACACTGGTATTGTTGTCTTGTCTCAAATGAAGTTCAGTTCCACAAGTTAACCGGAAATCTTCATGGGTGATAGCTATGTCAGATTCTTCCGCGCATAGGGCAAGTAATGCAAGTGATAGCTGTGTCATTTTACCCCCATTTTTTGGGCATCACTTGTCTCAAATAAAGTCCATTAGAGGTTCGCAATTTATGTTCCGTGGCATCGCACGGGCACCTACCTAGTTTATACATAATTTAGCACCAAAGAAATAAAAACAAAAAAAAACGGGAAAAAAAGAATATCGCGCCAGGTAGGGGTCGAACCTACGACCTACGACCTTCTGCAATTTATGAGCTACAGGCGCATTTGGTTATTGCTATTTAGAAAACATATTTTTATCCGCTGCGTTTCTGTCGCCTTTTGTGGTTCTCAACTTCTGGTACCAGTTTACTTGACAATTTATTCCCCCTCTTCATTGCTGAGCAGGAAACGAATGCTGTGCAGTAAGCCAGTAACAACACAAAAATGGCAAGAAGTTCAAAAACCTGGATCATTTACTTAACCTGTAAGGTTTCAGCATCAAAATAAAAAAAATCTCGCAAAAAGAAGGGTAAACGGGGATCTCAACAAAGAAATTTAAAGAAGTTAAGTTGTGTAAAGTTATGCATTTAGCTCATTTTTTCGAATACATCAAGAAAAGGACATTCTGCACCTTTTTTCAGGAAACCAACATGTTCTTTACAGATGTCACAAAAGAGTACATATCTGCTAACATTTTCTGTTTTTTCTTGCATGCATAGGCTATTCGAACGACGATGCTCCCCATGAGTTTCTTTTAATTAAAAGAACACCCTTATGATGACAGTCCAAACGGATGGCTTGACATGGAGTTGCTCGTACATGTATGCAGAGGACCAAATATGGCATTCCATTTCTGTGCTTTTCGTCAACTCCTATAATCAAACTGTAACCCATGACACACAAGACATTGTTCAGATTCGCTTGCAGATTTTTTTTCCGTTTGGGAAGTAAGTTACCTCACCTCAGGGTCATTTATATTTTTCCTTGTCAAGCGCAATTTCGACAAGCTGAATATTCCCCTGAAGTAAAGCAGCCTTACATGGCGGTAGGAAGGAGAAACCATCCAGCAGTTTCAAACCCCACTTGACCATCAAAAACTCAATCAGATGCTGACCACTGCATAGACAAATCCAACTGATTTATCAGGATGGTGTTTGCCACACTTCTTCCAAGTGGAACAAGGATGGAATGATTTGTTAATACCTGCGGTTGTGGTATGTGGTTATGAAAACCGCCCCAGAAGAATTTTCGAGAAGAAAGGTCACCGTCGCGAATAGATCATCGAAATCTTGCCAAAATAGAGACAGTGGTATGTCAGTTCACCAATAGCAATGGGCAGGTAGTCAGTAAATGAATAGGCCGCAAAATGATCATCCACATTTAAGAATTACTAAATAACAGTAATAGACTGGACACGGTAGAGTAGAATGGTAGCTCACTTGCTGAGTCGTAAAGTACATCAGCTCCAAGAATAATGTTAGGACGTAAATCAAATACCGATTCATCCCAGTCTCCCCATGTAAGTCCTGAAACCTACGTGGCTATGGGATAATCCTAAGCTCTCTGAATTCAATAGGATGCAACATGTAAAGCTCTGTACGTGAAATCAAAACCATACAGTACAATTGGCGTCATTGAGAGCACATATGCTTCTGATGTTGTTCAGTACCTACAGTCAGTAAAAACAAGAAGGAAATCAACCAAACTGAAAAGCTCTGACAAGGATCAAACGATAAGGATTCCAAAGACGATAAGGATTCCAAAGACGGATTGGAACTCACTTCTGCATTCTGCGCAATGTCTGTTAGTGTTACATCTGCCCCAACCTTTGCAGCTACTAATCCTGGCAGTGAGGTCCCAGCACCAAGCTGCAAAAAATGATACGTGCAAATTAGACAAGAGTGTAACTGTAGCATTGTCCTGTGAAACAATAATGTGCGTGCAGAGGAAAGCAGGATTCCACAAAGAGATGAATTCCGGCCTCCTCGGACATGGAGAATGATATCAAGGCCTTAGGACACACGAGCAAGCACTCCTGTTGACCGAAGGTTGTTCAGTGAATAAGATTAGCCATTGCCAGTTGTATTCCCCTCCTTGTCCCCAAGGCAAGAAATCATAATGTCACCAGATGCAAGGCAATGAGACATGTGAGGAAAGCCAATCCCAGTCTTCTCAGCAATGTCCTTAGACTCAAACACGTTATGCAAGGATGGTGCCCTCTCGGGTCTGTCGCTGTGTCAACAACATACTAACATCCTGACCTGCAAATAACCATTGAAGCCACACCACATATTCTCAGTCCTGAGGTCAGCAACCGATTCATTCAATTGATTCAGACCATGTCCACTTATTCTATACTCACAGCAATGAAGGAAGGATCAGGAAGTGACGCTTTGCTGATGGATCACCATGGCAGGATTAGCCTCAGAATTTGGCTGTGAATATCCTGCCAATCACCAAATATGTCAAATGTGCTGAAGAAGAAAAAAGAAAGATAGCACTTGTTGAACTCTGTAATTTCGTTACTTTGGTAATGAAATACGGTTTTGATCGGTGTTAAAAAAGAGTCTTTTTGCAATTGTGAGCTCATGAAACATTAACTCAGATTGTTGATTTATACCAGTAGATAGTTTGACAGGTCAAGCTATCAAGAGCAGTGATCACTTCCACAGTTTGAAAAGGTAAGACTTGACCGAGCCAACTAACTCTAGGAGTGAGTCGAATTAGTAAAAATGACTTAAAAATCAAGATATCCCCTTTCCTACATCTAGTAACCTAAACTAAAGCATGAAACACAATTTATGAAAGGGTCAAACATTATATATCACCACTCAGAAACAGGGGCACAGGACTAAGGAAATATAGTACGAGGATGCTAAACAAAGTAATAAGCATGGAAAAATAAGCAAGCAACAGCCTAGAGAACTATATGACCTGCAATGCAAGGCACATAGTGGTTCTTTCATCGTGTGGTTTGTATCTCGTACCACCAAATGCAGGAATGATGGAATTACCATACACAGGTTGCTAAAATTATGATGGAACTTCCCCTGATAAGGCCATAGGTGAGCAGGAGCAGGATTCCTATTACCCTCTAGCACACATAAATCAGAAGCCATGTCCCCATCTCTACTGAAGCAACCTTTTGATGAATTGTGAATAGAAGAGTTGTTGCTTCTATATGCATATTGTTTATCCAATACCAGAGGTTTTTGATATTCCATGTTCTTAAACGTGTGTTGGTTGCTGAAAGGAACGATTTTGGAGTCCAGCAACTATTTTGATGGTTGACCTAAGTATTTATTAGCATCCTCTGTGGTGGAATTTCTGCTAGAGGGTACTGGAGAAGAGTCAGTGCTAGACTCGCTCTTAAAAAAATATCTTCAGGCTGGTTCTTCTCACAGGATATTGACTCTGGGGAGGATACATCCATGTCAAAATCTGATAAAGATGTATCATCACAATATTGGTCCGGAGAGGAACAATATTGGTCCGGAGAGACCATCTGCATAGAACCACTTTCACATATATTCTGTGGGAGCTGCTCCATCTCATACTGCTCATTATTTTGTGATAACCCATGTGGCAAATCATGCAGTGATCTTTCATCAACCATATCAACAGATATATAATCTGGATGAGGATATCCTCCACATTCTGCCTGTAAATTTTCTTCCTGCATAGTAAGGCAACTACTGTTGCCATTGCGAATGCTTTCCATTCTCTCACCCATGTTGGACTCAATGCAAGAAATATCAAGAATATATGTGTTATTGGTAAGACAAAACATGCCCATCGGAGCGAAATGGTCATCATCCTGACCAGCATTACCAAGCATCTCATCTGTACTCCCCCATTTAATTTCACTCCAATCTGAGTGCTCTGTGGATATACCACCTGAGAAATATGCACCAGGATACCAGATATATTTATTAATTAATTAATGGTTCCTTTATGGAACTAACACATAAAATATACACCTGAAGAGGAAAACAGCATACGAGTGTTCATTTGTGTCTCCAACCAGAGTATATAGTTTTTTCCCTGAAGGTACATACCATTTGAGAGATCATATGGAGGTCCAGTTGCTTCAACATTAGCGTGGTTTGATGCATCCCTTGGAAAATGTTCATTGTCCAAGTTAGAAGTTCTTGATTGGTTCTGCAGATCTGCAAAAGCCATAACCATTTTTTTGTAAATTACAAGATATACATTTGCTATTCAGTGAGTAATGAAAAAGTTAACAACAATTCAGTTTCATCTACAACCGCCTTTGTATATCTCATCGTTGCTAAACAATTCATATCGGCTAGCTTCTGCGTGATCAATCATTTGTTCTCCTTCATTCAGCTCCATGTTAACTTCCATATGGCACTCCAAATGCTCCACATGGGAGTAGTTTGACTTTGACCAAAATTCTGTGTTCTCAAGCATTTCTGCTGATCTCACAAAGCGACAACATTAGCAATAAATCAACGGTTATAGGGAAGAAAATTTGTGCATCCTGCAAAATCATATGCTAAAATGGCCACATCATTATACCTTCATGGCTTTGGAATAAATCTTCAGAACAATCAGTGTTGGCAGGCATCTCGAAACAACCTTGATTGACCTGTATTCAGCAACATAAGAAATACAACAGTCTAAGGTTATACAAGACTCGAAACACAAAAGAAAATATTATATATGATATTTTTCTCACAAAGTCACAGCATTTAGGACCTGTTTTCTTTGCTCCCAGGCAGCTTTGACAGGCACTGTGGGCGTCTCCAGGCATCCGATTTTGGGCACCTGGGGATGACATCCTTGCCTGGCAACGAAGCTGCCTAGGAAGCTCTGAACCAAACGGTCTGTTACTGCATGAGTGCTCAGTGGTGGGCTGGAGGTATACCCTGTATACTGAGTGCTGGCTGATAATAACCCCCCAACCCCAAGAATGACCAATTTTATCAAACAAACAAAGAAATATGTAATGCAAGATATGCAAGAAAAACTGAAAAAAATGACAACTCTTAAATTTCTTTATGTTCCATTCCTAGTACAAAAAATAAGGTCATTGGTTCAACAATACAAATATCACCATCTCAAGTTGAATGAGCCATCCAAAGACCAATGCATCGTTGAAAGTACAGAAATCTGAACTGCCTTCATATTTGCAACATATAACTAAAATATATGTTGGCAAATGTTCCTAACGATACTACGAACCTAAAAGGCAATAAAATTAATTAGGATAATAAGTTGAGTATCATTACAAATAAAATCATATCTATCTGATGTGCCTAATAATTTCTTGTATTTCTTCTGGAATGTTGTCTTTGGATTCATTGTCCTTGTACTTCAATAATTCTACTAAGAATTTGGTCCTCAGGTCATTCCCATTCTGCACATTCATTATTACATATCATAGAACATGATTAATAATCAATTATAGAAGAACAATATTGACAAAGTATTAGAACAAATAGGGTACTCACAGTGCAAATGCAGGGTAACCTTATACCATTCCAATCGTGCATAAAGTTGATTACAAGAAAGCCAGATAAATCCCTACAAATTAAAATAATACGTTGTTACATATATGTAGACAAAATTAATAAGTTGTTCGGGTTAAAAAAATTACCAGTTTAATGTTCTTGGAACCCATGTTGGTACTATACGACGCCACATATAAATATCGTCTTTCCATGTAGGATTGGCCAATTCCGTGGCAGCATTCATATTATTGGCAATATAATGTATATTATTTATATAATGCATGCTAGGATGATCACCCTTAAACCATGATGGTATAGGCATGGAGTCCATGTCACACCCGGTTTTTAGAAGGCAAACCGAATGCGAACCATGTACGTGCCAGGATCAGTTATTCACGTACACAGCAGTTACATAACATGGACATCATCACACAGTGCTCAAATAGTATTAAAAGGGGAAATAATAGTCGATTACATCATACGTCTGAGACGTCCATATAGTCCTTACAATAAATCAAAGTGCGGAAAAGAAACGTAGATAACACGGCCTTCACAGGCAGCCGACTGGGGGTTGCCGCTAACCCACACCTAGAACTCGTCGTAGTCTTGGAACTCCTGGAAGTCTCCTTCCACAGCTTCATCTTCTCCTGAGCAGTGGTTGCAATGCTGACAACCTGGGGGGGGGGGGGGTTTGGTGTGTAACGCAAGGGTGAGTACACATCAACATACTCAGCAAGTATCCTGTTTGGCTGTAGTGGACTAGCTTTATGTGGGGATAAGTCAAGCAGTTGCTTTTAGTTGGTCAGGTTATTACTTACTAGTAGAAAGCCAGGTTTTAACATTAACCCAAGTTATTAGCCCAATGTATCCTTTCCAAACGGAAAGAATACCACTTACCAATACCATAATCATAATCAGAACCATCAATCTCATTGCCACCTGTACCAAAGTATCTCTGATCAAGTATCACTAATCTCTGGAGCTCCCTTGGCCGCTCATAACCGTGAGCACGGCTGATATATCAGTTTCATAACACTCTGCAGAGGTTGTGCACTTTACCCATAAGCCGTGATTCCCTCTTGCCTCGGGCCGATCAAACCCTTAAACACTACCAAGGTGAATAGGCAGGGTCTCACTACGTAGCCTTTACAAAGATTCCCCGGGGCTGTAGCCACCCGTTAGGTTTCCTAAATGTACCGCACTCCTCCCCAAGGGACAAATCAACCTTGGCAGAGCGAGCCGCATACACCGAGCCCCATTGACGGCACAACGGCTAAGCGAACTACACCCCGGTTCCTCTAATTATTCAGCTAAGGGCGTCCCATTCCACCCTCATGGTTGCACTGTTTTCCCTGGCGGTCATCCATTGAACAGGTCCTTACGGAGAGGCACTCGAGAAACCGCTCGAGTCCCCTTGAAGGTCACAAATATAATCATAAATAAGAAGGGAAAACAGCGTATCATAGATAATCACATCATGTTCATTGATTAGAGTTGAGCAATAGCATCAGACTAAGCAGTAATAATCCGACCCAAATAGGTAAACAAGGACATGGATCACAAAAGCTAGTCAATCCTTAGGTATAAACGTGTAATGCGGGAGGTGAATTAAAGAATGAATAGGACAGAGATAGGTCAAAGGACACTTGCCTCCACCAACCGACTGCTGCTCAGGGGCTTCTCCTGCGAATTCCTCGGGCTCTTCGACCGGATCGTTCTCTATGCGAGTGCAAACATACATACATCCACATATTTAATACAAAAGAACAGTACACCATACAAGGGAACAAATAAAGTGAGTATGCATCAGGTATGACATTCCATATCGCATTCATTATGATTAGAAAGAAACGGGAGAGGGTCTCGCAGGGGGTTAAAGCTTATGCACTAATGATCAGTTACAATTGGTTCTTAACAAAAGAATTCTGTTATATGCACTAATGGAAACCTAATCATTTTAAGTTGATCAACATTGAACGAGATAAACAATTAATTACGTGAATCAACTAGCGCAGCGAAGTTCTAAATTAAACTTCCTATTTCAATAGCATGAACAATGATTAGCCTACCTAAAATAAAATAACTATGATCACAGAAAGTAAATAAAATAAAATAAAAAAAAATAAAAAAACAGGGGGGGGGGGCGGTTGAACCGGCCCTAGGGGCGGTTGAACCGGCCGGGGGCAGGGCGGCCGAGCAGGGGCGGCCGAGCGCGGGGGGGGGGGGGGGGGGCGGCTGAGCCGGGGCGGTTGAACCGGCGGCGCGCAGGGGGACGCGGCCAGGCGGGCGGCCAGGGCGCGGCCAGGGCCGACCAGGCGCGGCCAGGCGCGCGGCTGGGGGCGCGGCCAGGCGTGGCCAGGCGAGGCCAGGCGGCGCGGCCAGGGGCCAGGCGCGGCCGGGCGCGCGGCCAGGCGCGGCCGGGCGCGCGGCCAGGCGGCGCGGCCGGGCGCGCGGCTGGGGGGGCCGGCTGGGGGCGCGGCCGGGCGCGGGCGCAGGCTGGGGCGGCCGGGGGCGCGCGGCCAGGCGGGCACGCGGCCAGGCGGCCAAGCGGCCGGGGGGCCAAGCGGCCGGGGCCAGGCGGCCAAGGGCGGCCAAGGGGAGAGGAGGGGGGAGGGGAGAGGGATGGAGGAGGGAGGAGGGGGCTCACCGGGGTCGGGCGGCCGAACCGGCAGGGGGCGGCCGAGCAGGGGACGGCGGCTAGGGCAGGGGGTAGGGGCGGCGGCGGCTTAGGGAGAGAATGGGAGAGAGGGAAAATGGGAGGGAGAGAGAGGGGGGTAAGGGGAAAAGGGGAGGGGGTGAGGGCGGTTGGGCCGGCTAAGGCCCAAGAGGGAGGCGCGGGGGGGCGGCTGGGCCGGCCAGGGGGCCCACGGCGCGGGAGAGAGAAGGGAAGAGGGAGAGAGAAAGAAAGAAAAAGAAAAAGAAAAAGGTTTTCTCCTTATTTTCGAAATCCGATCTTCCTAGATGAATGCATTTGCACTTTCAAACAATCAAAGAATGCATAGTTCGGCATGGTGCATCAAACAACATAAAACAATTTTAGGGTTTTCTTTACACGGGAATTCCAAACCGAATCCCGCTAGCTTTGGAAAAGATCAAGGTCTAGCGAGGGGAAAAGAAAAAGAAAAGGTAACGCTCGAATTTGGCGAGTAAAGAAAAGAAAAAAAATTCAACTGCAAAATTCGGGGCGTTACAAACCTATCCCCCTTAAAAGAATCTCGCCCTCGAGATTCAGGGCTGGCTAGCAAAGAGCTCTAGGTACTTAGCCATCAGATCATCTTCACGCTCCCAGGTTGCTTCTTCCTCAGAGTGGTGACTCCATCTGACTTTGCACATTCTGATGGTCTTCCTTCGGGTGACTCTGTCTGCAATCTCAAGGATCTGAGCTGGCTTCTCTACATAGGTCAAGTCCTCCTGGACTTCCAGACCTTCCACTGGCAACTGCTCTTCTGGCACACGCAAACACTTCTTCAACTGAGACACATGAAAGACATCATGCACAGCAGACAAATTCTCTGGCAGACTGAGCTGATAAGCCACTTCTCCACGCTTTGAGAGAATTTGATACGGACCAATGTAGCGGGGTGCTAGCTTGCCTTTCACTCCGAATCTTCTGACTCCTCTGATCGGTGACACTTTCAGATAGACAAAGTCTCCGACTTCGAAACTCAGCTCTCTTCTTCTTGTGTCTGCATAGCTTCGCTGCCTCGATTGCGCTATCTTCAGATTCTCTCGGACCATCTTGATGTTCTCTTCGGCTTCAAGCAAAATGTCTGGCCCAAACACTTGCTTCTCTCCAGGCTGATCCCATTGCAACGGAGTTCTACAACTCCTTCCATAGAGCGCTTGAAATGGTGACATCTTCAAACTAGCCTAGTAACTGTTGTTATAGGAAAACCCTGCATAAGGCAATCGCTTGTCCCATCCGGACTGATCTTGCAACGCACAGGCTCTCAACATGTCTTCGAGAATTTGATTGGTTCTTTCAGTCTGACCATCTGTCTGCGGGTGATAAGCTGAACTGAAATTCAGATGCGTGCCCAAGGCTTCATGCAACTGCTGCCAGAAATGAGAGGTGAACTGCGTTCCTCTGTCTGACACTATCTTCTTTGGCACACCATGAAGACAAACGATCCGAGACATATACAACTCTGCCAATACTGCACTGTTGTAGCTGGTCTTGACAGGTATGAAGTGGGCTGACTTGGTCAAACGGTCCACCACTACCCAAATAGAATCGTAGCCGGCTCGAGTGCGAGGCAATCCGACTATGAAATCCATACCGATTTCATCCCATTTCCACTGAGGAATCTGCAACGGTTGCAACAATCCAGCAGGTCTCTGGTGCTCTGCCTTAATTCTTCGGCAACTATCGCACATAGCCACATGCTCTGCGATTTCCCTCTTCATTCCATACCACCAGAATTTCTTCTTCAGATCCTGATACATCTTCTCACTGCCAGGGTGAATCGAATAAGCTGTCTCATGAGCTTCCTTGAGAATCAACTCCCGAATGGACTGGACATTGGGAACACACAAGCGGTCTTTGAACCATACCACGCCTTCTGCATCTTCTCGAAAATCTTTGCCTCTGCCATCTAGAATCAGTCGCCGAATCTCACTGATCTTTTCATCATTCTTCTGCGCTTCTTTGATTTCTCGCTCCAAGGTAGGTTCCAACTCGACTGTGACTCCTCGCGAATTGTTCAGAAATCCGAGACTCAACCTGTCGAACTCCTTGGCCAACTCATAAGGCATCGGACGAGCGACCATCAGATTGACTTGACTCTTTCTGCTCAAAGCATCTGCCACTACGTTTGCTTTGCCTGGATGGTAATGAATCTCCAACTCATAGTCTTTGATCAACTCTAACCATCTTCGTTGCCTCATGTTCAATTCTGACTGAGTGAATATGTACTTAAGACTCTTGTGGTCTGTGTAGACATCGCATTTCTGTCCATACAGATAGTGCCTCCATGTCTTCAGTGCGTGAACCACTGCTGCCAACTCTAGATCATGGATTGGGTAATTCTTCTCATGAACCTTCAGCTGTCGGGACGAGTAAGCCACAACTCTTCCCTCTTGCAACAACACACATCCCAAACCAGTGTAACAAGCATCACAATACACAGAGAAGGGCTTGTGCACATCAGGCAAGACTAAGACAGGCGCTGTTGTCAACTTCTCTTTCAGCGCTTCGAAGGCCTCTTGGCATTTCTGGGTCCACTTGAACTCAACCTTGTTGCCTAGCAACGCTGTCATTGGTTTCGCAATCTTCGAAAACCCTTCAATGAATCGCCGATAATATCCGGCCATTCCAATGAAGCTCTTGATTCCTCGAGCATCTGTTGGCGCTTTCCAGTTCAAAATGTCTGCCACTTTCTTCGGATCCACAGCCAATCCTTCCTTGTTGATTATGTGACCCAAGAATAGGACCTCATTGATCCAGAACTCACACTTGCTCAACTTTGTATACAACTGGTGCTCTCGCAATCTCTGCAATACCATCCTCAAATGATCTGCATGCTCTTCTTCGCTTTGAGAATAAACTAGAATGTCATCTATGAATACCACCACAAACTTATCGAGATAGTCCATGAATACACTGTTCATTAGATTCATAAAGAAGGCTGGTGCATTGGTCAAACCAAAAGACATCACTGTGAACTCATACAAACCATACTTGGTAATGAATGCCGTCTTCGGAATGTCCGAAGGTCGGATCCTGAGCTGATGATAACCTGACCTCAGATCTATCTTGGAGAACACACTGGCTCCTCTCAACTGGTCGAACAGATCTTCTATTCTGGGCAAAGGATACTTGTTCTTGGTCGTGACTTCATTCAAAGCTCGATAATGGATACACATCCTCTTGGTGCCATCTTTCTTCTCCACAAACAGGACAGGGGCGGCCCAAGGCGAGGTGCTTGGCCGGATGTAACCTTTCTCTGACAGCTCATCAATCTACTTCTTAAGCTCAACCAACTCTGGTCCAGATATTCTGTAAGCTCTCTTAAAGATGGGGGCGGTTCCAGGAAGAAGCTCTATAGCAAACTCAACTTTCCGCTCTGGTGGCATACCCGGTAAATCCTTTGGAAACACATCTGGGAACTCGGACACAACCTTGATACTCTCAATTGGATCTGCTTCACTGCTATCGACAACCATCTGATAACAGCTTCCTTTCTTTGGCTCAGGCGGGACTAACTCGGTCACCACTTCCTCTCCTAGTGGGGACACCAACTTGATTGTCCTTTTATCACAACTGATAACTGCCTGATACTTATCTAGCCAATTCATCCCTAGGATGACATCTATTCCCTGAGTACCCATTACTATAAGGTTAGCGGGAAACGCTATCCCCCTTATTTCCACACTTACATTCAAACATATGCTATCAGCTCGAATTCTACCACCAGCTGAGTCAATTTGAATGGGGGTTGACATGGTAGTAATTGGAAGATTATGTGCTTCTACCCATGATGCAGTAATGAAAGAATGCGTTGCTCCAGTATCAAATAACACTTCTGCAATATGGGAGTCGACTGGGAACATACCTACTATCATGCCGGGAGTCTCCTGAACTGCTTCAGCCTCCAAGTGGTTCAGTCTCCCATGATTGTGGCGCTGCTGAGGGCGGTTGCCTGATCCAGGCTGAGACACATTCTGCTTTGCTGGGGCATTGGGGCCTGACTGCTGCTGGGCTGCTTTCTTCGGACATTGCATCACCCAGTGGCCTTGCTCTCCACAGTGGAAACATGCTCTGTTTCCAACCTGAGCTGGTGCTGCCTGACTGTTCTGCTGAGTTGCGGGGGCAGGAAGACGGGGTGTCTGCTGATTCTGCCTCTGAAGCTGACCTCCTCCTGACTGATTGCTCTGACGATTCTGGTACTGGTGCTGAGGATACTGCCTTTGGAACTGCTGATACTGCTGACGCTGCTGATGCTGCTGAGGTGGACGCTGGTTCTGCCTGAACTGCTAAGGTTGATTGCCTGAAAAACGGGGACGACTGCTGCTTCCAGGCTGGGGTCCACTGATCTTGCGCTTACGATCCTCCATCTCCTTACGCTTCCTTTCTGTCATGATTGCTCTGTCAATCAGGTGCTGGAATGTCGGGAAGGTGTGATTCATCAGTTGGTACTGCAGAGGGTCAACCAAGCCTCTCAGAAAACGGTACTGTCGCTTGGCGTCAGTGTTGACATCCTCAGGAGCATAGCGAGACAACTGCAGAAACCTGTCTCGATACTCACTGACAGATGATGACCCTTGCTTAAGGGCCAGGAACTCCTCCTTCTTCACTGTCATCAGACCTGCAGGCACGTGGTACTGACGAAAGCTACCTCTGAACTCTTCCCAGGTGATGGTGTCGGGGTCGGCATGGGTGGCGAGGTAAGACTCCCACCATGATTGGGCTGCTCCTCTCAACAGACGGGGACCATACAAGACTTTCTCCCTGTCGTCACACTGAGCGGTATGCAACTCCCGCTCCACAGTGCGCAGCCAATCTTCAGCATCCATGGGGTCGGAAGAGTGAGCGAACGTTGGGGGATGACCTCTCATGAATTCAGCACGCTTGTCTCTGGGCATCTAGGGCATCTGAGGCTGGGGTGGAGCCTGCTGCTGCTGCTGCTGAATGGCGGCCAGAGTCTGACCGATGGCCTGAACTGCCTGAGTCTGCATCAGAAACATCTGCTCGATCGACATCGGGGGCAGGGGTGGCAGCTGCTGCTGCTGGGGCGCCTCATCTTGCTGACCGGCTTGCTCCTGCTGAGCACGCCTTCCTCCTCTGCGCCTGTTCTCTGACATCTGCAGAATGCGACCACACATCAGAACTGATCTGGCAAATCTTGCAGCATAAGAAAAGAGTATAGAATTCTCCAACAGCACTGAACAGATGAGCATCTTCACTGATCTTCAGCACAGACGACACAGCTTCTCAGATAAAGAGGAAAGTGGAATAAAGGGTTTCCCAACTATATAACTAACTCCATTAACATAATAGATAAGCCAAAATGCAGGGGATACCCACACTCTGGTGACAATCATTACAAAGATCCAAACCAAACATAGTTCATCATGACAAACATAAATGCACAGGATATAGCAAACTACCCTGTCTAACTAAGACTAACTAAGACCGAGACTAACGCTAAGACTGAAGCTTCTATGTATGTATATTTCGTATTAATTACAGGATCCAACTCTAACGATCTATGGTTCTAGATTTATCTTGGTCTTGCAGTCGGGATTGCCATAAGACTGGAGTCCACGCCGAGGTGAGCGGTACGGGTGCTGAGTCCCAACGGGAGCGGGGGAACCATCATCCAGGTGACGACGTTCCGCGCGCTCAGCCCGCAGCAGGGCGATCTCAGCACGAGCCCTACTCAGCTCGTCTAATGCATGGTCCAGCTCCGTGTTTAGCACGGCGGCTAGGTTGACTGTGCTGCTCAACCTAGAATTGTCCTCACCAGCAGGTGAAACAATCACGCCTCCTGTGCTGCCAGATGGACGGCGGGGGTAATACTTCAGGTCAAGACCGTCAGCTACCCCACCGAGAACCGAGCAGTAGTGCGAAAGCGCACACCGTGCAGCATCCTGCATGGCTGCCTCAGCTGAGTCCCGCTCAGAGATAGAATAGTGCTCTGAGCAAGCCTCCGCGCCCTGGAGACTGTTCTCCGGACGGCGCACCAAGCAGGTCGCCTCCCAGCGGTCCGGGTAGACCCCGCGACTATGCTGGTAGACCACACAGCGATACTCGATGGACCAAGTACGCCGGTCAAGTGCCCGACGTAGCAGGGTGTCGAGCGCGTCGTGGAAGTGACACCCGCGAGCAGCGTCGCGAGTGATGGGTCGAGCAACCCATCCTTCTGGCTCATGGTCAGCAGAGAAGTCGATGTCGTGGCTCAAGCTATCGTCGCCATCTCCGTTATCTGGGTCTCCTCCAGCAGCTACTCCAGAAGCTGGGGCGCCCAGTGGTGGTGCAGGGGGCGCCTCCAGGGGAAGCACAGGAGAGCAGCTCCTCACAGACTCTATCTCCTGCTGGAGCGAGAAGGAAGAGCCCTGCTGCTCCTGTCGTCGACGTTCCTGCTCCTCATGCAGGCGGTGGTGCAGTCTCTCCAAATGGCTGGACTGTCCGGCCACGGGACGGCGAAGCGGACGCTCAGCAAGGCGGGAGGGTAAGAAGGGGATGACGGACTTTCGTGCAGTGTGTCTAAGTCGAGCCATCTACAAAAGACATCGCAAGCAAAAGGGTGAGAACAGAATTAATATGACCAGCAAATAATGAATCATAAATAAATGAAGGATCAGAATAAAACATAATTTTCAGCAAGGTATAATATATAGTAGAACATAGGTTCGGTCGGTATGACCAACTTTTGAAGGGATATCAAAGTCAAGGCAGGGACAGAGGTCTATAATCCTTAGAACGACCATTGTACTCTAGGTTAGCGGTCCTACAGTCAACCTGGCTTTGATACCACTTATGTCACACCCGGTTTTTAGAAGGCAAACCGAATGCGAACCATGTACGTGCCAGGATCAGTTATTCACGTACACAGCAGTTACATAACATGGACATCATCACACAGTGCTCAAATAGTATTAAAAGGGGAAATAATAGTCGATTACATCATACGTCTGAGACGTCCATATAGTCCTTACAATAAATCAAAGTGCGGAAAAGAAACGTAGATAACACGGCCTTCACAGGCAGCCGACTGGGGGTTGCCGCTAACCCACACCTAGAACTCGTCGTAGTCTTGGAACTCCTGGAAGTCTCCTTCCACAGCTTCATCTTCTCCTGAGCAGTGGTTGCAATGCTGACAACCTGGGGGGGTTTGGTGTGTAACGCAAGGGTGAGTACACATCAACATACTCAGCAAGTATCCTGTTTGGCTGTAGTGGACTAGCTTTATGTGGGGATAAGTCAAGCAGTTGCTTTTAGTTGGTCAGGTTATTACTTACTAGTAGAAAGCCAGGTTTTAACATTAACCCAAGTTATTAGCCCAATGTATCCTTTCCAAACGGAAAGAATACCACTTACCAATACCATAATCATAATCAGAACCATCAATCTCATTGCCACCTGTACCAAAGTATCTCTGATCAAGTATCACTAATCTCTGGAGCTCCCTTGGCCGCTCATAACCGTGAGCACGGCTGATATATCAGTTTCATAACACTCTGCAGAGGTTGTGCACTTTACCCATAAGCCGTGATTCCCTCTTGCCTCGGGCCGATCAAACCCTTAAACACTACCAAGGTGAATAGGCAGGGTCTCACTACGTAGCCTTTACAAAGATTCCCCGGGGCTGTAGCCACCCGTTAGGTTTCCTAAATGTACCGCACTCCTCCCCAAGGGACAAATCAACCTTGGCAGAGCGAGCCGCATACACCGAGCCCCATTGACGGCACAACGGCTAAGCGAACTATACCCCGGTTCCTCTAATTATTCAGCTAAGGGCGTCCCATTCCACTCTCATGGTTGCACTGTTTTCCCGGGCGGTCATCCATTGAACAGGTCCTTACGGAGAGGCACTCGAGAAACCGCTCGAGTCCCCTTGAAGGTCACAAATATAATCATAAATAAGAAGGGAAAACAGCGTATCATAGATAATCACATCATGTTCATTGATTAGAGTTGAGCAATAGCATCAGACTAAGCAGTAATAATCTGACCCAAATAGGTAAACAAGGACATGGATCACAAAAGCTAGTCAATCCTTAGGTATAAACGTGTAATGCGGGAGGTGAATTAAAGAATGAATAGGACAGAGATAGGTCAAAGGACACTTGCCTCCACCAACCGACTGCTGCTCAGGGGCTTCTCCTGCGAATTCCTCGGGCTCTTCGACCGGATCGTTCTCTATGCGAGCGCAAACATACATACATCCACATATTTAATACAAAAGAACAGTACACCATACAAGGGAACAAATAAAGTGAGTATGCATCAGGTATGACATTCCATATCGCATTCATTATGATTAGAAAGAAACGGGAGAGGGTCTCGCAGGGGGTTAAAGCTTATGCACTAATGATCAGTTACAATTGGTTCTTAACAAAAGAATTCTGTTATATGCACTAATGGAAACCTAATCATTTTAAGTTGATCAACATTGAACGAGATAAACAATTAATTACGTGAATCAACTAGCGTAGCGAAGTTCTAAATTAAACTTCCTATTTCAATAGCATGAACAATGATTAGCCTACCTAAAATAAAATAACTATGATCACAGAAAGTAAATAAAATAAAATAAAATAAAAAAATAAAAAAAAACAGGGGGGGCGGTTGAACCGGCCGGGGGCAGGGCGGCCGAGCGCGGGGGGGGGGGGGGGGGGGGGGGGGGGCGGCTGAGCCGGGGCGGTTGAACCGGCCCGGGTGGGGGCGGTTGAACCAGCGGCGCGCAGGGGGACGCGGCCAGGCGGGCGGCCAGGGCGCGGCCAGGCGCGCGGCTGGGGGCGCGGCCAGGCGGCGCGGCCAGGCGCGGCCGGGCGCGCGGCTGGGGGCGCGGCCAGGCGCGGCCAGGGGCCAGGCGCGGCCGGGCGCGCGGCTGGGGGGGCCGGCTGGGGGCGCGGCCGGCTGGGGCGCGGCCAGCGGCCGGCGCAGGCTGGGGCGGCCGGGGGCGCGCGGCCAGGCGGGCACGCGGCCAGGCAGCCAAGCGGCCGGGGGGCCAAGCGGCCGGGGCCAGGCGGCCAAGGGCGGCCAAGGGGAGAGGAGGGGGGAGGGGAGAGGGAGGGAGGAGGGAGGAGGGGGCTCACCGGGGTCGGGCGGCCGAACCGGCAGGGGGCGGCCGAGCAGGGGACGGCGGCTAGGGCAGGGGGTAGGGGCGGCGGCGGCTTAGGGAGAGAATGGGAGAGAGGGAAAATGGGAGGGAGAGAGAGGGGGGTAAGGGGAAAAGGGGAGGGGGTGAGGGAGGTTGGGCCGGCTAAGGCCCAAGAGGGAGGCGCGGGGGGGGGGGGGGGGGGCGGCTGGGCCGGCCAGGGGGCCCACGGCGCGGGAGAGAGAAGGGAAGAGGGAGAGAGAAAGAAAGAAAAAGAAAAAGAAAAAGAAAAAGGTTTTCTCCTTATTTTCGAAATCCGATCTTCCTAGATGAATGCATTTGCACTTTCAAACAATCAAAGAATGCATAGTTCGGCATGGTGCATCAAACAACATAAAACAATTTTAGGGTTTTCTTTACACGGGAATTCCAAACCGAATCCCGCTAGCTTTGGAAAAGATCAAGGTCTAGCGAGGGGAAAAAGAAAAAGAAAAGGTAACGCCCGAATTTGGCGAGTAAAGAAAAGAAAAAAAATTCAACTGCAAAATTCGGGGCGTTACAGTCCATTATATAGATGCTTCTCGTGTCCATGTTAAGTACATATAAGGTGAAGTGACCCATGAAAGAAAAGGGCAATAGAATCTGCAAGTTAAAAAAATAGTTCAAGTAAGAGAAAAAACAAGATTACAAAAATGATGAAGAGTATAGCTTACTTGTTTGCAATCTGAAACATCGTACTCCATGTCAGGCCAACATTCTAATAATTTTGCCAACATGTTGATATCTGGCTTTGCACGAAGGCGAGGGTCTCGACCAAATTTAGTTATGGACTACTTTTTGTTAGTAAAATAATTATATAATGAACACACTTATATGAATAAAGACTAATTACTTGAACTTACACAGAACTGTAGATCCATGTAGTGGTATTTGTCTTCCAACAAGAACAAGGCATCATTGCATGCGATCATCCGAACAGCCATGTTAAAACAATCTGTATCCATCGGCTTATTTACATCCAATATATCTTTAGGTTTTTGAAGACTTAAAGAAATTGGATAAGGTTTAGTGCTCTGAATCCAATGTTTCCTATTCAATGAACAATTGTTTTTATAGTTAAAGCAAGAACATATGTGTTGAATATTTACCATGCATATACTATATTAAATGAGAATTAACTTACTTTAAATATTTGGCGTTGTCTATCCCCATGATATATGTGCATAATACAAACATCAGTTCTTGCGTGTTTGTTGATGTTACTTTAGCAGGCAGAACATATGGAGATATATATGGTTCAATCTGATGTGATGTATTTGACGATTTAGATAACTCACATGGAGTATCAATTATTTGAACATCACTTGAACTCTCTCCATCTTCATCCACATTGTGGTCAAGATTTTGATGTCCTTTCTTTGTGTTTAATCTCGAGTCCCATAATATTGCAGGTAACTTAAACCTAAACATTGTTATATCATCCTGCAAGTATATAAATTAGAACAAAATAAACATTGTTCCTATAAATAAATATACGTCCTCTACCTGAGTTACGTTATCAGATAGGGAGGATCCTGTCCAGTATTCCATATAGTTTATCATCCATAGCCCGCAAGATACCCTAATATGAAATTTAACAGATCAGGTGAGTTTCTATGTATATATGAAAATAAATATAACCAATTTTGTAGAGTTGTGGTCACATGAATTTTACCCATCCGTTTGCATTTGTGTTGTGATCTTCTCTATAACTGGCCATGATGCAACATCAAGGTTCGACCACTTGCCTTGGTAAAGCTCTTTATGTTCTGCTGCAAGTTTAATCTGTCTTTCTATACCTTTTAACTATGTGTATATATAAAACATATCAAGATTTATAGATAACAAATAATGTAATGATGAAATAATCATAATATAAAAGAAATGATTACTCACTGTAGTATAAAGGTCTCGGCGATCCGTTATTTGTTGTCCCATAGAATCGAGTACATGTACCTCTTTTTTTTTGCATTCAGAACTGCCAGGTACCAGTGAAAATTTTCTATATTCATTGGAATGATCACCTTCATAGAACATACATTAACATTAATTTGTAAATATTGTGCACCAATATATTACATATTACATATATTAAAAATGAGATGAGTTTTAGGTCAACCATGTCAGACTGTAAATAGGTATCCACCCTTTTTTCAATTGTGTCTTCCTTACAATTTAAGAGCATCTTAGGGTCGCCATCACGCTTAAGCAGACTGGAAATGAATGTGTTCTCCAAGAAGACCTTTCCACCTTCTCTATGAAGTAAATGCTCTTCATCCCTAATACAGTGTATATATGCACTGAGGGCCTGTACACCAAAAGAATACAATTAACAGATCAAATATACATGCTAGCTTTAAATATGTATACCATACTGTATAATATGATAATTATAAATATATATACTTTATATTATTGTATATAATATGGACATACAGATGTACTTACTTCGCCAGACACTTGGATGTCACCATGAAAAAGACATTCCATATCATTTCTATTTAACCATGCGCTGTCGATGTCCACCACAACTTGTTTCCCCGGTAATGTTTTAATGTATTCAATAAGCTGAACATCTTCTGGGGTGCACTTATAATCTATACAATGAAAAATATTATACTTAATAAGCAAATGATATATGCGAAAACCAATAAGATGCAATAAGACAAGAACAAAAAATTACCTTCAGAGACAACTCGAGCTACATTCAATTTCTTTGGTTTCTTATGTTGTGATATTCTAATAAGTGTGTCCAAAGCATCTTGTTTGTTCTGCTCTACCATATCCGCATCAGAACTTATTTGACTTGATTCATTTGGAACATCCAAAGATGTCAGGTGTATCACATCGGTATGAGGAGTGAATGAAACATAAGTCTCTTGACAAAAGCATTTTTAGGAGTACTCATAAGACAATATTTACATTTAGGAGTGTAGATAAGAGAGCCTACCCGGTTGTGTCCCAAGATCGGCTTCAGTTGACACTTTTACATGATTGAAAATACAGTCAATGCCTACTCCCACAACATCGTGTGATTGTTTTGCAGCATTACCAACACTAACCTTACTATCCTCGCTCTCTATATCTATGGCGCACAAGAGAAAAATTAAGTGTCAAAAAAATATTTAATATGCAGACCTTAGTTTTTTTGTAATTGATAATAGCACTTACCCAATTCATGTTCATTAGTGTCATTAGTTGACAATTGTGCTGAACAACCACTTCTAGCCACAACCTCATACGATGGTTCAACAGTATTGCCAACATCGGCATTTCCTTCCTCCACCACTATATCCATTGTGATTTGGTCTGTACCCATCAGATTGAAAGTGTCAAACATAATTTTATTGACAAAAGTATTTTAAGTATATAAAGTACATCATCAAATAGCACGAAACTAAATAAAACACGAACTTTAGCTTAAGTTCTTCATTCATATAGATGTGACAAGTGAACTTGTATAAACTTACGGAGGAAAGGGACACATGCCTGCCACCATCCTATTTTGATTAAGTATACCCGATGCCATTGATCTTATAGGATGTATATCATGGCATTATTGCAAAGATACAACATTGCTCCTTATAAAAATGCTAAAATAATATGAACAATATATTGTTGTATTATTATGACTGAATTTAGAGGTATCAGAATTTAGCAACAAACAAAGTCACTATCAATTTAAAGGTCTCAGAATTTAGCAGCAAACATGTAACTTGGAGTTTAGAAAAAAAAGATAGCAGCAAACATGTAACTTGGAGTTTAGAAAAAAGAGATAGCAGCAAACAAAGATCTTGTTTGCTTGCGCTAAATGGTAGATCCAAAAAAGATGTTGCTCATCAATATTATTGCATTGAAACAAACAAAATAACAAGAGGGAAAATAGGTTTATACTTTGTTTGATTTGCGGTACCACATAGATAACGATTCCATGTGTTTACTCATAGCACCGCACGGGCATAAACCTATGAATACATAATTATCGTGATATTATAGGTCCCCGTTGCAACGCACACACAATAATGGTGTGAAATAGGACATACAAAGATAAATTAACCCTTCGGTCGTAATTGTGATTCTGCCCCTCCTTTGAAAAAGCAGGGATAAATCACAATTACGACTGAAGGGTAAGTTTGTCTTTGTATGTCCTATTTCACACCGTTACTGTCATCTAACGGAAGCAGGGACGGACTTGTTTTTTCGTTTTCAAAAAAAGAGGCCCGAAATCACAAAGTCGAATTTTGAGGGGCAAAATTACAGTTGCACTTCCATCTAGGGACAGAAAAACAATTGCCTATATTTGCTGATATGAGCCTCTGAGGTTCCTTTAGTCAAACAAATAACTAAAAACCATGTGAAAAATGTCTATAGCAGCCCACATGCAACAACATCCCATGCTTCACGTGCATTTGGCCATTTCCTAATCACGCAGCCCCATTCTCTCTCAGCCTTTTCTGGCATGCATGTGCTAAGCTCATGTGTCCAAACCCTTATGTAGTCTGGTCTGTTGTCACTATATTCACCCATTGGCATGTTAATAAACATTTGTGCATCATCTAATTATGGCATATGCATCCTCAGGACAGGTTGCGGTGCTGCCAATAACATAATTAGTAAGTTTTACCTTTTTTCTTCCTCTTACTTCAGAGATCTTCTAAAGATAGGAACTGGAGCATCATCTAATTATGGCATATGCATCCTCAGGACAGGTTGCGTGCTGCCAATAACATAATTAGTAAGTTTTACCTTTTTTCTTCCTCTTACTTCAGAGATCTTCTAAAGATAGGAACTAGAGCATCATCTAATTATGGCATATGCATCCTCAGGACAGGTTGCGGTGCTGCCAATAACATAATTAGTAAGTTTTACCTTTTTTTCTTCCTCTTACTTCAGAGATCTTCTAAAGATAGGAACTGGAGCAGCAAACCATGTAGACAGAAGAAAAGCTAAAGGACTACATGTTGAAGTAGTAATAGTTACTGCAGTACTGCACACACTGCATCTGATTTGACTTGTTGTATGGTAAATTGCCCGTCCACGCAGGTTTGAACCACAAAGGTTTCAGCCATACATTTCATTTCCTGAATAGCTGTTTCTTCTAGATCCTAGCGCATGTCTGGGTACCAAATTCAGGCTGAAGGCGGCACATTCCCCATGCCAAGACAATCTTTATTATGCCATGACAATGGAAATGATTTGTTCATTTGACTTATAACTTGCTTACTGACAATATTATGAACACTTTTGCTTCACAGGAAGCATAGCTGATGAACTCATGGAAGAAATAAAGAAGGAAGTTGAAGAATAATGCTGCTCCAAGTTAGTTGTGCTTTGCTGTTTATTTATATAATAGGCTGTTTTCTTGAACTAAAATTGCATGTACTATTACTGAGTTCTCTTTACTCTGGTTGGCAGAGTATTCATATATGGTTCCAACTTTGTAAAAATGGGGCATGCTTGTTTTATGTTATACAAGAGAAACCTGAGAATATGGTATTATTTGTTTGTATATTTTGTTCTGACATATATGTGACTGGACGACCGGTGCAGCACTCCTCAATCTGCTCTCAAGATTATAGAAACTGAACAACGAGAAATGAAAATATAACAATTGTATGCCCTTCTCTTAACCTTTAGCATCACTGCATAACTACTCTAGCAGTTAAAGCTTCTTAGACTGTCTCCAGTAGAGCTTGTAAATTAGGGGACACGGTATTATAGATGACAATGTTTAATACTGTTTACGGAGAGAAGTTTGAAATAGGTGATAAGATATAGGATATAATAGGAGATCTGTTGGAGATAGCCTATGAAGCTGTTTACATCTGGGAAGGCCTTTTTTTTACCTGTGGCTTTGTGAGGAGCAGCTTTAGTCATGTTGTGTTTCCAAGTGCTAAGCCATATCTGTTGACTGTTGTTTCTATACTCAAGTCTGCTCTATCTCACTTGAAAGCAGACCATGCAGGAGATTTTCTTAGTTGCCATGGCCAGAGAGTATGTGCCTTCTACATATATTTTTTTAGTTTTTTTACTACTACCACTCCCTGTCCCAAATTATAGGCTGCTTTGGTTTTCTAGTTATATATAGCTTTGTTGTGAACTCTGTCACTTTCATTCAAACTGTGAATCCCAGTTCTGTGCATTTTGGGCTGCTCGAGACCTGTATTATAGAGTTGTAGCTTCCTAGGCTCAAACCAATGTTTTCAGATTGGCTGATCGCTCCTGATCGCCAGAGGGGCGATCAACTGACTAATCACGATTTGTCGGCGACCAGCCCGATTAACCGGGCTCTGATCGGTCAATCGGACATCCTGATCGTCCAGAGCTATACGAACCGATCAACCTTCATATATATAATAACTACACGCCCATGGACATGGCTTCAGGTTCAGGCTTTCAACAAAGCAAACAGCCATACGTGATACGCCAATGGACATGGGTAGCAATAGGCCAACAGCCATACTACAACATGAAGCAAATAATCACTCGAAGGTTTCAGGTTTTCAGCATCTAAGTAAAACTGAAAAAAATGCCACATCATTCTTTCTCAGTGCAATGCACAAGCATTTCCACATGGATTCAAATAATGTTTTTTACCCCCTCTGCAGTGATCCAAAATGACAGACCAAAATACAAATTGGAAAAGAAAAAAAAGACATAGCTGAGAAAAACAAAGGACAAAGATTCCCTTTCCTGCTCTATTATTAGGAACAGACAAAAAGTTCCCTGGGTTCATAGTACAATATTAGGAAACAGGAAAGCAAAGAAACAACACAAAAAATTACAAGGATTCTAGCCATTGGTTCTTGAGAGGGAGATAACCACCCTTCGTTATATGGACAGCCAAGGAAAATTCTTGCTTGAATTTAACTCTATTTTATGTCTTAGTCGGATCTATTGCATTGAAAGTCCAGTAATTTTGTACTATCTACTCAAAATTTTGAACTGCGAGATATTATTGTACCTTAGTATATTATATATCACGTTCTACGTTTCCTTCAGTTGATTGAAACATGATTAGTTTAGTTAATTTTCACGTTGTCATGAATCTCATTTAAAAGTTTTACATCTTATACCAGGTTTTTGAAACATTTGTTGAATCTACACTATTGTACAACCAACATTTGTCCTTGACTACCCAGTTGAGATATCACCATTGGCAAAACCACATTGGAGGTAAACACTCCTATTTCATTTTGCATGGCACCCATATATTATGAGATTGAGAGATTCAAATGCTGCAAGATTTTCTATTTCTTAATAAACAATCTATAGGTTTAGTGGCATAATAATTAGTACTATTTCAGTTCACAATCTGTAAAACTACATCATGTGGTACAGTAGTAGACCATTATGAATATTTTTCCCCTTCAAAACTTTCTTTGTTCCACTGATGGCATGTACTTGAAATAAAAACAAAGGCGGACCAAGGTGGTTGTTTAACTTCGAATAGTCTGTCCGTGATGTAGCATCATAGTACAGCTGTCACGTCCCTGAGGATGTAGATGTGGGAGCTCGCTGGCCACCGGTTTCCTGCCCGTGGTGGATGGTGGCAAGGTAGATAGCAGGGAGATGAGATAACAGAGATTTTTTTTGGGAAAACGCAGGAGAACTGCGCCTCAATATATTAAGAAGAAGAGATAAATCCAGATCAAAGAGATCTGGACAGATTACAAGGCCTCCTCAGGGAGGCCAGAAACACAGGAAACTGAAAAAATCCATCAAACTAAACAACTCCCTAGTCTCCATGAGATAACAGAGAAAGGAGGTGAAAATGGGATTGGCTGTAATTGCTTGTTTATTGCTGAACCAGACCTTCCTAATTGATCCCAAATACCCCTCCTTTTGCCTAATTAGCCCCTGTTACGAGCGCCTATAAATGTTCCCGACCGTAACAATAGCTCAAGGTTACACCTGGAAACTGGGGAGAAAAGGAAGATGTAATTCAGTCTGAGTTTTATAATATGTTATTTAGGTGATCATTAAGATAGATGGAAATCACAACTTGCTTGTCAGATCATTTCAAATTCAAATGTGCAGTTTCAAATTCGAATGTGTCTATTCAATAACATCTATTCAATGCTCATCTGCTTTCTTTGTTGTATCAACCAAATGACCACTAAACAATAGGAAGCTAAAAAGGAGCCAAAATAGAGAAATAAAAGGCAAAAATACATCTTCACCTAAAAACCAAAATAATTAAGTGCATTACAAGTTGTTAATTGCCATTCATTCATCAATGTCAGTTACGGCGTAAGGACCTCCTTATAAACGATATTCTTTGTGTATGTTGCGCCATTTATCGCTGAGTTCCTTTCAACCCCCTTCTTCTTCTTCTTCTCATCGTGGACTGGAATGGCAAGTATCTTCACTTTCGATCGAGCGGTGGCCCTTGATAGAGCAACATAAAGTTGACCATGAGAGAACACTGGTTCCGGCAAGTACACACCAACATTAGGAATCGTCTGGCCCTGGGCCTTGTTAACTGTCATGGCAAAACTTAGTCTTATCGGAAACTGCTTCCTTTTAAACTGGAAAGGGAACATCTCATCATCAGAGGGGCACAGGGGTATACGAGGCAAGAAAATTCGCATTCCAGCATGTTGGCCAAGGACAATTTCAGCATCAATACTGTTTTTTTGGAAACCACGAACCACCAACCTCGTGCCATTGCAAAGTCCATTAGCAGGGTCTATATTCCTAAGCAACATGATTGGGCATCCAACTTTGAGCTTCAGAACGTGCGGGGGTAGTCCATTAGGAGTCAGTGTGTTTAGAAACTCTGATGGGTAATAGTTATTAGGATCATCCACCGCGGTGTCAAAACTATGGTACATCATCTGCTCCCCTTGGAAACGATCAATCATCCTCATATTTATCATATCCACCCAGTCATTCCGTGTAGACAATATTGCTCTTGAAGTGATGTAGCTTGTGTTAGACATGTTTTCATTTAGATTGGGGTAAATGTCATCTATCAGTCTATCAAGGTCGCGGTCATTACCAGTATATGGCACACATACCTCATCTGGAAGACGAACATCACCATCGTTGTTCGCTTCCTCAGTTCCACCACCGACGCGCAACAAATATTCTGCAAACCATGGGTCGCTCTGTGCCCTCATGTTTTGAAAAAGCTTTAGGTGGCACATGGATTCCCAGAGGTAAGAACTCCGTAGAGAGGCAGCAACTATCTGAGCCCTTGACCCCTTGCATACAACAGGAAGTACTTGTCTGAAATCACCCCCGAACACAACAGTCTTCCCACCAAAGGGCAACCTAGACTGTCCCATTATATCACGCATGCTATTGTCTAGCGCCTCAATTGCTTGTCTCTTAGTCATTGATGCCTCGTCCCAGATAATGAGCGATGCTTTTTGTAGCAACTTTGCTGTCCCGCTTTGTTTCGTGAAGCTACATACAGCACCATCATCAATAGTAAGTGGTATCTTGAAGCGCGAATGGGCAGTCCTCCCCCCAGGCAATATAGAAGCCGCAACACCAGATGTAGCTGTTGCAACTGCAATCTTGTCCTGACTGCGTAGTGCTGCAAGCAATGCCTTATACAGATAGGTCTTTCCAGTCCCACCAGGACCATCCACAAAGAACACTCCACCGTTATTGGTGTCAACGACAGATAGGATCTTATCATAAGCAGACCTCTGCTCCTCGTTTAGGGTTTCTTTCAGAGCAACGTCTTCTGTCGTCGGCACTATACTTTCCTCCTCATAAATCTCTCTATCAGTACCATGTAAATCGTCATATCTATCAATGATAGCAGGGAGAGGGAATGTCTTTATGTCTTTACCCATTGACTGCAAAATGTTTCTAATGTCAATCAAGACCATCTGCTGCACATGGATTTTGCTTTGAGTACTACGGTGATAGTCCTCTGACATTGAGTCAAGGTGTCTCTGCCATAATTCTGCCACATCGTTTGGCTCGCAGTATACCAGTATTGTTGCAAACAACCTTCGTAGTGCTGACGGCATTTGGTAAATAGCGGCTTCGTTGAGACACTCATCTATTGTGTCGTCTGCTTCAAGCAGTCCCCTCCTTTGTGCTGCCTCATGAAAAGTTGGTAGTGTGTCACCATCTACTGTCCTTAGATCCGCATAGGAGGTAGCACCCGTCACATGGTTTAAGAGAAGTCGAAGATAAAAGCGCTCCCCCTCAGCTGGATGAGCAGAGACTATTCTACCAACCTGTCCACCCGTGTTTCGTTTCCTCCTTTGCCACACCTTGCCCTGCTGCAAAGTGTACCACTCAGGAAAATCACGGTAAAGGATGCCCTGAGCCTCTTCGTGTAGCCTATTTGCCTCAAAATATGCCGTAAGCATTGACCTATCGGCACCTGGACGTTGGACAACATGATTTACTTTAGCACGCTCGTGAAATGACACCATATGCATGTTTTCAAGATGGAGCTGCAGTTGCATCACTGGTGGAGAGTTTTGACTTAGATCAAAGCTGAATATCCTCCAAAGGGCTTCTGGAGGGGTCACCCACCTAGCATCTCTATACTGCTTGATCTCATCAACGTCACCATCAGCCTTGTTTGCGTCTGTCACAGCCACAGACGCACGATCGTGGCCTTTGTATATGTATTTGAACAAGTATTTGACAGCCTTGATGCTCCCGCACGCCTCAACATTGATGTGACAGTTGAAGAGCCGGAGGAGGTAAGGGTTGTAAGGGACGACCCATCTGTTGTCCAATTCACAACCTCGAACCGTTTCCTTACGCCCATCATCACGACGCCTATAAATAGGATATGAATCCTTTCCTTGAGACGTTGCATTGCTAAAAGCTCTAGGATAATGGTTTTTGCATGAAGCACGACCCTTAGTGCATGGGCATTTAGGATTTAGCAACCCGCACGGTCCATGCATCATATGCTTGATAACCATCTTGTATAGTTCAGGGTACTTCTTCTTGTCAGGGATCTCAGCGAAGATAAGGTGATCATACTGATCAGGACAAGTTAGCTTGTACTTTCTCTGCATGATGAGTAGGAAATGGACATGAGGCAAACCTCGCTTCTGGAACTCCACGACTAGACATAAGCTCGGATTTTTCCAAGAATATGATGCTTAGTCAATCTCTTCTTCAGTTCCTCTAGTTTTGCACGGAATATGCGAACAACAAGGTCCGGACGATCCTGTGGTGACTGCATAGGGAGAAGCTCTCTGGTTATTTCATCCCAATTGGGGTTGCACGTCATAGTGAGGAATATGTCTGGCTTCCCAAACTTCCGCACAAGGGCCATAGCATCCATATACCGACGTCTCATGTCACGAGGACCACCGATAAATGATGTAGACAGCACGGTTCGCTTTCCAATTTTGTCTGCTCTGTTCTCGCCTTCATGCAAGCTATCTACCAAACCCTTGTATAGATCCGCCTTTAATCTGTCTTGGTTTTTACGTATGAAATCCAAACGAGAGCTCTCAATCTTGATGTAGGTGTCAACCGCGAACTGTTGGAAAAGCCGCTTCCCATGAAGTATTGGATTGAATATACTTGGACGAATTTGGAATCTGTAGCAGTAATAGTCACGTACAGACACACATAGATGGCTAGGTCGTTCTGCAACAGCAAGGTTTATTAATTAGTGTTGCTAAAAACATATTTAACAAAGGATTATATAAGAATCACAAAGAAAGAACTAACCTGTATCATCATTGTTTGCATCACTTCTCCTATGTTGATCGTGGTACGCGTCTACTTCGTCCATGGAAACATTGGACTTAGGAATATTGGCATGCCATCCAAGTTCACCTTTAGGGAAGAACAATGGATATGATAGTGCATCATAGCATCCATGATATGAACGGATGCCGTGGCTTGACCTATCCTTCCCATGTAGCATAACACTATTACTGAATTGACCTCGACGTTCACTCCCCTCAATCCAAATTGCAGCTACCTCCGAAGTAATGGGTGAATTATATAACTTCTGGTTCAGTGTTTGGTCAAGGTTCAAGGCGATGTGGTAGTCTTCAATGTTATCAACGTGCCCCATACTCCTAAGGTGCTCAGAGTATGGATTTCCCTTAAGTATTTCAACCAATTGTTTAATAACTGCCTTATCTTTCTCAAATTGTTGTTGACGACATTTACGATATCTATGCTCGAGGCTGGGATCATCATCGTAGAAGTAGAGTTCAAGGTGTTTATGTTCTGCCCCAACTTCCCTACCGAACAACCTTACGTTGTGGTACATCATGCCATGTGCACGAAACGTATAGATACCACAATCCATGTTTGTAGTCATACTGTCAAGGCAACAGTACAGAGAAGTGAACGAGAAATGGCCGTTAAAAAATCGAATGTTATCACGAAAGTGCCTCGCATCAGCATCTGCAGACTCCCACAACCTCCTAAGCTGGAGCGGTGTCTCGAATGCGGCTAAATTAATCTGTCCATTACGACAACAAAATCCAGGTGGTTCATACTGAAACTTCTTCGCTTTGCAGTAATCGCAGTCAGCAACAGTGCTCAGCAAATGTGTTTCTTCAGGTATGTTACTATACACCTTGTCGTACAAGTCAGGTACGTCAGGGTTGACAGTAAAGGCATCTTGGGTTTCATCAATCTCAATATCCTCACCAGATTCAACATCTAAATTTGTTTTGAAAGAACAAGGGATAAGACATACAACTTTAGAAACTTTTAAATCATATATCCTATATTAAAAACATTACGTAAGTACCTTGCCCAGCGAATAGGTATCCTTCTTCATCATCATCATCTTCTTTAAAAAGTACAGTCTCATCAGCATCCTCTGTAAAGAGCACACCTTAATCATATTAACCACTAAGAATAATTAGGGAACTAATGATGGAATGAGCTTGTAATTACCATTGGTGGTAATAGTCGAAGATGTCAAGTGCTGCTTCCCAACGTCTACTCCTTCGGTCATTTTGTCACTATTTGTGGCAGGGACTGTACATGGATGTCTTTATCGTCTAGGAGACTTTGTCAGTATCTTTGTCTCAACATCCTCAGTCACCGATGGAGTAGGAACAAATGGAGTTGGGATCAATTCAGGAATAGCCATGAGCTCGGAGCTAAATAGAGACCCAGTAGGTGCTTGAGCATCTGTTGAACTCCACACAAGCTCCGGGGTAAAAGTAGGATTCTCAATGGCGATTGAGTCCTGACTTAGCATAACTTGTTGTCTTATTCTATAGTTTTCCCTTGCTCTCTTTTGACATGGTTTCATATTACGCAACGTCCTTTGTTCCTTAGTTTGAGTTGCACATCGAGCTCTTTCTCGGATTCTCTTACGTTCCTTTGGATCTAACACTTTTGAATACTCATGGTGTACAACATTTTCTTTGTTGCGTGACGCACGACGTTTCTTCAATTCATTTTTTGTTTCATCACTCATCGCCGCGTATCGTGCTCTTTCCTTTTCCCGTTTACATTGCCTTGCATCCGCACATCCTACTAAACCATTATAGGTTTTATTTTTTAAAACCTTATTGAAATGTCAAATAAGGCATCTTATATTATTAGTAGACATACCTTCAACGGTGATGTTGGACAGTTCTTTTAATGGAGAACGAACATCATTAGTTTGGAGCGGATCCATTTACGTATTTCAGGCAGCCACAAAACCTATATGAGAGGATGAATCACCTTATCATACTTCACCAAAGGATAAGATACGCTCAATTTCTAATCTAATCAGATAACATTGATTCTTAGAGATAGGGAAAGTACTAACGAGCAAATTGGTACGTTCAGTTAAATGGTAGACAATCAATGAGAATCAAAGTCAACATATAAGACTAACTCCAACACGGACCTCTAAAGGGTCCTATACCCTAAATTTAGAGAATGAGGTCATCCTCTACTCCCTCCGGCAGCGTCCTTTAAATGGTCTACTAAATTTACAGGACAAATTAAAAATGTCTCTAATATAGGTATTTGTGTATAAAAGACATGATTTAGAGAATGTTGTTGAAGAGGAAAAAAAATATAGAGAATGTAATCTTTTAGGATGTCTCCAACAAGGGAATGCTTAGGATGGTGGTACATGTTGTGTAGTTGCGTTATAATTACTTCTTTCATTGTAAGGAATATAGATGTTTTACATCAACCCGAAATGTACTCCACATGCCATGGATATTCGTTTATGTACTGCTAAGGAAATCCTCCTCCATGAGGATTTTTTGTTCCTCCAGAAGGAACTTAAGTTTTCAAGAGTGCACTTATTCATGTATCAAGACTAAATTCTGTTTATGTTACAAGTTTTCAGTTGTCCTTTCTTCACATGCCAGCATGTTAAATCTGCTGATCTTGATTCATTAAGATATTAGGATGGATGGAGTCACACAAGCTGTTGAAAATCTTCCAAGGTTGAATGGTTCTGCACAGGATGCTCTGCAGTTGCTGAAGTCACTGCAGTTCCAGCTTGATCTTCTAGCACAGCAGCTTCCCACTTTTGATGAGGTGCAGTCTGGTCAAGCAACCTTGAAGTCATGGGATGAACAATACAAGAAGTAAGATATTCTTGGAGACTTGGAGTTTGTTTACTTTTGTTATCCTTTTTAGCCTTCTTTTTTATATAAACCTTGAACATTTTAGCAGGCTTCGTATTAGCCTGAGGAATGCTAACTTATAAGCAAAAGACAACATTAGACAAGCTGCTGAAGAGGAGGTACGTGATTATGCCTGGACTTTGATGATATTAATCCAAATGATGAGTTGTCTGAGTGGTACATGCTTCTAGGGCTTATTTGGATGGCTCCTGGACGGAGCTGCCTAGCCCAGGAATCCATCCCAGGCGTCCGATTTTGGTCGCATGGGGCTAGGATGATTGCCTGGCCGGCGAGCTGCCTGGCAAGGTAGCAACCAAACAGGCCCCTAGAGTGTCACCAATCACCAATGCAATGTGAAAGATTAAGAATTCATGTTAAATTTTAAGGACATATTCTTTATATGCAGTATGTCTTCTCAGAGGTTTTTTATGTACTCATTTAAGTTCAAAAGCACCATTGAAACTAATGCTGCTTTAGTTTTTTGCAATTTCCCTGGCAAAATTAGCAAGAAAATGACCTGTAGGCACCCTACCACATTTTTAGAGCATCGCAGGTGCCATTATAACTTGGCTATCGGTTTCTAATTGACTTTTCTCTAGAGGACACTTCTTCTAGGCGATGGTGAAGAGTCTACCATACGTAGGCGTAATCTCCAGTAAGTTGATTTCAATTAGGTCTCTTTCCCTTAAGACAATATATATGGGATATTTAAGGAGCTTTTATAATTTAATCAGTTACATGTGTATCCCATCCATCTGGTTTGATCAAATTCAGGTTACCTGAAATTTAAAACGCAGATAATGTGGGCTGTCATTTGTGAATTCTAGAACATAAAAAACTGATCAAGCCTCCTATTACATGATATTGTGTTAAACATAAAACACTGATGCTCTTTCTTTCACAACAAGCTGGCCAAGTTTATGGAGTTCCTCTTTATGGATCTCTACTGATCAAGCCTGGAGTTTAACCAGAGCAAAGACCATGTAATGAGGACACCCACAGAAAATGGATTGAGGTCGAGCAGACTAACCTGTCATTTGTTGTTATAATAATATAATGTTTTGTTCAATAGAACCTCGGTAAATATTTCATGTTTGTTATCTAAGTTTGCAAATTTTTAAGCTTGCTTTCGCCTGATAGTTAGATGTTTGGCTTCCTTTTGAGTATTTGATTGATAGTGTACTGCTAGAATAACAGCTAAGGACATATGACCATTCTTACTGTGAGGTTGCTTTTGGCATTTAAATCTTGAACAGCATTGTTACTTGGGACAACGAGCATTAGCCTTTTTCACATGTTTCATCTGTGGAATTCAAAGTTATTCAGCTTGGAATATTCGATTTATGGTGCGGAATGCTGTTTTTTACTTTGTTATGCTGGTGCTGCAGCAATGAGCTCAGTTTGCTTACATTCATTAGTTTTCTTTCTTTACATCCATTATTGCCTTGCAGGCCCTTGCTCAGCCAAACAAGCGACTGTGTTCATTGTCTGAGCACGTTCCTCATGGTTACCGTAGGAAATCACTTTCTGAAGATCAAGGGCCACATTGCACCATTGTGATGATGTGTATTCAATTTTATATAGCTACAGACCCGACAGACACCTAACAGTATTTCAGTAGCAGGTTCTGATAACCAACGCTCTCAGTGGACAAAGGATGTTGTTGACTATTTACAACATATGTTGGACGAATTTTGTTCTAAAGAGGGTGCATTCGTGCATCCATCTTTTAGAGAGCAGTCATCACCAGGACCTACTGCTGGAACCAATCAGATAAAAATGAAAACTGAAGCATCTCCAGCTGCTGGAGACATTGAAGAACACTTGGTGCACTTCAAATGGAGGTATATGGTTCGTCTCATCCAATGGGATCTCACAGAAGAATTGCTTGTTCCCTCAGTACTTATCGAATGACTATCTAACCAACTCCAGGTACTTCTGTCGAGAATTCAATCGACGTGAAAGTTTATGTTTCAGTTCCTATTCATCTAAGGAATACCCACTTTTCTAGGAATATGTTTCGGTTTAACTTCAATCTATAGATTCTTTTGTCTAAAAGCATGCTGCTACAATGGATCCTAAACAGGTAAGAAAACACATGAAGGCAGTCCATTAGTCGTAGAACAAAAGAATTTACTGTTTGGTAACTTCTGTTTACTGTGGGTTCGTTTTTTTGCTTCTAGGACAGCATCCATGTGATTGATCCTTTTTGAAACTGAATTTAATTAGATTACAGCCTAAATGCCTAATAGCATGTTGCTAGTTGCTACAGTGGATACTAAAACAAATTCTAAGGAATACTCACTTTTCTAGGAATATGTTTCAGTTTACCTTCAATCTGTAAGATTAAAGCCTAAAAGCATGCTGCTACAATGGATCCTAATTAGCTAAGAAAAAAATGAAGACATACCATTAGTCGTAGAACAAAAGAAAACATCATAAAATTTACGGTATGAAATCCACACAAACAAGTGGTACGGGCGTGTTTTTCCCAAATATATTTTGGGTACTTCAAATGACATTGATCTTGGTAAATCTGACAATATTCGTATCTTGAAATTACATTGCTTACTTAGCATGATGTATAAGTTTTAGTGCACAATTTAGGTACTTGAATTTTCAGAGATGCTCTGAATTTAATTACTCAAATTTTCTAATTGAGACACTGATGGGTTAGCATTGCAGGGGAGTCAATTTAATTTACCAAACTTGCATGCTCAGCGGATTCCCTATTTTAGTAACATCTAGAATCAATTTTGATTTACCAAAACTGCATGCTCAGTGGTTTTTTGTAACTGGAATTTACATTATTTTACAGAATTCCATAATTCTTTAGTGCTTATTTGTGTTTTATTTTCAGGTTATAAAGTAGACATCCCCTATTTCTATAGTTCATGCTTCATGGATATGATGGTCACACTTCATGATCTCCGGTGCTGAGGGAACAGTGATAGATTGATATGAGGTTTGCAGGTGTAATCATGTGCATAATAACCCTTTTTTATTTTCCTCTGTCCCTGTGGTGTAGTACCTGATTTTTCTAATTCTAACAGGTCAGAGCCTTGCTTCCTACCTGTAGCTAGAATGCATAGCGTTATGCTCTTGCTTCCTAGCTGTAGCTAGAATACATAGCGTTATGCTCTTATCAGCTTTGCTTGGCCTCTACATCACACAAGTTGTCTGCCTTGAGGGCATTCATTCATGTGGCCAAGTGTTGGTTTGTGATCTCCCTTGCTGGTGAATTCCTGGAGACCCTCCGCCACAGAAGAAGTCCCTATCTAAAGCTTATCGTATATACAAAATTAAAGTACTTCTGATTTATTATAGTATAATTATTTGCTCGTGCAAAGACAATTTGGTCATTTGTTCTCTCTCTTAAGCTTAGTTCTTGTCAACAATTAGACCTTATGGATGAAGCATTGTCAATCTGCCCGTCAAATGAGTCTTCTCTTTGTTTTCATGATACAAGAGTTCAGTTAGACATGTCAATCTGCAAGTACTGAGGCAATGATATGGTTCAATAAATTGAGGACCTGCGCAAACAACACTCAATAATAATATTGTTCTTCTATGCTCATTATTTGTTCTCATATCCTCCTTTTCTTGTTTTCGGCCCTTTTGACACCACTATACTCTGGTTTGACATGTGGAAGCGTGGATCATGCAATTCTTGTCATGTGCTGCAGATGATACTTTAATGTCGTGTCATGTTGTTGCTGTTATCAAGATTCATGAACATGGCATTATCTGTCATTTGACATTATATGTTATCTGAAATTTCTTTCTCCCCTTGTGCTTATGATATATGTCTCGTGTGTGGAATTTGGATATGGATTATGGAAGTATCATTAACAATGTAATTATAGAACGGCTTTTGTGCTTATGAAATATGACTCGTGGGTGGAATTTGGATATGGATTATGGGAGTACTGACTAATATATTGTCAAAGCTGAAGTCAAGTAAAACAGGATTGAGGAGGGGCCAAGGCAGCAACCAAGAGTGTGAAGAGGAAAATGCCTTTCGTACTACTATCTAGAACTGGTTTATGGGGATGACAGACTGACTGAACAACAGAGCAAGAAGAAAGAAAAATAAAACGAAGAGGAAAACAATAAAACAATATATTTTTCCAGTAAGATTATGTTCTATGCCTACCAAGAATGTTATCTTACTCTGCATCTTCTTGCCAGTCCTTTTGTGATTATGTTCAATTGATGCTGCTAAGAATATTAGTGCAGTGGAGTGTGGTGTATACTTGAATCTCTTAATTGATGATTGCAGGAAGTTGTTTTCCATTTAAATGCTCGGATAGGTTGAGCAATCTCATATGTAGTAGATGTCCATAAATTCAACATGTAAAAGCCAGAATGCATATGTTATTATCTCTATTTATTTGACGATGTAACATTAATATTATGCATTTTTCACGGTTAATTGTACTAATGTTGTCTCATGATATGTTCATATGAGGTCAGTTGTGTGTTAATAACCATGCTACAGCCTACAACTCTTGTAATGGGTGATTTTTCATATTTTTAACTGGTTTGTGTATTGTTTACTGTCGTTTAAGTGTTATCTTGCTTCTGCCTCCCCCTCGAAGAGGTGCTGGCGAGTTTCGTAAAAAAAGGGAAGAGGTGATATTTGCTGGTTTAGTTTTTGAAAGGTTTCATTTTTTCCAAGAGTGTCGTATGATCTGAGTGCCTTCAGTTAAAGAAGGAAACACCCGTCTCAAGTGTTACTTTGTTGCAAGGTTCAAGTTTTTGTTCCAAAACTGCTGCATCGTCTGGAGTGTTTTGAGATGAAGAATGAAGTGATCCTCTTCGCTGAGCAATTTTTTTGTTCTTTCAATTTGCAAAAATGCTATCATCATTATGTCGTTCCTACCGCATTTTCCACATATCTTTCGTCAGCGGATATTGTTTTCAATAGTTTTGTGATTACCAGGCCAAGGATTACAGTGGACTAAATGCAAATGACATAGGCTTGTATAGATCAAGAACCATGCTAACAGTGATGAAGAAAGATGAATGAAGAATAATGATGGTGAACTTATTTATTAGCTCATAGAAAGGTCACATAGTTTTATACAAAGTGATCACCATTGAGACCGAACACACGACTAATACAAAAAAGAGAACAAATCATTACTACTAAGTTTCATCTAAATCATAACTAACAAAGTATCTACTATAACAAGCTAGAATACGTCTCAATCAGATATCACAGTTGTGAGATGTGCCTGTCTGTTCTCAAGAAATTTGTCGACGATACGACGCCTTGGATTTTGAATCAACGAACGTCGAATAGCTGCAATTTAGAACATAATTTGTAAGAAGATGATTATTTTAAATTATTATCATTTTAATTTTAGCTATAGTTTATAAATCTATTATAAGAACCACTCACTCTTCAAGTGGTATGTAGTGTGATGATCTGGGTTGAAATGAACGGTGCTGTAATCCGAGGTTTCCAAGCATCCTATTGTTAGGATAATAAATAAGCATAAGAATTGAGTTCAAGTTGAAAGAATTTAGGTACAAGAGAAATTACTGTGTTTATTGTTACGACGCAACATAGTTCCAATAATGATGTTATTGTCAACTCTAGCTAACGACCATCGTAGAGCATTTCTTTGCAAGAGGTCAGTCCATACCCCCACGACGATTAGATCCCACCTATAAAAACATTAATGTTGTCTGAATAAGACCTAACAATTACTTAATACTTTCAAAAAATAATGTAGCTATAAATTAGTGTCACCTGGAATCCATTAGTACAGCCTCTCTTTACGGCCTTCCACCGATATGCTTTAATGGCTCTAAATGAAGAACTATGCCAATAATGTCTGAGCAATTCACATGTGATTAGTTATCTTTGAATAACTTATACATCAGCCATTAGTACTATATATATATATATAAACCATATGGAAGGAATGATCATTACCTACGAACGACTTATGCGGTTGTTGATACACCTTATGGAATGTCATAAGATACTTTGGAAATGGAGGAAATTGGATTGGCTTAATGAATGGCTCCACAATAGTATGTGTTATCAGTCCGATCTCTAGCCCATGTCCAATATTCCGAAATTGAATCCCCTCCCTATTTAGACAGAATCCCACTCTATACAATGTATATGTGCATCCTTGTGTGAGTAAGGCATCGAAACGTGGAACATTATTGCGACTTGAAATTGCTTCCATTTTGGATCCCTAGATATATGGAATACAGATCGTATGAGTCAAAGAATTTTATTATAACATGACTATATGGACTCTATTTTAAAGCTTGAAGTAACTCACTGTGATATCCTGTAGGATGAAGTGTTGACTATCATGACGCCTAGGAAACTTAACAACTACCCTCGCAAAGATACTCTTTACGTGTGGTAAGTTATTGAAATCTTGAATATCATCAAATAACACGAAACTATATAAAACACAAACTGTAGCTTAAGTTTTTCATTCATATATAAATGTGACAAGTGAACTATATACTTACGGAGGAAAGGAACGAATGTCTGGAACTGTCCTATTTTGGTTTATTCTACCTGATCCCGCCATTGATCTTGTAGGACCAATCATGGCATTATTGCAAAGAAAACATCATTAAAAGGATTAAATGACAAAGTCCCTCTGTCAAACAAATAGATTTCTTTTACATCATAATGAAATTACAAGAAACTATTTTGTAGAAAGTGTAGACTCTATCTACGTCTTTGTTCTTTAAGAAACCTAGCATCAAATTGAAGATTTTTCATATAACAATATTTAAAGTTAAATCATAAAATGTAACATAATATGTCTCATATGTTTATCTACATCTTGTGACAGTTGCTGGTGAATAATAGGACAGCAAGCGCCAGTGAAATAGTAAGTACACATTTGCGTCCACCGACAGTAATGAAATGGCATGTAGTCAAAGCTCACGCACCAATAATTTTTTAGGTTGCTTCAGCACTTCATGACAATTGCAAAGCTGTTCTTGTTGGCGAAAGGACTTTTGGCAAGGTTTGAACCACCCAAAAGAGGATATTGTGACATTTTCTTTCCCTATGATCAACAGGATTATATTATGCCCTTTTTGTGTCTGGTAACTCATGTCTAGGGTGATGCAGGGCTTAATCCAATCTGTATTTGAACTTCATGATGGTTCTGGTATTGTCGTCACAGTTGGCAAATACATGACACCAAACCACAAGGATATCAATGGGAATGGAATAGAACCGGATTACAATCGTCTTCCTGGTACTCTAAGAAAACGCCAGATTTCTTTTGTGGCAATTGAATTCTGCAATGTAATTCCCGTTTGCTGGTTTCCCTTTTGTGGCAGATTTCAATGAAGCCAGAGGTTACCTTTCACGATGCGGAATTAAAGAATTAAGCTGACAGACGTTTGCGGCAGATTTCAATGAAGCATTATATTCTGAAGGTTCTCTCACGGTAAGAAGCTTTTATTTACGGTTGCATAGTTGGGTCTTACTGCTCTGCATACATTGGACTATCCAAGTAACAACAAAGAAATAAAGAGCAAGGCAGAAATTTTGTATGGTTGTACCCCTGCTTCTGAGTCCTTACATGCCTTTTGGGTGGTTCAAACCTGTCTTTTGCATTTGCAGGGTCAGACGACCTAATATGATAGAATTGATATGGAACAAATAAAGCTGATGCTCTGCCTGACTACTACACGACCCTCCATGTCGCGCGCGCTGATACGATAAGCAGCGTATCGGCGAGCGTCGATACAGCCTCTACAGCACAGGGCGAGCATGTTGCTGGTGGCCTCTGCGGCATGGTGCAAGAAATAGAGTACACGTGGCGCTCACCATATATTTTTATAAAGTGTATTGCAATTTAATGGAACATCGGTGCTAATAATAAATCAAAAGATACTTTGCTTGCAATTTATGGTCTTTTCTGACTATCAGTACACTCAAACTTTTATATGGTGCATTTTGTCACCAAGCATTGCCTTAAATTAGTTCAATGTTTTTCCTCACAAAGTAATGCACCATTTTCTATGGAATGGATCAGTGCTACCTAGATTTGGATAAGAAAAACGAAACAATGTATTGGTTAATATGATAATAATATAGATTAGATAAAAATAAATATCAATACCTTCACTTTCTACAATCAGTTTTCTACTTTTATTTTTGTATGGCTGGAAAGCAACTGAAGATTTTTCAATTTATATTCCACAGTATCATTTACTGAACGTCATGCTGACGTGTTCGTTATTTCCAGAACAAGGCCATCTCAGATAAAAGTAGATGTAGCTTTCATAGGACTTAGTTCCAGCAAAGCAAAGGTTGGCAGTGCACCAAACAATAGCGTTTATACTTCATTCTTATGGATTAGAGAAGCCTATGCAACATGTCAAGCCAGATGACATGCAGATGAGAAGGTTCTGCATCAATAGAAACCAGAGAAAAATCTGTATGTGTCTGTATGACATCTCAGATAAAGCCTGATGATCAGCATGATGAAAGGTGGGGAGTTCTATAGCTGGTTTAAGCTGGAGCTAGCTTCTGAAGTCCGGTCAGGTGTCTGTATGTGTTGCCCTTTTTTATTTCATTTCATGAGAAAGGATTGTTATTTGTTCCTTGAACTGTACTTGGTCGTACTTGTGAATAAATATTTTAGCATGGCTGTTCGACTTCTTATAATGTTTATTCGACATCAGTTCATGATATTAGTGTTACATGATATTTTATCATATGAATTTTGAATATCATAGTGATGTTTATCGTTCCGTATCTATATTTTATACTAATCTTTAACTCTCGTGGCAACGCACGAGCACACACCTAGTCTCACTTAAGGGTGTTTCACTTTGTATTGAACTGTAGACATAGAAAGAAGAATTAAGAGAAGCGAAGAAGAATGAAGTTGCGCAGGTGCAAGTGCACCGTACAGAAAGCATACTACCAGCTAATCCTTTCAACTATCATTTAGCATCAACCTCTATATACCGGAAGCATGCTTGTATATAAACTTCATACCCCAATAAATACCCCTAATACACACAAATTTGTCATGTCCATATATATTAGTTGGAATTTTAATTTAAATTTGTTCTCAATACAATTCATTTGCTTTTACAATTTGGTAATAGACATGACATAACAAAACATGTTCAAACTGTAATAGTAGAACAGGTCATTCAAATATTCAATATAATAAAAGAAATAGTATTAAGAACACAAAATGAAAGCATGAAAGCACTAACCAAAGTTTTGTTGGACAATACAGAGCTGCAAAGATGGGTACAGAAATTGAGGCGAACACAATTCCGAATTTCCCTGGATAGTCACAACGACCCATGATTATTATAGAAAACATAAGTATTCACATTCTGAGAAAAGAAACTGGTATTCTCTATCAGAATTTTCATAGCAACGCCAAACTAAGATGACAGAACTGTTATACAATGATGACAGAACTGCTATACAATGTTAAATGTTGATGAGAAAACACAATGGTAAGTAGGTAACAACTATAGGAACATATTCAAAGATCCTTCTCAATTCGGATGCAGCGACACAACACACTACATGTTTTGAGAAACTAATCATTGCTATTTGCTAGCTCAGTAATGAACAAGATATTTGAAATAAACACAAACTGACCAGGTGAGCAGAAAGGCAAGTCGAAGAGAACATCATATTAAGGTTACTGAATCAATGACAATCCCACTCGCTCCCATAATAATCTTAGATTAGGTTACATAATAAGATGTTTCATAGTTTTTCTCATCAATATTTAACATTCATCAAAGCTGATAATACTTGTTATTTTGCTAATGGACAAAGAAAACTACAGAAGCATTTTGTTTGTCCACCTAAATTTAGTAAACAGTACAAGGAAGATTGTGTGCCAAGCAAAGAACTACATATCCATAAATGGACCACCTAGATGTCTGGGATCAGCAATAAAGTATATTACTCTATAATTTTCCAAAATTCAAAGCTAGACATAATTCATGGAAAGACAGTATATTGGAAGCAACACGAGGTTGTAAAAGACAGATGCTCCATACTTGTGGGCACAAGAAGAAAAAGGCAACACTGATGCTTGAGAGTCTGCACTGCTTGGGATTAACTCTGAGAAAAACGAAATGGTAAGTAGAGAAGCAAAGATTAACTCTAAGAAAACACAATGGTAAGTAGGTGACAACTATATGAACATATTCAAAGATCATTCTCAATTCTGATGCAGCAACACAACACACTACATGTTTTGAGAAACTAATCATTGCTATTTGCTAGCTCAGTAATAAACAAATATTTGAAATAAACACAAACTGACCAGGAAAGCACGTAGTTTAAGTATGGCGTTGAAAGCAAATAAAACTGGATAACTTAAATTGTTCAATCATGATATATTGCATTGGTGCCTAGTTTTGAATGGTCAGCTTCTTACCAAACAAAGTCTGCTGATATGGAGTAGTGCAACTGTACAAGTAACCCTGACCGCGGTAAGCAGCCAAGTTACCACTAAGAAACAACGAAAATGATACTCCAAAGACCATGCATTAGATTTTAGGACAATTGGTTGCTGGATCCAAAGGCCATACACCAGATTTCCAGGAAAGCACGTAGTTTAAGTATGGCGTTGAAAGCAAATAAAACTGGATAACTTAAATTGTTCAATCATGATATATTGCATTGGTGCCTAGTTTTGAATGGTCAGCTTTACCAAAAAAAAGTCTGCTGACATGGAGTAGTGCAATAGTACAAGTAACCCTGACCGCGGTAAGCAGCCAAGTTACCAAGCAAATGAAATATATGTTGTTACATTGAAGGCGTATTGTAAGCTTGGAATTAGGGAGACCTTAAATCTGTACATAGCTTTAAAAGGATAAGTTAAACTGCTTCACCCATGTGTTAGCGGCCATGCAAAAAAGGATAAGAAGATGGCAAGTCTTGTCATACCCCAATGCTAAAATACCACCAACCATAGTTACCATACTACTGCATTATTTCCTAAAATTGAATGGTCACTTTACAGAAGGCTAAGCTTGCTTGCATGAAGTAGTGTCATACAAGTAAATCCTGATCACGGAAGCACTAAATTTGCCAAGAAAATGAACAAATGCTCAGTTACATTGAGGGGGTAACTGTAAGATTGAGGCTTGGAAGCCTTAAAATCTGTACAATGCTGAAACGACATATTCCAACAACATAAAAATGTAGCTCATAAAAATTTAGGGGATTCAAGGAACATGATAGGAGATAGTATCATCCGCAAAGGACATGGAGAAAACCCTATTTAATCGTGTTCCAAAATAATTGGGGATCTAAGCTAGAGCGATTCTTGTTCGTTGCAGGCTAAATTATATAAAAAGGTTCCCTTCCCATGCTAGTAACAACACCCCACCTGTCCTGTACTAAATAAACGTTACGAATTAAATTACTTGATGATGAACTACTGACTAATCCTCCAACATCCACGCATGATTTTGCAAGTAAGCAATCGTGTTCTCGTAGGAACAAGAACAATGTTCGTCTGAACTCAACTTCCCAAGGTGACCAAGGAAAAAAAACCCACAACAGAGATTCATTGCTCAAGTTTACCTTTTTTTTAATTCATCGCTAAAACGTAGTGCATCGATAGAATTTCGCATGTGCAGTTTGAATTAGACACCAATAATTGTGCACCAAAGCAAGTAGAGGCACACAGAGATGACGAAATGTGCTGAAGAAGAAAAAAGAAAGATAGCACTTGTTGAACTCTGTAATTTCGTTACTTTGGTAATGAAATACGGTTTTGATCGGTGTTAAAAAAGAGTCTTTTTGCAATTGTGAGTTCATGAAACATTAACTCAGATTGTTGATTTATACCAGTAGACAGTTTGACAGGTCAAGCTATCAAGAGCAGTGATCACTTCCACAGTTTGAAAAGGTAAGACTTGACCGAGCCAACTAACTCTAGGAGTGAGTCGAATTAGTAAAAATGACTTAAAAATCAAGATATCCCCTTTCCTACATCTAGTAACCTAAACTAAAGCATGAAACACAATTTATGAAAGGGTCAAACATTATATATCACCACTCAGAAACAGGGGCACAGGACGAAGGAAATATAGTACGAGGATGCTAAACAAAGTAACAAGCATGGAAAAATAAGCAAGCAACAGCCTAGAGAATCGCTCTACCAGTCTTGATTCTAAATAAAAAAACTACCTTACTCCTCAAGCGGGAGAGACCGGTCGTGTAGCAACTCGCCGTCGATCTTCACTACTCCCCTTGTAACCTGCGCAGTCCCGGTTGTCGGCCGAGCAAGCCCCTCCTCGCCTCTGCTGAGCGCCCCCTCGGTCCACTGCAGGCACGCTCGGACACTGTAGAGGCCCGACGCGGCGGCGTGGTACAGGAACCCGACTCTGGTGAAAACGCGTGCTCGGACGAGATAGAGTCCACACATGCTCCCGGTTTATCTTCATCGAGCTCTATAAGGTGTCTGAGGAAGTGGAGGTCGTGGGGAGGAAGAATGCAGTAGTGGACGACGTGGGGACTGAAGAGGGGGAGACGGTTGCACGAACTGTGCGGGGGTGGGGACGGTAGAGCGGCGGTGGTAGAGCGGCGGCGGTGGAGCGGCGGTGGTGGAGCGGCGGTGGCGCTGGACACTGGAGGCCGCGACCGCAACGAAGGCGAACAAGAGGGCGGCGGCGCAAGGTGAGCATGCGGGCGGGGGCGCAGCCGCGCAGGGCTGGAGGCCGCGGGCGGGGACAGGGTTTCACGGAGATGGGCCTCGCAGAACACAAATCGATAGATGGGCCTCGCAAACACAAATCGGCAGATGGGCCTCACACGGTGTATATGGTTGTCTTAATATTTTTGCAAGATAAATTTAGTACCATATTGCTCACCAATTGGTGTTGAAACCTGCTTATATGTGTTCGTGTGCATGTAGCAGTACAATTGTTATCACATGGTGCATGTATCGTCCTGTGCGCGTGACATGTGCAGTAATTCTATTTTTTGGAGCATGCACGCAGGAGCAAGCGGGCCCTACCTGTCAGAGACTACGCGGCAGAACACAAAAAGGCAGGCTACTATTGCTAACTTAATAAGTAGTAGAGATATGTCAAATAAATTTATTATACAAGTAGAATCAATGATCTATCTAATAATATTAAGTATATACTGTAAATATTGATATCTCTGTATATATCATCCAAATTTAAAAGTATTTATCATATATATGTATGTATATATATATATATGTGTGTTGTGTAGGGTACATTTATGGTTATTAAATTATTTTCTATAATATCTTATATTGGTGTTTACACATATATTTGATAAATATTTTAGTTGGTTTTTAGTATGAAAGATATGAGTAATCTATATGCAAACTAAAGGGTACTATTGAGTATCAAACATGGCAGTAGACTAAACCTCGAGGTCAGTATGATGACGGTCAAATTAATCCCACTAGTTTTATGTTCGTGCAATACTACGGATTTTATGTATCATATGAGTAGACTTTGTTTTAATAAAACATAAAAATATATGTGCTCTATTAGTTAGGTGGGTGTAAATATGGAACCAACAATCAAGGTTTAAAACCCGATTTGTCAAAATTTTACCTTATTTTTCTGCATAAAGCGAGTTGTGGACTGTGAAAATTGATGCTTTAGACCGTCTGCATTTTATCCATAGTTTACCCAAAAGCACTGTTTTGCACTGTGAAAACTGTTTGTAAAGTGTAGTTTAAATATGGGGATGTGTAAACTGCTAGAGATAGCGTATACATAGATGATTATCCTAACCAATCAGGGCCTTGACCGCTTGAGGGCTACTTATCCGATACTCGTGTGCATCTTTGGCCCAATAACAAATGGTTCGATTGGATGAAGGCCCATTACGTGAAAAAGAACCTAGCACATGTGAAATAAGCTAAGAAGATAAATGCTAGGTCAACTAGCTCGCACTAAGGGCCTCAACCACACCTAAGAGCAACTTTACTAACATAGCCCGTAATCTATCTTATAGTCGATATGTGTGATGATTATTCTTTTACAATTAATACATGTCCCCTTATCTATGTCATAATCTTTTTTTTGGTTTCTATGTATAAGCTAGTTGTTATTAGTTTATAGCTCTCTTCTACTTTCTCCACTCTCTTTCGTATCAACATTTAGTCAGCTTACGGTCGTTATTATACTTGCTCTAAAGTCGTTACTAAATTTGCAAGTCGTTACTAAATTTGGAAGGCAGCAGCGAACCAAGGAACTCTTATGTGCGTCTAGGGCCTCTAGGCTTTGGTTCGGCTAGGGTTCGCACCTCAACTGACCTGAAGAATATACCTTTAAAATCGGTGAGACATAGAGACTGATAGGTGGGCAGAGCCATAGGGCGTCAAACTCAACTGGGGCACTCTATGGGCCTGAGGAGCTGTTCAGCACTAAAGTGAGCTGGCGGATGGTCCAGCTCTGAGGCCGGACGGTCCGCGCGTGCAGAGCAGTTTAGAGTTCCGAGTTTTGTGCTACGGTTGTTAGCTAGATTCACGAAATTAGCTCGGAAATTAGTTTGTAAAGGGTCCAGCCCCCCTCCTCTATAAATAGAGAGGTATACGGTCGATTTGTAATCATCAATCGAACCTTCAATCAATACAATTTACATTTTATCCTATGAGTAGTTCTAGTCTAATCTAGGTTTAGCCTTCCAATCCCCAAATCTTCCGCTTCTCTTCGACTCTACGTCGATTAGAGGAGTCTAGGTCGGTCTACCTGAGCCTAGACATCACCTAGGATCTCTACTCCTCGACGGGGTCCCTCATGGGAGCGAGATTCAGGCGTCGCCGGCGATCCTCCGCCGCCCCTACACACGCGCGGACCGTCCGGTCTTAGGGCGCGGACCGTCCGGCCGTCAGGCAGGGAACTCTAGCCTCACGCTAGGTCACGGACCGTCCGGCCCTGTGCCACGGACCGTCCGCGCCTGACCAGAGAGCACCGCCGCTGGTTCTTGTTGAGTGATTGGCGCCCTAAAAAGGTGTCAACATACTTTTTAGCGACTCCGCTAGGGACAACATATCTAGACTCATCAAATCGGCCCTCAATGGCCGGTTCAAAAGATAGCTCTGAAGTTTCCACCAGCAATGTCATCACACCGACATGGGAAACTAAAAGGGAAATGTGCCCTTGGGCCATTTCTATAAGATTTTGGTGATTTAGTGCTTCACAGAAAAATGCTTTGAGTTATATTTGTGCCAAAGACTCAAGAAATGCAAATCAAGATTAAAGGTATGTTTTTAGACTTAGTACATTGTTTTGAATACTAATGTATTGTGTCTAAGTGCTAGAAACAGGAGAAATCACTTTGGAGATAAGTTGGCTGTGTTCAGCCAAAAGGCTGCTCGGTCTGGGTGCACCAGACTGTCCGGTGGTGCACCAGACAGTGTTCGGTGTGCCAGGACCAGTCCCGGTGAACCGCCTGCTCTCGGGTCTCGACGGCGGTGTAAGGCTATAAATCACCGGACTATCCAGTGGTGCACCGGACTGTCCGGTGAGTCGTCTGCGGCGAAGTCGCCGCTCTCAGGAACCAAGTCAACAGCGTACGGCTAAAATTCACCGGACTGTCCGGTGGGACACCGGACTGTCCGTGAGCCAACGGTCGGGCGTGCCAACGGTCGTCCGCGCAATCCGCACATGACGCGTGGCCGAGCCAACGGTCGGATGGGGCACCGGACTGTCCGGTGTGCACCGGACAGTGTCCGGTGCGCCAATGGCTCCAAATCTTCAACGGTCGGCTGCGCCAGATTAGGAAAGCAATCTGCACCGGACTATGTACAGTGCCTGTCCGGTGGTGCACCGGACTGTCCGATGCGCCACCCGACACAAGGCAAGATTTGCCTTCCTAGATTGCTTCCAACGGCTCCTAGCTGTCTTGGGGCTATAAAAGGGACCTCTAGGCACATGGAGGAGAACACCAAGCATTCTTTGATCAACTCTAAGCACCAAGACTCCATTTCCGCGCATTTGATTCTTTGTGATAGCAACTAGAGCTCCATTTGAGTAGAGAACTCTTCGAGTTGTGTTGCGAGCTCAAGTTGTGACTAGTGTGCGTGTTTGTGCTCTGATTTTGTGTCTTGTGTGCGTTGTTTTTCCCACCCTTACTTCCATGCTTCTTTGTGATAATCAAATTGTAAGGGCGAGAGGCTCCAAGTTGTGGAGATTCCTCACAAGCGGGGTATAGTGAAACAAAGAGAAACACCATGGTATTCAAGTGGGTCTTTGGACCGCTTGAAAGGGGTTGAGTGCAACCCTCGTCCGTTGGGACGCCACAACGTGGAGTAGGCAAGTGTTGGACTTGGCCGAACCACGAGATAAACCATTGTGCCTCTCTGTGTTGATTTCTTTGTGGTTATCGTGTTTAGCAAGAACTCCTCTCTAGCCACTTGGCTTTATTGCTCTAACACTTAATCAAGTTTGTGGCTTTAAGTTTCAAGTTTTATAGGATCACCTATTCACCCCCCTCTAGGTGCTCTCAATTGGTATCAGAGTCGTTCTCTTCACGCAAGGGACTAATCGCCCGAAGAGATGGATCCTAAGGGAAAGGGGTTGATGGTCAACGATAAGGAGAAGGGGTCCACCTTCAACGAGCCAAGAGACGATAAGCCCACCGACTCTGGCTCGAGTCACAAAAAGAAAGACGAGAAGAAGAAGAGGCGCATCAAGAAGATAGTCTACTACGACAGCGACGAGTCTTCTTCTCCCCAAAAGGACGACGACCACGATGACTACGTGAAAAGGAAGACGGTCAACTCAAACTTTTCTTTTGATTACTCTCGTATTCCGCATAATTCAAATGCACATTTGCTTTCCATTCCTCTCGGTAAACCTCCACACTTTGATGGAGAGGACTACGGATTTTGGAGTCACAAAATGCGTAGTCACTTATTCTCTCTTCATCCAAGTATATGGGAGATAGTAGAGAATGGAATGCATTTTGATAGTTCAGATAATCCCCTGTTTATAAATGAACAAATTCACAAAAATGCACAAGCTACTACTGTTCTTTTAGCATCCTTGTGCAGGGAAGAATACCATAAGGTGAGCGGCTTGGATAACGCCAAGCAGATTTGGGACACCCTCAAGATCTCGCATGAGGGGAATGATGTCACCATGCTCACCAAGATGGAGTTGGTGGAGGGCGAACTAGGAAGGTTCGTAATGATCAGGGGGAGGAGCCAACCCAAACATACAATAGGCTCAAGACCCTGGTCAACAAAATAAGAAGCTATGGAAGCACGAGATGGATGGACCACGACGTCGTCCAACTTATGCTAAGGTCTTTCACTGTCCTTGATCCACATCTTGTAAACTCTATTCGTGAAAATCCTAGGTACACCAAGATGTCGCCCGAGGAAATACTTGGAAAGTTCGTAAGCGGGCGAATGATGATCAAGGAGGCAAGATACGTTGATGAGGCGTTGAATGGCCCAATCCACGATCCTCAAACCGTTGCTCTTAAAGCAACAAGTAGCAGTGAGGCGCTACCTAGCAAGGTGGCGCAAGTTGAGGCGGCCAAGCTTAACGAGGAAGAAATGGCCCTCATCATCAAGCGCTTCAAGACGGCGCTAAAGGGTCGCAAGGAGCATCCCAAAAAGAACAAGATGAAGGGAAAGTGCTCCTGCTTCAAGTGTGGTAAGACTGGTCACTTTATTGCTAACTGTCCCGATAATGATAGTGACCAGGGACAAGAGAGAAGTGGGAAGAAGGAAAAGAATAAGGTGTACAAGAAGGCTAAGGGCGAGGCACACCTTGGCAAAGAGTGGGACTCGGATTGTTCTTCGTCCGACTCCGACGACGAGGGACTCGCCGCCACCGCCTTCAACAAATCGTCGCTCTTCCCCAACGAGCGCCACACGTGCCTAATGGCAAAAGAAAAGAAGGTAATCACTAGAGAAACTCCTAAGTACTCTACTTCTAGTGATGGGGACTCCAGTGATGATGAAATTGATTACACTAGCTTGTTCAAAGGTTTAGAAAGAACTAAAATTGATAAGATCAATGAATTTATCGATGCTTTGAATGAGAAGAATAGATTGTTAGAAAAGCAAGAGGATCTTTTATATGAAGAGCATGATAAAGTTGTAAGTGTGCAAAAGTCTCTTGCTTTAGAAGTTAAAAGAAATGAAATGCTTTCATGTGAAATTTCTGCTTGTCATGAGACTATTTCTAGTTTAAAGAGCATTAATGATGATTTAAATGCTAAATTAGTAGAAGCAAATAAGACTAGTTCTCATGTGGAACATGTAGTAATTTGCAATAGGTGTAAGGATTTTAATGTTGATGCTTGCAATGAACATTTAATTTCCATTTCTAAATTAAATGATGAAGTAGCTAGTCTTAATGCCCAACTTAAGACTAGCAAAAATGATTTTAATAAACTAAAATTTGCAAGGGATGCCTGCACTAGTGGTAGACACCCCTCTATTAAGGATGGGCTTGGCTTTCGAAGGGAAGCTAAGAACTTAATAAGTCATAAGGCTCCCATCTCCGCCAAGGAGAAAGGGAAGGCCCCTATGACTAATAGTGTTCATAAAAATCATGCTTTCTTATATCATGATAGGAAATATTCTAGGAATGCTCATCCTAATAGGTGTTTTAATGCTTATGATTCACATGCCATGTTTGGTTCAAGTTCTTCCTTTGTGCATAGGAGAAATATGCCTAGAAACAATGTTGTTCATCTTGCTCCTAGGAAAGTGAATCATGGATCTACTACTGTTTTTCATGCCTGCAACACTGATTTTGTGCTTTCATGTAAAAATAAGAAGGTGATTGCTAAAAAGGTGGGAGCCAAATGCAAGGGAGACAAGACTTGCATTTGGGTCCCTAAGGCTATTGTAACTAACCTTGTAGGACCCAACAAGAGTTGGGTACCTAAAACCCAAGCCTAATTTGCCTTGCAGGTTTATGCATCCGGGGGCTCAAGCTAGATTATCGACAGCGGATGCAGAAACCACATGACGAGGGAGAAGAAGATGTTCACCTCCTACGTCAAGAACAATGATTCCCAAGACTCAATCATATTCGGTGACGAGAATCAAGGCAAGGTTAAAGGACTAGGAAAAATAGCTATTTCTTCCGAGCATTCCATTTCTAATGTGTTTTTAGTAGAATCGCTCGGATATAACTTGTTGTCTGTTAGTCAATTATGTAATATGGGTTACAACTGCTTATTTACAAACGTAGATGTGTCTGTCTTTAGAAGAAGTGATGGTTCATTAGCTTTTAAGGGTATACTAGACGACAAACTCTATTTAGTTGGTTTTTCGAAGGAGGAGGCCGGTCTAGATGCATGCTTAATTGCTAAGACTAGCATGGGCTGGCTGTGGCATCGCCGTCTAGCACATGTTGGGATGAAGAACCTTCACAAACTTCTGAAGGGAGAACATGTGTTAGGTCTAACAAATGTAACTTTCGAAAAAGATAGACCTTGTGCAGCTTGTCAAGTAGGAAAACAAGTGGGAAGTGCTCATCACATCAAGAATGTGATGACTACATCAAGACCTCTGGAGCTATTGCATATGGACCTCTTCGGACCCGTCGCCTACCTCAGCATCGGGGGAAGTAAGTATGGTCTTGTTATTGTTGATGATTTTTCCCGCTTCACTTGGGTATTCTTTTTGCAGGATAAATCAGAAACCCAAGGGACCCTCAAGCACTTCCTAAGGAGAGCTCAAAATGAATTTGAGCTCAAGGTGAAGAAGATAAGGAGCGACAACGGGTCTGAGTTCAAGAACCTGCAAGTGGAGGAGTTTCTTGAGGAGGAAGGAATCAAGCACGAGTTCTTCGCTCCCTACACACCACAACAAAATGGTGTGGTAGAGAGGAAGAACAGGACGCTTATAGACATGGCAAGGACGATGCTTGGAGAATTCAAGACGCCCGAGCGGTTTTGGTCGGAAGCTGTGAACACGGCTTGCCATGCCATAAACTGGGTCTACCTTCATCGCCTCCTCAAGAAGCCATCATACGAGCTACTAACCGGTAACAAACCCAACGTTTCGTATTTTTGAGTTTTTGGGAGTAAATGCTACATTCTGGTGAAGAAAGGTAGAAATTCAAAATTTGCTCCCAAAGCTGTAGAATGGTTTTTGTTAGGTTATGACTCAAATACAAAGGCGTATAGAGTCTTCAACAAATCATCGGGTTTGGTTGAAGTCTCTAGCGACGTTGTATTTGATGAGACTAATGGCTCTCCAAGAGAGCAAGTTGATCTTGATGATGTAGATGAGGATGATGTTCCAACGGACGCGATTCGTACCATGGCGATTGGAGACGTGCGACCACAGGAACACAAGGAGCAAGATCAACCTTCTTCCTCAACAACGTTGCACCCCCCAACTCAAGATGATGAACAGGTTCCTCAAGAGGAGGCGTGTGACCAAGGGCGAGCACAAGAAGACCAAGTTGAGGAGGAAGAAGTAACACAGGCCCCTCCAACTCAAGTTCGAGCGACGATTCAAAGGAATCATCCCGTCGACCAGATATTGGGTGACATTAGCAAGGGAGTAACCACTTGCTCTAGATTAGCTAATTTTTGTGAGCATTACTCTTTTGTCTCTTCTATTGAGCCTTTCAGGGTAGAAGAGGCCTTGCTAGATCCGGACTGGGTGTTGGCCATGCAGGAAGAGCTCAACAACTTCAAGTGAAATGAAGTTTGGACACTGGTGCCACGTCCCAAGCAAAACGTTGTGGGAACCAAGTGGGTGTTCCGCAACAAACAGGACGAGCACGGGGTGGTGACAAGGAACAAGGCTCGACTTGTGGCAAAAGGTTATGCCCAAGTCACAGGTTTGGACTTTGAGGAGACTTTTGCTCCTGTGGCTAGGCTAGAGTCGATTCAACCATTCTTTCAGGTTGTTCCAAATGGATGTAAAGAGCGCTTTGCTCAACGGGCCAATCAAGGAGGAGGTGTACGTGGAGCAACCCCCTGGCTTTGAGGATGAACGGTACCCCGACCACGTGTGTAAGCTCTCTAAGGCACTCTATGGACTTAAGCAAGCCCCAAGAGCATGGTATGAATGCCTTAGAGACTTTTTAATTGCTAATGCTTTTAAGGTTGGGAAAGCCGATCCAACTCTTTTTACTAAGACTTGTGACGGTGATCTATTTGTGTGCCAAATTTATGTCGATGACATAATATTTGGTTCTACTAACCAAAAGTCTTGTGAAGAGTTTAGCAGGGTGATGACTCAGAAATTCGAGATGTCGATGATGGGCGAGTTGAACTACTTCCTTGGGTTCCAAGTGAAGCAACTCAAGGACGGCACCTTCATCTCTCAAACGAAGTACACACAAGACTTGCTCAAGCGGTTTGGGATGAAGGACGCCAAGCCCGCAAAGACTCCAATGGGAACCGACGGACATGTCGACCTCAACAAAGGAGGTAAGTCCATCAATCAAAAGGCATACCGGTCTATGATAGGGTCTTTACTTTATTTATGTGCTAGTAGACCGGATATTATGCTTAGCGTATGCATGTGTGCTAGATTTCAATCCGACCCAAGGGAGTGTCACCTTGTGGCCGTTAAGCGAATTCTTAGATATTTAGTTGCTACGCCTTGCTTCGGGATCTGGTATCCAAAGGGGTCTACCTTTGACTTAATTGGATATTCAGACTCCGATTATGCTGGATGTAAGGTCGATAGGAAGAGTACATCAGGGACATGCCAATTCCTAGGAAGGTCCCTGGTGTCGTGGAGTTCTTAGAAACAAACTTCCGTTGCCCTATCCACCGCTGAGGCCGAGTACGTTGCCGCAGGACAGTGTTGCGGGCAACTACTTTAGATGAGGCAAACCCTCAGGGACTTTGGCCACAATCTAAGCAAAGTCCCACTCTTATGTGACAATGAGAGTGCTATCCGCATGGCGGACAATCCTGTTGAACATAGCCGCACAAAGCACATAGACATCCGGCATCACTTTTTGAGAGACCACCAGCAAAAGGGAGATATCGAAGTGTTTTATGTTAGCACCGAGAACCAGCTAGCCAATATCTTTACCAAGCCTTTAGATGAGAAGACCTTTTGCAGGTTGCGTAGTGAGCTAAATGTCTTAGATTCGCGTAACTTGGATTGATATAGAGCATACATGTATTTTATGCCTTTGATCATGTTCCGTTATGCATTTTATTGCTTATTTATGGTGCTCAAGTTGTGCAAAGGATCCCCGGACCTCACAAGTCCATGTGTGAATGATGCACATACTTAGGGGGAGAAATGCTACAACTTGACCCTTTAAGACTAATCGTGTGCTTGAGTTTGCTTGATTTAGTCTCAAAGGTAGATTGAAAGGGAAAGATGGACTTGGACCATGAAAGACTTCCACTGCACTCCGATGAGAGGGTAACTCTCTCCAAGTTCATCTCCGTGCTCTTATTGCCTTTTCACTCTTAATTGAAGATTTTGGTGAGGCAATGAGGTTTAAGGGCCACTAATGATCCCGTTTTGGTGCTTAATGCTAAAGGGGGAGAAATTAAGGCCAAAGCAAGAAATGGATCAGCTACCACTTAAGAATTTTGAAAATAGTAGAGTTAGAGTTTTTGTTTTGTCAAAATACTCTTATTGTCTCTAATTGTCAAAAGTTGGTCTCTTGTGGGGAGAATGTTTGATTATGGGAAAAAAGGGGGAGTTTTTGAATCTTTGATCAATTTCTCTTGGAATACCTCTCTCTATGCCTCAACAAGTGTTTTTTACTTAGAGATAGGAAATTGAGTTTGATTTGCAAAAACAAACCAAGTGGTGGCAAAGAATGATCCAAATATGTCAAATTTGAATCAAAAACAAATTTTTGTTTTGATGTTGCACTTCTTTAGTTGCTTTTTGTTGTGTTGGCATAAATCACCAAAAAGGGGGAGATTGAAAGGGAAATGTGCCCTTGGGCCATTTCTATAAGATTTTGGTGATTTAGTGCTTCACACAAAATGCTTTGAGTTATATTTGTGCCAAAGACTCAAGAAGTACAAATCAAGATTAAAGGTATGTTTCTAGACTTAGTACATTGTTTTGAAGACTAATGTATTGTGTCTAAGTGCTAGAAACAGGAGAAATCACTTTGGAGATAAGTTGGCTGTGTTCAGCCAAAAGGCTGCTCGGTCTGGGTGCACCGGACTGTCCGGTGGTGCACCGGATAGTGTCCGGTGTGCCAGGACCAGTCCTGGTGAACCGCCTGCTCTCGGGTCTCGACGGCGGCGTACGGCTATAAATCACTGGACTGTCCGGTGGTGCACCGGACTGTCCGGTGAGTCGTCTGCGGCGAAGTCGCCGCTCTCGGGAACCAAGTCAACAGCGTACGGCTAAAATTCACCGGACTGTCCGGTGGGACACCGGACTGTCCGGTTAGCCAACGGTCGGGCGCGTCAACGGTCGGCCGCGCAATCCGCGCGTGACGCGTGGCCGAGCCAACGGTCGGATGGGGGCACCGGACTGTCCGGTGTGCACCGGACAGTGTCCGGTGCGCCAACGGCTCCAAATCTTCAACGGTCGGCTGCGCCAGATTAGGAAAGCAATTTGCACCGGACTATGTACAGTGCCTGTCCGGTGGTGCACCAGACTTTCCGGTGCGCCACCCGACAGAAGGCAAGATTTGCCTTTCTGGATTGCTTCCAACGGCTCCTAGCTGCCTTGGGGCTATAAAAGGGACCCCTAGGCTCATGGAGGAGAACACCAAGCATTCTTTGATCAACTCTAAGCACCAAGACTCCATTTCCGCGCATTTGATTCTTTGCGATAGCAACTAGAGCTCCATTTGAGTAGAGAACTCTTCGAGTTGTGTTGCGAGCTCAAGTTGTGACTAGTGTGCGTGTTTGTGCTCTGATTTTGTGTCTTGTGTGCGTTGCTTTTCCCACCCTTACTTTCGTGCTTCTTTGTGACAATCAAATTGTAAGGGCGAGAGGCTCCAAGTTGTGGAGATTCCTCGCAAGCGGGATATAGTGAAACAAAGATAAACACCGTGGTATTCAAGTGGGTCTTTGGACCGCTTGAAAGGGGTTGAGTGCAACCCTCATCCGTTGGGACGCCACAACATGGAGTAGGCAAGTGTTGGACTTGGCCGAACCACGGGATAAACCATTGTGCCTCTCTGTGTTGATTTCTTTGTGGTTATCGTGTTTAGCAAGAACTCCTCTCTAGCCACTTGGCTTTATTGCTCTAACACTTAATCAAGTTTGTGGCTTTAAGTTTCAAGTTTTACAGGATCACCTATTCACCCCCCTCTAGGTGCTCTCAAAAACCTTACCGGCTGAAGAACAGTTCCTGTTTGAGGAGCGTTAGGAGCAGCTGATCCGAGAAGCAAAGGCAAAATTCCTGACCGACTTCAAGGTGGACAGGAACAACAATGTCGTTCGGCCACGGACGACAGATCTAGCTTCGCTCTGACCTACTATGATTACCCCCAATGTAAGTAGCACCAATGAACTCCAATCTCTTAAAGCTTACATAGACGAACAACGAGAGCAGATGCAACGTATCGTAGGGGATATACAAAAAAATCATAAAAGGCTAGTGCGTGCGTTTGATAAGTCTACTATTACAAATCTTCCTTCGCATGAGGTTGAACTGAGGGAATACGCACGTAATTCATCGGCTACAGGTTGTCACGACCAGTCACAACCCCTTTATGGGATGCCGATAGACATGTACCTTGGGCAACAACAGCCTACCACGCACATCGACGATAAATTTGCCGATCTGCGCATGTCCGAACCGTCCGCACGTGAGCGCGGACCGTCCGGGCCAGCGACGGCCGATCCCATTTTTAGAAGCGAATTACCGAGGCCTGCACCCAAGCCGCCACATACCGTGCAAACCCTAGATAACCTATTCGGACCGTCCGCGTATGACGCAAGACAGTCCGAATATGATGTCAGACGGTCCGGCCACATAGCCGGACAGTCCGCGCACGGAGCCGGACGGTCCGCGTATTTAACTGGACGGTCCGTCACAAAGTTTTTTGAGGAGGATGGATATCCAACTCCGTATCCATTCCAGCTAGACTCCCCATCTCACCATACGATACACCAACACCATAATATAATCTACCAAAACCGTGAGAGTGAGTACTTTCCGGCCTCCCACTACAGTAAACGCATAAATTTTCGTGGGCCGGGATATTTTCGTCGGCCGGCCCACGAAAATAATGCAGTTATTTTCGTCGGCTTTGGGACCGATGAATATCTGGAGTATTTTCGTGGGCCAGGGAGTATTTTCGTCGGCCGGCCCACGACAATAAAAAAGTTATTTTCGTCGGTCAAGAGACCGACGAAAATGTGGCCTATTTTCGTGGGCCGAGGCTGAGGCCGACGAAAATAACCTCGACCGACCAGTATTTCGTCGGTCTCATCCCGGCCGACGAAAATAAAGGACCTAAAACTACAGTCGCGCGCCCGCACCTTCTCTGTCATTTGAATCAACGCCGTCGCCCACCCTTCCCTCGCCGTCGCCGTGCTGCGCCGCGCCGCTCGCCCCACACCGCGCCCTCGCTGCCCGCCGAGCCGCGACGCCCGCACGCCTCGCCGCGCCGCCCGCTGCACGCCACGCCGCCCGCCGAGCCGCGCCCCTCGACGCCCGCCGAGCCCCGCAGCGCCCCTCGCCGCCACGCCGAGCCCCACAGCGCCCCTCGCCACCACGCCGCGCCCCTCGTCGCCCGCCGAGCCCCGCAGCGCCGCTCGTCCCACGCCCCACCCTCGCTGTACCCCACGCCGCGCCCCTCGCACCCTACGCCGCGCCACCGCCCGGCCCGAGGCGCCGTACGCCGCGTCGCGATAGCCTCCCTACGCCGTGCCGCCGCCCACACGCCCGCCCGCATCGCGAAGGCCTCCCTGCGCCTCGCCCGCATCGCCATCAGGCAAGTATAATCACCGAGGCCCCGAGGTCATTAATTTATATTAGTCATCTTGTCGTGTTGTGATTAGTTTAACTGTTGATTGCTTTAATTCAAATTCATATTTTTCTCCGAGTTATTTTTTAATGTTTAGAGTTTAGTTTTAATCGTTAACCGTAGCGAACCGTATGCGTCACCCGTTCGGGAACGGCGAACATCACATTGGCTTGTGAGGTTTGCCGTTCCAGAATTGTCCACGTATTTTGGACAGCCTGAAAGTGTAGACCGATGCTTGTGATTTGTGACATGTGCCTTACAATTGACGCGGAATTTCGGTTGTGTAACCCAGTTGTTCTCCAACACACCATGTTTAGGCATGTGCTTGGAGAGCAGCGGGGTTATGCTGCCGAAATTTCAATTGTAGGCTACACGTCACAAATCACAAGCATCGGCCTACACTCTTGGGTGGGTTTAGGGCCTTTACCTAATAGGGAGTTCACCTAAGCCACGAACGATCGTTGATGTTCTTTGACTTTTGTTTAGCCTTTGAAATGGACGGTGATCGGAGGGTGATGTATGATGGGTGGAGAAAGGATGGGGCACATTCGAATGAATGGATGGTTGTAACAAAGGCTTTTCTTGAGCACTCTTTCAAAGATGCAACTGGTCGTCTAATGAAGTGTCCTTGCAATCGCTACGAGAACAAGTGGCCTCAGAAGAAGGAAGAAATTGAGAAACACCTTTGCAAAAGTGGGTTTATGCCGAACTACCTTGTATGGTACCGACATGGAGAGTCTATTGGACACGTTGACGCGGAGGTGGAACTTGATGACGATCATGATAGCATGGACGACATGTTGCATGATCTTGGTAGGGAGGTTGAAATGAATGCTGAGGAGCCAGGGCAGCTTCCACGTGATGCTCAGGAATCCTTCCAGCTACTCGCCGCGGGAGAAGAGAGACTGCACGAGCACACTCAGATGTCAGTTCTTGGGACTCTCACAAGACTAATGGCGATAAAGTCAAAGCACAACATTTCAAACAGTGCTTACAACGACATCGTCCAACTGATGGGCGAGGTTCTCTCGGAGAATCATAAGTTGCCAAAGAATATGTACTTCGCAAAGAAGATGTTGGCTGGTCTTAGGATGACATATGAGAAGATCGACGTGTGTCCCAACAGTTGCATGCTATTCTTTGAGAAGGATGACAAGTTGGACCGTTGTAAGCATTGCGAAGCTTCTAGATATGTCGAGGTGACAAATGATGAGGGTGAATTGGTAGTTACGAAGGTCGCAGCTAAGCAACTTCATCGGTTGCCCATCATTCCTCGGCTTTCAAGGTTGTTCCTCAACAAGGAAATAGCTCTGCATATGACGTGGCCAAAGAATGGTGTACGTCTCGTCACTGATCCAGACATAATGGTCCATCCGTCGGACGGTGATGCGTGGAAGGCATTTGACGAGTTTGATCCCAAATTTGCAAACGACCCTAGGAGTGTACGGCTTGGTCTATCGACGGACGGATTCACACCTTTCAATAGCAGTGTAAGCCCTTACTCGTGTTGGCCTGTCTTCATTATGCCATATAATCTTCCTCCTGAGTTGGTCAATAAAGAAGAGTTCATGTTCCTTGCACTAGTCATCCCAGGCCCCGAGCATCCAGGGCCAAAGCTGAATATGTTTGTTCGCCCTTTAATTGAAGAGCTGAAACAATTGTGGAGAGGTGTGAAGGCTTATGACAGCCATACTGAAAAGGAGTTTACCATGTGCGCTGCTTATTTGTGGTCAGTGCATGATCTGCTGGCGTATGGAGATTGGTCTGGATGGTGTGTTCATGGTCGGTTGTGCTGTCCCATATGTATGAATGATACGGATGCATTCAGATTGAAGCATGGTGGGAAAGTGTCATTCTTTGATGCTCATCGACGTTGGACTCCATTCAAGCATGATTTCAGGAGTTCGCTTACTGCATTTAGAAGTGGAGCCAAAATCAGAAATGGGCCACCAAAGAGGCAAACTACACCGCAGATAATGGCATGGCATGCTTGTCTGAAGCAAGGAGAAAATGATAGGTTCCAAGGCTATGGGGAGGACCACAACTGGACTCATATTTCATTAATATGGGAGCTTCCGTATGCAAAAGCCTTGATCATGCCGCACAACATAGACTTGATGCACCAAGAGCGTAACATTGCTGAAAGCATCATAAGCACATGTTTCGATGTGACTAATAAACGAAAGATAATATGAAGGCAAGAAAAGACATGGCTGAAATTTGTAAGAGGCTGATGCTCGAGTTGAAAGTAAGCGATAAAGGGCATGAGAGTAGGCCGCGAGCTGATTACTGCCTTAAGCCGGATGAAAGGAAAGAAATATTTAAGTGGTTGAAGAATCTGAAATTTCCCGATCGATATGCGGCAAATCTGAAACGGGCAGTCAATCTGAAGAACGGTAAATTGATCGGTTTGAAAAGCCATGACTACCATATTATTATGGAGAGGCTGATGCCCGTGATGTTTCGAGGCTATTTTAAGGATGAGCTTTGGAGCATATTTGCAGAGCTGAGTTACTTCTATAGGGAAGTATGCGCAAAGACGATATCGAAGAGGTTGATGCAGAAATTTGAGAAAGAAATTCCAATTCTGATCTATAAATTTGAAAGGTTTTCCCGCCAGGATTCTTCAATGTGATGCAACATCTAATTGTGCATTTGGCTTGGGAAGCTTTGGTAGGCGGACCAGTGCAATTCAGGTGGATGTATCCTATAGAAAGGGCGTTGAAAAAGCTCAGGGCGTCTGTCCGCAACAAGGCTAGAGTCGAAGGGTGTATTGCGGAGGCTTTTGCCCTTAAGGAGATATCTCAATTCTCAACCAGGTATTTCGCTCGAGCCAACAATGTGTTTGCGCCTTCAGTGCGACTTCATGTCGAAAATGAATCACCCCAAAGCACCCTTCAAATTTTTGTGAATCCGGGTAAAGCAGTTGGAAAAGGGAGTGTACGTCACACTGAAGCATCATATTTGAACATGCTAATGCTATATATGTATAGCAATATTGACAGCACACAGGAGGCGTTCGAGTAAGTTTTCCTCATAGTTACGTCCATTTTCTCATCTCATAATTTCTATAGTGTGTAATCTCCATGTTTCTAATATGTCTAGCATGTTTGATGAGGAATGTTGGAAATCTACTAGTGAACCTACGACCATCCAATTAGAAAATCTTCGACGTGATGGGTTGAAAGGTGGCCCAAACTTCGTGCAGTGGTTTCATAATTATGTAAGTAATTGTCGTTCTCTCATTGTCCATACTTAATCTTTGAATTTTGGACTTGGAAGATATAATGCATATATATACTAATTCCTTGTATAGGTTTCCAAAAACTCTGTGCACCCGGACTTGCAGCAAATGGCACATACCTCTGTGTTCGTCAGGAACTATACTCGCTATGATGTAAATGGATATCGCTTCTGAACCGCGAAATTGGAGAAGAGTCGACCATTGACAGCCACCACCAATAGTGGTGTGTTGTCAAGTTCATATGTTGACGATGACAAAGTAGTGGACTATTACGGTGTACTTCAAAACATTGTAGAGTTGATTTTCGATGGCCCCAAGGAACTTAAAGTCGTGTTTTTCGAGTGCGACTGGTTTGATGCTCATAGTGGGACTCGTGTCGACAAGTATGGTAATGTCGAGGTGAAGCATAGCTCTAGGATTCCGAGCAGTATGAGCGATGTTGTCCTTGCAAATCAGGCAAAACAGGTGTACTACCTGCCATATCCTCACCCAAGCCTTAGGGTGAGAGCACCTAGAGGGGGGGTGAATAGGTGATCCTGTAAAACTTGAAACTTAAGCCACAAAAACTTGGTTAAGCGTTAGCACAATAATCGCCAAGTCGCTTGAGAGGAGTCTCAACAAAACACAATAACCAACAAGAGATCAATCACAGAGATGGCATAGTGGTTATCCCGTGGTTCGGCCAAGACCAACGCTTGCCTACTCCACGTTGTGGCGTCCCAACGGACGAGGGTTGCAATCGACCCCTCTCAAGCGGTCCAAAGACCCACTTGAATACCACGGTGTTTTGCTTTGCTTTTCTTAATCCCGTTCGTGAGGAATCTCCACAACTTGGAGCCTCTCGCCCTTACACTTGAAGTTCACAAAGAAGCACGGAGTAAGGGAGGGATTAGCAACTCACACAAGACACTAAGATCACAGCAAATACACACACAAGACCCAGACTTAAGCTCAAAAGACTAGCACACTAGAACGGAGCTCAAATCACTAGAATGTCGAACAAGTGCGCAAGAATGGAGTGTGAGTGATCAAGAGTGCTCAAGGAATGCTTGGTGTACTCCTCCATGCGCCTAGGGGTCCCTTTTATAGCCCCAAGGCAGCTAGGAGCCGTTGAGAGCATTCTAGGAAGGGTGATCTTGCCTTCTGTCGCCTGGCGCACCGGACAGTCCGGTGCACCACCGGACACTGTCCGGTGCGGATATCCTTCCTTATTTGGCGAAGCCGACCGTTGGGATTTGAGAGCCGTTCGCGCACCGGACACTGCCCGGTGCCTCCTTCTAGCCGTTGGCTCGGCCACGTGTCCCGCGCAGATCACGCGGCCGACCGTTGGCCCGGTCGACCGTTGGCTTACCGGACAGTCCGGTGCACCACCGGACAGTCCGGTGAATTATAGCCGTACGCCGTTAATCATCTCCCGAGAGCGACGAGTTCGCCTGTGAACGGCTCATCGGACAATCCGGTGCACCACCGGACAGTCCAGTGAATTATAGTCGTACACCACCGTCGAAGTCCCGAGAGCAGCCTGGTCGCCAGAGCCAGCCTGGCGCACCGGACACTGTCCGGTGCACCACCGGACAGTCCGGTGCAATCAGACTGAGCATACTTTGGCTGAAAAGAAGCTATCTCTTTTCCAATTTGATTTCTCCTGTTTCCAGCACTTAGACACAATACATTAGTCCATAAAATAATGTACTAAGTCTAGAAACATACCTTTTGACATGATTTGTACTTTGTCCACCATTTTGCATAGATTAGCACAAAAGCACTTGTGTTGGCACTCAATCACCAAAATACTTAGAAATGGCCCAAGGGCACATTTCCCTTTCAATCTCCCCCTTTTTGGTGATTTATGCCAACACAACATAAAGCAACTAGAACAAGTGCAATATCAATGCAAATGAACACTCAAAATTGTTTTGATTCAATTTTGACATATATGGATCATACTTTGCCACCACTTGGTTTGTTTTTGCAAATCAAACTCAAATTACTATCTCTAAGTCAAATCCACATGTAGAGACATAAAGAGAGGTATTCCAACAGAAATTGATCAAGGATTTCAAAAACTCTCCCTTTTTCCCATAATCAACACTTCTCCCCACAAGAGGCCAACTTTTGACAAAAGAGACAATAAAAGAGTTTTGACAAACCAAAAGCTCTATTCTACTATTTTCAAAAACTCTCAAGTGGTAGCTGATCCATTTATTGCTTTGGCCTTTATTTTCTCCCCCTTTGGCATCAAGCACCAAAACGGGATCAATCTTGGCCCTTTAACCCCATTGCCTCACCAAAATCTTCAAATAAGAGTACAAAGGCAATAAGAGTACATGAGATGAACTTGGAATAAGTTACCCTCTCATCGGAGTTCAGTGGAAGTCTTTCATGGTCCAAGTCCACCTTTTCCCTTTCAAACCTCCTTTGAGACTAAATCAAGCAAACTCAAGCAAACGGTTAGTCTCAAAGGGTCAAGTTGTAGCACAACTCCCCCTAAATATGTGCATCACTTGCACAAGGACTTGTGAGGTCCGGGGAGTGATTGTACAACTTGAGCACCACAGTAAGCAACACAATGCATAAGGAACATGATCAAAGGCATAAACACATGTATGCTATAAATCAATCCAAGTTCCGCGAATCTAGGACATTTAGCTCACTACGCAGCCTACAAAAGGTCTTCTCATCTAAAGGCTTGGTAAAGATATCGGCTAGCTGGTTCTCGGTGCTAACATGAAACACTTTGATATCTCCCTTTTGCTGGTGGTCTCTCAACAAGTGATGCCGGATGTCAATGTGCTTTGTGCGGCTGTGCTCAACAGGATTTTCCGCTATTTGGATAGCACTCTCATTATCACATAGGAGTGAGACTTTGCTCAGATTGTAGCCAAAGTCCCGGAGGGTTTGCCTCATCCAAAGTAGCTGCGCGCAACACTGTCCTGCGGCAACATACTCGGCCTCAGCGGTGGATAGGGCAACGGAAGTTTGTTTCTTAGAGTTCCACGACACCAGGGACCTTCCTAAGAATTGGCACGTCCCTGATGTACTCTTCCTATCGACCTTACATCCAGCATAGTCGGAGTCTGAATATCCAATTAAGTCAAAGGTAGACCCCTTTGGATACCAGATCCCGAAACAAGGCGTAGCGACAAAATATCTAAGAATTCGCTTCATAGCCACTAAGTGACACTCCTTAGGATCGGATTGAAATCTAGCACACATGCATACACTAAGCATAATATCCGGTCTACTGGCACATAAATAAAGCAAAGAACCTATCATGGACCGGTATGCTTTTTGATCAACGGACTTACCTCCTTTGTTGAGGTCGATGTGTCCGTCAGTTCCCATCGACGTCTTTGCGGGCTTGGCGTCCTTCATCCCAAACCGCTTTAGCAAGTCTTGCGTGTACTTCGTTTGGGAGATGAAGGTGCCATCCTTGAGTTGCTTCACTTGGAACCCAAGGAAGTAGTTCAACTCGCCCATCATCGACATCTCGAATTTCTGCGTCATCACCCTGCTAAACTCTTCACAAGACTTTTGGTTAGTAGAACCAAATATTATGTCATCGACATAAATTTGGCACACAAAAATATCACCATCGCAAGTCTTAGTGAAAAGAGTTGGATCGGCTTTCCCAACCTTGAAAGCATTAGCAATTAAAAAGTCTCTAAGGCATTCATACCATGCTCTTGGGGCTTGCTTAAGTCCATAGAGCGCCTTAGAGAGCTTACACACGTGGTCGGGGTACCGTTCATCCTCGAAGCCAGGGGTTGCTCCACGTACACTTCCTCCTTGATTGGCCCGTTGAGGAAAGCGCTCTTCACATCCATTTGGTACAACCTGAAAGAATGGTGAGCGGCATATGCTAACAAAATACGAATTGATTCTAGCCTAGCCATAGGAGCGAAAGTCTCCTCAAAGTCCAAACCTGCGACTTGGGCATATCCTTTTGCCACAAGTCGAGCCTTGTTCCTTGTCACCACCCCGTGCTCGTCATGTTTGTTGCGGAACACCCACTTGGTTCCCACAACATTTTGCTTGGGACGAGGCACTAGTGTCCAAACTTCATTACGCTTGAAGTTGTTGAGTTCCTCCTACATGGCCAACACCCAGTCCGGATCTAGCAAGGCCTCTTCTACCCTGAAAGGCTCAATAGAAGAGACAAAGGAGTAATGCTCACAAAAATTAACTAATCTTGAATGAGTAGTTACTCCCTTGCTAATATCACCCAAAATTTGGTCGATGGGATGATTCCTTTGAATCATTGCTCGAACTTGGGTTGGAGGTGCCTGAGGTGCTTCTTCCTCTTCACTTTGAACATCCTGTGCTCCCCCTTGATCATGCGCCTCCACTTGAGGTACCTGTTCGTCATCTTGGATTGGGGGATGCACCATTGTTGAGGAAGATGGTTGATCTTGCTCCAATTGTTCCTATGGTCGCACATCGCCAATTGCCATGGTGCGCATTGCGGCCGTTGGAACGTCTTCTTTATCTACATCATCAAGATCAACAACTTGCTCTCTTGGAGAGCCATTAGTCTCATCAAATACAACGTCGCTAGAGACTTCAACCAAACCCGATGATTTGTTGAAGACCCTATATGCCTTTGTATTTGAGTCATAACCTAATAAAAACCCTTCTACAGCTTTGGGAGCAAATTTAGAAGTTCTTCCTTTCTTCACAAGAATATAACACTTGCTCCCAAATACACGAAAATAAGACACATTGGGTTTGTTACCGGTTAGTAGCTCATACGAAGTCTTCTTGAGGAGGCGGTGAAGGTAGACCCGGTTGATGGCGTGGCAAGCCGTGTTCACGGCTTCCGACCAAAATCGCTCGGGGGTCTTGAACTCTCCAAGCATCGTCCTCGCCATATCGATGAGCGTCCTGTTCTTCCTCTCTACCACACCATTTTGTTGTGGTGTGTAGGGAGCGGAGAACTCGTGCTTGATCCCATCCTCCTCAAGGAACTCTTCCACTTGAAGGTTCTTGAACTCGGACCCGTTGTCGCTCCTTATCTTCTTCACCTTGAGCTCAAACTCATTTTGAGCTCTCCTGAGGAAGCGCTTGAGGGTCCCTTGGGTTTCAGATTTATCCTGCAAAAAGAATACCCAAGTGAAGCGGGAAAAATCATCAACTATAACAAGACCATACTTACTTCCTCCTATGCTTAGATAGGCGACGGGTCCGAAGAGGTCCATATGAAGCATCTCCAAGGGTCTTGATGTGGTCATCACATTTTTGTTGTGATGAGAGCTTCCTACCTGTTTCCCTGCTTGACAAGCTGCACAAGGTCTATCTTTTTTCGAAATGTACGTTAGTTAGACCTATCACGTGTTCTCCCTTTAGAAGCTTGTGGAGGTTCTTCATTCCCACATGTGCTAAGCGGCGATGCCACAGCCAGCCCATGCAAGTCTTAGCAATTAAGCATGCATCTAGACCGACCTCTTCTTTTGCAAAATCAACCAAATAAAGTTTGCCGTCTAGTACACCCTTAAAAGCTAGTGAACCATCACATCTTCTAAAGACAGACACATCTACATTTGTGAATAGACAATTATATCCCATTTTGCATAATTGACTAACAGACAACAAATTATATCCAAGAGACTCAACTAAAAACACATTAGATATAGAGTGCTCGGATGAAATAGCAATTTTACCTAACCCTTTTACCTTGCCTTGGTTCCCATCATCGAATATTATTGAATCTTGGGAATCCTTATTTTTGACGTAGGAGGTGAACATCTTCTTCTCCCCCGTCATATGGTTTGTGCATCCGCTGTCGATAATCTAGCTTGAACCCCCGGATGCATAAACCTGCAAGGCAAATTTAGGCTTGGGTCTTAGGTACCCAACTCTTGTTGGGTCCTACAAGGTTAGTCACAATTGTCTTAGGGACCCAAATGCAAGTTTTATCTCCCTTGCATCTTGCCCCTAACTTCCTAGCAATTACCTTCTTATCCTTTCTACAAATGGCAAAGGAAGCATTGCAAGCATAATAAATTGTAGAAGGTTCATTCATTAATTTCCTAGGAGCATGAACAATATTCTTTCTAGGCACATGATGAATAACATTTCTCCTAGACATATTTCTATCATGCATATTGGAAGAACTAGAAGCAAACATGGCATGAGAATCAAAAGCATCATAAGCATTACAACTCCTATAAGCATTTCTAGATTGTCTCCTATCATGGTACATAAAAGCATGATTCTTTTGCACACTACTAGCCATAGGGGCCTTCCCTTTCTCCTTGGCGGGGATGGGAGCCTTATGGCTTGTTAAGTTCTTGGCTTCCCTCTTGAAGCCAAGACCATCCTTAATTGAGGGGTGTCTACCAATCGTGTAGGCATCCCTTGCAAATTTTAGTTTGTCAAATTCACTTTTGCTAGTCTTAAGTTGGGCATTAAGACTAGCCAATTCATCATTTAATTTGGAAATTGAAACTAGGTGTTCACTACAAGCATCAATATCAAAATCTTTACACCTAGTGCAAATCATGACATGTTCTACACAAGAGTTAGATTTATTTGCTACTTCTAATTTAGCATTTAAATCATTGTTAATTCTCTTTAAGCTTGAGATAGAGTCATGACATGTAGACAATTCACTAGAAAGCATTTCATTTCGTTTAACTTCTAAAGCAAGTGAATTTTGTGCACTAACAAATTTATCATGCTCTTCATATAAAAGGTCCTCTTGTTTCTCTAAGAGTCTATCCTTCTCATTCAAGGCATCAATCAATTCATTAATCTTATCTATTTTAGTTCTATCCAATCCCTTGAATAAACTAGAGTAATCTATTTCTTCATCACTAGACTCATCATCACTAGAAGAATCATAAGTAGTACTGTCTCGAGTACATACCTTCTTCTCCTTCGCCATAAGGCATGTGTGACGCTCGTTGGGGAAGAGGGATGACTTGTTGAAGGCAGTGGCGGCGAGTCCTTCATTGTCGGAGTCGGAGGAGGAGCAATCCGAATCCCACTCCTTTCCGAGGTGTGCCTCACCCTTGGCCTTCTTGTAATTCTTCTTCTTCTCCCTTTTGTTCCCTTTTTCCTGGTCACTTTCATTATCGGGACAGTTAGCAATAAAATGACCAATCTTACCACATTTGAAGCATGAGCGTTTCCCCTTTGTCTTGGTCTTGCTTGGCTGTCCCTTGCGACCTTTTAGCGCTGTCTTGAAGCGCTTGATGATGAGGGCCATCTCTTCATCATTGAGCCCGGCCGCCTCAACTTGCGCCACCTTGCTAGGTAGCGCCTCCTTGCTCCTTGTTGCCTTGAGAGCAACGGGTTGAGGCTCATTGATTGGACCATTCAGTGCATCGTCGACGTATCTCGCCTCCTTGATCATCATTCGCCCGCTTACGAACTTCCCAAGGACTTCTTCGGGCAACATCTTGGTGTACCTAGGATTTTCATGAATATTTTTCACCAGATGTGGATCAAGTATAGTAAAGGACCTTAGCATTAGGCGGACGACGTCGTGGTCCGTCCATCGCGTGCTTCCGTAGCTCCTTATTTTGTTGATAAGGGTCTTGAGCCGGTTGTATGTTTGGGTTGGCTCCTCGCCCCTTATCATCGCGAATCTTCCAAGCTCTCCCTCTACCAACTCCATCTTGGTGAGCAAGGTGACATCGTTCCCCTCATGAGAGATCTTGAGGGTGTCCCAGATTTGCTTGGCATTGTCCAAGCCGCTCACCTTATGGTACTCGTCCCTGTACAAGGAGGCTAACAACACAGTAGTAGCTTGTGCATTTCTATGAATCTGTTCATTAATAAAAATAGGACTATCCGAGCTATCAAATTTCATTCCATTCTCAACAATCTCCCATATGCTTGGATGGAGAGAGAACAGGTGACTACGCATTTTGTGGCTCCAAAATCCGTAGTCCTCCCCATCAAAGTGTGGAGGCTTGCCGAGAGGAATGGAGAGCAAATGTGAATTTGAACTCTGAGGAATACGAGAGTAATCGAAAGAAAAATTCGAATTAACCGTCTTTTGTTTCTCGTAGTCGTAGTCATCCTTTTGGGAAGAAGTGGACTCATCGCTGTCGTCGTAGTAGACGATCTCCTTGATGCGTCTCGTTGTCTTCTTCTTCCCATCTTTGCGTTTGTGGCCCGAGCCCGAGTCGGTAGGCTTGTCATTCTTCGGCTCATTGACGAAGGACTCCTTCTCCTTATCGTTGATCACGATTCCCTTTCCCTTAGGATCCATCTCTTCGGGTGATTAGTCCCTTTGTGAAGAGAACGACTTTGATACCAATTGAGAGCACCTAGAGGGGGGGTGAATAGGTGATCCTGTAAAACTTGAAACTTAAGCCACAAAAACTTGGTTAAGCGTTAGCACAATAATCGCCAAGTGGCTTGAGAGGAGTCTCAACAAAACACAATAACCAACAAGAGATCAATCACAGAGATGGCACAGTGGTTATCCTGTGGTTCGGCCAAGACCAACGCTTGCCTACTCCATGTTGTGGCGTCCCAACGGACGAGGGTTGCAATCAACCCCTCTCAAGCGGTCCAAAGACCCACTTGAATACCATGGTGTTTTGCTTTGCTTTTCTTAATCCCATTCGCGAGGAATCTCCACAACTTGGAGCCTCTCGCCCTTACACTTGAAGTTCACAAAGAAGCACGGAGTAAGGGAGGGATTAGCAACTCACACAAGACACTAAGATCACAGCAAATACACACACAAGACCCAGACTTAAGCTCAAAAGACTAGCACACTAGAACGGAGCTCAAATCACTAGAATGTCGAACAAGTGCGCAAGAATGGAGTGTGAGTGATCAAGAGTGCTCAAGGAATGCTTGGTGTACTCCTCCATGCGCCTAGGGGTCCCTTTTATAGCCCCAAGGCAGCTAGGAGCCGTTGAGAGCATTCTAGGAAGGCTGATCTTACCTTCTGTCGCCTGGCGCACCGGACAGTCCGGTGCACCACCGGACACTATCCGGTGCGGATATCCTTCCTTATTTGGCGAAGCCGACCGTTGGGATTTGAGAGCCGTTGGCGCACCGGACACTGTCCGGTGCCTCCTTCTAGTCGTTGGCTCGGCCACGTGTCCCGCGCAGATCACGCGGCCGACCGTTGGCCCGGTCGACCGTTGGCTCACCGGACAGTCCGATGCACCACCAGACAGTCCGGTGAATTATAGCCGTACGCCGTTAATCATCTCCCGAGAGCGACGAGTTCGCCTGTGAACGGCTCACCGGACAGTCCGGTGCACCACCGGACAGTCCGGTGAATTATAGCCGTACACCACCGTCGAAGTCCCGAGAGCAGCCTGGTCGCCAGAGCCAACCTGCACCACCGGACACTGTCTGGTGCACCACCGGACAGTCCGGTGCAATCAGACTGAGTAGACTTTGGCTGAAAAGAAGATATCTCTTTTCCAATTTGATTTCTCCTGTTTCCAGCACTTAGACACAATACATTAGTCCATAAAACAATGTACTAAGTCTAGAAACATACCTTTTGACATGATTTGTACTTTGTCCACCATTTTGCATAGATTAGCACAAAAGCACTTGTGTTGGCACTCAATCACCAAAATACTTAGAAATGGCCCAAGGGCACATTTCCCTTTCATAGGGCTTGGTGGGTTGCAATCAAAGTCAACTCACAAGTCATCGCTCCAGAGAGTGCTGACTACGTGAGTACGAGCAGGGACAACGATGATGCTGTTTTTCAACCAGAAGCGGCGTCGAATCAAGACATTGCTCACCGATTCCATGTGACCAATGGAGAAGGCCTTGAAAATCTCTGTAGCAATTCAAGCGACTTAATTGAAGAACCTAGCTCAAAGCGCAAACGACCTATCGTCGTTAGAAGATCAGTAAGGATCCAACAAAATCAAGAGCGTATGAATAAACAACGAGCCGAAGAAGCATCATCGGATGCGGATGACTTTTGATTAGTATGTTTCTTTTAGTTAATCAATTAAGCTATATAGTGCAATTTTCACATTATTAATTTTCATATTATTTGTTTCATATACTGTGGTTTGACATTAATTTTCATATTTATCTACAGTTGAACATGTTCAAGCATAGGAGATCGAGGAGGAGTGGGGGCAGCGCGGCCAGTGAGGATAGCTCGGGCAGTGGGCTTTTTCAGGGCACCTCACAGAGCCGACAGAGGCAGCAGCAGCTTCTCGACTGTCTAGACGAAGTGTAGGGGGAGGAGGGTGAGCAGGAGGCTCCTGCGGAGGTTGCTCATGTGCAGGGTGAGGAGGGTGAGCAGGAGGCTCATGTACAGGATGAGGACGAGGTTGACCCTATGGGGGCAGGCGGCGCGGGCGACGAGTCGGATGGTTCTACGTCCTTCAGGTATTATTAATTAATGTTGATTCAACTTACTTATGCATATTAGTTTTTAATCATTTCATCATATTGAATTTACTTGTATATACTTAGGTATAAGAAGAGCAATGCGCTTGGTCCGAGACCTGTCGAGAGGAGGCTCATCCGGCCGCATGGAGAATGGTGGGGCTTATTTCTGTTGTGTTAATTTTTTAATGTGAACGTGATTGCACTGGTTAATTTACTTGTGTTATTAATGTTTGTAGGTGATGGGAAGACTTGACTTGGGACGGTACAGGCAGACGTCCCAAGGTGAAAGCGGTGTTGGGTAGCCTCTGTCGCTTCTACTACTCTAGCATGGTGGAGCTCAATGGCGAGAGGTTCGTGGCTATGCAGTGGGCCGACTGGGGTCTGAAGGACTATGTCTAGCCAGGGGAGCCAGGGGAAAGCAGTAGCGGAGGGGGAAGTTCAGAACAAAGACGAAGGACTTGTCAGGTGGCTATGTGGGACGAGTTCTGGGTGAGTTTACTTTCGTATATAAGCAATTCACTGAATTATTGCTTCTCCTAATCTTACTTTAACTCAACATCTTCGTTGATATGTAGGAGCGGTTCCAATTGCCGAATGAGATCGAGGAGGATCAGGCTCAGTGGGCACGTGTGAAGAGGCACTTTCGGAAGTGCGCTGATAAGGTCATCAAGGATGCCATGTACAATGCTCGCATCGCGGCCGTCAACTACTACTACAAGAAGATAAAGGGGCAGAACATGAGCAAATCATTAGGGGCCAATGAGATCTACCTCACAGAGGAGCAGTACCTGGAGAGCGTTGTGGATTGGCTTGCGAAGGACATGGAAGCCTGGAGGTGGTTGGCTAAGAGATGGGCGTCGCCTGAGTGGATTGCAGAGTCCCAGAAGCACCGTGCCAACTGTGGCACTGAAGGACCGGGGCACAGGTACGGCACCGATGGACACCTTGGTACCGCACGCCGCATGGTAAGTATATAAATCAAACTTGTATGTTACATATATGAAAATTCTATGGTTTAACTCTTCTTTTTCATGCAGGAACCTAAAAGTGGAGTTGCTCCAAGTTTTATGGAGGTTTACTTCCGTGATCACCATGGCCCTGATCCGGCGAACCCTGATGTGCTATACAGTGAGGCGGCAAGGGATAAAATGGTAAACAAGTTTGTATTTACGAATTAAATTGCATGTTTTGTGTCTAACTCCAACTCTAACTTTCTTTGCAGAATGCATATGGGGAGGAAATGACTCAACGCCATGGGCCTGACTTCGACTGGACGCATTCAGACTTAGATGCCTCGGTGTTGTACCACAGTGGTGGGGGTAGAAAGCATGGCAGGTGAGGTGTTTGTGTTTGATTCGACAATTTCATTAACAAGAATGTGTCCACTTAATGGCTCAACTATGTGTATCATGCAGGTTTGCCTTTGGCACCGGCGTTGTGTAGTATAACAGGACAATAGGTCAAGGGAAGGCATCGTCTTTGGCAGGGAGTTCTCGCTCCTCCAGGTCTGCTTGAGAGGCTCAACTGGAGGAGGAGACTCCGGCAGCACAGGAGCAGGCTCGAGCAGCACAGGAGCAGGCTCGAGCAGCGCAGGAGCAGGTCGGACAGCTAATGCAGTATATGGCTTCTTATTTTCAGGTAATTCGTCTATCTCATCACGTGTCATTGAATTCAAAGTATAATGTTGCGATTCTAATGTTTCATCCATTTGCAGGAAATGACTACTCGACTCAGCCCTGATATGAACTTGCCCGCTTTTCGCCCTCCCCAGGTAACACTATCTGAACACTTCAATTCCATAGCAACTCTTTTTTATTATAAAAAATGGCTCGCAGGCACAAGGATGGGGACAGTGGCCAGGACAAGCTCCAGCGTCGCAGCCACTGTGGACCGGTGTTGGGTGGACGCAGGCACCTCCAGGCACTTGGACGGCTCCACCACCCCAAGGATCGTAGCCAGTCCCGGGATGGGTGCCACCGGTCTCCCAGCCACCGGCGGGCTCTCAGCCATTTCAAGCGTGGATGGCACCGCCACCGACGAGGTGGGTTCCACCACCTCAGGGGTGGCCAGCACAACAGACATAGCCTCCTCAACACCATGGATCACAGGTGATGTTCCATGTTTAGTTTTATGCAAATAGTGACCAAACATAGCAATGTATAGGTATAGGGATAGCAAAACACAGCCTTATTTGAATGATTGATGAATTGCAGGGTTCAGTGTCACATGCTCAAGGATCAGAGGGTGCTGTCAACGTCCAAGACTTCCTCGTCCATGGTTCTGGAGGGAGTGGCCACCTTCCTGGTGGCGGAGGAGGGAGTGGCCAAAACTCCCACAGCCCGCAGGAGTGAGTAGTGAGTTTGTTTATGGACTATTATAGACTATGTATAGACTTTATTATGTATGTGATTATGGTATTGAAACTATGTATGGACTATTGACTATGTATGGACTATGGACTATGTATATGGTATTGCTTGTGAATGTGTTTTGTGAAATCTGTATTGCTTGTGAATCTGTATATGTGATATTGTGGATTATGTGTATTTTGCTGTGAATTAAAAGGTGCAGAAAAAATCTGTTTTGGGGGGTATCATGAATTTTCGTTGGCCTGTTCGGAGGCCAACGAAAATACATGCAGGCCGCCGGCTATTTTCGTGGGCCACCGGGGCCGACAAAAATAAAGCTCCTATTTTCGTCGGCCACCGAGGCCGACGCAAATATCCAGCCGACCACCTATTTTCATCGGCCTTAGGGAAGCCAACGAAAATAGGTCGTTTTCGTCGGTACCGACGGAAATAGTTGTCTATTTTCGTCGAACTTATTTTCGGCGGCTATTTTCGTCGGCATGCCGACAAAAATAGGCTATTTTCGTCAGTTTACGCTTATTTTCGTGGGTTTTTGGCCCACGAAAATTTAGGTGTTTCTTGTAGTGTCCAGAAGGCCAGAAAGGAATGTCCAATCCTATGAGCCTCATAGGGTATGTATTAACGCGCCGCAAAACCCAAACCAATGGGGAGAAAAACAACATACCAACATCCAAACAACCTCACCCATATTGGACCAAAGAGCCGGTGGTCTCCCACCGGCTGCCATCGATATAGTAAGAGAGGAAATAGCTGGGGCGTTCCGAGATAAGCTTAGAGTTAGTATAGTCCTCGGGGGACAATCATATCGGAGACCTTATGGTAGCCATTTTGACCGTCTCCCATACCCACAGGGGACCAGAATACCCGAATTCGCAAAGTTTTCGGGTGACCAAGGAAAGAGCACGCGTGAGCATATAGACCAGTTCTTAGAATAATTAGGAGAATTGGCCGACACCGAAGCATTCCGTGTGCATTTATTTTCATTGTCTTTAACAGGGACTGCATTCACATGGTATGCCATGCTCCCTCCTAATTTCATTTTGTCATGGGGAGACTTAGAACAAAAATTTCATGAACATTTCTTCTCTGGCGATTACGAGCTAGATTTAGTAGAAGTAGTGGCCCTACGACAAGAAAAGGATGAATCGGTTAATGATTACATCCGGAGATTCCGGGATACGAGAAATCGATGTTTTCAAATTCATTTAACAGATAAACAACTGGCGGGGATAGCCTTTGATGGATTGCGCTATTATTTAAAAGAGAAATTAGAAGGCATCCAGTTCTTTACGCTAGCACAATTACATCAGAAAGCTTTGGCTTGTGAAAGCCGAAGCAAAGAACTAGTAAACACAGTTCATCATAATGTCCATATAGTAGAACACAATCAAGGTAGTTCGGACGATGAACCAAAAGAAGTTTACACTGCTGAAATAGTTTGGCCTGAGCAGGCCAAACCTTCGGCTTGCTCCTCCTTGCAGTCAGTTCAAAAGAAACGGTAGGAGGAGGTTAAGTTTACATTTAATATCGGCAAATGTGATAAGATATTCGATGAATTACTAAAAATGGTAACATTAAGATCGATTATACCGTTCCACTCGCCGACGAAATAAAGCGTCGCACATATTGCAAGTGGCACAACTCATTTTCCCATGCCACGGATGATTGTAATGTGTTCCGACGATAAATCCAATCGGCCATTGACGAGGGATGATTGAAATTTTAGGACGACACAGAGCCCTTCCCAATGAATATGATCGACTTCATGGGCAAAAGGGTCCTAATTCAGCCCAGCACAGCCGATAAGGGCAAAGACAAAGAAGTCATCATCGGCAACGCACGTGAGGCCGATGGAAACAACAAAATTTCTTGCAGGAAAGTGGTGGCTGAGAAGACTCCTGATGGAGGGGAGACACTGAAGGTGTCGGCGTTTCGAGACCGGGGGGTCCCTAAGCCGACGAGTGACTGTCGCCGCGTGCCCCAGCCCAGATGGGTCGACGGGAGGCCGAGCACGAAGGGGGGAAGTGAGGTGGCCGGAGATGGGCGTGAGAGAGGTGGAAATCCCGCGGCCTTCGTGTTCGTCCCGCGCCCAGGTCGGGTGCGCTTGCAGTAGGGGGTTACAAGCGTCCACGCGGGAGAGGGAAGCGAGCGGCCCCAAGAGAGCGCCTGTCCCGTCCTCGTCCCCGCGCGGCCAACCTTCTCTAAGAGGGCCCTGGTCCTTCCTTTTATAGGCGTAAGGAGAGGATCCAGGTGTACAATGGGGGTGTAGCAGAGTGCTACGTGTCTAGCGGGGGAGAGCTAGCGCCCTAAGTACATGCCGATGTGGCAGCAGGAGAGATTTTGGCACCCAGCTGGTGTGATGTCGTGGCCGTCGGAGGAGCGATGGAGCCTGGCGGAGGGACAGCTGTCGGAGCGGTTGAGTCCTTGCTGACGTCCTCCTGCTTTCGTAAGAGAGCTGAGAGCCGTCGTCGTCACAGAGCACGCGGGGCGCCATCATTGCCTATCTGGCGGAGCTAGCCAGATGGGACACCGGTCTTGTCCTCTGCGGCCCGAGTCGGCTCGGGGTAGGGTGATGATGGCGCTTCCTGTTGACGTGGCTGGCCTGTGCCCTAGATTGGGCGACGTGGAGGTTCCTCCGAAGCCGAGGTCGAGTCTGTCTTCCATGGCCGAGGCCGAGCCCAAGCCCCTGGGTCGGGCGAGGCGGAGGTCGTTCGGTAGAGGCCAGGGCGGAGTCTGAGCCCTAGGGTCGGGCGAAGCGGAGTTCATCGTCTTCCGGGACTTAGCCCGAGTCCGAGCCCTGGGTCGGGCGAAGCGGAGTTCGTCGTCTTCCGGGACTTAGCCCGAGTCTGAGCCCTGGGTCGGGCGGAGCGGAGTTCGCCGTCTTCCGGGACTTAGCCTGAGTCCGAGCCTTGGGTCGGGCGGAGCGGAGTTCACCGTCTTCCAGGACTTAGCCCGAGTCCGAGCCCTGGGTCGGGCGGAGCGGAGTTCGCCGTCTTCCGGGGCTTAGCCCGAGTCCGAGCCCTGGGTCGGGCGGAGCTTCCTATGGTGCCTTTGGCAGGGCCTGACTGCCTGTCAGTCTCACTCTGTCAAGCAGCACTTTGCATTAAATGCTCCTGCGACTTGGTCGGTCGGTGCGGCGATTTAGTCAGGGTTGCTTCTTAGCGAAGGCAGGGCCTCGGGCGAGCCGGAAATATGTCCGCCGTTGGAGGGGGGCCTCGGGCGAGACGGAAATCCTCCGGGGTCGGCTGCCCTTGTCCAAGGCTAGGCTCGGGCGAGGCGTGATCGAGTCACTCGAATGGACTGATCCCTGACTTAATCGCACCCATCAGGCCTTAGCAGCTTTATGCTGATGGGGGTTACCAGCTGAGAATTAGGAGTCTTGAGGGTACCCCTAATTATGGTCCCCGACAGTAGCCCCCGAGCCTCGTAGGGAGTGCTTAGCACTCGCTTGGAGGCTTTCGTCGCACTTTTTTGCAAGGGGACCAGCCTTTCTCGGTTGCATTTTGTTCTGGTGGGTGCGCGCGAGCGCACCCGCCGGGTGTAGCCCCCGAGGCCTCGGAGGAGTGGTTTCACTCCTTCGAGGTCTTAATGCCTCGCGTAATGCTCCGGCTGGTCTGGTTGTTCCCTCATGCGAACTGGCCGTAGCCCGGGTGTACGGTCGGGGCCGAAGCTCTCGGGCTGGTATGTTGACGCTGTCAACGGTTCGGCCGGAGCCGGGTTTGCGAGAGCAGCCCCCGAGCCTCCGCACAGGGCGAGAGGGCGATCAGGGACAGACTCGACTTTTTTACATACGCCCCTGCGTCGCCTTTCCGCAAGTAGGAGGGGGGAAAGCGCCATGTTACCCTCGATGGGCGCCGAACATGGTGTCTCCGGTGAGCTACAAGCGGGTAATCCGAGTGGACGTCCGTGCCCCGTTCGTTAGGGGTCGGCTAGGGGCCCAGAGGCACGCCCAAAAGTACCTGCGGGTGATCTGCCGGACCCGGTCCCCTGGCGATGGGGTCCGAGGGCTCGATGCCTCCCTCTGATGGGATTCCGTTACAAGATCGCTCCCGCTGGTCTCGGAAATGTCCTAGGGTACCTCGGGAGCGCAGCCCGAGCCTTGGTTATGTATCGAACGTACCCCTGGTCATCCCTCGCTCGGCGTCTGAGGCGACTGTGAACCCTTCGGGGGCCAGCCTTCGAACTCCTGATCAGTAATGGGCACGGAGCCCGAGTAGCCTGAGGCGGCCGTGGAACCCTTCGGGGGGCCGGCCTTCGAACCTCTGACCAGTAGTGGGTGTAGGGCCCACGCGATCTGAGGCGGCTGTTGAAACCCTTCGGGGGGCCAGCCTTCGAACCTCTGATCAGTAAGGAGGCTCGGAGCCTGGTTCCTTCACGGGGAAGGATCCTTTTCGGGGTATCCCCCTTTCCCGGTCCCTGTTGCAAGAGATAGAGAAAGAGGAAAAAAGGAAAAGGATACGAAATCGAACGACGTGGCGTACCTTTTTTGGCGCGATTTTTACGGCGAAGGCGAAGCGTCGCCCGCTTCTCCTGCCAGAAGCGCCGTCTATTCCTCCGCGGAGTTAATGCGACGGGGCGAGTTGTTGGCAGGGCGGCCGTTGCGCGTGCGCGAGCCGTTCGAGGAATGGATCACGGGCGCGTTGTCTTCACGTCGTGAGAGGGGGTTCTCTAGCTGCCCCCGGATGGGACGTGAGCTTGGCTGACGACGTGACCGCTGCTCCCGCCCGCCTGCCACCGTCATCACTGCCGGCCCACTTTTGGCCGCATTGACCGCCGCGTCAGGCTGGCGCTGCTGGGTCGTGCGCCTTGTCGCCTCGAGTCGCGGTATTGATTCCGCAATCGAGGAGGCGCGGTGGTGGCGCAAGTGGCGGTGCAGTTGCTTGCATGCAGCATCCGGCGCGCCGGTTGCGTGACGCGTGGGCCTGGGCCTCCATGCTGGCGTGTCGGGAGTCGGAGGAGCGTGTTCACTTGGCGCGGTTGCATGCCGCCTGCATGGCTGCCCACCTCTTTCGCCCGTTGGTCCGGGCAAAAGTGGAGGGTCACTTGTAACCGCTGGGCGGTTGTGTGCACCACGCGCGGCGGTTTGGCTTCTTCTGCTCTAAGCCAGTTTGCTTGACATGCGGGACCCAGCCCCCGCGCCGCAGGGGAGGGCCTTGGAGCGTGTTGGAGAAGACTCAGCCCGTGACGGTTGGGGCGCAAGTAGGGAGAGTTGCCTTTAAAAGGAGGGTGACCCCCTTCGGAAGGCGACCATGTCTTCTCGCTCCCTTATGCATCGCGTCTTTCCACCTTCCAAGCCCCCGGATGGGGGATACCCGCCGTCTTTTCGCCTCATCGTTGGAGGAACGCAACTCCATAGGAGTTGGTACCTTTCAGCCATCGTTCGGCTTCAAGGATTTTCATCATGCAGCCCGGCTGCACCCCTCCACCGGCGGTCACCCAAGATGGTGACCTCCAGCTTGATGGTGGGGGAAAGCGAGCCGGGCCGTGGCCTCTGCCCCTCCCTCAGCCTCAAGGATTTTCATCACCAGGGCTAGGGAGGGGAGTGTGCCGAGTTGGGGTCGGCCCCTGTGTGGGCGGCGGCCCGCTCCTTCACTCAGTGACCGGAGGGAAGGGCGGTCGTCGTCCGTGGCGCTGGCAGCTGCACCGTGCCTGGCTCTCGGACGCGAGTGGCTTCGGAGCTGCTCGCGGCGCCGGCGTCTGCCACGGCAGCTGGAAGAGGTTCTCTCGCCGGCGAGATAGCCAAGGCCGGCCACGGACCGACCTCCAACTCTACGGCCTTCTGCTCGTCCTTGCCTCACGAGTTTGGGCATGGGCGGGGGCCTCCTGGCAGCAGCATCCGCCCTAAGGTCAGTGCTGCCGCTGTTCGGCCCCCCGGGGCAGAAGTCGTCGTCGTCGCCGCTGCTGGAGCGGGTGACGGCGTGCCGTTCGTCGGTCTTCTGTTGTTCCGCAGGCCCTCCCCAATGGAGTGGGGTTGTTCATACCTGCGGAGGGGGAACCGGAGTTCCGTTTGTAATGGCACTTCGAATGCCAGTGTTTTTGTTCATTATGGCTGTCGAGGCCTGAACATGTATGTAATTTTGGCACGGAGCCGTGTTTTTTCCTCATTTTCGAGCATTAAGACTCGCCTGTTGATTATCTGAACCGCTTCACCAAGCATGAGTTGCCCTGTGTCAAGGTGACGAGTGAGGTATCCGTATCCCGGAGGCGTAGGAGTCCCTCGGCTCGGTCGGCCTTGTTGTCTGAGGCTCCTCTAGCTTAGTTAAAGGGACCCCTTGGCCGCTCTTCGACGAGCCGAGGCCAGGGGTAGCGATATCAGCATGAACAGAGGCGGAGTTGGCTCGAAAATGAAACCTGGTCAGCCGGAGCCTAGCCGGGTTGTCTGTTAGCGGGACCGACGCCGGAGTTGATCAGCCGAGGCCTCGGGTCGGGCTGGCGCCCTTGGGAGATGGTTGGCCGAGGCCCCAGGGGTACCCGACCGAGCCGCCTGCTCGGGCCGGATTCTTGGAGAAGTCCCTGGCAGCGATTGTCCGGGCGTGACGATGACGTCGTCCTCCAGAGTGGGGATCCCTGGACCGCGTCGCCGTCCGAGGCTAGGTCGGACCTCGCTGAAGGTGTCGTCGATGCCGAGGGTGCTACTGCCCCCTTCCAGCGTCAAGACCCAAGCCTACAGGATCAGAGTGTCTTGTAGCGTGTGCCTTCTGCGGCCGCCGAGGCCAGAATATACACACCCTCGCTATGTTGTAAAGCTGCATCTCCTTTCCTCTTGTTTCGAGTATCTGGACTTTTTTGTCGGTAACAGGGATGTTTGTGCGAGCGAAAGTTGCTTCTCGTGGAAGGTGATGAGTGAGGTATCCGTATCCCGGAGGCGTGGGAGTCCCTCGGCTCGGTCGGCCTTGCCGCTTACGCACACTTTCACCCGTCCATGAGGCCCTGTCATCGACTCAGTCGAGAAGGCTCGAAGGATCGCTTCGGCAGAAGAGCTTCTGAACGTGAAGACTTGTTCGGTCCGCGAAATCACTTTATCCGAACGCGAGTTACTTATCGCAGAAGGTGATGAGTGAGGTATCCGTATCTCGGAGGTGTAGGAGTCCCTCGGCTCGGTCAGCCTTGGCTGCTTACGTGTACTCCGTCGTTTTCAGGGTCCACTTTTCGAAGTAGACAGAAAGCACGAAAGATATTCTGGCAGAAGAGATCTTTTTTCGAGGAAAATTTCAACGCAGAGGGGGTCCCCCCCTTTTAGCCCCCGAGGGAGGGTCGGGCTTTGCCGAGGCGAGGCCGACCCTTCCTTGATGACTAAACTTTGCGTGGGTGCGAGGTATATGAACAACTTGAAAACATCTTAAGGGTAGAAGCGATGTAGCTGTTGGATGTTCCAAGCGTTGCCGTAGACCTCGCCTTGACTGTTGGCCAGCTTGTACGTTCCGGGCTTCCGAACTTTGGCGATGACGAATGGCTCCTCCCAGGGGGGCGTGAGCTTGTGCCTCCCTCGGGCGTCTTGCCGCAGCCGAAGCACCAGGTCGCCCACCTGGAGGTCTTGGGGTCGGACACCTCGGGCGTGGTAGCGTCGCAGGGACTGCTGGTACCGCGCCGAGTGTATCAAGGCCTTGTCCCGAGCCTCTTCCAGCTGGTCCAGCGAGTCTTCTCGGCTAGCTTGGTTGCTTTGATCGCTGTAGGCCCTCGTCCTCGGGGAGCCGTACTCCAGGTCAGTGGGCAAGACGGCCTCGGCCCCGTAGACCAGAAAGAACGGTGTGAAACCCGTGGCCCGGGTCGGCGTTGTCCTCAAGCTCCAGACCACCGAGGGGAGTTCCTTCATCCATCGCTTGCCGAACTTGTTGAGGTCATTGTAGATCCGAGGCTTGAGCCCTTGTAGAATCATGCCGTTGGCACGCTCTACTTGCCCATTCGACATGGGATGAGCCACGGCGGCCCAGTCCACCCGGATGTGGTGATCCTCGCAGAAGTCCAAAAATTTTTTGCCGGTGAACTGGGTACCGTTGTCGGTGATGATGGAGTTCGGGACCTCGAAGCGATGGATGATGTTGGTGAAGAACGTCACCGCCTGCTCGGACCTGATGCTGTTCAGAGGTCGGACCTCGACCCACTTGGAGAACTTGTCGATGGCGACCAGCAGGTGCGTGTAGCCCCCGGGCGCCTTCTGCAAGGGGCCGACGAGGTCCAGACCCCACACAGCAAAGGGCCAGGTGATGGGTATCGTCTGCAGAGCCTGAGCTGGCAGGTGGGTCTGCTTCGCATAGAATTGACACCCTTCGCAGGTGCGGACAATTCTAGTGGCATCAGCCACCGCCATTGGCCAGTAGAAGCCTTGCCGGAAAGCATTCCCGACAAGGGCTCGAGGCGCTGCATGATGGCCGCAAGCCCCCGAGTGTATCTCTTGCAGGAGTTCCTGACCTTCGGCGATGGAGATGCATTGCTGGAGGATGCCCGAGGGGCTGCGGTGGTAGAGCTCCTTCTCATCGCCCAGCAAGAAGAACGACTTGGCGCGTCGCGCTACCCGCCGAGCCTCGGCTCGGTCGAGGGGTAGCTCTCCTTGGCGGAGATATTGCAGGTACGGGGTCTGCCAATTTCGATCAGGCGTGGCCCCGCTCCGCTTCTCCTCGATGCGCAGTGCCTCACCCTCGGAGGCCGAGGGTACCTCGGGTTGAACCGAGGCCGCCTCGGGCCGAGCTGAGGGTGCCTCCGGCTGTGCCGAGGGCACCTCGGGCTGGACCGAGGGCGCCTCAGGCTCGGGCGCGTCGTCGATCTTGACGGAGGGTTGATGCAGATCCCGGGAGAAGACGTCCAGGGGAACCGTTGTTCGCCCCGAGGCGATTTTTGCCAGCTCGTCCTCAGTCTCGTTGTAGCGCCGAGCGATGTGGTTAAGCTCGAGCCCGTAGAACTTGTCTTCCAGGCGCCGAACCTCATCGCAGTAGGCCTCCATCTTCGGGTCGAGGCAGTGGGAGTTCTTCATGACTTGGTCGATGATGAGCTGCGAGTCACCGCGAGCGTCGAGGCATCTGACCCCTAGCTCGATGGCGATCCGCAACCCGTTGACCAGAGCCTCGTACTCAGCCACATTGTTGGACGCCGGGAAGTGGAGGCGTAGCACATACCGTAGGTGTTTCCCGAGGGGTGAGATGAAGAGTAGGCCCGCTCCGGCTCCCGTCTTCATCAGCGACCCGTCGAAAAACATGGTCCAGAGCTCTGGTTGGACCGGAGCCGTCGGTAGCTGGGTGTCGACCCATTCGGCTACGAAGTCCGCCAAGACCTGGGACTTGATGGCCTTCCGAGGGGCGAACAAGATTGTCTCGCCCATGATTTCCACTGCCCACTTTGCAATCCTGCCCGAGGCCTCTCGGCACTGGATGATCTCCCCCAGGGGGAAGGATGACACCACAGTTACCGGATGAGACTCGAAGTAGTGTCGCAACTTCTGCCGCGTCAGGATCACTGCATACAGTAGCTTCTGAACTTGTGGGTAGCAGATCTTGGTTTCGGACAGTACCTCGCTGACGAAGTAAACTGGCCTCTGAATGGGCAATGCATGCCCTTCTTCTTGCCTCTCGACCACAACCGCGGCGCTAACCACCTGGGTGGTGGCGGCGACGTAGACCAAGAGGGCTTCTCCGTCAGCTGGGGGCACCAAGATAGGCGCCTTTGTGAGGAGCGCCTTCAGGTTCCCGAGAGCTTCCTCGGCCTCAGGGGTCCAAGTGAAGCGCTCGGCCTTCCTTAAGAGGCGGTACAGAGGCAGGCCTCTTTCGCCGAGGTGTGAGATGAAGCGGCTCAGAGCCACGAGACATCCCATGACTCTCTGTACGCCCTTTAAGTCCTTGATGGGACCCATGCTGGTGATGGCTGCGATCTTCTCCGGGTTGGCTTCGATGCCCCGCTCGGAGACGATGAACCCCAAGAGCATGCCCCGGGGCACCCCGAAGACACACTTCTCGGGATTGAGCTTGACGCCTTTCGCCTTGAGACATCGGAATGTCACTTCAAGGTCGGAGAGGAGGTCGGAAGCTTTCCTCGTCTTGACTACGATGTCATCGACGTAGGCTTCGACCGTGCGACCAATGTGTTCGCCGAACACATGGTTCATGCACCGCTGGTACGTCGCGCCCGCATTCCTCAAACCGAACGGCATGGTGACATAGCAGTACATGCCGAAGGGCGTGATGAAAGAAATAGCGAGCTGGTCGGACTCTTTCATCCTGATTTGGTGATACCCTGAGTAGGCGTCGAGGAAAGACAGGGCTTCGCACCCAGCAATGGAATCCACGATTTGATCGATGCGAGGCAGAGGGTAGGGAACCTTCGGACATGCTTTGTTGAGACCAGTGTAGTCTACACACATCCGCCATTCCCCCCTTTCTTTCTCACAAGCACAGGGTTGGCAAGCCATTCGGGATGGAATACCTCTTTGATGAACCCGGCTGCCATTAGCTTGTGGATCTTCTCGCCTATCGCTCTGTGCTTCTCCTCGTCGAATCGGCGCAGAGGCTGCTTGACGGGTCGGGCTCTGGCCCGAATATCTAGTGAGTGCTCGGCGACATCCCTCGGTATGCCGGGCATGTCCGAGGGACTCCACGCGAAGACGTCGGCGTTCGCGTGGAGAAGGTCGACGAGCACTGTTTCCTATTTGGGGTCGAGCCCAGAACCGATCCGGATCTGCTTGGAGGCGTTGTCGCTGGGGTCGAGGGGGACGGCCTTAACCGTCTCCACTGGCTTGAAGTTGCCGGCATGACGCTTCACGTCTGGCACCTCTTTGGAGAGGCTTTCCAGGTCGGCGATGAGGGCCTCGGATTCGGCGAGGGCCTCGGCATACTCCACGCACTCCACGTCGCATTCGAACGCGTGTCTGTACGTGGGGCCGACGGTGATGACCCCGTTGGGGCCCGGCATCTTGAGCTTCAGGTAGGTGTAGTTGGGGACGGCCATGAACTTCGTGTGGCATGGCCTCCCCAGTACCGCGTGGTAGGTTCCTCGGAACCCAACCACCTCGAACGTTAGAGTCTCCCTTTGGAAGTTGGAGGGCGTTCCGAAGCAGACGGGAAGGTCGAGTCGTCCGAGGGGCTGGACGCGCTTCCCGGGAATGATCCCGTGGAAGGGCGCAGCGCCTGCTCGGACGGAGGAAGATCGACGCGCAGGAGCCTGAGGGTCTCGGCGTAGATGATGTTGAGGCTGCTGCCCCCATCCATAAGGACCTTGGTGAGCCTGACGTCGCCGATGACGGGGTCGACGACGAGCGGGTATTTCCCCGGGCTCGGCACGTGGTCGGGGTGATCAGCTTGGTCGAAGGTGATGGGCTTGTCGGACCAGTCTAGGTAGACTGGCGCCGCCACCTTCACCGAGCAGACCTCCCGGCGCTCTTGCTTGCGATGTCGAGCCGAGGCATTCGCCGCATGCCCTCCGTAGATCATGAAGCAGTCGCGGACCTCGGGGAACTCTTCTGCTTGGTAATCTTCCTTCTTGTCGTCGTCGCGGGCCCTGCCACCCTCCGCGGGTGGCCCGGCCCTGTGGAAGTGGCGCCGAAGCATGACGCACTCCTCAAGGGTGTGCTTGACGGGCCCCTGACGATAGGGGCACGGCTCCTTGAGCATCTTGTCGAAGAGGTTGGCACCTCCGGGGGGCTTCCGAGGGTTCTTGTGCTCAGCAGCGGCGACAAGGTCCGCGTCGGCGGCGTCGCGTTTCGCTTGCGACTTCTTCTTGCCTTTCTTCTTGGCGCCGCGCTGAGTAGACGCCTCGGGAGCGTCTTCCGGTGGGCGGCCCTAGGGCTGCTTGTCCTTTCGGAAGATAGCCTCGACTGCCTCCTGGCCAGAGGCGAACTTGGTGGCGATGTCCATCAGCTCGCTCGCCCTGGTGGGGGTCTTGCGACCCAACTTACTCACCAGGTCGCGGCAGGTGGTGCCGGCAAGGAACGCGCCGATGACATCCGAGTCGGTGATGTTGGGCAGCTCGGTGCGCTGCTTCGAGAATCGCCGGATGTAGTCCCGGAGAGACTCTCCCGGCTGCTGTCGGCAGCTTCAGAGGTCCCAGGAATTCCCGGGGCACACATACGTGCCCTGGAAATTGCCGGCGAAGGCTTGGACCAAGTCATCCCAGTTGGAGATCTGCCTCGGTGGCAGGTGTTCCAACCAGGCGCGAGCGGTGTCGGAGAGGAACAGGGGGAGGTTGCGGATGATGAGGTTGTTGTCGTCCGTTCCACCCAGCTGGCAGGCCAGGCGGTAGTCCGCGAGCCACAATTCCGGTCTCGTTTCCCCCGAGTACTTTGTGATAGTAGTCAGGGGTCGGAACCGGGTCGGGAACGGTGCCCGCCGGATGGCCCAGCTGAAGGCCTGCGGACCGGGTGGTTCGGGCGAGGGACTCCGATCCTCCCCGCTGTCATAGCGTCCCCCACGCCTGGGGTGATAGCCTCGGCGCACCCTCTCGTCGAGGTGGGCCTGACGGTCGCGGTGATGGTGCTTGTTGCCGAGGTGGCCCGGGGCTGCAGGCGCGGTGTTGCGCGTGCGCCCGGTGTAGACCGAGGCTTCCCGCATGAATCGGGAAGTCGCGGCATGAGGTTCCGAGGGGTATCCTTGCCTTCGGGAGGCAGAGCTCTCGGCCCGTCGGACCGCAGCGCCTTCCAGGAGATTCTTGAGCTCTCCTTGGATTCGCCGACCCTCGGTGGTTGATGGCTCTGGCATTGCGCGGAGAAGCATCGCTGCTGCAGCCAGGTTCTGACCGACCCCGCTGGATGCGGGTGGCGGCCTGACCCTGACGTCGTTGGCGACGCGGAGCGGGAGACCCTGGGGCAGGTGACGTATTTCTCCGGCCGGGGGTTGGCCCGCCCATGCCTGCCCGACGTCCCGGCGGATCGGCTCAAGCGCTCCTGCTCCCTCATCGAGCCTGGCCTGTGCCCCGCGGACTTGCTCGAGCTGTGGGTCATGACCCCCCGCCGGAACGGGGACCACAGCTAGCTCCCGCGGGATGTCAGCGCGGGGCACCGGCCTAGGGAGATCACCGCCCTCCGGCATGCCGAGATGGTTGCCTTCGGAGGGATCCCCTAGATCGACGTGGAAACATTCGCGGCTTGGGCCGTAGTCCTCGTCGTCGAGGCTGCGGCTACCGTCGGAACAGTCGGAGAGGCAGCGGTCACATGCGGTCATGAAGTCCCGCATGGCACTGGGGTTGCCAAATCCAGAGAAATCCCAACAGATGTTGGGGTCGTCATCTTCCTCGGACCCAGAGGGCCTGTAGGTCGAGATGTCCGTCAGCCGGTCCCAAGGCGACCGCATGCGAAACCCCAGAGGGTTTGACCTCGCCTCTACGAGAGCGCCCGCCAAAGCAAGGTCGCTAGGCGGGTTGAGGCTGAATCTAAATGACGTGGGATGGGAATCGGTCGGTACCTTTCGGTTGACGAGCAGCGACATAGTCACGTCGGGGGCTGATTGCACCGTCGTCTCAGGTACGAGGGCGACGTCCTGCAAGCTCTCCGCGAGCGCACTGGCGTCGTCCACTTGCTCGGGATTGGCGTGTCGCGGGGAGACGGTGCTCGCCTTCGTCTCAAACGCGAGGTCGACGCCCGACGCGCCCCCCGTTGGAGCGCTGGGGACGTCGACTCGCTCGACAGCCGATGAGGCGCGGCCTCCCGCTTGGCCTTGGTTGCCCCGCCTCCTCCTCCGTTGTCGGGGGAGAGGACGGGGCGAGCTCGAATGTTGTTCTTCCACCACGCGGGGAAGACGTCGTCGATTCTGCCGCCGGCGGGCGGGCTGTCGGCCGCCATTGTCGTTGTCGCGCGGCGGTGGAAGGAGTATCATGTCGTAGCTGCCGTCGAAGGACATGAACTCAAGACTCCCGAAACGGAGCACCGTCCTGGGTTGGAGAGGTTGCTGGAGACTGCCCATCTGGAGCTTGACGGGAAGCTGTTCGTCAACACGCAGCAGGCCCCTACCTGGCGCGCCAACTGTCGGCGTTTCGAGACCGGGGGGTCCCTAAGCCGACGAGTGAATGTCGCCGCGTGCCCCAGCCCAGATGGGTCGACGCGAGGCCGAGCGCGAAGGGGGGAAGTGAGGTGGCCGGAGATGGGCGTGAGAGAGGTGGAAATCCCGCAGCCTTCGTGTTCGTCCCGCGCCCAGGTCGGGTGCGGTTGCAGTAGGGGGTTACAAGCGTCCACGCGGGAGAGAAGAAGCGAGCGGCCCCAAGAGAGCGCCTGTCCCGTCCTCGTCCCCGCGCGGCCAACCTTCTCTAAGAGGGCCCTGGTCCTTCCTTTTATAGGCGTAAGGAGAGGATCCAGGTGTACAATGGGGGTGTAGCAGAGTGCTACGTGTCTAGCGGGGGAGAGCTAGCGCCCTAAGTACATGCCGATGTGGCAGCCGGAGAGATTTTGGCACCCAGCTGGTGTGATGTCGTGGCCGTCGGAGGAGCAACGGAGCCTGGCGGAGGGACAGCTGTCGGAGCGGTTGAGTCCTTGCTGACGTCCTCCTGCTTCCGTAAGAGAGCTGAGAGCCGTCGTCATCACAGAGCACGTGGGGCGCCATCATTGCCTATCTGGCGGAGCTAGCCAGATGGGACACCGGTCTTGTCCTCTGCGGCCCGAGTCGGCTCGGGGTAGGGTGATGATGGCGCTTCCTGTTGACGTGGCTGGCCTGTGCCCTAGGTTGGGCGACGTGGAGGTTCCTCCGAAGCCGAGGTCGAGTCTGTCTTCCATGGCCGAGGCCGAGCCCGAGCCCCTGGGTCGGGCGAGGCGGAGGTCGTTCGGCAAAGGCCAGGGCGGAGTCCGAGCCCTGGGGTCGGGCAAAGCAGAGTTCGTCGTCTTCCGGGACTTAGCCCGAGTCCGAGCCCTGGGTCGGGCGAAGCGGAGTTCGTCGTCTTCCGGGACTTAGCCCGAGTCCGAGCCCTGGGTCGGGCGGAGCGGAGTTCGCCGTCTTCCGGGACTTAGCCTGAGTCCGAGCCCTGGGTCGGGCGGAGCGGAGTTCGCCGTCTTCCGGGACTTAGCCCGAGTCCGAGCCCTGGGTCGGGCGGAGCGGAGTTCGCCGTCTTCCGGGACTTAGCCCGAGTCCGAGCCCTGGGTCGGGCGGAGCGGAGTTCGCCGTCTTCCGGGGCTTAGCCCAAGTCCGAGCCCTGGGTCGGGCGGAGCTTCCTATGGTGCCTTTGGCAGGGCCTGACTGCCTGTCAGTCTTACTCTGTCAAGCGGCACTTTGCATTAAATGCTCCTGCGACTTGGTCGGTCGGTGCGGCGATTTAGTCAGGGTTGCTTCTTAGCGAAGGCAGGGCCTCGGGCGAGCCGGAAATATGTCCGCCGTTGGAGGGGGGCCTCGGGCGAGACGGAAATCCTCCGGGGTCGGCTGCCCTTGTCCGAGGCTAGGCTCGGGCGAGGCGTGATCGAGTCACTCGAATGGACTGATCCCTGACTTAATCGCACCCATCAGGCCTTAGCAGCTTTATGCTGATGGGGGTTACCAGCTGAGAATCAGGAGTCTTGAGGGTACCCCTAATTATGGTCCCCGACAGAAGGTGACCATCACAAACTGCGGCACTGGAGGGCAAGCGCAGACAAAGGGGACATGCGCGAGAACCCATACTACGCATTTCGGACGGTCCGGTTCCCAGGCGCGGACGGTCCGCAACATCACCGGACGGTCCGGAGCGTTCCAGTGGACGGTCCGGCAACGCCGAAGAGCCACGGCGACCACGTACCTTCAAACCACGACGACCAGAAATAGGTACGTGGAAAACTAACACGTTCAAGGCAACTGGTCGGTTGGTAAAATCCAGCCCGACCTTTGATCAATTATTGTCTAAATATGTGAAAAAGAAGGTCGGCCCCAGCAACCGGCCACCAAAACGACCTCGCTTACCCACCTAGGAGCGACAGCAGGTTAGGCCGATTGGACCACCTCGCCGATCGGAAAAAACGGGAGGTCATAATGTTCAATTAAGACCTAACGTACATGCATGGACACCTCCACCCCCATATCCACCTATGCCGTATCCATACACATACATACCTCTGCCATATGTCCCAAATCAAATGTGGGGCATGCCACCATACCCATTTGGGATGCCATAGTACCCCGCGTGGGGGGGCACCCCAAACATTTGTATTCAATAGGTTGACATCTCCAGTACAAGACCGATTGAGAGCCCCTCAATCTGGTCCACGAACACAGGCCCAGCAAGATTGCCGAACAACTTGGCTCCAAAGGCTGACTAATCCGGCAGGGGGGCATACAGCTACAACCTCCAACAGTACGATAAAAGGAGACGTCATTAAAATAGGAACGACAGATGTCGTCGTACAACAAAATAACGAAGGGCCGATGATTTTTGGTGAATCGGCCAACACAAACAAAGAAGAAGGTACGGCTGTCAACAAAATAGCCGATCCAAAATACTTCATGCCCCGATGGTGCCCATCGGGATTGACACGATCGCAAAAGAGAAAATTACAGCGCCTCAGAGCAAAGGAGAATCAGGAAAAGGAGGCGGAAAGAATATTCAATGACACGCATCCGCAGTATCCGCCACCATAAAAGAGATGGAGACCAAAGGCCGTTGAGAAAAATCAAACAGCCACAAAGATAGAAAATAAAATGACAACTGTGCAGCTCTTTGCAGGTATGGTAGACTGTCCGGCTATAAAGGCCGGATCATCTGCACAGGACGCGGACCGTCCGACCCCTGAGGTCGAACCATCCGCACTACACCAAGACACCTCCAACGATGTACCGACACCCATGGAGGAAGATGATCTGCAAGAAGAAGACCTGGTCGACTACGGAGCTACGCTAGAACACTTAGAAAATTAGGAAAAGCAAGGTGACGAATTGGTCAGGATCAGTATAACGCTCGACGGTGTTGGGACTGACAGTTCGATCAAAGCTAAAGGGGTCACGTCCGTTTAGTCAACCATCGAGACCAAGGCCACTGCGTACCATCCTAGTAAGTGGCAAAATGCCTAATAAAACCGATGTGATCACATCGAGTTAGTTGCTTTTGGTTCGCTCAGCTCCACCAAAAGGCAGGGGGGCATATGTTCAGCACTAAAGTGAGCTGGCGGACAGTCCGGCCCTGAGGCCGGACGATCCACGGTCCGGACGGTCTGCGCCTGTGGGCCGGACGGTCCGCGCGTGCGCAGAGCAGTTTAGGGTTCCGAGTTTTGTGCTACGGTTGTTAGCTAGATTCACGGAATTAGCTCGGAAATTAGTTTGTAAAGGGTCCAGCCCCCCTCCTCTATAAATAGAGAGGTATACGGTCGATTTGTAATCATCAATCGAACCTTCAATCAATACAATTTACATTTTATCCTAGGAGTAGTTCTTGTCTAGTCTAGGTTTAGTCTTCCAATCCCCAAATCTTCCGCTTCTCGTCGACTCTACGTCGATTAGAGGAGTCTAGGTCGGTCTACCCGAGCCTAGACATCACCTAGGATCTCTACTCCCCGACGGGGTCCCTCCCGGGAGCGAGATCCAGGCGCCACCGGCGATCCTCCGCCGCCCCTGCACACGCGCGGACCGTCCGGCCCTAGGGCGCGGACCGTCCGGCCGTCAAGCAGGGAACTCTAGCCTCGCGCCAGGTCGCGGACCGTCCGGCCCTATGCCACGGACCGTCCGCGCCTGACCAGAGAGCACCGCCACTGGTTTTTGTTGAGTGATTAGCGCCTAAAAAGGTGTCAACATGAGCTTTTTGATAATTTAGTTGCGAAGAGAATCTTGCTGTGCAGAAAATCTAAGTATAGTTGGGATTACATACGAAGGAAGATAAAAGAGTCCATAAGGTTTAGTATGTAAAAAATGACAGTTTTCTACTATCGCAACGATTCAGTCGATTCTGTTGCACGTTGATTTTAGATGATTTTAATTAAAATAATTATCATAGAAACGAGTTAAAAAACTAAACGTTTGGTAGCCTGCAGCAGTTTTTGATGACCAGAAGATAAAAAATACTTAAACAAATAGGGCTACCTAGGGATACCACCAATCGCGCGGGTATGAAACTCGTTGATTGTGTTATCAACTAGTCCTAGAAATTAGACGCCACCTATGACGATTAGTTTATGTTTCCGTCTACTGTGGTGCGGATGAACCAGAGGAACTCGAGTCAAAACCAAATGCTTTGTTCCTCGTAGAACTATCGTACGTGGGATGGAAGTATAGAGCTAGAGTTGCCTCTTGGTTAAATATGTTTGTTTGGTTCAGCTTTTTTCTAACCAGCTTTTCTGAGAATCTAATCATAGAGAGAACCTGGCTATGGAGAGAGTCTGAGTATCGTAAGGATTACGTGCGAAGAAAGATGAAGTAGTACAAAAGGTTCAGGATATAGAAAGCGATGAAATTCTACTGTCGTGACGACTCGACCGATTTTATGTTTATGTTTTTTTGGATGGTTTTTACAAAATCGATTTTTATAGAAGCTAACTAACAAGTTAGAGGGTTTAGCGGTCTGCAGTAGATTTTGGTAGCTAGAAGTTGAAAAAAGTCTAAACAAACAGTACCACTGAAAGATAGCACGGCGAGAGGCTAGTCGAAGCCGGCCTAAGTTGTGGAGCAAACGAGAGGCTTAGCCGCTAGGGAATCTCCAGCTGCTGCTGCGGGTCGAGAGGTGACAAAACTTGACCAACCTCTCCGCTCCACCTTGGTTCCTGGTCTAGCAAAGCGCGACAGAGAACCTTCCTGCAAGCATCCTTCTATTCCTTTTAATTCACGACAGGACAACCCACAGCCTTGAACCCCCATCCAATTGGAAGGAAGGAGTAGGCTCTAGAACAAAAGTTCGCGAACAAAATGTTAGATCCACATGACTACGCTGCGTTGACCGTTGTGAATTGCGGTATACGGGAGCGTAAAAACTTTGTGCTTTGATGAGTTTCTCTGGCCTGCGCGTATGTATAATCTTTGATGTTTATTTTTCTCAACAGAAAATAATAACCTTTGGCGAGGAGCCGAGTACTAGCAGGAAAGAACTAATGCGACGATTCAGAACCTAGAGTTAGGGCGGAACGAGCCGAACTGAGTCAAACTTAGCTCAGCTCGCTGTGGCTTGATCGCGTACATGCCGAACTTAAGTAACGAACCGAGTTCGGCTCGTTCCTCTAACAAGTCTGAAAAGTGGGCTTGGTTCGGATTGCGAGCTGGCTCACCGAACCAAACCAACGAGTCTGACCATAATCTCATCGGACTCGTTCTAAGTGTCTAGCCGTTCGAAACCGAGACGTTGCAAGCCCGAGTTGACTGGTGGAGCTTAAGTTTATTTTCCAGACCTCCCTAGCGTTTAGGACGCCAGGCGGGTGGCCCTACAAAAATTCCTCCACGCCGTCGCGTCACCAAAGCAAGGGTGGGACGGTGGGTCGTCGAGCCCCTCCAACATGAGTCCGAGTCCACCAGACCACCGGCTGGTCCAATCCCAAGGAGGCAGAGACCAAACGACGCGCCGGCACACGCAAACCAACGACTCGCCGATGTTTCCGCGTTGCTCCCCCGCACTCCTGCTCCGCTCGCCGCTTTTATATGCGACCTGGCCCGGCTCAGTTGGTCAGTCCTCGACGCACGCACGCCCGCGCGCCTCGGCAAACCACCGCGCCCGCCAGCCATACTGAGCTCCGCCCTGGTTCCATTCCACCCAGAGAGGCTCCAAGATTGACGCCGCGACCACGATGGGCTTCCCTGTGGGGTACTCGGACTCGGAGACGCTGCTCCCGCGCGTGCTGCTGCAGGCGCTCCTCCTCCTGGGCCACCTCCACCGCTTCCTCCTCTGGGCCTTCCACGCCGTGGGGCTCGGCGACCTGATCGACCTCGGCTGCAACTACCCGCCGCCGCCGGCCTCCGCGTCCACGGCGGCGGCGGCGGCGGCGGCGGCGGCGCAGGAGGGCCGCGACGTGGCTGCCCCGCTGCAGCACCGGCGGCCGGAGTTCAGGCCCGTCCCGGCGGTGCGCATCGAGGAGGCGCTCCCCGTGGTGCGGTTCGACGAGCTTGCCGGCGCGGCGCGCGGCGACGGCGACTGCGCGGTGTGCCTCGACGGCATCGGCGGCGGCGACGAGGTGCGGCGGCTCGGCAACTGCCGCCACGCCTTCCACCGGGCCTGCCTCGACCGCTGGATGGCGCACGGCCAGCGCACCTGCCCGCTCTGCCGCGCGCCGCTCGTCCCCGGCGCCGCGGCGGCCGGGGATCCCTGGGCCGAAGCGCCGTGGCTCGACGCGGCCGACTACGACGTGCTGCCCTACCCGTCCACGCCTCTGCTGATGGTGCCCACCCCGACGCTGCTGCGGCCTCACGAGCTGCTGCTGGTCGCCGGCCTGGGCGGCGGCTTCCAGTGAGCTTCTGCGTCTGCGTGGCTGACTGGCTGGCACTTTGGGCAGGCCACGCGAATCCGGTCCGTGGCAAGGCGAACAACGTCCTCATGTGCGTGCGGCACACCCCGCCCGGTCGGTCAGACGCTTGACCGCCGCCAAACCTGCTCGTCCGTCACTCAACAACTCTGCAGCAGTCGTTTGATCGTGTCTCCGTTGGTGAAAAGAGAAACCAACGGCAGAGGAGGGCGCGCCCTGGTTTTTACAGCAGCTGCGGCTCCCAACTTCCCAACAAGTGAGAAAAAAAGAAGAGGCGAAACAGACCAAGACCAGCCCTAGAAAACTAGCTAGCCAAGTACTATGTTGATCTGTAGGCCGCTTTGGCGATTCCGTCTTCCAAACCTGTGGAGTTGTGAATCCTTTTGCAGATTAGATCTGCCTCATGAATTTGTGTTGCGCCATGCATTCCGCATCAATCAGTCACTCGAATCCTTATCCCCCGTCTAGTCGAGCCCGTTCAGCTAACAAAGGTGCTACTGTCATGCTCAGCATTCAGGACAAATCGAACTCGGTAATATCTCTATGATTTCCACCCGGTTTAACAACCAACAGTAGTTTAAGTTAACAAGCTGATCGGCTATCTGCTCACATCATCTGACCCACTTGGCCTGGGCGCCTGGCGTAACCTGCCTTGTCTGAGAGGCAAAGCGCACCCGCAAAATAAGCGGCCGCTCAACAGTACTAACGGGTGTTTGGTTTCCCCTCCTAAATTTTAGTCACTTTTAATTTCTAAAATACCAAACTCAATAACTAAAGTAGCCTTTATAAATAGGATTTTTAGGACTAAAAGTTAGTTCATAAAGTTTGGGAGGGCAACTCTATGAACCAAACACGGAAACACACTCTATAGCCGCACGCGGACACTATTCCAGTAATTTCCATGCATTAATCCGTGTCAGCGAGTAGCTTTTCTAAGAATCGGTTGCGGGAAGAATCTGGTTGTGTAGAAAATCTGAGTATTATGTAGATTACGCGTGAAGAAAGATAAAAAAAAAGTCTATAGACTTTATAATATAGAAAGTTGCGGTTTTTACTATTGTAACGACTCGGACGATTCGATATTTACGTTGGTTTTGATTCGGTCAGAAGCGAACCGAAAAGCTATGCGTTTGACGGTGGGCAGCTGCTTTTGACTAGCTTCTGGTAGCCAGAAACTGAAACATACAGGACTGATAATTCGCTCGGAGAAACTTGGCATGTTTCCCGTTGGCCATGTAGGACGACGATAATGATAAATTGGTAAGCAAAGAAAAAGGCTACTAAGCTCGAGCAGTAGAAGCTACCTAGCTCGTCATAACGAAGAAACTTCTAGTCCTTCAGGTAGACCCTTGCTTGTTTGCAGTACTTTAGTTTGGTTCTGTCTTTAATTCTTTTGCTGGGCAGCAGTAAACGGAGATGAGAAGCGCGAGCTGATCATTGTTGCCATTCTGTGCAACGAAGCTAGGGGACCAATGCTGACTCACACCAGGACATAGTTGCTGATGGTCATAGACGACGCGTTCACTTAAAATAATAAAGAATTATAAATTGTTGTCATAAGTCGTGCAGCTTAATATAGATCTAGGTCTATGCCCGTGCGTTGTCACGGAAGTAAAAATTTGTATAAAATATAGATACGAAACGACAAACATCACTATGATATACGAAATATGTATGACAAACATTATCAATATCACATAAATTATTTTTAAAGAGAATATAAAATTTTTAATGACATATAAATATGTCGACAACCATACATTAATCTAATCGTTTTTAACGATTTTGATAAGTCTCTGTTGTATGTTTATAAAATTGACATATTTTACTTTAGTTATGTGTTCATGCTTCACTACAGTTTCTATATATCATATAATATATCACATAGTTAGGTGTCCATATGTCACTACAACTTCTATATACATGTTTAGATATACATGCCATCAGCTCAATTAGACCATTGGATTTCCTCTCGGTAGCTTTGTTATATGACATCACAAACGGTACACTTCCTAAGTCTAGAGAGAAGGATATTGGAGAATAGTTAAGTGCCAATGTGTTACTACGATTTATATATGTCACATAAGTAGACTTTGTTTAAATAGGATAATTATTGAAACACGTTCCAAACATTTACAATATGTAAACCATGAAAATGCGATTATTAAGTAGCAATGTACTCATGTTACTGCAGATGTAAAAGTGCTTACCAGATTGAAAGAACTTAAGTTTGCAGCTCTCAATTTGGTAAAATCCCTAGGACAAGAATAAGGATATCAAATTTGGTAGACTTTTAAAAAGGCAATTTATATTTAAAACAAGCACTACTGCTAGCCAATGGAATGGTTCTGGTTTGACAGTCATAGTTTCCGGGTATGTGTTTGCGCTGCTGGATTTTCTTTGTTTTGGGTTCTTGGTTTCTTGGATAAACCTAACTCCTTGGGTGTTTAGACTGTGTGCTTGAACTCTAATTTCTGAGAGCACCTAGAGGGGGGTGAATAGGTGATCCTGTAAAATCAAACTCTAAATAGCCACAAAACTTAGATATTATAACGTTAGCGTGACTGAGTAGCCTTGGAGTGAGTTCTTGTGAGCACAACAATTGCAGAGAATCCAACACAAGAGACATACGATTTTTATCCTGTGGTTTGGCCAAGTAACACTTGCCTACTTCCACGTTATGGCGTCCCAATAGACGAGGGTTGCACTCAACCCCTTTCAAGTGATCCAATGATCAACTTGAATACCACGGTCTTTTTGTTTAGAGTATCTTCCCGTTTGCGAGGAATCTCTACAATTTGGAGTCTCTCGCCCTTACAATAAGGATCACAAAGAAAGCACGGAGTAAGATTGGGAGAAGCAATACACACACGACACAAATCCACAGCACACACACGCACACAAGCCAAGACTTGAGCTCGAAACGTAGCATAGAGAGTTCACAACTCAAGCGGAGCTCAAATCACTAACACAATCGATCAAATGCGCGGAGGCGGAGTGTGGGAGTCTTAGAATGCTTAGTGAATGCTTGGTATACTCCTCCATGCGTCTAGAGGTCCCTTTTATAGCCCCAAGGCAGCTAGGAGCTGTTGAAGACCAACTTGGAAAGCCAATCTTGCCTTCTGTCGAGTGGCGCACCGGACAGTCCGGTGCGCCATCGGACAACTACTGTAGCCTGTCCGGTGCATGATTTCCTTCCAAAATGGGCACAATCGACCATTGCAGCTCCGGGACCGTTGGCGCACCGGACACTGTTCGGTGCACACCGGACAGTCCGGTGCACACTGGACAGTCCGGTGCCTCCTTTCGACCGTTGGAGCTGCCACGCGTCGCCCGTAGATTTTGCGGCCGACCGTTGGCGCTGGCGACCGTTGGCTCACCGGATAGTCCGGTGCACCACCGGACAGTCCGGTGAATTATAGCCGTACGCCGTCGTCGAATCCCGATAGTGGCCTTTTCACCATTGCCCAGCCTGGCGCACCGGACACTGTCCAGTGAATCACCGGACATTGTCCGGTGCACCACCAGACAGTCCGGTGCACCTAGACCGAGCTGGTGTTGGCTGCACATAGCCAACCCTTTTCCCTTTTCTTCTCTTGTTATTTAGTCACTGTTTCTAGCACTTGGATAACCATGTTAGTACATAAAACAATTTACCAAGTATAGAAACATACCTTTTGTCTTGTTTTGCACTTCTCACTTTATTTGGCACATAAGGACTTAATTACATGTGTTGGGCACTTAATCACCAAAACATTATAGAAATTGCCCAAGGGCACATTTCCCTTTCAATCTCCCCTTTTTGGTGATTTATGCCAACACATCAAAAAGCAACCAAAATAAGTGCAACATCAATGCAACTTAGGACCAAATTGTTTTTGCTAATGATTTGGCATATTTGGATCATTCTTTGCCACCACTTGGTTTGTTTTTGAAAATCAAATTCTTTTTCCTATCTCTAAGTCAAACACACTTGTTTGGGCAAATCCAGAGATATTCCAAGAGAAAAATTGATCAAGTACCAAAAACTTCCCCTTTTTCCATAGTCAAAATTCTCCCCCACAAGAGACCAAATTTCAAAAATCACAAGTGGTTGGCTGATCCATTTGCTTTGGCCTTAATTTCTCCCCCTTTGGCATTAAGCACCAAAACGGGATCATTTTTGGCCCTTTAACCCCATTGCCTCACCAAAAATGTCAACTAAGAGCAAAAAGGCAAATAGAGCATAAGAATGAACTTGGAATTAAATACACCAATACCAGAGTGCAGTGAAAGTCTTTGCATCGTCCAAGTCCATTTCCCTTTCAATGCACTTTTGAGACTACAACAAGAGTACTCAAACAAACATGTTAGTCTCAAAGGGTCAAGTTGTGGCACATCTCCCCCTTAATATGTGCATCATTTGCATATGGATTTGTGAGGTCCGAGGAGGTTTTGTATAACTTGAGCACCATAAATATACAGTGAATAATATAAATGCTCAAAGTAACATGATCAAAGGCATAGAACACATGTATGCTATAGATCAATCCAAGTTACGCGAATCTAAGATATTTAGCTCACTACGGAACCTGTAAAACCTTTTCTCATCTAAAGGCTTAGTGAAGATATCGGCTAGCTGGTTCTCGGTGTTAATATGGTACACCTTGATATCTCCATTTTGCTGGTGGTCTCTCGGGAAGTGATGCCGGATGTCTATGTGCTTAGTGCGGCTGTGTTCAACAGGATTATCCGCCATGCAGATTGCACTCTCATTGTCACATAGGAGTGGGACTTTGCTTAGATTGTAGCCAAAGTCCCGGAGGGTTTGCCTCATCCAAAGTAGTTGCACGCAACACTGTCCTGCGGCAACATACTCGGCCTCAGTGGTGGACAGGACAACGGATGTCTGTTTCTTGGAACTCCAGGACACCAGGGACCTTCCTAGAAATTGGCACGTCCTCGATGTGCTCTTCCTATCAACCTTGCACCCAGCATAATCAGAGTCTGAGTATCCTATCAAGTCAAAGGTAGACCCCTTTGGAAACCAGATTCCGAAGCAAGGCGTAGAAACTAAATATCTAAGAATTCGCTTAACGGCCACAAGGTGACATTCCTTAGGGCCGGATTGATATCTAGCATATATGTATACACTAAGCATAATGTCCGGTCTACTAGCACATAAATAAAGCAATGAACCTATCATGGACCGGTATGTCTTTTGATCAACGGACTTACCTCCTTTGTTGAGGTCAACATGCCCGTCGGTTCCCATCGGTGTCTTTGCGGGCTTGGCGTCCTTCATCCCAAACCGCTTGAGAAGATCTTGTGTGTACTTCGTTTGAGAAATGAAGGTGCCGTCCTTGAGTTGCTTCACTTGGAACCTAAGGAAGTAGGTCAACTCGCCCATCATCGACATCTCGAACTTTTGTGTCATCACCCTGCTAAACTCCTCACAAGACTTTCGATTAGTAGAACCAAATATTATGTCATCGACATAAATTTGGCACACAAAGAGATCACCATCACAAGTCTTTGTAAAAAGAGTTGGATCAGCTTTCCCAACCTTGAAAGCATTAGAAATTAAGAAATCTCTAAGACATTCATACCATGCTCTTGGGGCTTGCTTAAGTCCATAGAGCGCCTTAGAGAGCTTATACACATGACAGGGATACTTATCATCCTCAAAGCCAGGGGTTGTTCCACGTATACCTCCTCCTTGATTGGCCCGTTGAGGAAAAAGCTCTTTATGTCCATTTGAAACAACCTGAAAGAGTGGTGAGCGGCATAGGCTAATAAAATTCGAATAGACTCTAGCCTAGCCATAGGAGCAAAAGTCTCCTCCAAATCCAAACCTGTGACTTGGGCATAACATTTTGCCACAAGTCGAGCCTTGTTTCTTGTCACCACCCCGTGCTCGTCTTGCTTGTTGCGGAACACCCACTTGGTTCCCACAACATTTTGCTTTGGACGTGGCACCAGGCTCCAAACTTCATTTCTCTTGAAGTTGTTGAGCTCTTCCTGCATGATCAACACCCAATCCGGATCCTGCAAGGCCTCTTCTACCCTGAAAAGGCTCAATAGAAGAGACAAACGAGTAATGCTCATAAAAGTTAGCTAATCTTGAGCAAGTAGTTACTCCCTTGCTTATGTCACCCAGAATCTGGTCGACGGGGTGATGTCGTTGGATCGTTGCTCAGACTTGAGTTGGAGGGACTCGTGGTGCTTCTTCCTCCATCACTTGATCTTCTTGTGCTCCCCCTTGATCATGCTCTTCTTCTTGAGGTACCTGTTCATCATCTTGAGTTGGGGGATGCACCACTATGGAGGATGATGGCTGATCTTGCTCCTGTTGATCCTGCGGTCGCACATCACCTATTGCCATTGTGCGCATTGCGGCCATCGGAATTTCATCTTCATCTACATCATCAAGATCAACTTGCTCTCTTGGAGAGCCATTAGTCTCATCAAATACAACGTCGCTAGACACTTCAACCAATCTCGAAGATTTGTTGAAGACCCTATACGCCTTTGTATTTGAGTCATACCCTAGTAAAAACCCTTCTACTGCCTTGGGAGCAAACTTAGAATGTCTACCTTTCTTCACTAGAATGTAACATTTGCTCCCAAATACACGAAAGTAAGAAACATTGGGTTTGTTACCGGTAAGGAGTTCATAGGAGGTCTTCTTGAGAAGGCAATGTAGATAGAGCTGGTTTATGGTGTGGCAAGCTATGTTCACAGCTTCCGACCAAAACCGCTCGGGCGTCTTGAACTCTCCAAGCATCGTTCTTGCCATGTCAATAAGCGTCCTGTTCTTCCTCTCTACCACACCGTTTTGCTGTGGTGTGTAGGGAGCGGAGAACTCGCGCTTGATGCCTTCCTCCTCAAGATACTCCTCCACTTGCAGATTCTTGAACTCGGACCCGTTGCTACTTCTTATCTTTTTCACCTTAAGCTCAAATTTATTTTGAGCCCTCCTTAAAAAGCGCTTTAGGGTCCCTTGGGTTTCTGATTTGTCCTTCAAAAAGAACACCCAAGTGAAGCGGGAAAAATCATCAACAATAACAAGACCATACTTACTTCCCCGATGCTAAGGTAGGCAACGGGTCCAAAAAGATCCATGTGAAGAAGCTCCAGTGGTCTTGATGTTGTCATCACATTCTTGCTGTGATGAGTGCTTCCCACTTGTTTTCCTGCCTAACACGCTGCACAAGGTCCGTCTTTCTCAAAACAGACGTCGGTTAGTCCTAACACATGATCTCCCTTTAGAAGCTTATGAAGGTTCTTCATCCCAACATGTGCTAGACGGCGATGCCAGAGCCAGCCCATACTAGTCTTAGCCATTAAGCATGTATCTAGATCGACATTCTCTTTCGAAAAATCAACTAAATAGAGTTTGCCGTCTAATACACCCTTAAATGCTAATGAACCATCACTCCTTCTAAAGACAGATACATCAACATTTGTAAACAAATAATTGTAGCCCATGTGGCACAATTGACTTACAGATAGGAGGTTGTATCCTAATGACTCTACTAAAAATACATTTGAAATAGAGTGCTGCTTGTGATAGCTATCTTTCCCAAACCTTTGACCTTGCCTTGATTCCCATCTCCAAATATGATTGTATCCTGGGAATCCTTGTTCTTGATGTAGGAGGTGAACATCTTCTTCTCCCCCGTCATGTGGTTTGTGCATCCGCTGTCGATAATCTAGCTTGAGCCCCCGGATGCATAAACCTGCGAGGCAATTTAATCTTAGGTTTTAGGTACCCAACTCTTGTTGGGTCCTATAAGGTTAGTTATAGTAGTTTTTGGAACCCATGTGCAAGTCTTATCTCCCTTGCATTTGGATCCCAATTTCCTAGCAACTACTTTCACATTTTTACGTGGAAGTACAAAAGAATCATTACAAGTATGGTAAATGGTAGAAGGTCCAATACACATTTTCTAGGAGCATGAGATACAACATGATTTCTTCTAGGCCTACTTCTACCATGAACAAAAGTAGAGCTAGAGGCAAACATAGCATGTGAATCATTATAAGCAGTATGAACATAACTCTTATTATAATGAGAATGACTAGCAATTTTTCTATCATAGATAAATACATGGTTCCTTTGAGGACTACTAGCCATAGAGGCCTTCCCTTTCTCCTTGTTGGGAACGAGAGTCCTTTGGCTTGTTAAGTTCTTGGTTTCTTTTCGAAAACCAAGCCTATCCTTAATTGAGGGGTGTCTACCAACAGTGTAGGCATCCCTAGCAAATTTTAGTTTATAAAAATCAATTTTACAAGTCTTAAGTTGAGCATTAAGACTTGCCACCTCATTGTTCAATTTAGTAATAGACGCAAGATGTTCACCACAAGCATCAATATCAAAATCCTTGCATCTATTACAAATAACAACATGCTCTACACATGATTTAGTTACATTAGCTTCCTCTAGTTTAGCATTTAATTCAACATTCAAATTCTTTAGACTAGAGACAGATTCCTGACAGACAGACAACTCAGAGGATAGCATTTCATTTCTTTTAAGTTCTAAGGCAAGAGATTTTTGAACACTAACAAATTTGTCATGTTCCTTATACAAAATGTCCTCTTGCCTTTCTAGCAACCTATCTTTTTCATTTAGAGCATCAATTAACTCATTTATTTTATCTACTTTAGCTCTATCTAAACCTTTAAATAAATCAGTATAATCTACTTCATCATCTGATGACTCTTCATCACTAGAAGAAGTATACTTGGGAGTGTCCTGTACCTTTTTCTCCTTGGCCATAATACATGTATGGCGTTCGTTGGGGAAGAGTGAGGATTTGTTGAAGGCTGAAGCAGCAAGTCCTTCGTCGTCGGAGTCAGAAGAGGAGCAGTTTGTGTCCCATTCTTTTCCAAGGTGCGCCTCGCCCTTTACCTTCCTATAGTTCTTCTTTTTCTCCTTCCTGCTCTTTTCTTGTCCCTGGTCACTATCATTATCGGGACAATTTGCAATAAAGTGACCCGTCTTACCGCATTTGAAGCAGGAGCGTTTTCCCTTTGTTTTATTCCTGTTGGGGTACTCCTTGCGTCCTTTGAGTGCGGTCTTAAAGCGCTTGATGATAAGCGCCATCTCATCTTTATTGAGTCCGGTGGCCTCCACTTGAGCTACCTTGCTTGGTAGCGCCTCCTTGCTGCTTGTTGCTTTGAGAGCAATGGGCTACGGCTCGTAGATAGGTAGTGGACCGTTCAAGGTGTCATCCACGTATCGAGCCTCTTTTACCATCATACGCCCGCTCACGAATTTTCCGAGTATCTCCTCGAGCGTCATCTTTGTGTACCTAGGGTTTTCACGGATAAGATTCATAAGGTGAGGGTCAATAACTGTAAAGGACCTGAGCATGAGTCGGACGACGTCATGGTCCGTCCAACTTGTGCTTCCATAGCTTCGAATCTTGTTGACTAGGGTCTTGAGTCTGTTGTAGGTTTGTGTTGGCTCTTCTCCCCTGATCATGGCGAATCTCCCTAGCTCGCCTTCCACCAGTTCCATTTTGGTGATCATTGTAGCATCATTTTCCTCATGTGAGATCTTAAGGGTGTGGGTGTCCCAGATTTGCTTGGCGTTGTCCAAGCCACTCATTTTATTGTATTCATCCCTACAAAGCGAAGCTAACAAGACAGTAGTAGCTTGGGCATTCTTATGAATTTGTTCATTAATGAATATAGAATTATCCATACTATCAAAATGCATCCCATTTTCCACAATTTCCAGATGCTAGGATGGAGAGAAAACAGATGACTACGGATTTTATGACTCCAAAATGAGTAATCCTCTCCATCAAAGTGTGGGGGTTTTCCAAGTGGAATTGATAGCAAATGAGCATTAGAATTGTACCAAATACGAGAATAATCAAATGAATAGTTTTGATTAACCGTTTTCTTCTTTGACGAGGAGTCGTCATCCTCATGTGGTGAAGAAGACGAGGCATCACTGTCATAGTAGATGATCTTCTTGATGCGCCTCTTCTTCTTCCCGTCTCTTTTCTTGTGACTTGAGCCTGAGTCGGTTGGCTTGTCGTCTCTAGGCTCGTTGAGGAAGGACTCCTTTTCCTTGTCGTTGACCACCATCTCCTTTCTCTTAGGATCCATCTCTTCGGGCGGTTAGTCCCTTAAGTGAAGAGTACGGCTCCGATACCAATTGAGAGCACCTAGAGGGGGGGGGTAAATAGGTGATCCTGTAAAATCAAACTCTAAATAGCCACAAAACTTAGATATTATAACATTAGAATGACTAAGTAGACTTGGAGTGAGTTCTTGTGAGCAAAACAATTACAGAGAATCCAACATAAGAGACACATGATTTTTATCCCGTGGTTCGGCCAAGTAACACTTGCCTACTTCCACGTTGTGGCGTCCCAATGGACGAGGGTTGCACTCAACCCCTTTCAAGTGATCCAATGATCAACTTGAATATCACAGTCTTTTTGTTTAGAGTATCTTCCCGTTTGCGAGGAATCTCCACAATTTAGAGTCACTTGCCCTTACAATAAGGATCACAAAGAAAGCACAGAGTAAGGTTGGGAGAAGCAATACACACACGACATAAATCCACAGCACACACACGCACACAAGCCAAGGCTTGCGCTCGAAACGTAGCATAGAGAGTTCACAACTCGAACGGAGCTCAAATCACTAACACAATCGATCAAATGCGCGGAGGCGGAGTGTGGGAGTCTTAGAATGCTTAGTGAATGCTTGGTATACTCCTCCATGCGCCTAGGGGTCCCTTTTATAGCCCCGAGGCAGCTAGGAGCCGTTGAAGACCAACTTGGAAAGCCAATCTTGCTTTCTATCGAGTGGCGCACCGGACAGTCCGGTGTGTCACCGGACAGCTACTGTAGCATGTCCGGTGCACGATTTCCTTCCAAAATGGGCACAGTCGACCATTGCAGCTCCGGGACCATTGGCGCACCGGACACTGTCCGGTGCACACCGAACAGTCCGGTGCCTCCTTCCGACCATTGGAGCTGCCACGCGTCGCCCGTAGATTTCGCGGCCGACCGTTGGCGCTGGCGACGGTTGGCTCACCGGACAGTCCGGTGCACCACCGCACAGTCCGATGCACCACTGGACAGTCCGGTGAATTATAGCCGTACGCCACCGTCAAATCCCGAGAGTGGCCTTTTCACCATTGGCCAGCCTGGCGCACCGGACAGTCCGGTGCATCCAGACCGAGCTGGTGTTGGCTGCATACAGCCAACCCTTTTCCCTTTTCTTCTCTTATTATTTAGTCACTGTTTCTAGCACTTGGATAACCATGTTAGTACATAAAACAATTTACCAAGTCTAGAAACATACCTTTTGTCTTGTTTTGCACTTCTCACTTTATTTGGCACATAAGGACTTAATTACATGTGTTGGGCACTTAATCACCAAAACATTATAGAAATTGCCCAAGGGCACATTTCCCTTTCAATTTCTAAGGCATAAGCTAATCCATTGGCTGAACTGGACTTCGTTATTCAAATACCTACATGTAGTGCGTCCAAAAAATGTAGCAGCTAGAATGGAGTGCTTGAACAATAGTTATTATAAGTCGAGCAACCTTAGATATAGTAGAATTGAAATAGTCACTCCATCATTTTATTTAAACATGTGGATTTATTGACGCAACACGCAGCACCATGAACTCTAGTGTATGCTAAAATCAAGTGCATCCAAAAAATGTAGTAGCTTATTTTAGAGCAAGCAACACATATATACTCTTCAGAAGTATGCTAGGTCCCTAACCAAATACGAAAATCAATTGGTCCAACCCAAATATTTAACGATGTAAAAAACCTCTTCTACCTGATCTAGATAGTAAGTATGCTTCGTATTGAATTAACAACCACTCTGTTAATTATTCACTATTATACTTTGCTGAGTTTGGCACAACATAATTCATAGGGAAGCTAAGTTGTTTGTAGTTTAACAATTGGAGGATTACTAAACTGAACCATAGTTGCTGCCTTTTTCATAACATAATGTAAGTTCTTCAGTGGTCCTATCTTGCCCATAAGAAAAAGCATACAACACGTCGAAATCCCAAAATAGTCTGACCTAAAAATATTATGTAACACCATAACGGAAGGAGATTAACTTATGTACAAGATTTAATGATTTGCCACAAATGGTAGGTTACTACCTGAGCAGATTGTTAGTGTAGGTAAACGTCCAAATTAAACCATCAGCATAGAACTTAACCAGTGCAAGCTATCTTCCACAAAAAGAGGAGCAGCACATTGCTATAATTCTACCTTCTATACAGACGTCATATGGCCAATAAAGAGGCAATGAAATGAAGGTTAATCTCACATTCTAACGGAATATTACATGTAATTATATTAACAAATAATATATTCTTTTTTATATCTATACATCAAGTCTAATGTCAATTAAGGCTAGTTTCAATACGAAGCACTGAAACAGTTGCAAGCATTGTGTTCAGAGGGGGAAACAATAAGAAGGGATGAAGGAGTTATTTACATTTATCAAACCTTCTGAATTCCCAGTCTGTCACACCATGTTGTATATTCAACTTTCTATCACTGGATATATCCATTGAACAATCTTGATCTGAATCTTGTTCGCCACACACATTCTTCTTAACATCATCATTAGAATGTATGTCACCATGTTCTTGGATTTCATCTTTTGAGCACAAGGTACCATTGTCTAGATCCTTAAATGATAAACCATTTTTGTCTGTATGCCTAATACTATAGCCTGCCGACATGACATGACTGTTTTCACTAGCTATACAAGAGTTCAATTGCCCACCTCATGGTTGCTCATTATTCTTCAAAAGAGAAGCCTTCTCACAAGGTTGATGAGATAAATTATCCAGTGTGGGCAATAGAACAGAGAAACCAAAAAGGCACCAACATCCTTTGCGGCAACGCTTAATTAAATCTCGATAACATTCAAAGTTAATAAATTCCTCTAACTCTTCCTTCTTTAGAGTTTCCTTAGACTTGAAAAGGATGAGAGCTTCCAGTTCACTTGACGCACAGGATTTTGAATTATGTCTTCCAGTTCACCCCTTTCTTTTACACCAGCCATAAGTAGAGCAACATCCAATGATAATATACGTTTTCCCTGTCAAATAATGTAAATGAGTGGTAACTATTAACCACAATTGTTGCTCAATACTTTACAGCATGATTGGGATTGTTATCCATCAATGGATCTTACCACAAGGAAGATATGAATGTCTCCATTAGTAATTTTAAGAGCCAAGCCCTCAATAATAAATGTTTTACCAACACCCGCTTCACCCAACAGAATTGGATTTCTTTGTTCATCGGTATATAATCTGAACTACTCTTCCGATCTCCATGTGACCAATAACAAGATCAATTAATCCTCCACTTGCTCGCTTAGTCAAATCCACACAAAACTGAGCTAGTGAACTCTTCTCTAAAATGACAAATAAAACAAGTCAATTTATACAATCAACTATATCACCAAGAATAGTGGAATAAACTCCAATAAGTTCAACCTCTTACCTTTCTTTTTATTTGAATACTTGACAATTGCAGACTTCCCAGCTCTCGCGGTAGACCTCTCACGTACTTTGAAAGGAGATAACCCCATGGGCTCTCTGCCATTCTTAGCAAGCTCTCCTTGGATTCAGTTAAGTGCCTGTTTTTCTAGCTGACTTGGATCTGCTCCTAAGCTACAAGGATGCAGTGGACCAGTAAAACACACTAATAATGAAAAGCAAAATAGGGAAGTTTTATCTACTTTTCTCTACAACAAACGCAAGTTTCTTTTGAGAGTTTAATTTAATCAACTGCATCCAGCTATTGCCACTGATTGCTAGCTGTTACATTTACAACTGCCAGGCTGCTGAATTTGATATGTCGCTTATTGCCTACAGAGCTTATTACAAAATTGCTCTAGTTGCAAGTAATTAAATGCATTTGTTGTCCGTTGTCACACTCCAAAGGAGTCTGATTGCTTACTTATCAAGTTATTAGAGACTAAAAAGGTTGGTGTCTTGTTGGTAATTAGCCATATTATTGTGATTTTTATACCATTGACCAAACACGATGAAAAATAGTAGAGTATGTAATAGAAGATTACCACCAACATCTTGAGGATTTTGCTGCTGATGGGATCGTCTAGGTCGAAGATTCCGAGAGCAATGTGCTCCGGCAAGAAGAAGTTGCAGCCAATGTTCCTCGTCCTCGAGAACTCGACGACAACCAAGAAGACCCGCTTGCTTGCACCCGAGAATGGCACGTCCGTGGCCAGCCCGGTGGCCGCTTGCGCAGGCCCGACCCTACCTAGAGCGTCGCGACATGCCTCTCGCGCGCTCTCCCAGTAAGGGGAAGTGGAGGCTAACCGAGGGTGGCTTGCCGTCGAGTAGAGGTTCACGTCTCGGTGACATTGCAACGCCAACATTGGGGCGATGTTCGGTGACAATCACGGCGGGGACATTGCGTTGTTGACAGGAGCGGGGGCAAGGGCGGCGGCAAAGATGGCGGTCCTCAGCGATGTGATGGGGGAAGGGCATGAGACCGAGGCACCGGGCATCGCGCAAGGTGGGGGATGGGGCGGGCGGGGGCATGATGGCCTCTTCTGTCTTCACCGGTGGCGGGGGGCTTCCTCTTCTGTCTTCACCAGCGGTGGCGGGGCTTGGTCCTCCTTCTCGGCGGCGGCGAGGATTGGTCCTCCTTGACCGTGTGTCCGGCAGGCGTCAGAGATAGGTATATTATACAGGACGCCACCGACCATCCGCCGCATCCGTCGCTTGCCGCGCATGGCGGGGGTGATTGTTGGTGCCACACGGATGAGGATGTCACGGCTTGTGCGGCATTCGAATGGGCTGCGCGGATCGGCGCAACCGACGGAGAGGGAGGCGGTCAGGCGGGGCACATGCGCAGATGGCACGACATGCGGCTTGGCGAGCGCGGAACATCCGCTGGCGCGTGCTCTTGCGCGGAGGAGGAGGCGGGTCCACCATGCGGCAGGATGCATGGGCACGAGCGTGGATGGCGCGGTATGTGGCTGGCTGTGCGCGGAGGGGCCAAGCGGGGGTATGGTAGGAGTCTATACTATCTTTTTAATAGACAGTAGAGAAGTAGAGAAGAGTGCGGTAATACTGTAGCTAATTAAGATAGTATTCTGGTCATGCTTGAGGCTTGGACTTCAGTTAATACTAGTAACTGCCTTGGAGAGTCGGAGATTATTGAGTTGTTTGCCTAGACGACATTATTTGATCAAGTAATTTTTTCATCTTCAATTTAAAATGTTATCTAGCGGCATAAAACTTGTTGTCTGACGACAGATATTTGACTCCCACACGGGCCACAGCTCAATTACAAACATACTTCAAACGTCAGGTAGGCAGAGCAGCATTCGCTACGTGGCGGTGGGCAGCAGCGGCCAGCACATTCGACAACTGCCACGGATCCCGTACAACTTCAAACACGTATCGCTTCCAGAGTCACACGTGTGCAGCTGCATGAACCCAGCTCACTCCCTTAAGAACAGCTCGACGCTCACCTGTCTAGTCTAGCTCGTGCGTGCCGCCCTGAGCGCCACAAACGCGCAGAGACAGACATTGCGAGAGAAACCGCGCGCCCCGATGGCGTCGTCGTGCCAGAAGGTGGAGATTCCCGGCAAGCCGACGGAGACGGGGACGGCGCTGCTGGAGACGGCGACGGGCACCATCCAGGGGTTCGCGCCGCTGAGCCAGATCCACCAGCACCTGTGCGCGTTCCACTTCTACGCGGACGACATGGGGCGGCAGGTGGAGGCGCACCACTTCTGCGCGCACCTGAACGAGGACGTGCGGCAGTGCCTCATCTTCGACGGGCCCGGCGCCGGCGCGCGCCTCATCGGCGTGGAGTACATCGTCTCCGAGACGGTGTTCCTGACGCTGCCCGACGCCGAGAAGCCGCTGTGGCACACGCACGAGTTCGAGGTGAAGGGCGGGGTGCTGTTCATGCCGGGGGTGCCCGGCGTGGTGGAGCGCCGGGACCTGGAGAAGGTGTGCAAGACCTACGGCAAGACCATCCACTTCTGGCAGGTGGACCGCGGCGACGCGCTCCCGCTCGGCCTCCCGCAGATCATGATGGCGCTCACCCGCGAGGGCCAGCTTCGGCAGGACCTCGCTGACTGTACGGCGTGCTCGCAGATTGAGTATCTGTGATCTCTCTCTGATCTCTCACTCTTTTACTGATGGATTGGAACCTGCAATGTACGTGCAGGTGTGGAGAAGAAGTTTGGTGTCTCCTTCCAGAAGGAGAGGGAGAACCGGGCGTACATGAGCGGACCGGAGCATGGTATCCACCCGCTAGCGAACGCTGCCGGCAAGGGCCTGAGGACCGAGATCCGTGAGGTCGATTTGCCGGCGAGTACTACCGCCGGCGCCGGGAGGGTCTTCACTTGATCGCCGTACGTGCGTTGCCGCGGCGGGTCTGCGTAATAATGCAGACTATATAGATGGTGCTTGGTTTGGTCTGTAGTTCGTGATTACGTACTCAATCGTTTCTGTTCTCTGAGACACGGACTACTGTTCATATGAACTTTGAATTTTCGCATAATAAGAGATGGCGCCCTACTAATAATTTGTGTCAAATACCGTTTTGGTTGAACTCTTGGATTTAGGATATGATAATGGATTTCATGAAGCTTGCATATATTAAAATGATACCAATTGGTGAATGGAAGGTAAGCATCTTCACAAGATGTTTTAAAATAGTGCCCCAAATATTAAGACACTACAATCATTTAAATTGCTTATTACATAGTTAAGTTCTAGACGGTCACAAGACACATACGGTGAGTTATATGCCAAAATGTGGGTGGCAATACCAATATCTTCTCCCTCGATGTACTCTTCCTAACGATAGAGCAGCGATGAGGAGAAAAAAAAAAGGCGATGTCTGAGATGAGGAGAAAAAAAAAGGGCGATGTCTGAGCTCCAGCAGCGTCGTCCTCCTGTTCATCCTCGGCCCGCGAGGGTACGTCGGCCCGCGACGCCGCGCCCGTGGTCTATGGGCCGCTTCCTTCGCTATTCCCTCAGGTCGGTCTTCCAGGAAGTCGCCTTCGGTCGCGGCTCAGAGCGACGCGTGCTTCCAGGAAGTCGCCTTCGGTCGCGGCTCAGAGCGACGCGCGCGTCGAGTCGGTGCCTTCGCTATCTCCTCGCACAGGTCGGTCTTCCGGGAAGTCGCCTTCGGTCGTGGCTCAGAGCGACGCGCGCGTCGAGTCAACGCGTGGAGGAGGGTTTTCTGGTAAGCGTCTAGGGTTTCCGCCCGATTTCGTTGGTTCTCATTCGTTTCCCCATTTCACGTCGTGTCTCTCTCGCCTCTGGTCTCTCCCGATCTCGACGCGTTCTAGCTTCAGCGGTGGTTGGTTTTCTTCTCCGTTTCGTCCGCCTGAAGTTGACGAGAAGTGGCCCCTCCTGGGTCGCTCGTTCGTCTGCTTCGCGTCGGATGGATCCGAAGAATCGTAACCCTAACTAGGACCGATGGGTCCAAAAGATGCTCCTCAGGGTTCGCTATCTTGAGGAAAGAATCAGAGTCTTAGCTGGCGCCTGAAGCCGGATACTGGAAATCCCGAGAACAAGGATGACATCCTTACCTCTTCTTTCGGTGATGGTGGTCAGTCAGGTATTCTCAAAACCCTCCCTCCCCCTATTCTGAAAAAAGAGAATGAACTGGTGCGTCGTTTTTTCTGCCAAAAATGTGGTACGGATGGACATCATGCTAGGGATTGCTTTAAATCTTTATGGTGTGAGATCTGTCGTAAAGAAACTCACAACACAACGAGGTGCGTTCTCCCCAAACAAAACAAGGCCTGTATGCCTATTGTTGGGATGGCGACGGATGGGTTAGGGTTTTACTCGTCTCACTTTTCCAAACCCCTGTTAAAAAAACCTAAGCGCAGTTTTATTGGTTTGGTTAAAGTGGTTGAGGGCTTGATTTTGGCTAAGGATCTTGAGAAGGATTTTGGTTTTCATTTCCCCTGGGGTCGTACTTGGAAAGCCACCAAGTGTCACTCTGGTTTCCTGATGCAATTTCCTTCTCAAGAGAGGCTTGATGAAATGATTAATTTTCCTGAATTGAAAATGAAACTGTCTGGGGCAAAAATTTCTGTTTCTTCTTGGAGTTCACAGGCTAAGCCAAAATCCAAACTCCACTCTGTATGGATTATTGCTGAAAATGTGCCTGAAGAACTTCAGAACTACCAGGCTATCTGTGAGTTGGGCTCCACAATTGGGGCTGTAGAAGAAGTGGACATTTTGTCCTTAGACTCTAAAGATATAGTGAGATTCAAAGTTCATATCAAAAGTGTTGCCATGATTCCTCCAATCATTGAAGTAGGTGTCAAACCTTTTATGTATGACATCTACTTTAAAATTGATAATATAACTGATGAAGGGTGGAATGATGACTCCATAAATCTGGGCAAGAGGGCTTCGGTTGATAGACAGGGTTTTGGTGACCCTTCTCAGGAGAAATCTGTTAAAAAGGCCAAAAGTGGTGGTGAAAAAACTGGCATGGATGATAAGGAAAAACTCCCTTGGAGGATCCCTTAGTGCATGGTAATGAAGCTAGTTTTCAGACTGAACAGTCGGAAGGTATGAAGTCTGGGAAAAATTCTAAAGGTGACAAAGGATATCTAGACAGTCAGGGTAATGAGGAAGATGATTACAATGAAAGTGAGGATGATCTGTTGGATTCCCAAGATCTGGAAGAATTCATCAAAGATGAAGAACTTATTCTTTCCCCTTCTCAAGAGAAAGGAAAAATGAGTATAAGTGCTACTCATTCTCAAGATGCTTGCAAAGAAGCTGGAGTTAAGAAAGGAGGGTCCATAGAAGGGGAGCTTGCAGAAGGCGTCCGAAGAAGCAGCAGGTTGGAGTCCAATGATAAAATGAAGATTGCGGATAAGGCTACAACGAGAGCAATGGCTAAAGACGCGTTCATTAACAAAGGTACGTCTTATAATACATTTTCTGTTCTTAATACTGATAATGTTGTTCTTATGGATGTTGCGCACAAACTAGGGGTTGAATTAGGATCTTCTGTTAATGAAGCTGTGGAAAATTTAGACCTGATAAAATCGTTAGAGCTTTCTAGGAAGAATCTTGTTGTGCAATCTGTTAAATGTAATTTTGATCCTAACAAGGCAGCTATTCATGATTCTGATATGGATAATAGTGTCCATAATGAAGGAGAGGATAATGCTTTGACTGATCTTGAAAATGTGATGGTGCTCAGAAAAGGTCGTAAAATTCGCCACAGAAAAAAATCTGTGAGGAAAAAGAAAGACAACAAATCTCCTAAACATAGGAATATTCCTATTAAAAGGAGAGGTCTGAATGAGGGGCTCACCCAAAGTTGTTTAGAATGATAGGCTTAATTTGGAACTGTCAGGGCCTGGGTAAAGATGTGAAAAGTGATTTCCTAAGAGATATTATTAGGAAAGAGAGAATTGATTTTATTGGTCTTCAATAAACCAACAAAAATACTTTGATGACTCTTGGTTAAATTTCATTGATGGCAATAGAAATTTTGCTTGGGTTTGGTCCCCCCCCAATGGGAGATCTGGTGGCTTACTCGTAGGGTTTGATGCTGACATCTTTGATGTGAGAGAAAAAGACTTGGGGGAATTTATGATTCGTATTCTGGTGATTCACAAGGAATCAGGCTTTATTTGGAATTTCATAAACGTGTATGGAGCTGCTCAAAATGACCAGAAGCATAAATTTCTGAGTGAGTTGTCCGCTTTCTGTTCCAAGTGCTCTCACCCCATGTTGATTGGTGGTGACTTTAACATACTTAGAAATGAGTCGGATAAAAATAAACCTGGTGGCACTAATAGGTGGAGTTCTTTATTTAATTCTATTATCGATGTGCATGATCTGATTGAACTGGAGCTTAGTGGTAGACTTTATACCTGGTCCAATAATAGAAATCCGCCTACGTATGAGAAGTTGGATAGATTTCTTGTTAGCCCGGAGTGGGATTTGCATTATAATAATGTGAATGTTTCTGGTCTCAGTAGATCTTTTCTGATCATGTGCCTTTGTGTGTCAAAACTGATTTCGCTCCCCCTTTAGTGAGAGATTTTAGATATGAGTTGTGTTGGATGTTTAGACCTGATTTTAGAAATCTTGTTGAAAAGAATTGGTCTTTGCCTGTCAGAGGTAAAAAAAGTATTGAGATTTGGAAAGAAAAAATAAAACGTCTCAAGAAAATGTTGAAAGATTGGAACATAAATGTTGAAGGTAGGTATTTAAAACTGAAAAAAGACTTGATGAGTAAAATTGACATTTTAGATAAAAAATGTGAAGTTTTGGGCATTTCGGATGCTGTAAGAATTGAAAAGCTTGAGTTGGAGTGGAATTTGAAAAAAAATTATGGAAGAAGAAGGGTGCAAAAAAAAGCAAACTGCGAGGGAGAAATTCATTAATGAGGGGGATGAGAATACCAAATTCTTTCATCTTATTGCGAAAGGTCGGAAACGACGCATTAAAATTCCTTTTTTGATCCATGATGGTGCCTCTATGTATGATTCTGAAAGTATCAATAAGATTGCGTCTTCTTATTATAAAGATCTTTTTGGCCCTTCTGTCCACTCTAGTATTAATGTTTCTAATCTCAATATGAATCAGTTGTCTGACACAGACAAATCACTTTTAACTGCTCCTTTTAACATTAATGAAATTAAAAAAGTGGTGTTTGAGATGAAAGATAATAGTGCTCCTGGTCCGGATGGTTTTCCTGCTGAATTTTTTCAAAATTTTTGGGAGCTTATTCACATGGATATTTGGAACTTATTCAAAGACTTCTATGATGGAAATCTTGATATTGAGAGATTGAATTATGGGATGGTTACTCTCTTACCAAAAGTGGATAATGCGGTTGACATGAAGAACTTTAGACCTATCTGTCTTTTGAATGTTTGCTATAAAATTATTACCAAAGTTCTGAATAGCAGGCTGGCTAGTTGCATCACAAAGGTGATTAGTGACTCTCAGTATGGTTTTATTAAGGGCAGATACATAATGGACGAGGTCGTCTCGCTCAATGAAATTCTTCATGAGGTTAAGAGGAAAAACAAAGTGGTGTGGTCCTTAAAATTGATTTTGAAAAAGCTTATGACAAAGTGAATTGGCATTTTCTTTATGTCACGATGGAGAAAAAAGGTTTTGGGAGTACTTGGTGTGATTGGGTGATGAGAACTGTGCGAGGTGGCAAAGTAGCCATAAAAACTAATGATATGTTGGGTCCATACTTTACTACGCATAAAGGGGTTATACAAGGGGATCCTTTCTCTCCCCTTTTGTTTAATTTGGTTGCTGATGGCTTGGCGTGTATGATTCGTAAAGCCCAAGATGAGGGTTTGATTGAGGGTCTTATGCCTCATATCATCCAAAACGGATGCAGTTGTCTCCAATATGCTGATGATACTATTTTTCTTATCCAAGATTGTTTAGAAGGAGCCAAAAATCTTAAATTCATTTTGTGTTTGTTTGAAAGTATGTCGGGGTTGAAAATAAATTTCCACAAAAGTGAAATTTTTTTGTTTTGGAAAAGCTAAGGAAATTGATTATTTGCATGCTGATATCTTCACTTGTCCTATTGGTAGTCTCCCTATGAAATATCTTGGTGTGCCAATTGATAATAAGAAGATAAATAAAAGCCTCTAGGTTCCCATGATAGAAAAATTGGAAAAAAGGCTTACTGGGTGGCAGGGTAGATTTTTAAGTCTGGGTGGTAGGCTGACTCTTTTAAATAGCTGCCTATCCAATGTTCCGCTGTATATGCTTTCGATTTACCCTATTCCTAAATCGGTCATCAGAAATGTGGATATTTTCAAGAGATGTCTTTTATGGCAAGGGGGGCATCAGTCAAAAAAAATTATCTGGTTGATTGGGTGTCTGTGTGTTCTCCCAAAAATCAGGGAGGGTTAGGGGTTTTGAACCTTGAATTTATGAATGATTCCTTACTAACTAAATGACTTTGGAATATTGAAAATTCAAATGGTTTATGGCAAAAAATCATTGCAAGTAAGTACATTAAGGGAAACCCCCTTATTTCGATCAAGCAAAAACAAGGAGATTCTCACTTTTGGAAGAAGATTTTGAGTCTGCGTGATATCTTTTACAAATACTGTAAAACCTTGGTGGGAAATGGCTTGAATACTAGCTTTTGAAAGAGTAACTGGATAGGAAATCTGCCCCTGAATATCCAGTTTCTTGCCTTATTTGACTTGGCTTATGGCAAAGACATTTCTGTTAATAAGGTCTTGGTATCCAATTTTGAGGCTCTCTCGTTTAGAAGAAGGATTATTGGTAATCTGAGGGTGTTATTGGATGATTTGATGATTTGCTGTAATCATGTTTCCTTGTCTGATCAAGATTACAAAATTGTTTGGGGTCTTGTGTGAATCATCTAGGCCCCTTTGGTAATGTTTTGGTAATTAATGACAACTGCTTGTGGACTAACGATTCTTGTAGAAATAAGAATGCAGGGTTGGACCACATAGAACAGGAAATGTTGAAGAATCATACGCATTGGTTGTGGATCAGATGAAGGGAAAGGTATTATATAGGTTTCATTTTTGCCGGTCTTAAGGAGTTTAGAGAAGATACCTGACCGGATTAGTAGGCTAGATAGCCGTACTATTAAGAGGGGTCAATGACTTAGATCTGTGTAAAACTTAGTGCCTCATAGAGCATCAAGTAGTTGCATTTGCATGAGGACTAACAGCGCTTCACATTTCGCGAATCAAAAGTTCTTTCAAAAGCTTGTTTGAAATTGCGAAGTCATGGATGCGCGGACTGTCCGGGCCTTAGGGGCGGACCGTCCGCGATCCACCAGAAGGGGTCCGAAGACTGACCATTTGTATTGACACTGTGTTCTATTGCACTGCGGACCGTCCGGGCCTTAGGGCCGGACCGTCCGCAGTCATGTCCAGAGGAGGGTGACTTCGGGCCAGTCCCTGAATTATAGGCGGACGGTCCGCCTGTGAGGGGCGGACGGTCCGCAAGTTTCAAACTCGTTTTTGGACAGGGACTGTGTGTTTTTATAGATTTGTACTACGGACTGTCCGGGGGACCAGTCCGGACAGTACTGTCTCAGGTCGCGGACCGTCCGGGATTTATAGCCAGACGGTCCGCACGTGTTAACTTCTTTTGATCCGAGGCTCGGGTGTTTCATTCTGCCAGGTCGCGGACGGTCCGGCCTTGACGGGCGGACTGTCCGGACCCACCTTTTGAGTCAACTCTGACATGTTTCAAACGGTCATTATAGCCGTTATGTGTACGGCGGACCGTCCGGCCCTAGGGCGCGGACAGTCCGCGTGTGCGCAGAACTGCCCCCTTTTGCACATAACGGTTGGTTTTAGATGGGGGACTATAAATAGAAGGGTAGCTCGTGTGAGAGACCTCTCTTGGCCATTCCTTGCACACATTGAGCTCATTTGTGTTCCTCCAACTCACTCTCTCACACTCTTTGCTTGAGATTGCATTCTAGTGAGAGATTGAGGGTTCCTAGTGCATTTGCATCATTTGGTGATTCTTGAGGCACTAGGTGGTACACCGAGCAAGCGTCGTTGGCTTGTTACTCTTGGAGGTTGCCGCTTCCTAGACGGCTCGGGTGATTGTCTCCGTCGAGCTCTCCAAGAAGATTGTGGAGAAGCCGCGGTGTGGATTGTGAGGGGTTCGCGCCTACCTCGCCGGAGCGGCAAAGGTGACATTAGTGGAATCGAGGTATTGAGTGATTTCTTGTCCACTTGGCTCAAAGATCAAGTCGTGTCTTGATAGAGGAGCAAGTGAGAGCTTGAAGTCCACCTCAACGTGGATTAGGGGTGATCGGCAAATCACCGATACCACGGGATAAATTTCGGTGTCTATTCTTTCTAGCATTACTTATTGCCTTGCAATTGATTAGTGTTTTGCTTATTGTTCTTCAAGTATTCAATCTCCGTAGTTGTTTTTCATACATTGTTTACTTATTGACACTAGATAATTTATTCCTCTTGTTGCACTGATTAAATTTATTTAGTATTGTTGATTTTAGTCAAAACGGTCTATTCACCCCCCCTCTAGCCGGTGTCCTAGATCCTACAAGTGGTATCAGAGCCGAGGACTCCATTGTTTGTGGATCTAATCATCCCGGAGTGGGACAAAATGGCTAGTAACAACAATGTGCACATTGGGAAGCCACCGCACTTTGATGGAAACAATTATGATTATTGGAAAATAAGAATGTCAATGCATCTTAGAGCAATGGGTGGAAAAATTTGGCCAATTGTTAGGGATGGATTTGTTGTATTGAAGGAAGATGAACCATCCGTTAGTGATAATGAGAATATCCTCACAAATGATCAAGCCATGAATGTCTTTTATGATGCTCTTGATATAAATGAGTTCAATCGTATCAAGAATCTCACAACCGCTCATGAGATTTGGATAAAACTAATGGAAATTCATGAAGGAACTACAATTGTGAAGAGTGCCAAACTATATGTGTGCAAAGGGAAGTTTGAGCAATTTATTATGAAAGAAGATGAGAGTGTATCCAATATGTTCAATCGGTTGAATGAGATAGTAAATGAACTCAAAGGACTTGGTTTTAATGTACCGGATGTGGATTTCACACACAAGTTCCTTAGATCACTTCCGGAGAAATATGAGACTATTGTGACAATGCTAGTAAGGAGTGATCTATCTACAACTTCTCCAACCGAAGTATTGGGAGAAATTCTCACTCAAGATATATTTAAGAAGTCACAAGCCGATGCCTTAAGTTTGGCAAAGAAGGTGAAAAATGAATCTATTGCTCTCAAAGCCAAGGCCTCAAAGGAAATTGAAAAGGAAGATAGCAATGATGAAGAAAATGAAAGTGAGAGTGATGGTGACATGGCTTTATTTGTAAGGAAATTCAATAAATTCATGAAGATGAAAAGAGGTCAACCTAGAAGAGGTCAAACATCTAGAAGAAATGCCTTCAATGATAGAAAATGTTTTGAGTGTGGGGAACCCGGTCACATTGCCATGAATTGCCCAAGCAAGAAGAAGAAGGGCAAATATGAAAGTGACAAGAAGAAAAAGAAATACTATAACAAGAAGAAAGATGGCAAAGCCTACTTAGTTGAATGGGACTCGGATGATAGCTCGGATGATGATGATGATGACACCTCATCTAAGCTTAATGCCGGAATTGCTATCAAGGAAGCCCCCTCCCTCTTCTCATCCCCCCATTGTCTCATGGCAAAGGGAGATGCTAAGGTAAAAATCATCACCGATTTAAATGATATAAAAGATGATGATGATATCGATGATGTTGATGATGATGGCTATTCATATGATGATCTTGTTAGAATGTTAGGTGAGGCCGATGACTACATGCACAAAGAAAAAGAAAAATTTAAGACCTTGAAGGAATTGTATAAAAACCTCCAAGTGTCTTTTGAGGAGCTCAAGACCTCTCACAATGACCTCAAAGAAAATTGTGAGAAGCTTGCGGATGCTCAAAAATCATCTATTGTGCATGAAGTTGAGGTGGTCACTAAGGATGTTGGAGTCACTTGTGACTTACTTGATAGTCTTACAAGTGAACCACTACCTACTAACTCTATTTGTGATAAATGCAAAATTTCTCTCAATGATAACATTGCTCTTGATGAATCAAAAATTATTGTTGAGAATGAAGTGTTAGTAGATAGAATAAATGCTCTAACTCATGACCTAGAAAAGGCATATGGTGGTAAGACTAAATTGGATTTCATATTGGGAAGTCAACGATGCTCTCTTAACCGTGAAGGTCTTGGGTATGTTCCTAAGAAAGGAAAGAATGCTTTTGTAAAGCAAAAGACTTTGTTTGTGAAAGAATGTGACAAAGTGTGTCACAAGTGTCACAAAAAGGGACATGTTAAGAAAAATTGTCCCAAGTTCAAAAATGTATCCTCCACTTGTTTTGAGCATTGTTATGTTCTTTCTCATAATGCAAAAGGTGTTCATGCTAAATTTGTTGGTACTTCAATTGTTGGAAACAAAAAGAAAGCTATTTGGGTGCCAAAGACCTTGGTCACTAACATCCGAGGACCCAAGCAAGTTTGGGTACCTAAAAGAGATTGATTTCCTTTTGTAGGTAAACTACAAGGCGGGAGGGAATCATTGGGTGTTGGATAGTGGATGTACTCAACACATGACCGGGGATATGAGAATGTTTACCCAAATGAGTGAGGAAGATTGCTCAAATTATGATAGTATCACATTTGGAGATAATCGTAAAGGAAAGGTTAAAGGTTTGGGTAAAATTGCTATCTCAAATGATCATTCTATATCAAATGTGCTATTGGTTGAGTCTTTGAATTTTAATTTACTTTCCGTAGCTCAATTATGTGATTTAGGATTTTGTTGCAATTTCACAGTTGAAGATGTTATTATCTCTAGTGTTGATGGTAGCAATCTTAAATTTAAAGGCTTTAGACATGAAAATCTTTATCTTGTTGATTTCTCATCTAATGAGGCAAAGCTCACAACTTTCCTATTTTCAAAAGCTTCACTAGGTTGGTTATGGCATAGAAGACTTGGTCATGTTGGGATGAAGCAACTCAATCGGTTAACCAAGCATGACTTAGTTCGAGGCTTAAAAGATGTGAAGTTTGAAAAGAACAAATTGTGTAGCTCTTGTCAAGCCGGTAAGCAAGTGGCAAATACTCATCCAAATAAAAGTCAAATGTCCACTCATCGACCTTTGGAATTACTTCACATGGATTTATTTGGGCCCACATCTTTTGTAAGTATTGGTGGTAATTCTTATTGTCTTGTGATTGTGGATGACTATTCAAGATTTACTTGGGTTTATTTTCTACGAGACAAATCCAATGTGTTTGAAACATTCAAGTCATTTGCTATATTGGCTCAAAATCAATTTGATTTCGACATCAAAAAGGTTAGAAGTGATAATGGGTCGGAATTCAAAAATGCAAGAATTGATCAATATTGTGATGACAAGGGTATCAAACATGAATTCTCTTCCAAATATACCCCGGAACAAAACGGTATTGTTGAAAGAAAGAATAGAACTCTTATTGACATGGCTAGGTCCATGTTAGCGGAATATAGTATATCGGATTCTTATTGGGCCGAGGCAATAAATACCGCTTGTCATTCATCAAATAGACTATATTGTCACAAGCTCTTGAAGAAAACTCCATATGAATTGCTTATTGGTAGAAAGCCAAATATCTCATATTTTAGGGTATTCGGTTGCAAATGTTATATTTTGAGAAAGGGGAGCCGGCTTTCTAAATTTGAGAAGAAATGTGATGAGGGTTTTCTTCTTGGATATTCATCAAATAGTAAGGCTTATAGAGTCTTCAACAAAACTCATGGTATTATTGAGGAAGCATATGATGTTGAATTCGATGAAACAAATGGGTCTCAAGATGAGAGTGATAATCTTGATGATGTTGGGGGAACTCAATTGATAAATGCAATGAAAACAATGGCCATTGGTGAAATAAAACCAAAGGAAGATGATGATGAAAATAGTGTGGTTGTCATTCCTTCATCCTCAACTATAAATGAGGAAGATCACCAAAGCCAACAACTCAATGAAACCATGGATACTCATGATCAAGGTACTTCAAGACCTTCGGTTCCTTCTAATGCTTCAACAAGCAATTATCAAACGGTATCAAGAATTCATCATTCCATTGTGAAGGATCACCCGGTTGATCAAATTGTGGGTGATATTAGTAAGGGTGTTCAAACTCGCTCTCGTATAGCTTCGTTTTGTGAATATTTCTCTTTTGTATCTTGTATGGAACCTAACCGTGTAGATGAAGCTCTACTTGATGTTGATTGGGTGAATGCAATGCATGAAGAATTAAATAACTTCGCTCGAAATGAAGTTTGGGAGCTTGTTGAGAGAACAAAGAACCACAATGTTATTGGTACAAAATGGGTGTTTCGCAACAAGCACAATGAAGATGGTGTGGTAGTAAGAAACAAGGCAAGATTAGTTGCACAAGGATATACTCAAATTGAAGGATTGGATTTTGGGGAGACATTTGCTCCCGTAGCAAGATTAGAAGCAATCCGGATTCTACTTGCTTATGCTTGTGCACATAATATCAAGCTCTACCAAATGGATGTAAAGAGTGCCTTCCTAAATGGTAAGATTAGTGAACTAGTGTATGTTGAACAACCTCCCGGTTTTGAGGACCCCAAAAGACCTAACCATGTGTTCAAGCTTTCTAAAGCTCTCTATGGGCTTAAGCAAGCTCCACGCGCTTGGTATGAAAGGCTTAGGGATTTCTTGCTTTCCAAAGACTTCAAAATTGGGAAGGTTGACACTACTCTATTCACTAAAAGAATTGGCAAAGACTTATTTGTTTGTCAAATCTACGTTGATGATATTATTTTTGGATCTACTAATGAATTATTTTGTGAGGAGTTCGGAAAAATGATGTCAAAAGAATTTGAAATGTCTATGATAGGAGAATTGAGCTTCTTTCTTGGCCTTCAAATCAAACAATTGAAAGATAGAATTTTTATAAGTCAATCAAAATATTTGAAGGACATGCTCAAGAAGTTTGGTTTAGAAAATGCTAAGCCTATCAAGACTCCAATGGCAACAAATGGTCATCTAGACTTAGATGAAGGAGGTACTATGGTTGATCAAAAACTTTATCGTTCAATAATTGGTAGTTTACTTTATATTACCGCATCTAGGCCCGATGTTATGTTTAGTGTATGCATGTGTTCTCGATTTCAAGCTTCACCTAGAGAGATTCACTTGAAGGCCGCTAAAAGAATTCTAAGATATTTGAAGTATACTCCCAATATTGGTCTATGGTATCCCAAAGGTGCTCACTTTGAATTAATTGGATATTCGGATTCGGACTATGCGGGGTGCAAAGTTGATAGAAAAAGCACATCCGGTTGTTGTCAATTTCTTGGTAGATCTCTTGTTTCATGGTCTTCTAAGAAGCAAAATTCGGTTGCTCTATCTACCGCCGAGGCGGAATATATATCGGCCGGAAATTGTTGTGCTCAATTATTATGGATGAAACAAACCTTATTGGATTATGGAATTATTTTCAAGAATGTGCCTCTCATGTGTGATAATGAGAGTGCGGTAAAATTGGCTACCAATCCGGTCCAACACTCAAGAACCAAGCATATTGATATACGACATCACTTCTTAAGGGATCATGTTGGCAAGGGAGATATCTCTATTTATTCCATTGGAACGGATGATCAATTAGCAGACATTTTTACAAAGCCTTTGGATGAAATAAGATTTTGTTCTCTAAGAAGTGAAATGAATGTGATCGATCTCTCAAATGTGGCTTGAAGTTGATCACACATGTGTCGTCTTGCATCTCGGGTCTAAATATGCTCTTTATGCTATTTGTTTGGTATTATTGGTGCATTTTTCATTTCTAATTGTTCTAGATAGTTTAATTCAAAAATTTTGCACTACTCAATTACATAATATGTATATGCATGCATACTAACTCTTGGATTGGTCGAAATGTCCATATATAAGCACCAAGTCGGATTCGAAATTCAAAATCAGCAAGTGGACAGCAATTGGAAAAATGAGTATCAGGCCGCGGACCGTCCGCCCATGGACCACAGACCGTCCGCCGCATCAGGACCTGGACAGTCCGGGCAGCCTCGCAGACCGTCTGAAATCATCAGGGCGCGGACCGTCCGCCACCCCAGCGCGGACAGTCCGCGACAGGGCAGTAAAATCGACCAGTGGCCGCAGCCTTGTCATTTGTGCTCATTCGCTCTTCCTCTCTTGCTCTCCACTCGCCCAATACTCTCCTATGACGAGTGTGCGCGGATGGTGCAGCGAAGTTGTGAGCGGACAGTCCGGCAGCTTGTGGCAACATTTCATCAACATGTCTTCATCCCGGTATCTTCAAATCTTGTGGATTTTATCACATCTCTTCATTTTTTGAGATTATATGGGTTTCCTCTCTGATCTGAAATTGAGCAGTCGGTTTCAAAATCTGATTGGTGGGATTGTTAGTTCTCCTCAATATGAATGCTCTGCAAAATTTTGAACTGGTTTGGATGCGTATTGTCTGCAAAATCATCAACTCCAACATTTGTGGGGCTAGGGTTCTTTAGAGTCGCCCCTGGTCGGTCGCGGACCGTCCGCCTGGTGGACGCGGACCGTCCGGGCCTCTGGCGCGGACAGTCCGGCTCCCTAGCACGGACCGTCCGGACCCTGGCAGCGCATTACAGTTCCATTCCTTTTATAGTGGTGATTGGTATCAATTATTTATCTATGGATGTCTGTCACATTGTTGCAGTGGTTTTGGTGGTCTCCGCAAGAAACTTGCAGGTCGCTTTAAATCCAAGCGCCCTCGTGGAAATGATGATGACTATATACCAACCACTGATTCAGAGGCCCAATCCTCAGCTGGGGGCACTGAATCCATGGATGCTGAAGATTTTCCTCATGTTCATCCCGATTATCCCATTGATATCCAAGGATGGACTTATCCAAAGCGGCGATTTTCTATGGCTGAGTACTGCTCTAGACGGACTGTGAACCAGTATACTCTGCCATCTGATACAAATATCCAGTTTTTCCACACTCAGCTGCAGTTTGATGTCTTCTGGGGCACCCTGGTGGATACTAATTTTCATAAGCATCAGGTGATTGATTGGTCCTTCTTGCTAAGTCAATCAGTCATGGAGGGTCTGATCCCTAAGTTTGAAACCTGCGGACTATATCATTTTATGGGGCAACGCACAGATTTCAATGAAATGGCTGTTAAGCAATTCCTGGCTACCTCAGAGATTGATATTGAAGCAGAATCTATCACCTGGATGACTGGCTTCAAGCGCTATTCTGCTTCTTTTGCTGACTTTGCCGCTGCCAACAGTCTGGACTATGGCACCATTTCTGCTGGGCTGGATCTTTATACTGAAGATAATTTTGAGGATTTTGTGCAGTTTTATGAGCCAGCCAGGCTCGGTATACCCAGGAGGTTTGGAGAGACAGCAAGACTCAGACATCATCCTGCTGTAATCAACAAGATTGCCAGAGTCACCATTCTTCCCAAGAGTGGTGATAAGAGTAAAATACGGGATAAGTTCTGGAACATCATCCAGCACATCATGAATGGTGAAGTCATGAATATTGTTCTTTTCATGATGAGACAGCTTAATGATTTGAAAATGGATAAGAATCAAAATTTGGCATATGCTCCTTACATTATGGCTCTCATCAAATCCAAGACAAGATTTGAGGGCCCATGCGAGATTGTTCACACCCCATTCAGGCCTTTTAAGAATGAGATAGGGTTTCTCACCAGGCCACTCACCCCCTTCCCAGATGATGAGGAAGACCCTGGCTATGAGGGTGGAGCAGTTCCTAATGTTGAGGGAGAGCAGATGCCTCCACCTCCACCTCCTCCTCAGCCTCAGCAATATTGGGAGCCTGCTCCAGGATACTTTGATCCTTATTTTCACAATATGCAGCAGGGGCTTGAGACTCATATTGATACTCGCTTTGAGGGCCTGATGACACATGTGGATTACCGTTTCGATGACATGCAGTCTCGGTTTGACAGTAACTGGGATGCACTCAACTCTGAGTTTTCTGAGTTTCGTGATCAAATTCACACTAATGTCACTGATCCCATCATGACCAGGCTGAATAATATGCAACAGAGTTTTCAGGATAACATGGGTGCTCTCTCCAGTCAATTTGATAATCTCTCTACAAATGACACCATGCATGAGATCAGTCAGAGGCAGCAGCAGCTCCAGCAGGATTTTGGCCAGTTCTCCTCCCTGTTTGACACCTTCAGCACTCACTACTACAACATGCATCCTCCGCCGAGCGATCAGTGAGGCCTCTCCTTTGTGGCAATTGATGCCAAAGGGGGAGACAAGTGAGAAGTGATGAGAAGTTGTCTGGCGTCTCCTTCAGGGGGAGTTGGTGATTCTATGTGGACATTAAGACCATGCATATGCATTTTACCTTTTTATGCCGCTTGCATTAGTTTATGTCTTACGCATTTGGAACTGGTTTGAACTATTAACTCTATGTCGTATGTCTGTGGACTATTATCTGTAATATTCTGTGGGATGAACTATGTTTTAGTTCAAATTACTCTATGTGTGGTTAATCGAGGAGTGATTATAATTGCTGCGCTCACTCTACGGATCATCTCTTGTATGCCTCGATAACCATGATTGTAGGAAAGTCTCCATCAAGCTCCAATACAAATAATCCTGCACACACTTAGGGGGAGCTCTTCTTACATACTGAGTTTTTTTATTGGGATTTATCTATCTCTCTGACAGAACTTCAAATCAAGATAAGTCCTATGAAACTCATCTCCAAGATCTATCTTATATCTTAGGTATGAGAGAGATTTGGAGAAACTAAACTTCTCTTTAATATACAATGTGGTGTTGTCATCAATTACCAAAAAGGGGGAGATTGTGAATCATCTAGGCCCCTTTGGTAATGTTTTGGTAATTAATGACAACTGCTTGTGGACTAACGATTCTTGTAGAAATAAGAATGCAGGGTTGGACCACATAGAACAGGAAATGTTGAAGAATCATACGCATTGGTTGTGGATCAGATGAAGGGAAAGGTATTATATAGGTTTCATTTTTGCCGGTCTTAAGGAGTTTAGAGAAGATACCTGACCGGATTAGTAGGCTAGATAGCCGTACTATTAAGAGAGGTCAATGACTTAGATCTGTGTAAAACTTAGTGCCTCATAGAGCATCAAGTAGTTGCATTTGCATGAGGACTAACAGCGCTTCACATTTCGCGAATCAAAAGTTCTTTCAAAAGCTTGTTTGAAATTGCGAAGTCATGGATGCGCGGACTGTCCGGGCCTTAGGGGCGGATCGTCCGCGATCCACCAGAAGGGGTCCGAAGACTGACCATTTGTATTGACACTGTGTTCTATTGCACTGCGGACCGTCCGGGCCTTAGGGCCGGACCGTCCGCAGTCATGTCCAGAGGAGGGTGACTTCGGGCCAGTCCCTGAATTATAGGCGGACGGTTCGCCTGTGAGGGGCGGACGGTCCGCAAGTTTCAAACTCGTTTTTGGACAGGGACTGTGTGTTTTTATAGATTTGTACTACGGACTGTCCGGGGGACCAGTCCGGACAGTACTGTCTCAGGTCGCGGACCGTCCGGGATTTATAGCCAGACGGTCCGCACGTGTTAACTTCTTTTGATCCGAGGCTCGGGTGTTTCATTCTGCTAGGTCGCGGACGGTCCGGCCTTGACGGGCGGACTGTCCGGACCCACCTTTTGAGTCAACTCTGACATGTTTCAAACGGTCATTATAGCCGTTATGTGTACGGCGGACCGTCCGGCCCTAGGGCGCGGACGGTCCGCGTGTGCGCAGAACTGCCCCCTTTTGCACATAACGGTTGCTTTTAGATGGGGGACTATAAATAGAAGGGTAGCTCGTGTGAGAGACCTCTCTTGGCCATTCCTTGCACACATTGAGCTCATTTGTGATCCTCCAACTCACTCTCTCACACTCTTTGCTTGAGATTGCATTCTAGTGAGAGATTGAGGGTTCCTAGTGCATTTGCATCATTTGGTGATTCTTGAGGCACTAGGTGGTACATCGAGCAAGCGTCGTTGGCTTGTTACTCTTGGAGGTTGCCGCCTCCTAGACGACTCGGGTGATTGTCTCCGTCGAGCTCTCCAAGAAGATTGTGGAGAAGCCGCGGTGTGGATTGTGAGGGGTTCGCGCCTACCTCGCCGGAGCGGCAAAGGTGACATTAGCGGAATCGAGGTATTGAGTGATTTCTTGTCCACTTGGCTCAAAGATCAAGTCGTGTCTTGATAGAGGAGCAAGTGAGAGCTTGAAGTCCACCTCAACGTGGATTAGGGGTGATCGGCAAATCACCGATACCACGGGATAAATTTCGGTGTCTATTCTTTCTAGCATTACTTATTGCCTTGCAATTGATTAGTGTTTTGCTTATTGTTCTTCAAGTATTCAATCTCCGTAGTTGTTTTTCATACATTGTTTACTTATTGACACTAGATAATTTATTCCTCTTATTGCACTGATTAAATTTATTTAGTATTGTTGATTTTAGTCAAAACCGTCTATTCACCCCCCCTCTAGCCGGTGTCCTAGATCCTACATCTTGGAAGAAAAGATTTTTCTGTGAACTCTTTATACAAAAAGAAAGTGATGGATCAAGTTTATGTTCCTTACAAGTTCTTGTGGAAATCCAAGTTGCCACAGAAAATCAAGATTTTTATCTGGTTGGTGGTGAGAAATAAAATTCTTACTAAAGATAATTTGAAGAAAAGGAACTGGAAAGGTTCTCAAGGGTGTTGTTTCTGTGGTGTTGATGAGTCTATTGATCATTTATTTTTTCACTGTCCCATTGCGAGATATATGTGGAGAGTGATCCAAGTGGCTTTGAACTTGGTGGAGATTCCAAAAAGTATTAGCAACCTTTGTGATAATTGGTTAAGTAAACCAAAAGACAAGATTGCTAATCTAATTTTGTTTGGCTATGGAGCGGTGTTCTAGGCAATTTGGCGCACTAGAAATGATTGGTGCTTTGGTAATAAAATTATGCTTTATCCTTCTAACCTCATTTTTCTTTGCTACTTCTGGCTGGATTCCTGGGCTATTCGACAGAGAAAGAGGGAGCAAAAAATGGTGGTCCAAGGAAGTAAGCTAATCTGAAAGATAGCAAGTGAAGCGTTTGGTCGGGCGTTTGGGTGGTGTCCGAGAGACAGACGAATTTCTGGGTGATAAAAAATGGAGTGTGGTTTCTGGCGTTGGTGTTAGCCTATACTTTTGGTGTTGGTTTGAATCAGTGCATTTTGTTGCGCCTGTCTATCATGAAATGATTGTAAATAAGAAAGTCTTATGTTCCTAGTAGCAGGTCGAACTTTATCTTCTATTCTAGGCCCTTTACTTATCTAGGGTGATAGAGTGTAACGCCCCGAATTTTGCAGTTGAATTTTTTTCTCTTTTCTTTACTCGCCAAATTCGGGCATTACCTTTTCTTTTTCTTTTCTTTCCCCTCGCTAAACCTTGATCTTTTCCAAAGCTAGCGGGATTCGGTTTGGAATTCCCGTGTAAAGAAAAACCCTAAAATTGTTTTATGTTGTTTGATGCACCATGCCGAACCATGCATTCTTTTGGATTGATTAAGAACGTGGATGCATTCATCTAGGAAGATCGGATTTCGAAAAGGAGATAATCTTTTCTTTTTCTTTTTCTTTCTTTCTCTCTCCCTCTTCCCCTTTCTCTCTCTCCCGCGCCGTGGGCCCCTTGGCCGGCCCAGCCGCCCCTTGGCCGGCCCAAGCCCCCGCGCCCCCCCTCTTGGGCCTCAGCCGGCCCAACCGCCCCCCACCTCCCCCTTTTCCCCCAACCTCCCCTCTCTCTCTCCCTCTCATTCTCCCTCCCCACCCTAAGCCACCGCCGCCCCTACCCGCCCCCTGCCCTAGCGCCGCCGCCCTCGCCGTCGGCCGCCCATCGCCGGTGAGCCCCCCCCTCCTCTCTCCTCCCTCTCCTCCCTCCCTCTCCCCTCCTCTCCCCTTGGCCGCCCTTGGCCGCCTGGCCCTCGGCCGCCCCTGGCCGCCCCAGCCCAGCCGCCCGGCCGGCCCTTGGCCGCGCCCTGGCGCCCCTCGGCCGCGCCCTGGCCCCCCGGCCAGCCCTAGCCCGCCCCAGCCAGCCCCGGCCGCGCCCCCAGCCCGCGCCTGGCTGGCCTTGGCCGCGCGCCTGGCCGCGCGCCTGGCCGCTTGGCCGCCTGGCCGGCTCGGCCGCCTGGCCAGCCCGACCCCCCCCCCCCCGCGCGCCCCCGGCTCGGCCGGTCCTGGCCGCCGGTTCAACCGGGCCGGCTCAGCCGCCCTCCCCCCGCGCTCGGCCGCCCGCGCCCGCGCCCGCGCCCAGCTCGGCCGCCCTGCCCCCGGCCGGTTCAACCGCCCTAGAGCCGGTTCAACCGCCCCCCCTCTGTTTTTTATTTTTTTATTTTATTTTATTTTATTTTATTTACTTTCTGTTATCATAGCTATTTTATTTTAGGTAGGCTAATCATTGTTCATGCTATTGAAATAGGAAGTTTAATTTAGAATTTCGTTGCGCTAGTTGATTCATTTAGTTAATTGTTTATCTCGTTCAATGTTGATCAACTTAAAATGATTAGGTTTCCATTAGTGTATATAACAGAATTCTTTTGTTAAGAACCAATTGTAATTGATCATTAGTGCATAAGATTTAACCCCTGCGAGACCCTCTCCCTGTTTCTTTCTAACCATAACAAATGCGATGTCAAATGTCATACTTGATGCATACTCGCTTTACTTGTTCCCTTGTATGGTGTACTGTTCTTTTGGTATTAAATATGTGGATGTATGTATGTTTGCGCTCGCATAGAGAACGATCCGGTCGAAGAGCCCGAGGAATTCGCAGGAGAAGCCCCTGAGCAGCAGTCGGTTGGTGGAGGCAAGTGTCCTTTGACCTATCTTTGTCCTATTCATTCTTTAATTCACCTCCCGCATTACACATTTATACCTAAGGATTGACTAGCTTTTGTTATTCATGTCCTTGTTTACCTATTTGGGTCGGATTATTACTGCTTAGTTTGATGCTATTGCTCAACTCTAATCAATGAACATGATGTGATTATCTATGATACGCTGTTTTCCCCTTCTTATTTATGATCATACTTGTGGCATTTAAGGGGACTCGAGCGGTTTCTCGAGTGCCTCTCCGTAAGGACCTGTTCAATGGATGACCGCCCGGGAAAACAGTGCAACCATGAGGGTGGAATGGGACGCCCTTAGCTGAATAATTAGAGGAACCGGGGTGTAGTTCGCTTAGCCGTTGTGCCGTCAATGGGGCTCGGTGTATGCGGCTCGCTCTGCCAAGGTTGATTTGTCCCTTGGGGAGGAGTGCGGTACATTTAGGAAACCTAACGGGCGGCTACAGCCTCGGGGAATCTTTGTAAAGGCTACGTAGTGAGACCCTGCCTATTCACCTTGGTAGTGTTTAAGGGTTTGATCGGCCCGAGGCAAGAGGGAATCACGGCTTGTGGGTAAAGTGCGCAACCTCTGCAGAGTGTTATGAAACTGATATATCAGCCGTGCTCACGGTTATGAGCGGCCAAGGGAGCTCCAGAGATTAGTGATACTTGATCAGAGATACTTTGGTACAGGTGGCAATGAGATTGATGGTTCTGATTATGATTATGGTAATGGTAAGTGGTATTCTTTCCGTTTGGAAAGGATACATTGGGCTAATAACTTGGGTTAATGTTAAAACCTGGCTCTCTACTAGTAAGTAATAACCTGACCAACTAAAAGCAACTGCTTGACTTATCCCCACATAAAGCTAGTCCACTACAGCCAAACAGGATACTTGCTGAGTATGTTGATGTGTACTCACCCTTGCTCTACACACCAACCCCCCCCCCCCCCCAGGTTGTCAGCATTGCAACCACTGCTCAGGAGAAGATGAAGCTGTGGAAGGAGACTTCCAGGAGTTTCAAGACTACGACGAGTTCTAGGTGTGGGTTAGCGGCAACCCCCAGTCGGCTGCCTGTGAAGGCCGCGTTATCTACGTTTCTTTTCCGCACTTTGATTTATTGTAAGAACTATATGGACGTCTCAGACGTATGATGTAATCGACTATTATTTCCCCTTTTAATACTATTTTGAGCACTGTGTGATGATGTCCATATTATGTAACTGCTGTGTACGTGAATAACTGATCCTGGCACGTACATGGTTCGCATTCGGTTTGCCTTCTAAAAACCGGGTGTGACATAGAGTAAGGTGTCTAGATAGAGATCTGACCTAGTTGTTGTTCTGTCGGATCGTATGATCGCGATGGGTGCCGTTGTACTGAACTTTCCTATTTCCTAATGAAATAGGGGGCTTCGCCCCTTCGTTAAAAAACATAGTTAAGTTCTAAATCATTTATTTTGTTAAATAGGGGAAAAGTTGAGGGTGAGGTAGAAAATAATGATAGTGCATTAATCTGTGGGTGTAAATTACATTATACTTGAGAAAACGTTGAGGATGATGGGGTGTAAATTACATTATAGAAAAACAAGGATACAACAATGATAGGACATTAACCCATTAACCTAACATTAATCCATTAACCTAGGGTGTAAATTACATTACATTTAGGTCACTCTTAGGGTGTATTACATTATATTTAGGTCACTTCATGATCACTTCATGTGTCCTATATTTTTTGTAAAATTTGTAAAATAAGTATTGTTTTTGTGAGTTTAGTAGGGTATTGATTTAAGGCACAACCATGTTAATTAGATAAGGGAGAAAGTAGCTAGTGCTTTAAGTTCTCTCAATTAGATAAGGGAAATGTTAGCTAACAACATCTGCACTTTTTCCAAAAATGCCCCTAAAATTAATTTAGGATGTTATTAACCAAAAATCACGCTCCAAAATTTTCTCAAATAAGGACCACAAATATACCAAGTTCCAAAATATTATTATTTAGTCCCCAGACCTAGACTTGGGTAACTATTTCAAAGGTTAACAAACTTTATCGTAACTAAAATTTAAAGTTACAAGTACTAACTAGAAAAACCTAAGTTAATATAATTTAAATATTTAACAACCTAATAATTAGGAACTCCTCGAGAATAAATAATATATTTAAATATATTTAACAACTTAAGAATTAGGAACTCTTCCGAGAATAAACAACTAGGAACTCTTCGAGAATAAAGTTGTTTCTCTTCCTATATATTTGCCAATTTTGCTAAATCTAAGTTTAAGAAGCATTTTTAGTAACTAATAGAGATGCTCTAACACGCTCAGTTCTAATTGTATATTTTTAGGAACTAATGGAGGATGCCTACCTCTCTTAAGTAAAATGTAGCATTTGAAAATAAGAAATATTTGGTTTGTTACCGTTAGTATCTCATATACTATCTTGAGGAGGTGGTGAAGATAGAGCCAATTTATGGCATGGCAAGTCGTGTTCATGGCTTTCGGCCAAAACTGCTCCGACATCTTGTATTCTCCAAACATTGTTCTCGCCATGTCGATGAGCTTTATGTCCTTTCTTTCCTCTACATCATTTTGTCAACGTGTGTAGGGGTGAAGAACTCATACTTGATGCCTTCCTTCTCAAGGAACTCCTTCACCTGAAGGTTCTTGAACTCAGAGCTATTGCCACTCTTTATCTTTTTCACCTTTAATTTGAACGCATTTTGAGACCGCTTTAAGAAGCGCTTCAGGATTTCTTAGGTTTTAGATTTATCCTGCTAAAAGAATAGTCATCAACAATAACTAGACCATACTTCCCCCGATGCTAACATAAGCAACAGGTTCAAAGAGATCTATATGTAGTTGAGGGTGAGGTAGAGAATAAGGATACATCATTAACATGTGTGGGTGTAAATTACATTATACTAAAGAAAAAGTTGAGGATGATGGGGTGTAAATTAAATTATAGAAAAAACAAGGATAGGGCACTGATAGGCATTAACCATTAACCTATGGTGTAAATTACATTATATTTAGGTCATTCCTATATTTTTAATAAATAAATGTAAAATAAATATTTCTTTTTATGAGTTTAGTAGGGTATTGATTTAAGGCACAATGCTCTTAATTAGACAAGGGAGAAAGTAGCTAGTGCTTTAAGTTCTCTCAATTAGATAAGGGAAATGTTAGCTAACAACATCTCCACTTTTTCCAAAAAATGCCCCTAAAATTAATTTAGAATATTATTAATCAAAATTCACGCTCCAAAATGTATATTTGTGTAACACCCGGGCTTTATAGGGACAAAACCGGGTGCATCTCATACATGCGCCAAAGAAGACAACATATATAACAACAGAGTGTATAGAGATAAATGTCACAATAACATCAGAGTATTTATTACATAGCGGAAGTCTTACAAAATAAGTGATAAATATAAAACGAACTAAGGATCGTCCTTGGCGCAAAGTCAACTGGGGAAACGCCACCTAGATCGAATCGAACTCCTCGATACTGATAGCACCTAGAGGGGGGGTGAATAGGTGATCCTGTAAAAACTTAAACTTATAGCCACAAAACTTGATTAAGTGTTAGCACAGAGGAATTAAGTGACTAAGGACCGAGCTCTTGTGAAACACAATGGTCACAAAGAAAACAAGCACAAGAGACACGATGATATATCCCGTGGTTCGGCCAAGTAACACTTGCCTACTCCACGTTGTGGCGTCCCAATGGACGAGGGTTGCACTCAACCCCTTTCAAGTGATCCAATGATCCACTTGAATACCACGGTGTTTTTCTTTCTTTAACTCTTTCCCGTTTGCGAGGAATCTCCACAACTTGGAGCCTCTCGCCCTTACAAAAGATGATCACAAAGAAGCACGGAAGTAAGGGTGGGAAAAGCAACACACACAAGACTCAAAGCACTAGCACAATTACGCACACAAGCCACAACTTGAGCTCACAACACAACTCAGGGAGTTCTCTACTCAAATGGAGCTCAAGTCACTATCTCAAATAATCGAATACACGAGAATGAAGTCTTGGTGCTTAGGAATGATCAAGGAATGCTTGGGTGTCTCCTCCATGTGCCTAGGGGTCCCTTTTATAGCCCCAAGGCAGCTAGGAGCCGTTAGAGGCATTCCTGGAAGGCAATTCTTGCCTTCTGTCGGGTGGCGCACCGGACATCCACTGTTCATTGTCCGGTGCGGATCTCCTTCCTAAAATGGCACAACCGACCGTTGCAGAATTGTAGCCGTTGGCGCACCGGGCACTGTCCGGTGCACACCGGACAGTCCGGTGCCCCCACCCGATCGTTGGCTGGGGCCACGCGTCGCACGCGGATTGCGCGGCCGACCGTTGCGCTGGCGGCCGTTGGCTCACCGGACAGTCCGGTGCACCACCGGACAGTCCGGTGAATTATAGTCGTACGCCGCTGAAGATTTCCCGAGAGTGGCCAGTTCGCCGGAGCTGGCCTGGCGCACCGGACACTGTCCGGTGCACCACCGGACAGTCCGGTGCACCCAGACTGAGTAGCAGTTGGCTGTACACAGCCAACTCTTTTCCAATCCTTTTCTTTTCCTGATTCTAGCACTTAGACAAATATATTAGTACACAAAAACCAATGTACTAAGTCTAGAACCATACCTTCTTGTCGATTTTCACTTTATCCATCATTTGGCATATAATTACTCACTCAATATGTGTTGGACACTTAATCACCAAAATATACTAGAAATGACCCAAGGGAACATTTCCCTTTCAATCTCCCCCTTTTTGGTGATTTATGCCAACACATCAAAAAGCAACAAATAGAAGCAATGCAATTGAGAACAAAAATAGTCTTTGACAAGATTTGACATATTTGGATCGTTCTTTGACACCACTTGGTTTGTTTTTGCAAATCAAATTCATTTTCTTATCACACTCATGTTTAGACACAAAGAAAGATAATCCAAGAGTAAAAATGATTAAGAGCCAAAAACTCCCCCTTTTTCCCATAATCAAACATTCTCCTCACAAGAGACCAAATTTTGATAGTAAGAGTTATTTTGACAAATCAAAAGTTCTACCCTTTTTCAAAAATTTCACAAGTGGTAGCTGATCCATTTGCTTTGGCCTTATTTTCTCCCCCTTTGGCATTAAGCACCAAAACGGGATCAATCTTGGCCCAAAAACCCCATTGCATCACCAAAATTGTCAATTACAAGTAAAAAGGCAATAAGAGCATGGAGATGAACTTGGAGTAAATTACTTTTTCATCGGAGTGCAGTGGAAGTCTTGCATGGTCCAAGTTCACCTTTCCCTTTTCAATCCACCTTTGAGACTAAATTAAGTAAACTCAAGCACATGGTTAGTCTCAAAAGGGTCAAGTTGTAGCACATCTCCCCCAAAATATGTGTATCACTCACACATGGACTTTTGAGGTCCAGAGATTGCTTGCACAACTTGAGCACCATAAATAAACAACAAAATGCATAAAGGAACCTGATCAAAGACATAACACACATGTATGCTATAGATCAATCCAAGTTATGCGAATCTAAGACATTTATCTCACTACGCAGCCTGCAAAAGGTCTTCTCATCTAAAGGCTTGGTAAAGATATCGGCTAGCTGGTTCTCGGTGCTAACATAAAACACTTCGATATCTCCCTTTTGCTGGTGGTCTCTCAAAAAGTGATGTCGGATGTCTATGTGCTTTGTGCGGCTGTGTTCAACAGGATTGTCCGCCATGCGGATTGCACTCTCATTATCACATATTAGTGGGACTTTGCTCAGATTGTAGCCAAAGTCCCGGAGGGTTTGCCTCATCCAAAGTAGTTGCGCACAACACTGTCCTGTGGCAACATACTCGGCCTCAGTGGTGGATAGGGCAACAGAAGTTTGTTTCTTAGAACTCCAAGACACCAGGGACCTTCCTAGGAATTGGCACGTCCCTGATGTACTCTTCCTATCAAGCTTGCATCCAGCATAATCGGAATCTGAATATCCAATCAAGTCAAAGGTTGACCCCTTTAGATACCAGATCCCGAAGCAAGGCGTAGCAACTAAATATCTAAGTATTCGCTTAACAGCCACAAGGTGACACTCCCTTGGGTCGGATTGAAATCTAGCACACATGCATACGCTTAGCATAATATCCGGTCTACTAGCACATAAATAAAGCAAAGAACCTATCATAGACCGGTATGCCTTTTGATCAACGGACTTACCTCCTTTGTTGAGGTCGACATGTCCATCGGTTCCCATGGGTGTCTTTGCAGGCTTGGCATCCTTCATCCCGAACCGCTTGAGCAAGTCTTGTGTATACTTCATTTGTGAGATGAAGGTGCAATCGTTGAGTTGCTTCACTTGGAACCCAAGGAAGTAGTTTAACTCGCCCATCATCGACATCTCGAATTTCTGTGTCATCACCCTGCTAAACACTTCACAAGACTTTTGGTTAGTAGAACCAAATATTATGTCATCGACATAAATTTGGCATACAAATAGATCACCATCACAAGTCTTAGTGAAAAGAGTTGGATCGGCTTTCCCAACCTTGAAAGCATTAGCAATTAGAAAATCTCTAAGGCATTCATACCATGCTCTTGGGGCTTGCTTAAGTGCATAGAGCGCCTTAGAGAGCTTACACACGTGGTCGGGGTACCGTTCATCCTCAAAGCCAGGGGTTGCTCTACGTACACCTCCTCCTTGATTGGCCCGTTGAGGAAAGCGCTCTTCACGTCCATTTGAAACAACCTGCGACTTGGGCATAACCTTTTGCCACAAGTCGAGCCTTGTTTCTTGTCACCACTCCGTGCTTGTCTTGCTTGTTGCGGAACACCCACTTGGTTCCCACAACGTTTTGCTTGGGACGTGGCACCAGGGTCCAAACTTCATTTCTCTTGAAGTTATTGAGCTCTTCCTACATGGCCAACACCCAGTCCGGATCTAGCAAGGCCTCTTCTACCCTGAAAGGCTCAATAGAAGAGACAAACGAGTAATGCTCACAAAAATTAGTTAATCTAGAGCGAGTAGTTACTCCCTTGCTTATATCACCCAAAATCTGGTCGACGGGATGATTCCTTTGAATCGTCGCTCGAACTTGAGTTGGAGGGGCCTGTGGTGCTTCTTCCTCCATAACTTGATCATCTTGTCCTCCCCTTGATCACACGCCTCTTCTTGATGAATCTGTTCGTCATCTTGAGTTGGGGGTGCACCATTGTTGAGGAAGAAGGTTGATCTTGCTCTTTTTGTTCCTGTGGTCGCACATCTCCAATCGCCATGGTGTGTATTGCGGTCGTTGGAACATCATCTTCATCTACATCATCAAGATTAACTTGCTCTCTTGGAGAGCCATTAGTCTCATCAAATACAACATCGCTAGAAACTTCAACCAAACCCGATGATTTGTTGAAGACTCTATACGCCTTTGTATTTGAGTCATAACCTAGCAAAAACCCTTCTACAGCTTTAGGAGCAAATTTAGAATTTCTACCTTTCTTCACTAGAATATAACATTTACTCCCAAATACACAAAAGTATGACACGTTGGGTTTGTTACTGGTTAGAAGTTCGTACGATGTCTTCTTGAGGAGGCGATGAAGGTAGACCCGGTTTATGGCGTGGCAAGCCGTGTTCACAGCTTCCGACCAAAACCGCTCGGGCGTCTTGAATTCTCCAAGCATCGTCCTCGCCATGTCTATGAGTGTCTTGTTCTTCCTCTCTACCACACCGTTTTGCTGGGGTGTGTAGGGAGTGGAGAACTCGTGCTTGATTCCTTCCTCCTCAAGGTACTCCTCCACTTGAAGATTCTTGAACTCGGACCCGTTGTCGCTCCTTATCTTTTTCACCTTGAGCTAAAATTCATTTTGAGCTCTCCTTAGGAAGCGCTTTAGGGTCCCTTGGGTTTCTGTTTTATCCTGCAAAAAGAATACCCAAGTGAAGCGGGAAAAATCATCAACAATAACAAGACCATACTTACTTCCCCCGATGCTGAGGTAGGCGACGGGTCCGAAGAGGTCCATGTGAAGTAGCTCCAAAGGTCTTGATGTGGTCATCACGTTCTTGCTGTGATGAGTACTTCCCACCTGTTTACCTGCTTGACAAGCTGCACAAGGTCTATCTTTTTCGGAAGTTACATTGGTTAGTCCTAACACATGTTCTCCCTTTAGAAGTTTATGAAGGTTCTTCATCCCAACATGTGCTAGACGGCGATGCCACAGCCAGCCCATGCTAGTCTTTGCGATTAAGCATGCATCTAGATCGGCCTCCTCCTTCGAAAAATCAACTAAATAGAGTTTGCCGTCTAGTACACCCTTAAAAGCTAATGAACCATCACTCCTTCTAAAGACAGACACATCTACATTGGTAAATAAGCAATTGTAACCCATATTACATAGTTGACTAACGGACAACAAGTTATACCCGAGCGATTCAACTAGGAACACATTAGATATGGAATGCTCGGATGAAATAGCTATCTTTTCTAGACCTTTAACCTTGCATTGGTTCCCATCTCCAAAGATGATCGAATCTTGGGAATCTTTGCTCTTGACGTAGGAAGAAAACATCTTCTTTTCCCCTGTCATGTGGTTTGTGCATCCGCTGTCGATAATCCAGCTTGAGCCCCCGGATGCATAAACCTGTAAGGCAAATTAGGCTTGGGTCTTAGGTACCCAACTCTTGTTGGGTCCCACAAGGTTAGTAACAATAGCCTTAGGGACCCAAATGCAAGTCTTGTCTCCCTTGCATTTGGCCCCCAATTTCCTAGCAACCACTTTCTTATTTTTACATGAGAGTACAAAATCAGTGTCGCAGGCATGAAAAATAGTAGCAGATTCATTTTGCATTTTCTTAGGCACATGATGAATATCATTTTCCTTCCTAGGCCTACTTCTACCATGCACAAAGGAAGAACTTGAAACAATCATGGCATGTGAATCATAAGCATTATAACTCCTATTATAATGAGCATTCCTAGAAAATTTTCTATCATAAATAAATGCATGATTCTTTTGACTACTACTAGCCATAGGAGCCTTCCCTTTCTTCTTGTTGAGAATGGGAGCCCTTTGACTTGTTAAGTTCTTGGCTTCCCTTCGAAAGCCAAGCCCATCCTTAATTGAGGGATGTCTACCAATAGTGTAGGCATCCCTTGCAAATTTTAGTTTATCAAAGTCATTTTTGCAAGTCTTAAGTTGGACATGAAGACTTGCCACTTCATCATTTAATTTTGAAATAGAAGTAAGGTGCTCAACACATGCATCAATATTGAAATCCTTACATCTATCACAAATCACAATGTGCTCTACACAAGGACTAGATTTACTAACTACTTCTAGCTTAGCATTTAAATCGTCATTCAAAGTCTTCAAACTAGAAATAGATTCATTGCAAGTAGATAACTCAGAAGATAGTAATTCATTCCTTTTAATCTCTAAGGCAAGAGACTTTTGAACACTAACAAATTTGGCATGTTCCTCATACAAAATGTCCTCTTGCCTCTCTAGCAGTCTATCTTTTTCATTCAATGCATCAATCAACTCATTAATCTTTTCTACTTTAGCTCTATCTAATCCTTTGAACAAGCTAGTGTAATCTACTTCATCATCACTAGAGTCCTCATCACTAGAAGTAGAGTACTTAGGAGTTTCTCGAGCGTTTACCTTCTTCTCCTTTGCCATTAAGCAAGTATGGCGCTCGTTGGGGAAGAGCGACGATTTGTTGAAAGTCGAGGCGGCGAGTCCTTCGTCGTCGGAGTCGGACGAAGAACATTCTGAGTCCCACTCTTTGCCAAGGTGCGCCTCGCCCTTTGCCTTCTTGTAGGCCTTGTTTTTCTCCCTCTTCCCATGTCTTTCGTCTCCCTGGTCATTTTCTTTATCGGGACATTGAGCAATAAAATGACCTGTCTTACCGCACTTGAAGCAGGAACACTTTCCTTTTGCCTTGTTCTTGTTTGAGTACTCCTTGCGTCCCTTCAATGCGGTCTTGAAGCGCTTGATAATGAGGGCCATTTCATCCTCATTTAGCCCGGCCGCCTCAACTTGTGCCACCTTGCTAGGTAGCGCCTTCCTGCTACTTGTTGCTTTGAGAGCAACCGTTTGAGGCTCGTAGATAGGCATTGGACCATTCAATGCCTCATCAACCTATCTTGCTTTCTTGATCATCATACGCCCGCTTATGAACTTTCCGAGTATTTCCTCGGGCGTCATCTTGGTGTACCTAGGATTTTCACGGATAGAGTTCACAAGATGAGGATCAAGTACAGTGAAGGACCTGAGCATAAGTCTGACGACGTCGTGGTTCATCCATCTCGTGCTTCCATAGCTCCTGATCTTGTTGACCAGGATCTTGAGCCTGTTGTACGTTTGGGTTGGCTCCTCCCCCTGATCATTGCGAACCTTCCTAGTTTGCCTTCCACCAACTCCATCTTGGTGAGCATGGTGGCATCGTTCCCCTCATGAGAAATCTTTAGGGTGTCCCAAATTTGCTTGGCGTTATCCAAGCCGCTCACCTTGTGGTACTCGTCCCTGCACAAGGATGCTAGCAAAACAGTGGTAGCTTGTGCATTTTTATGGATTTGCTCATTAATGAAAACGGGGTTGTCAGTACTGTCAAAAAGCATTCTGTTTTCAACGATCTCCCAAATACTTGGATGGAGAGAGAATAGGTGACTACGCATTTTGTGACTCCAAAATGAGTAGTCTTCTCCATCAAAGTGCGGAGGTTACCCAAGTGGAATAGAAAGTAAATGAGCATTGAAGTTAACCGGAATACGAGAATAATCAAATGAAAAGTTTGAGCTAACCGGTTTCTTTTTCTCGTCGTCATCGTCTCTTGGGGAAGAAGAAGACTCATCGCTGTCGTAGTAGACGATCTTCTTGATGTGCCTCTTCTTCTTCCCGTCTCTTTTCTTATGACTCGAGCCAGAGTCCGAGGGCTTATCATCTCTTGGCTCGTTGACGATGGACTCCTTTGTCTTGTCGTTGACCACCATCCCCTTTCCCTTAGGATCCATCTCTTTGGGCGATTAGTCCCTTGCGTGAAGAAGACGGCTCCGATACCAATTGATAGCACCTAGAGGGGGGAGTGAATAGGTGATCCTGTAAAAACTTAAACTTAAAGCCACAAAACTTGATTAAGTGTTAGCACAGAGGAATTAAGTGACTAAGGACCGAGCTCTTGTGAAACACAATGGTCACAAAGAAAACAAGCACAAGAGACACGATGATATATCCCGTGGTTCGGCCAAGTAACACTTGCCTACTCCACGTTGTGGCGTCCCAATGGACGAGGGTTGCACTCAACCCCTTTCAAGTGATCCAATGATCCACTTGAATACCATGATGTTTTTCTTTCTTTAACTCTTTCCCGTTTGCGAGGAATCTCCACAACTTGGAGCCTCTCGCCCTTACAAAAGATGATCACAAAGAAGCACAGAAGTAAGGATGGGAAAAAGCAACACACAAAAGACTCAAAGCACTAGCACAATTACGCACACAAGCTACAACTTGAGCTCACAACACAACTCAGGGAGTTATCTACTCAAATGGAGCTCAAGTCACTATCTCAAAGAATCGAATGCCCGAGAATGAAGTCTTGGTGCTTAGGAATGATCAAGGAATGCTTGGGTGTCTCCTCCATGCGCCTAGGGGTCCCTTTTATAGCCCCAAGGCAGCTAGGAGCTGTTGGAGGCATTCTTGGAAGGAAATTCTTGCCTTCTGTCGGGTGGCGCACCGGACAGTCCGGTGCACCACCGGACATCCACTATTCATTGTCTGGTGCGGATCTCCTTCCTAAAATGGCACAGCCGACCGTTGCAGAATTGTAGTCGTTGGTGCACCGGACAGTCCGGTGCCCCCACCCGACCGTTGGCTGGGGCCACGCGTCTTGCGCGGATTGCGCTGCCGACCGTTGCGCTGGCGGCCGTTGGCTCATCAGACAGTCCGGTGCACCACCGGACAGTCCAGTGAATTATAGCCATACGCCGCTGAAGATTTCTCGAGAGTGGCCAGTTCGCCAGAGCTGGCCTGGCGCACCGGACAGTTCGGTGCACCCAGACTGAGTAGCAGTTGGCTGTACACAGCCAACTCTTTTCCAATCCTTTTCTTTTCTTGATTCTAGAACTTAGACAAATATATTAGTACACAAAAACCAATGTACTAAGTCTAGAACCATACCTTCTTGTCGATTTGCACTTCATCCATCATTTGGCATATAATTACTCACTCAATATGTGTTGGGCACTTAATCACCAAAATATACTAGAAATGGCCCAAGGGCCCATTTTCCTTTCAGATACGTGACTCCTCTTGAACCACTTGTTCTTCTCCTGTGGGGTGGGTGTGAGACAGCAAGGGTGAGCTCACACATGATCATAGCTCAACAAGTTGTGGGGAATAATGTGGCATGAACTCACCAAAGGTGGGAGTTCATGTGATGTGTAAGGCTGATCAACAATAGGGGTTAAAGCTGAGCATTGCTTTTAAGTAGTTGGTCAAAATTTTATTAGCAGTTACTAAGTGTAAGTAAATACCAAACCATAATAAATAATAGAACAAAATTAATAATAAACCCATGCAAATGCATATGACAATTTGAGTTTAGGTTCCATAATTTAATCATCAGAGAGTCCTGAGCTGCTCATGACCGCGAGCACGGCTAGTATACCAGTTTTACAATCTGCAGAGGTTGTACCCTGTACCCACAAGTCGTGTATCCCATGTCGCCAGGGGTTAGCTAGACCCTTAGACACTACCGAGGTGAATGGCTAGGGATCCACTATGAGGCCTTTACAAAGTTCCACTAGCTTCCGAAAACCCGCTACAGTTTATGGGAAGAGCACTTGCAAGAATCCCCCGTCTGACCGCCATCGCAGCAAAATCAACCCGAGAACCTCCTTGCATGCAATCCCCTACTTGCCTTGCCCCTTTCGGGTAAGGTAGTCTTCCACTAGCTTTCCTAGTTAGTTGGCCAAGGGCGTCCCATTAAACCCTTGTGGTGGCACGTGTTTCTCAAGTTAAGCTCCATGTTCCAATTAACATTAATGATCTTGACATGAACATAAATAGAATAACAAAATAACTGGAACATGGATATAATAAAATATTATCCCGAAACCATGTAAAGCAATAGCAAAACTACCCATGTGATTCAGGGATAACAAGGTAAAGAGATAAACAGTCTAGGGTGACCTATTGGGTCCCATCAAAATTAAACGTATGCATGGTAAATGATTATAAAGAACATTATTGGGTAACAAAAGTGGTCAAGGGCACAACTTGCCTTCAATGAGCTCCTGCTCAGCTACTTCTATCTGCTGAACACCAGGGTCCTTAGTCACAGGCTCTTCTACTCGCCACAATACAAACAAGCACAGTATATAGAGAAAATTAACATCACACCAAACATGTAATTAAAATACACAATAATAATCTAGACATTAAAATAAGATCATAGGAACTGCAATCATTAAATTTGGAGTTATATATTTTAAGATATGAATTTTCCAAGGTTTTATGTATTTAATACAGGATTAAGTGATAGATAAATTTTAAATTGTCTTTCATGTCAAAACAGAGACACTAATTGATAGATAATAATATTACAAAATTATAGGAAGTGGAATGGATTAATTTGGAGTAAGTATGAATTTTCTAGGAATTTAACAAATTCTAGCAATTGTTTTTGTATAAAAAATGTATTTACTAATTCATTTATTCATTTTGAATCAGTTCTGGGCTGGGCGTCTGTTTTCAGAAAGATCAGGGGCTCGCGCAGAAGAATCCCTAGACACAGCGAATAGTCAGAATGGACCACGGGTTCATTTCTAAAAATAGTAGGATCTCTTTAGTAAGAATACCAGACCAAAGAGGTATGGTGCCATTCTGTCCATCAGATCTAAATCTAGAGGCCACTATTAGATCCTGCCGCGGATGAACCGGTACGAACTCATGGCCATCGAATCCAAATCCAACGGTGGTGGCCTTTAAAGAGGTGGGATAGTTCTGGTCCGCCCGATGGCGATCGGACGCACTAGATCGCTTCACCCAAACCGGTATCCTACATTTAATCAGCATCGTCCGTTTACGGATCTAGGGTTATCCCTTCATCAACTTCTCATCTAATCTAGGTCGTGAGCCTCTCATCCAACGGCCACGACATTGTCTTCCCCATTGACCAAGCAGCGACGCCGTCGCCATGCTCACACGGTGGAGAGCACGACGAGGCACCAATTAGCCTCCCAAGAGCACCTCAGACAAATTGAATGGATCTACACGAAGAGGAGGTTGAGGTGAGTCTACGGGGCAGGTTCATACAAGAGTTGGAGACGCGCAGAGTTCCGCCCACGATGCGGTGTGGCTCAACGGAGGAGGAGCGGCTCCGGCACGTAACCCGGTGATTCCCGAGAGCCGTACCCCCGCGCGATGCCCCGGCGACCCCCCACGCGTCATGGAGATCCACCCGGGACACCGACAGAGACTAGTATTGGCGCGATAGTGTCGGCGTTTCGAGACCGGGGGGTCCCTAAGCCGACGAGTGAATGTCGCCGCGTGCCCCAGCCCAGATGGGTCGACGCGAGGCCGAGCGCGAAGGGGGGAAGTGAGGTGGCCGGAGATGGGCGTGAGAGAGGTGGAAATCCCGCGGCCTTCGTGTTCGTCCCGCGCCCAGGTCGGGTGCGCTTGCAGTAGGGGGTTACAAGCGTCCACGCGGGAGAGGGAAGCGAGCGGCCCCAAGAGAGCGCCTTTCCCGTCCTCGTCCCCGCGCGGCAAAACCTTCTCTAAGAGGGCCCTGGTCCTTCCTTTTATAGGCGTAAGCAGAGGATCCAGGTGTACAATGGGGGTGTAGCAGAGTGCTACGTGTCTAGCGGGGGAGAGCTAGCGCCCTAAGTACATGCCGATGTGGCAACCGGAGAGATTTTGGCACCCTAGCTAGTGTGATGTTCGTGGCCGTCGGAGGAGCGACGGAGCCTGGCGGAGGGACAGCTGTCGGGGCGGTTGAGTCCTTGCTGACGTCCTCCTACTTCCGTAAGAGAGCTGAGAGCCGTCGTCGTCACAGAGCATGCGGGTTGCCATCATTGCCTATCCGGCGGAGCTAGCCAGATGGGACACCTGGTCTTGTCCTCTGCGGCCCGAGTCAGCTCGGGGTAGGGTGATGATGGCGCTTCCTGTTGACGTGGCTGGCCTGTGCCCTAGGTTGGGCGACGTGGAGGCTCCTCCGAAAGCCGAGGTCGAGTCTGTCTTCCATGGCCGAGGCTGAGCCCGAGCCCCTGGGTCGGGCGAGGCGGAGGTCGTTCGGCAGAGGTCAGGGCAGACTTCGAGCCCTGGGGTCGGGTGGAGCGGAGTTCATCATCTTCTGGGGCTTAGCCCGAGTCCGAGCCCTGGGGTCGGGCGAAGCGGAGTTCGTCGTCTTCCGGGACTTAGCCCGAGTCCGAGCCCTGGGTCGGGCGGAGCGGAGTTCGCCGTCTTCCGGGACTTAGCCCGAGTCCGAGCCCTGGGTCGGGCGGAGCGGAGTTCGCCGTCTTCCAGGACTTAGCCCGAGTCCGAGCCCTGGGTCGGGCGAAGCAGAGTTCGCCGTCTTCCGGGGCTTAGCCCGAGTCCGAGCCCTGGGTCGGGCGGAGCGGAGTTCGCCATCTTCCGGGGCTTAGCCCGAGTCCGAGCCCTGGGTCGGGCGGAGCGGAGTTCGCCGTCTTCCGGGGCTTAGCCCGAGTCCGAGCCCTGGGTCGGGCGGAGCTTCCTTTGGTGCCTTTGGCAGGGCCTGACTGCCTGTCAGTCTCACTCTGTCAAGCGGCACTGCGGTCGGAGTGGCGCAGGCGGCGCTGTCCTTCTATCAGGCCGGTCAGTGGAGCGGTGAAGTGACGGCGGTCACTTCGGCTCTGCCGGGGGGCGCGCGTCAGGACAAAGGTGTCAGGTCGCCTTTGCATTAAATGCTCCTGCGACTTGGTCGGTCGGTGCGGACGATTTAGTCAGGGTTGCTTCTTAGCGAAGGCAGGGCCTCGGGCGAGCCGGAAATATGTCCGCCGTTGGAGGGGGGCCTCGGGCGAGACGGAAATCCTCCAGGGTCGGCTGCCCTTGTCCGAGGCTAGGCTCGGGCGAGGCGTGATCGAGTCACTCGAATGGACTGATCCCTGACTTAATCGCACCCATCAGGCCTTTGCAGCTTTATGCTGATGGGGGTTACCAGCTGAGAATTAGGAGTCTTGAGGGTACCCCTAATTATGGTCCCCGACAGTAGCCCCCGAGCCTCGAAGGGAGTGCTAGCACTCGCTTGGAGGCTTTCGTCGCACTTTTTTGCAAGGGGACCAGCCTTTCTCGGTTGCATTTTGTTCCGGTGGGTGCGCGCGAGCGCACCCGCCGGGTGTAGCCCCCGAGGCCTCGGAGGAGTGGTTTCACTCCTTCGAGGTCTTAATGCCTCGCGTAATGCTTCGGCTGGTCTGGTTGTTCCCTCATGCGAACTGGCCATAGCCCGGGTGTACGGTCGAGGCCCAAGCTCTCGGGCTGGTATGTTGACGCTGTCAACGGTTCGGCCGGAGCCGGGTTTGCGAGAGCAGCCCCCGAGCCTCCGCACAGGGCGAGAGGGCGATCAGGGACAGACTCGGCTTTTTTACATACGCCCCTACGTCGCCTTTCCGCAAGGAGGAGGGGGGAGAGCGCCATGTTACCCTCGATGGGCGCCGAACATGGTGTCTCCGGTGAGCTGCAAGCGGGTAATCCGAGTGGACGTTCGTGCCCCGTTCGTTAGGGGTCGGCTAGGGGCCCAGAGGCACGCCCAAAAGTACCTGCGGGTGATCTGCCGGACTCGGTCCCCTGGCGACGGGGTCCGAGGGCTCGATGCCTCCCTTTGATGGGATTCCGTTACAAGATCGCTCACGCTGGTCTCGGAAATGTCCTAGGGTACCTCGGGAGCGCAACCCGAGCCTTGGTTATGTATCGAACGTACCCCTGGTCATCCCTCGCTCGGCGTCTGAGGCGACTGTGAACCCTTCGGGGGCCAGCCTTCGAACCCCTGATCAGTAATGGGCGCGGAGCCCGAGTAGCCTGAGGCGGCCAGTGGAACCCTTCGGGGGGGCCGGCCTTCGAACCTCTGACCAGTAGTGGGTGTAGGGCCCACGCGATCTGAGGCGGCTGTTGAAACCCTTCGGGGGGCCAGCCTTCGAACCTCTGATCAGTAAGGAGGCTCAGAGCCTGGTTCCTTTACGGGGAAGGATCCTTTTCGGGGTATCCCCCTTTCCCGGTCCCTGTTGCAAGAGATAGAGAAAGAGGAAAAAAGGAAAAGGATACGAAATCGAACGACGTGGCGTACCTTTTTTGGCGCGGTTTTTACGGCGAAGGCGAAGCGTCGCCCGCTTCTCCTGCCAGAAGCGTCGTCTATCCCTCCGCGGAGTTAATGCGACGGGGCGAGTTGTTGGCGGGGCGGCCGTTGCGCGTGCGCGAGCCGTTCGAGGAACGGATCACGGGCGCGTTGTCTTCACGCCGTGAGAGGGGGTTCTCTTGCTGCCCCCGGATGGGACGTGAGCTTGGCTGACGACGTGACCGCTGCTCCCGCCCGCCTGCCACCGTCATTACTGCTGGCCCACCTTTGGCCGCATTGACCGCCACATCAGGCTGGCGCTGCTGGGTCGTGCGCCTGGTCGCCTCGAGTCGCGGTATTGATTCCACAATCGAGGAGGCGCAGTGGTGGCGCAAGTGGCGGTGCAGTTGCTTGCATGCAGCATCCGGCGCGCCGGTTGCTATGACGCGTGGGCCTGGGCCTCCATGCTGGCGTGTCGGGAGTCGGAGAAGCGCACCCACTTGGCGCGGTTGCATGCCGCCTGCATGGCTGCCCGCCTCTTTCGCCCGTTGGTCTGGGCAAAAGCGGAGGGTCACTTGCAACCGCTGGGCGGTTGTGTGCACCACGCGCGGCGGTTTGGCTTCTTCTGCTCTGAGCCGGTTTGCATGACATGCGGGACCCAGCCCCCGCACCGCAGGGGAGGGCCTTGGAGCATCTTGGAGAAGACTCAGCCCGTGACGGTTGGGGGCGCAAGTAGGGAGAGTTGCCTTTAAAAGGAGGGTGACCCCCTTCGGAAGGCGACCATGTCTTCTCGCTCCCTTATGCAGTCGCGTCTTTCCACCTTCCAAGCCCCCGGATGGGGGATACCCGCCGTCTTTTCGCCTCATCGTTGGAGGAACGCAACTCCGTAGGAGTTGGTACCTTTCAGCCATCGTTCGGCTTCAAGGATTTTCATCATGCAGCCCGGCTACACCCCTCCACCGGCGGTCACCCAAGATGGTGACCTCCAGCTTGATGGTGGGGGAAAGCGAGCCAGGCCGCGGCCTCCGCCCCTCCCTCAGCCTCAAGGATTTTCGTCATCCAGGCCAAGATGGAGGATGAGGCGAGTCGGGGGGCTGCCTCTGCTGTGGGTCGGTTACCCTTTTCTTCCCCTGGTGTCTGGGGGAGAATGACATCCTCCAGCTTCGCAGAGACTTCCTCCAGCCATGCCGGGATAGGCGGGCCGCCGTCACTCAGCCAGGACGCAGCACTACGTCCTCCGTCCGGGCGACGGTTGCGCCGCATACCGCGAGGGCAGCGCCCACGCTCTAGGGCGGTTCTGGCTAGGGCGAAGACCTGCCGGCGCGCTTCGAGGCGTCGGCAGCCGGAGATGGCTTCTCTACTGATGAGATTGCCAACTCTGCCAGTAGCCCTGGGTCTCCGTCTCCCGGCCTGAATGGCTGGCTCTCGTCCTCGGCGGGTGAGAGTCCTTCTGCCGTAGCACCTGCCCCGAAGCCGCTGCTGAAGCTGCTTCGTCGCCCGGGGCGGGGCGGTTGTCGCAGTTGCCGGATCGGGTGGCGGCGGGCCACCCATCGGTCCGCGATTGCTCCGCGGGTTCCCCAATCTTGTGGGGTTGTTTGTATCCGCGGGGACGGAACTAGAGTTCTGTTTGTAATGGCACTTCGAATGCCAGGGTTTTTCTGTTCATTGCGGCTGTCGAGGCCTGAACATGTATGTAATTTCGGCATGGAGCCGTGTTTTTTTCCTCATTTTCGAGCACTAAAACTCGCCTGTTGGTTGTCTGAACCGCTTCACCAAGCATGAGTCGCCCCGTGTCAAGGTGACGAGTGAGGTATCCGTATCCTGGAGGCGTAGGAGTCCCTCGGCTCGGTCGGCCTTGTTGTCTAAGGCTCCTCTAGCTCAGTTAAAGGGACCCCTTGGCCGCTCTTCGACGAGCCGAGGCCAGGGGTAGCTGATATCAGCATGAACAGAGGCGGAGTTGGCTCGAAAATGAAACCTGGTTGGCCGGAGCCTAGTCGGGTTGTCCAGTTAGCGGGACCGACGCCGGAGTTGATCAGCCGAGGCCTCGGGTCGGGCTGGCGCCCTTGGAAGATGGTTGGCCGAGGCCCCAGGTGTAACCGGCCGAGCCGCCTGCTCGGGCCGGATTCCCGGAGAAGTCCCTGGCAGCGATTGTCCGGGCATGACGATGACGTCGTCCTCCAGAGTGGGGATCCCTAGACCGCGTCGCCGTCCGAGGCTAGGTCGAACCTTGCTGAAGGTGTCGTCGATGCCGAGGGTGTGACTGCCCCCTTCCAGCATCAAGACCCGAGCCTGCAGGATCAGAGTGTCTTGTAGCATGTGCCTTCTGCGGCCGCTGAGGCCAGAATATACACACCCTCGCTGTGTTGTAAAGCTGCGTCTCCTTTCCTCTTGCTTCGATTATCTGGACTTTTTTGTCGGTAACAGGGATGTTTGTGCGAGCAAAAGTTGCTTCTCGCGGAAGGTGATGAGTGAGGTATCCGTATCTCGGAGGTGTGGGAGTCCCTCGGCTCGGTCGGCCTTGCCGCTTACGCGCACTTTCACCTGTCCATGAGGCCCTGTCACCGACTCAGTCGAGAAGGCTCGAAGGATCGCTTCGGCAGAAGAGCTTCCGAACGTGAAGACTTGTTCGGTCCGCGGAATCACTTTATCCGAACGCGAGTTACTTATCGCAGAAGGTGATGAGTGAGGTATCCAGTATCCCGGAGGCGTAGGAGTCCCTCGGCTCGGTCAGCCTTGGCTGCTTACGTGTACTCCGTCGTTTTCAGGGTCCACTTTTCGAAGTAGTCAGAAAGCACGAAAGATATTCTGGCAGAAGAGATCTTTTTTCGAGGAAAATTTCAACGCAGAGGGGGTCCCCCCCTTTTAGCCCCCGAGGGAGGGTCAGGGCTTTGCCGAGGCGAGGCCGACCCTTCCTTGATGACTAAACTTTGCGTGGGTGCGAGGTATATGAACAACTTGAAAACATCTTAAGGGTAGAAGCGACGTAGCTGTTGGATGTTCCAATCGTTGCCGTAGACCTCGCCTTGACTGTTGGCCAGCTTGTACGTTCCGGGCTTCAGAACTTTGGCGATGACGAATGGCCCCTCCCAGGGGGGCGTGAGCTTGTGCCTCCCTCGGGCGTCTTGCTGCAGCCGAAGCACCAGGTCGCCCACCTGGAGGTCTCAGGGTCGGACACCTCGGGCGTGGTAGCATCGCAGGGACTGCTAGGTACCGCGCCGAGTGTAGCAAGGCCTTGTCCCGAGCCTCTTCCAGCTGGTCCAGCGAGTCTTCTCGGCTAGCTTGGTTGCTTTGATCGCTGTAGGCCCTCGTCCTCGAGGAGCCGTACTCCAGGTCAGTGGGCAAGACGGCCTCGGCCCCGTAGACCAGAAAGAACGGCGTGAAACCCGTGGCCCGGCTCGGTGTTGTCCTCAGGCTCCAGACCACCGAGGGGAGCTCCTTCATCCATCGCTTGCCGAACTTGTTGAGGTCGTTGTAGATCCGAGGCTTGAGCCCTTGTAGAATCATGCCGTTGGCACGCTCTACTTGCCCATTCGACATGGGATGAGCCACGGTGGCCCAGTCCACCCGGATGTGGTGATCCTCGCAGAAGTCCAAGAATTTTTTGCCGGTGAACTGGGTACCATTGTCGGTGATGATGGAGTTCGGGACCTCGAAGCGATGGATGATGTTGGTGAAGAATGTCACCGCCTGCTCGGACCTGATGCTGTTCAGAGGTCGGACCTCAACCCACTTGGAGAACTTGTCGATGGCGACCAGCAGGTGCGTGTAGCCCCCGGGCGCCTTCTGCAAGGGGCCGACGAGGTCCAGACCCCACACAGCAAAGGGCCAGGTGATGGGTATCGTCTGCAGAGCCTGAGCGGGCAGGTGGGTCTGCTTCGCATAGAATTGACACCCTTCGCAGGTGCGGACAATTCTAGTGGCATCAGCCACCGCCGTTGGCCAGTAGAAGCCTTGCCGGAAAGCATTCCCGACAAGGGCTCGAGGCGCTGCGTGATGGCCGCAAGCCCCCCGAGTGTATCTCTTGCAGGAGTTCCTGACCTTCGGCGATGGAGATGCATCGCTGGAGGATGCCCGAGGGGCTGCGGTGGTAGAGCTCCTTCTCATCGCCCAGCAAGACGAACGACTTGGCGCGTCACGCTACCCGCCGAGCCTCGGCTCGGTCGAGGGGTAGCTCTCCTTGGCGGAGATATTGCAGGTACGGGGTCTGCCAATTTCGATCAGGCGTGGCCCCGCTCCGCTTCTCCTCGATGCGCAGTGCCTCACCCTCGGAGGCCGAGGGTACCTCGGGTTGAACCGAGGCCGCCTCGGGCCGAGCTGAGGGTGCCTCCGGCTGTGCCGAGGGCACCTCGGGCTGGACCGAGGGCGCCTCAGGCTCGGGCGCGTCGTCGATCTTGACAGAGGGTTGATGCAGATCCCGGGAGAAGATGTCCGGGGGAACCGTTGTTCGCCCCGAGGCGATTTTTGCCAGCTCGTCCGCAGTCTCGTTGTAGCGCCGAGCGATGTGGTTAAGCTCGAGCCCGTAGAACTTGTCTTCCAGGCGCTGAACCTCATCGCAGTAGGCCTCCATCTTCGGGTCGCGGCAGTGGGAGTTCTTCATGACTTGGTCGATGATGAGCTGCGAGTCACCGCGAGCGTCGAGGCGCCTGACCCCTAGCTCGATGGCAATCCGCAACCCGTTGACCAGAGCCTCGTACTCAGCCACATTGTTGGACGCCGGGAAGTGGAGGCGTAGCACATAGCGTAGGTGTTTCCCGAGGGGCGAGATGAAGAGTAGGCCCGCGCCGGCTCCCGTCTTCATCAGCGACCCGTCGAAAAACATGGTCCAAAGCTCTGGTTGGATCGGAGCCGTCGGTAGCTGGGTGTCGACCCATTCGGCTACGAAGTCCGCCAAGACCTGGGACTTGATGGCCTTCCGAGGGGCGAATGAGATTGTCTCGCCCATGATTTCCACTGCCCACTTTGCAATCCTGTCCGAGGCCTCTCGGCACTGGATGATCTCCCCCAGGGGGAAGGATGACACCACAGTTACCGGATGAGACTCGAAGTAGTGTCGCAACTTCCGCCGCGTCAGGATCACTGCATACAGCAGCTTCTGAACTTGTGGGTAGCGGATCTTGGTTTCGGACAGTACCTCGCTGACGAAGTAAACTGGCCTCTGAACGGGCAATGCATGCCCCTCTTCTCGCCTCTCGACCACAATCGCGGTGCTAACCACCTGGGTGGTCGCGGCGACGTAGACCAAGAGGGCTTCTCCGTCAGCTGGGGGCACCAAGATAGGCGCCTTTGTGAGGAGCGCCTTCAGGTTCCCGAGAGCTTCCTCGGCCTCAGGGGTCCAAGTGAAGCGCTCAGCCTTCCTTAAGAGGCGGTACAGAGGCAGGCCTCTTTCGCCGAGGCGTGAGATGAAGCGGCTCAGAGCCGCGAGACATCCCATGATTCTCTGTACGCCCTTTAAGTCCTTGATGGGACCCATGCTGGTGATGGCTGCGATCTTCTCCGGGTTGGCTTCGATGCCCCACTCGGAGACGATGAACCCCAAGAGCATGCCCCGAGGCACCCCGAAGACACACTTCTTGGGATTAAGCTTGACGCCTTTTGCCTTGAGACATCGGAATGTCACTTCAAGGTCGGAGAGGAGGTCGGAAGCTTTCCTCGTCTTGACTACGATGTCATCGACGTAGGCTTCGACCGTGCGACCGATGTGTTCGCCGAACACATGGTTCATGCACCACTGGTACGTCGCGCCCGCATTCCTCAAACCGAACGGCATGGTGACATAGCAGTACATGCCGAAGGGCGTGATGAAAGAAGTCGCGAGCTGGTCGGACTCTTTCATCCTGATTTGGTGATACCCTGAGTAGGCGTCGAGGAAAGACAGGGCTTCGCACCCAGCAGTGGAATCCACGATTTGATCGATGCGAGGCAGAGGGTAGGGAACCTTCGGACATGCTTTGTTGAGACCAGTGTAGTCTACACACATCCGCCATTTCCCCCCTTTCTTTCTCACAAGCACAGGGTTGGCAAGCCATCCGGGATGGAATACCTCTTTGATGAACCCGGCTGCCATTAGCTTGTGGATCTCCTCGCCTATCGCTCTGCGCTTCTCCTCGTCGAATTGGCGCAGAGGCTGCTTGACGGGTCGGGCTTCGGCCCGAATATCCAGTGAGTGCTCGGCGACATCCCTCGGTATGCCGGGCATGTCCGAGGGACTCCACGCGAAGACGTCGGCGTTCACGCAGGAGAAAGTCGACGAGCACTGTTTCCTATTTGGGGTCGAACCCTGGAACTGATCCGGATCTGCTTGGAGGCGTTGCCGCTGGGGTCGAGGGGGACGGCCTTAACCGTCTCCACTGGCTCGAAGTTGCTGGCATGACGCTTCACGTCTGGCACCTCTTTGGAGAGGCTTTCCAGGTCGGCGATGAGGGCCTCGGATTCGACGAGGGCCTCGGCGTACTCCACGCACTCCACGTCGCATTCGAACGCGTGTCTGTACGTGGGGCCGACGGTGATGACCCTGTTGGGGCCCAGCATCTTGAGCTTCAGGTAGGTGTAGTTGGGGACGACCATGAACTTCGTGTAGCATGGCCTCCCCAGTACCGCGTGGTAGGTTCCTCGGAACCCGACCACCTCGAACGTCAGAGTCTCCCTTCAGAAGTTGGAGGGCGTTCCGAAGCAGACGAGAAGGTCGAGTCGTCCGAGGGGCTGGACGCGCTTCCCGGGAATGATCCCGTGGAAGGGCGCAGCGCCTGCTCGGACGGAGGACAGATCGACGCGCAGGAGCCTGAGGGTCTCGGCGTAGATGATGTTGAGGCTGCTGCCCCCGTCCATAAGGACCTTGGTGAGCCTGACGTCGCCTGATGACGGGGTCGACGACGAGCGGGTATTTCCCCGGGCTCGGCACGTGGTCGGGGTGATCAGCTTGGTCGAAGGTGATGGGCTTGCTGGACCAGTCTAGGTAGACTGGCGCCGCCACCTTCACCGAACAGACCTCCCTGGCGCTCTTGCTTGCAATGCCGAGCCGAGGCATTCGCCGCATGCCCTGCATAGATCGTGAAGCAGTCGCGGACCTCGGGGAACTCTCCTGCTTGGTAATCTTCCTTCTTGTCGTCGTTGCGGGCCTTGCCACCCTCCTCGGGTGGCCCGGCCCTGTGGAAGTGGTGCCGAAGCATGACGCACTCCTCAAGGGTGTGCTTGACGGGCCCCTGATGATAGGGGCACGGCTCCTTGAGCATCTTGTCGAAGAGGTTGGCACCTCCGGGGGGCTTCCGAGGGTGCTTGTGCTCGGCGGCGGCGACAAGGTCCGCGTCGGCGGCGTCGCGTTTCGCTTGCGACTTCTTCTTGCCTTTCTTCTTGGCGCCGCACTGAGTAGACGCCTCGGGAGCATCTTCCGATGGGCGGCCCTGGGGCTGCTTGTCCTTTCGGAAGATAGCCTCGACCGCCTCCTGGCCAGAGGTGAACTTGGTGGCGATGTCCATCAGCTCGCTCGCCCTGGTGGGGGTCTTGCGACCCAACTTACTCACCAGGTCGCGGCAGGTGGTGCCGGCAAGGAACGCGCCAATGACATCCGAGTCGGTGATGTTGGGCAGCTCGGTGCGCTGCTTCGAGAATCGCCGGATGTAGTCCTGGAGAGACTCTCCCGGCTGCTGTCGGCAGCTTCGGAGGTCCCAGGAATTTCCGGGGCGCACATACGTGCCCTGGAAATTGCTGGCGAAGGCTTGAACCAGGTCATCCCAGTTGGAGATCTGCCCCGGAGGCAGGTGCTCCAACCAGGCGCGAGCGGTGTCGGAGAGGAACAGGGGGAGGTTGCGGATGATGAGGTTGTCGTCGTCCGTTCCACCCAGCTGGCAGGCCAGGCGGTAGTCCGCGAGCCACAATTCCGGTCTCGTTTCCCCTGAGTACTTTGTGATAGTAGTCGGGGGTCGGAACCGGGTCGGGAACGGTGCCCGCTGGATGGCCCGGCTGAAGGCCTGCGGACCGGGTGGTTCGGGCGAGGGACTCCGATCCTCCCCGCTGTCGTAGCGTCCCCCACGCCTGGGGTGATAGCCTCGGCGCACCCTCTCGTCAAGGTGGGCCCGACGGTCGCGGTGATGGTGCTCGTTGCCGAGGTGGCCCAGGGCCGCAGGCGCGGTGTTGCGCGTGCGCCCGGTGTAGACCGAGGCTTCCCGCATGAATCGGGAAGTCGCAGCATGAGGTTCCGAGGGGTATCCTTGCCTTCGGGAGGCAGAGCTCTCGGCCCGTCGGACCGCAGCGCCTTCCAGGAGATTCTTGAGCTCTCCTTGGATTCACCGACCCTCGGTGGTTGATGGCTCCGGCATTGCGCGGAGAAGCATCGCTGCTGTAGCCAGGTTCTGACCGACCCCGCTGGATGCAGGTGGCGGCCTGACCCTGACGTCGTTGGCGACACGGAGCGGGAGACCCTCGGGCAGGTGACGTATTTCTCCGGCCGGGGGTTGGCCCGCCCATGCCTGCCCGACGTTCCGGCGGATCGGCTCAAGCGCTCCTGCTCCCTCGTCGAGCCTGGCCTGCGCCCCACGGACTTGCTCGAGCTGTGGGTCGTGATCCCCCGCCGGAACGGGGACCACAGCTAGCTCCCACGGGATGTCAGCGCGGGGCACCGGCCTAGGGAGATCACCGTCCTCCGGCATGCCGAGATGATTGCCTTCGAAGGGACCCCCTAGATCGACGTGGAAACATTCGCGGCTTGGGCCGCAGTCCTCGTTGTCGAGGCTGCGGCTACCGTCGGAACAGTCGGAGAGGCAGTAGTCACATGCGGTCATGAAGTCCCGCATGGCACTAGGGTTGCCAAGTCCAGAGAAATCCCAACAGATGTTGGGGTCGTCATCTTCCTCGGACCCAGAGGGCCCGTAGGTCGAGACGTCCGTCAGCCGGTCCCAAGGCGACCGCGTGCGAAACCCCAGAGGGTTTGACCTCGCCTCTACGAGAGCGCCCGCCAAAGCAAGGTCGCTAGGCGGGTTGAGGCTGAATCTAAATGACGTAGGATGGGAATCGGTCGGTACCTTTTGGTCGACGAACGGCGATGAAGTCGCGTCGAGGACTGACTGCACCGTCATCTCAGGTACGAGGGTGACGCCCAGCAAGCCTTCCGCGAGCGTGCTGGTGTCGTCCGCTTGCTCGGGATTGGCGTGTTGTGGGGAGATGGCGCTCGCCTTCGTCTCAAACGCGAGGTCGACGCTCGACGCGCCCCCCGTTGGAGCGCTAGGGACGTCGATTCGCTCGACAGCCGGCGAGGCGCGGCCTCCCGCTTGGCCTTGGTTGCCCCGCCTCCTCCTCCGTTGGCGGGGGAGAGGACGGAGCGAGCTCGAATGTTGTTCTTCCACCACGCGGGGAAGACGTCGTCGATTCCGCCGCCGGCGGGCGGGCTATCGGCCGCCATTGTCGTCGTCGCGCGGCGGTGGAAGGAGTATCATGTCGTAGCTGCCGTCGAAGGACATGAACTCAAGACTCCCGAAACGGAGCACCGTCCCGGGTTGGAGAGGTTGCTGGAGACTGCCCATCTGGAGCTTGACGAGAAGCTGTTCGTCAACACGCAGTAGGCCCCTACCTGGCGCGCCAACTGTCAGCGTTTCGAGACCGGGGGGTCCCTAAGCCGACGAGTGAATGTCGCCGCGTGCCCCAGCCCAGATGGGTCGACGCGAGGCCGAGCGCGAAGGGGGGAAGTGAGGTGGCTAGAGATGGGCGTGAGAGAGGTGGAAATCCCGCGGCCTTCGTGTTCGTCCCGCACCCAGGTCGGGTGCGCTTGCAGTAGGGGGTTACAAGCGTCCACGCGGGAGAGGGAAGCAAGCGGCCCCAAGAGAGCGCCTGTCCCGTCCTCGTCCCCGCGTGGCAAAACCTTCTCTAAGAGGGCCCTGGTCCTTCCTTTTATAAGTGTAAGGAGAGGATCCAGGTGTACAATAGGGGTGTAGCAGAGTGCTACATGTCTAGCGGGGGAGAGCTAGCGCCCTAAGTACATGCCGATGTGGCAACCAGAGAGATTTTGGCACCCAGCTGGTGTGATGTCGTGGCCGTCGGAGGAGCGACAGAGCCTGGCGGAGGGACAGCTGTCGGGGCGGTTGAGTCCTTGCTGACGTCCTCCTGCTTCCGTAAGAGAGCTGAGAGCCGTCGTCGTCACAGAGCATGCGGGGCGCCATCATTGCCTATCCGGCGGAGCTAGCCAGATGGGACACCGGTCTTGTCCTCTGCGGCCCGAGTCAGCTCGGGGTAGGGTGATGATGGCGCTTCCTGTTGACGTGGCTGGCCTGTGCCCTAGGTTGGGCGACGTGGAGGCTCCTCCAAAGCCGAGGTCGAGTCTGTCTTCCATGGCCGAGGCCGAGCCCGAGCCCCTAGGTTGGGCGAGGCGGAGGTCGTTCGGCAGAGGTCAGGGCGGAGTCCGAGCCTTGGGGTTGGGCGGAGCGGAGTTCGTCGTCTTCTGGGGCTTAGCCCGAGTCCGAGCCCTGGGGTCGGGCGAAGCGGAGTTCGGCGTCTTCCGGGACTTAGCCTGAGTCCGAGCCCTGGGTCGGGCGGAGCGGAGTTCGCCGTCTTCCGGGACTTAGCCCGAGTCCAAGCCCTAGGTCGGGCGGAGCGGAGTTCGCCGTCTTCCGGGACTTAGCCCGAGTCCGAGCCCTGGGTCGGGCGGAGAGGAGTTCGCCGTCTTCCGGGGCTTAGCCCGAGTCCGAGCCCTGGGTCGGGCGGAGCGGAGTTCGCCGTCTTCCGGGGCTTAGCCCGAGTCCGAGCCCTGGGTCGGGCGGAGCGGAGTTCGCCGTCTTCCGGGGCTTAGCCCGAGTCCGAGCCCTGGGTCGGGCGGAGCTTCCTATGGTGCCTTTAGCAGGGCCTGACTGCCTGTCAGTCTCACTCTGTCAAGCGGCACTGCGGTCGGAGTGGCGCAGGCGGCGCTGTCCTTCTGTCAGGCCGGTCAGTGGAGCGGTGAAGTGACGGCGGTCACTTCGGCTCTACCGGGGGCGCGCGTCAGGACAAAGGTGTCAGGTTGCCTTTGCATTAAATGCTCCTGCGACTTGGTCGGTCGGTGCGGCGATTTAGTCAGGGTTGCTTCTTAGCGAAGGCAGGGCCTCGGGCGAGCCGGAAATATGTCCGCCGTTGGAGGGGGGCCTCGGGCGAGACGGAAATCCTCCGGGGTCGGCTGCCCTTGTCCGAGGCTAGGCTCGGGCGAGGCGTGATCGAGTCACTCGAATGGACTGATCCCTGACTTAATCGCACCCATCAGGCCTTAGCAGCTTTATGCTGATGGGGGTTACCAGCTTAGATTTAGGAGTCTTGAGGGTACCCCTAATTATGGTCCCGACAGATAGATAGCTGGGCGCGGCAGCGGCGTTCTCCTTCGTCGAGATCTGGCAGTCTACAGTGGTGTGAGGCTTGGGTTCGTTTGATGGGGTCAAGGCTCCAAGCGACGCGTTATTTATGCACCTAGTCCCATCTGCATAGGTTGGCGCACGTTGTAACGACCACCCAACGCTAGCGGCGATAATCTAGGAGACAGCAAGCGGGCCCCACCCGTCAGTTGAATGGTGCTCGCACACGAGATGGGCCGCGCAGGAGTGATTCTGAGTTGGGCCCAAAAAAGGTTTCCGCGGCCCAGGTGGGGTTTCCTCTCTCTCTTTTTTCTTTTTCTTTTGCTTTTGTTTTCTTTTTATTTTGAAATCCAAATTTTGGATTTCAAATTTTGTGACGAATTTGTACTCAACTATTTGAAGGTGTGATTCAAACATGCCATGCTGAAATGAATTTATTTCTCTAAGGATTTTATTTGGTATTGGCCAATATTTCTCTCTCTCTTTTCTAAATCCTAAAATCTCTTTTTATATTCTAAATTCCACTTGGGACTTTAATATTTTCTTTTCATATGATTTATTCTGTGTGTAGGAAACGGGTGACGCCTAAGAGGGGGGGGGGGTGAATTAGGACTTCTAAAACTTTTACTAAACTAGGCCACAATTAAATCCCTAGAGCAAAACCTATGCAAATAATCAAAACTAGAATGTGCAAACTAGGTTTTGTCTAAGTGTTGCTATCTCTACCGCAAAAGGCTAAGTTTCAATCTATACAAAATAAGTATGACTACAAGATTGAAACTTAAATGCTTAATATAAATGCGGAATGTAAAGAGCTAAGTAGAGAAGCAAACTCTCGTGGATGACGCCGGTATTTTTACCGAGGTATCCGGAACCACGCAAGGTCCCGACTAATCCTCGTTGGTGCCCCTACGCAAAGGGAAGCCCACGCGAGGGCCAAGCACCACGGTCGAGTAACTCCGTAGAGAGCCGCGGGCCTTCTCCACGCGCAAGTGGTGCTCCGCTTCCGGCTCCTCTCGGACGCTCCCCGCCGTCTCCACTGTCGAGCTTCCGGCCGAAACGCCGCGGGCCTCGTTCCCTCCGGTACACGGTGGCGGCCGTGACACAAACGCGGTTGTCACGGTCTCGCAAGACTCTCGCCCCACTCGATACAATTACAATGACTCACGCAAGAGCCGAGGGGTTGTGTGGTTTTACAAAACTCACTCAACTAACTAGGATTCACCTAGAGCAAGCGCTAAAGCGGTCTAACTAACCTAAGCACTTCGCAAAGCACCTACGCTAATCACCGAGTGATTCTATTAAGCACTTGGGTGTTTGAGCACTTGGAAATATGCACTATGTGTCTTGGTATGTTGCTTGGGCTCTCACACTTGAGAATGGCCGGTTGGGGTGGTATTTATAGCCTCCACACCCCAAACTAGCCGTTGAACAGAAAGCAGCAGCTTTCTGTCGTCGGGTGCACCGGACAGTCCGGTGCACCACCGGACACTGCACAGTAGATGTCCGGTGCACGCCACGTCAGCCGACCGTTGGCGCCTGTAGCAGTCGACCGTTGGAGCCGACCGTTGCCGTCTGCCCGTTGGCACACCGGACAGTCCGGTGCACACCGGACAGTCCGGTGCTACAGCCAGAGAGCGCCTGTCTGCGGCCTCTCTGCGCAGACTGTCCGGTGCCTCACCGGACAGTCCGGTGCACACCGGACACCAATGTCCGGTGCGCCACCAGGCGCTGGCTGACAGCCCTTATCTTTGGATTTCTTCGCTGATTTCTTCGGGCTTCTTTGTTCTTGAGTATTGGACTCCTATGCATCTTTTTATGTCTTCTTTTGAGGTGTTGCATCCTCATTGCCTTGGTCCAATTCTCTTCGCATCCTGTGAACTACAAACACAAACACTAGAAAACTTATTAGTTCACGGATTGTGTTGTTCATCAAACACCAAAACTCAATTAGCCAAATGGCCCGGGGTCCATTTTCCTTACAATCTCCCCCTTTTTGGTGATTGATGACAACACAACCAAAGCAAGCAAATAATACAAGTATTTGAGTGAAAATATGCAATCTACTTGCTAAGATGCATGATTGTCCCCACAATGTGATATTATGGACTTAAGCCTCCCCCTAACTCCATAATTCACTTACTTCCTATTTTTGGACCAAATAACCAAAACCACTTGAAAAGCCATTTGTAGATATAAAATTTTAAATTGGTGGTGTTTGGTGTTTGATATAGTTTTCATTGCTTTGGTCCCTAAACTTCTCCCCCTTTGGCATCAACCACCGAAAAGGAAGACATTAAAAGCATGTAGGAAGTAAATAAAAGCTTGCCCTCATCAAGAATTGTATCAAATGATATCACTAGAAGGATATTAAATTAAACTATGTGAATGATACCACTTGAAGGAGTCCTCAAAAGATTACTCCCCCTAAATGAGTTGTCTCCTTTAGAAAGAGTTTTTCTCCCCCTTTAGAGATGAAGAAATACTCCCCTTGACAGAGATCCTTTACTTAGGAAAAAGCATGTGAAAATTAGAGGTGCAAGACATGATTTGAAAAGACTAACTTCCCTTATGCATAGGTAACAGAATATGAGTTAACTACTTATGCATTTTTTTGCAACATGGAAGCATATGATATGAAATATAGTCTAATCAAATATTGGAGAAGACATGTAAATGATACTGAATGTAGTCTCAAAAGATACCAATTGTAAGTCAATGGTGAGCTTGAGAGACATGAGAGTTCTTGGAGATTTGCAGTGGAAGATTGTTGTCTTTCTCCGGGGACCTTATTTTCCTTACAATGAGACTATCACATGAAATAGACTTGAAAAGGTGTTAGTCTCAAAGTATTAGATTATAGAGTAACCTCCCCCTAAAGGTGTGCATGCAAGTTTTGAATACTTGTAGCAGACATGCACTTTTGATTTGATATCAAGAGGGGCAAATTATCCATAATCCTAACTTTGGCACATATAAGTTAAATGATACACTATGTAGAGATCAAAATTTTCAATTGATGCATCATTTACTATGGAGTTATATAAAAGCTATGTGCCGTGCTTAAATAAAGATTTTAAGCAATGTAGGTTTGCTTAAGTATATGAATTAAGAACAAGCACTCCTACCATATGATTTACCTAGTATGCATGATTTTAAACAAAAGTACATAACAAATGTAGTACTAGGCAAGAAAGGTAAACTAGATAAAAGATAAATAGATACGCATATCTAAAAACGAGAAATATAATAAAACTAGTTACCTTAGTCATGGGTGGGAAATTTGGGTCCAATGTTTTCACTAACCCACTTGGCAATAAACTTGATCCAATATGATGTACCCCATGATATACATCCCAATTTTGCCAAGTCTTTAAATTTCCCGTGGACTTTCGGTCCACTCACTTCCCTTTCGGGATCCAAACCTTCTTGGTGTTTTTCATGGTTGAGATTATCTCCTTTGGCACCCAGATGCGTTTGGCCTCCTTTCCTTTGTTGGCTTGCTTGTTGGCCTTGATTGGTATCACCTTTCCGTTCTTTTTCTTCTTGATCAAATATGGTGTAGCATCTTTTTTGTTCACCTTTTTGATGTAGGTATTGGAGATTTTGCTTGATGGCTTTTGCTTGAGCTTTCGCCTTTGTTTATCCCCGGTCATCGCCTTGCATTGGAAAGACTTGTGGCCTTCCATGTGGCATAGCCTACAAATCACAGTTTCTCCCTCTACAGGCTTGTTCACTCCCGCAGTGGTGTTATCCTGTGGAGGTCAGATTTGTTTGGCTTTGCCTTTCTTGTCATACAAAGCCTTGCCAAGGCGAGCCACTTCTTGCTTTAATTGTTCATTTTCCTTTGCAACCTCATCCGAACATGTCTCTACAACAATATTCTCAACAACGACTTGGTTGTAGGGGTTAGAATCGTCAATTAAATCAAAGCAGGAAGTAGAAGCATCTTTCATAATTATTTCAGGTATTTCAACTAAAGATGCTGCTGGGGTGCTACCAATGTTTTCTAGCTTAGTAGTTAGCTCATTATTGTGTATGCTAAGAATTTCCATTTTCTCTAGCAAATTTTCAATAGCTTCTTGGGAGCTAGCTAACTTAGCCTTAAGTTTTTCATTCTTTTTAATAAGGCTATCATCGGTAGCAGTGGATGGAGCACTAGATTCTAATAGCTCAATTTTAGTTGATAGCTCACTATTTAAGTTTGCAAAAGTTTCAAATTTTTCTAGCAAACCTTTGTAATCATTTTGAGAGCTAACCAACTTATTTTTCAAAGTTTTAAGTTGAGCTTTTTGCTTAGTGCAAACATCCTGGAAAAAGTTTACGGCTTCCGCAAGCTCTTCTAGAGAGGCCTTTCCCTCACCTTCATCATCACTACTACTTTCATCACTAGAGGATGGAATGCTTTTGTTACCTCTTGCCATAAGGCATTTGTGTGATGACCGTGATGATCGTGACGAGGACCGGTGGCTGCGCGTCCTTGGAGGTTCATCTTCACTTGAAGAATCATCCCAAGTTCTAACACTTGTGAGCGCCTTGCCTTTGCTCCTCTCCTTTTTGGGTTTGGCCATATTTGGACAGTTGTCCCTGAAGTGGCCCTTCTCCCCACATGCGAAGCATCCTCTCTTCCTTTGCTTTTTCCTGTCAATGTTAAAGAGAAGATCCCCGACCTGCAGGGGCGCACCCATTAGATTAATCTTGCGGATCATCCTCATTACCTTTCCGACGCGTCGGATTGTTTCTTCGTCCTCGGAGGATGATGTGCATGGTTGATTATCTTCATCATCATCACTTTCTTCTTCTTCTTCCTCTTCTTTGCTTGAGGAACTTGGAGTGGGAGCCTTCTTTTTGCCCTTCCTTTCATCACATGCAAAAGCATATGGTCTTGAGGAAGTTGGCTCCTCTCCCCGACTCATTTTTCGTGACATCTCAAAGGCCGCGATTTTCCCAATCACAATGGTCGGGGTCATGTTGCTCAAATCCTCCATGTTGTGAAGGATGGTGATGATGCTCCCATATCTTTGTTGTGGTAGCAGGGAGATAATCTTCCTCACAATGTCCGCATCACCTAGCTTATTAATGCCAATAGAATTGAGCTCATTGATAATTAGATTCAAACGAGAATACATGTCTCTAACAAGCTCATCATCTTTCATGGCAAAAGAATTATACTCATTTAAGACTAAGCAATGTTTTTGCTCACGGACATTGGATGTGCCGTCATGGAGCTCATGCAATTTTAGCCAAATCTCATTAGCAGTTTTCAAGGTAAATACTTGATTAAAAATATCCATGCTAAGAGATTCATACAAGCAATTTTTGGCTCTAGCATTTAAATGAATTTCTTTTTCCTCACTCGTGGTGGGTTTCTCGGGATTCTTGAGGGGTTTCATCCCGTCACGAGTGACTCTCCAAACACCTAGATCAACGGCCTCTAGGTAACAAGCCATTCTAGCACTATAATATGGGAAGTTAGTGCCGTCGAAGTGTGGTGGCCTATGGGTATCCATCCCTTCCTCTAAAAAGCGTCGGCTCTTTTAGCGGTGAAGCTAAAGCGTTTCAAATGAGCCAAACCGGCCTTTGATACCACTTGTAGGAAACGGGTGACGCCTAAGAGGGGGGGGGTGAATTAGGACTTCTAAAACTTTTACTAAACTAGGCCACAATTAAATCCCTAGAGCAAAACCTATGCAAATAATCAAAACTAGAATGTGCAAACTAGGTTTTGTCTAAGTGTTGCTATCTCTACCGCAAAAGGCTAAGTTTCAATCTATACTAAATAAGTATGACTACAAGATTGAAACTTAAATGCTTAATATAAATGCGGAATGTAAAGAGCTAAGTAGAGAAGCAAACTCTCGTGGATGACGCCGGTATTTTTACCGAGGTATCCGGAACCACGCAAGGTCCCGACTAATCCTCGTTGGTGCCCCTACGCAAAGGGAAGCCCACGCGAGGGCCAAGCACCACGGTCGAGTAACTCCGTAGAGAGCCACGGGCCTTCTCCACGCGCAAGTGGTGCTCCGCTTCCGGCTCCTCTCGGACGCTCCCCGCCGTCTCCACTATCGAGCTTCCGGCCGAAACGCCGCGGGCCTCGTTCCCTCCGGTACACGGTGGCGGCCGTGACACAAACGCGGTTGTCACGGTCTCGCAAGACTCTCGTCCCCACTCGGTACAATTACAACGACTCACGCAAGAGCCGAGGGGTTGTGTGGTTTTACAAAACTCACTCAACTAACTAGGATTCACCTAGAGCAAGCGCTAAAGCGGTCTAACTAACCTAAGCACTTCGCAAAGCACCTACGCTAATCACCGAGTGATTCTATTAAGCACTTGGGTGTTTGAGCACTTGGAAATATGCACTATGTGTCTTGGTATGTTGCTTGGGCTCTCACACTTGAGAATGGCCGGTTGGGGTGGTATTTATAGCCTCCACACCCCAAACTAGCCATTGGACAGAAAGCAGCAGCTTTCTGTCGTCGGGTGCACCGGACAGTCCGGTGCACCACCGGACACTGCACAGTAGATGTCCGGTGCACGCCACGTCAGCCGACCGTTGGCGTCTGTAGTAGTCGACCGTTGGAGCCGACCGTTGCCGTCTGCCCGTTGACACACCGGACAGTCCGGTGCACACCGGACAGTCCGGTGCACACCGGACAGTCCGGTGCTACAGCCAGAGAGCGCCTGTCTGCGGCCTCTCTGCGCAGACTGTCCGGTGCCTCACCGGACAGTCCGGTGCACACCGGACACCAATGTCCGGTGCGCCACCAGGCGCTGGCTGACAGCCCTTATCTTTGGATTTCTTCGCTGATTTCTTCGGGCTTCTTTGTTCTTGAGTATTGGACTCCTATGCATCTTTTTATGTCTTCTTTTGAGGTGTTGCATCCTCATTGCCTTGGTCCAATTCTCTTCGCATCCTGTGAACTACAAACACAAACACTAGAAAACTTATTAGTTCACGGATTGTGTTGTTCATCAAACACCAAAACTCAATTAGCCAAATGGCCCGGGGTCCATTTTCCTTACACTGTGGTCACAAGATGCACACAACAATGAAAACCAGCATGATACATACTTTAGTGGCTTTTATATTATTAATTATTTGTTTTTACATAGGGTGTTCACATGTGATGATGCATAAAGGTCAAACTCACATAAGGAGAAATTGTTTCTCTATTTATATTACTTCTAACAAATTACAAATCGGGTATTACAATTTGTCACTCCTAATAGTCAAAGGTTAACGAACTTCAACTAGAAAAAGCTAAGTTAGTATCTCTACTACTACTTAAGACGCTACTGTAGGCGTCCACAATCTTTTGGTGCACGGTTCTGCCAATCCGCCATCAACGCACACGCGCCCATCAAGGAAGGTTGTCGCACCCACCCTCCTCCCTCTCTGCACGCCGCCATCAACGCCTACAGTCGCGTCGCATCGCGGATCCCCCACCCTCCTCCCCCTCTACTCTCCGCCATCAACGCGCACTGCATGCCTGCGCCACAGATCCCCCACCCTCCTCCCCCTGCTCCCCGCCATCAACGCGCAAGCGGATGCCGCGGATCCTCCCACCCTCCTCCCCGTCTGCTCCCTGCCATCAACTCGTACCGGCCCTCGCCCGTGATCCATCCTCTCCCCCGTGGTAATCTCGAGACCTCGGCAGGCGCCCTCTCCCCCACGACAATATTCCCCGTGCCCTTGGCAAGCGATCCACGACAAGCGCCCTCTCCCCCGCGGATCCAAGCCATGACCGGGCGACTCTAGATCCACATCTGCACCCACCGTCGCCCCAGATCCCCCAGTGCAATGTGAGAGAACGGCAACCGCGCGGCTCCGCAATCCGCACCCCGGCGATATCGCGCTTGCCTGTTCCCTCTATGCCACATCTGCTGCGAGACCCTCGGCGCGCTCCTTGACGTCAGTGACATCGCGCTGGGGGATCTGGGGCGACGGTGGGTGCGGATGTGGGGGGGTGTAGGCTTTGCTGGCTCGCCATGGCGCTCGTCGTGGCTTGGATCTCTGGTGTGGTGGTCGACATATGGCTGCGGGGCGAGCGGTGCTTGATCACTGCTGCTTGGATCTCCGGCACGGTGGTCGTCGCCTCATCGTCGGGTGAGCAGGTATGTGAGGGGTGGATCCGTCGATGGACGCTTCCACATCTAACAGTGTCGAGACAATGGCTCAAGCACCAGGCTGGCGCTCATCGTCGGGAGGGAGGCAGCGATAGGAGGGACGAGGGCGAGGCGGTGCGGAAGGGGCACTAGACAGAAGAGGAGGACGCTATGCTGCTAGAGCACGTGCGCGTGCACACTTCCCGGGACTGGAGCTTCATTTGATCCAAAGGCTTGCTGCTGCGCACCGGCAAGTCCTGTTGCCTCCACTAGGTGAACAAGCTCATGCCAGACCTCAAGACGTGCGCGCAAACCTTCCCTTTGTTTTCTCCTCTGATTCACTACTCCTCCACTTTGCTTAGTTTGAGTGCACTGTGGATCCTTAACTGCATTTGCATTGTTGTAACTGATGAGATTTGAGTTGTTAGATTAGAATTTTGTTTTTTCTTAGGTTTATGTTGCACTGGTCCCGAACCATCCCTCCTGCCCTCGTACTCTCTTCTCTGAACTGCGCTTGCTAAAGATTTCATCGAGCTCACTAGATTTGTGCCTAAGATGAGATTGCCAAGCTCTTCCCCAACCTGTTCGACTAGCACTCGTTTGCTCCATCAAATTGGAATTGTTACAGTACTGACTGAGTCCTCTCGATGCATAGTGTTGTTCTCTTTTCATGTGCCTGATAGTTTGCCATCATCTATTTTAGTTGCTGTTGCGGTAATTCCCCCATCTGTAACCATGCAGAACGGGAAGAGTAAGATGGTGGACCTCTATGTCCCCAGGAACTGGTATGTAGAAATATTTCTGCTCTGCATGGTTGGTTTTGTTGTGTGCTAAGGTTGAATTTCTATTCTTGCAGCTCGGCCATAAACAGGATCATCACTACCAAGGACCATTGCTCTGTCTAGATCAACATTGGCCACTTGGATGTGAATGGCATATATGATGGTCACTTCACCATGTTTGCTCTCTCTAGGTTTGTTCGTGCTCAGGTGATAAGCTCGAGTATACAGCCTACATGCGACTTTTTACTGTCAATGTTTCCTGAGTTTCATGCTTAAGGAAAATGTAGTAAAGCCTATTGGTTGTGAATTTTACCTTCAAACCATGAACTGTATGCAATGTCACTATGAGCATTTCAGCTAGATGCAATTTGATGTTTGAAACTATCCCCAAGTTTGCTAGATGCAACCTTATGCTTCAGTCTTATATTGAGGTAGAGTTTATACATTTCAGCTAGGAGTGCTTGTGCTTCCTTGCTGCATTGCCACATTCTTGCTAGGAAAACATTGACCTTGGTAGACCAATGCTCACTACAACAAATTTCTAATTTTGCAGAAAGAGGCACGAGCCGCTTGCCTGTTTTAGTACAGTGTACAAGAGATAGACGGATTGCCTTTAATGTTAAAGTTTCCAATTTTTCTTGTAGCTCATATGACAAATTGATTTTTTTAGACAACAGATATGTTTTCTCTGGTCCGTAATTATCCTTTTATATGTGTACATTTTAATAGTATCATTCTGTTTTTGTTTCTTTCCTCCCTTGCCAGGCTGCTGCATACTATTTTAACATATCGATTCTTGATAAAATTAGAGAATAGAAGATTGTTACTAGATGTTTCTAATAAAAACTGCAGAAGATATGATGCACACTAAATGTTTTTCTAAACATGACAGAGGCACACATACTCGTCGCATTACATCGTCTACGATAAATCCCAGGTGGGTGTAGAGTTTTGGCGAGTATAGGTGGGTGATGTGTTTGCGACGACGACGAGGCGGAGGCCATCCGCTATTGCAACCACCAACTACATGAAGCGAAATAGCTCATCAGTAGGTAACTTGTTATTTTTTCTTCATATATACAAGGCTATGTGATGGACCCGCGAAAAATATCATTTTTTATTATTTAATGAATTGTGTTGCGTGCCTTTCTGTTTAAGCCATTTCATCCTGCTTTTTTAGACTTAAAATTTCTACGATTACTTGCAGAATGTTTTTAGTCGAGCAATCGAGCTGTAACTCAGCGAAATTGGGTTCTGCTTTCTTCTAAGTGTATATTAAGCTAGCCTTTATAGTTTTCAAAGTCCAAACCCAGCTACCTTTTCTAAATACATGAAAATAAAGTAATGTTTTAGTTGTTGCTTCTTAAGTGTAATATTTTAATTGACCCCCTACCCTCCCAAAACACACAAAGGGCAAAAACGTCACATAACGCATGTCGTATGAAACTAAAAGAAGGTTGGTATCCTGCTTATGGTTTCAGAACGTGCATTGTTAATTTCTACTTGATCTTATCTAAAGATAACTAATAAGGGTTTGATTATAGTATGTGTAGCAGGGCTTTGCACTAGCTTGCCAAGCTGATCACAACCCTCTTTTACCTGTGCTTCACCCAATGTGTTAAAGCAACACAAGCAGGTTATTTTCTTAAAGCAAAAAAATGTAACTTAATATTGCAGAATATACTTCATTCTCTCATATATGTTAGGGTGCACTTTTTTTGAAAAAGCAGTAGTAGTTTTTTTTTTGAAAAATGAGCAGTAGGGAAGTCCCTACTGAATTAGCATTAAAATAAAAATAGTAGTTCAGAAGTTGTACAGAGGAAGACAGCAAAGGAAGGAGGCAACAGGATTACATGCCTTTAAGCCTTGAGGAACAACAAGATCAAATTTACAGTTTTCCCTAGGCATAACTATAGGAGCAGCTCATGCTTTAGATGTCGTCGACAACCTTCGATAGTTGGGTTCGTTTTTAAATATCCAAGAGTTGATGCTTCACATCTTCATAATAAGAATTTCTATAGTGCAGGCAATCTAGAGCTACCCCTCTAAATATAGCTCTGAGGTTACAATTGGTGCGGGGAGGTGAGAGACCAATGGAGTTCCAGCAATATGTTAGGGCACGTTTACATTGGCAAACTTTTTATTCAAGTCTTAAACATGTGTTTGTTTGCTTATTTCTATATTGCTTCCAAATATGCTTTCTTCAAGATGGATTTAGATAATTGGCAAAATGAGAAGTCTAAATGGGTCATTTATGCCTATTCTGAAAAGCATAAATTAAACATTAAGATGCCAATACAGAAAAACAAATGTAGTGTTGGCTGTTGGGAAAGTAACAGGGTGTCTACATGCAAGTTGCAATATAAATATTTTTACCAACTATAAAACGACCCAAATAGCACGCAAACAAAGTAGTATATGCAGAAACATCTATACTTTTTATATTTGTCATTAAAATGCACTAGGTTCATAAATAAAATGATGTAATTGCACATGTCCTTTATATCTGTACTAATGGGTATACTGGACATGTTAGAATGATTGATGGGGCAATATTCCAACGCAACATACACATTTCTAGGGAATGCCACTTATTTTGTCAAGCTAGACAAAAATAATTGTGTTTACTTTGACCAAATGGACAAGCTAAATAATTATGGTGCTCACAATCACAAGTCACAACAGGAGATATTTGAATTAAGAGAAGCCTACAACTATAGGGAATTTGGTCTAGATCTTGTAAAGCTCCTAAATAAATTCGATATCAACGCCACTGCAGTCTGTAAGATACTGAAGAAATTTGATGTCGACTCCAATGCAGATCAAACCACCCCTACACTCAGCTTCAATAGGTTTTCAGGCATGCAGTGTGTTACTTGAGCAGAGTCTCAGTCAAGTTGATCATTGAGCGTGCATAGTAATCTGGTCCTTTCTCGTGCCACCATTTGCACGGAGCCACATCCATATGTGTATGTAATCGTTGTACACAATCATTTTATTGAGCATTGTACTAGATTACATATTTATATTATCAATATAATATTATTAGTGTTACAGTGATATTTTATCACACTAATTTTGCATTATAGTGATATTTACCGTTCCATATTTATATTTTATACTAATTTTAAACTCTCGTTGCAACGCACGAGCATATACCTAGTATCTAAGAATTAGAAACTGCTCGAGAATAAATAATATAATTTAAAAATATTTAACAAACAGAAAATTAGGACTGCTTGAGAATAAACAACTAGGAACTGTTCGAGAATAAAGTTGTTTATGTTCCTATATATTTACCAATTTTGCTAAATCTAAGTTTAAGAAGCATTTTTAGTAGCTTTAACACGCCAAGTTCTAATTAACCTAATATATATTTTTAGGAACTAATGGGAAATGCCTATATCTCTTAACCAAAATATAGCATTTGCTCCTAAATACTCGAAAATAAGAAACATTTAGTTTGTTACCGGTTAGTATCTCATATCTTCTTGAGGAGTTGGTGAATATAGAGCCAGTTTATGGCATGGCTAGCCGTGTTCACGGCTTTTGGCCAAAACTGCTTCGGCATCTTGTATTCTCCAAGCATTGTTCTCGTCACGTCAATGAACTTTCTGTCCTTCCTTTCCACTACATTTTGTTGAGGTGTGTAGGAGGCGGAGAGCTCATACTTGATGCCTTCCTCCTCAAGGTACTCTTTCACCTGAAGGTTCTTAAACTCAAAGCCATTTCCACTCCTTATCTTTTTCACCTTTAATTTGAACTCATTTTGAGACCGCTTTAAGAAGCGCTTCAGGATTTATTGGGTTTTAGATTTATCCTGCTAAAATAATATCCAAGTGAACCGGGAATAGTCATCAACAATAACTAGACCATACTTCCCTAATGCTAAGATAAGCAACGGGTCCAAAGAGATCCATATGTAGCTCTAGTGGTCTTGACGTTGTCATTATATTCTTGCTTGGATGAATTATTTCCACCTGTTTCCCTGCTTGACACGCTGTACAAGGTCTATCTTTCTCAAAATAGACATCGATTAGTTTTAACACATGTTCTCCCTTTAGAAACTTACGAAAGATTTTCATCCCAGCATGTGCTAGATGACGATGCCATAACTAGCCCATGTTAGTCTTAGGAAGTAAACATGCATCTAGATTAGCATTCTTTTTAGTGAAATCAACCAAATAAAGATTGTTGTTTAATACACCTTTAAATGCTAATGAACCATCACTTCTTCTAAAGACATTTACATCAATATTTGTAAAAAAATACAATTATAACTCATATGACATAACTGGCTAACAAAAAGCAAATTGTAACCAAACGATTCTACCAAAAAGATATTAGAGATGGAATGCTCGGTAGTAATCACTATCTTACCTAACCCCTTTACCTTGCCTTAGTTTCCATCTCCAAAGATGATCATGTCATGGAAATCTTTATTCTTGATGTGGGTAGTTATCATCTTCTCCCCCGCCATGTGGTTTGTGCATTCGCAATCAATGATCCATCTTGAGCCCCCGGATGCATAAACCTGCTAGGAATTTAGGCTTGGGTTTAGGTCCCTAACTAGTGTTGGGTCATGTTAGGTTAGATACATAAGATTTTGGCACTCAAATGAAAGTCCTAGGCCTCCTTTCGAATAAAGGATTATTTTCCGATTCCTGTGTTTTTCCTATGTTTTTAACTAAAACCTGTGAAATTACTATACCATTCATGTGAAATTCCTGTGTTCCAAAGGAAGCATTACCCTTCTTGCATTTAGGTCCCACATTGGAAGCAACAACTCTACTATTCTTGCAATATAACACATATAAAGCATAAAATGTGCGAAATAGCATATAAGGACCATGAGATGCACTCCTATCCTTAGGCGCATGAAAAACTACATGAATACGGCACCTAGGTCTACCATAAACATGTGAAGAACTAGATGAAGCAATCGTGGCATGAGAGGAATAAATAGCATCATGATGCATAATAGGAATAACATGATCAACATAAGCACCATGATGAACATTACGATCATTCTTCACATTAACATAAATAAAAGCATGGTTTTTTGTATCATGTGAAGAATGAGAATCACTAGCCATAGGTGCCTTCCACTTCTCCTTAATGAAGATGGGGACCTTATGTCTCTTTGTGTTCTTGGCTCCCTTATGGAAGCCAAGTTCATCCTTAATAGAAGGGTGTCTACCAATGGTGTTGGCATTCCTAGCAAATTTTATCTTATCACATTCATCTTTGCAAGTTTTTAGTTGAGCATGAAGTTTAACAATATCATCATTCAACTTTGAAATTATAGAGACATGATCATTGCAAGCATCAATACCAAAATCCTTACATCTATTGCAAATAGATACATGCTCCAAAGATGAACTAGCAACATTCAACTTTTTTATTCTAGCATTTAAATCAACATTTCTACTTTCAAGGCAAGAAATAGAAACATGGCATGAAGATAACTGAGAATATAATAACTCATTTTTCTTCATGGCTAAAGCAAGAGATTTTTCTACTTCAACAAATTTATCATATTCCTCATAAAGCAAATCCTCTTGTTTTTCAAGCAATCTATCCTTCTCATTTAAAGCATCAATTAATTCATTAAGTTTATCTACTTTAGATCTATCTAAGCCCTTAAAAGATCATTATAGTCTATATCATCATCATAGGAATCCTCATCACTAGAAGAAGTGTACTTGGGAGTGTCACGTGTACGTACCTTCTTCTTCATGTGTGGCACTCATTGGGGAACAAAGAGGACTTGTGAAAGGCGGAGGTGACGAGCAGTACGAACCCCATACCTTGCTGATGTGCGCCTCGCCCTTCTTCTTGTAAAACTTCTTTTATCCTTCTTCCCTTTCTTGTCTTGGCCTTGGTCATTTACATTATCAAGACATTGTGCAAAAAAATGACCGGACTTACCGCACTTGAAGCACACGCGCTTCCCCTTGATTTGTTCTTATTAGGTTGCTCCTTGCGTCCATTCAATGCGGTATTGAAGCGCTTAAATACTAGCGCCATCTCAACCTCATTAAGGCTAGTCGCCTCAATTTGTGCCACTTTGTCAGGGAGCGTCTCGTTGTTGGCCGTCGCTTTGAGAGCAATGGGTTGTGGCTCGTAGTGTTGAGGAAGAGGCCCGTTGGCGATGTCATCGACGTATCTAGCCTCCTTGGCCATTATTCGCTTGCTCACAAATTTTCCTAGAATTTTCTCAAGCGACATCCTTGTGTACTTGGGGATCTCACGAATAAGGTTCACAAGATTAGGATCCATAACAGTAAATAACCTTAGCATTAGTCGCACAACGTCGTGATCCATCCATCTTGTGCTCCCATAGCTTCATATCTTGTTCACTAGGGTCTTGAGCCTATTGTACGTTTCAGTTGGATCTTCACCCCTCTTCATGGCAGACCTCCCAAGTTCACCCTCGACTAGCTCCATCTTGGTGATCATGGTGATGCCGTTTCCCTCATGAGAAATCATGTGGGTATCCCAAATCTCCTTGACGTTGTCCAAGCCACTAACTTTGTTGTATTCATCCCTGCATAGAGAGGCTAGAAGTATAGTAATAGCTTGGGTATTTTTATGAATTATTTCTTGCATGTAAATAGCATTGTAGTTCTCATCATCGTTGTCTACAACCTGCATTCCATTTTCTACTACTTTCCAAATGCTAGGACGAAGAGAAAATAAATTATTGCGCATCTTATGACTCCACCAGGAATAATCCTCTCCATCAAAGTGAGGAGGTTTACCAAGTGGAGTAGACAATAAATGAGCATTGACATTGTAAGGAATACATGAATAGTTAAAAGACATTTTAGAGTAGTTTTTACCAGTCTTTTTCTTTGAAGAAGAGGAGTCGATGTCTTCCTTTGGTGAATATGAAGAGGTGTCGCTGTTTTAGTGTATGATCTTTTTGATCTTCTTCTTCTTCTTGCCTTCCCTCCTCTTCCCAGATCCTGAGTCGATAGGCTTTTCTCCATTGGACTCATTGTTGTGTGTCTCCTTCTTGTGGGTCACCTTGCCCTTCCCTTTAGCATCGTCAGCCATCTCTTCAGGTTGTTAGACCCAATGAAAAAGATAGGCTCCGATACCAATTGAGAGCACATAGAGGAAAGTGAATAGGTGATCCTGCAAATTATAACTTAAAACACACAAACTTGGTCTAAAAGTTAGAGTTAGAGCAAATTAAACCAAGTTTGAGAGAATAGAAAGAGAAAGATGTTCCCTTCACTTGATTGCTTTATGAAGATATGCATTATACTTAAAGAAATATTGTAAGTGAGAGTAGAGAACTTGAGAAAGAGGTCCATTGGCGATGTCATCGACGTACCTCGCCTCCTTTGCCATCATGCCACGCTCACAAATTTTCCAAGAATTTCTTTGGGTGACATTTTGGTGTAACTGGGGTTCTCACGAATAAGGTTTACAAGATTAGGATCAGTAATGGTAAATGACCTTAGCATTAGTCGAACGACGTCGTGATCCATCTATCTCGTACTCCCGTAGCTTCGGATCTTGTTCACAAGGGTCTTGAGCCTGTTGTATGTTTCAATTGGCTCTTCCCCTCTTTTCATTGTGAATCTCCCTAGCTCGCCTTCCACCAACTCCATCTTGGTGATCATAGTGATGTTGTTGCCCTCATGAGAGATCTTGAGAGTGTTGAAAGTCGCCTAGAGGGGGGGGGTGAATAGGCAAATCTGAAATTTATAAAGTTTAAGCACAACTACAAGCTAGGGTTAGCGTTAGAAATATAATCGAGTCTGAGAGAGAGGGCGAAAACAAATCACAAGCGAATAAGAGCAGATGACACGGTGATTTGTGTTACCGAGGTTCGGTTCTTGCAAACCTACTCCCCGTTGAGGTGGTCATAAAGACCAGGTCTATTTCAACCCTTTCCCTCTCTCAAACGGTCACTTAGACCGAGTGAGCCTTTCTCTTCAATCAAAAGGGACACTTAGTCCACTACAAGGACCACCACAACTTGGTGTATCTTGCTTTGATTAAAAGTGAGTTGGAAACAAGAATAGAGGAAGAAGAAGAAAAGCGATCCAAGCGCAAGAGCTCAAAAGAACACAAAAGTCTCTCTCTCTAGTCACTAATTTGTTTGGAGTGATTCCGAACTTAGGAGAGGATTTGATCTCTTTGTTTGTGTCTTGGAATGAAGTCTAGAGCTCTTGTATGAAGTTTGATGACTGAAAACTTGGATGCATTGAAGTGTGGTGGTTGGGGGGTATTTATAGCCCCAACCACCAAAATGGCCGTTGGTGAGGGCTTCTGTCGTATGGCGCACTGGACAGTCCGGTGCGCCAGCCACGTCACCCAGCCGTTGGGTTCCGACCAGTTGGAGCTTCTGACATGTGGGACCACCGAACAGTCCGGTGGTGCACCGGACAGGTCCTATTAACTGTCCGGTGCGCCATCTGACGCCTGCTCTGACTCTGCGCGCACAGTCGGCACTGTTCACTGTTCACTGTAGCCGTTGCAGACGACCGTTGGCGCGGGTAGCCGTTGCTTCGCTTGGCACACCGGACAGTCCGGTGAATTATAGCGGAGTGGCTCCCAGAATTCCTGAAGCTTGCAAGTTTGGAGTTGATCTCCCTGGTGCACCGAACACTGTCCGGTGGCACACCGGACAGTCCGGTGCGCCAGACCAGGGCAACCTTCGGTTGTCTTTTGCTCTTTTTATTTGAACCCTTTCTTGGACTTTTTATTGGTTTGTGTTGAACCTTTGGCACCTGTAGATCTTATAATCTAGAGCGAACTAGTTAGTCCAATTATTTGTGTTGGGCAATTCAACCACCAAAATCAATTAGGAAAAGGTGTAAGCCTATTTCCCTTTCAATCTCCCCCTTTTTGGTGATTGATGCCAACACAAACCAAAGCAAATATATAAGTGCAGAATTTAACTAGTTTGCATAAGGTAAGTGCAAAGGTTACTTGGAATTAAACCAATATACATTTCATAAAATATGCATGGATGCTTTCTTCATATTTGACATTTTGGACCACTGGTTTTGTTTTTGCAAATTCTTTTAGAAATTCTTTTCAAAGTCATTTTGCAAATAGTCAAAAATGAATAAGATTTTGAGAAGCATTTTCAAGATTTGAAATTTTCTCCCCCTGTTTCAAATGTTTTTCCTTTGACTAAACAAAACTCCCCCTCAATGAAATTCTCCTCTTAGAGTTCAAGAGGGTTTTAGATATTAATTTTGAAAGGGGTTATTCCAATTTGAAAACCTATCAAGAATAAATTACTAATTGAAAAACCTTCTTTTAATACAAATTGGAAAGATTACATTTTTGAAATTGGTGGTGGTGCGGTCCTTTTGCTTTGGGCTAATACTTTCTCCCCCTTTGGCACGAATAGCCAAAAACGGATACTTGTAAGTGAAATATAAGCCCTTTTACTTTCTCTCCCTCTTTGGCAAATAATGTAGGAGTGAAGGATTATACCAAAGTGAAGAGCGGTGTGGAGCGACGGCGAATGATGAATAATTTGACGGAGTGGAGTGGAAGCCTTGTCTTCGCCGAAGACTCCATTTCCCTTTTCAATCTATGACTTAGTATGAAATGCACTTGAAAACACATTAGTCATAGCACATGAAAGAGATATGATCAAAGGTATAGAAATAAGCTATGTGTGCAAAACATCAATCAAAATTTCTAGAATCAAGAATATTTAGCTCATGCCTAAGTTTGGTAAAAGTTTTGCTCATCTAATGGCTTGGTAAAGATATCGGCCAATTGTTCTTTGGTGTTAATATATGCAATCTCGATATCCCCCATTGTTGGTGATCCCTCAAAAAGTGATACCGAATGGCTATGTGTTTAGTGTGGCTGTGCTCAACGGGATTATCCGCCATGCGGATTGCACTCTCATTATCACACAGGAGAGGAACTTCGGTTAATTTGTAACCATAGTCCCTAAGGGTTTGCCTCATCCAAAGCAATTGCGCGCAACAATGGCCTGCGGCAATGTACTCGGCTTCGGCGGTAGAAAGAGCTACAGAATTTTGCTTCTTTGAAGCCCAAGACACCAGAGATCTTCCCAAGAACTGGCAAGTCCCTGATGTGGTCTTTCTATCAATTTTACACCCTGCCCAATCAGCATCTGAATATCCAATTAAATCAAAAGTGGATCCCCTGGGGTACCAAAGGCCAAACTTTGGATTATAAACTAAATATCTCAAGATTCGTTTTACGGCCCTAAGGTGAACTTCCTTAGTATCGGCTTGGAATCTTGCACACATGCATACGGAAAGCATAATGTGTGGTCGAGATGCGCATAAATAAAGTAAAGATCTATCCTATCATCGACCGGTATACCTTTTGATCTACGGATTTACCTCCCGTGTCGAGGTCGAGATGCCCATTAGTTCCCATGGGTATCTTGATGGGCTTGGCGTCCTTCATCCCAAACTTGGTGAGTATGTCTTGAATATACTTTGTTTGGCTGATGAAGGTGCCCTCTTGGAGTTGCTTGACTTGAAATCCTAAAAAATACTTCAACTCCCCCATCATAGACATCTTGAATTTTTGAATCATAATCCTACTAAACTCTTCACAAGTAGATTTGTTAGTAGACCCAAATATGATATCATCAACATAAATTTGGCATACAAACAAATCATTTGCAATTGTTTTAGTAAAGAGTGTAGGATCGGCCTTTCCGACTTTGAAGCCATTAGCGATAAGAAAATCTCTTAGGCATTCATACCATGCTCTTGGGGCTTGCTTGAGCCCATAAAGCGCCTTAGAGAGTTTATAGACATGGTTAAGGTACTCACTATCTTCAAAGCCGGGAGGTTGCTCAACATAGACCTCCTCCTTAATTGGTCCATTGAGGAAGGCACTCTTCACGTCCATTTGATAAAGCTTGAAGCCATGATAAGTAGCATAGGCAAGTAATATACGAATTGACTCAAGCCTAGCTACAGGTGCATAGGTTTCACCAAAATCCAAACCTTCGACTTGTGAATAACCCTTGGCCACAAGTTGGGCTTTGTTCCTTGTCACCACACCATGCTCATCTTGTTTGTTGCGGAAGACCCACTTGGTTCCTACACATTTTGATTAGGACGTGGAACTAAATGCCATACCTCATTCCTCGTGAAGTTGTTGAGCTCCTCTTGCATCGCCAACACCCAATCCTGAATCCCTTAATGCATCTTCTACCCTGTATGGCTCAATAGAAGACACAAAGGAGTAATGTTCACAAAAATGAGCAACACGAGATCGAGTGGTTACCCCCTTTTGTATATCGCCGAGGATGGAGTTCACGGGGTGATCTCGTTGTATTGCTTGGTGGACTCTTGGGTGTGGCGGTCTTGGACCGTCATCATCTTTCTTGTCTTGATCATGGGCATCTCCCCCTTGATCATTGTCCCCTTCTTGAGGTGGCTCATCTTCTTGATCTTCATTTTCATCCTCTTGAGCTTGATCCTCATCTTGAGTTGGTGGAGATGCTTGCATGGAGGAAGATGGTTGATCTTGTGCTTGTGGAGACTCTTCGGATTCCTTAGGACACACATCCCCAATGGACATGTTCCTTAGTGCGACGCACGGAGCCTCTTCATCATCTAGCTCATCAAGATCAACTTGCTCTACTTGAGAGTCGTTAGTCTCATCAAACACAATGTCACAAGAAACTTCAACTAGTCCTAGTGGACTTGTTAAAGATTCTATATGGCCTTGTGTTTGAATCACAACCAAGTAAAATTAAAGCCTTCTACAGCCTTAGGAGCAAATTTAGATTTTCTACCTCTTTTAATAAGAATAAAACATTTGCTACCAAAGACTCTAAAATATGAAACATTTGGCTTTTTACCGGTTAGGAGTTCATAAGATTCTTCTTGAGGATTCGGTGAAGGTAGAGACGGTTGATGGCGTAGCAAGCGGTGTTGAGTTAGATGATGAAGACATGTACTCATCAAGCATGGTCCTCGCCATGTCAAGTAGAGTTCTATTCTTCCTCTCCACTACACCACTTTGTTGTGGTGTGTAGGGAGAAGAGAACTCATGCTGATGCCCTCATCCTCAAGGAAGCCTTCTATTTGTGAGTTCTTGAACTCTAGTCCCGTTGTCGCTTCTAATCTTTTTTATCCTTAAGCCGAACTCATTTTGAGCCCGTCTCAAGAATCCCTTTAGAGTCTCTTAGGTTTGAGATTTTTCCTGCAAAAAGAACACCCAAGTGAAGCGAGAATAATCATCCACAATTACAAGACAATACTTACTCCCGCCGATGCTTATGTAAGCTATCGGGCCGAATAGGTTCATGTGGAGTAGCTCAAGCGGCCTGTCGGTCGTCATGATGTTCTTGTGTGCATGATGAAAACCAACTTGCTTCCCTGCTTGACATGCGCTACAAACCCTGTCTTTCTCAAAATGAACATTGGTTAGTCCCAAAATGTGCTCTCCCTTTAGAAGCTGATGAAGATTCTTCATCCCAACATGGGCTAGTCGGTGGTGCCAGAGCCAACCCATGTTAGTCTTAGCAATTAAGCAAGTGTCGAGTTCAGCTCTATTAAAATCTACTAAGTATAGCTGACCCTCTAACACTCCCTTAAATGCTACTGAATCATCACTTCTTCTAAAGACAGTAACACCTATATCCGTAAAAAGGCAGTTGTGGCCCATTTTGCATAATTGAGAAACAGAAAGCAAATTGTAATCTAAAGAATCTACAAGAAAAACATTGGAAATAGAATGGTCAGGAGATATAGCAATTTTACAAAGTCCTTTGACCAAACCTTGATTTCCATCCCCGAATGTGATAGCTCTTTGGGGATCATGGTTTTTCTCGTAGGAGGAGAACATTCTTTTCTCCCCAATCATGTGGTTTGTGCACCCGCTGTCAATGATCCAACTTGAGCCCCCGGATGCATAAACCCACAAAATAAGTTTATGCCTTGTTCTTAGGTACCCAAACGGTCTTGGGTCCTTTGACATTAGAAACAAGCACCTTGGGTACCCAAACACAAGTCTTGGAGCCCTTGTGTTTGCCCCCAACATATTTGGCAACTATTTTGTCCTGATTTGTTAGTTAAAACATATGATGCATCAAAAGTCTTAAATGAAATATTAGGTTCATTTGATGCAATAGGAGATTTCTTTTTAGGCAATTTAACATGGGTTGATTGCCTAGAGCTAGATGCCTCACTCTTATACATGAAAGCATGATGAGAGCCAGAGTGAGACTTCCTAGAGTGAATTCTCCTAATTTTGTGTTCGGGGTAACCGGAAGGGTATAAAATGTAACCCTCATTATCCTGAACCATGGAAGCTTTTCCCTTAACAAAGTTAGACAATTCTTTAGGGGCATTAAGCTTGACATTGCCTCCCTGTTGGAAGCCAATGCCATCCTTAATGCCTGGGCGTCTCCCACTATAGAGCATACTTCTAGCAATTTAAATTTTTCATTTTCTAAGTCATGCTCATTAATTTTAGCACTAAGTTGAGCTATGTGATCATTTTGTTGTTTAATTAAAGCTAGGTGATCATGAATAGCATCAACATTAATATCTCTACATCTAGTGCAAATAGTAACATGCTCAACGGTAGATGTAGAGGGTTTGCAAGTATTTAATTCAACAATCTTAGCATGTAAAATAACATTCTCATCTCTAAGATTGGAAATAGAAGCATTGCAAACATTTAAATCTTTAGCCTTAGCAATTAATTTTTCATTCTCAACTTTAAGGCTAGAGAGGGATGCATTCAATTTGTCAATCTTAGCAATCAAATTATCATTATCATTTCTAAGGTTGACAAGAGAATCATCACCAACATTTAATTTCTCAACCTTAGCAATCAATTTATCATTTTCAAATCTAAGGTTGGAAATAGTGTAATGGCAAGTGCTTAGCTCACTAGTTAATTTTTCACATTTTTTATCTCCTGAGCATAAGCATTTTTAACTTTAACATGCTTCTTATTTTCTTTAATAAAGAAGTCCTCTTGGGTATCCATGAGTTCATCCTTCTCATGAATAGCACTAATTAATTCATTCAATTTTTCTTTTTGTTCCATGTTTAAGTTGGCAAAAAGGGTGAGCAAATCATCCTCATCATCACTAGAGCTAGCCTCATCACTAGATGTTGCATATTTAGTGGAAGCTCTAGATTTTACCTTCTTCTTTTTGTCGTCCTTTGCCATGAGGCACTTGTGGCCGACGTTGGGGAAGAGAAGGCCCTTGTTGACGGTGATGTTGGCGGCGTCCTCGTCATAGGAGGAGTCGATGGAGCTCTCGTCGGAGTCCCATTCCCGACAAACATGGGCATTGCCGCCCTTCTTCTTGTAGTACTTCTTCTTTTCCTTCCTCTTTCCCCTCTTGTCGTTATCCTTGTCACTATCACTAGATAAAGGACATTTAGCGATAAAATGACCGGGCTTACCACATTTGTAGCAAACCTTCTTGGAGCGGGGCTTGTAGTCCTTCCCCCTCCTTTGCTTGAGGATTTGGCGAAAGCTCTTGATGATGAGCGCCATCTCCTCGTTGTCGAGCTTAGAGGCGTCGATGGGGAGTCTACTTGATGTAGACTCTTCTTTCTTCTCCTCTATTGCCTTGAATGCGACGGGTTGCATTTCGGGTGTGGAGGAGGCGCCTTGCTCAATGATTTTCTTGGAGACTTTGATCATCAATTCAAAGCTCACAAATTTTCCTATAACTTCCTCGGGAGACATTAGCTTGTATCTAGGATCACCATGAATTAATTGAACTTGTGTAGGATTAAGAAATACAAGTGATCTTAGAATAACCTTGACCATTTCATGGTCATCCCATTTGGTACTTCCGAGGTTGCGCACTTGGTTCACCAAGGTCTTGAGCCGGTTGTACATTGCTTGTGGCTCCTCCCCTTGATGAAGCATGAAGCGACCGAGCTCCCCCTCGATCGTTTCTCTTTTGGTGATCTTGGTCACCTCGTCTCCTTCGTGCACGGTCTTTAGCACGTCCCAAATCTCTTTGGCACTCTTCAACCCTTGCACCTTATTATACTCCTCTCGACTTAGAGAGGCGAGGAGTATAGTAGTGGCTTGGGAGTTGAAGTGCCGGATTTAGGCTACCTCGTCCGAGTCATAGCCTTCATCCCCCACGAATGGTTCCTGCGCACCGAACTCAACAATGTCCCAAATACTAGCGTGGAGTGAGGTTAGATGGTGCCTCATTTTATCACTCCACATACAATAATCTTCACCGTCAAAAACCGGTGGTTTGCCTAGTGGGACAAAAAGTAAAGGAGTGCATTTGGAAATGCGAGGATAGCGTAAGGGGATCTTACTAAACTTCTTGCACTCATGGCGCTTAGAAGTGACGGACGGCGCGTCGGAGTCGGAGGTGGATGGCGACGAAGAGTCAGTCTCATAGTAGACCACCTTCTTCATCTTCTTCTTCTTGTCGCCACTCCGGTGCGACTTGACGCAGGGAGGTGATTCCTCCCTCTTGTTGCTGGACTCCCCCGATGGAGCCTTCCCGTGGCTTGTGGCGGGCTTGTCGCCGGTCACCATCTCCTTCTTGGCGTGAGCTCCCGACATCACTTCGAGCGGTTAGGCTCTTAATGAAGTACCAGGCTCTGATACCAATTGAAAGTCACCTAGAGGGGGGTGAATAGGCAAATCTGAAATTTATAAAGTTTAAGCACAACTACAAGCCGGGGTTAGCATTAGAAATATAATCGAGTCTGAGAGAGAGGGCGAAAACAAATCACAAGCGAATAATGAGCGGATGACACGGTGATTTTTTTTACCGAGGTTCGGTTCTTGCAAACCTACTCCCCGTTGAGGTGGTCACAAAGACCGGGTCTCTTTCAACCCTTTCCCTCTCTCAAACGACGTTCACTTAGACCGAGTGAGCCTTTCTCTTCAATCAAAAGGGACACTTAGTCCACTACAAGGACCACCACAACTTGGTGTCTCTTGCTTTGATTACAAGTGAGTTGGAAACAAGAATAGAGGAAGAAGAAAAGTGATCCAAGCGCAAGAGCTCAAAAGAACACAAAAGTCTCTCTCTATAGTCACTAATTTGTTTGGAGTGATTCCAGACTTGGGAGAGGATTTGATCTCTTTGTTTGTGTCTTGGAATGAAGTCTAGAGCTCTTGTATAAAGTTTGATGGCTGAAAACTTGGATGCATTGAAGTGTGGTGGTTGGGGGGTATTTATAGCTCCAACCACCAAAATGGTCGTTGGTGAGGTGTGCTGTCGTATGGCGCACCGAACAGTCCGGTGTGCCACCGGACACTGTCCAGTGCGCCAGCCATGTCACCCAGCCGTTGGGTTCCGACCATTGGAGCTTCTGACATGTGGGCCACCGAACAGTCCGGTGGTGCACCGGACAGGTCCTGTTCACTATTCGGTGCGCCATCTGACGCCTGCTCTGACTCAGCGCGCGCAGGCGGCACTGTTCACTGTTCACTATAGCCGTTGCAGACGACCATTGGCGCGGGTAGCCGTTGCTCTGCTTGGCACACCAGACTGTCTGGTGCTACACCGGACAGTCCGGTGAATTATATCGGAGTGGCTCCCAGAATTCCTGAAGCTTACAAGTTTGGAGTTGATCTCCCTGGTGCACCGGACACCGTCCGGTGGCACAACGAATAGTCCGGTGCGCCAGACCAGGGCAGCCTTCGGTTGTCTTTTGCTCTTTTTATTTGAACCCTTTCTTGGACTTTTTATTGGTTTGTGTTGAACCTTTGGCACCTGTAGATCTTATAATCTAGAGCGAACTAGTTAGTCCAATTATTTGTGTTGGGCAATTCAACCACCAAAATCAATTAGGAAAAGGTGTCAGCCTATTTCCCTTTCAAGTGTCCCATATCTCCTTGGCATTATCCAAGCCACTAACTTTGTTATATTCATCCTTGCACAAAGAAGGTAAAAGCACAGTAGGGGCTTGTGTATTTTTGTGAATCATTTCTTGCATATGAATAGCATTGTAATTCTCATCATCACTATCTACACATTGCATTCAATTTTTAACTATGTCCTAAATGCTAGGATGAAGAGAAAATAAATGATTCCTCATTTTGTGACTCCACCAAGAATAACCCTCCCCATGAAACTGAGGAAGTTTGCCAAGGTGAATAGATAATAAATGAGCATTGACATTACAAGGTATGCGAGAATAATTAAAATAGGTCTTAAAATAGTTTTGTTTGACCGTCTTTTTGATGGAGGAGGAGCTGTTGTTGTCCTTTTGTGAGGAAGAGGAGTCATTTTCATAGTACACTGTCTTCTTGATGCACTTTCTCCTCTTGCCTTCCTTCTTCTTGCCAGACCTAGAGTCGACAGTCTCTCCTCCCTTGGGTGTCTCGTCGGTGGGGATCTCCTTCTCCTCGGTCACCTTCACCTTCCCTTTAGGATCCATCTCTTCGGGCGGTTAGTCCCTTGATGAATAGAACGACTCTGATACCAATTGAGAGCACCTAGAGGGGGGTGAATATGTGATCCTGCAAAACTTGCTCAAAATACCACAAACTTGGTCTAAAATATGAGTTAGAGTAAATGAAACCAAGTTTGAGAGTAGAGAGAAAGAGAGAAGTTCCTTTTCACTTGATTGCTTTTAGTTTAGACTTAGAGCAATATCACAAGTGACAATTTAGAACTTGGAATAGATAAAAATTGCAATAAAGTAAAGGGCACAAGAGACACGACCATTTTTATCCTATGGTTCGGTCAACCGTAATATGCTTGCATACTCCACGTTGTGGCGTCCTAATGGATGAGGGTTGCACTCAACACCTCTCAAGTGATCAAAAGATCAAACTTGAGTACCACATTTCTTCCTTATATCATAATATATTGTTTGTGAGGAATCTTCACAAGTTGGATTCTCTCACGCCTTACACAATATGATCATAATCAAAACCGGAGTAAAGGAGGAGTAAGAATACGCACACAAGAGCACAACATAGCAATAACACGCACAAAAGCAAAGAAGAGAGCGCAAGAACACAAAGACAGAGTGGCGGCTCAGAAATGCGCTCAAATCTCTCTCAAACACTAGAACAACATGATCGCGGAGTCTCGGAGTTTAGAGTGCTTCTTACTATGCTTGGTATACTGGTAGAAGCACCTAGGGGGCTCTTTTATAGCCCCAAGTGGCTAAGTAGTCGTTGCTCCCTCCTTTGGAAACTGAAGATTGCCTTCTGTGCGGTGCACACCGGACAACTTTGGCTGCAACGGTCACCAGATCAGGTGATTGGTTGTCTTTCATTTCAGGTGGGCACCCTACTGCCCGGTGGTGCACCGAACTGTCTGGTGACCCCTCCCGACCGTTGGTGCACTGACGTGGCTGGTGAGCCGACCGTTGCATCGCCTGGAGACTCGTTGGTCATCTCGCACATCGGACTGTCCGGTGATTTTTAGTCAGCGAGCCCGACAAAAACCCAAGAATGGCCAGTTGACTTGGTCGGGCACCGGACTGTGCGGTGCAGCCCGGACTGACCCACAGAGACTTGAGTTATTATCTCGCACATCGAACTGTCCGGTGATTTTTATCCTTTCTTCTCCCCACATTTGGCAAACCCACAAATACTCCCTCAACCATAATTCATGTTATTCTTTTTAGTTTTTTTATTAATAAACTCTAGGTTACTATGTGGGAAAAAAAATCTTGTTGTGTGTTAGACTTTTTTATTCCTGTAGGTTGCACCATTTCCTTAGAGAGCATGCAATTAAGCATTTTAGATCATATTTGGGATCAATGAATCATAGAGATGTGAATATGTCTTTGAAGAATTATTTTGATGTTCGTGTGTTTCATATATGCACCAAATTAGTTTATAGCTTGAATTGTGCTTAATTAAAAAAATTGTACACAGATTTTAGAACTATGTACGCAGATTTTCTGTACGCAGTATCATGTTTGATGGAAGAACATAAATTTCTTGGAACGTGAGAGGGAGAGAAATTTTCAGCTAGTATAATTTAAAATATTTGACAAATAAAAATAGAGAACTATTGGAGAACACCATTTGTTTACTCCCTGTTATCATTTAGCAACTTCCTACATCTATTTTTTAAGAGCAGTTTTTTAGAAAAAAAATGTTGAAGATGCTCTGATACGTTTATCTTGTCGGTTAATTCCTATCTATGTAATTAGTTTTATAAATAGATTATATTTAATACTTTTAACTAGTATAGTCGAAAAATTACGAATTGGAAATTATGCAATTTTTTGACGATGCTCCACGAAATCATTTTATGCAGTTACTCTTCTGGTTGATTCGAACATCCCATCACTTACATGACAAATTGTGTATAGGCTGATCCTTCACTCTATGTTTCTCCCTTCTATCGCACTGCCTTAATTCTTTGGATTTTTAAGATATATGTCATTATAAAAATTAAGTATTTTATAGTTGTCATTGTAACTCGTTGTCACACCCGATTTTAGAAGGCAAACCGAATGCGAACCATGTACGTGCCAGGATCAGCAATTCACGTACACAACAGTTACATAACATAGACATCATCACACAGTGCTCAAATAGTATTAAAAAGGGGAATAATAGTCGATTACATCATATGTCTAAGACATCCACATAGTCTTTACAATAGATCAAAGTGCGAAAACGAAACGTAGATAAACGCGGCCTTCACAGACAGCCGACTGGGGGTTGCCGCTAACCCACGCCTAGAACTCGTCGTAGTCTTGGAACTCCTGGAAGTCTCCTTCCACGGCTTCGTCTTCTCCTGAACAGTGGTTGCAATGCGGACAACCTGGGGAAGGGGGGGTTGGTGTGTAGAGCAAGGGTGAGTACATATCAACATACTCAGCAAATGTCCTGTTTGGCTGTAGTGGACTAGCTTTATGTGGGGGGTAAGTCAAGCAGTTGCTTTTAGTTGGTTAGATTATTATTATTAGTAGAGAAAGCCAAGTTTTAGATTTAGCCCACGTTATTAACCCAAACGTACTCCTTTCCAAGCGGAAAGAGTACCACTTACCATTACCAGAGTCATTACCAAGAACCATCAACCTCGTTGCCACCTGTAATCCAAACATATCTGAACGAGTACCACTAATCACTGGAGCTCCCTTGGCTGCTCATAACCGCGAGCACGGCTGATATATCAGTTTTCTAACACTCTGCAGAGGTTATGCATTTTACCCACAAGCCGTGATTCCCTTTCTGTCCGAAGATCATGACTCTCCATTGATCACTACCAAGGTGACCCAGCAGGGCATCACTACGTAGCCTTTACAAAGATTCCCCGGGGCTGTAGTCGCCCGTTAGGTTTCCTAAATGTACCGCACTCCTCCCCATTGACGGCACGACGGCTAAGCGAACTACACCCCGGATCTTCTAATTATTCAGCTAAGGGCACCCCATTCCACCCTCATGGTTGCACTGTTTTCCCGGACGGTCATCCAACGAACAGGTCCTTACGGAGAGGCACTCGAGAAACCGCTCGAGCCCCCTTGAAGGCCACAAGTATAACATCATAATAAGGAGAGGGAAAACAGCGTATCATTGATCATTCTCATCATGTTCATTGATTAGAGTTGAGCAATAGCATAAGACTAAGCAATAATAATCTAACCCAAATAGTTAAACAAGGACATGGATAACAAAAGCTAGTCAATCCTTAGATATAAATGTGTAATGCAGGAGGTAAATTAAAGTATGTATAGGACAGAGATAGGTCAAGGGACACTTGCCTCCACCAACCGACTGCTGCTCAGGGGCTTCTCCTGCGAGTTCTTCGGGTTCCTCGACCGAATCGTTCTCTATGCGAGTGCAAACATACATACATCCATCCATTCAAATTAGAAAGCAAACAGTACACCATACAAGAGAACAAATAGATTAAACAGGCATAGAATATGACATACAATATTGCATTGGCCATGGCTAGAAAGAGACGGGGGAAGGTCCCGCAGGGGTCAAAGCTTATGCTCGAGGCGCATTACGGGTAGACGAATAACTAGACGTTACGTGCTCTAGTTCCACTTAGCTCTAACAAAAAGGATTAGCTACATGCACAACTCGAATCATGACCATTTTCAGTTGATCGACATTAGATAAGGTAGATAATTACCCACATGAATTAACTAACGTAACCGATTTCTAAATTGAGTTTCCATTTATTAATTAAATAACGCGGTCACACGCATGGAAAACACGGGGGGGGGGGGGGGTAGACGGGCACGTCTAGGGAGGGGGGTAGACGAGCGCGTCGCAAACGTGGCAGAGCGCTATGCGTCGCGCCGAGGGCACGGCGAGCCATGCCAAAGCACCGTGCACTACGCAAGCATGCGCGTGTAAGGCCGCGCTGACGCGTCGCGGACGAGTCGCGCACACGCCAAGGCCGAGCCGCGCGCGCGCCACGCAAGGGCCATACCGAGGGCGGATCGCACCATGGCCAGGACAGGGGACCGTGCGGGGTCACCACGGCCGCGCCAGCCGAGCTCCGGCTACACACCGGAGGCACGCGAGCCGAGCTCCAGGCCACGGGCCACGGGGGACGGGACGGGGCGCTGCGCGGGGTCGCCACGGTTGTGCCACGCCGGGATCAGGACCGCGCGATCGCGCGTGCGCAGGGCAGGGGAACGGGGCCGGGGCGGGGACGAGCAGCCGCCACGGCCACGCGGCTCGGTGGGCAGGGAGCGGGGCAGGCTGGGCGCGCCCTGGCCACACACCATGGCCGGGCCGACCAAGCGCGCCGGAGACGCCACGGCCGCGCCGGGGCAGATGCGCCATGGCCGCCACGACGAGGCGAGGCCGCTCCGCGCCGGCGAGCCACTGGGGCCGGGGGCAAGTGCGCAGGCGGGCACTGCGTCGCCGCGGGGAGCAGGGGAGGGAGGAGGTCAGGGGCGAGCCACGCCAGGCCGGGGGACGCCATGGCCGGACCGCGAGCAGATGAGCCGCGCCGCTCCGTGCCACCGGGGCGGATGGGGCTGGCGAGCGCCGAAGGCGGGGCGGGGCCTCGCCGAGACACCGCGGGCGGGGTGGCCGCGAGCTTGAGGGCGGGCGCGACCGCGCCGCGGGAAAGGCACCAGCGTGTGCGGGGAAAGGAGGAGGGAGGGGAGAGAGAAGAGGAGAGGGGGAGGAAGGGGCTTACCGCGCGGGACGAGGACTGGCGGCGGCGGTTCGGCGAGCGGGCAGGGGAGCGAGGCGGGTTGGGCAGGGGAGGAGAGAGGGGTTTGGGGAGGGGAGAGAGGGTGACAGGTGGGGCCCGTAGGGGGAGAGGCGGCGGCGGGCGTAACCGTCGCGCGCCGCGCGCGGGGGATGCGGGGGGTGCGGCTGGGCCGCCTCCTGGGCCCAAAGCGGGGGACGCGAGGGGGCAAGCTGGGCCGCAACGTCGCCGGCCCACGGCGTGAGGGGGGAAGGGGAGAGGGGGGCAAGGCCGGCTGGGCCGGCTGGCCAGCTGGGCCACGCGCCAAGGGGGGCGGCTGGGCCAAAAGGGGAGGAGAGGGAGGGGAGAGAAAAGAAAAAGATTTTCTTTTTTTCTAATATCTATTTTCTAGATGAATGCTTTCACACTTTCCATCAATCAAAAAATGCATGGTTCGGCATGGTGCAGCAAACCAAAGAAAATAACTCTAGGGTTTACTATTATCACATGACTTAGAGTTTTGAGGACGGGTGAGGTTTTAGCGAAAAGAAATGGGAAAGAGGGGTAACGCCCGAATTTAGCGAGCGACAGAGAAAGAAAAAATTCAACTCGAAATTCAGGGCGTTACAAACCTATCCCCCTTAAAAGAATCTCGCCCTCGAGATTTAGGGTTGGCTAGCAAAGAACTCAGGGTATTTGGCCATCAGATCATCTTCACGCTCCCAGGTTGCTTCCTCCTCAGAGTGATGATTTCATCTGACTTTGCACATTCTGATGGTCTTCCTTTGGGTAACTCTGTCTGCGGTCTCAAGGATTTGCGTTGGCTTCTCAACGTAGGTCAAGTCCTCTTGGACTTCAAGACCTTCCACTAGTAACTACTCTTCTGGCACACACAGACACTTCTTCAACTGAGACACATGAAAGACATTATGCACAGCAGACAAATTTTCTGGCAAATTGAGCTGATAAGCCACTTCTCCACGCCTTGCGAGAATCTGATACGGACCAATGTAGCGGGGTGCTAGCTTGCCTTTGACTCCGAATCTTCTGACTCCTCTGATCGATGACACTTTCAGATAGACAAAGTCTCCCACCTCAAAACTCAGATCTCTTCTTCTGGTATCTACATAGCTTCACTGTCTTGATTGCGCTATCTTCAGGTTCTCTCGAACCATCTTGATGTTCTCTTCAGCTTCAAGCAGAATGTCTGAACCAAACACCTGCTTTTCTCTAGGCTGATCCCATTGCAACGGAGTTCTACAACTCCTTCCATAGAGCGCCTGGAATGGTGACATCTTCAAACTAGCCTGGTAACTGTTGTTATAGGAGAACTCCGCATAAGGCAATCTCTTGTCCCATCCGGACTGATCTTGCAACGCACAGGCTCTCAACATGTCTTCAAAGATTTGATTGGTTCTCTCGGTCTGACCATTTGTCTACAAATGATAAGCTGAACTGAAATTCAGATGCGTGCCCAAGGCTTCATGCAACTGCTGCCAGAAATGAGAGGTGAACTGCGTTCCTCTGTCTGACACTATCTTCTTTGGCACACCATGAAGACAAACGATCCGAGACATATACAATTCTGCCAATACTGCACTGCTGTAGTTGGTCTAGACAGGTATGAAGTGGGCTGACTTGGTTAAGCGGTTGAAAGGGAAATGTGCCCTTGGGCCATTTCTAAGTATTTTGGTGATTGAGTGTCCAACACAAGTGCTTAAGTGATAAACTATGCCAAATTGTGGATAAGGTGCAAATCAATATAAAGGTATGATTCTAGACTTAGTACATTGGTTTTTGTGTACTAACATGTTTGTCTAAGTGCTAGAATCAGAGAAAATTCAATTGAAAAAGCTTGGCTCGAAGCAGCCAAAAGTCTGCTCAGTCTGGGTGCACCGGACTGTCCGGTGGTGCACCGGACAGTGTCCGGTGCACCAGGCTGGCATCTGCGAACTGGCCGCTCTCGAGAAATCGATGGCGGCGTACGGCTAAAATTCACCGGACTGTCCAGTGTGCACTGGACTGTCCGGTGAGCCAACAGTCAGCCGGACCAACGGTCGACCGCGTAATCCGCGCGCGACGCGTGGCAGAGCCAACAGTCAGAAGGGGGCACCGGACTGTCCGGTGTGCACCGGACAGTGTCCGGTGCGCCAACGGCTCTGAACCGCCAACGGTCGGCTTCGCCAAAGAAGGAAAGAAATCCGCACCGGACAGTGTCCGGTGGTGCACCGGACTGTCCGGTGCGCCAGCCGACAGAAGGCAAGAATTGCCTTCCTAGAATGCTCTCAACGGCTCCTAGCTGCCTTGGGGCTATAAAAGGGACCCCTAGGCGCATGGAGGAGTACACCAAGCATTCCTAAGCACCAAGACTTCAATTCCGCGCATTCGATTCTTTGTGATAGCAACTAGAGCTCCATTTGAGTAGAGAACTCTTTGAGTTGTGTTGAGAGCTCGTGTTGTGACTTGTGTGTGTATTGTTGCTCTGATTTTGTGTCTTGTGTGCGTTGCTCATCTCTCCCTTACTCTGTGCTTCTTTGTGAACATCAAAGTGTAAGGGCCAGAGGCTCCAAGTTGTGGAGATTCCTCGCGAGCGGGATAAAGTAAACAAAGCAAAACACCGTGGTATTCAAGTGGGTCTTTGGACCGCTTGAGAGGGGTTGATTGCAACCCTCGTCCGTTGGGACGCCACAACGTGGAGTAGGCAAGTGTTGAACTTGGCCGAACCACGGGATAAACCACTGTGTCTATCTGTGATTGATCTTCTTGTGGTTATCGTGTCTTGCAAGAACTCCTCTCTAGCCACTTGGCTTTATTGTGCTAACTCCTAATCAAGTTTTGTGGATTAAGTTTTCAAGTTTTACAGGATCACCTATTCACCCCCTCCCCCCTCTAGGTGCTCTCAATTGGTATCGGAGCCGTTCTCTTCAAGAAAGGGACTAATCGCTCGAAGAGATGGATCCTAAGGGCAAGGGGATGGTGGTCAATGATAAGGAGAAGGAGTCCTTCGTCAATGATCCAAAGAATGACAAGCCTACTGACTCAGGCTCGGGCCACAAAAGAAAAGACGGGAGGAAGAAGAAAACAAGGCGCATCAAGGAGATAGTCTACTATGACAGCGACAAATCTTCTTCTTCCCAAAAGGACGATGACAACGACTATGAGAAAAAGAAGACGGTTAATTCAAACTTTTCCTTTGATTATTCTCGTATTCCGCAAAGTTCCAATGCTCACTTGCTTTCCATTCCCCTCGGTAAACCTCCCCACTTTGATGGAGAGGACTACAGATTTTGGAGTCACAAAATGCGTAGCCACTTGTTCTCTCTCCATCCAAGTATATGGGAGATAGTAGAAAATGGAATGCACTTTGATAGTACGGATAGTCCCATGTTCATTAATGAACAAATTCACAAAAATGCACAAGCTACTACTGTTCTTCTAGCTTCTTTGTGCAGGGATGAATACCATAAGTTGAGCGGCTTGGATAACGCCAAGCAGATTTGGGACACCCTCAAAATCTCACATGAGGGGAACGACGTCACCATGCTCACCAAGATGGAGTTGGTGGAGGGCGAACTTGGGAGATTCGCAATGATCAGGGGCGAGGAGCCAACCCAAATGTAAAACCAGCTCAAGACCCTCGTCAACAAAATAAGGAGCTATGGAAGCACGCGATGGACGGACCACGACAGTCGTCCGTCCTAATGCTAAGGTCTTTTACTATCCTTGATCCACATCTTGTGAACAATATTCGTGAGAATCCTAGGTACACCAAGATGACGCCCGAGGAGATACTTGGAAAGTTCGTAAGCGGGCGGATGATGATCAAGGAGGCAAGATACGTTGACGACGCGTTGAACGGCCCAATCCACGAGCCTCAAACTGTTGCTCTCAAAGCAACGAGGAGCAAGGAAGGGCTACCTAGCAAGGTGGCACAAGTTGAGGCGGCGGGACTCAATGAGGAAGAGATGGCCCTCATCATTAAGCGTTTCAAGACGGTGCTAAGGGGTCGCAAGGAGCATCCCAACAAGACCAAGACGAAGGGGAAGCGCTCATGCTTCAAATGTGGTAAGATTGGTCATTTTATCGCTAATTGTCCCGATAATGATAATGACCAGGAACAAAGGAACAAGAGGGAAAAGAAGAAGGCTTACAAGAAGGCTAAGGGCGAGGCACACCTTGGAAAGGAGTGGGATTCGAATTGTTCGTCGTCCGACTCCGACAATGAAGGACTCGCCGCCACCGCCTTCAACAAGTCGGCCCTCTTCCCCAATGAGCATCACACCTGCCTCATGGCAAGGGAAAAGAAAGTAAGCACTCATAATACTAGTACTTACGCTTCCTCAAGTGATGAAGAATCTAGCGATGATGAAATAGACTATTCATGTTTATTCAAGGGCCTAGATAGAACTAAGGTTGATAAAATTAATGAATTAATTGATGCCTTGAATGATAAAAATAGGTTATTAGAAAAGCAAGAGGATCTTTTGTATGAAGAACATGATAAGTTTGTAGAGGCACAAAAATCCCTTGCTTTAGAAATTAAAAGGAATGAAATGCTTTCTTGTGAATTGTCTACATGCCATGACTCTATTTCTAGCTTAAAGAGCATAAATGATGATTTGAATGCTAAGTTAGAAATAGCTAATAAATCAACATCTCGTGTAGAACATGTTGCAATTTGCAATAGGTGTAAAGATTTTAATGTTGATGCTTGTAGTGAACATCTAGTTTCAATTTCTAATTTGAATGATGAAGTGGCTAGTCTTAATGCCCAACTTAAGACTAGCAAGAGTGAATTTGACAAACTGAAATTTGCAAGGGATGCCTACATGATTGGTAGACACCCCTCAATTAAGGATGGTCTTGGCTTCAAGAGGGAAGTCAAGAACTTAACGAGCCATAAGGCTTCCATCTCCAGCAAGGAGAAAGGGAAGACCCCTATGGCTAGTAGTGCTCAAAAGAACCATGCTTTCATGTATCATGATAGGAGACATTCTAGGAATGTTTATAGAAGTTATGATGCTTTTGATTCTCATGCCATGATTGCTTCTAGTTCTTCTATTATGCATAATAGAAATTGTTGGGGGCCTTCGTCCTCCGAAGGTCCTCAAAAACAAGATTTGACAATGTTTTCCAAGTGAATTATATGAACAGGTATTTTCGGACTCAGATTATGAACATGGAGTACGGTGACGAAGGGGGGATTGAAATGAAGGACGGGCTGATTGCCATGCTGTACGAAGGATGGTGCGCAGCCGAAGCTATGCGCAAGAAAGCTTCGTCGCGGTAGCAGAACGGGGAACCGACCTAAAGATGAAAAGACTACTTAGGCCTTGATAGATTCCCATAAGTCATTAGCAAATGTAATGGGCATGAATGTAATTTTATGGGCTGTGTCCCTCGCCTATAAATAGATGAACAGTACTCCCGTACTGTTCACAGCGGACCTGGCATTTGCTTTTGCGTCATCCTTGTACTTTTGTCTTCCTGCAATCCGAAGGTACACTTGTAATTTGAAGTCATTTCTATTGTTATATGATAATAAAATAGAAATGATGTTGTGATGAAATTTAAATGTTTATATTACTTTTCATGTTGCGTGTAAGTCCTTCGTCATAGCTTATTGTGCTTACGAAGACATATTGTTTGTGACCTTCGTCCGGAGCACATTATATCCCGAAGGGAAATAATGCTTAAAAGGACGAAGGACCTTATCATTTAACACTTTTTATGTTGCCTTGTTCTCAATCCGAAGCATTTGAGAACAAGTCACCAACAATGGCGCCCACCGTGCACGTTTTATTGAGCCGGCCACAGTGCCTGAATTTATCGGTAAAATCTCCTTGGCCACTGAAAGTACAGAGCCAGCTCCAGTGCCGAAGATCGAAGCCATAGACCCTCGCTATGGCGCCGAAGAAAGCTTCAGCGACTGGGGCTGCAGCTCTGCAACCGCTGGACCCCAACCAGGAGACTGTCTCTCTTCGGGAGGCCCGAAGCCAGAAGAGGAAGGCCGTCAGCCCGACGCTTCAGGAGGATGAGCTAGACCAAGAGATCAGGGATATGGAGATGCTTCATCAACAGGTGCAGAGGAAGAAGGAAAAGATGGCCAGGCTAGCTGAGCTGCAAAGGCAGATAGACGAAGCTTCTGAAGAAGTTCGCCATCTTACTCACGATGAGCAGAACAGAAGGCCTCAACAAAAAGACCTTCATCAGGAGGGCTTCTTCAACGAAGATGACTGGTATGACAATTTCCATCATGGAAATTTTGTTTTCGATGATGCTTCTCCCCTGTCCACTGAGCTGCAGGCTACACCTTGGCCTCCGTCCTACAAGCCGCCCCAGCTTCCCATGTTCGATGGCCATTCAGACCCGAAGCAGTTTTTGATGAGCTACGAAGCAACAGTATCTTCGTATGGTGGCAATGCTGCAGTCATGGCAAAGTCTTTTGTTATGGCTGTCAGGAATGTTGCTCAGACCTGGTATTCCTCCCTTCGACCAGGAACGATCACTTCATGGCAAAAGCTGAAGGACATGTTGTTAACCAGCTTTCAAGGGTTTCAGACGAAGCCGGTCACTGCTCAAGCCTTGTTCCAGTGCACTCAGGATCATGAAGAATACCTTCAGGCGTATGTCAGAAGGTTCTTGCGTTTGAGGGCGCAGGCACCAACGGTGCCCAATGAAATTGTCATCGAAGCCATGATCAAGGGGCTTCGTCCTGGACCTTCAGCTCAATACTTTGCTAGGAAGCCTCCTCAGACTTTGGAGAAGCTGCTCCAGAAGATGGACGAGTACATTCGTGCCGACAATGATTTTCACCAAAGAAGGGAGGAGGCTTTCAGATTTTCTGAAATGACCAGGAGCTTCGGAGGAAGATTCTATCCGAGGCATGTCAGGTCCATCCACAACTCTACTCAAAATGATGATAAGGGGAGTCAGCAGAACAGGCCTGCAGTGCTCCTCACAGGCTTCGGGGCAACAGCAAAACTTCTTCCGGCCACCAGCTCCAAGAGGCAGAGGCGCCAGGGGCTTCGGCGGAAGATTTGGAGATCAATCAAGGAGAGTATTTTGCTTATTCTAGTGGTGAAAACAAGGGCCATACCACCAGGATGTGCCATGTTACCATCCAGAAGCAAAAGGAGATAGCCGAAGCTGCAGCGCAACAAGTTCAGCCGAAGCAGGTCATGCATACTGCTTCGTACCATCAGCCTTACATCCCAGAATACGTGGGCAACCACCCTGCAGTTTCTGTAGCTTCGGCTGAGTCAACCTCAAGCTTCATGGCAACAGCCCCCGCCTCCACCACCGCTGCAACAAGGCCAACAGCCGGAAGGGAGCCAATATGTTCCACACCAAAGGGATCTCAGAGAACAATCTGAAGCTCGCACAGTAAATAGCACTGTGCCAAAGTCGAAGCACATTTATTGACAAATATCCTACCTTGATAGCAGTCTTTTCCATTTAGTTCTATTTTCTGTGTAATAAAGAACATTTTAGTTTTCATGTAATAGTTTCGTTGTTGGTCACGAGGAAAACCTATTTTCTCCACAGGCTTAAGTTGTTGAAGCTTAAAAATTTGCGATAACAAGGAGGACCTTCGAATTATTAAAAATCCTTCGAAGCAACAAAAAGTCGTTCTAAGGAACGCAGAGTAAGTTGCTGAAGTCACAAAAAGCCGTTCCAAAGGGAGCGCAGTGTAAGTTTTCTGCTCCAAAGTCGTTCCTAAGGGAATGCAGAGCATACAGCGAAAAGTCAACGCTGATATCCGCCTAAGTAAAAGGCGAAGAAGCTCCAAAGACGTTCCTAAGGGAATGCAGAGCTTACAGCGAAAAGTCAACGCTGATACCGCCTAAGTAAAAGGCGAAGAAGCTCCAAAGACGTTCCTAAGGGAATGCAGAGCTTACAGCGAAAAGTCAGCGCTGATACAAAGATATTGTGTTTTACGGGGATATGTGTGTATCTTCGGAACAAATGTCATCTACATAACATAGCATCATCACATCATTTTGCATAGCATAAGCATCATACATCATGTTGCATATGGCAAAAGAAGGGGACACAGTATCAACCTTCGAAAGGACGCTTTGAGAAAGTGAAAATCGTGCAAAGTCACGAGGGATTACAATGTTGATCTTCGGAATACAGCTTCGGAGAACATTTTCACGAAGCATGGACGTGCTTCATCAGAGTAATATCGAAATTGTACAGCTTCGAAGAATATTTTCACGAAGCGTGGACGTGCTTCATCAGAATAGTATTAAAGGAGAATGTCTTCTTCACGAAGCATGAAAAGAAGGGAAGGTGTTTTTTCGCCGAAGGCTCAAAAATGGTATGTATGTAGAATTTCATGCATCGTAAAGAATTGAATAATGAAAAGAGACTTGTATATTACATTCAAGTGTACAAAATATTACATAGATCACACTTCAAATGTTTTTTCTAATAACATCTAGTCTTCTCTTAGTATTACTTCGGCAGCCTCATTTAGAAGTTGTTCAACAACTTTATTCATGATAGCTTCGGCCATTTGTTTAATTTCGTCATCCCCTTTCGTGTGAGGGTCAGCAGACGATCCAGCAGGTTCTGAGGGAAGAGAATATATGTCTATGTTACTATTACAAACCATAAGCAAGTTCGAAAATCAAAAATTACAACAGACCTAAAAACCACTAGTTGGTACCTATTTGGCTTTTGGGCTCTGCGCTTTTTTCAGCGGCCTTGGCTACTTCCCTAGCATCATGGATACCTTGCTCGCTTCTTCGAATAATTTCCTGGGCCATTTCTCGGCCACCATTGTCCCAGACGTCGGTGAAAAATTTTCCACCAACCTGGCTAGCTTCGGACGAGGGGTCTTTGATATCTTCAGCGGATAAAGTGGCTTCGGATTGCGCAAGAAGCTTAATATGATTCGCAACCTTTCCTCTCCAAAACAGTAGCAACTCCTCTGGCGCCCAAAAAAGCGCAGATGTCACCGCGGCTACTCAGGATTTCCTCGAAGGCCTCTGCTTCGTGACTGATCCATTCCAGTGGACCTTCGGGATTGCCTCTTGAGAAATTCTCTTCACTAGAGAATGCGCCAACGCCGGCGAAGCTGGATTTTATCTTTTTGACGCATTCTATAGATTTAACGTAGCATTTTCTCTGAGATGCACGAAGCTCCTTAACACTTATCTCTAAATGATTGGCCAGTTGATCGCTAAGCTCTCAGTTTTGTTTCTTCAAGCTATACGTTCCTCTTTAGCTCTAGCTAGCTGTTTCTGAAGATCTTTAATCTCACGTTTTTGGGCTTCGGCCTGGACCTTTGAGGCAACTTCGTCCTTTTTTACCTTGTCTACCAATGTAAGCAGAAACTTATCCTTTTCCAGAGCTTCGTTCCTCAGTTTAATAACTTCCGACCGTAGGTTGTTGAACGCAATTTCATAGCTCTCATCTTCGGCATTCTTTTGTGCTCTCAATGCGTTGCTTAGGATTAAACCCTACATGTAAAAAAAAAGTTGGTATAAGAATAAAAGAATGAGTTACGAATTATAAAATTTCCAAGCGCCCAATTCCCATACCTTTAGGCTATTATACGCAAGACTATCCGCGAGATCCTCCTTCGTCATAGCGCATAGTCCAGCTTCAAGCTTCGGAAACCCCATACTCCTAGCCATCTCCCGGCAGACAGATAATTCTTTGTTGTCAGGGAGACAGTATAGGAAGTCATCTTCGTTTGTCCCATTGAACACTAGTGCCCCCTTCGGATATTTTAATTCTTTGGCATAGTGGTTGGCTTCATAAATCTCTTCTTCAGATAATTTTTTCCCCGAAGCATGTCGCACAATGTAATCGCATATGGTGGAAGAAGCTTCGGGGGCAGCAGTGTCAATTTCTTCAACCAAAATTGGCTCTGGCATTTTTATTTTTTCTTCGGTTTCCAAAGGTTGTTCCCTGGTGGGCTCTGAAGTCCCAGCTTCAACTTCAAGTTGTTGCTTCGAAGCTTCAGCAATTAAAGCTTCAGTAGACACTTCAGAAAGTTCAACAGTCTTCTTTGGAGTTGTGCTTGAAGACTTAATTGTCTCCAAAACATCTAACACGTTCACCATTCTTTTTCTTTTCGGGGTTACCGATGGACCCTTTTGATTTTTTATTGTTTCAACACTTGCTGAAGGACTCAAGATTTCTAATATTTTTGGTCCTTCAATTTTCGATTTTTCTGTTTTCTCTGCTGAAGGTGCTTTTGTTTTTTTCTTCGATCTTCGGCACTGGAGCTGGCTCTGTACTTTCAGTGGCCAAGGAGATTTTACCGATAAATTCAGGCACTGTGGCCGGCTCAATAAAACGTGCCCGGTGGGTGAGCACCTTCATCTTTTTTCTTTGCGGCGCTGGCTCACTAGAAGCACTTGTGGCAACTTCCGTTGCAGGAGAAGTATTTTTTCTTTTGCGGCCCGGCACCGGATAATGGTAGTCAGGGTAGACAAACCCGATTGCATCAAATACCCGGTTGAGCCTTTTCTTCTTTCGGCCTCCGAAGGCTGCCGATAATGCAGTGTTCTCGGCCTTCGAATATACCCCAAGTAGTTCGTCACTTAATGTTTCAATGCTTTTTAACCAGTCGTCATCAGGTTCAATAAACTTATCTCCGTATTTGAATGTGTATTTCAGTCTGACCAGTCCGCCTTTGTCAGACTCTTTGATGGTCTCCTTCGGCATTCCCCACTTTCCTGCAAGTGGCCACACCCTGAAGGCAATATGCTCTTGGACCAAGTCCCTTGTCCTGATAAAAGAGCAGACTACGCCGAAGGCTCTTTGGCATTCTTCGGCCGCTTCATCCATTTCAACCTTCGGTTTTCGGAGTCCGAAGCACTGCCAGATAGGACGCATAATGATACTTTTAACATCTTCCTGCGCTGTCAAGTCATTCTTTACATAGAACCATTCTGTCATCCAGGCACCGGGCCACCTCTTCCGAAAGGGTGGCACAGGGCAACTTGACCCGGAGCGGGCACCGAAGCTGTAGCAACCAAAGTTGTTGTGATATTGTTCTTTCCCCCAGGGCTTCGTCTCATATAACAACTCATGAATTTTGCAAAAGCTTTTAGCATTTGGTTCTAAGCCTTGGCTTCGCACAGCCCTAGACTAAAGATCCCCATTCTTATGATAGCTTCGGGAGTAATTTGATGAAGGTTGACTTGAAATGTCTTCAGGACTTCGACAACAAAGCTGCTTAGGGGGAATCGAAGCCCAGCCTTGAGAAAGCTTCGGAAGATCACGACCTCATCTTCTTCGGGGGTGGGAGAAGTTTTTTCTCCAGCGTCAGCCCTCACAATAGATATATCTCGAAAATATCTCCCTCTCATATTGTCAATATGACTCTGCTTAATAGTGGTTTTCCCGAAAACTGAGTGACTTGGCCGCCATGGTCGATCTTCAGACTCTCCCCCATCGCTTTCTACATCATAACTGTCGCTGTCACCAGTATCTTCAGACAAACCTTCCAGAATCTCCTTGGTGATTTTTTCCGTATTGGTCTTTGCCATCGCTATAAGGAACCCCAAGTTCTTCTCTTCGTCGAGGCTCAGCTTCATCTCAGCAGCGACCTTCTTATCTTCAGACATCTTCAGAAACACTAAAAACTGTTTTCAAAGCCGAAGCTTCAAAACCAAAAGATCAGCAAATCTTAGTGCGCAAGAGCTAAAAATTTAGTGAGCGGAAGCAGATGGCAAGTGAGCGTACCAAATGAGTTTGCGGTATGATCTTATTTATACGCCCAGTGCGTTGAAAATTGAAAGACCCCGCTTGTCAGTGAATGTTGCTATTCTAGCAAAGGGAAGGTGTTTTTTCGGACCTTCGGCTTAAGGCCTTCGTCCATATCGCAATCTGAATTTATCACTAATAAATTAATATTGCGAGGGGCTACTGTTGGGGGCCTTCGTCCTCCGAAGGTCCTCAAAAACAAGATTTGACAATGTTTTCCAAGTGAATTATATGAACAGGTATTTTCGGACTCAGATTATGAACATGGAGTACGGTGACGAAGGGGGGATTGAAATGAAGGACGGGCTGATTGCCATGCTGTACGAAGGATGGTGCGCAGCCGAAGCTATGCGCAAGAAAGCTTCGTCGCGGTAGCAGAACAGGGAACCGACCTAAAGATGAAAAGACTACTTAGGCCTTGATAGATTCCCATAAGTCATTAGCAAATGTAATGGGCATGAATGTAATTTTATGGGCTGTGTCCCTCGCCTATAAATAGATGAACAGTACTCCCGTACTGTTCACGCGGACCTGGCATTTGCTTTTGCGTCATCCTTGTACTTTTGTCTTCCTGCAATCCGAAGGTACACTTGTAATTTGAAGTCATTTCTATTGTTATATGATAATAAAATAGAAATGACATTGTGATGAAATTTAAATGTTTATATTACTTTTCATGTTGCGTGTAAGTCCTTCGTCATAGCTTATTGTGCTTACGAAGACATATTGTTTGTGACCTTCGTCCGGAGCACATTATATCCCGAAGGGAAATAATGCTTAAAAGGACGAAGGACCTTATCATTTAACACTTTTTATGTTGCCTTGTTCTCAATCCGAAGCATTTGAGAACAAGTCACCAACAGAAATTTGGCTAGGAAAAATGTTGTTCATCATATGCCTAGAAGAAATATTGTTCATGTTCCTAGGAAAGTAATGAATGAACCTTCTACAATTTATTATGCTTACAATGCTTCCTTTGCTATTTGTAGAAAGGATAAGAAGGTAATTGCTAGGAAATTAGGGGCCAAATGTAAGGAAGACAAGACTTGCATTTGGGTCCCTAAGACTATTGTAACTAACCTTGTAGGACCCAACATGAGTTGGGTACCTAAGACCCAAGCCTAAATTGCCTTGCAGGTTTATGCATCAGGGGGCTCAAGCTGGATTATCGACAGCGGATGCACAAACCACATGACGGAGGAGAAGAGGATGTTCTCTTCCTACGTCAAGAACAAGGATCCCCAGATTCAATCATATTCGGTGATGGGAACCAAGGCAAGGTGAAAGGGTTAGGAAAAATTGCTATTTCATCCGAGCACTCTATTTATATGTGTTCTTAGTTGAGTCGCTTGGATATAACTTGTTGTCTGTGAGTCAACTTTGTAATATGTGATATAACTGTTTATTCACAAATGTAGATGTGTCTGTCTTTAGAAGAAGTGATGGTTCATTAGCTTTTAAGGGTGTACTAGACGGCAAACTTTATTTAGTTGATTTTGCAAAAGAGGAGGTTGGTCTAGATGCATGCTTAATTGCTAAGACTAGCATGGGCTGGCTGTGGCATCACCGTTTAGCACATGTGGGGATGAAGAACCTTCACAAGCTTCTAAAGGGAGAACACGTGATAGGTCTAACTAATGTAACTTTCGAAAAAGATAGACCTTGTGCAGCTTGTCAAGCAGGTAAACAGGTGGGAAGCTCTCATCATGCCAAAAATGTGATGACAACATCAAGACCCCTGGAGTTACTTCATATGGACCTCTTCGGACCCGTCGCCTATCTAAGCATAGGAGGAAGTAAGTATGGTCTTGTTATAGTTGATAATTTTTCCCGCTTCACTTGGGTATTCTTTTTGCAGGATAAATCTGAAACCCAAGGGACCCTCAAGCGCTTCCTAAGGAGAGCCCAAAACGAGTTTGAGCTCAAAGTGAAGAAGATAAGGAGCGACAATGGGTCCGAGTTCAAGAACCTTCAAGTGGAGGCGTATCTTGAGGAGGAAGGAATCAAGCACGAGTTCTCCGCTCCCTACACACCACAGCAAAATGGTGTGGTAGAGAGGAAGAACAGGACACTACTAGACATGGCGAGGACGATGCTCGGTGAATTCAAGACACCCGAACGGTTTTGGACGGAAGCCGTGAGCACGGCTTGCCACGCCATAAACCGGGTGTACCTTCATCGCCTCCTCAAGAAGACTTCATATGAGCTTCTAACCGGTAACAAACCCAATGTGTCTTACTTTCATGTATTTGGGAGCAAATGTTACATTCTAGTGAAGAAAGGTAGGAATTCTAAGTTTGCTCCCAAAGCTGTAGAAGGGTTTTTGTTAGGTTATGACTCAAATATAAAGGCGTATAGGGTCTTCAACAAATCATCGGGTTTGGTTGAAGTCTCTAGCAACATTGTATTTGATGAGACTAATGACTCTCCAAGAGAGCAAGTTGTTGATCTTGATGATGTAGATGAAGAAGACGTTCCAACGGCCGCAATGCGTACCATGGCAATTGGAGATGTGAGGCCACTGGAACAAAAGGAGCAAGATCAACCTTCTTCCTCAACAATGGTGCATCCCCCAACTCAAGAAGATGAACAGGTTCATCAAGAGGAGGCGTGTGATCAAGGGGGAGCACAAGATGATCATTTAATGGAGGAAGAAGCACAACCGGCACCTCCAACCCAAGTTCGAGCGAAGATTCAAAGGGATCATCCCGTCGACCAGATTTTGGGTGATATTAGCAAGGGAGTAACTACTCGTTCTAGATTAGTTAATTTTTGTGAGCATTACTCCTTTGTCTCTTCTATTGAGCCTTTCAGGGTAGAAGAGACCTTGCTAGATCCGGACTGGGTGTTGGCCATGCAAGAGGAGCTCAACAACTTCAAGAGAAATGAAGTTTGGACACTGGTGCCTCATCCCAAGCAAAACGTTGTGGGAACCAAGTGGGTGTTCCGCAACAAACAAGACGATCACGGGGTGGTGACAAGGAACAAGGCATGACTTGTGGCAAAAGGTTATGCCCAAGTCGCAGGTTTGGACTTTGAGGAGACTTTTGCTCCTGTGGCTAGGCTAGAGTCAATTCACATATTGTTAGCCTATGCTACTCACCATTCCTTCAGGTTGTTCCAAATGGATGTGAAGAGCTCTTTCCTCAACGGGCCAATCAAGGAGGAGGTGTACGTGGAGCAACCCCCTGGCTTTGAGGATGAACGGTACCCCGACCACGTGTGTAAGCTCTCTAAGGCGCTCTATGGACTTAAGCAAGCCCCAAGAGCATGATATGAATGCCTTAGAGACTTTTTAATTGCTAATGCTTTCAAGGTTGGGAAAGCCGATCCAACTCTTTTTACTAAGACTTGTGATGGTGATCTTTTTGTGTGCCAAATTTATGTCGATGACATAATATTTGGTTCTACTAACCAAAAGTCTTGTGAAGAGTTTAGCAGGGTGATGACTCAAAAGTTTGAGATGTCGATGATGGGCGAGTTAAGTTATTTCCTTGGGTTCCAAGTGAAGCAACTCAAGGATGGCACCTTCATCTCCCAAACGAAGTACACGCAAGACTTGATCAAGCGGTTTGGGATTGTAAGGAAAATGGACCCCGAGCCATTTGGCTAATTGAGTTTTGGTGTTTGATGAACAACACAATCCGTGAACTAATAAGTTTTCTAGTGTTTGTGTTTGTAGTTCACAGGATGCGAAGAGAATTGGACCAAGGCAATGAGGATGCAACACCTCAAAAGAAGACATAAAAAGATGCATAGGAGTCCAATACTCAAGAACAAAGAAGCCCGAAGAAATCAGCGAAGAAATCCAAGATAAGGGCTGTCAGCCAGCGCCTGGTGGCGCACCGGACATTGGTGTCCGGTGTGCACCGGACTGTCCGGTGAGGACAGTCTGCACAGAGAGGCCGCAGACAGGCACTCTCTGGCTGTAGCACCGGACTGTCCGGTGTGCACCGGACTGTCTGGTGTGCCAACGGGCAGACGGCAAGCGGTCGGATCCAACGGTCGACTGCTACAGGCTGCCAACGGTCGGCTGAACGTGGCGTGCACCGGACATCTACTGTGCAGTGTCCGGTGGTGCACCGGACTGTCCGGTGCACCCGACGACAGAAAGCTGCTGCTTTCTGTCGAACGGCTAGTTTGGGGTGTGGAGGCTATAAATACCACCCCAACCGGCCATTCTCAAGTGTGAGAGCCCAAGCAACATACCAAGGCATATAGTGCACATTTCCAAGAGCTCAAACACCCAAGTGCTTAATAGAATCACTCGGTGATTAGCGTAGGTGCTTTGCGAAGTGCTTAGGTTAGTTAGACCGCTTTAGCGCTTGCTCTAGGTGAATCCTAGTTAGTTGAGTGAGTTTTGTAAAACCACACAACCCCTCGGCTCTTGCGTGAGTCGTTGTAATTGTACCGAGTGGAGCGAGAGTCTTGCGAGACCGTGACAACCGCGTTTGTGTCACGGCCACCACCGTGTACCGGAGGGAACGAGGCCCGCGGCGTTTTGGCCGGAAGCTCGATAGTGGAGACAGCGGGGAGCGTCCGAGAGGAGCCGGAAGCGGAGCACCACTTGCGCGTGGAGAAGGCCCGTGGCTCTCTACAGAGTTACTCGACCGTGGTGCTTGGCCCTCGCGTGGGCTTCCCTTTGCGTAGGGGCACCAACGAGGATTAGTCGGGACCTTGCGTGGTTCCGGATACCTCGGTAAAAATACCGGAGTCATCCACGAGAGTTTGCTTCTCTACTTAGCTCTTTACATTCCGCATTTATATTAAACATTTAAGTTTCAATCTTATTATCATACTTATTTAGTGTAGATTGAAACTTAGCCTTTGCGGTAGAGATAGCAACACTTAGACAAAACCTAGTTTGCACATTCTAGTTTTGATTATTTGCATAGGTTTTGCTCTAGAGATTTAATTGTGGCCTAGTTTAGTAAAAGTTTTAGAAGTCCTAATTCACCCCCCCCCCTCTTAGGCGTCACCTGTTTCCTACAGGGATGAAGGACGCCAAGCCCGCAAAGACTCCAATGGGAACCGACGGACACACCGACCTCAACAAAGGAGGTAAGTCCGTTGATCAAAAGGCATACCGGTCTATGATAGGGTATTTACTTTATTTATGTGCTAGTAGACCAGATATTATGCTTAGCAGTATGCATGTGTGCTAGATTTCAATCCGATCCAAGGGAGTGTCACTTAGTGGCCGTGAAGCAAATTCTTAGATATTTAGTCGCTACGCCTTGCTTCGGGATCTGGTATCCAAAGGGGTCTACCTTTGACTTGATTGGATATTCAGACTCCGACTATGCTGGATGTAAGGTCGATAGGAAGAGTACATCGAGGACGTGCCAATTCTTAGGAAGGTCCCTGGTGTCATGGAGTTCTAAGAAACAAACCTCTGTTGCCCTATCCACCGCTGAGGCCGAGTATGTTGCCACAGGACAGTGTTGCGCGCAACTACTTTGGATGAGGCAAACCCTCAGGGACTTTGGCTACAATCTGAGCAAAGTCCCACTCCTATGTGATAATGAGAGTGCTATCCGCATGGCGGATAATCCTGTTGAACACAGCCACACAAAGCATATAGACTTCCGGCATCACTTTTTGAGAGACCACCAGCAAAAGGGAGATATCGAAGTGTTTTATGTTAGCACCGAGAACCAACTAGCCAATATCTTTACCAAGCCTCTAGATGAGTCGACCTTTTGCAAGCTGCGCAGTGAGCTAAATGTCTTAGATTCGCGGAACCTGGATTGATTTATAGCATACATGTGTTTTATGCCTTGATCATGTTCCTTAAATGCATCTTGTTGTTTATTTATGGTGCTCAAGTTGTACAAGCACCCCCCGGACCTCACAAGTCCATTTGCAAGTGATGCACATATTTAGGGGGAGATGTGCTACAACTTGACCCTTTGAGACTCACTGTGTGCTTGAGTTTGCTTAATTTAGTCTCAAAGGCGGTTTGAAAGGGAAAAGGTGGACTTTGACCATGCAAGACTTCCACTGCACTCCGATGAAAGAGTAACTAATTCCAAGTTCATCTTTGTACTCTTATTGCCTTTTTACTCTTAGTTGAAGATTTTGGTGAGGCAATAGGGTTAAAGGGCCAAAATTGATCCTGTTTTGGTGCTTGATGCCAAAGGGGGAGAAAATAAGGCCAAAGCAAGAAATGGATCAGCTACCACTTGAGAATTTTGAAAAAGTAGAGTTAGAGTTTTTGTTTGTCAAAATACTTTTGTTTGTCTCTTATTGTCAAAAGTTGGTCTCTTGTAGGGAGAATATTTGATTATGGGAAATAGGGGGAGTTTTTGAAATCTTTGAATCAGTTTGTCTTTGGACAACTCTCTTTATGCCTCAACAAGTGTGTTTTGACTTAGAGATAGGAAATTGAGTTTGATTTGCAAAAACAAACCAAGTGGTGGCAAAGAATGATCCAAATATGCCAAATTTGAATCAAGACAAATTTGTGTTTTCATTTGCATTGATGGTGCACTTCTTTTAATTGCTTTTTGTTGTGTTGGCATAAATCACCAAAAAGGGGGAGATTGAAAGGGAAATGTGCCCTTGGGCCATTTCTAAGTATTTTGGTGATTGAGTGTCCAACACAAGTGCTTAAGTGATAAACTATGCCAAATTGTGGATAAGGTGCAAATCAATATAAAGGTATGATTCTAGACTTAGTACATTGGTTTTTGTGTACTAACATGTTTGTCTAAGTGCTAGAATCAGAGAAAATTCAATTGAAAAGGCTTGGCTCGAAGCAGCCAAAAGTCTGCTCAGTCTGGGTGCACCGGACTGTCCGGTGGTGCACCGGACAGTCCGGTGCACCAGGCTGGCATCTGCGAACTGGCCGCTCTCGAGAAATCGTCGGTGGCGTACGGCTAAAATTCACCGGACTGTCCGGTGTGCACCGGACTGTCCGGTGAGCCAACAGTCGGTCGGGCCAATGGTCAGCCGCGTAATCCGCGCGCGACGCGTGGCAGAGCCAACGGTCAGAAGGGGGCACCGGACTGTCCGGTGTGCACCGGACAGTGTCCGGTGCGCCAACGGCTCTGAACCTGCCAACGATCGGTTTCGCCAAAGAAGGAAAGAAATCTGCACCAGATAGTGTCTGGTGCGCCAGGCGACAGAAGGCAAGAATTGCCTTCCTGGAATGCTCTCAACGACTCCTAGCTGCCTTGGGGCTATAAAAGGGACCCCTAGGCGCATGGAGGAGTACACCAAGCATTCCTAAACACCAAGACTTCAATTCCGCGCATTCGATTCTTTGTGATAGCAACTAGAGCTCCATTTGAGTAGAGAACTCTTTGAGTTGTGTTGAGAGCTCGTGTTGTGACTTGTGTGCGTATTGTTGCTCTGATTTTGTGTCTTGTGTGCGTTGCTCATCTCTCCCTTACTCCGTGCTTCTTTGTGAACATCAAAGTGTAAGGGCCAGAGGCTCCAAGTTGTGGAGATTCCTCGCGAGCGGGATAAAGTAAACAAAGCAAAACACCGTGGTATTCAAGTGGGTCTTTGGACCGCTTGAGAGGGGTTGATTGCAACCCTCGTCCGTTGGGACGCCACAACGTGGAGTAGGCAAGTGTTGAACTTGGCCGAACCACGGGATAAACCACTGTGTCTATCTGTGATTGATCTTCTTGTGGTTATCGTGTCTTGTAAGAACTCCTCTCTAGCCACTTGGCTTTATTGTGCTAACTCCTAATCAAGTTTTGTGGATTAAGTTTTCAAGTTTTACAGGATCACCTATTCACCCCCCCTCTAGGTGCTCTCAGCGGTCCACCACTACCCAAATGGAATCGTAGCCGGCTCGAGTGCGAGGCAATCCGACTATGAAATCCATACCGATTTTCATCCCATTTCCACTGAGGAATTTGCAACGGTTGCAACAATCTAGCTGGTCTCTGATGCTCTGCCTTGATCCGTCGACAACTATCACACATAGCCACATGCTCTGCGATTTCCCTCTTCATTCCATACCACTAGAATTTCTTCTTCAGATCCTGATACATCTTCGCACTACCAGGGTGAATCGAATAGGCTGTCTCATGAGCTTCCTTGAGGATCAACTCCCGAATAGACTGGACATTGGGAACACACAAGCAATCTTTGAACCATATCACACCTTCTGCATCTTCCCGAAAATCTTTGCCTCTGCCATCTAGAATCAGTCGCCAGATTTCACTGATCTTCTCATCATTCTTCTGCGCTTCTTTGATTTCCCGTTCTAGGGTAGGTTCCAACTCAATTGTGACTCCTCGCGTGTTGTTCAGAAATCCGAGACTCAACCTGTCGAACTCTTTGGCCAACTCATAAGGCATCGGACGAGCGTAGGGATGGCAACGGGTACAAACCCGTCGGGTAGTATCATTCCATACCTGTACCCATCAAAAACAATTCTACCCATCGGGTTACCCACATATACTCGTGGGTATAAAATCTTACCCGTACCCGTACCCGCGCGGGTATTTTTACCCGTCGGGTAACCCGTACCCGCTAGGGAAGTCTTAAATTCCAATATACTAATCACTCAGAATATTAAATAAACATATAAAAACAACTTCAACTTCACATGTAACAAATCATATGATTACATAACTTGGTATCTAGACAAATGATAGCTAGAGAAGGGTTTTATTTTACCTAAGATGGGTTCTATTAAATGGTTATAGTTATATTGATGCGGGTATATTTTACCCATGGGTAAACGGGTATGGGTAGTTCCAACCCATACCCGTACCTGTCTACCCAACGGGTAGAGGTTTTTACCCGTTAACACACCCGCGGTAGAGAAATCATCCCGTACCCGCCTTCATATCGGGTAAAACCCGTCGAGTATTCGGGTTTCGAGTACCCATTGCCATCTCTAGACGAGCGTCCATCAGGTTGACTTGACTCTTCCTGCTCAAAGCATCTGCCACTACGTTCGCTTTGCCTGGATGGTAATGAATCTCCAATTCATAGTCTTTGATCAACTCTAACCATCTTCGCTGCCTCATATTCAGCTCTAACTGAGTGAATATGTACTTCAGACTCTTGTGGTCTGTGTAGACATCACATTTCTGCCCATACAGATAGTGCCTCCATGTCTTCAGTGCGTGAACCACTGCTGCCAACTCTAGGTCATGGATTGGATAATTCTTCTCATGAACTTTCAGCTGTCGGGATGAGTAAGCCACCACTCTTCCCTCCTGCATCAACACACATCCCAAACCTGTGTAACAAGCATCGCAATACACCGAGAAGGGCTTGTGCACATCAGGCAAGACTAAGACAGGCGCTGTAGTCAACTTCTCTTTCAGCGCTTCAAAGGCTTCTTGGCATTTCTGGGTCCACTTGAACTCAACTTTGTTGCCTAGTAACGCTGTCATTGGTTTCACAATCTTCGAAAATCCTTCAATGAATCAGTTGATAATATCCGGCCATTCCGATGAAGCTCTTGATTCCTCGAGCATCCGTTGGCTGCTTTCCAGTTTAGAATGTCTGCCACTTTCTTTGGATCCACAGCCAATCCTTCCTTGTTGATTATGTGACCCAGGAACAGGACTTCACCAGTCCAGAACTCACACTTGCTCAACTTTGCATACAACTGGTGCTCTCGCAATCTCTGCAATACCATCCTCAAATGATCTACATGTTCTTCTTCGCTTTGAGAATAAATCAGAATGTCATCGATGAATACCACCACAAACTTATCAAGATAGTCCATGAATACACTGTTCATCAGATTCATAAAGAAGGCTGGTGCATTTGTCAAACCGAAAGACATCACAGTGAACTCATACAACCCATACTTGGTAATGAATGCCGTCTTCGGAATGTCTGAGGGTCGAATCCTGAGCTGATGATAACCCGACCTCAGATCTATCTTGGAGAACACATTGGCTCCTCTCAACTGGTCGAACAGATCTTCTATTCTGGGCAAAGGGTACTTGTTCTTGATTGTGACCTCATTCAGAGCTCGATAATCGATACACATCCTTTTGGTGCCATCTTTCTTTTCCACAAATAGGACAGGGGCGGCCCAAGGCGAGGTGCTTGGCCGGATGTAACCTTTCTCTAGCAGCTCATCGATCTGCTTCTTAAGCTCAACCAACTCTGGCCCGGATATTTTGTAAGCTCTCTTAAAGATAGGGGTGGTTCCAGGAAGAAGCTCTATGGCAAATTCAACTTTCTGTTCTAGGTGGCATACCTGGTAGGTCCTTTGGAAACACATCTGGGAACTCGAACACAACCTTGATACTCTTAATTGGGTCTGCTTCACTGCTATCGACAGCCATCTGATAACAACTTCTTTTCTTCGGCTCAGGAGGGACTAACTCGGTCACCACTTCCTCTCCTAGTGGGGACACCAACTTGATTGTCCTCTTATCACAACTGATAACTGCCTGATACTTATCTAGCCAATTCATTCCTAGGATGACATCTATTCCCTGAGTACCCATTACTATGAGATTAGCGGGAAACGTTATCCCCCTTATTTCCACACATACATTCAAACAAATGCTATCGGCTCGAATTCTACCATCGGCTGAGTCAATTTGAATAGGGGTTGACATGGTAGTTATTGGAAGATTATGTGCTTCTACCCATGATGCAGTAATGAAAGAATGCATTGCTCCAGTATCAAATAACACTTCTGCAATATGAGAGTCGACTGGGAACATACCTACTATCATGTCGGGGGTCTCCTGAACTGCTTCAGCCTCCAAGTGATTCAATCTCCCATGATTATAACGCGGCTAAGAGCGGTTGCCTGCTCCTAGGCTGAGACACGTTCTGCTTTGCTGGGGCATTGGGGCCTGACTGCTGCTGGGCTGCCTTCTTCGGACATTGCATCACCCATTGGCCTTGCTCTCCACAGTGGAAACATGCTCTGTTTCCAACCTGAGTTGGTGCTGCCTGACTGTTCTGCTGGTTTGCTGGGGCAGGAAGACGAGGTGCCTGCTGATTCTATCTCTGAAACTGACCTCCTCCTGACTGATTGTTCGGACGATTCTGATACTGGTGCTGAGGATACTGCCTTTGGAACTGCTGCTGCTGAGGTGGACGCTGGTTCTGCCTGAACTGCTGAGGTTGATTGTTTGAGAAACGAGGACGATTGCTGCTTCCAGACTGGGGTCCACTGATCTTGCGCTTGCGATCCTCCATCTCCTTACGCTTCCTCTCTGTCATGATTGCTCTGTCAATCAAGTGCTGGAATGTCGGGAAGGTATAATTCATCAGTTGGTACTGAAGAGGGTCAACCAAGCCTCTTAGGAAACGGTATTGTCTCTTGGCGTCGGTGTTGGCATCTTCAGGAGCATAGCGAGACAACTGCAGAAACCTGTCCCGGTACTCACTGACAGACGATGACCCTTGCTTGAGGGCCAGGAACTCCTCCTTCTTCACTGTCATCAGACCTGCGGGCACATGGTACTGACGAAAGCTATTTCTGAACTCTTCCCAGGTGATGGTGTCGGGGTTGGCACTGGGTGGCGAGATAATACTCCCACCATGACTGAGCTGCTCCTCTCAACAGACGGGGACCATACAGAACTTTCTCCCTGTAATCGCACTGAGCGGTATGCAACTCCCGCTCCACTGTGCGCAGCCAGTCTTCAGCATCCATGGGGTCAGAAGAGTGAGGGAACGTTGGTGGATGACCCCTCATGAATTCAGCACGCTTGTCTCTGGGCATCTGAGGCATCTGAGGCTGAGGTGGTGGCTGTTGTTGCTGTTGGTGTTGAATGGCGGCCAGAGTCTGACCGATGGCTTGAACTGTCCTGAGTCTGCATCAGGAACATCTGCTCGATGGACATCGGGGGCGGGGGCGGCAGTTGCTGTTGCTGGGGTGCCTCATCCTGCGGGGCTGCCTGTTCCTGCTGAGCACGCCTTCCTCCTCTGCACCTGTTCTCTGACATCTGCAGAATGCAACCACACATCAGAACCGATCTTGCAAATCTTGCAGCATAAGAAAAGAGCATAGAATTCTTCAACAACCCTGAACAGATGAGCATCTTCACTGATCTCCAACACAGACCAACACAACTTCTCAGATAAAGAGGAAAGTGGAATAAAAGGCTTCCCAACTAGATAACTAACTTCATTAACATATAACAGGTAAACCAAAATATAGGGGATACCCACACTCTGGTGACAGTCATTACAAAGATCCAAATCAAACATAGTTCATCATGACAAACATAAATGCACAGGATATAACAAACTACCATGTCTAACTAAGACCAACTAAGAGCTGAGACTGACGCTAAGACTGAGACTAAGACTAAGACTAAAACTTCTATATTAAGCATTTATTACAAGGCTCAACACTGATGATCTATGGTTCTAAATCTATCTGGGTCTTGCAGTCGGGATTGCCATAAGGCTGGTGTCCACGCCGAGGTGAGCGGTACGGGTGCTGAGTCCCGACGGGAGCGGGGGAACCATCGTCCAGGTGACGACGCTCCGCGCGCTCAGCCCGCAGGTGGGCGATCTCAGCACGAACCCTACTCAGCTCGTCTAGCGCATGGTCCAGCTCCGTGTTTAGCACGGCGGCTAGGTTGACTGTGCTGCTCAACCTAGGATTGTCCTCACCAACGGTGAGACAATCACGCCTCCTGTGCTGCCAGATGGACGGCGGGGGTAATACTTCAGGTTGAGACCGTCAGCTACCCCACCGAGAACCGAGCAGTAGTGCGAAAGCGCACGCCATGCAGCATCTTGCATGGCCGCCTCAACTGAGTCCCGCTCAGAGATGGAATAGTGCTCTGAGAAGACCTCCGCACCCTGGAGACTGTTCTTCGAACGGCGCACCAAGCAGGTCGCCTCCCAGCGGTCCAGGTAGACCCCGTGACTATGCTGGTAGACCACACAGCGATACTCGATGGACCAAGTACGCCGATCAAGTGCCCGACGTAGCAGGGTGTCGAGCGCATCGTGGAAGTGACACCCGCGAGCAGCGTCGCGAGTGATGGGTCGGGCAACCCATCCTTCCATCTCCTGGTCAGCAGAAAAGTCGGTGTCGTGGCTCGAGCTGTCATTGCCATCTCCGTCGTCTGGGTTTCCTCCAGCAGCTACTCCAGAGGCTAGGGTGCCCAGTGGTGGTGCAGGGGGCGCCTCCAAAGGAAGCACGGGGGAGCAGCTCCTCACGGACTCTATCTCCTGCTGGAGCGAGAAAGAAGAGCCCTGCTGCTCCTGCTCCTGTCGTCGACGCTCCTGCTCCTCACGCAGGCGGTGGTGCAGCCTCTCCAAGTGACTGGACTGACCGGCCACGGGACGGCGAAGCGGACGCTCCACGAGACGAGAGGGTAAGAAGGGGATGACAGACTTCCATGCGGTGTGTCTAAGATGAGCCATCTACAAAAGACACCGCAAACAAAAGAGTGTGAACAGAACTAGTATGACCAGCAAGTAATGAACCATAAATAAATGAAGGATTAGAATAAAACACTAATTTTCAGCAAGGTATAATATATAGTAGAACATAGGTTTGGTCGATATGACTAACTTTTGAAGGGATACCAAAGTCAAGGCAGGGATAGAGGTCTATAATCCTTAGAACGACCATTCTACTCTAGGTTAGCGGTCCTACAGTCAGCATGACCTTTGATACCACTTATGTCACACCCGGTTTTAGAAGGCAAACCGAATGCGAACCATGTACGTGCCAGGATCAGCAATTCACGTACACAGCAGTTACATAACATGGACATCATCACACAGTGCTCAAATAGTATTAAAAAGGGGAATAATAGTCGATTACATCATATGTCTGAGACATCCACATAGTCTTTACAATAGATTAAAGTGTGAAAACGAAACGTAGATAAACGCGGCCTTCACAGGCAGCCGACTGGGGGTTGCCGCTAACCCACGCCTAGAACTCGTCGTAGTCTTGGAACTCCTGGAAGTCTCCTTCCACGGCTTCGTCTTCTCCTAAGCAGTGGTTGCAATGCGGACAACCTGGGGAAGGGGGGTTGGTGTGTAGAGCAAGGGTGAGTACACATCAACATACTCAGCAAGTGTCCTGTTTGGCTGTAGTGGACTAGCTTTATGTGGGGGGTAAGTCAAGCAATTGCTTTTAGTTGGTCAGATTATTATTATTAGTAGAGAAAGCCAAGTTTTAGATTTAGCCCACGTTATTAACCCAAACATACTCCTTTCCAAGCGGAAAAAGTACCACTTACCATTACCAGAGTCATTACCAAGAACCATCAACCTCGTTGCCACCTGTAATCCGAACATATCTGAACGAGTACCACTAATCACTGGAGCTCCCTTGGCTACTCATAACCGCGAGCACGACTGATATATCAGTTTTCTAACACTCTACAGAGGTTGTGCACTTTCCCCACAAGCCGTGATTCCCTTTCTGCACGGAGATCATGACTCTCCATTGATCACTACCAAGGTGACCCAGCAGGGCATCACTACGTAGCCTTTACAAAGATTCCCCGGGGCTGTAGTCGCCCGTTAGGTTTCCTAAATGTATCGCACTCCTCCCCAAGGGGCGAACTAAACTTGGCAGAGCGAGCCGCATACATCGAGCCCCATTGACGGCACGACGACTAAGCGAACTACACCCCGGATCTTCTAATTATTTAGCTAAGGGCACCCCATTCCACCCTCATGGTTGCACTGTTTTCCCGGGCGGTCATCCAACGAACAGGTCCTTACGAAGAGGCACTCGAGAAACCGCTCGAGACCCCTTGAAGGCCACAAGTATAACATCATAATAAGGAGAGGGAAAACAGCGTATCATTGATCATTCTCATCATATTCATTGATTAGAGTTGAGCAATAGCATAAGACTAAGCAATAATAATCCAACCCAAATAGGTAAACAAGGACATGGATAACAAAAGCTAGTCAATCCTTAGGTATAAATGTGTAATGCGGGAGGTAAATTAAAGTATGTATAGGACAGAGATAGGTCAAGGGACACTTGCCTCCACCAACCGACTGCTGCTCAGGGGCTTCTCCTGCGAGTTCTTCGGGTTCCTCGACTGAATCGTTCTCTATGCGAGTGCAAACATACATACATACATCCATTCAAATTAGGAAGCAAACAGTACACCATACAAGAGAACAAATAGATTAAATAGGCATAGAATATGACATACGATATTGCATTGGCCATGGCTAGAAAGAGACGGGGGAAGGTCTCGCAGGGGTTAAAGCTTATGCTCGAGGCGCATTACGGGTAGACGAATAACTATACGTTACGTGCTCTAGTTCCACTTAGCTCTAACAAAAAGGATTAGCTACATGCACAACTCGAATCATGACCATTTTCAGTTGATCGACATTAGATAAGGTAGATAATTACCTACATGAATTAACTAACGTAACCGATTTCTAAATTGAGTTTCCATTTATTAATTAAATAACGCGGTCACACGCATGGAAAACACGGGGGGTAGACGGGCACGTCTAGGGAGGGGGGTAGACGAGCGTGTCGCGAACGTGGCAGAGCGCTACTGCGTCGCGCCGAGGGCACGGCGAGCCACGCCAAAGCACCGTGCACTACGCGAGCATGTGCGCGCAAGGCCACGCTGACGTGTCGCGAACGAGTCGCCCACACGCCAAGGCCGAGCCGCGCACGCGCCACGCAAGGGCCATACCGAGGGCGGACCTGCACCATGGCCGGGACAGGGGACCGCGCGGGGTCACCACGGCCGCGCACCGGAGGCACGCGAGCCGAGCTCCAGGCCGCGGGGGACGGGACGGGGCGCTGCGTGGGGTCACCACGGTTATGCCGCGCCGGGACCGGACTGCGCGATCGCGCGTGCGTAGGGGCAGGGGAACGGGGCTAGGGCGGGGACGAGCAGCCGCCACGGCCGCGCATTACGCCGGGGTAGGGGGCTGCGCGGCTCGGTGGGCAGGGAGCGGGGCGGGCTGGGCGCGCCATGGCCGGGCTGACCAAGCGCGTCGGGGACGCCACGGCCGCGCCGGGATGGGCCGCGCCGGGGCGGATGCTCCATGGCCGCCACGGCGAGGCGAGGTCGCGCCGCGCCGGCGAGCCACTGGGGCCGGGGGCAAGCGTGCAGGCGGGCACCACGCCGGGCGTGTCACTGCGGGGAGCATGGGAGGGAGGATGTCGGGGCGAGCCGCGCCGGGCCGGGGGGACGCCATGGCCGGACCGCGAGCAGACGAACCGCGCCGCTCCGCGCCACCGGGGCGGATGGGGCCGGCGAGCGCCGAAGGTGGGGCGGGGCCTCGCCGAGACGCCGCGGGCGGGGTGGCCGCGAGCTCGAGGGCGGGCGCGACCGCGCCGAGGGAAAGGCGCCGGCGTGCGCGGGGAAAGGAGGAGGGAGGGGAGAGAGAAGAGGAGAGGGGGAGGAAGGGGCTTACCGCGCGGGGCGAGGACCGGCGGCGGCGGTTCGGCAAGTGGGCAGGGGAGCGAGGCGGGTTGGGCAGGGGAGGAGAGAGAGGTTTGGGGAGGGGAGAGATGGTGACATGTGGGGCCTGCAGGGGGAGAGGCGGCAGCGGGTGTAACCGTCGCGCGCCGCGCGCGGGGGATGCGGGGGGTGCGGCTGGGCCGCCTCCTGGGCCCAAAGCGGGGGGCGCGAGGGGGCGAGCTGGGCCGCGACGTCGCCGGCCCACGGCGCGAGGGGGGAAGGGGAGAGGGGGGCAAGGCCGGCTGGGCCGGCTGGCCAGCTGGGCCGCGCGCCAAAGGGGGGCGGCTGGGCCAAAAGGGGAGGAGAGGGAGGGGAGAGAAAAGAAAAAGATTTTCTTTTTTTCTAATATCTATTTTCTAGATGAATGCTTTCACACTTTCCATCAATCAAAAAATGCATCGTTCGGCATGGTGCAGCAAACCAAAGAAAATAACTCTAGGGTTTACTATTATCACATGACTTAGAGTTTTGAGGATGGGTGAGGTTTTAGCGAAAAGAAATGGGAAAGAGGGGTAACGCCCGAATTTAGCGAGCGATAGAGAAAGAAAAAAATAAACTCGAAATTCGGGGCGTTACACTCGTGATATCTGGTGGTTAACATTATTTGATTAAAAAAATTGGTCCGCGCCATTGTTTACATTCACGCGTACTAGACTCGTCTAAGAAGATGAAAATGTCCTTATTAACTAGTGTTTAACGCGCGATATTTTTCTATGATCTTACCAAAATATGTAAAAAAAGATGTAGACTATATGAAGGTTCGGATGTATCATAACATTGACTCGGCAGCAAATCTCAGCAAACAACAGGCGTGGAGGATGAAGGCGAGAGACACCGAGGGAGGGGCAAGCCCGACGGAGCGAGAAGATGCGATTGCAGAAGCAGGAACGCGATGGGAGACGAAGCGACAGGGAAAGGGCGAGGCGGAGGGGGACGAGAGGACAGAGGAGGAATGGGGGAGGGGCAAGGCCGAGGTGGGGAGGACGAGAGGAGGCATCTACAGGGCAAGGCAGAGGGGGCGAGGCGGAGGGGACGAGAGGACAGATGACTGATTCTGTCAGTGATCCGCAATGTTGATGAACATACTTCTGGATTGAACCAGGACGAACATACTCTAGGTATATGTAGAGTCTATCTTTGATCTGCAAGATTTGAGTAAAAGAACATTACAAATCACTAGAAACTGGCACACAAATACTAAAGGCACTTAACATGGCAAAGGAGAACTTACAGTTTCATCGCCATAATACTACACATTATTTTCATGCACAAATTGACTAAGAAACTTAATTTCCTGAAAGAAATGCGAGAACAAAGTAACAAAAGTAAGTGCATACTTGCATAATCTTTATGCAGAAAAAGATATTACTGAGCCACAACTAATTTAACATTGTCCAATCAGTTCTGAAATTGGTCTAAACTTGAGAAGCATATAGTATGTAAGCTCAAAGCAGGTACAAAAAGAATGCAAATCAAATACAACATAAGAAAAATGTTACTTAACAATAAATATCTAAAATCAAATTTGCTAGGGAACAAACATATAGATCAATTGTAATTTCCTTCAGAATAAGCAGCAATGAAACAAAACCAAACCTATTCCAATTGCTTCAAAGACTCAGTTGATTTAGCATTAACTTGAATTTTATTTACCTCTTTCATGGCACAAAGGCATGTCTAAATTAATAATTAATTGGTATTTTTATGATTTGAAAGTAGACATGTATTTTATGTACTCTTTGGATTATTCATAAATTATTGTGGGAATAAACTAACAGAAGCATCAACTAATTGTCTAGATAAGAAAAGAAATATTAACCTTCAGTGTCTTTCCTTGGCATTCTCAAAATCAAGTTCAATTTCCTTGCATAAATTGTTGTTTCCGTTAGAAATTTGTTAGGCCTGATTTTCTATCTAGAACTAAAACCTATAACAACACATAATTTTCGTATTAACAATGGTGCGTTAAAAAAAGATGAGTAACTTGTATCCGTATTTATATCCAAATATATGGTTGTTGGCACTCTCTTTATTTTTACTGATAGCTAAATCTGATTTTCTACATTCATTACGATGAATAGCGCATACATAAGCTAAGCAATATCATAGAGTAAGAGTGTCAACGAAATATATTTTCTAAACTATTCTAAGTGCAATGTAATAATGACTTGATGATAGACAACACTCATTAGTATTGGTTCTCAGTACTAAAAAAGTCTTATGTATTATCAAGAAATGTATCATAATATATTCAATCAACTAAACCTCAAATTTACATGTATCACGGTGTTGCTTCAGTTTCCTGATCTCATCGATTATCTCCTCCTTCCTATACTTCATGGACATGGGCTGCAGCTTGTCCCTCAGATTATCCAATTCCTTACTAAAATAGGAACATCAGACAAGAGGACTTGTTTGCCTTATTCTAAAAATTAAGTGCTTGAGATACGCACCTCAACCAGCCGGTCTTTGCTGGCCTTGTCCTTCTCCTTCTCAAGCACGTGGAGATCAACTTTAATTAGGATTCTCTTCCTCCATAGACCATATAGGTTATCAACTTTGCTGGCCTTGTCCTTCTCCTCCGGCTAGCTGCTGAGTTGCGCCCTCACATTGGCGTAGGCCTCGTCCAGCAGGTCTATGGCTTTGTCCACGGGTGCCGACCCATGATGTACCTCGTGGAGAGCTGTGTTGCGATGAAAGGGGGCAGCGGCTTCTAGGGGTGGATAACGAGCCAGCTCGGCTCGGCTCGTCCGAGTTCGAGCTGGCTCGTTAAGCTAACGAGCCAGCTCGGCTCGGCTCGTTAAGGTAACGAGCCACAGAGTCAGCTCGACTCGGCTCATTTACGAGTTCGAGCTAACTCGTTTAGCTCGCGAGACAGAGCAGAAAAAAATAAAATGTACATAATAATTATTTTTAATTAATTTTAAACTAATTTAACAATAGAAAATAATAATTATACTCATAGTTTCACAAACCACATCAATATAACACCAAATTAGCACAATTCATCACTCATTAATTCGCAATTCACATACATGTTCATCAGTTTAACCCATAATTACATTTGCATAGACCAAATTAACACATAGACATAGTTCATTAATCATTAGTTTAATTCATATGTCATAGACAACTCACATATATATAACATGTTCATCAATTATTCTGTAAATGATATGCATATAGTTTCCTTTTGCTGGAATATGGTAGCTCGTTTAGCTCGCGAGCTGGCTCGTTAACGAACCGAGCTGGCTCGTTAACGAACCGAGCTGGCTCGTTAACGAACCGAGCTAGGATGTTAGCTCGGCTCGTGAAAAAATTCAAACGAGCCGATCCAAGCCGAGCCGAGCTGACCATGAAACAAGCGAGCCAGCGAGCCACGAGCATTTCGTCCAGGCCTAGCGGCTTCTCTGTCGCCATAGTTGCAGTGAGGTTAGCAGACACCTAGGAGACCGAGACAACATCGGGCTCGCAGTTGGAGGCAGCTGATGATGTCGAGATGAGGAGGAGGTGTAGCGTGTAGAATAAATATGATGCAGTGAGAAAGAAGAGGAACAGAAGGAGGAAGTCGAGGAAGGAGGTGGTGGGTGTCTCCTTTCTGACCCTCCCCTTCATCATTCCTGGTCGATTTCGCCGGCAGATTTAGAATCGATAGGATTTCACGAGTCAAGAGGCTCACCCGAGTCGTGGCAGAGGAAGATGAAGGTCACCCTTCGCTTCCTTCATCGGTGAACAGCGTCGAAGAAGTGCGATGGGGTGGGGGAGATGGAGACGAATTCTGAGGAGGCAGTGAGAGAGAAGAGGAGCAGAAGGAGGAAGCCGAGGAAGGAAGTGGTGAGCGTCTCCTTCCTACCCCCTCCTTTCATCATTCACGACCGGTTTCGCGGGAAGATTCGGAATTGATAGGATTTCGCGGGGCAAGAGGCTCACCCGAGTTGTGGCAGAGGAAGAAGAAGGTCACCCTTTGCTTCCTTTGTCGGCGAGCGACATCGAAGAAGCGCAATGGGGAGGAGGAGACGGAGACGGCTTTGGAGGAGGGCGGGGCAGAGAGGTGAACCTCGCGGTGAAACGACATGCACCATCTTGGCGGAGCAGTGTCTGTCGGTTTCAAGGATGGAAGATAGCATGTATAGCAGGACTGTCTGCGGCACGAGAAAGAACGACTACTGGGTTCTGGAAGAAACGAGAAAGTGATAGATTGAGGTGTGTTTCTCACCGTTGGATCACAATCTGAACGGTTGAAAAAAAATCTGCCGACGTGGATGGCCTCGAAAGAGCCGGTTTGAACCGGCTTTCATATATAGTAAATTCCTTCTACCTCCTGTCCACATACGACTCATCTGTTGGGTCGACATTGATGACGACCCCATCACCGGAGGCCTTCCTCCCCGTGGTGCCAACACCTCGTGCACGGCCTAGCCTCCAGCATGGCGAGGTCGACGTGGAACACACTCTACGTCTTCCCCTTTGTCGTCGTCCCGACCCCCACCCACACCACCGCTGCGGCCTCGGCCCTGGAGCGCCAGTGCAGAGTCCAGCAGCAGCGACGACACGATGGAAGGAGAACAGGGAGGGAGAAGAGCAGCGAGCAAAAAGGGTAAAAGGGACAATATTAATGTACAATTTATATACGAGCATAGATAATGGTAAAGACTAAAAAATTTTAATCGAACAACGACAACACAAAATAGCATGAATTATTATCACATCTTACTCAATTTTCATAATGACATATATCTAGAAAATCCTTCCTATTTTTTACGTTATATATATATATAGGGCAGGTATAACGGGAGCCCTGGGCTTCGGATATTAAAGGAAGCCCAGGTCGGTTCCGAGGTCTGGTCCGCTGAGACAGGCGCGCCTGTGTTTAACGTAGTGCAGACAAGCGGCATGCAGGACAGACGGCGTCGTTACGCGGTTGTTTGAATGGCAAGGCGGTAAACATATGGTAAAGGCGCGGAATTATAGGGAATAGTTTCCACATGCAAACGTGATTACTATGTTACGTGGGCGCGGAATTTATGGATCTTGCATGGGGTGTAATGGCGGCAGGTAAATATAACGTAGAATAAGATGTTGAAAGATATGGCATAAAACCGAAACGGCACAAAAGTTGCATAAATAGTATATACCGTTTGGCGTAAAACGTTCAGTCATTGTGCGTAAATAGTGTATTATGGATATTAGTTTTACATTGACATCGCCATAATATCGGGACGGTTTCGGAAATAATGGGGAGACCCTGTAAACGTGGATGCGGTTACTTGTATAGTATCTGTGATTTCCTTTCATCCGAAAAAACACCACAAAGCCTGCATAACTATTTGGAGGTGGAGATGGTCGGCTCTGGAGAGTCGCCGACGATGGTAGGAGATGGCGTTCGTCTTGATCCAGAGACAGAGGGAGTAGTTGATGGTAACTCACTGGTCACACCACCTCCTGCTCTACTGGGTCCTGTGATCGACGAGATGAGCATAGGGGAAGAAGGAGAACAAAGGGTTCGACCTCCTATGTCCAATATTAGCTCCAGGGAGATGGATACGCCTCAAATACTGCATTCACATGTAAGTCCAATTGTTGTATTTGATTCTTGATTGATTAGATTGTTATGAACATATTCCATGGTACAAACAACAATGTCAATGAAATTGCAGGAAAAAAACATTGATCCAACTATAGTGCCAACGGTAGGGATGACTTTCAAGGATGTTGATGATGCATATAAATTCTATAAAAGGTATGCATATGAAGTTGGATTTCCACTGAAAAAATACAGAGAGAAGACATTCAGTAAGTGGATAAATTGTTCACGTGAAGGTAAAAGTGCACCAAAATCAAATGATACACCTAGGATGAGGAATAGGTCTTCGGGGCGTACGCAATGTAAGGCTGGAATAAAATTAAAAAATATATATATGATGATGAAAAGAAATGGTTGTAGCTGCAAAAATTGAACTGGTAAACTTGGAGCATAACCATGAGTTCATAACTGACGAAGCAGAGAAACAACATTTATGTTGCAACAAAAGTAGGGATGCTGAGTTCATAAATTTTGTTGATGCAATGCATGATAGCCGAGTGCCGCAGCATTGCATAGTTGATTTTATATCAGAAATGCATAATGGGCCGGAGAACGTACCGGTAACTACTCAAGATCTGAAAAACATGTAAGCAATATTTTTATGTTTCATGTGTATATATTAAGTGCCATAAATATTATTATAGTAAATGTGTGTGTAATCATTTTTTGTGCAAACAAATGTAGGAGGGCAGCAAGGAGAAGAGAAAACTACGCAAATGATGTAGCCAAACTTTTGGCTTTCTTTACAGAATGCAAGAAACAGAATCCACAATTTTTTTGTGATTTCCAGCTAGACAATGATGGGAAAATAGTGAGTATTTTTTGGTCACACGCAAGTATGCAGGGGGAATATGCAGATTATGGTGATGTTGTGACATTTGATACAACACACAAGACAAATATATATGATAAACCATTGGGCATGTTTGTTGGAGCTAACAGCCATCTGCAGTGTACAGTGTTTGGATTTGTTTTGTTGGGAGATGAAATAGTACAGACTTTTGAATGGGCTTTCAATTCATTCAAAACATGTATGGGATGCGAGGGTCCGAGAGTTATGCTTACAGGTATGTGGTATGTCAATTTGTTATGCAAAACAGTGAATTATTTTTTTGTGAAAGTAAATTAATAGTTTGTGAGCAATTGCAGATCAAGATCCTGCAATGCCAATTGCTCTAAGAACTGTATTTCCAAAAACAGTTCACAGACTGTGTTTATGGCATGTCCAGAACAGATTTATGCCATTCCTAAATGAGATATATGCAAGGTTTGCTGTTAAGGATTTTAAAACAACATTCCAGTCTATTATACATCATCCATTAACTCCTCATGAGTTTGAATGTGCCTGGGAAATGATGCTAGAGGAGTTCAATCTTCATGAAGATATGACTCTACGCAAATTATATGAAATAAGAAAAGAATGGATACCTGCATTTTTTAAAAATGACTTCTGTGGGGTAATGGTATCTACACAACGAAGTCAGAGCATGAACAGATTAGTGAAGCAATCACATGTAGATGCGAACACCCCACTGCATGAGTTCGCTAAACAAATGATGAAAATGTTGCACAGCAGGAAAATGAAAGAATCAAAGGAGGCATTGGTGAGCAAGGTATGTCGTGCTTGTTATCAATAACGTTTGGCATACATTTTATGTAAATAATTTGTTTAATTATGATAATAATGTCTTATAGGGACCAAGGACAACAGATACATTGTATAGGTTCGAAGTGAGAGTCTCTAGAGCATACACCAGAGCTGTTATGAATAGATTTGAGGAATCAATGAAATACGCCACTGCATACAAAATATTAAAGGACGCAGATGGTTGTGATAAAGATTGGATCATATAGCATACAAAAAGGTCTAATAAAATTGTGTGGGGACAACATCAATTCAAGATAACAGCGGACATAGAAGCTAGGGAGTATACATGCGAGTGCAAACAGTGGGAACATACAGGTTTGTACATATTATGTTGATTAAAAGAATAAATTTGCATACTAAAGAATTTGTTGATTGTAGTACAAATTAATGTATATCGTTAAAAAATAATGGTTGGTTTTCATGTTTTCAGGTCTATTGTGTGTTCATCTTTTAAGAGCCTTCATGCATCTTCAAGTTGAAAAGATACCTTCAAAGTATATATTGCAAAGGTACACTGTCTCATCAAGAAAAGATGTACCGTTTGAAAGAATTGATAAGAGCTTCAGGGGAAAGGATGGAGTTACTAAATCATACAGACAGAAAATGTTGTTAACGAAAACAATGAAAGTAGTTCGCCAGGCGTGTATGTCAAAAGCAGGGTACGACAAGGCGATGGATGTGTTGGATGAGCTCGATGGCGTTCTATGCCGATTAGAGCCAGATATTGGATGTAATGAGTCAACAGATGTTAGTGATGATGAGGAAGACAAGGTAATAATATTCCAGTTGTTTAAGTGTTTGTCACAACCGGCTTTAAGGAACAAAGCCAGGTGCATCTCATACATGCGCCAAGAAGACAACATATATAATAACAGAGTGTATAGAGATAAATGTCACAAAACATCAGAGTACTTATTACATAGTGGAAGACTTATTACAAAATAAAAGAATAAACATAAAACGAACTAAGGATCGTCGGCGCCAATGTCAACTGAGAAACGCCACCTAGATCAGATCATACTCCTCGCTTGTGGCTCCTCCTGAACCACCTGCTCTTCTCCTGTGGGGGGGTGTGAGACAGCAAGGGTGAGCTCACACATGATCATAGCTCAACAAGTTGTGGGGAAACCAGTGGGCATAAACTCACAAAGGTGTGAGTTCATGTGATGTGTAAGGCTAATCAATGATAGGGGTTAAAGCTGAGCATTGCTTTTAAGTAGTTGGTCCAAATTTTATTAGCAATTACTAAGTGTAAGTAGATACCAAACCATAAGTAAAGTAATAGAACAAAATTAATAATAAACCCATGCAATGCAAATGACAAAATTGAATTTAAGTTCCATAATTTAAACATCAGAGAGTCCTGAGCTGCTCATGACCGGGAGCACGGCTAGTATACCAGTTTTACACTCTGCAGAGGTTGTACCCTTTACCCACAAGTCATGTTACCCATCTGCCAAGGGGTCGCGACTCCCATACACCTCTACCTAGGAAGCGCGGCAGGGCAACACTACGAGGCCTTTACAAAGTTCCACTAGCTTCCGAAAACCCGCTACAGTTTATAGGAAGCTCCAATGCAGGGTTCTTGTCTGACCGCCATCGCAGCAAAATCAAACAAGGACCTCCCTACACTGACCACTCCCCTACTGCCCTTGCCCCTTTCGGGTAAGGTAGTCTTCCACTAGCTTTCCTAATTAGTCAGCCAAGGGCGTCCCATTAAACCCTTGTGGTGGCATGTGGTTCTCAAGTTAAGCTCTATGTTCCAATTAACATTAATGATCATAACATGAACATAAATAGAATAACAAAAAGAACTGGAACATAGAGGTAATAAATGATTATCCCAAAACCAGGTAAAGCAATAGCAAACTACCCAAGTGAGTCAGGGGTAAACAAGGTAATGAGATAAACAATCTAGGGTGACCTATTGGGTCCCATCAAAATTAACCTATGCATGGATAAGTGGTATTAAAGAACATTATTGGGTAAAAAGTGGTCAAGGGCACAACTTGCCTTCAATGAGCTCCTGCTCAGCTACTTCAACCTGCTGCTCACCAGGATCCTCAACAATGGGCTCTTCTACTCACCACAATACAAACAAGCACAGTGCATATATAGAAATTAACATTACACCAAACATATAAATAAAATACACAGTAATAATCTACACATTAAAATAAAATTCCAGGAACATGAATCATAATTTTTGGAGTTATAGATTTTAAGTTATGGATTTTCAAAGGTTCTATGTGCTTAAAATAGGATTAAGTGTGGGATTAATTTTCTTACTGTTGTCATGATAAAACAGAGGCTCTAAGTGATAGAGAATAAAATTACAAAATTTGAGGAACTGGAATGGAGTAATTTGGAGTTAGTATGAATTTTCTATGAATTTATAAAGTTCTAGTAATTATTTTCATGTTAGAAATCCATTTTCTATTCATTTATTCGATTTAAACTATCTCTGGACTGGGCGCACTATTTCGGAGAAAGACAGGGGTTATTCTACAAATATTCCTGAGACTCAGCGCACTGTTACTGTGAACCGCGGGTTGATTCAAACATTTTCCAGGGTCTCTTTTGCAATTATGGCTCGGTGAAGGGGTACGGTGCGCGGACGGACGTCCGATCAAGTGTTGACGGCCCAGATTAGATCCGAAGGGGTACGGGACAGTGATCGTGGGATCATAGATCGACGGCAGAGGTTTTAAAGAGGTAAGGAGGGTTTTGGACCGCCCGATCCCATCCAACGACTCACGATCGATCCCGAAGAGGGTATCCTCTGCGCGATCACGCTCGTCGGCCATCAATCCAACGGTTTAGATTAGGTGCACCAAGGAACGCATTCAGATTGGATCCTAACCATCAAATAGAGATCTAACGGTTAGAACATTGTCTTCTATCCCCAGCGCCCAAACTCGACGGTGGCCGGGTATCACGGCGGAGCAGCTCCGGCCGCAAGCAATCTCCGGGTTTTAATGCCCTCTACTTCGTTCCGAGATGTTCTCTACGCAGAGGAGGATAGGGCGAGCAAGTTGGGTGACGAATTACCTACGGTGGGGCGGCGAGGTCATCTGACCACAGAGCAGGCGGATTCACGGATGAGCTGCAGGTACGGTGAGAAATCGCCGTCGATGGGCAAGCGAATCCGACCCAGGAGTGGGTCCAGCACACACGGTGGGGCCCGCTGATGCACCCAGGGCAGATCGCCGCGACTGGGAAGCTGGCCTAGGATGAAGTCTACGGTGGTGGCGCGGATTGACACTCTCTCTCCCCTCTCAGCTTTCCTCCTTCTCTGTATAGCACGGCGCTGGTTCTTGATCCAGGGGACCCAACGTGCACGGAAGGGCGTGAACCTTATACACCTGAATCGGTCAAGGATGCAACGGTGAGGCCGAATTTGCAGGGGAAAGATCCGACTTCCACGGCGCGGAGCTCGGACCACGCGGCGTGGCTTCGGAATGGAGAAGAACGTCAGGGTTCCGGGCCCACGTGTAAGCGTCTGGTGGCAGAAATAAACTGGGCTGGCGCACGGTAGGACCTACCCCGTGGGCCCCACTTGTCGGCGACGGACAGTACGCGTGCGGTTGTGTTCGGCTGACCTGACAGACCCACCAGTCGGCGCGAGGGTGTAGGTGGGCTGCGCTGAGGGAAATGAAAGGTGGGCCGGATTCGGAGTTGGCGCACACGCGAGGTGCAGAAGTGGCCGCGCAGGAGAGGGGTTCTACTGGGCCGAATTGAGGTAGTGTGGCCCAGGTGTAGGTTTTATTTTTTTTCTATTTAAGTTTATTTTCAGTTTTTCCTTTCCTTTTGAATTCAGAATTCAAATTTAACTATGTGGTAAATCTCCTTCAAATTAAGAGTATAATTCTGCATACACTATTATCACCTCCATTTATAATATTTATGGGGTATATATACCTTTTCTCTTCTTTCTCCCCCCTAAATTCTAGATTCTATTTTAAATTCTAAATTCCACTTTGGGATTTGAATGTATTTCTTGTCTTATTAATTCCATGAGTGTATGCACAAACAAATACCGCAGCATGATGCACAATTTGTTTTAGGTGTCATTAATTAATTAATGATTTTTTAGGTGTTTATGCACATGTTAATAATGAATGGAGGCAACACATATATGTGAATCAATTATATCATCTTTCACACCTTTTTGGGTATTACAGTGTTATACTATTTGTAACATATATTATGCATAGTAACATGTTATTTGTACCAGGAATGAGAATTGAATAAAAATAATACGGGCGATGGGATGGAAGATGACAATACAATTACATGCCATAAAATGGTATGTAAAAGATAAATATATAAGCTTGCATGAAGTATTGTATATAATGAATATATAAAATCAATGTACTAAGCAAATTTTATTTTGTAGGATGAGCATAACACCATGACTGGATGTGAACATGTGTTAACATTAATAACAACTGGTAACCAGGTACATATTAAAAAAATATTGTTCATTTGTCTATAATGAAAATATATATTTATGCTGCATGGAAATGTTGATGTATTTGGGTTGGGCTATATAGGAGGACAACATGAGAATTCCACCTGAGGTTGGTGATACAAGTTCTCCGTGTCACGTAGCACATGAACAAATGGAACATATTGATGCATCCTTAGAAGCTAAAAAGGTGAGCATTGATAAATGATTTTACTGATTGGTATAAAGATAATTTATGTAAATATGCGTATACTAAATAATAACTTCTTTTATTATACAGAGGTTGAATTTTAATGTGGATGTTATAAATCTGAGTATGCCGGATCGTGCAAGACCAAAAGGACGGACAATAAAAAATTCAGAAGATAGGATTATGAGACTAGGTGCGAAAGGAGAAAAAAAGAAGAATAGGAGATACCAATTGTGTGGTATAACAGATGGACATAACAGCAGAATGTGTCTGTCTGTGGAAGAGAACAGGGCAAGGCTAGCAAAACTGGCTAATCGAAAGAGAGGACGACCAGCCGGATCAAGACTAAACAATAAAACAACTGCTCCACAGTGGAATGAAACATCGACTGCTAAAAAACACTGTATTGATGAAGAAGTGGAAAATGAAGAAGCCGATGAGCATATGGAATTGGGCGAATAATTTGAAGTGTGACTAAAGAGTGGTCGATGTAGTAGAAACTTGTAATAGCACAATGACCTATGTTTTAGTTTTTTGGAAATTAATAGTTTGCATGACTGGGTTATATAATGCGTTGATATAAAACTATAAAATGTTGCGTAAAACTAGACCATTACACAAATTATGTAACTGAATATGTACCACAAATTGGCATTGAACGTTTAGCAATCGGCAGATCTGGACATAAATGGTATATAAACTCTATACACTTAACATAACTAATCGAATGAGAGTACATACTTCGGTTTCGCACTACAGCTACACCAGACAGGATGTAGCATAACCACTGGTTACAGTTAGCATAATTAGCATGATAAATGTGTAAAAAAGAACCTAATGTATATAAAATAAGGAAGTATATATGTTGCATAAAACTTGAATATTAAAGATAATATGATAATAGAAATACGTCAAACATTGGAAGCAAACGATTAACCATCTCACAATCTGGAAATGAAAAGCATAGAATTTCGTAACATATAACATAACTAGACATTCTGGTAACACTTATGTTTGACACACTTCAAATAAAAACTGATACAAAGTAGCATAGACACTGGACACATCGAACATAAGTGGCATATGGAGTATCATACACATGAGCAACGCTTGACATAAGTGACTTAATAAGTAACATAAACAGTTTTGTGGATCCCATAGGGAATCATGTTCAGCTATGATATCTAAGTCTTGGCTTTCAAACAACGCCGTCTCCTTGGAGCATACTTGAAAGGCAGCAGTTCTGCAGGGAGGGGGGCAACCCTGTTGTTGCGATGAAAGGTCAGGTAATGCAGAACAAAGGCATGTTGATCCAATGGTTCATCCTGAAATAGTCATAATATCGAATTAATGCTAAGATTAAATATGAAGGAGTAATATATGCATGATCAAAACACTAATTTAGTAACATACCAGAGTATAAAATTCTGATAAGTCGCCATCATCAAAATCGTAGTATCGGAAGAAGTTTGCGACAAAAAACCACAATCGTTTGACCCTGGTAACATGGTTGGACAATTGGGAAGAAGCCCAATCTTGTAGTTGCCAAACTTTGGTAAAGTTGAATTAGGTCGAGCTTCATGTAACGCAATGCCAAGTCTTCTCATTATTAATCTGGACCAAGGTATCTTCGTTCCATTTATCAACATTTGATCATTGTGGATTTGTTTCCAGGTAGTGCCTCCAAGCAATGTCCCATAAGGATTTGAATCTAAGATGTCTATTCGACGACGTTCAAAGTTGATTGCATAAAGGGTCCAGTGACTACGGCGTAGCATAGGAACCAGGATCTGTTAAGATATATGTATAAGTTTATGAATGAACAATAATAGGCGTATGGAAAATTAAAGATAAGATAACATATAACTAATGACCAAAAGAATATTATAACATTATTACAAATAAAACTGATTGGGGCTCACCAATTTAATTTGGTTCAGAACTTGATCTGGAGGAAGCGTCGGTTCAAGTTGTTCTTTAAGAAGTGATGTTGAGAAGGGCTGGGGATTTGAACTGTGTTGTTCGAACTCCTCGATATTCAAAATGGTCTGGACAAAAAATCAATTGATTAGTATTATATATTTATACAGTAAGGGTTGCAATAAGATATAAAGTTGTAGAGAAAAAATTACCCCAACATTGACATTCAGAATTAGAGTGTTGATTACAGAATCTGGATTGTATAATACATCATCCTCACGAATACAGTCAATAAATCCCTGCATGAAAATATTCTCAAGGCTTTTATTAGGACCAAACGATTGGACAACATCGAGGACAGAACCTCCAAATCCTCCAAAATTAATGATAGACCTGGGAAAAAATAAAACTTTAATTACAAATCATCTAATTATACTTAATTGGAATTTGAATAACGAATACATACATGCTCGGATCTAGTTGTCCTGACAAAATGAACTTAAGTAGGTTGCGAGCACAGTCTTCGCGTGACACGTGGGGAGGTTCAGCAACTGCAGATTTAGAGGAACTATCCCTTGCAACAAGTTCAGTAGTTGCCTAATATATGTATATATGTTAGTAAACAATTGCATAAATAATTATGTATTTTAGTGTATATATAGGAAAAATATGAGAATATAAAACGACATGACTTACATCTGTTAGTGGGGTTTTATCAAACTGTGGTGCACCAGATATGGGAGTGTCATGTGTAACAGATTTTTGTCCTTCCTGTAAACAATAAAATTATTAATATAAACGTAACGAACCATAGGTTATAATTAATATTATCATAATATGATGAAGGTATAAATACTGACAGTATTTATATCTGGTGTTCATTCAGGAGCAGCAGACTTGTCGGTTGTGGGAGCCTAGTGAATAAAGTAAATAAATAATGCATATATACACTACCGGAATCCGTGCCTTTGCCGAGTGCCGAAGGCTTTGCCGAGTGTTTTTTATCGGGCACTCGGCAAAGCAGAATTTGCCGAGTACCGTCCTCGGCAAAGTTCTGCGCTCGGTAAAGAGTTGGTTTACCGAGTGTAGAACACTCGGCACATACAAGCACTCGGCAAAGACTGCTTTGCCGAGGGTCAAGCACTCGGCAAATACGGCTCTCGGCAAAGGGCCGTTAGCGGCCGTCTACAACTGACGGCCGTCAGTCTTTGCCGAGTGTCAAATATCTGGCACTCGGCAAACAGGGTCTTTGCCGAGTGTCCTATGTAGACACTCGGCAAATCAATTTTTTATTTTTTTTATTTTGGTCACCAAACTTTTTGTGGTATGTTCCTACACTATGTAGACCAACATGTACCATTTTGGGACAATTATAACAGTGTTTTCTATACCTAGTACATTTAGTTTGTTTATTTGAATTTCTTCGGAAAATTCAGATTTGAACTGCAGGTTACTCGAAACTTGGAAAACCGTGCATGCAAAAATGATATTCATGCTACTTAGCACAAGTTACGACCGATTTCAGGAGCGGACCGGAAACTTCGAGCACCATGCTCACTCAACATGACCGTAAACTTGCCATCCAGGTGTTTAAAAATTGTATAAAACATAAACAAAGTCAGAAAATCATGAAACCTGTCCACGTGTCATGATATCATATGTAGAGGCTGTGATAAAAATTTGAAAAAGTTTCGAGAAAGGTGTAACGCACTATGTGTACAAACCTAAGAGATCCACATTGAAACTCTATGATTTCATGTGTGGTTCTCTTAGGTTTCTACACATAATGTCTCACAACTTTCTCCAAACATTCTAAATTTTTTATCACAGCCTCTACATATGATATCATGACACGTGGACAGGTTTCATGATTTTCTGACTTTGTTTATGTTTTATACAATTTTTAAACACCTGGATGGCAAGTTTACGGTCATGTTGAGTGAGCATGGTGCTCGAAGTTTCCGGTCCACTCCTGAAACCGGTCGTAACTTGTGCTAAGTAGCATGAATATCATTTTTGCATGCACGGTTTTCCAAGTTTCGAGTAACCTGCAGTTCAAATCTGAATTTTCCGAAGAAATTCAAATAAACAAACTAAATGTACTAGGTATAGAAAACACTGTTATAATTGTCCCAAAATGGTACATGTTGGTCTACATAGTGTAGGAACATACCACAAAAAGTTTGGGAGACAAAATAAAAAAAATACAAATTCACTTTGCCGAGTGTCTAGGGATGACACTCGGCAAAGACTTCTTTGCCGAGTGCTAGATGTGTGGCACTCGGCAAAGAGGTAGTAAAGAACCTTTGCCGAGTGCCGCAACGGGGGACACTCGGCAAAGAACTCTTTGCCGAGTGCCGCTGATCTGGCACTCGGCAAAGTATATTTTAATATTTTAAAAAAATCTTTGCCGAGTGCCGGATCACGGACACTCGGCAAAGAAAGGAAATAAACTACCCGCGCGTTCTTCTTTCTCCTTCTTTCTCTCCTCTCACTCTCTCTGTCACGCGCCGCCGCCTGCCTGCGCCGTTCGCTCGCCGCCGCCTCCCCGTGCCTCCCCACGCTGCCGCTTCCCCGCGCCGCCGCCTCCCCGCGCCCGCCGCGCCCGCCCGCGCCCGCCGCGCGCCGCCGGCTCGCCGCGCCCGCCCGCGCCCGCCGCGCCCGCCCGCGCCCGCCGCGCGCCGCCGGCTCGCCGCGCCCGCCAGCGCCCGCCGCGCGCCGCCGGCTCGCCGCGCCACCACGAGCGCCCCTTGCCGCGCCGTGTCACCGCTGTCCTGCCGCCCTCCCCGAGTCGCAGCCTCCCCGGGCCGCCGTCTCCTCCCCGCGCCGCCGGTAATTAAGGTAATAAAGTTATTGAATTTAACTTATTGAATTGTACTTGAATTCACCGTCGTATGTGATAGAATTGCGGCGGCACGATGTTTCTTAGGTGTGTGTGCTTGAATTCACCGTCGTATGTGATAGTAGAGATGTGGAATGGACATGTGGAGCTCTACAGGTCGATACATATCAACATATATTTAGTATGTCTTGCATGGGGACGCCGGCCTTGATCTCGTCCACTACGAACACCTAAGAAGTGGAGGAGCGCCTTGCCCATGTCTTTGAAGCTGGGCCCGCCCTCCGTCGTGGCGAAGTAGTGGGGAAGGTGGAGGAACGCGGCGAGGTCGCCAGCGCAGGAGGTGTAGTAGAAGTAGGCCGGGATGCCGGCGGATGCGGCCGCGTCGAGCGCGTCGCCGCAGAAGAGGTCGAGCACGAGCCCGGCGACGGAGGGAAGGGAGCGGAGGAAGGCGGTGAGGGAGGGGACTGTGAGGCGGAGCGCGTCGAGCATCCGGAGGAAGGGGTCCGGGTCCGGGACAGGGTAGTCCGGCGGCGGGAGGTGGTGGAAGGATACGGCGGGGTCGGTGACCCCTGCTTCCCTCGCTTCCCGGACCCCCGGCCAGCTCGGCGCTGGGGTCTTTGGGCTTCTTGCGCGCTGACTTCCTCAGCGGAGAACTCACGGCGCTGGCACGGCGGCTGTATCAACGGCACTAATCGTCGTTCGTTACCGGTAATGGCGTGGTCTTGTCTGTTTTAGAGTGTGGGCTATTCACTGCCATCACCCTCCCTCACGATGGCAAGGTCAGGTCAAGCCGGATGCGGATGCATGGGTGACCTCTGGCCTTGGAGCTCACAGCAACAACCATAGTAGACAGGGGCGTGAGGCTCCGGCCGGTCCTTGGCCTCGTGCGGTCGGAGCTCGAGGTGGAGGAGCCTGCAAGCGGGGAGTAGCTTGTGAGACGGTGGTGGTGGTGGCATACCAGGGTTGAGCGCGCGGGCGAACGGGAGCGCCGAAGAGGAGCCTGCAGCGGTGGTGTTGGGGGCATGAGGCAGCGTGAGGAGTTACGGATTTCCCATGGCATGGGGAGACTGATATTTGCCATCACCACACTGTTAGCAACACTAATCTCTTAAAGTCAAACCAGTAGCGACAAGGGAATAGAATGGAAGAGAATCTAGATACTTGAGAGAAGGGAGGAAGAAGATGAGCAGTAGTTGGAAGATAGAGAGTTCAGGTTCTAAAAACTGAACAATGCACATAAGCTTCTTTCCAGTCTGCTAGCCAAGGTTGCAAATATTTCTTTCACGCTATGATCCAAAAACAAGAATTCGGCCCTAGCCCCACGACCCACCACCTGCAGAAGGCGCCGTTGACAGTCGTAGATCCGCCGACGACCAACGCCCCTGACCCAGGCAAACCACGCCGCCGCCGTAGCGAGCCAGCCCCGCTGGCCAGCCACAGCCACGCGAGCGCGGGCATCGCCGCCACGAGTCAGTCGTGCGAGCCACCACGCCACCCGCCCATGCTAGCAGGGAGGAGCAGTAGACAACGACCAGCCTCCTAGATTAGGCTAGCCAGCTCGCTGATCCGGCCTTCCCAACGGCGGTCCAGGTCGTCGTCCACCTCCAGGTCCGATCCTGCCCCTTCTGCAGCCACAACCACCCGGGCAGCGTCCAGTGCGACATCTTTCTCAAGGAACGCCGGCCGTTCGCCGTGGCTGCGGTTGGCACGACCGGCACCACAACGACTGTGGCTGGCGTGGTGACGACGACGGCCGTGGCTGGGCGCCATCGACTCTGGCTATTCTAGGTTGTGGCGGCCTGGAGAGGTTGGAGCGTGTGAGTGACAGTTGCGAAGATGATGCTCTCATTTCAGTGGCAACGAGTGTGGCGCACAGGCAAGGTGTTACTGGTTCCGTGTGCCCATCTGCTGGGTAGTGGTGGTGGTGCGCGTGCGCCGCCCACGGCGCGTAGGGGACGACGGCGGAGGGGAGAGGGAGGCGGTGGTGGTACTGGTGGTGCACGACGGGCGGGTCGGGTCGGCACCGCCAGTCGATGAAAAGCCTGCCGCGCGCCGCCTCGCTGATGCCGCGGCCGAAGGAGAATGTGTCCCCGGCGTCGAGGCGCTTCTCCTTGACGAAGCGACTCTAGCCCTTGGTCATCACGTAGCTCTGGCTACTGTTCCAGTAGGAGTAGCGGAAGCGCCAGGGCTTCCCCGTGCGGTCCTCGAAGCTGAGCAGGAGGCCCTTCTCGTTCGCCGCCGCGTCCAGCGGGAAGTACTTCTCCGCGTGCTGCTTCGGGATCACCAGCCGGGTCGCGGGCGGGGGAGTGGTGAACTCCATCGATCTCCGATCGACGACCGGCGATCGGTCGAGATCGAGCCGGCCGTCCGTCGAGGCAGCAAGTCGAACGTAGGCCGCAGCAAGTTGAGATTTTTTTGTTACTGTGTGCATGTCAGCCATCGTGCTGTTAGTGTTATTTGCAGGTTTTAAAAACCTCAACGTACAGGGGAGGTGCTGTCGATTTTTTTTGTATTAATAGACTTGTGTTTCTTTTTTACAGAGAAGATACTTGTCTTCCTAGCCGCTGCGGGTCTGCCTGCACCGCGTCGCGTCGCCACTGCACCGACCCGCCACAGCCCCACTAGCCTGACTCCACCGCCACCCTAGGTATAACCTCTATTTCCGCATCATGGTCGTAGATCACGTAACCCAGTTAGGCGTCTTCTTACTGCAGTGATATTCAAATGTCATTGGTTTGACCCTGAAGTTACGAGACGGACACATTCTAATCTTGGGATAGTCGAAATTCGACAGGATTCCACCTTAACAGGAGACGATGTCTACATTGTGGCCCAACAGGCCACACAAGTGTATTATCTTCCATATGCGTGCCAAACGAAACAACATCTTAAGGGTTGGGATGTTGTGTATAAGGTATCACCGCACGCTAAATTACCTGTTCCAAACGATGAAGATTATAACTTAGACCCGGACACATATGACGGAGAGTTCTTCCAAGAAGATGGGCTCGAAGGGCAATTTGAGATAGACTTAACCGAAGCGATCGGAATGGAAGTAGATATTGAAATGGTTGTTGATGACGAGGATGATGAGGTGCAAAATGAGAATGACTTAGAAATACTTGAAGGCAATGCCAATGACGAAGTTGCGCCTTCAGATGATGTTGACTATGAAATGGTTGATAGTGATGATGACACTTATGATCCGGCTAACCCGGACACATATGAAGATTATTTTTAATCGATGTAATGCTATATTTCATTTATTTTGCATATGTTTCTAAATACATATTTTTTTATCTGTGCTTAATTGTTTACTCTTAATTGCAGGTTGTTGGACAAAGATGGTGGGCGGTGGGACGAGGACGAGGAGGGGGAGGGGGAGGGGGAGGAGGAGCACCCGTAGGACGGAGGAGGAGGCGCAGCAGGACGACGCCGTACAGCAGCAGGTGGAGCAGCAAGCCGCTGTCGATGCGGCACAGCAGGACGACGACGATGCGGCGCAGCAGGACGACGACGACGACGACGCCGCTCAGCAGGGCGTCTCAGGTTCTGGCTCCTCAGGTTCGAGGAGTATCTACCTGCGAGGTCCCGCGAGCCTACCTAAGCGACCCATTCTTCGTGACAGACGTCCCCTCATACGACCCGATGGAGAGAGGTAGGTAACTTTAGATGTTGTTGCTGCTTTTTCATATTATATGTTCAAATTAATAATAGAAACTAATACTTCATCTTAATCACTTCGACAGGTCTTGGATGGTTTTGGAGACTGCAGGGGGTCACGGCCGCAACCCCAATGGCATCCTCGGCCTTCTATGCCGGGAACACTTCCCTGGGCTTGTCGAGTACGCCGGAGTGACGAGCCCAGCGTACACCTTCGACCACTACGCCGTCGCCCCCGATGCAGTAGATCGGGACGGCAGACAATTCAACAACAAGGCGGAGCGGGTCAAGCAAGAGCTGTGGGTAAGTCTTCCTCGCACTATATTGTTTAATAAGTCGCATTTGTTGCATATTCTTTAAATAATGTATGGATACATCGTCTTTGTATGTAGGATTTCTTCAGGTGCGATGCTGGATACGAGGCCAGGGCGGATGTGGTGTCTACGACGTGCTGTAAGAAGCTCGTCGTGGACATGCACTACGAGGCGCGCATCCAGGCCATCGTCACTTACCACGGCTCCGTCCTTGGGGAGAAGGTGAACAAGAAGGACGCCCGAACCATGTCATTGACTGCGGACCAGTACTTGCAGGTAAATACAAAACTTTATTATTGGTACTAAATATGCTTATTCTTATCTTCTGATATGCGGTGTACTTATATTTTTTTAGATGATTCCTCATTGGTGCGCCGCGCATCCTGAGTGCTGGGAGAAGATGGTGCAGAGGTGGTGCTCGGCTGAGTGGGACGAGGCGCACAACGCTAGCCGGGAACGGCGTTTGCTGATGCAAGGTCCCTCCCACCATCAAGGCAGCCGCAGCCTGGGCAAATACGCGGAAGCATGGGTACGCGCTCTTTTTTATTTAGGTATATAACTTTCGATTAGACATGATTTCTAACCATATCGTTGGTTTTCTCGCAGTCGGCGGCACATGGTGGCGCGCCTTGCTCCACGTTCTCGGCATATGCCATGGCCCACAAGGGGAAGGCGACGTCCGACGTCACCTACAACCCGGATGACGGGCCCGAGGCGTACACCAACCCCGCCATCCACAGCCGACTCAGTGAGTACACCGCAATGGCCAAGGAGGTCCATGGGCCAGATTACGATCCGAGGACCGAGGACATCGACGGAGATGTCCTCATGAGGGTCGGAGGAGGCAAGAGGCATGGGCGGTACTGGATTGCCGACGGGGCAATCGACTCGTCCTCCACTCCCACTCTCTCTCAGGTGCGAGCAAGGAGCACGAGCGCGAGCCCAGCCATACGACCTCGGCAGGACACCTCACAGCATCGTATCCAGCAACTCCAGGTTATTCCTTATCTATTCATCGTTCATTAATTTTTATATATCTTCTCTTTGCATTATCGTAACATTAGGGCGAAATATTACAGACTCAGCTAGATGATGAGAGGAGGCAACGTGAGGAGCTGGAGAAGAGGATGTCGGATTTGTTCGCGTACGTGCAGAGCCTTGGCGCCGCACAGGGTCATGCTCCACCACCTCCGTTGTTCCCTGCAACTGACCCTGCTGAGTTCACTACTCCTGTGAGTATCAAAATTTTAGTACTGCATGATATATATTCATATGTTCTCACACATACAATCTATTCTCTGTGCAGCGTCAATCGGCGGCGTCGAACAACCCTCATGCTTCGTCCAGCCCTTCGCCGAACCAGTCCAGATGCCCACCTCGTTGATGATCCAGACTTGGCCTTGTGAGTGTTGGTGATGTTTGGCTAGTGACACTTTGTGATATATATGTGACGGTTGGTGATGTTTGGCTAGTGATCCAGACTTGGTAAATACACATACTTGTATTTGTGAGACTTATATTAGTGACACTTTGTGATATATATGGTGTTGATGATAAATGTGTTCATTCTGTGATGCGATTGATATATAATGTGATGTGAATGATATATATCTTTTGTTTGTTTGGATGGAACAGCAAAAACAAATAAAAAAGGGACATCCTGGTCACTTTGCCGAGTGTAACACTCGGCAAAGGTCGCTTTGCCGAGTGCTATGACCATGGCACTCGGCAAAGAAGGCAACCTGGGAACCGGTAAAGCCATCTTTGCCGAGTGCTGACCATGGCACTCGGCAAAGAAGGCAACCTGGGAACCGGTAAAGCCGTCTTTGCCGAGTGCTGAAAATGGCACTCGGCAAAGAAGGCAACCTGGGAACCGACAAAGATGTCTTTGCCGAGTGCCACAGCCAAGGCACTCGGCAAAGGGACTGGCAAAGGGGCCCACTGGAGGGTTCTTTGCCGAGTGCCAGTCCACCAGACACTCGGCAAATAAACCTCCTTTGCCGAGTGTCGCCGTGGGCACTCGGCGAAGGATCCGTCACCGTCACTTGGCGCCGTGACGGTGACTTTTCTTTGCCGAGTGCCAATGGCACTCGGCAAAGTCTTTGCCGAGTGCCCGACAAAAAGTACTCGGCAAAGATGCTGTTGCCGATGTACAGTTCGCCGAGCGTTCTTTGCCGAGTGTTACACTCGGCAAAGCGTTTGCCGAGTGTATAATAGACTTTGCCGTGTGTCTCAGACACACGGCAAAGAAGCTGATTCCGGTAGTGATATTACTGTTACTTGCATACATTGTAAATGAAAATATAATAACTGTGATAAAAGGAAATCAAACATTTGATTTTGGAGTCTTGTCAAATATAGGGGCATCCATAACTTCATCTTTTTTACAGACGTTCCCACTGACAATCTGTAATGGAAACAACTGAAATTTGAGTAAACAGTAACTTGTATGCTAAATATAATATATGATTTGTATATATAGTTTGTATGAAAAAAACTTACATGATCTGATACTTTGATATGATCAGTAGGAACATGAATTTCCTGATCATGTTTCTGATTATCAGGTGTTGGAACAGGTGGAGAGGATACTGGAGCATTTGTTGGAGGCATTGAGGTAGTGGGGGGTTATCTACATTTGGAAAATATAATAATAAAGTAGTTGTTACTGAAATGTACCAGGAATATAAATGTATCGTTATAAAAAAATGGTTAAACATACACATCATCGCAAACTACATCAATATACTATCAGGATGCATAAATAAATTACAGTTTTCAAAAATAAAATCAACTGAAAAATGTGTTGCTGATTGTATGAGTATAAATTAATGCATAAGTTGTATATACAATGCTGCATAGAATAAAGTATTTGAGATCGTATAACTAAATATAATTTTCCTCGCAATAATTCGTGAACTTGATTAATTTTAAAAAAATAAACATAAATAATAAAACCTTCTTGCTGTGAATCGCGCTGTGTTGCAGCTCTCAGTACTTCATCGATCATTTCACCAAATATTTCAGATAGTTCAATCTGCTTTGAAACTATCATCTGATGGCTCAGCTGAAGAGAATCACAGTACTTATCCACCTCTTTGTCATGAGCATCAAACATTGATTGAAACATTGGTCGATGCTGGGAGGGCAAACATTGCAACTTGTTGCCAATCAAATGCTTGATACGTGGCACATATATGTTGAAAACGGCAGAAACAGGCCGTTCTAGAGCAATAACGTAACATGTTTCTGAACGACTACGAAACTGTATAAAGCCAGATAGAATAGTTAGCAGTAATAAAATTTTAACATCTGCATAACAGGACAAAAATTGTTTATGTCTAACCTCTGCATAGCCGAATGGTTCACCAGTTTTACGGGGGGGACGTCTGTCACCCCTAGCCAACTCTCTTATGGTCTCATTATCAAAAAACTTAATGCGGGGAGTACCATATTTGTTATTAGGAGATGCAGGGTGATGTAAGTGATCAAGATAGTAAATCTGAAAAAAAAAAGAATGCAAAAATATATAAAATTAGTACATAACAAATATTTGCATATCATATATATGCACAGTAAACAAAAGAATTATTTACTAGAACAATGAGTGAACATCCATATATTGTTGTTGTGATGTTTGTTTTGTTCCTTTTATGCCAACGTGTGGCAGCATCACACAAATCCGTGTAAACTAGTTGACACCAGTCAATATTAGCCATTCGGGCCATGTTTGAAGTCATTAGTACCTCATTGTTTGTAATGCCCCATGAAGCAGAAGGAAAAAGAAGTCGATTGAATAGAATCAGAAAAAAGCATCTGATTGATAACTCATCATCATTGCCAAGCACTATCTTGTCCTGAAGCTTGACAACATCAAATTCTTCTTTACCAATATTGAGATCACGTCTCAGTTTTGCAGCAGCATCCACTTCACCGTACCAATCAGTAAACTCCCTGCCTCCTCCAGCACATGGCAAACCCAAAATCAGACGAACCGTCTCTTTTGTTATCTTCAGTTCCTTGCCAGCCCCTGGGCGTATGGTCATGTCATGTGGATCCAATTTATCCATCAACCACCTGATGAGAGATATGCTCTCTAAGGCATCAGTTCGCAAATCAAATATACTAGAAAATCCCAACCTAGCGACAGCATCGCGCTGTCGATCACTCATTATCCAAGATGAGACAATAACATCATAAGGAATGCAGCGGATATTCAATTTCTGAAAGCATAAATCAATATGCATTAATACACAAAGTATATATATTGTTATAACTAAGGATACTATATTTACATACAAGGGATGTTTATTACAGGCTTGTAAATAACTAGTCTACAACACTAAAAAATAAACAACATACTTTGAGATAATAATAATATACATAAATGTAAAGTGGGGGAAAATACAAAATTGATTGGGCACCAAAATTAACACATGAATAAACAGAAATATATACATAGTACCTGGGATTTTCTAGGAGTCTTCTGTTTAAGAGAGCTTTTTTTGTAATGATATTAGACTTTGGACTTTTTTCACACTCGGAACTTGTGGAGAAGGGACTTTTATCTTCTTTGCACTGTTTTTTTCTAAAGGGGAAGGTGAGGCAGATCTGAATTGGCGCTTCAATGATGGAGCATCCATGAAATCGTCGTCGGACAGTGTGGATGGAGCAGGAGGTTTTCTTTTTACACGACAAGCTAAAGCCTTTCAGTGAAAACGATGGACTGGAGCTGGTTGTGGAATGTCAATTGAAAAAACCTCCTGACTGGATTCAATGGTTAATCTTTTTGGATTACTTGGAGGGCGATCAACAGATTTCATGATTAAACACTGAATAAATCTGTTGAAAAAAAGTTGTTTTTAAATACAGTGATTTATGCATGAATATATGCCAAAAAATCTAATTTTTACTATAACTATCTACAATGCATACTACATAATGCTAAATGGAATTACATAACTTAAACTACCTTTTACATTTATGTGACAGCATTTAATGAACAATGGTTATATACAAACATAAAGATTAATTTAATATTTCATATAATTGTAAATGGATCATGATAAAATAAGAGCCTTTTTGCATCAACTAACTATACAACATATTTTAATAACTGGTTCATAGTAATATACACATTTAGCTCATATTCAAACATGAATATTTAAATAACTTTTGCTTAAATAACAGTATCTGTATGTATTTATATATAATAAACAGGAGTGTAAACTACAGATTCAAGTAAATAGAACAATGCAAATATGCTTATTATATTGCGCAATGTTCATAAACATCTGTACAAATGAGCATACACAGTACTGCCAATATGCATATATATCAAATCCAATAAGTATATTTTATATATAATAAAGTAGATGTGTAAACAAATGATTCAGTAAATGTGCATAAACAGTACTGAGGATATGCATATATAATAAAACAGATGTGTACACAAATGATTCAAGTGAATGTGCATAAACAGTACTGAGGATATGCATATATATCAAATACAATAAGCATATTTGATAATAAAATAGATGTGAAAACAAATGATTCAAGTAAATGTGCATAAAGAGTACTGACGATATGCATATATAATAAAACAGATGTGTAAACAAATGATTCAAATGAATGTGCATAAACAGTACTAAGGATATGCATATATATCAAATACAATAAGCATATATGTGTTATTTGGGTTGTGTAAAGATACTCTCTGCAAACTCATCAATAAATACCTAATCCACAGCCTTTGTCTAGATCTATGAATGTCGAGCGATACAGGGGATCTAGAAGAAATGCAGATGCTCTAAGATCGGGGCTCCTGAACAAAAGAGAGATGCAATGAGCGTTGCAATGACCCGATTAGAGAGATATATAAACGGATACAAATCACATATTTAGCTGAAGAATAAGGGTTACAATCAAATCCACTTCAATCGACAAAAATGCTTCAAAAAATCGACGGCAAACTCGATGTATTTCAAGTTGGATTACCTGGAACTTCTTGAATCGGGCTCCAATGCTCGGAGATTGAAGGAGGTCAGCTGGATTGGAACGGCGCTGGATTGGAGCGGCGCTGGATTGGAGCAGCGGAAATCGCCTGGCGAGTCGCCTCAGACAAAAGGAAAGACTGCGCAGCCACTGGGGTTTTCTTCCTATCGGCGCGGGTTTGCCTCAGTTGATTGCGCGAAGACGGTTTTAGAAACCGGAAATGTGGGAGACGTGGCTGGGGTGACGGGGGAAACGGTGTAACGGCGCCGTGACTGGGAACTGTTGACCCGGTGTGGTAAACGAGGTTTGTTGTGTGATTTATATGACGAATAGTATAAGGCCATGTTTGTTTCTTCTAGGATTATATAATCTAGCTTATGTATTATATAAGCAACTATTGAGAGGGGCTGGCCTAGCATATATCATGGTATTTATTTGATTACCCAAGATTTTAGCAAAATAAATAAATAATATATAATCAGCAATAGATGTATACGTAAAAAAATATAAAAAAGTACCCTATTCACTACTCAGTCACAGCTTATTTACGACTAGTCGGTTAGCCGTGTGTTGCGACGGCTCACAACAATATCCATGTAAATTATTCACCAAAAAGATCTCAAGATTTTTTATTGATTGTCTTCACTCTTCGCATAATACTTTTATGAATGCATGGGTACCATAGGCAGTAAATTAGAGACTCCCATCCCTCGCCTCCCCCACTTCTAAGGTTTCGTAGAGCAGGAGGGGAAGGAAAGAGGCACACATACATGTTCGTTGTCGGAGAAGGACACAACGAAGACTTGGGTATCTAGAGGCAACATAGGTAGTATACCGCTAGATATATAGGGAGAGAACACGCAAGCGGAGAAAGAAACCCAGCCGGAGCATCTCCAAATTGAGAGGCACCCGCACCAGGCGTCAATCCGAGAAGGACTAGAAAATGCGAGTGTCTTCCCAGCCCTGGACCCACCAAAGCGACACAACACCACCACCAACTGCGTATCATATGCCGACTGCTGCCACGCTACAGGCCTTGGTTGTCCAATATCTTAGACCTGGACTCCTCATCGCCAAGATAACCTAAGCGTGCCAGACGCCACCATGTCCTCCTCGACGGCATGCACGGAGAAAGGCCAGGAGCATGACCGACTCGCCCCGTACTCGCATCGACGAGCATCGGTCGGCTCGCAGCTGCGACCGTGGGCAGGGGCAACAGGTTAGGGAGGAAGAACATGGCGAAGGCCAGGAAGACGAACGGGACGTTCGATGACGACGAAAACGATGGTGCGTGCATGATGTGAAACGTCCTCGTGGACGTGTAATAGCCACTGCGCGAGTCGGTGTCGGAGCTGATGACGGACGAATAAGGGGAGGAGGCGCATGCTCCTACGCCCTCTACCAAGAATGGGGTGGCGCGGAGGTGGAGTCATAAGGGGAGAGAGAAAAGAAGTAGAATGGCGAACAAGGTGATGACAAGTGAGGCGAGGACCATCATTATCATGCGGAGGTATAGATGACCAAATGGGTCGTGTCCGGCGAGCCGTCCGAGGCACGGCCCATTTAATAGTGCTTTGGCCAACCCGGCACGAGCGTCGTGCAGTTCTTGGGCCGTAGCCTCGGCCCGTAGTGCTGGCCCGGCCTGACACGATTATTTTTTTTATTTTACAAAAAACATATATACATATGTACAATTTATATTCAATATTATAAACACATGAGCATGATGTTCTACTGGTTAGACAACTTTGTTTAGTGTCTACCACCTTTCTTCCATCAGGGTGTGGGTTCAAACCTCAACTCCTACACCAATTTTTAACATAACTCACCTGCTGCACCGCTTTTTAACATTTTACGCTGACTTGATTTGGAAGAAATGTAGAGACTTTTTTTGTAAAAAAATGACCGTTGAAACTGGTGCTTTAAGTATAGTAGAGATATAGAGTGTATCACATGCAATGTTTACTATTGAAATGAGTGTATCATATGTAGGGGTGACAATGGATCGTGATCCAAATATTTCTTCACAATTTTTTAACATAACTCACCTGCTGCACCGTTTTTTAACATTTTACGCTGACTTGATTTGGAAGAAATGTAGAGACTTTTTTGTAAAAAGATGACCGTTGAAACTGGTGCTTTAAGTACAGTAAAGATATAGAGCGTATCACATGCAATGTTTACTATTAAAATGAGTGTATCATATGTAGGGGTGACAATGGATCGCGATCCAAATATTTTTCACAATTTTTTATAAACCTAAAAATACTTTAGTTAAAAAATAAATAGAAATAGAGTTTGATCCCAATTTGATCCGACCCTTAAATTTTATAGTCTAAAATTTAGAGCTCATTGTCGTCCCTAATCGTATGTAATGAAAATTGTTGATTCATCATTAAACAATCACACATTCAATTTAGATTGTCAGTGCGCAAAATGGAAATGACAAGCATTTTTCAGTTTGATACTTCTTTATCTATATATTTTATAGAGAGATTATATTAATTTAAGCAAACTCTTATCACTAGTGTTAAATAAATTTATTTTTTTGTCAATCTAAAACTTGGTTTTGTTTGATATATACCGTATGTATGCTATAAAAATATTGCTATGTAATATATTATGGTATTACTAGGTGAGTGCCCGTGCGTTGCAACGGGACCATATAATACCACAATAACTTATGTACAAATATGTGTTATGTTATTATAAAAAGATTTCATAATTCATTTATGATCATAGGCATACATAAATTTTGTTATTTTAATCTAACTGTTTCACCACTACATTACAACCAATCTAATTATAAATATTCTAGATAAGTTTATGGAATGAACTTTGAAACAAGTTCTTTAAGGTCACATGTAGAAGCCACGATATGGGGGCAAAGTACCAAATCAAAGGACACAAAAGGGCAAGTTTTTATAAAATGCAAGTTTTTTAAACAAGTTCTTTCTCACAAAAGGGCGTTCTCGCGGATCCTTGTTGTATATATGGGGGCAAAGTACCAAATCAAAGGACACAAGAAACCTAAAAGGTAACTGTAACCATAATATGCTCAATAGATAATTGTGAACCAAAGTATATATGAAGGTTGTAGTAAAGAATACTTACAAAGATCACTATCTGGCTATCTCGCAATCCACCAAAGTTCTGTAAACATTTCATAGTGAGCAAGAAAGACAGAAATAATAATATTTGCTTGTGTTTGCTGGTAGTCTCAAAACAGGATTGCCCCCCACCAAAATGAAGAACAGAGTTCATGCACCTTTTGTGAGAACTCAACTGGGCGAATCGAAGAATAGTGGAAGATGTGAGGAGGAACGGGGTGGGGTGGCGGCCTCGACCATCTCTTCCCTTCGGATTTCTTTAATACTCGTCGTTGTGGTGCAGCGTCGTTGGAAGGTCGCCCCCAATGATGGGAGGATATTGCAGGGGCGGTGATGGAGGGTGCGGCCACAACGACGATTACCTTCCATCAGGTGCGTGGAGCGGGTCTCTGGTCTGGGGGCGACCTTCCATCGACGGGCGCACGGTGGGGGAGGCGGTGAGGTGAAGCTGTGCGAGCGGGTGCGCAGATTGCGGAGGCGGTCGCGCTGTCTCTGGTTTGGGGTGACCTTCCATTGGCGTCCGCGCGGTGGGGGAGGCACCGAGGCTGAATCTGCGTGATCTTCCATTGGTAGACGCGGACGCGCAGTGGAGAGGCGTCGAGGCTGAATCTACACTAAATCTGCTCGACCTTCCATCGATAGACGCGGACGGGCGGATTTTGCGAATCGCGGAGGCGGTCGCGCGATCTCTGGTTTGGGGCGACCTTCCATCGGCATCCACGCGGTGGGGGAGGCGTCGAGGTGAAGCTGTGTGACCTTCCATCGGCAGACACGGACATGCGGTGGGGAGAGCGTGCGATGGGAGCCAGTGGACGCGGATTCTGCGGACGCGGACGCACGGTGGGAGCACAGCGCGGCAGAACATGGCGCACGGAGTGTGGACTCCTACAATAGTGTCTTATAGAATAGTACAACATCCTCAGTGTTATAGAATAGTATAACGCACGGGCACACAAACATATTTAATATCCATAAAAAAATAAATTTAATATCAGAGTGAACATATAGTTCACATATCAGATATTAAACTAATAAGCACAAATATAACACCTTAGCTAAAAGGCCGAGAAATATTGCTCTCAAAATCTTTTTAATATGATGTCATGTTAGTACAACATCCTCAGTGTTACAGCAGCACTACATTGCTCGGCAGTAGCAAATAGGGTTCCTGGAGCTTTAGGGTTGTATGAATTCTTAACCCTAACTGGAATATCACCTTCTCTATCAGGTCTCATCGATTGTGGATGCAAAACCTGCATTAAAGTGAACAGTACATAATAACGATCCTAAATTTCTCGCTTCTGTTCAGGAGACTGACATCATGAGCTATATGTTCAATTCATGATGGTTAGTAAAGCAAATGCCAAGCAACAATAAATATAGCTTTGAAAGGTAAAAAGGGAACAAATGTTTATCTACTGAACATGATCTTTCGTTTTTGAGAAGTATGCAACTGAAAGATTCGTTTATTCACTGAGAAGCAGCCTGCTCAAAATACACGTGTAATAAGGATGAATATCCTATACCGTTGTTTACTTCCAGAACTCTTTTCTTGAGCATTTAAAATATAATTTGTACAAAGATTCATTAGTGACAAAACAAAAGAAAAAATATGTATGGGGACAAGCAACCCATCTCGTCGATCCATACCTATCACAAGCACAGTATGCTTTCAGACCAATTAGGCAATGTATGGGGATAAGCAACGATTTTCATGAAATGCACATGCTAGCTTAGTGATTAGCATCAACTGTTGTCTCAACTTTTTTCCTCAGAAAGAAAATTATGGTTTATTAAATATCTATTCAGACTAAACATATACATAAATTGCTCTCGGTCCCAAGGCTTTACCAATGGTTGTAGCAATCAAGTCGCTACCACCTTGGCCTAAAGTAGTTACAGCACCAGATTTCCAGCCCTGCAAGTGATGGCGGTTGCAGTAAACAAGTTGCCTCATGAATGATAATGTGAACATAAAATAGAATGTAAAAATGCTTTTAAAGCATGTAATATTTCTAGGAAGATTTTCAAGATAGTAGTAGATTCAAAATGAACAATTGGTCTATATAATACCTCTGAATCAATGAATGCAGCATCAACGTCGTCAAGGTTAACATCTTCGCCTTGTTCAAAATGTGGTGGTTTATAGCCTTTTTTGAACCATTCATCTTCCAAAATTTCTGCAATTTTTATCCTCTGCAAGAATACAGCACCCATTTATCCAACAGTGATAACAGTGACACTGGTTGTAATCTGGTGACAACAATACAACAGATAAAAAAAATTTGAACGAAGAATACAACAGATAAATGAAAGAGATGAGACAGATAATGAAAAGGCACGTCTTAATTCGAACTTACGGTATCAGGGTTAGGATCGAGAATGCGCTTAATAAACTTCCTTGCTCCAGAAGAAAACCATGGTGGGTAAGAAAAAGTTGCATGGCAGATCTACAAAAGGAAGTCAAAGAAAAGTTATCATTATTAAGTCAGAAAGCAATAACCCGTTTAAGAAATCCATGCAACCCCATCACTTCCATCAGCACAACACTTCTACAAAGATGAGTTGAGGCTCTAGTCCCTGAAAACTCTAGGAGCTATTTTTTTGGTCGCAGAGAGGGTCCAGTGCGAGTGTTTTCAGTAAGGTCGGTTCATTGTTTACATGTATATTAGATGATTAACTTTGGTGTTTTGCTGCAACTTTATCTTAGGTAAGGTGGAGATGTTGCTTTGTATGGGGGTGTTTCTCATTTTATCTCTCTACTCTATAAGGATACACACCTGTCCAGCGTGTTCAGAAAAAACATACCAGACATGACACGAAGATCTCGAGCTTCGACAGTGACATAATCTGGAATTCTGGATTAGGCAGCACCATTGGAAGTCACTTTTCTAGGCCAAGCATTAGAACCTGCTCAAGCTTCTCGAGACTTTTGGGAAGAGGATTGCTAGAAGGTGAACCAAAGACTTCAGTACCATGGGCTAATATAAACTCTACATCATCAACATTGTTCACAACTTGCAAACCAAGTTCTATAGTATGACAAAATGAAAAACCGATTACACTAAATCCATTCTGATGCTAACCAGAAGTGACAGGAAACAAACCTCAAGAGAAGAGTAATGAAGGCGAAACCAAACAAACACTGAAAGATATGCTTTGTTAAGGTCTTGTGCGACATGAACTCTGCGATGAAAAGACACTCACCTCTCTCACAGCAACAACCGATCAGATTGGCCAGCATGGCACTGCACAGCTGCCCAACAAGCCTTGCCTCCTCCTGCACCCACGGACACACATCCATTCAATCATACACCGCAGAGGATAGACAAACATAAGAAACGATCCATTCATGTCCCCAGCATGTCATTGTTCATCATCTATCTAGATGGTAGCACTGGAAGGAAAAGGAAATGGAAAAACAGATTTCAGAGAAACAAAATTAGGAGGAATGTGTTGTGTGATCTGAGTGTAAAACATGCCTGCATTGTTGTTTTACAAGTGTGTTCATTCAACAATTTAATAGCAGGCATGGGTGACATATTATGTTAGGCATAAACAAGTTTTTTTGAAACACTGGCACCTAAAAAGACTGATAAAATTCAAAGCATGAATACATGAGATCTAACAATTGGCTTAGCTTCAAACTCATATAATCAATGTTAGCTTCACAAAGCACCTAGGTTGAATCCAAAAGATTAAATATTTGAAGCCCTTAATTAGGCTAAAGCAGTGTTTTGCAAAGAGAGTATTTGGTGGAAGCAACATCCAATAGCATGATCAAACAACATATTTGCAACATCTGTTTATAGCAAAAGCACGAAAGCTTTGATAGGTATTAAGGCACTCATGTCAACAACAGTTGAAAATCTCAGTCTAAAAAAACCACCAAATCATCATAGCATAAATTATATGACACAAGAGATCTTTAAACTTTCAAGTAACATAAACAAAAATCAGCAGTGTCAATGTTATTACCGTCATGTCCAACTGTGTTGATCGTTTCTAGAATCCTTTCATGACCTTTATCTGTTTTGCTGGTTCCATTTGCTGAAATGTGCAGTGAAATATAGAAGCCACTTATAAGACAGTCCAAAAAGGTGTTCAGATTACTACTTTTTACAAAATAGATCTCAAGATTTACCCAGCAGTACCAGACCATATTACTACTTTTTATAAAATAGACCTCCGGATTTACCCATAATGTGGCATCAGATACACAAAATAAAAATCATCGTAAGAACTTTACGGAATACAGACGCACGGATCAGATCGTTCTACCAGCAAGATCCATAATCATTGGCCAGTAACTTATATATTAAACAGGATCTGATTCCTAGCAAAATTGTGTACACAGACACTTGATATTAGCTTCCAATCTTAAAACTGAAAAAATGATAGAATGAATGCGTAGATTAATCAAGCACATCTAAGAATATAACTCGTATAGGAGCAAAAGGGGCATGAAATTTGTGCCACTATACTACTTCAAGAGACCGAGACCAAATTAGATGTGCTTGATCAAATCTGACTGAACGGGCAAGCACTCAGTTCTACCGCTTCTACCACGTTGAACCATGACAGATCAAAACAGGAGAGGGAAGAAAACCTGATCTCGCAGATGAAGGCAATGCCCTTGTGCACCCAGTAGTTCGGTGTTGCGATGGCGAAATCCAGCCCCAACGGCCCTTTGACCTACAGAAAAATGAACAGCAAACTCACCACCACCTCTGCACACCTCCCCAAGTTCCAGCCAACCAGAACAATAGCGCTACTGGTGCAGACAATAACAATCCATTGAGGTGGGTGCATGCGTGGTTGAGGGCTGATTTTGGAATGGGGGCGGGGAAGGCGGTGCAGTGCATGCCATGGCAGTCAAATATGGAAGGGGGCTGCCTACCATGGCCGCAGATCTCTGAGAGCACCTAGAGGGGGGGTGAATAGGTGATCCTGTGAAACTTGAAAACTTAAGCCACAAAACTTGGTTAATCGTTAGCACAATAATTGCCAAGTGGCTAAAGAGGAATCCTCAACAAAACACAATAACCACAAAGGATCAATCACAGAGATGGCACGGTGGTTATCCTGTGGTTCGGCCAAGACCAACGCTTGCCTACTCCACATTGTGGCGTCCCAACGGACGAGGGTTGCAATCAACCCCTCTCAAGCGGTCCAAAGACCCACTTGAATACCACGGTGTTTTGCTTGCTTTACTCAATCCCGTTTGCGAGGAATCTCCACAAAGTTGGAGCCTCCCGCCCTTACACTTAAAGTTCACAAAGAAGCACGGAGCAAGGGAGGGATTAGCAACGCACTCAAGACAAGAAATCACAGCAACACCACGCACACAAGTCGCAATGAGAGCTCACAACACAACTCAATGAGTTCACCACTCAACTAGAGCTCTAATCGCTATTGCAAAGAATCAAAGGCGCGGAATCGATGTCTTGGTGCTTAGGAATGCTTAGGAGATGCTTGGTTTTTTCCTCCATGCGCCTAGGGGTCCCTTTTATAGCCCCAAGGCAGCTAGGAGCCGTTGAGAGCAATCTAGGAAGGCTGATCTTGCCTTCTGTCGACTGGCGCACCGGGCAGTCCGGTGCACACCAGACATGTCCGGTGCCCGATTTCTTTCCATAACTGGCGCAGTCGACCGTTGGCAGCCAGAGAACCGTTGGCGCACCGGACATGTCCGGTGCACACCGGACAGTCCGGTGCCTTCTTCTAGCCGTTGGCTCGGCCACGTGTCCCGCGCAGATTGCGCTGCCGACCGTTGGCCCGGCCGACCGTTGGCTCACCGGACAGTCCGGTGCACACCGGACAGTCCGATGAATTATAGCCGTACGTCGCCGATGAATTCCCGAGAGCGACAAGTTCGCCTGTGAACGGCCCACCGGACAGTCCGGTGCACACCGGACAGTCCGGTGAATTATAGCCGTACACCACCGTCGAAGTCCCGAGAGCAGCCACTTTGCTCAAGCCAGCCTAGCGCACCGGACATTGTCCGGTGCACACCGGACAGTCCGGTGCTCCCAGACTGAGCAGATTCTTGGCTGCTCGAGCCAAGACCTTCCCAATCGGATTTTTCCTGTTTCCAGCACTTAGACACAATACATTAGTCTTTAAAACAATGTACTAAGTCTGAGAAACATACCTTTATCCTTAATTTGCACTTTGTCCACCATTTTACACTTAGGCACTTGTGTTGGACACTAAATCACCAAAATACTTAGAAATGGCCCAAGGGCACATTTCCCTTTCAATCTCCCCCTTTTTGGTGATTTATGCCAACACAACATAAAGCAAGTAGAACAAGTACAAAATCAATTCAACTAAGAACTCAAAGTTGTTTTGATTCAATTTGACATATACGGATCACTCTATGCCACCACTTGGTTTGTTTTTGCAAATCAAACTCAAATTCCTATCTCTAAGTCAAACACACATGTTAAGACATAAAGAGAGTCATTCCAAGAGAAATTGATTCAAGCTTTCAAAAAAAACTCTCCTTTTTCCCATAATCAATACTTCTCCCCACAAGAAGCCAACTTTTGACAAGAGAGACAATAAAAGAGTTTTGACAAACAAAAAGGAGTTTTGACAAACAAAAAGCTCTATTCTACTATTTTCAAAATCTCTCAAGTGGTAGCTGATCCATTTATCGCTTTGGCCTTTATTTTATCCCCCTTTGGCATCAAGCACCAAAACGGGATCAATCTTGGCCCTTTAACCCCATTGCCTCACCAAAATCTTCAAATAAGAGTACAAAGGCAATAAGAGTATAAAGATGAACTTGGAAATGTTACTGTTTTCATCGGAGTGCAGTGGAAGTCTTGCATGGTCCAAGTCCACCTTTTCCCTTTCAATCCTCCTTTGAGACTAAAACAACCAAACTCAAGAATATGGTTAGTCGCAAAGGGTCAAGTTGTAGCACAGCTCCCCCTAAATATGTGAGTTACTTGCAAAAAGGACTTGTGAGGTCCAGGGAGTGTTTGTACAACTTGAGCACCACAATAAGCAACAAAATGTAGAATGAACATGATCAAAGGCATAAACACATGTATGCTACAATTCAATCCAAGTTTCGCGAATCTAGGACATTTAGCTCACTACGCAGCCTGCAAAAGGTCTTTTCATCTAAAGGCTTAGTGAAGATATCGGCTAGCTGGTTCTCGGTGCTAACATGAAACACTTCGATATCTCCCTTTTGCTGGTGGTCTCTCAAAAAGTGATGCCGGATGTCAATGTGCTTTGTGCGGCTGTGCTCAACAGGATTTTCCGCTATACGGATAGCACTCTCATTGTCACATAGGAGTGGGACTTTGCTCAGATTATAGCCAAAGTCCCGGAGGGTTTGCCTCATCTAAAGTAGTTGCGCGCAACACTATCCTGCGGCAACATACTCGGCCTCAGCGGTGGATAGGGCAACAGAAGTTTGTTTCTTAGAGTTCCACGACACCAGGGACCTTCCTAAGAATTGGCACGTCCCCGATGTACTCTTCCTATCGACCTTACATCCAGCATAGTCGGAATCTGAGTACCCAATCAAGTCAAAGTTAGACCCCTTTGGATACCAGATCCCGAAGCAAGGCGTAGCGACTAAATATCTAAGAATTTGCTTCACAGCCACTAAGTGACACTCCTTAGGATCGGATTGAAATCTAGCACACATGCATACGCTAAGCATAATATCCGGTCTACTAGCACATAAATAAAGCAAAGAACCTATCATCGACCGGTATGCTTTTTGATCAACGGACTTACCACCTTTGTTGAGGTCGGTGTGTCCGTCGGTTCCCATCGGCGTCTTTGTGGGCTTGGCGTCCTTCATCCCAAACCGCTTCAGCAAATCTTGCGTGTACTTCGTTTGGGAGATGAAGGTGCCGTCCTTGAGTTGCTTCACTTGGAACCCAAGGAAGTAGTTCAACTCGCCCATCATTGACATCTCGAATTTCTGCGTCATTACCCTGCTAAATTCTTCACAAGACTTTTTTATTAGTAGAACCAAATATTATGTCATCGACATAAATTTGGCACACAAAAAGATCACCATCACAAGTCTTAGTGAAAAGAGTTGGATCGGCTTTCCCAACCTTGAAAGCATTAGCAATTAGAAAGTCTCTAAGGCATTCATACCATGCTCTTGGGGCTTGCTTAAGTCCATAGAGCGCCTTAGAGAGCTTACACATGTGGTCGGGGTACCGTTCATCCTCGAAGCCAGGGGGTTGCTCCACGTACACCTCCTCCTTGATTGGCCCGTTGAGGAAAGCGCTCTTCACATCCATTTGGAACAACCTGAAAGAATGGTGAGCGGCATATGCTAGCAAGATACGAATGGACTCTAGCCTAGCCACAGGAGCAAAAGTCTCCTCAAAGTCCAAACCTGCGACTTGGGCATAACCTTTTGCCACAAGTCGAGCCTTGTTCCTTGTCACCACCCCGTGCTCGTCCTGTTTGTTGCGGAACACCCACTTGGTTCCCACAACGTTTTGCTTGGGACGAGGCACCAGTGTCCAAACTTCATTGCGCTTGAAGTTGTTGAGCTCCTTGTAGGAAACAGGTGACGCCTAAGAGGGGGGTGAATTAGGACTTCTAAAACTTTTACTAAACTAGGCCACAATTAAATCCCTAGAGCAAAACCTATGCAAAAAATCAAAACTAGAATGTGCAAACTAGGTTTTGTCTAAGTGTTGCTATCTCTACCGCAAAGGCTAAGTTTCAATCTACACTAAATAAGTATGACAATAAGATTGAAACTTAAATGCTTAATATAAATGTGGAATGTAAAGAGCTAAGTAGAGAAGCAAACTCTCGTGGATGACGCCGGTATTTTTACCGAGGTATCCGGAACCACGCAAGGTCCCGACTAATCCTCGTTGGTGCCCCTACACAAAGGGAAGCCCACGCGAGGGCCAAGCACCACGGTCGAGTAACTCCGTAGAGAGCCACGGGCCTTCTCCACGCGCAAGTGGTGCTCCGCTTCCGGCTCCTCTCGGACGCTCCCCGCCGTCTCCACTATCGAGCTTCCGGCCGAAACGCCGCGGGCCTCGTTCCCTCCGGTACACGGTGGCGGCCGTGACACAAACGCGGTTGTCACGGTCTCGCAAGACTCTCGCCCCACTCGGTACAATTACAACGACTCACGCAAGAGCCGAGGGGTTGTGAGGTTTATCTAAACTCACTCAACAATCTAGGGTTCACCTAGAGCAAGCGCTAAAGCGGTCTAACTAACCTAAGCACTTCGCAAAGCACCTACGCTAATCACCGAGTGATTCTATTAAGCACTTGGGTGTTTGAGCTCTTGGAAATGTGCACTATATGCCTTAGTATGTTGCTTGGGCTCTCACACTTGAGAATGGCCGGTTGGGGTGGTATTTATAGCCTCCACACCCCAAACTAGCCGTTGGACAGAAAGCAGCAGCTTTCTGTCGTCGGGTGCACCGGACACTGCACAGTAGATGTCCGGTGCACGCCACGTCAGCCGACCGTTGGCGCCTGTAGCAGTCGACCGTTGGATCCGACCGTTGCCGTCTGCCCGTTGGCACACCGGACAGTCCGGTGCACACCGGACAGTCCGGTGCTACAGCCAGAGAGCGCCTGTCTACGGCCTCACTGCGCAGACTGTCCGGTGCACACCGGACACCAATGTCCGGTGCACCACGAGGCGCTGGCTGACAACCCTTATCTTGGATTTCTTTGCTGATTTCTTCGGGCTTCTTTGTTCTTGAGTATTGGACTCCTATGCATCTTTTTATGTCTTCTTTTGAGGTGTTGCATCCTCATTGCCTTGGTCCAATTCTCTTCGCATCCTGTGAACTACAAACACAAACACTAGAAAACTTATTAGTTCACGGATTGTGTTGTTCATCAAACACCAAAACTCAAATAGCCAAAAGGCCCGGGGTCCATTTTCCTTACAATCTCCCCCTTTTTGGTGATTGATGACAAACAACCAAAGCAAGCAAATAATACAAGTATTTGAGTGAAAATATGCAATCTACTTGCTAAGATGCATGATTGTCCCCACAATGTGATATTATGGACTTAAGCCTCCCCTAACTCCATAATTTACTTACTTCCTATTTTTGGACCAAATAACCAAAACCACTTGAAAATCCATTTGTAGATATAAAATTTTAAATTGGTGGTGTTTGGTGTTTGATATAGTTTTCATTGCTTTGGTCCCTAAACTTCTCCCCCTTTGGCATCAACCATCGAAAAGGAAGACATTAAAAGCATGTAGGAAGTAAATAAAAGCTTGCCCTCAACAAGAAATCTATCAAATGATACCACTAGAAAGATATTAAAATAAACCATATGAATGATACCACTTGAAGGAGTCCTCAAAAGATTACTCCCCCTAAATGAGTTGTCTCTTTAGAAAGAAGTTTTCTCCCCCTTTTTAGAGATGAAGAAATACTCCCCTTGACAGAGATCCTCTACTTAGGAAAAAGCATGTGAAAATTAGAGGTGCAAGACATGATTTGAAAAGACTAACTTCCCTTATGCATAGGTAACAGAATATGAGTTAACTACTTATGCATTTTTAGCAACATGGAAGCATATGATATGAAATATAGTCTAATCAAATATTGGAGAAGACATGTAAATGATACTGAATGTAGTCTCAAAAGATACCAATTGAAAGTCAATGGTGAGCTTGAAAGACATGAGAGTTCTTGGAGATTTTGCAGTGGAAGATTGTTGTCTTTCTCCGGGGACTTCATTTTCCTTACAATGAGACTATCACATGAAATAGACTTGAAAAGGTGTTAGTCTCAAAGTGTTAGATTATAGAGTAACCTCCCCCTAAAGGTGTGCATACAAGTTTTGAATACTTGTAGGAGACATGCACTTTGATTTGATATCAAGAGGGGCAAATTATCCATAATCCAAACTTTGGCACATATAAGTTAAATGATACAATTTGTAGAAATCAAAATTTTCAATTGATGCATCATTTACTATGGAATGATATAGAAGCTATGTGCCGTGCTTAAATAAACATTTTAAGCCATGTAGGTTTGCTTAAGTATATGAATTAAAACCAAGCAATCCTACCATATGATTTACCTAGTATGCATGATTTTAAACAAAAGTACATAACAAATGTAATACTAGGCAAGAGAGGTAAACTAGATAAGAGATAAATAGATACGCATATCTGAAGACGAAGAATACAATAAAGCTAGTTACCTTAGTCATGGGTGGGAAATTTGGGTCCAAAATTTTCACTAACCCACTTGGCAATTAACTTGATCCAATATGATGTATCCCATGATATACATCCCAAATTTGCCAAGTCTCCAAATTTCCCGCAGCCTTTGGTCCACTCACTTCCCTTTCGGGATCCAAACTTTCTTGGTGCTTTTCATGGTTGAAATTATCTCCTTTGGCACCCAGATGCGTTTGGCCCCCTTTCCTTTGTTGGCTTGCTTGTTGGCCTTGATTGCTATCACCTTTCCGTTCTTTTTCTTCTTGATCAAATATGGTGTAGCATCCTTTTTGTTCACCTTTTTGATGTAGGTGTTGGAGATTTTGCTTGATGGCTTTTGCTTGAGCTTTTGCCTTTGTTTATCCCCGGTCATCGCCTTGCATTGGAAAGACTTGTGGCCTTCCATGTGGCATAGCCTACAAATCACAGTTTCTCCCTCTACAGGCTTGTTCACTCTCGCAGTGGTGTTATCCAGTGGAGGTCGGATTTGTTTGGCTTTGCCTTTCTTGTCATACAAAGCCTTGCCAAGGCGAGCTACTTCTTGCTTTAATTGTTTATTTTCCTTTGCAACCTCATCCGAACATGTCTCTACAACAATATTCTCAACAACGACTTGGTTGCAGGGGTTAGAATCGTCAATTAAATCAAAGCAGGAAGTAGAAGCATCTTTCTTAATTATTTCAGGTATTTCAACTAAAGATGCTGCTGGGGTGCTACCAATGTTTTCTAGCTTAGTAGTTAGCTCATTATTGTGTATGCTAAGAATTTCCATTTTCTCTAGCAAATTTTCAATAGCTTCTTGGGAGCTAGCTAACTTAGCCTTAAGTTTTTCATTCTTCTTAATAAGGTTGTCATCGGTAGCAGTGGATGGAGCACTAGATTCTAATAGCTCAATTTTAGTTGTTAGCTCACTATTTAAGTTTGCAAAAGTTTCAAATTTTTCTAGCAAACCTTTGTAATCATTTTGAGAGCTAACCAACTTATTTTTCAAAGTTTTAAGCTGAGCTTTTTGCTTAGTGCAAACATCCTGGAAAAATTCTACGGCTTCCGCAAGCTCATCTAGAGAGGGCTTTCCCTCCCCTTCATCATCACTACTACTTTCATCACTAGAGGATGGAATGCTTTTGTTACCTCTTGCCATAAGGCATTTGTGTGATGACCGTGATGATCATGACGAGGACCGGTGGCTGCGCGTCCTTGGAGGTTCATCTTCACTTGAAGAATCATCCCAAGTTCTAACACTTGTTAGCGCCTTGCCTTTGCTCCTCTCCTTTTTGGGTTTGGCCATATTTGGACAGTTGTCCCTGAAGTGGCCCTTCTCCCCACATGCGAAGCATCCTCTCTTCCTTTGCTTTTTCCTGTCAATGTTAAAGAGAAGATCCTCGACCTGCAGGGGCACACCCATTAGATTAATCTTGCGGATCATCCTCATTACCTTTCCGACGCGTCGGATTGTTTCTTCGTCCTTGGAGGATGATGTGCATGGTTGATTATCTTCATCATCATCACTTTCTTCTTCTTCCTCTTCTTCACTTGAGGAACTTGGAGTGGGAGCCTTCTTTTTGCCCTTCCTTTCATCACATGCAAAAGCATATGGCCTTGAGGAAGTTGGCTCCTCTCCCCGACTCATTTTTCGCGACATCTCAAAGGCCGCGATTTTCCCAATCACAATGGTCGGGGTCATGTTGCTCAAATCCTCCATGTTGTGAAGGATGGTGATGATGCTCCCATATCTTTGTTGTGGTAGCAGGGAGATAATCTTCCTCACAATGTCCGCATCACCTAGCTTATTAATGCCAATAGAATTGAGCTCATTGATAATTAGATTCAAACGAGAATACATGTCTCTAACAAGCTCATCATCTTTCATAGCAAAAGAATTATACTCATTTAAGACTAGGCAATGTTTTTGCTCACGGACATTGGATGTGCCGTCATGGAGCTCATGCAATTTTAGCCAAATCTCATTAGCAGTTTTCAGGGTAAATACTTGATTGAAAATATCCATGCTAAGAGATTCATACAAGCAATTTTTGGCTCTAGCATTTAAATGGATTTCTTTTTCCTCACTCGTGGTGGGTTTCTCGGGATTCTTGAGAGGTTTCATCCCGTCACGAGTGACTCTCCAAACACCTAGATCAACGGCCTCTAGGTAACAAGCCATTCTAGCACTATAATATGGGAAGTTAGTGCCGTCAAAGTGTGGTGGCCTATGGGTATCCATCCCTTCCTCTAAAAAGCGTCGGCTCTTTTAGCGGTGAAGCTAAAGCGTTTCAAATGAGCCAAACCGGGCTCTGATACCACTTGTAGGAAACAGGTGACGCCTAAGAGGGGGGTGAATTAGGACTTCTAAAACTTTTACTAAACTAGGCCACAATTAAATCCCTAGAGCAAAACCTATGCAAAAAATCAAAACTAGAATGTGCAAACTAGGTTTTGTCTAAGTGTTGCTATCTCTACCGCAAAGGCTAAGTTTCAATCTACACTAAATAAGTATGACAATAAGATTGAAACTTAAATGCTTAATATAAATGCGGAATGTAAAGAGCTAAGTAGAGAAGCAAACTCTCGTGGATGACGCCGGTATTTTTACTGAGGTATCCGGAACCACGCAAGGTCCCGACTAATCCTCGTTGGTGCCCCTACGCAAAGGGAAGCCCACGCGAGGGCCAAGCACCACGGTCGAGTAACTCCGTAGAGAGCCACGGGCCTTCTCCACGCGCAAGTGGTGCTCCGCTTCCGGCTCCTCTCGGACGCTCCCCGCCGTCTCCACTATCGAGCTTCCGGCCGAAACGCCGCGGGCCTCGTTCCCTCCGGTACACGGTGGCGGCCGTGACACAAACGCGGTTGTCACGGTCTCGCAAGACTCTCGCCCCACTCGGTACAATTACAACGACTCACGCAAGAGCCGAGGGGTTGTGAGGTTTATCTAAACTCACTCAACAATCTAGGGTTCACCTAGAGCAAGCGCTAAAGCGGTCTAACTAACCTAAGCACTTCGCAAAGCACCTACGCTAATCACCGAGTGATTCTATTAAGCACTTGGGTGTTTGAGCTCTTGGAAATGTGCACTATATGCCTTAGTATGTTGCTTGGGCTCTCACACTTGAGAATGGCCGGTTGGGGTGGTATTTATAGCCTCCACACCCCAAACTAGCCGTTGGACAGAAAGCAGCAGCTTTCTGTCGTCGGGTGCACCGGACAGTCCGGTGCACCACCGGACACTGCACAGTAGATGTCCGGTGCACGCCACGTCAGCCGACCGTTGGCGCCTGTAGCGGTCGACCGTTGGATCCGACCGTTGCCGTCTGCCCGTTGGCACACCGGATAGTCCGGTGCACACCGGACAGTCCGGTGCTACAGCCAGAGAGCGCCTGTCTGCGGCCTCTCTGCGCAGACTGTCCAGTGCCTCACCGGACAGTCCGGTGCACACCGGACACCAATGTCCGGTGCACCACCAGGCGCTGGCTGACAACCCTTATCTTGGATTTCTTCGCTGATTTCTTCGGGCTTCTTTGTTCTTGAGTATTGGACTCCTATGCATCTTTTTATGTCTTCTTTTGAGGTGTTGCATCCTCATTGCCTTGGTCCAATTCTCTTCGCATCCTGTGAACTACAAACACAAACACTAGAAAACTTATTAGTTTACGGATTGTGTTGTTCATCAAACACCAAAACTCAAATAGCCAAAAGGCCCGGGGTCCATTTTCCTTACACTCCTCTTGCATGGCCAACACCCAGTCCGAATCTAGCAAGGCCTCTTCTACCCTGAAAGGCTCAATAGAAGAGACAAAGGAGTAATGCTCACAAAAATTAACTAATCGAGATCGAGTAGTTACTCCCTTGCTAATATCACCCAGAATTTGGTCGACGGGATGATCCCTTTGAATCATCGCTCGAACTTGGGTTGGAGGTGCCGGTTGCGCTTCTTCCTCCATCACATGATCATCTTGTGCTCCCCCTTGATCACACGCCTCCTGTTGATGAACTTGTTCATCGTCTTGAGTTGGGGGATGCACCATAGTTGAGGAAGAAGGTTGATCTCGCTCATTTTGTTCCTGTGGTCGCACCTCTCCAATCGCCATGGTGCGTATCGCGGCCGTTGGAACGTCTTCTTCATCTACATCATCAAGATCAACAACTTGCTCTCTTGGAGAGCCATTAGTCTCATCAAATACAACGTCGCTAGAGACTTCAACCAAACCCGATGATTTGTTGAAGACCCTATACGCCTTTGTATTTGAATCATAACCTAATAAAAACCCTTCTACAGCTTTGGGAGCAAATTTGGAATTCCTACCCTTCTTCACTAGAATGTAGCATTTACTCCCAAAAACACGAAAGTACGATACATTGGGTTTGTTACCAGTTAGCAGCTCGTATGAAGTCTTCTTGAGGAGGCGGTGAAGATAGACCCTGTTGATGGCATGGCAAGCCGTGTTCACGGCTTCCGACCAAAAGCACTCGGGGGTCTTGAATTCTCCAAGCATAGTCCTCGCCATATCAATGAGCGTCCTGTTCTTCCTCTCTACCACACCATTTTGCTGAGGTGTGTAGGGAGCGGAGAACTCGTGCTTGATCCCCTCCTCCTCAAGGAACTCCTCCACTTGAAGATTCTTGAATTCGGACCCGTTGTCGCTCCTTATCTTCTTCACTTTGAGCTCAAACTCATTTTGAGCTCTCCTGAGGAAGCGCTTGAGGGTCCCTTGGGTTTCAGACTTATCCTGCAAAAAGAACACCCAAGTGAAGCGGGAAAAGTCATCAACAATAACTAGACCATACTTACTTCCTCCTATGCTCAGATAGGCGATGGGTCCGAAGAGGTCCATATGCAGCAGCTCCAGAGGTCTTGACGTGGTCATTACATTCTTGTTGTGATGTGCTCCTCCCACTTGTTTGCCTGCTTGACAAGCTGCACAAGGTCTATCTTTTTCGAAATGAACATTGGTTAGACCTATCACGTGTTCTCCCTTTAGAAGCTTGTGGAGGTTCTTCATCCCCACATGTGCTAAGCGGCGATGCCACAACCAGCCCATGCAAGTCTTAGCCAATATGCATGCATCTAGACCGGCCTCTTCTTTTGCAAAATCAACTAAGTAAAGTTTGCCGTCTAGTACACCCTTAAAAGCTAGTGAACCATCACATCTTCTAAAGACAGACACATCTATATTTGTAAATAAACAGTTATATCCCATATTACATAATTGACTAACAGATAGTAAATTATATCCAAGACTCTCCACTAAAAACACATTAGAGATAGAATGCTCATTTGATATTGCAATCTTGCCTAAACCTTTCACCTTGCCTTGGTTCCCATCACCGAATATGATTGAATCTTGGGAATCCTTATTCTTGACGTAGGAGGTGAACATCTTCTTCTCCCCCGTCATATGGTTTGTGCATCCGCTGTCGATAATCCAGCTTGAACCCCCGGATGCATAAACTTGCAAGGCAAATTTAGGCTTGGGTCTTAGGTACCCAACTCTTGTTGGGTCCTACAAGGTTAGTCACAATTTCCTTAGGGACCCAAATGCAAGTTTTATCACCCTTGCATTTTGCCCCTAACTTCCTAGCAACTACCTTCCTATCCTTTCTACAAATAGCAAAAGAAGCATTTAAAGCATGATAAATTGTAGAGGGACCATTTATAACTTTCCTAGAAGCATGAACAAAATTCTTTCTAGTCACATGATGAACATTTTTTCTAGGCATACCCCTACCATGCATATAGGAAGAACTAGGAGCAAACATAGCATACGAGTCATGTGAATTAAAAGCATTGCAATTCCTATGAGACTGTCTTCTATCGTTGTACATAAAAGCATGGTTCCTTTTAGTGCTACTTGCCATAGGGGCCTTCCCTTTCTCCTTGGCGGAGATGGGAGCCTTATGGCTTGTTAAGTCCTTGGCTTCCCTCTTGAAGCCAAGTCCATCCTTAATTGAGGGGTGTCTACCAATCGTGTAGGCATCCCTTGCAAACTTTAGCTTATCGAAATCACTTTTGCTAGTCTTAAGTTGGGAATTAAGACTAGCTACTTCATCATTTAATCTCAAAATTGAAACTAGGTGTCCATTACAGGCATCAATATCAAAATATTTACACCTAGTGCAAATCATAACATGTTCTACACAAGAATTAGATTTATTTGATACTTCTAATTTAGCATTTAAATCATTGTTGACACCTTGTAAGGTAGAAATGGTTTCATGATAAGTAGATAGTTCATAAGAAAGCATTTCATTTCTTTTAACTTCTAAAGCATAGGATTTTTGTGCCTCTACAAATTTATCATGTTCATCATACAACAAATCCTCTTGCTTTTCTAAAAGCCTATCCTTTTCATTCAAGGCATCAATCAATTCATTGATTTTATCAATTTTATTTCTATCTAGGCCTTTAAATAGACATGAATAATCTATTTCATCCTTATCACTAGATTCGTCCTCACTTGAAGAAGCATAAGTAGAGTCTCGAGTACATACCTTCTTCTCCCTTGCCATAAGGCATGTGTGACGCTCGTTGGGGAAGAGGGATGACTTGTTGAAGGCGGTGGCGGCGAGTCCTTCATTATCGGAGTCGGACGAGGAGCAGTCCGAATCCCACTCCTTGCCAAGATGAGCCTCGCCCTTTGCCTTCTTATAATTCTTCTTCTTCTCCCTCTTGTTCCCTTGGTCCTGATCACTATCATTGTCGGGACAGTTAGCAATAAAATGACCAAGCTTACCGCATTTGAAGCATGAGCGCTTCCCCTTGGCTTTGGTCTTGCTTGGCTGTCCCTTGCGACCTTTAAGCGCCGTCTTGAATCTTTTGATGATGAGGGCCATCTCTTCATCATTAAGTCTGGCTGCCTCAATTTGTGCCACCTTACTAGGTTGCGCCTCCTTGCTTCTTGTTGCCTTGAGAGCTAGGGGTTGCGGCTCATTGATTGGACCATTCAAGGCGTCGTCCACGTACCTCGCCTCCTTGATCATCATCCGCCCGCTAACGAATTTTCCAAGGACTTCTTTGGGCGACATTTTGGTGTACCTAGGATTCTCACGAATATTATTCACCAAATGAGGATCAAGAACGGTAAAGGACCTTAGCATCAGTCGGACGACGTCGTGGTCCGTCCATCGCGTGCTTCCGTAGCTCCTTATTTTGTTGATAAGAGTCTTGAGCCGGTTGTACGTTTGTGTTGGCTCCTCGTCCCTTATCATCGCGAACCGTCCAAGCTCGCCCTCCACCAACTCCATCTTGGTGGGCAAGGTGACGTCGTTCCCCTCATGAGAAATCTTGAGGGTGTCCCAGATCTGCTTGGCGTTATCCAAGCCGCTCACTTTGTGGTATTCATCCCTGCACAATGAAGCTAGAAGAACAGTAGTAGCTTGTGCATTCTTATGAAATTGTTCATTAATAAACATGGGACTATCCGAACTATCAAAGTGCATTCCACTCTCTACAATCTCCCATATACTAGGATGGAGAGAGAACAAGTGACTACGCATTTTGTGACTCCAAAATCCGTAGTCCTCTCCATCAAAATGAGGAGGTTCACCAAGTGGAATAGATAATAAATGAGCATTTGCACTTTGAGGAATACGTGAATAATCGAAAGAAAAGTTCGAGTTAACCGTCTTTCGTTTGTCGTAGTCGTTGTCGTCGTTGTCCTTGTGGGAAGAAGTGGACTCATCACTGTCGTCGTAGTAGACTATCTCCTTAATACGCTTTGTCTTCTTCTTCCCTTCCTTCCGTCTATGGCCCGAGCCGGAGTCGGTAGGCTTGTCGTCCTTCGGCTCGTTGACGAAGGATTCCTTCTCTTTATCGTTGATCACGATACCCTTCCCCTTATGATCCATCTCTTCGGGCGGTTAGTCCCTTTGTGAAGAGAACGGCTTTGATACCAATTGAGAGCACCTAGAGGGGGGGTGAATAGGTGATCCTGTGAAACTTGAAAACTTAAGCCACAAAACTTGGTTAATAATTAGCACAATAATTGCCAAGTGGCTAAAGAGGAATCCTCAACAAAACACAATAACCACAAAGGATCAATCACAGAGATGGCACGGTGGTTATCCCGTGGTTCGGCCAAGACCAACGCTTGCCTACTCCACGTTGTGGCGTCCCAACGGACGAGGGTTGCAATCAACCCCTCTCAAGCGGTCCAAAGACCCACTTGAATACCACGGTGTTTTGCTTGCTTTACTCAATCCCGTTTGCGAGGAATCTCCACAAAGTTGGAGCCTCCCGCCCTTACACTTAAAGTTCACAAAGAAGCACGGAGCAAGGGAGGGATTAGCAACGCACTCAAGACAAGAAATCACAGCAACACCACGCACACAAGTCGCAATGAGAGCTCACAACACAACTCAATGAGTTCACCACTCAACTAGAGCTCTAATCGCTATTGCAAAGAATCAAAGGCGCGGAATCGATGTCTTGGTGCTTAGGAATGCTTAGGAGATGCTTGGTTTTTTCCTCCATGCGCCTAGGGGTCCCTTTTATAGCCCCAAGGCAGCTAGGAGCCGTTGAGAGCAATCTAGGAAGGCTGATCTTGCCTTCTGTCGACTGGCGCACCGGGCAGTCCGGTGCACACCAGACATGTCCGGTGCCCGATTTCTTTCCATAACTGGCGCAGTCGACCGTTGGCAGCCAGAGAACCGTTGGCGCACCGGACATGTCCGGTGCACACCGGACATGTCCGGTGCACACCGGACAGTCCGGTGCCTTCTTCTAGCCGTTGGCTCGGCCACGTGTCCCGCGCAGATTGCGCTGCCGACCGTTGGCCCGGCCGACCGTTGGCTCACCGGACAGTCCGGTGCACACCGGACAGTCCGATGAATTATAGCCGTACGTCGCCGATGAATTCCCGAGAGCGACGAGTTCGCCTGTGAACGGCCCACCGGACAGTCCGGTGCACACCGGACAGTCCGGTGAATTATAACCGTACACCGCCGTCGAAGTCCCGAGAGCAGCCACTTTGCTTAAGCCAGCCTGGCGCACCGGACAGTCCGGTGCTCCCAGACTGAGCAGATTCTTGGCTGCTCGAGCCAAGACCTTCCCAATCGGATTTTTCCTGTTTCCAGCACTTAGACACAATACATTAGTCTTTAAAACAATGTACTAAGTCTGAGAAACATACCTTTATCCTTAATTTGCACTTTGTCCACCATTTTACACTTAGGCACTTGTGTTGGATACTAAATCGCCAAAATACTTAGAAATGGCCTAAGGGCACATTTCCCTTTCAATCTCGCCTACCATGGAAGGGGCCGCAGATCTCGCCTACCATGGATCTCGCCTACCATGGCCGGTCCATGAGCACCGACGCGACCGGACTTGCGACGGTGGTCGGGGTCGACGACGCAGCGGCTATGTGCGCGTGGATGAGCGAGGGAGGGGCGCTAAATGCCGGCGAGGATTGGGGGAGCGGTTGCATATCCACCGCCTTGTGCCACCGCTCCGCGACGGTGAGGGCCAGCGCTCCAAATCCACTGGCGGCGTGGGATTGAGGTCGTCCATCGCATCTAGGTCAGGCTCCAGCAGCCGGAGGTGGTGGCTACGGCATGGCGAAGGAGGTGAGGGATGGAAGGGGGAGGCGCGGATGATGATCTGATTTAGAGGTGCGGGAGGGGAGAGGGGCAAGGGCGAGTGGTGGTGGTCGCTGCGTCGTCGGCGACGGAGGCTCCGGAGCCGGGGCTCGGGAGGCCCCAGGGCGCGCCGGCCTGCAGCGGGCCGAGCACGGGCGACGGCGGGGATGGACGCCACCGCGAACGCATGCGACGACTCGGGCGCCGAGGTGAGGCGGAGATGTACGTGGACGCCGGAGGCGGGCAGGAGTGTGCCTCGACGACTCGGGCACGTGGGGCGGAGGCGTCTTGGCCGGATCTAATTATGGCGGTGCTGATGGCGTGGGGAGGAGGGTGGGGCGAGGAGAGGGAGGCGTGCGTCGCGGAGAGGATCTCGGGCGTGTGTCGCGGAGAGGAGACTGGCAGAACAGAACCGTGCACCATACGAATGTGGACGTCTACACTACTATCTTATAGAGTAGTATAGATACATATCAAATAGTTAGACTTCTTATGTTGTACCAACAATTTTGTTGCCCTTAGCAATCTTGAATACCCATATTTGTTACCTCTTAATTTATTTATAAGCTAAATTATATAATCTAGGGGTTAAACAAAAGTCGTGATACAACAGAGTCAAATCTTGTCCATTTTGTCCGGTACAACAGTGGCGACTGTGAACGCACACCAGCCACATACTAAAAAAATTATACTGTAGCTGGCGAGCGAGGCAAGAGCGCGACAGCGTGAGAGGGACGGCGGGCAAGTGGGCGGCAGTGGCAGCCGCCTGCGCAGCCACAAGCACCCGCTTGCGGACGCGCGCACCAGTGGCACCACGCGAAACGAAGCGAAGAAAACGCCGGCGCCCCCGCAGCCAGACGCTGGAAGCGCCGGAACGAACGAACGCGCGGCGCCACCACCCACATCACTGCCCTGCCGTCGTAGCCCAGCCCCACCCACCCAGCGCCGCCCGCCCACGCCACCACGCGGACCGCAGCCGCGCCGCAGCTGCTCACACACACAGGGCAACAGACGCCTCCTCCATCCCCACGCGAGCGGACGACACGACGCGGCCATCGCCGCACGTTGAGATCCCCTCCGCTCCTCCTCTCGATGGTCTCCGCCAGCGCGCCGCCGCCGCCGCCGCAGGCCCAGTCCGACGCGGCCGGGTCGGGGGAGGAAGCCAGCAAGAAGGTGCGGAAGCCGTACACCATCACCAAGTCGCGGGAGAGCTGGACGGAGCAGGAGCACGACAAGTTCCTCGAGGCCCTGCAGCTGTAAGCAGGAGCAACCCCTGACATGGGTTCCATTTATTTTGATTGATGCGGTTCACAGGCCTAAAGCGCCGGGCTTTGTGGTGTTTTCTGTCTTTTTGATGCGTTAATTATGTCGTTGTGGATTTTTACTTTTTAATGTCTTGAGAATTTTTCTAAAGGTATGAAGCAGTCGTAATAATTAATCGGTGCAGCTGTTTCTTCACTTATTTGGGATTTTGCTATCATTTGTTGTAACTCGATTTCTTCTCGTTTATGGTTTCAATCTAGAACTTTACAATTAATCGAGGGTTTCCTAGTCCTTTTTAGGTCCAACATAGGGAAACAAATTATGTGTTGAGGCAGTTCAGCTACTGTGATTCACAAGCTGAATATGGAGTACAGGTAAAATAGGATGAATTCAATTTGCAGAATTTGGAATTTGAAATGATGAAGAAATTGTGCTCTTTGCTTTACTGGTGCTACCATTAGGCTTTTTTTTGTTGGGATTCAACTAGGACTTGATTAGTTTAACACCCCGTTTGGATCATTGGAACTGAATTCCATTCTAATAATAGTAATTTAGGCATATATCAATTATGCTAATTCGGTTTTATGCAAATATATCTATATAATATTTATGTGCTAAATTTTTACTATAGAGGAGTGAGCCAAGAGTGTCCTGTAAGTTACACCAATGGGTTGTTACTTATTAGTAGTATTCTGCATTATCTTATTCTCTGCTTAGTAGTATTTTGATTGTAAGCATTAACTTGGTCCTGATTGTACATCTGAATCCATTGATGTCTTTGACCATCATGATTTGTTGTGCATGATGCCATTCTCTTGGTCCCAAACTCCTATAGCCTCATGTGTCCACACTAGCACTATCTCTGCACAACTTTCTTTTTCGGTGTGTACGATGCCAGCCTTTTGTATATGGTTGTGACAATAACGTGCCTTGTTGCCCCAAGAGCACCACATTCGCTGTTCTTGAATCCATACACATGTCCCAAAAAATTGTCAGTGAAATATAAGACCACATCTTGCATGTAATATTCATGTGTAAACTATTTTCTTTTCTTTTCAGCTTTGACCGTGACTGGAAGAAGATAGAGGCTTTTGTTGGCTCCAAGACCGTCATCCAGGTATTCCTATTGTAAATGGAAATATAGGTTTTTAACTTTATAAGAACCCTGGCAATCAAACTATTTAGTAAATGCACCAACAAATCAAGTGAAATAATGCATAAAATATTCGATTTGTTACTTGTGAATGCTGATTAACAAAGAACTGAAGGATTTTCCATGGTTATGTTCCTTTTCTCTGCATTACAAGATTAGAAATAACAGTCAATTTGGATATCCTCATCTCCTGGCCCTACATTTTTCATCGTTGCATAAGCTCTTATCTGTTCATTATCAATTGATTCTATCTTCGAACAATTTCCTTACTTCGGTTTGGTGTTGTAGATTAGGAGTCACGCACAAAAGTACTTTTTGAAGGTTCAGAAAAATGGAACCAGTGAACATGTCCCACCTCCACGACCAAAGCGAAAAGCTGCCCATCCATATCCTCAGAAAGCTTCCAAGAATGGTGAGACTTCATATCCTCAGAAGGCATAAAAATAACAATCATATCTATCCATGTCATGCGCTGTGGGGCACCTAATTCACCAGCACCGTTTGTATATCAAATAGTTGCTCTAATGTCATCTCCCTGACTTACAGAACCAAACTATGGTCTCAAGACAGATTCATCTTCCATACATAGGAACTCTGGCATGAATGTGTCTGTTTCTTCATGGCCTCATAGGTCTATCCCGCAAGCTGTTGCTTCGTCGATGGTGAAAGGTTTGTATTCGTGCTTCTTCTGTCAAAGGTTTTGTTGGAATATTCCTCTGATAATTCTTATATTTCACCCAGAAGATTTAGGTGCTGGAACACTAGGTCCAAACAATTTTTGCTCAAGCAGTACTGAAGGCCCTCCAAGAACTTGGCAACCTGGTGAAACAAATGGTCCAATAAATCAAATTCCGTCACTCCGCCGTCAGTACCTCATGATATTTCTGATAATAATCTTATAGTGCAAATAATCTCAGATTCTGTCCACCTCTACTGTTTCTAAGAATTATTTTTTAACCATCCTCGTGGTGCATCTTTTCTTGTGAAATTGCAAGCTTCAATCTTAAAACTGCTGGTCCCTTCTTTAGAATGAACCGAACCTACAATAATCTCTTTTTTATGCTTAACATACAGACAAAATGGTGTAACACCAAAAAGTGCAATCTGTTTCTTTGTGCTGTTTTATTTTCAAATATTTTACTATTTCCAATATTGGATATTTGTCTTGAATGAATTGCTAGCTTATCTTATTAATATTGACATTGTTGACATTTCAATTCTGTCTTTCCAATGTTTGATACAGTTATGCCGGATTTTGCGGGAGTGTACAGCTTCTTAGGTAGTGTTTTCGATCCAAGCACAAGTGATCATCTGCAGAAACTGAAGGAGATGAATCCAATTGATGTTGAGACGGTATGTCAGTCATGGATATGCCTGATTTCCTTTTCATAATCATAAACATGTCCTAAGTAGTCTGCAGTAACATTTGCACTATTTGTCCTCCAAAATAATGGTTTTTTTGTCAAATTCATAATTACAACAACACAACATAAATTTTTCTGCTAGTCTTTATTATGTACGATGCCTGGTAGTAGTTAAGCTCTCCTCATTCAAGCATCGTGGCAAACTAAATAGTCATCATTTTTTGTTCTCTGTTGAAACCAATAGGTGGCACGCTGAAATCATCATTTCCTCAAAATTATGGTTTGGGTCTCTGCCTGTGTTAACTTATTGACATGTGTGTCTGTTTACCATTAGGCGCTGTTGTTGATGAGGAATCTCTCCATCAATTTGACCAGTCCTGATTTTGAAGATCAAGTAAGCAGTTCAAACATGTCTTCAGATTATGCCTCTACTAAATCGTTTGCCACTAATTGACGGTTGTGTATTTCGACCCACCAGTAATGCAATGTTTTCTTTAGGTGTCTGGTCCATGCTTCTGTGTTTTGCTGTTTGCACGATTTCTGTATGGTGTTTGTCCTCTAATAGAGGTTTCCTTTGCCTTCCTCAAAATATTACTATCCAGAACTATGTTATCCCATTTTTGCTGTGTGTATACAGTGGAGATAGCCACTTTGTAAAATCCCATTCGGTCAGCATTTAAAGAAGGTACACATGATTTGTGTAGTTTTGCCTTCTTGAACCATTCATGATCTTAGTTGGTCCTTGTAAGCAGGGCATACCAATTGGTGATGTCAGTACTCGGTAGGGCAGGCCTGAAGTTTGAACCACTATCTTAGGGCATGTACATTGAGTGTCTTGAGTTGTGTCTTTGAGCGTGCCTAGGGGGTGAATGTAAAAAAACTCAAGACATGTATCTTGACGAAGACACAGTGTCTTACTCTATGTTCGAGATATGAGATTAGCTGATTGGTCACTTTAATTTATTGAATTCTCTGATTGGTACAATAAATATGGTAAGACATATGTTTTAGACATGATCACTGTATTATGTTGTGTTTTAGTTGTGTCTTATACTTGGAGTATCGTGCAGCAGTGTCTAGGTTGTACATGCCCTTATACCATAGACTTTTATCTCCTGACACCCATACTGCATTAAGTGAGAAAACATAAGATTAATCAGTGCTATGTATATCAGGTTAGCGCGGATTAATCTTCGGAAAGTTAGTCTTCAGTAAAAAAAAATAGTCTATACTAAGCACGCCAGGCTAGCCAAGCGTCTCAGCACTGGGAAACTATTTGTGTATTAAACTAGGCATGCAGCATAGTTCAATGATCTAATCAGGATGCAGTTTCTCTTATTCCCAATCATAAAAAGGAGCTGAGTTGTACTCTATGCATTTTGATGCAGAGGAAATTGTTGTCTTTATATAGCGCTTCTGATGGACCTGAGCTAGGGAGCTCCAGGAGTTCGGCTCTAGCAACGAGTGCACCTTTCATGTAAGGTGCGCCCTCTTCGTTGTCCCGCCACCTCTTTTGTTTCCGCAATTTACTGACAAGTTTCTAGCTATTCCAGGATTAAGGGCGGATAGTGTGGCCAGGTCTGTCCGCATATAATTTCAGTTGGACAGACCTCAGGATGGTGCCCTGGCGTAGCACCGATGAGTGACGAAGGAGGCGCCTGCACCTTTTCGCTTCTCGCTAGCTTCATGACTGCTGATTGTGTAAGGGTGCGGCCATGAAAGGTGAGATTGGTCTGCGGCCTGATGTGTATATAAAATTTTTGCCACGAAGGAGGCGCCTGCACCTATTCTATCCCAAAAGCTCGGCCATCTAGGGTCATGGATGCTGCTTCAGTTCAGATAAATCAAGGCTGTCCTTGGAAATGGGACGAGGAGAGGAAAGGTCCCTTCCCCATTCGTTGAGTTCAGTTCTCTGATTGGTTTCTTGCTGCTCTCTTGATACGGGGACCTGTGCGCCATGTGGCCGTCTCGCTGTGAGAAACCATGTGGGCAAGTTTGGCTTGAGGCGATCGTGGTTTTGTAGAGCGGCTTATCTTCCCCTTCCGAATATTTTTCTTGTTCCTGTGTGAATCGTCTATATTGCATCAGGCGTCGTTGCCATTGTGTAAAAGGGAAATAAAATCATAATGTAAAGGAGACACTACCATTTGAATTGTATGCAGTATCGAAGCAACCTGGCGACGAGTTCATTGCAAGGGTGGATATGTTATTTGAAGTGGCCTTTTCCAAATGCTTTCGGTTTATTAGTTCAAAATATGCTCTAGTTTTTTTTTTGTTTTTTTTTTTCAATGCTACCCATATAAATTTGAAGTGAGAAACAGCGAAGTTTGGGTTTCCAATTTCCAAATAAACTATTTTGAGAATTAGAGGCACTTTCCAGGAACCATACCAGACGGGGTCTAATCTTTTTTGAGAGAATAAGGTATGTACAACGACCATGACAAAATTCAACTGGATTCTGGAAATGGTGCTTCAGTAATCCAAATTTGCTCGAGTACTTAAGAATTGCTCCTCCAACTGCGGGTGCAGCCATCGCATCTCCAGTTGCAGATGCTCACTTCGGCTTGGCGCAAATAATTCCGGCACACACAAAAAAAAAACGCAAGGATTTCTCGGTTCCTCTTCCTCCTCGCGCAGTCGCGCTCCCCACTTCACCGAGCATCCCGAAAAAAAGCTCGGCCACTGCGCCATCTCGCCCACCAAGCACCAGCAGCGGCGCCATGGCCACCGCGCCCTACGCCTCATCCCTCTTCCTGGCTTCCTCCCCCATCTCTAACTGCGCCACGAGCCAGCGCCGGGTCCTTCCCTCCCTCCGCCCAGCCGTCCTCCATGCGCCTCCGGCCGAGGCCGTCCCCAGCCGTCGCGGCCGCCGTCCAGGCGGAGCACCAGCCCGCGGTGGCCGCGACGCCGAAGCCGCCCGCGCTACCGTTCCGCGTGGGCCACGGCTTCGACCTCCACCGCCTGGAGCCCAACCTCCCGCTCATCATCGGCGGCATCGACATCCCCCACGACCGCGGCTGCGAGGCTCACTCTGACGGTACGCGCTCCTGCGACTCACTCTGACGGTTCATGCATGACTCTGTTTCTGACCTCGCATTTGGGAATGGCTTGTTTTGGCCCCCTGTGCAGGAGACGTGCTGCTGCACTGCGTGGTGGACGCGATTCTCGGCGCGCTGGGGCTGCCGGACATCGGGCAGATTTTCCCGGACTCCGACCCCCGTTGGAAGGGCGCCGATTCTTCGGTGTTCATGAGGGAAGCTGTGAGTTTCTCTTCTTTCCAGTGCGTTATCTCTAGTTCATTTGATGCGATCAATTCCATCCTGTTTCCCTAACCATGTTAGTATCTGCAGTGTTTTGTGTAAGTAACGTGGTTTCAAGACCTATTTGAATGATTTATCACAACAAAATGTAGAGTTTCGTAGAGAAATTTTGGGATTCTCAGAAAACGGTTGGGTAATCTCTACAGATTAATGATTGATATGTACCATGTCAGGATGTTGATATCATAAGTAAATTGGACGGTTTCTCTATTGCTGGATCAATTATCAGAGCATATTAGTAGATTGATTACCTAACATTTGGTGAACCATTCGTAATTCCAAGTCATTCTTTTAAATGAATAACTATACATCTTATAGTATACCATGTTGTTTACTTGTTTTTTCGTGCTCATATTTGTTAGTATAGACTCATAGCTTTATATCAAAATGTAATATGTAGGTGCCTTGTGGTATGTGGAGTGGAGAATATCCTTGAAAACGCGTTAGTACTGTTTCAATGGTCTATTCTATTGTTCCTGGACCATTTAGATGCTCAGTCGTCATTATGTCACAAGATGTCTTGGCAGTTCTCACACGAGTTGCTGACTGAAAAATGTGTTCTTGACCTTTGGACTCTTCAAGGGCAGAAAGTATTCCACGTTTTAGATTTTGTACAAGGCATGGTCCACGTGCATAGAATGCTGACTGCACATTTACTATTGGTACTTCCGGAGGAGCTGGACAGAAATCTTCCCCATGCCTCTCTTTCTGCATAAATCCGTTGCACTAGTGAAATTGGTCTTATGTCGCTTATTTATGCAGGGTGTTATATCTAATCTGAGCACGGGTGTTCTCTTTCTCTCGTCTTATTGAAAACACTTGCTTCCATTTTACCATTGAAGTTCTTGTAGTCCCATTATACAACACTTTAAGCTCCTTCAATTGCCATGTCATTTCAGGTGAAATTGATGCATGAAGCAGGCTACGAGCTGGGCAACCTTGATGCTACGCTGATCTTGCAAAAACCAAAAATTAGCCCGTTCAAGGAGACAATCAGATTGAATCTGTGCAACCTACTTGGGGCAGATCCATCTGTGGTCAATCTCAAGGCCAAAACGCACGAGAAAGTTGACAGTCTAGGGGAAAACAGGAGCATAGCTGCTCATACCGTAGTTCTCCTGATGCGGAAGTAGAAAAAACAAATAGTACCTAATTGTATCGTGCTACAAGAAAAAGGTCGTTAAGTTATACTTGCCCATGTTAAATGCTCTAGCCAGTATGGAAATCTAAAATCTTCATGTGGTAGAAACAATAAAGCTGATTGCAATGAGAATTTTTCTGCATTTTACTTTTCTTGCCAGTTTAGGGTTTAGGGTGAACATCCGATGAACTTCATTTTGCACCAATAAAAATGTTCTCCTTACCATCAGTGCAATTACAAAGGACCATTACCACTCAAAGTGATAGCAGGGTCCAAATATAGGCCAAAAAATCGATCTGCTATTGCACACAGCATAGCTTCAACTTTGAACATGAAAGGAAGCATCAGATAGAAGACTGAAGCAAACGCCAGTGCAAGATGCTGCAACTTTCTCAAGTTCCATTTGTATTCTGTTTATTTACTTCTTGTTGTTAACTATATTCAGCATTCAAAACAGCGGATCAACTCTGACCTGATCAAAACACATCAGCAGCTAGATCTAAAAATCTCGTGCATCAACTAAACTGCACTAAGACCGCCTCGAGCAATTTCATACCTATGAACGAGGTACGAGTTTTTTTATATATAATTTTATCTCGCAGGTACATGTAAGCACTACCCAGCCATCCCTACTCCATCTCCAGAACTCCACCCAGTCTCTTTTCTCAATCCAACTCACCTCATTCCAGTATTCCAGTCCTAATCTATGGGAAGGGCTGTGACGGTGCCGCGGGAGTGAAGAGTGAGAGCATCGCAGCCTGACGGGCACGATGCCTGGATTAGGCGCCTGCTGCGTACAGGCTCCACATGAAATGATGAAAGGAGTGCTGCTCAGATGTGTCTCTCTGCTGCTCGAAACGTGACGTGACATGTGAACAATTGCACAACTCAGAAAGATGCAACAGTTCTGGGGTTTTTTTTTTTGAATAGCTAATTCGCTTATATGTCTCAATGACCGAAATGCTGTTACACCTGACCGAAAGATACACTCTAAAGCTTTGACAACACTCCTATGTCAAAACCCTCACCATCCAAGCACTGAATCGGTGTGCATGTGGCAGGGAAAATCCATATGTAAACCTCATACAAGGATTAAGACTTTGTCCCTTCAAGAACAATGGCTGTGGCGGTTCGCCGTTCGGACTAATCTTCTTTTTTGCTGTCTGAATCTTCAAGAGCTTGCAGCCTCTCGACGAGAGGTGGGTGAGAGTAGTGATATGCCGAATACCAAGGATCGGTGTTCATCGCAGACAAGTTCTCCTCCTGAAATTTTTTTTACATGCTTTAAAGTGCTGAATGCAAATATTGTGTACATGTATGTGGGATAAACAACAATCTTGCTACTAAGGCACAAGAGAACGAGCACAGGTAAAAAAAAAAGGGATGTCAGTGGAAAATGGTGTTGCTCGGTTACAGAAAGAGTGAAAGCATGGTATATATACCATCACGCCTTGCAGTTCAGAAATTATTTAGAAAAATTAACAGTAATGCCACTGTTAACTGTAAGAAAAACAGATTAAATTAAAATGGCATTTAAATGGTTACCTGTAGTTTAACAAGGGCTGCTCGGAGCTGAGGGGCATATCCAAGGTTCTTGGCAAAGGCATCGGCCTAGAAATTGAATGAATTGTAGTGAGTGCAAACGAAATCTTTAAAACTGTCAATAGCAGGAAACTTGGAGCCAGATAGAAGAATGACCTGAAATTCAAATGCTCTGCTGACAAGGTTCAGGCAAAAGCTCAGAAGGTGTTGGATGGGTATTATGGTGTGCTGCAATCGAAGTAACACATGCATCAATCGACCCATAATGACTATAATGTCAAAAACTCAGAGAACAGCACATCTAAATTTTCAAGGCATGTTGAACCAAAAAGTATAAGCACCTATAATTAGAATTCATCTCAAACAGATTTCTCTTAGAAATAACTTGTTAGTCAGTACCAGAAATCATGAGAAAGAACAAAACAGAATGATGATGCCCGTTACATACTATTTTCAAACATACCTGGAAAATGATCAATCCAATTATTACTGGCTGGTCCTTGAAGCCAAAACTTCCAAATAGATCTTTGGAGCTCCTTACTAGAGTATATCCTCCAAATTGAAGAAACATAAGCAGCTGCACAAAAACAATAATGAAATGAAAATGGAAAGCCTTTTTCTTCCATCAATTATAAGGAGGGAGTAATCTAGCAAGCACCATCACAACAAGTCCACTGTAACCATTGGCATCTTGTGGGAGCATCATTAGAACTATTGCTTTTCATTGGACAGCCATAGGTGATACTTATTTAATAAATAGTAGAAATATATAACTCATTGACAGCTTGTATATGTGGTTACACTATTATTATCACTATCCCCAACCTTAGTTCCAGCCTTACTTTCCAGCATACCCTGCGCTGTATGATATATGATCCTAAACAAGTCCTTTCAAGGAAAGCAATGTCACATGTTTTCTTTTGGAAGCAAATTCGCATCTTAAAGAAAATATCACTGGATAACTACATCCCTTTATCCAACAAGTACTCAAATGCGACTGGATAAATAAATGGCATGCAAAGGTGAAAGGTCATAGTTAGTCTTAGTTATTCGAATGAGAGAATACCTGGACAGCTACAAAGGAATAGACAGTATGATTGAGTTTCCAGTGCCCAAGTTCATGTGCTATAACAGAAACTATCTCATCCTCATTGCTACACTGAAATCAACAAAATGAAACAGGTCAATTCTGTGCATGCATGCCAATATTTTATGAAACAAAATAACTTAAAAGTTGTTAGAAAAATATTGTTTCAAGAATACCTGCTGAATCAATGTGTCATAGAGTACTATGCGCTTGTTCTTGAAAAAACCATACATGTAGGCCTGAAAGAGAATCAACGGTTCAAATAGCATTAAATTGTTGTTTATTAGGCAGTAATGAAACTGTACTCAGAACATAGAGTAATTAACATACATTACTGTGGCTTGATCTGGTAGACCCATCTACCACGAAAAGCTTTTTCAAAGGAAACTTGAGGGAAGCTGCCAGCTTCTCTATTTTTTCCCTGAGGACTCCTTCAGGAAGCTGTTGACATCAGTGCAATCACAGAATTCAATCTTAACTCATGCTAATTTAGTGCAAAAACAAGAAATAGCAGATGAAGCATGTTGGGGCCAGGGGCAGATCTGCACCCCAGGCTGGGGGACTACAGCCTGGGGCATGACCCAAAACAGTCAAGAGTAACTCTTCAGTCTCCAGCCCAAAACAGTTCAGAGTCTAGACATTCAGCCCCACCCGACACTGATCTACTGTAGGATTTCTAGCCTCCTACTATTTAGCCCCCTCCTGCATCGTTTCTAGATCCACCACTAGTTGGAGCTATCACTAGAACAAGATACTCACAGGAGTGAACTTGTTGAACAGAGGAGCTATCACAATGGGGTATATTGTCATCATCAGTAGAGCTAATACGAACATAAAACCCCAGAGATATATAGCCAGGTAAGGTCCTCCAATCTGAAAGAATACAGAAAAAAATGAAAGAATCAGTTGATGCACTTAGGTGACGCTACCATAAGTTACATGTGATTTTGAATCTGTGGACCTTGGAAACCGAACTAACAAAACAGGTCAAAGGAAAATAATGTATTGTGCACATAATTGTTAACTAAGTAACTTTTAAACAATAGAATAAGAGGACTTACCTGTACTATGTAGATGATAGCAGCCACGATTGGTGGCCCCAATATCATGGATAGTAAAATTCCTTTGATCATATCCCTAATGAAGAGCCATATAGTTTGCTACAAGGCATGAAGCAAGAGAAATCTCAGTATAAAAGTATCAGGAAAATGAAGATAAGAAATTCATAAGCCCAATTACTTCAGTAGTTATCAAACACTGCAAGTTGCCAAATTTCAATGTATATTCCTACCCCTAGCTAGCAACAAATACAAGGAAAAACAGAAAATATGAACACACCTTGTTAAAACCATGTCGAGCCTCTATAACAAAAGTTGAATAGAGAGAGAACGGCAAGTCTGTAATCTGCATTTCATGAAGTATGCATTACTGGTCCACATCAAATAGTAGATATGACAATCATTTGTGCTCTAAATGAGAAGTTGTTTCTCCAGCACAGTTCTAGTAGGGCTGATTATGGACACAGAAATGGGCACAGACCCAAATTCAAAATGAAGGCCATGGTTAGTCACTGAAGCAATCAAGAGAAAAGGCTGATTACACCCCCAAAAGAACTCAATATTCATCCATGCAAATTTGAAATAAATTAAATGCACCTTGCAACTGCTTTTTAAACAAAATCTAAGCATGTATTGAAATGTTAAATAGACATGGTGTAGTAATAATACGGTAGAACATAAATCACATTTCATTTTTGCTATAAACAGAAATTTTAAAGATCGTGAAAATAAATTGACCAAACAGAGAGCGAGTAGTGGGAGAGCCACAAACATTTTTGGACCCAAAGCATAGCAGGGCATAGTGTGCATCAAGGTGCTTATAGATATCACAAGCCCCAATGCTCAACTCCACTCTCTGGTCCTCACTCATAAGTCACAACGACTACTACATCATACTCAAAGATGATGCAGCGCTAATGTTATAGCACAATAGAGCAATTGGTTCACCAAAACGAAGTAAATGTTGTGTATATTCCAGTTTAAGTGTCAAAAGCTACAGAAGCTAGTCAGTTATATTATAGATGGGCAAAGGATAAAAGAATTTAACATATATTAAGGCGTAATGAGGAGAATTATTAGTACCTGCGACCAAACCATGGAACCAGCTAAGAAAGCAAGGGTGTGTATTATCTCATTCTCAGCACTCAGCCCAACACTGGTAACTAACTCTCCAGATTTCTGCAGAATGATATGATCTAGTCACAACCAAAACACTTGCATAAAGAGATTGACAGAAGCAAGGGATTTGTTTTACCTTCCAAAACCAGGGAAGAACTCTATAGTATAGTATTGTAGTATCCATTAAAATAGTCACAGCCTCATGAACAAAATGGAAATAGCTGTAAGATGAAGCAAAAAAAAACTTCAATATCAATCATCTAGATAGGCAAGACAACTAATGGATTTGGCGTCACGTATCAGAAATGATTTTAAAATGAAGGTTGCAACAAGGAACATGAGTGTTGTATCTTGCACAAACCTTTTGTCGAGGCTATAAGCTCTAGAGCGTTCAAACTTTTCGTCACTAATTACTCCCAGCAGGGGTTTTGGCAAAGTTGGCAGCTTGAGGGCTCTATGCTGACGGATGTCAAGATATGTCTCAAATATGTACATGAAAATCATAAAGCCTGCAACACATATACATGTTAAAACCATCAGTCATACCAAGTAAACAACAACAACATACCAAGTAAATAACGGTTAAATTAGACATGTCATGTAATCAAGGAATAATAAGATCTAAATTGTTGACTTCGTAGTTCATTGTAATAATTGCTGACAGACCCTAAACTAACACAGCCCCATATGAAAGGTAAAATAAGTTGATAACAATTATATTGCTAGGAACCATTTTACTATTTAGAGACATCACCAAACCTGCAGGATCTTCGCATATTGGCATAGAAGAACAGAGCTTTGCATCACAAGCATAAGTTCTCAGAGTGAACTGACTAAGTTAGCATCTCACAGGCGTCCCTTCACTCGCTCCACTAATTAAAAATCATGGGGGCTCTTCAGTTCAGGTCGTGTACTCTAGCAACACTGAATCACTCGATAACATCGTGATACATTGCATCACTCAATATTATAATCCTGTGTGCATCAATTCTTTTAGAGTTGCAGTGGGAACAACCCAGTCCTTTATGCACTGCAACTGGACAAGTTCAGCGTTTTACAGATCATAGTTCACGTCACACACCGCCACTGGCTAGGTGCACCATCAGTCTCCCAAGCTTCTCGCAGTCGTCAGGCCCACAGCACATTACGCTCGCTAGATTTCAACAGGGCAACCAAAGCACAAGCCGTCGTCCGCGGCGCCCGATCGGTTTTGCGGCATGGCCAAATCCAACTGCGCTAAATCCTCCACCCGGCTCCTCCCAAACCCTAGGGTTTAAACGCGATCCTGAATCTTCTCCCAAACCAAGACAACCAGCTAGCGATTGCTACTACACAAAAGAGCGGCAAGGGGGGGGGGGGGGGGGGGGGGGGAGGGGGGACTCACAAAGCACGGCCTCCAGGTAGGGCAACGCCATTGGAGCCGAGGGAGGCCACGTCGGCGGTGGCGCTTCGGAAACCGAGGGGCGGAGCTGAGGGCTGAGGCGAGGGATCGGGGGAGGGAATGGTATGAAGCGGGGGAGCTTTGACGGCTTGACGCGGCGCAGGCTCGGGTGCTTTGCTCGATTCCGGAGCTCGGAGCTGCGGAAGGAACAACGAAGTTGTGAATTGGCGTCCGAAGGTGCTGGGCACGGCTGGGCTGAAGGCCGAGGCAGGCTTGAGGCCAGAGGCTTGGTAGTGAAGCCAAACTGACATGCCGCGGCCTCCACTGCACGGATGGAGCATCCGCAGCACGATTCCTGTCCTGAACTCCTGATTCGGTGATTCACGAATCCTGATGGCGCTGGGCCGTGGCCCAGATCGTTGAATTAGGGTTGGGCCTGCGTGACCATTTACGTCGTGGCTACGAAGCAGCCCACAGTGAACCGGTGGCATAGATGGGCCATGTTGGGCGGACACCCCAAAATTACCACCTTGCTCCAAAAGTAGCTGAACTGAAGGTATTCATTTGCGGAAGGGGAGATCGAGAATGCCTTGGATTTGTTCGAGACAATGAGCAAAGGAGAGGAATGCTTGCCTAATCAAGATATATAATATTATAGTAAGTGTAATGTGACATGTGTGTGCGTAGGAGGGCAGAGGTATAGATGGCCAATAAGCACGAGGCCCGCGAGCCCGACACGAAGCCCGCTTTTTGGGCCCGGTCCGAGCCCGGCCCGTTTTCGTGCCGTGCCGGGCTTGGACAGAAAACTAGGCACGGCGGGCTAGCCCGGCATGGCCCGTTTACCTCTAAGCCCGTTAAGTCCGTTTTTTACACTAAAACGTGCTTACCGACCCGTTTAGCCCGCTTTTTCGTGCTAAACGGGCCGGCCCAGCCTGTTTAAGCCCGCTGCGGACCAAGCTCGGACAGAAAATTAAGCCCGCGGGGTCAGCAGGCTCAGCCCGATTTTCGATCAGGCTTCACCGGACCCAGGCTGGGCCAGACCGGACGGCCCGTTTGGCCATCTCTAGGCAGAGGACATGGCGGTGGCCGCCAGATGGTGGTGGATATGGTGGATAGAGGCTACTTTCCGAGAAGGTTCTTGGGAATCAGGAGCTTTCAAGAGAGCTCTTGAGAATGCAAGAAAATTATACACACTTGCGGCAAGAAATAAGATTGTGATTGCCATTGGGTTTTTTTTTCGAATGATATATATACATTCGTCATTCTCTTCATCTTTCGCCCTGAGTACAGTCTACAGAAGACCAAAATCAAGATGCAGCAGCAGGAGAACCTAGCCAATTAGCACTCCTATTCTCCTGCTGTCCAGTGACTACTGATCTATCTGATTTGGAGCTGAAGCATCAGTGTGAGTGTATATTCTGAAACTTGTGTAGCATGATATAGTTTAACCGGCTGTTTGAAGCTACTTTGGAGGCTCTTTCGATAGCTTTGCAATTGTTCAAAATGCTGTACTGTGTGCCGATCGTTTAGTGTAATATCTTCTGCTCATGTGATCTAGACTTACTAGTACTCTAAGGGGGTGTTTGGTTGCCCCTGCTAAAGTTTAGCCCGGGTCACATCAAGCGTTTGACTTTCAAATAGGAGTATGAAATATAGACCCAACCAACTGGACTAGATTCGTCTCGTCTTTTAATCTTCGGCTGACAAATTTGTTTTATAATCCGACTACATTTAATACCCGAAACGGAGGTTCAAACATTCGATTGGACAGGGGCTAAACTTTAGTTTGGGGTAACCAAACGGGGCCTAAAATGGTATGATGCTACTAGCTTGTAAGCCAAGCGAAACAGCTTATCATACTCCATGCGGGTTACACTACTTCTTCCATGTCTAACCCCCGAACTAATTAAATGCTACATAAGATATCAAGCACATGGTAAATTTTCTCCGTCATCTTTTACTGCAAGGAGCCAAGGAATGATATCTATCGTTTAATACTTGCAGAAAATGTTGGATCTTTTATAGGCTTGGCCTATTTATTGAATAAACTCTATGGTGTGTAATGGTGGGGAGTACCAATAGTACCATATTGGAAGTCGAAGAGTATTTTGGCTTGACTTATATGGTGAGAATTATTCCACCTAACTTGAGAAGTCAAGAAACGGACAAGGGCGTGCCACATGTGCGCGCGTGCTGCCGCCGGCGTGGCGTGGCGGGCAGGCAGGCGTGGTTGTGTTAATTTTTAGCACTCACTAATCGCGTAAACCTTTCAGTTGCCTGTCTCTTCGTCAGCTGCATGCGAGACTCTCTTGTCCTTCAGCTGCCTGTCCCTTAGCGTGTGTACCTTTCTTCTTCAGCTTCCCTCTCCTGGCACTTGCACACGAGAACAGAATCATTTCAGAGTCACAGCCCAGCCGCAAGTGAGAGTATTCTCATCTGGTGCCTCCGAAACCCTTGCCGTTCGAGACCTTGCACGAGGGATCGGTAATTAGGTTTTTGGGGAGCGTCTACGCGACTGCCCGACGTCCGTCGTTGTCTTCATCGCTGGTTCCTGGCGTCTTCATCTCGTACGACATGACAAGTGAAGTTGGACAAGGATCTAGATCCTCGGAGCGCATGGGAGGGTATGATCAATTCATCTCCTTATTGTTTTACATTCTGCAGATTATATATGTTACATATGTTCATACCTGCTGTTTCATATATAACCATAAATTTATCCAATCTGTTTTGTCGTATTATATCATGACATGTCTGATGCCTGTTCATACTAGTAATATGATAAATCTGTTTGTCTTAATTTTACAGTCATGTTGTTTATGTTGCTGTCTGTTTATTCTCAATTATTCTAACTGTTTACATGCTTATTATAAGTATATGATTCATATGCTTTATGTTCTCATGATCCATATTGTTATGGATATATTTAAGATCGCGATTTCTATGATTAAACATATTTTATATGTCATCATCATAATGTTAATTTATGGAATTAAAATGATATGAAAAATGCCTATATTTCTAACATTCCAAAAACCTAAAGTTAGGCATTTTTCTGTCAGATGTTTTGCTGTTGTGCTAAAGCCTGATCCTTTCAATGGTAAAAACTTCTTGACATGGAAGGCTAAAATGGAGTTGTGGCTAACTGCAATGTCATGTTATTATGCCGCTGAGGGCAAGCCTGCCAACTTACCTCCTGAGGATGAGGCTAAGTTTAAGGCTGATGACAACCTCTTTCGAGGAGCAGTGATTAGCGCACTTGACACAAAATTCCAGAAAAGCTATATCATCCTTCCTACAGGGAAAGAGCTGTGGGATGCACTTGTTGGAAAGTTTGGAGTTACTGACGCTGGTAGCAAGCTGTATCTCATGGAGCAGATGTATGACTACAAGATGGTTGAGAACCGATCTGTAGTGGAACAGGCTCATGAGTTTCAGGCACTAGCTAAGGAACTCAAACTTTTTCCTTGTCCTTTGCCTGACAAGTTTGTGGCTGGCGGTATAATCGCCAAGTTGCCACCTTCTTGGAAGGACTTTGCTACCTCTCTCAAACATAAGAGACAAGAGTTCAATGTGGAAGAGCTCATTGGTACTCTTGATGTTGAGGAAAGAGCTAGAACAAAGGACAATGGAAAAGGTGTGGAGACCTCTACTGCTAATGTGGTGCAGAAGAGAAACTTCCGCAAGTTTAACAAGAAGAAAAACTAGAACAAACAAGAGAATACAAATAAACCTATTCAAACAGCACAGTTTAAAAAGAAGAACAACAACAACAAGGGAAAGGGATGATGCTTTGTCTGTGGCAGTGATCAACATTGGGCTAGAGAGTGCCCTGATCGCAAGATCACACAGGATAAGAAATCAGCTAATGTTGTAACCACTGAAATTGGAGATGGAACATCTGGGTATGGTAATTCTTTACCATTTGTTCTCTCAGTTTGTAATTCACCTGAGTGGTGGATGGACAGTGGTGCAAATATTCATGTGTGTGCTGATGTTTCTATGTTCTCCTCCTACCAGGTCGGGAGGTCTGGCGCCTTGTTAATGGGAAATGGGTCGCGTGCTCATGTTCTTGGTGTTGGTACGGTCATTCTGAAGTTTACTTCAGGAAAGACGATGCCATTGAAGAGCATGCAACATGTGCCCTCTATCAAGAAGAATCTCGTTAGCGCATCTATGCTATGTCGAGATGGGTACAAAGTTGTTCTTGAGTCTAATAAATGTGTTGTGTCGAAACATGGTACTTTTGTTGATAAAGGATATGACTGTGGAGGTTTGTTCCGCTTATCACTGCATGATGTGTGTAATAAACTGGTGAATTATGTTCATTTTTCTGATGAGTCAGATTTATGGCATTCACGTTTTTGTCATGCAAGCTTTGGCTGTCTTATGCGGTTAGCAAATATAAATCTAATTCCTAAATTTAACTTGGTCAAAAAGTCTAAGTGCCATGTGTGTGTTGAATCAAAACAACCTCGCAAGCCTCACAATGCTGCTGAGGCGAGGAGTTTGGCACCTCTAAAACTTGTTCATTCTAATCTATGCGAGATGAATGGAATTTTGACCAAAGGTGGTAAAAGATACTTTCTCACTTTTATAGATGACTCCACTAGATTTTGCTATGTGTATCTCTTAAAAACAAAAGATGAAGCGTTCAATTATTTTAAGACCTATAAAGCTGAAGTTGAGAACCAACTTGAGAGGAAAATAAAACAGTTAAGGTCTGATCGAGGTGGAGAATATTTCTCTAATGTCTTCGATGAGTTCTGCGTGGAACATGGTATTATTCATGAGAGGACACCGCCATTCTCACCACAATCCAATGGGATTGCTGAAAGGAAAAACCGTACTCTAACAGATTTGGTGAATGCCATGTTGAGTACAGCGGGATTATCCAAGGCATGGTGGGGTGAGGCAATTTTGACAGCGTGTCATGTCCTGAACAGAGTTCCAACAAAGAACAAAGAGATCACACCATTCGAGGAATGGGAAAAGAGAAGATTAAATCTCTCATATTTGCGCACTTGGGGTTGCTTGGCTAAAGTGAATGTGCCAATCAACAAAAAGCGTAAACTTGGGCCTAAAACTGTTGATGGTATATTCCTAGGGTACTCTTTTCACAGCACTGTGTATAGGTTCTTAATTATAAAATCTGATGTGCCTGATATGTATGTTGATACTATCATGGAATCAAGAGACGCAACATTTTTTGAGAATGAGTTTCGCATGAAGAATACACCTAGTGATACAAGTCATGAGACTATAATTCCCCTTGAGCACGAACTATCTATTCCTATAGATCATGCTGAGGATTCTCATGTGCACATCCCTGAGGAGGATGACACTATAGTCACTCGAAAGAGCAAGAGACAGAGGGTTGCAAAATCCTTTGGTAATGACTTTATAGTGTACCTTGTGGAAGACACACCAACTATCATTAGTGATGCATATTCCTCTCCTGATGCTGACTTATGGAAGGAAGCAGTAAGGAGTGAGATGGAATCTATTATGTCTAATGGAACTTGGGAGGTCGTTGACCGTCCTTATGGTTGTCAACCTATAGGCTGCAAATGGATCTTCAAGGAAAAGCTTAGGCCTGATGGTACAATCGAGAGGTACAAGGCAAGGCTTGTGGCCAAAGGATATACCCAAAAAGATGGTGAAGATTTCTTTGATACCTACTCACCAGTGGCTTGATTGACTACAATTCGCACATTAATAGCTGTGGCAAGCCTCTTATGGTCTTATCATTCATCAGATGGATGTTAAGACAGCTTTCCTTAATGGAGAGTTGGATGAGGAGATCTACATGGATCAGCCAGAAGGGTTCATTGCGGATGGTCAAGAGAACAAGGTGTGCAGGTTGATAAAATCATTGTATGGCCTAAAACAAGCACCTAAGCAATGGCATGAAAAGTTTGATAATACTCTTACAGCTGCTGGTTTTGCTGTAAATGAATCTAACACGTGTGTGTATTATCGGTATGGTGGGGTGAGTCTGTTATGCTGTGCCTTTATGTTGATGACATCTTGATCTTTGGATCAAATCTCAATGTGATTGAGGAAGTTAAAAATCTTCTATCGAGCAATTTCGAGATGAAAGATTTGGGAGAGGCTGATATCATTCTAAACATCAAGCTTGTTAGAGAAGCTGATGGTGGGGTAACTTTGTTACAATCCCATTATGTGGAAAAGGTATTGAGTCACTTTGGTTTTAGTGACTGTGATCCTGCTCCAACACCTTATGATCCTAGCGTGCTATTGAGAAAGAATCGGAGAATAGCAAGGGATCAATTGACATACTCCCAGATCATTGGCTCGCTCATGTACCTTGCAAGTGCAACAAGGCCAGACATTTCTTATGCTGTGAGTAAGCTAAGTCGGTTTGTGTCAAAACCAGGAGATGATCACTGGCGTGCTCTTGAGAGAGTGTTGCGATATTTGAAAGGTACTATGACATACGACATTCATTATACTGGAAACCCAAAAGTGCTGGAAGACTATTGTGATGCCAACTGGATTTCTGATGCTGATGAGCTTTATGCCACAAGCGGATATGTTTTTCTGTTTGGAGGTGGCGCTGTTTCCTGGAAGTCTTGCAAGCAGACTATCTTAACAAAGTCTACAGTGGAAGCAAAACTCGCAGCATTAGACACTGCTGGGGCTGAGGCCGAGTGGCTTCATGATTTCCTATTGGATTTACCGGTAGTTGAAAAACCGATACCGGCTATTTCCATGAACTGTGACAACCAAACGGTGATTACAAAGGTTAACAATTCTAGGAATAACATGAAGTCTACAAGGCATGTTAAGAGGAGATTGAAATTTGTCAGAAAGCTGAAAAACTCCGGAGTTATTACAGTGGATTATGTCCACACATCGAATAATCTGGCAGATCAATTCACTAAGGGTCTGTCACGCAATGTTGTAAGTGCAATCAACCCTAATTGAGGGTTTTGGTGATTAAATGACAAAACAAACAGAGCTTCTAACAAGTTTGCTCCTAGCATGTACGCAGTAATTCTACAGACAGGAGAAGCACAGATCTTACGAAGCATAAAAATAAAAGGCATCGCAGATTTAAAATTCCACATCAAATGGCATGCTCCAAGTGCTTTGAAACAACGGCGGTACTGATTTTACAGTTCTTGAGTTATAGGAATCGCCGTACAATTAAGAGGGATCCGCGACGGTTAAGTAAGTTGTGCAATGAGCCAAGTTCAAAATCCTTTGAACACTTCTTGGAGAACATTTTTCCAGATCATGAATGCCCTTGAGAAAAACAAATTTTACTTCCCACAAAGATTCCACCTTTGCTCTCTTCAAAATTCTCAAAATTTGGTTTCAGCCCTGAAAACCGGTTCAACCGGTCCTGAAACCGGTTCAACCGGTTTTGGGACTGTTCACCTGTCTCCTCTGCTCTGACCTATCTGACAGTCAAAGCTGTCAGAAAAGTCGCTGCAGATATTTTTTGAAAACCGGTTGAACCGGAATTTTCTCTTACTCAACCGGTTTTGAAACCGGTCGAGTGTCCGGCTGAGTAAGTCAGGGGACCGAGATCCCCCTGGTAGAAACCGTTTCAACCGGTCTGAAAACCGGTTCAACCGGTTTTTACTTCTTTTCTCCCAACGGTTGCCAGCTTTTGGGGGATCCTTTATATACCCCCTCACACTCTCTCTCTCATTAACTACTGCCTCTCCCACGAATTCTTGGCTGACCAACCTTCAAACAAGAGCATTCATTTCACCTTTCACACCCGCAATCGCATCTCCTTCAATCATTTGAAGGACCCTTGGTGTGAGGTGAACTCGATCGAACTCGCTGTCAATTTCATTTCTAGTCTCACATTCTCTTTGTTCTTGAGCTCATTGCAAACTTAACCTTGTGCGGATTTATTACTCTTGGAACCTCGTGTTCCTTGACGGTTAGAGGTTGCTTGGGAGTCTCCAAATTTGTGGACGACCCCAAGAAGTTTGTATCACCCGCTCTTTGAGCTGATTTGAGAAGAGATTGCCTTGACCTTTGTGGTCGGCCTATGGAGGATTAGGGTTGGAAAAGACCCGGCCCTTTGTGGGTTCCTCAACGAGGAGTAGGACACCTTTGTGGTGGTTGCCGAACCTCGGGTTATATCGCGTGTTCTTGTGTGTTCTTGTTAAGCGCTTCATATTCGGTGGTTGGTTCATCTTATTCATTCGAGTAGATTTTGCGTAGGGCAATTCTTTAGCTATATTCTTCACTACTTCGTATTTGTTCAATAGATTATCTAATTTAAGTTGAGCAAGTTCAAACTTGTTCAGTTGTAATTAAAATCAATTGAACCGGTTTGCACCAGTGCAACTTTAATTTAACCTATCTCGAAGTTTTTAGTGAAAATTTTCAGGTGTAGCCTATTCACCCCCCCTCTAGGCTACTTTTAATTGGTATCAGAGCCTCGTACCTCATTTTACGCTTAACCGCGTGAGGAAACGATCATGTCTACTCAACGGGACCATGTGGATCCTATTCTCGAGGATATTCCCGCCCCATCCTCCGGTGAGGAAGTGGACCCCAAGGTCCTCGACCTCGCCATGAAGATCGCCGAGAGGATGTTCCTCAAGATGAAAGAGGAAGATGCTAAGAAAAAGGCCGAAGAAGAAGAATCAAGAAGAAAGGCCGAAGAAGACAAAGGTAAAGGAAAAATTGATTACAATGACGATCTAGTAGATCTTTTGGTGTCGAAGGTGTTGAGCAAGGTAAGTCTCAACACCGAAGAATCATCTACCAAAAGCAAAGGTAACGAGTTTAGTAAAGTTCAATTCGATTACACTAGAAATTTTATTCCCAACTTCTCTTCCGCCCCACTTGGAAAGTTACCAACTCTTAGTGAGTTGAACTATGACGAGTGGGCCGATAAGATGAAGTCGCATTTAATCGGTGTACATCCTAGTCTTTGGGAGATTGTTAATGTAGGTATGCATAAACCTGCCCAAGGAGAAGAAATGATGCAAGAGATTCATCGCAATGCTCAAGCAGTGAGCATAATTAAAGGGAGTCTTTGTCCGGAAGAATACCGGAAAGTTCAAGGAAGAGAAGATGCTCGTGACATTTGGAACATTCTTAAAATGTCACATGAAGGAGATCCCAAAGCTAAGAGACATAGAGTTGAAGCTTTGGAGAGTGAGCTTGCTAGATATGATTGGATCAAGGGTGAGTCGCTTCAATCACTCTTTGATCGATTGATGGTGTTGGTCAACAAAATAAGAGTACTTGGGAGGAGTGACTCTAAGGCCACAAGATTGTTCATGAGAGCTTATAAAGAAAAGGATAAGAGTCTTGCAAGGATGATAAGGGATCGTGATGACTATGAGGATATGACGCCTCATCAATTATTTGCAAAAAATCAACAACACGAGTCCGAAGAAGCCCCCATCAAGACAAGAGACTCTCATGCCTTGATCACAAATGAACAAGACAATCCCAAGAAGAACAAAGACCACAAAGCAAAGAAAGTGGTCGAGATCTCAAGTGATGAAGATAGCTCAAGTGATGAAGACACAACTATGTTCATCAAAACATTCAAGAAATTTGTAAGGAAGAATGACAAGTTTCAAAGGAAAGGAAAGAAGAGGGCATGCTATGAATGTGGCCAAACCGGTCATTTCATAGCGGATTGTCCTAACAAGAAGGAACAAGAAGCCAAGAAGGAATACAAGAAGGACAAGTTTAAAAAGGGAGGCAAGACCAAGGGACACTTCAAGAAGAAGAAGTATGGTCAAGCCCATATTGGTGAAGAATGGAACTCCGATGAAGAGAGTTCTAGCTCCGAGGAAGAGGAAGTGGTGGCAAATGTGGCCATCCAATCTACTTCAAGCTCGCAACTCTTCACCAACCTACAAGACGACTCCTACACTCCAACTTGCCTCATGGCAAAAGGAGATAAGGTAACTTTATTTAGTAATGATTTTCAAAATGATGATGATGATGAACAAATTGCTATGAAAAATAAAATGATTAAGGAATTTGGCTTGAATGGATATAATGTTATCATAAAATTGATGGAGAAGCTAGATAAAAGAAAAGCAACTCTTGATGCTCAAGAAGATTTGCTTATCCTTGAAAAGGAAAGAAACCTAGAGCTTCAAGGATTGCTACTCAATAAAGATGAAATGCTAGATGCCTTGACTAAGGAAGTATCTTTAGTCAAGATAACTATAGAGGATAAATAAAAGGAAGTAATCAATATGAAAACCTCTATAGCTAGTCTTGCAAATGAAAAGGATGCACTTGAATCAAGCATATTAAGCTTGAATGTCCCAAATCAAGAACTTCAAGTGCAACTTGAATATTGCAAGAACATCAATGCTTCATCTTTATTGATTGAATCTAAGTCTAGCTCCTCAAATAATACCTTTTGCAAACATTGTGCCAAATATCATGCTTCTTGTTGTCTAACTAACCATGCAAGGAGAAAGAGCCCATAGGTGAAGGTCAAAGAAATATTGAAAAGATGCTCAAGCAATGATGGGTTAAAGAAAATTGAACCCAAGTACAAGTCCCTAAAGCCCAACAATGGAAAAAGGGGGCTTGGGTTCAATTCATCCAAGGAAAACCCTAGCACAGTGCATAAGGGGTGGAGATCCCCCAAGTTCATAGAGGGAACCACCCTATATGATGCCTTGGGGAGGATTCACTCCTCAAATGACAAGTCAACTCAAGTAAAGGTAAACTTGAGTTCCACAAAGAGTAAGATGAAGGAAGCGGCATCAACAAGTGGAGAAAAATTTAATGCTCCCATTTCTCACTCTTATCTTTGTGATTACATGTTGACTTGGGATTTAGGGAAATTGGTTGTTAAATATGTGGGTGCCTACACTAAAAGAAAAGTCATGAAAAGAAGTGTGTGGGTACCCAAGGCTATAACTAACACTGCAGGACCCAATTCAATTTGGGTACCTAAAAGCATAGCCTAAATTTGTTTTGCAGGTCTACTCCTCTGGTGGGTCAAGTTGGGTGCTTGACAGTGGATGCACAAATCACATGACCGGGGAGGAAGATATGTTTCATTCCTTGCAACTGACTCAAGAAGCACAAGAAATTGTGTTTGGAGATAGTGGCAAGAGTAAGGTGATTGGTATTGGTAAAATTCCTATCTCTGGCCAACAATCACTTTCAAATGTTTTATTGGTAGATTCTTTGAGCTACAATTTGATGTCCGTTTCACAACTTTGTGGAATGGGTTATAATTGCTTATTTTCTGACGTGGATGTGAAAATCCTTAGAAGGGAGGATTCCTCTGTTGCCTTTACAGGTCGCTTGAAGGGCAAACTCTATCTTGTTGATTTCACAACAAGTAGAGTGACGCCTGAGACTTGTTTAGTGGCAAAATCTGACAGGGGCTGGCTTTGGCATCGCCGGCTAGCTCATGTTGGCATGAGGAACTTGGCCAAACTTCAAAAGGATGGTCACATTATTGGACTAACAAATGTTGTGTTTGAGAAAGATAGGGTTTGTGGCGCATGCCAAGCAGGAAAGCAACATGGAGTCCCACATCAATCAAAGAATGTGGTTACAACAAAAAGGCCACTGGAGCTTCTTCACATGGACCTCTTCGGACCTATGGCTTACATCAGCATTGGTGGTAGTAAGTATGGTTTAGTCATTGTTGATGATTATTCTCGTTTCACCTGGGTTTTCTTTTTAAGTGATAAAGGTGAAACTCAAGAAACTTTGAGGAAATTCATGAGAAGGGCTCAAAATGAGTTTGAGCTCAAAATCAAGAAAGTGAGGAGTGATAATGGGACGGAATTCAAGAACACAGGTGTTGAAGAATTCTTAGGTGAAGAAGGAATCAAACATGAGTTTTCGGTTCCTTATACTCCACAACAAAATGGTGTTGTGGAAAGAAAGAACCGAACTCTAATTGAAGCAGCTAGAACTATGTTAGATGAGTACAAGACTCCTGACAACTTTTGGGCAGAAGCGGTCAACACCGCCTGTCATGCAATCAACCGTCTCTATCTTCATAAGATCTACAAGAAGACAGCTTATGAACTTCTCACTGGTAACAAACCCAAAGTTGATTATTTTAGAGTATTTGGTTGTAAATGTTTTATTCTTAACAAGAAAGTCAAGAGCTCAAAGTTTGCTCCTAGAGTGGACGAGGGGTTCTTGCTTGGATATGCATCAAATGTGCATGGATATCGCGTTTTCAACAATACCACTGGTCTTGTTGAAATAGCGATAGACGTGACATTTGATGAGTCTAATGGCTCGCAAGGGCACGTTTCTAATGGCACTGCAGGAAATGAAGAACCACCTTGCGAGGCTATAAAGAGACTTGCAATAGGTGAGGTGAGACCTCAAGAGAAGGATGATGATGAAGGAACTTTATGGATGACCAATGAGGTCTTTGATGTGGGTGCAAAGGTGATGGGTGACAAATCCTCCACCCAAGCAAACCCATCAACCTCAAGTCATCCAAATTTTGAAGAACGTCATCAACCCCAAAGGATGCCAACGGTGGTAGAAGATGAACATGAAAGTATTGATGGTGAAGTGGCTCTTGATCCAGTAGATGAGGAGGAGGAACAAATTCAAAGACAACCATCAGTGCCTCATCCTCGAGTTCATCACACTATTCAAAGAGATCATCCGGTGGACAACATCCTGGGTAGCATTCAGGAGAGGGGTAACAACTCGATCTCGTTTAGCAAATTTTTGTGAATTTTACTCGTTTGCCTCTCTTAAGCCACTTAAGGTTGAAGAAGCATTGGGTGATCCGGATTGGATAATCGCCATGCAAGATGAGTTGAACAACTTCACCCGGAATGAAGTCTGGTCCTTGGTTCCAAGACCCAAGCAAAATGTGATTGGGACAAAATGGGTCTTTAGGAACAAACAAGATGAGCATGGCGTGGTTACAAGAAATAAAGCACGATTGGTTGCTCAAGGCTACACTCAAGTGGAAGGACTTGATTTTGGTGAAACATATGCGCCGGTAGCAAGGTTAGAGTCAATAAGAATATTAATTGCCTATGCTACTAACCATGATTTCAAGTTATATCAAATGGACGTCAAGAGCGCGTTTCTAAATGGTCCACTACAAGAGAGGGTCTATGTGGAGCAACCGTCGGGCTTTGAAGACCCAAGGAAGCCAAATCATGTCTATCTACTTCACAAGGCACTCTATGGGCTTAAACAAGCCCCTAGAGCTTGGTATGACTGTCTTAAAGATTTTTTAATTAAGAATGGGTTTTCAATAGGAAAAGCTGACTCTACTTTATTTACTCGAAAAGTTGATAATGAATTATTTGTGTGCCAAATATATGTTGATGACATTATATTTGGTAGTACTAATAAAAAATTTTGTGAAGAGTTTAGCAAAGTAATGACGAACAGGTTTGAGATGTCCATGATGGGAGAGCTTAAATACTTCCTAGGATTTCAAATCAAGCAGCTCAAGGAAGGTACTTTTCTATGTCAAACCAAATATACACAAGATATGCTTAAGAAGTTTGGCATGGAAAAAGCAAAACACGCCAAGACTCCAATGTCATCAAATGGACATCTCGATCTAAATGAGGAAGGTAAACCTGTAGATCAAAAATTATATAGATCAATGATAGGATCACTGCTTTACTTATGTGCATCTAGACCTGATATAATGTTGAGTGTTTGCATGTGTACACGTTTTCAAGCAAACCCTAAAGATTGCCATCTTGTAGCCGTTAAGAGAATTCTAAGATACTTAGTCCACACCCAAAACCTAGGATTATGGTATCCCAAAGGCTCCCTTTTCGATTTGCTTGGCTACTCTGACTCAGATTATGCCGGTTGCAAAGTAGATCGAAAAAGCACTACTGGGACTTGCCAATTCCTTGGGCGGTCCTTAGTGTCATGGAGTTCCAAGAAACAGAATTGTGTTGCACTTTCCACTGCAGAAGCTGAGTACATAGCAGCTAGGGCATGTTGTGCACAGTTGTTATGAATGAAGCAAACCCTTAGAGATTTTGGTTGTGAGTTTAACAAAATTCCACTTTTGTGTGACAATGAAAGTGCCATAAAACTTGCAAACAATCCGGTGCAACACTCTAGAACTAAACATATTGACATCAGACACCATTTCTTGAGAGACCACGAAGCCAAAGGAGATATCGAATTGTTTCATGTGAGTTCCAAAAATCAACTAGCCGATATCTTCACAAAACCTCTTGATGAGACTAGGTTTTGTTTTCTTAGGAGTGAACTAAATATCTTGGATTCTCGAAACGTGTCTTAATAACTAAAATTTTGATCAAATTTGATCGATGAAAATTGTTTGTTTGAGCAATATGAAATGAGAAATTACATTTTTACCATTAAAATCACTCATGTCATATTTGCGAAGTGCTATTATAGCCCTTCTGGGCAATATCTGGAAACTGGTTGAGTAAACCGGCTGAGTTGGGCACTCAACCGGTTTTCCCCTGGTGGAAACCGGTTGAACCGGTATGAAAACCGGTTGAACCGGTTTTGGCCTCCTCCGTATCCGCGCCATCAGTCTGCGCGCAGTCTGCGCTGTCAGTGTGGCAGTCTGCGCTGTCAGACTGCTAGAAATTTCGCGCAGTCAACACCTTTTTCTGCGCAGTTTGACCAAAAACCGGTTGAACCAGTTTTGGAACCGGTTGAACCAGTTTTCTGTGGTCTGACCGGCCGACTCCCCCCTTTTATCTCTCCCTCTCTCCTCTTCTCTTCTTCTCACTTTCACTTTCCAGCCGTCGCCACCCACTTTTCTTCCTCCCTCTCCTTCACACCTTCACTACTCCAAAAACTCACTTGTGCCCTCTCCACTTTGGAAGATCTGTTGGAGATCCGTTTACTCCGGCGTTCTCCATCATCTTCCTCAGTCTCGTTGGATTTCTTGACTAAATCTCCGGATCGAGGTATTGCCCTATTTCATTTCTTTTTACTCGATCTTACGCGTTCTTGATTATCTAATGTATCATTCGTTGGGTACATTTTAGTTTAAGTGACCAACACTTAGATTATCTTCATTTGTCACAAACATTGTTAGAGTTTAGCGATTTGATGTTGTTCGTTGTAGTTGAACCGCTCATATGAACGGTTGAAGTGCATGCTCAATATCTTATGCGTCTCTTCTCAAACATGTTTGATCCTTGCTCATCATAAGTTCTTTCTTTATTCTTAGAATGGTGCGTCGGAGGAACCCGTCCGTGGTTGAATCCGACTCTTCTGATGACCAAGAAATACATGGAGATACTCCCCCCCGCTCTCGATCCAAGTGTGGGCGAGGAAGCGAAAGTGTCATGCAAGGTGCTGAGGCCTCCGGGTCTCAAAGTGCTCGTGGTCGGACAACCCGGAATCCTTCCGGTCGGTCCCGACCCGCGACGAATCCGCAGGCGTGGGAGGCTACGAGTGATGATGAAGGCGGGAAGGATGATGAAATTGATCTTCCCCCGGCCCACGCCCCTGTGATTCGTGGGTTGGTTCTCCATCGGGCGGAGGCTCGGCGTGCTGGCAATGAGCCAGTAACTGATTTCACTGCCAGTGGAGGATCGGCTCTCCTTCAGGATCTTCGTTTCCAAAATCCTGTATTGCGCATTCGCGATGCGAGGATTGATGGAAACCGCTTTTGGACACTTCATCACGTGGATTTTTATAATTCCGTGATCCTCCCCAAGAAGCATCAACCTATCCTGCATCAACGTTATATAAACTGGGAAGGTTGTGAGGCCATTGGGGACCCCGAGATGACACAGGCATTGAGGGCCTGTGAAAGGAAAATGATGAAGAGTATCATGACATTCCAATATGATTGGAATGATGAAGTGATTGCCCAGTTTTACTCAACTCTGTGGGTTAAGCTGGCAGATGAGGATAGTCCATACAACTATCCTTATCTTAACTTCTTCATTGAGGGAAGCTGGTACAAGGTGAGCTACCGTAGGTTTGCTCACATTCTTGGTTTTTCTGATGATGATATCTCTGGCGACAAGATAAAGATTCATGATTTCCGCCAACCTTCTAGAGATGAGGCCAGAGACCTTCATCTTTCTGAGTCTGGGAAATTTTGGGAGTCCACCAACGTACACAAGTATTACAGGTACATCAACTCCCTCAGTCGGATGACCCTCATTCCAAAAGGGGGAAATCAGATGAACATTCTTGGCGAGAGCAAGGTTTTGCTCTCTTTCATGAAGCCCAGCAGCTCAGAAAGTATCAACGTCTTTGATATGATTTGGCAGGAAATCATTCATGCCGCCTGCTTTCCATTGAAGGGGTGTCTTCATGCTCCATTTATCATGAAGATGATTGAGGTTGTGACTCAGTTTCGATTTGACAAAGGTACAAGACATCAGTCATATACCCCTTTCTGGATTGATCCCAACAATCCAGCAGGGCGCCTCAGAAAAGCCCCCTCTAGCTCTCGTGCTCATACCTCTGCTGGTCCCTCTACTGGTCTGTCTGCTGGTCCGTCTGCTGCTGCTCCTGCTGGTGCCTCGCGTCCTTCCCCTGGCCGCGGATCTCCCACGCCACGTGGTCGTGGTCGTGGTCGAGGTCGTGGTTGAGGGATGGGTGCCCGCTTGGCCCGCGGGTTTGCAGCATTCTTCTCCATGTGCCGGAACATTGCTGAGGATGTCCATGAGGTGGCTCGACGTCAGCGGGAGACTGACGACAACCTACGTCGTCAAGCTTTGCCAATCCCAACCTGGAAATGGGAAGACATAAGTATGGACTTCATTGTGGGATTGCCCAGGACTGCAAAAGGGTATGACTCTATCTGGGTTATAGTTGATCGACTCACAAAGACAGCTCATTTTCTGCCAGTCAAGACAGATCACCCGGTTACTGTCTATGCCCAATTGTATATTGATCGTATTCTTAGTCTGCATGGTGTTCCGAAGACTATTGTGTCGGATCGTGGACCGCAATTTGTAGCCAAGTTTTGGGAAGCACTTCACAAATCCTTGGGTACTAGGCTGCTCCATAGTTCGGCATATCATCCACAAACCAGTGGACAGACTGAGAGGATTAATCAAATACTCGAAGATATGCTGCGGGCATGTGTCCTGGATTTCTCACAGAAATGGGATGAATGTTTACCCTTAGCGGAGTTTTCATATAATAATAGCTATCAAGAAAGTATCAAGATGGCACCTTTTGAAGCTTTATATGGACGACGATGTCGTACTCCGCTAAATTGGTCTGAACCTGGTGAAAGGTATTTCTTTAGGCCTGATATGGTAAAAGAAACCGAAGAAAAGGTTCAGAAAATAATTCATAATATGAAGAAAGCCCAAGCTCGTCAGAAGAGTTATGCAGACAAACGGCGAATGCCCTTGTATTTTCTTGAAGGGGACTATGTCTACCTGAAGGTTTCACCAATGAAGGGGGTATCCCATTTCGGGGTCAAAGGAAAACTTGCACCCAGGTACATTGGTCCATTCCCTGTACTTAAGCAATGTGGACCAGTGGCATATCAACTGCAGCTTCCCGAGACCCTGTCTGCTATACATAATGTTTTCCACGTGTCACAATTGAAGAAGTGTCTTCGGGCTCCTGATCGAACCATTGAAGTGACAGATGTTGTCCTTGAACCAGACTTGACATATTCTGAGCACCCTATTCGAGTCTTGGATCAAAAGGACCGGGTTACCCGGAGAAAAACTCTCAAGTTCTATAAGATACAGTGGAACCAACATTCTGAAGAAGAGGCTACGTGGGAAACACAAGACTTTTTAAATAAGAATTTCCCAGGCTTTCTAGCCTCATGTAATCTGTAAAGTAAATTCAGTTATTGTAATAAAGGAGTGAACCCCCACACAACCCCTGCCTTGTACCAGAAATAAGGAAATAAAAATGTGACACATTTCCTTTTCCATTACTCACCCTAGGACTTTAAATCTCGGGACGAGATTCTTTTATGGGGGGAAGGATGTAACACCCCTGGTGTTACTGTAACTAAAACTTGAGCATGACATCATAAACATTGACATTGCATATGTTTGACACACCTAGAGTGCATTTACTAGGTAAAAATTTCAAACAAGTGTATTGTTTTTGGTATTTTGCAAATAGACCCCTGGTTAAGTAACTTGACCCTGATTAGGGATTATTGGGACAAAACTAAACCTAAATGAGAAAAACCTAAAGGCTTTTGGGAAAGAGACATAAAATGTCCCCAAAAACAAAGTTGAATCACATTTATACCCTTGGGATACTAAAAACCCTAATTAGAACCCTGGAAAACCCTAAAACTAAACCCTAGGGACCTAAGTGCAAAGTTAGTCCACTTTTGGACTAAAGTGCAAAAATCAAGTCAAATAAGTTTCTTAAGTCCCTTGGTTCACAAATGTGTGAACTTGAAAGCCAAATGTGGAGTTTTGGACTTAAATGCAAAAAGGACCCCCCAATTGAGATTTCTCTAAGTCTGAATTTCAGATTGGTAAGCTCAACTTTGGAGCATGGGATCTTCCAAATTATTGAGAATTTGCCCTAGGTCACCACATCAAAGTTGAAGACCAAACATAGGAGAACAACTTTGATTAACGTTGTAAGCAGAGTTGTTAAGAAAATATTGGAGATAATCATGCTCCAAAGTGGGCTGTCAGACTGCCTGAAGTCTGAATCTTCAGAAACAGTGTGATAGGATGAACTTTGAGCTCGAATTCGAATGGGATTTAGTGACTATTTGATGGTAAGCATTGTAGCAAAGCTGAAGATTAACTATAGGTCTATAATTTTGGTATAGAGATCTAGTCGGGTTACCACACAAAATTAAGAGCAATTTGGACCTAAAGTTGCGCTGTCAGGTTCATCTGAATAAAACTGGCTATGGTACAGTGACCTGCTAAGGATTAGGCCGCCAGCGCGGCAACCTCACCGCCGGCGACCTCTTCGCCGGGAATCGTGTCACGGGCGTATGGATCTCGTTCACTAGGTAAAGGTCTCGTCGTGGATGAGTATGCACTGCTGTGGCCTCGTCGTTCCCTGCCCCTTTTCACCGGCGACGTGGCCTCATGGCCGTCACCGGAGTAGCCGTGCCTCACTGCGGTCATGCCACGCTCAAAGCTTTTCACCACGTCGTCCCTAGCCGCACCAGCTCACCGGTAACCGTCGTAGCTCCTCAACCGATGCTCACCGGAGGAAGCGCCACGGTGAAAGCCACCGTTCCCTACTCCAATATTTCTGTTCCCTCCGGCCGCCAGCACGCCGTGATCAAATTGTGAGCCACCGCCCCTGGAGTCTATAAATTGAAGCCACCGCAAGCTCCGTAGAGTATTCAAGAACCCCGACACCCAGTATTGTCCCCAGTTGATCGCCAGCGAGCTTGAATTTCACAGTTCCCCCAATTCGGTTTTCGCCACCGTGAATTCGCCTCACCGCGGCTAGCCCCTCTCCCGGTCAGTTCACCTCTTCCTCTTCCTCGTTCAAGTTTTCCCTTAAGCCTACGATGCTTGCCGAGCCACTGAATTGAGCTAGGAGTCCTCTGGTCACCGGGAACACGACCGTATAGCCGCCATGATCGCGGCCACCGTGGCAAGAGCTACGTAGTTGGTCTTAGCTGCAATTAGGTTGGGGGAAATGGTCAGACTAGCCCCGATTTCATGTCCGCCGCTCGGAGAACCCAGCCGTAGCCCCAATCGGCCGGTCCAGAACCTCGCCGGAGCCTCTCCGCGCGTGAACGCCGTCGTGGACTTGGGTCTGCGAAGAAATAGAACATGGAGGGCTTATTTGCAATCTGTCAGTGACACAAGAAATAGTAATAGGAACTCGTGTTCAGTTAGCTATTAAACCAAGGGCCTCTGTGCAAAACTACCGCAGGCGCGCGCGCGTGGGCGTGTTTCTGCTGTACTTGGGCCGACTTGAACTGATTTCGGCCCAAGTCTGTTCATTGTTTTCTTTTTTCTATTTTTAGCCAGCTTTAGAAAACTGTAGAAAATGGTAGAAAAATGATAAAATTGTGAAACCAATTTTCCTAAGCTTCTTATTTTCCCTAGGATTTAATAAAAATAATTTTATGATTTTTAGTGGAAATAAGAAATTTTAGGGTATTTAAAGTAGTTAAAAATATTGGTTATGGATTTTTAGAAAATAATTGGAAAGTCCAAAAATGCCCAAACTTTTTATGGGAACTTAAAACAATATTTAGAAGCCTTGGGTAGAGTTTGAATTGATTTGGACCTTGTTTGATCACCAAACCCCAAAACACCCCCCCTGCCCCATGAACTCCTTTACTGACTCCGGAAACCCTAAGTTCTCGGAGTTCCGTGAAGGAAAGTTGTATTCAAGACTTAGATAATAAGTTTATGTTATCTTTGCATTCTCATAAGCATTCCATGGCATTCATTCTCATATATATATGGTTATGTTAGAACGTGAAGAAGAAGCAGAAGTCACCGAAGAAAGGACACCACCACCCTCGGATTCTCAAGCAGGCAACTGCTTTTACTTTGATATTTGTGGATCCGAGCCAGACTCACCTGTTAACGAAGGCAAGCCCCGGTGCATTTGCCACCTCCTTGTGTTTTAAAATTCTTTTTCACTTGCTTGATGCATTAGGTGATAGGAGTTGATTGCTAAAACAATTCCTGCATTACCTTCCTTGAACTTGATTACCTTCCTTGATCACCCGTTTTACAAAAGATTTTTGATGCTTAGCCTTGCTTTAGAAAAACAAAATGTTTTGTTTTTACAAAAGTTGATGTGGCAAAAGTGGGAGGGATGTTTTTGAAAATAAAACTTGATGGTGGATCCATCATGGCCATGATGGGTTCAACATTGGAAAAGATGTACCTCTGCCAGGTACCAAGTTTTTGGGTAAATAATTAAGCTAAGACCGGGCAGGGTGACTTGCACGAGAAGAGTGTCTCGGTGTAGTGTCTCCGTCTGAGTCGATTAAGGACCTTGTCGATGTAGGCCTGCTGACCGAGGACCCTTTAACTAGTCACATGCCTCGTCATGGGTAAGCTTTGCCTCGGGCAGACTAAGGCCAGAATAAGATAACACGAAATGGGCGTGGAGCGGTGGCGAGAGTAGCGTGTACCCTCCGTGGCGAGAGGCTGGATGGTGGTGTATCTGTGCTATCGGTTTGCGTGAACCTGATCTGGTCTTAAGAAACCCGGTGACGGGTTGACATATGCAAGGGTTAAGTGCTACATATGTCGTGTGATCGGAGATCCTCAGCTGAGTATAATCGATTCGGATCGTCGTACCTCCGCGGTTATGGAGACTTGGCCACTGACTTACACGTAGCAATCCACTAAAGATGAAGGGATTGATGAGAAACTGGCTAGTGCAGGACAAGTGTTTGAACTAGGGTAGAAAGAACTCTAGATGTAGGTAACTTTACTTAACCTGAAAATAAAACTGGATTTTTAAGGATCCACTCATAGTAAGCTTTTCCGCAAAAACAGAGTCTTTGATTCTTGTTAAGCCTTACCTTGACTCCCTTATAACCAGCATACCCTTGAGAGTCTTTTCTTTAGTCGGGTAAGACTTGCTGAGTAATTCCATACTCAGGGTTTATTCCCTCGTTGTTTTTAGGTGAGGGAGCAGCAGATTTCTGTTGCTTTTGTACCAAGGTGGTTCCCCAGGATGAAAATCAGCAATGAAGATGCGGGAGGACATGGTCCTCCATAAAAACTTTTGTGTATAAACTTTTATGGGAGGAGTTTTTGCCTCCCTTGGTATGTAATAATACTACTCTGCACTCGTTTATATTTTCTGGTCTGTAATAAGTAACTAAATCTTACTTTTTAAATAAATGTAAGTTTATGTAATCACTTCCGCATTACGATATCTCCGATGTTCTGTAATGTCTGCAAGACGGGTGAAACGTTCCTGGAAAGGTAAGGAAAGATACCGAACTTATCAAGTGATTCAGGAACATCTAGGGGGTTGCCTGATGTCTGTTGGACAAGGACAACCGTAGGTGGGCCTAATGACTTGGAAGGTTCCGTCACACGCCTGACGTTCCTCTCCATCCTCCTCCTCCGGAGATCAACGAGTGGTACCAGCAGGCATATGGGGTGCCTTTTATGACAGCGGACGACGTCGACGAAGAAGAAGAAGCTTATTTTGATGATCGTGAGCAGTTTGTCCTGCCTCCGTATCACGGGGATCCGGGCCAATTGTCCTCTCATCCTCCGTCCCAGGATCCCTCTGGCAGTGCTCCTCCCCCGGACCAGTCTGGGGAGGAACACTTTGCCTCTCACCTGGCGCACCAATTCTTTGCTCCTTATCAGCCTCCTCCAAACTAGTGATCTTGTGTTGATGGCTCTCTCCTTTTTTTGGTTCTTGTTGTCAAAAAGGGGGAGAAGGTTTCTTATCATCATGGCAGTTTCTTATCATCATGGCAGTACCTACCTTTTATTTTTGTAATGAACAATCGGTCTGTAATAACTATTTGGTCTATCGTATGATGCATGCATGGCTCTAAAGCCATAAACATTTTTATGATGTGATGAGATGAGTTCTCATTATTGTAATAGTTGTAGAACTTTTCATATTATATGCTATGCGATAATGAGCCTTAATGTGTAATTTTTACTCTTTCTATCTAATTATGTTTCATTCCTCATTGTTTTGTGTGTGGTGTTAATTGTTCTCTCTCTCTAAATATGTTGCAAATTGACATATCAAGTCAATGCTAATATCATAAAATTCATGCACATATTTAGGGGGAGCAACACATACACAAATGCTTTTATCTCGCAAGTACTTGTAATTTTTAATGTTTATCTCTACTCTGGTTTGTTTTGGCATCAATCACCAAAAAGGGGGAGATTGTAAGTGCAATCAACCCTAATTGATGGTTTTGGTGATTAAATGACAAAACAAACAAAGATTCTAACAAGTTTGCTCCTAGCATGTACGCAGTAATTCTACAGACAGGAGAAGCACAGATCTTACGAAACATAAAAATAAAAGGCATCGCAGATTTAAAATTCCACATCAAATGGCATGCTCCAAGTGCTTTGAAACAACGGACGATACTGATTTTATAGTTCTTGAGTTATAGGAATCGTCGTACAATTAAGAGGGATCCGCGACGGTTAAGTAAGTTGTGCAATGAGCCAAGTTCAAAATCCTTTGAACACTTCTTGGAGAACAATTTTCCAGATCATGAATGCCCTTGAGAAAAACAAATTTTACTTCCCACAAAGACTCCACCTTTGCTCTCTTCAAAATTCTCAAAATTTGGTTTCAGCCCTGAAAACCGGTTCAACCGGTCCTGAAACCGGTTCAACCGGTTTTGGGACTGTTCACCTGTCTCCTCTGCTCTGACTTGTCTGACAGTCAGAGCTGTCAGAAAAGTCGCTGCAGATATTTTTTGAAAACTAGGTTGAACCGGAATTTTCTCTTACTCAACCGGTTTTGAAACCGGTCGAGTGTCCGGCTGAGTAAGTTAGTGGACCGGGATCCCCCTGGTAGAAACCGGTTCAACCGGTCTGAAAACCGGTTCAACCGGTTTTTACTTCTTTTCTCCCAACGGCTGCCAGCTTTTGGGGGATCCTTTATATACCCCCTCACACTCTCTCTCTCATTAACTACTGCCTCTCCCACGAATTCTTGGCTGACCAACCTTCAAACAAGAGCATTCATTTCACCTTTCACACCCGCAATCGCATCTCCTTCAATCATTTGAAGGACCCTTGGTGTGAGGTGAACTCGATCGAACTCGCTGTCAATTTCATTTCTAGTCTCACATTCTCTTTGTTCTTGAGCTCATTGCAAACTTAACCTTGTGCGGATTTGTTACTCTTGGAACCTCGTGTTCCTTGACGGTTAGAGGTTGCTTGGGAGTCTCCAAATTTGTGGACGACCCCAAGAAGTTTGTATCACCCGCTCTTTGAGCTGATTTGAGAAGAGATTGCCTTGACCTTTGTGGTCGGCCTGTGGAGGATTAGGGTTGGAAAAGACCCGACCCTTTGTGGGTTCCTCAATGAGGAGTAGGACACCTTTGTGGTGGTTGCCGAACCTCGGGTTATATCGCGTGTTCTTGTGTGTTCTTGTTAAGCGCTTCGTATTCGGTGGTTGGTTCATCTTATTCATTCGAGTAGATTTTGCATAGGGCAATTCTTTAGCTATATTCTTCACTACTTCGTATTTGTTCAATAGATTATCTAATTTAAGTTGAGCAGGTTCAAACTTGTTCAGTTGTAATTAAAATCAACTGAACCGGTTTGCACCAGTGCAACTTTAATTTAACCTATCTCGAAGTTTTTAGTGAAAATTTTTAGGTGTAGCCTATTCACCCCCCCCCTCTAGGCTACTTTCAAATGTGATAGAAAGTGCATCGAGAGAAATGGGTATGAGACCCATGTGAAATCTACTCTAGTAGTAACCTGCTCTATGTGATCGAAGATCCCGTGAAGTAGAGTGGAGAAACAAGCTAGGAGTAGGTTGTGAGGAAAGATCCCTTCTTTAACTCATTTCTGATGCACATCTTTCCTATCTGTAAGGCAGGATGGTATTTACCTTAATGTATTCCAAGAGTCTTATAAAGATGAGATGTTGTCCTACAGAACATCTTTTGAGGAATACACCTATATAAGTCAGACTGCTGGTCACAGTCTATGGGACTTGGGTAATCCCTAAATACTCATGAAAGGCACTGAAGTGTGACTTATATGCTTCTAAACAGCGGGAATACCCTTTTGCAGCCTAGTATCAGCAAAGGATTTGAGTGAATCTTATTTCGCACAAAACTGTCAATTCAAGGCATAGTCCATTGTTCAGTTGTGAATAAGTGAAACTCTTATTCTAGATGGATGTTTGTTGGAACTTGCTCTCAGGTGCAAGGGGATCCAACAAGGGTGAACAGTGATGACAACAGGGCACTCGCGCTAGATGGCAAAAGCTCTGTTAATTTGGCCTCTCACGGGCACTGTACAGGGGTATTTATAGGTACCTGGGCGCGCAGCACCTCGAGCTAAGGACGCATGTGCCCTCAGGTACCTAGGTTATCCCAAGAATATTCCCATAAAGCGGGGTTACAGACCGTAATCACAGAAATGCTTTTACAACATAGGCCCGTAACACAGGGCGGCCGAGCGGGGCCCGTTGCGACGGGCCGGATTGTACGTGGGCCTCCGAGCTGGGCGAGGCCGCGCCGTGGGATGCCCTTCGTCGCCAGTCTTCGCCTGGAGCGGAAGGAGCGAAGGGTATCCCCGCCTGTTTTGTTTCTGTCAGTTCAGCTGCCGCAGCGAAGGCTTCGAGCGAAGGGTGGCGCCTTTGCCTTCGCCCCAACATTTGCCCTCCGAGGGACCAGTTCGACAAAGTCACCTGGTGCCGAAGACGTCGTTAGATGGCGGAGACGCTGCCCTCGCTCGAAGTGGTTCCGCGGGGGTTTTTGATGTGACCGTTGATTGACGGCGTACTGTTGGACTGCGGGTTTCCCGAAGCGCCGCGTCCTGTCTATAAAAGGGGGTGGGGGTCGGCGCTTTTTGAACTTGACTTTTCCGCGCTCCGCGAAAACCCTAGCCGCCCTTTTTCCGCCGACTTGCTGCTCGTCTGCCTGCCGCGGTCTTGTTCGCCGGAGATCTGGCTCGAGTGAAGCAGACCGCCTGCCACCGCCGACGGTACGTTGCGATGCCGTCCTCGTCTTCTTCCGCTGCCGCTACGCCGCCGGCCGTTCCCTCGCCGCCGGCCGCCGCCTCGTCTGAGGAGACGCCGAGTAGCTTAATGGTGGAGGAGTTGCGCGCCGGCGACTCTGTTGATTTCGGCGTATCGCGGATCTCGTCGGCCCGCGTGCAAGATATGCAGCGGTTGGGTTACTTCGGCAGCGGAGTCGGTCGAGTCCCGGGGGCGGAGGAAGTCCCCGAGCCAGAGGGCGAGTTGGTCGTTTTCGAGGCGTTCTTCGCCGCCGGGCTCCGCCTGCCTGCGCACCGGTTTGTTGGCGAAGTCCTGCGCAGGTTCAACGTTCAAATACATCAGCTGACACCGAATGCCATAGTGGCACTGTCGAAGTATGTCTGGGCGACGACTTCGTACGGCGGACAGCCGTCGGTGGAAGTTTTTGCGAAGTATTATTGTTTGCATTGGCAGAAGAGGATGATTGGAGGCGAAGTCGCTCAGTTTGGATCCTGCACATTCACGCCGAAGACCGGCAAAACCACGATGCAGGTGGTTGAGTTGGTTCCTTGCACCCGCAACAAGTGGGGCAACTGGAATGAATTTTGGTTTTATGTCACTGAGGGTACCATCGAAGGCCATGAGGGACTTCCCGTGTCCGCGATGTGTTCTCATTTTTACTCAGCGTATCCGCCCTTTGAAGTGGCGGAGGAGGATGAGGACGAAGGGGCTCTTCGGTGCGCCGCCGGTTTGAGCAGTGGGCGCGACTTGGTTGAAGAGTTTGTGGCGTATGGGGTGTGGCCATTGGCGCGTGGCTGGGCAGTTGGGCGAAGTATGCCCTCGCCAGATGCCTTTTCATGGTGGAAGGGTGGTGCGGAGTCCCGCCTTCGCCCTGAATCTGCAAAGTCGCGATCCGGCCGCCGTTGTGCGTGAGGCGGAGGATGGGGCGGTGCGGCTTGTTGGATGCTACGTGCCGAGGACAGAGGGCCAGCGCAGCTGGGATATCCGTGGGTCGAATGACCGCTTGAACAGGGTGTTTGAATTAAATCAATTGCCGTATGACGGCTACCCTGGTCAAGACGATGTGGACCGCCGTGGGAAGAGACCGGCGGTGGAGACCGGAGATGACCCCGCGCCGGCGGCCGCCCCGTCCTCTAAAAAGAGAAAATTAGGTACTGCTATGGGAGGACTTGGGGTTTCTGATCGTTTTGCTAGAGAGTTGACGAAGACGTGCGCGGCCCCGGGGGAAAGGATGTCTTCGCCCGAGCTCCGGGAGTCTTCGGCTCGGATGCTGAGGGTTACCGGGGGTTGTTGGCCTAGGAATGTTCCTGTCCCCCACGCGGCTGGCGAGGACTTTTTTTATATCTCGCATGGTTCGTGAATGGAGGGTCTTTCCTTACGGGCGGAATATTGCTGCTGTTGTGTCAGCAGTGATGGACAAGGATCGCCAGGGAGCTGCGCAAAAGCGCCAGGCGGCTATCAGGCTCGTTGAAGCCAGGCCGAAAAGGCAGCGGGGGATGGCGAAGGCTGCGGCCTCCGGCGGAGGCCGGACGCCGCTGGCGGCGAAGTCAAGCGTCCCTGCATCTAGCAAGGCGCCGGAGGCAACGGCAGGCGCCGAAGGCTCGAAGTCGGCGAAGGCGGTGCCGCCGACTGGCGGAGTGGCGGAGGTCGCGAGGGCGGCCCGAGCGTTGCCGTTGGCGGGCAAACGCGTCGCCGACTTCGCCACCGATATTAGCGTGGACGACTATCTCGGTGGTAGGTCCTTTTTTTTGATCGTTTCATTGGTATGCTGCAGGGTTGGGCGAAGGCCAACTTGCTGTGGTTGCGCCTGGCGCGGCGGCCACGACGGCTGCCGCAGTGCCGAAGGCCAAGGGCGGGGTTCTGAGCGTCGGTGGCGAGGCGTCGGCCCTCGCGGTTGTCATGGATGAGGCGGGCGCTGCGTCCCGCCGGCTGGCGGAGGCGGCGGAGGCGCTACGTCAGGTCCGCTGAGTTGGACCTCGTCCCCCCCCTTTTTTTTACCGCAGTCTTACGATTGTTCTGCAGGTGGCTGACTTCGCTAGCCGCACTGCGTCGGGGGCCCTCACGGCAGCCGTGGCTGCCGAATTCGAAAGGCTTCGGACGCAACACACTGACGCCGTCCGCGAAAAATCGGCCGCCGACAGCAAGTGCCGCAAGCTGGCGGAGAAGGTGGCCACACTGGAGGACAAGAAGGCCGCCCTCCGTCGCCAGCTGGCGGGGGAAAGGAGGGAGGCCAATGAAGCCCTTGTCAAGGCGCAGGCTGCGCAGGCGGAGGCCAACCTGGCACGGGCGGAGGGCAACCTTGCCAGGGAGCGCGCCGAGCAGTTGCAGGAGCGGCTCATCGCCCTGGAGAGCCGCGTGAAGGGGGCCGAGGCCGCGGCACGAGCGGAGGCAGAGCGGACGCGCCAGCTGCTCGTAGATACATACCGTGGCCTGGGCGCGGGGACCGGTGAATTCGAAGTACCGGACCGAGAGCCCGAACTTCGGTGCCTGGAGTGGGTGCAGGAGGAGCTGCAGGCGCTCCCCACCGTCGTGGAGGGGTTTATGGCGTATGCCTCCCTGGTCACCTGCGAGGGGGCGATGAACGCGCTCTCCCGCGAAGGGTGCCGGCACTTCGAGGTCTTCGACCAAATGGAAGAAGATTTTGAGCAAGATATCTTCAAGGTTGAGGACCCCGTTGTGAAGGAATCCGCTGGAGCTATTTTCGACCGGCTGTGGGGTCCACACGGTCGCGAGGTGGTCAGGGAGCGCGCCGCGACGGCGAGGGCTCAGGTAACGTTTTCGCTTGTTTGGTGTTTGTTGGACGTGGGCTGTGTGTGTGTTTGATGAATTTTGTGTGTTTTGGCCTAGGCGGCGCGTGGTGAGAGGGTCGACGACTTCGGGGCGCTGAACAGCATGTTGGCTGACCCGGAGTCGGCCCCGGCGGAGGCTGTGTCCGAGGTCGCCCTGGCGCCGACCCCGGCCGCATCCGCTGCGGCCGGCGAAGGCCTGCCCCCAGAAGTCGCCGAAGGCGCGCCTGATGCGTCTGCAGCTGCCGCGCCAAGTGCTGAGGATCTCGCAGCAGTAGCGGTGGAGATAACAACGGAGGCAGCGGCAGAGCCAACAGCGGAGGCACCCGCAACGTCAGGGCCGTCGCAGGTGGCGTAGTAGGTGTAGAGGGTTGGGGAAGTTTGTACATGTTACTGAATTTTGGTTGCTGCGCAGGTTCAAGATTTTGGGCCTGCGCACGCAACCGCTACTACTAAATTTTTGGCGGCTACGACCGCGGAAGATGGTAATGAATGTGGTGGTTCTTCATCTGGGTTTTTTGATTGTGCTGACTCTGGGAGCTCGGTTGAGTGGACGGAGTCGTCGGAGGACTTGGACTACTTTGCGGCCTTGGATGTGGCTGCGATGGAGGCCTCGCCGCACGCCGCGGGTGCAGGAGATGTGCCTGGTCCTTGCACCGGGCGACGGCGGCGAAGGGCAGTTGCGAAACGTGTGGTTAGTGGGGCGGAGGGGGCTCGGCTTCGTGTGAGTGGGGCTGGTCGGCAGGAACTGTTGTCTTTGCCGACCGCCGAGAGTATAGGTGAAGGGGAACTGCGAAGTCTTTTTGCGGGTGAGGAGCTCAGGATAATGTTATTTAATTATAGGGAGATGGGAATTATTCCTAAGGTTGAGCCGATGTAGAGTGTGGTGCCCTCGCTTGTATATGTAGGGGCTTGTATGATGAAATTGTGTGCCCTCACGTGCATATGTGTGTGCGAAGGCGTTGTGTACTCTGTCTGGTTTGTTTTGTTGCGCTGTGTTGGCGTGATTATAGTTGGTCTTGGCGTGGATGGTTTGATGTTGTCGTTTCAGTCGTTGTTGTGCTAGTCCGGGTGTACCCTTAGGTGTCTTCCGTACAGATAGTCTTTGGTTTTTTCGCACTTGTGCTAATCCGGCTGCACCCTTAGGCGACTTCTGCGCGGATAGTCTTCGCGACAGACTTAGATTTTTTTTTCCGCACTTGTTGTGCTAATCCGGCTGCACCGTTAGGCGACTTCTGCATGGATAGTCTTCGCGATAGACTTAGATTTTTTTCCGCACTTGTTGTGCTAATCCGGCTGCACCCTTAGGCGACTTCTGCGCGGATAGTCTTCGCGATAGACTTAGATTTTTTTTTCCGCACTTGTTGTGCTAATCCGGCTGCACCCTTAGGCAACTTCTGCGCGGATAGTCTTCGCGATAGACTTAGATTTTTTTCTGCACTTGTTGTGCTAATCCGGCTGCACCCTTAGGCGACTTCTGCGCGGATAGTCTTCGCGATAGACTTAGATTTTTTTTCCGCACTTGTTGTGCTAATCCGGCTGCACCCTTAGGCGACTTCTGCGCGGATAGTCTTCGCGATAGACTTAGATTTTTTTCCGCACTTGTTGTGCTAATCCGGCTGCACCCTTAGGCGACTTCTGCGCGGATAGTCTTCGCGATAGACTTAGATTTTTTTTCCGCACTTGTTGTGCTAATCCGGCTGCACCCTTAGGCGACTTCTGCGCGGATAGTCTTCGCGATAGACTTAGATTTTTTTTTCCGCACTTGTTGTGCTAATCCGGCTGCACCCTTAGGCGACTTCTGCGCGGATAGTCTTCGCGATAGACTTAGATTTTTTTTCCGCACTTGTTGTGCTAATCCGGCTGCACCGTTAGGCGACTTCTGCGCGGATTTGTCGCACGCGAGGGTAGCTAGCGCTTAGCCTCGCGGTGACCTCGTGGTGGTCGAATGTCAAAGACCGTCATCGCGGTCTTTTTCGACGCATGTCTTTGCGGGGGATTTTTCACGCATATATTACATGGCTCCGCCTCGTTAAAAACCTCACCCCCCGGGAGGAAAAGAGTGCGGGCCGGTGCAAGATTGTTTTTGCGAATTACAAGGGCGAAGACAGCCCTGAGGAATCAAACAAAAAATTTGCGGAGGTTGTCGATGTTCCAGGAGTGCTCCAGGTCCTCGCCGTTTGGCGTTGTGAGCCTGTAAGCGTTGGGGGAAGCTTTTGTCTTGACAATGAAAGGGCCCTCCCACCTGGGCTCCAGCTTGCCCTTGGACTCCGTCCGAGCTATTCGAATGAGTACGAGGTCCCCCTCGCTGAACTCCCTTGGGATGACTGAGTGGTCGCGCCATGCTTTGGTCTGGGCTTGATATTTGTTCAGGGCCTGTAGGGCGAAGACACGGTCTCCGTCGATGAGATCCTTTGAAGTTGGCTCGTCCACCTCAGGGACGGCTGACAGAACTGTTCGCGGGGACCCGTGCTTTAGTTCTTGCGGGGTCATGGCCTCCGATCCGTATAGAAGTCGGAAAGGGGTAAACCCGGTCGCCCTGCACTCAGTCGTGTTTAGTGCCCAGACTGCCTCAGGTAAGAAATCGGTCCATCTGCCCTTCTTTTCATCGAGGAGCATTTTCTTGATAGCTGTGAAGATTTTCCCGTTGGCGCGCTCCACGACCCCGTTGGACTGCGGGTGATAGACTAAGGCGAAGGCAAGCTTGGTGCCGATGGAGAAACAAAAATCCTTGAAGTCTTGGTTGTCAAACTGCTTGCCATTGTCGACGGTTAGTTCGGACGGTACTCCGAACCGGCAAACGATGTTCTGCCAGAAGAATTTTTGGGCAGTCTTTGATGTTATTGTGGAAACAGCCCGTGCCTCGATCCATTTGGTGAAGTACTCGACCGCGACGAAGGCGAACTTAAGGTTCCCCTGAGCGGTGGGCAGGGGTCCGACAATGTCGAGACCCCAGCGCTGGAGAGGCCATGTATGGGCGATCAGCTTTGTATACTGCGAAGGGCCGCCTGACCGAGGAGAGAACTTCTGGCAGGCTTCGCAGGACCGAGTGACCCGATTTGCAGCGCAGATCATTGCGGGCCAGTAAAAACCCTAGGCGGATCACCTTAGCAGCGAGGGCCCTCGGCCCCGCGTGTGAGCCGCACGTGCCACTGTGGACCTCACGTAGAATCTGCATGCCTTCGGCCTCGGTGACGCACTTAAGCATTGGCTGACTGACCCCTTTTTTGTAGAGTTGGCCTTCAATCAGAGCGAAGTCTCGGCTTCGAAGTCTGAGACGCTTGGCCTCACTGATGTCGGCTGGATGATAATACCCCTGCAGGAACAGGGTTATGGGTGCCCGCCAGTCTTCGGTCATGATGAGGTTGACTGTGCGGTGGCCTTCGCTGTCATTGGTTATTTGGAGCCCTTCGGGGCTGCGGACTGCTGGCGTGCCGATGACATGAAAGAACACGTCGGAGGGCAGAGTTTCGCCCCTGGCCGCAGCCTTGGCCAATGCGTCGGCCTCCTCATTCTTGGCCCGATCCACATGCTGCAAGGTGAACCCCTTGAACTGCCTCTCGAGACTTCGGATGGCCGCGAGGTACTGCATGAGTGCGGGGTCCTTGGCTGCATAGTCTTTCTCAACTTGGCCGGCAACTACCTTGGAGTCTGTTTTGATGATGCAGGTGGTGACTCCGAGGGCCCTTAGCTTGCGGAGGCCGAGGATGACTGCTTCGTATTCTGCTATATTATTTGTGCATCTGTTGGATTCCAGATTGAAGCGGAGTCGTGCTGCATATCTGTGCTTGACCCCGACTGGTGAGGTTATGACTGCAGCGACGCCTGCCCCCGCATGGCACCATGCGCCGTCGCAATGGATCGTCCAAGTGTTCTCTGCGGACGGATCTGGCTGTGTTGTTGGCCCAGTCCAGTCGACGATGAAGTCTGCCAGGACTTGAGACTTGATAGCTGTCCTGGGCTCGAAGCATATGTGGTAGCCGGAGAGTTTGGCCGCCCACTTGGCAATCCTCACCGACGCCTCCGGGTTTCTGAATAATTCACCGAGCCCCCTGTTTGAGGTGACTCGGACCTTGAATGCTTCGAAGTAATGGCGTAGTTTGCGCGACGACATGACGACTGCGTAGGCAATTTTCTCCAGCTCTGTCATGTTGCACTTGGACGGTGTCAGCACTTCGGAGACATAATACACGGGGCACTGCCGGACCACGCCCTCGACAGTCTGCTCCTGCACTAGTGCCGCGCTGACCGCATGTGGCGAAGCCGCGACGTAGAGCAGCAGGGGGAGCGAGGGGTCGGGGCTGGTAAGGACGGCCAACTCTGTCAGGTACTGTTTTAATGAGGCGAAGGCCGCCGCCTGCTCTGGTCCCCAGGCGAAGTCTTTTGCACCACGGAGTGTCTTGAGGAAGGGGAGACTTCGCTCGGCGGACCTGGATATGAATCTGTTGAGAACGACCAATCTGCCTGTCAGGCGCTGGACATCCCTGACGGACTGCGGAGGCGTCATGTCCAAGATAGCCTGAATCTTGGTTGGGTTGGCCTCGATGCCGCGGTGGGATACCAGGTAGCCCAATATTTTGCCCTGGCGAACACCGAAGACACACTTTTCCGGGTTTAGGCGGAGCTGTGCGTCCCGCATGTTCGCGAATGTTTCGGCGAGGTCGGCGAGGTGGTCCTCCTTGCTCTTGCTGGCGACGACAATGTCGTCTACATAGGTGAATATGTTTCTGCCAACCTGCCCCTCGAGCACTGTTTTGGTGAGCCTGGAGAAGGTGGACCCGGCGTTCTTGAGTCCCTCCGGCATTCTGATGAAGCAATATGTGCCGAAGGGTGTTATGAAGCTGGTGCTAGCCTTGTCCTCTTCCTTCATGTATATCTGGTGGTAACCGGAGAAGCAATCGAGGAGGGACATGACCTCGCATCCGGCCGCGCTATCGACTATTTTGTCGATCCGCGGCAACGGGAAATTGTCCTTTGGGCAGGCTTTATTGAGACTGGTGAAGTCGATGCACATTCGCCACTTCCCGCTCTTTTTCTGCACCATTACGACATTGGAGAGCCATGTGGGGTAAGCCACCGGCTCGATGAATTTGGCCTCCAGGAGACGGTGCACCTCTGCCTTGGCGGCCTCCGTCTTTTCGTCGGACATCTTGCGAAGCCGCTGCTTTTTTGGCCGTACCGAAGGGTCGATTCCCAGACTGTGCTCAATTATTGAACGGCTGACCCCGACCAAATCGAGGGCCGACCAGGCGAAGACATCTTTGTTCTTGGACAGGCAACAGAGGAGCTTTTCTTCTTCATGCGAAGTAAGGTCTTCGCTGATAATGACTGTCTGCCTGGGCGTGGCCTGGTCGAGGGGGACGGTCTTGGTCCCGTCGTGGCTCTGCAGCTGCGCCTTGTCATGTTGCTTATTGGTTGGGCTGGCAGGCGCGGGGGCTTCGCGTTGGGCCGTGAGGCAGTGCACGTTTCTTTGACCGGGCACGAAGTCCCGCTCTATGTTACGCGCAGTCTGTTGATTGCCGAAGACTGTGATAACGCCTAACGGACCTGGTATCTTCATACATAGATACAGTCCGTGAATGGCTGCTTCGAACTTATTGATGGAGCCCCGGCCCATGATGGCATTGTAAGGGTATACCATATCCACAATGTCAAAGGTTATTTGCTCGCTTCGGGCATTGGGCGCTACACCGAAGGAGAGAGGCAGCTCTATTTTGCCGACGGGGAAGGTGCCTTTGCCGCCGAAGCCATACAATGGGTTGTCCGAAGGCTTAAGCAGGCTGTGGCTTATGCCCATGCGGTCGAAGGCATGGAGGAAGATGATGTCCGCCTGGCTGCCGTTGTCAACGAGGACCTTGTGCAGGTCCCAGCCTGCCACGCTGCAATTGATGACCATGGCATCGCAATGGGGGGCGTTGCGCAAGTCGACGTCCCGTGCGTCGAAGGTTAGCGGTATATGGGACCACTTTGTCTGCACAACTGGGCCCGTGACGGCGACATGGTTGATGCTGCGGTAGTGGTCCCGCTTCTGCCGCTTGGTGTCGAAGTCGGTGCTGGACCCCCCAGTTATCATGTGGATGACTCCGCGATATGGTTGATCGGCGAAGTCTTCCTGCTTTGGGGCATGAGGGATGTTTTGGTGTTGTTGGTGTGGTGGTGGGGGTGGAGGAGGTACGATTTGTACTTCCTGATGGTGTTGGTAAGCGTGGTGCGGTGGATGCGGGGCAGGAGCGTGGATATATGGCGGAGGGGGTTGCTGGTAATTGTGCGCGACAATTCTGGGGTTGTCGGCTGGCTGCGCTCGTGCCATTCTGTCTCTGGTAGCCTTTGTTTCGGGGCAGTCTTTGGTTGGGTGGGCGCAGTCTTCGCCATGGAAAAGGCAGTAGAATCGGCGCGGCTGCTGCGCACGCCCTCGGCCCCTGCCACGAGTGCCGTTTCCGCGGCCCTGGGGGGGATAGTCCTGGCGACGAGGGGGGTCGGCAGCGGGATGCTGGTTGGCGATGTTGTGCACCTGCTGCTGATTGCGGCCTCCGTCTCGACCGGAGTCTGGCTGCGGAGTCCTTGTCCACGTGCGGCTGGACTGTGGAGCATCTTTTGGCTTCCGCTGGGACTCAATCTTGCGCTGGTGGAGGTCTTCGGATCTGGCGTACTTTTCAAACAGCTGATATAACTCTTGGAGGTTCTTTGGCGGATCTCTGATGCAGTGGCTGTAAAGTACGCCGGCGCGAAGACCACTGATAGCATAGTGGATGGCAATCTGGTCGTCGACTGAGGGTAGCTGTGACTTGAGTGTTAGAAATTTGCGGTAATACTCCCTCAGGGTCTCCTTTTCCAGCTGCTTGCAGAGCAAAAGTTCGGCCAAGGCGTCGGTGTCTGGGCGGTACCCTTGGAAGTTGAGCAGGAACTTGTCCCGGAGGCTTCTCCAGGAATCAATGGACAGCGGAGGCAACCTGGTGAACCAGGTGAGTGCGGGGCCCTCGAGGGCGATGATGAAAGACTTCACCATTGTGGCGTCGTCCCCCCCGGACGATGCAACGGCGACCTGGTAGCTCATTATGTATTGAGCCGGGTCGGTGCTGCCGTTGTACTTGGGATAGGTCCCTGCCCGGAAGTTGGCTGGCCACGGCGTCACTTGCAGGTGAGGCGCCAGGGGACTTCGCTCATCGAGATAGTTGACCCCTTGGAATGGCGCGGCGTGCGGGAAGGTGTAGTCGCGCTGAGGGAGACGCGGGTCCTCCGGTTGCGCGCGGTGTTGCAGGGGTGGCCCATGCTGCAGGCCGGGGTGGCCTTCGCGCGTGTCTTCGTCTTGTGCGCGCTGCTGGAGGGGTGACTCGTGCTGCAGGCCGAGGTGGCCTTCGCGCTGCATCAGCGCAATCTCCCGCTCGAGTTCCTGGGCCTTGTGCTCTTCGTCGCGTATCATCTGCCGCACTTTGGCGAGTGCGGACACACGTTGGCGCTTGGCCTCCAGTATCTCCTTCTGCCTCTGGAGGTTGCGGTTCTTGAGGCGCAGGGCGCGCAGCTGTAGCTGTTCTTCTGCTGAGACGTCGAGGACCTCACCGTCCTCGGCGAGGTCCGCGTCCTCCGGTGGTGCGAAGTCTGAGGGTGGTGCGAAGCCTGAGGGTTGTCCCTCGGGGTCGCAGGTGCGGAGGGTGTCGTCTTCAGTGGCCTCTTGGTGGGTGGATTGGGTGAGGGCGAGGGCCTTGCCCTTTCTTGCGGCGAGCAGTGCTGCCTTCGCAGCCTCGTCAGCCTTCGGGTTAGCTCTCTTGGGTGCCATCGCGGGTGGTTTTCTCGTAGCACGAACGGTGGGCGCCAAATGTTGAAACTTGCTCTCAGGTGCAAGGGGATCCAACAAGGGTGAACAGTGATGACAACAGGGCACTCGCGCTAGATGGCAAAAGCTCTGTTAATCTGGCCTCTCACGGGCACTGTACAGGGGTATTTATAGGTACCTTGGCGCGCAGCACCTCGAGCTAAGGACGCATGTGCCCTCAGGTACCTAGGTTATCCCAAGAATATTCCCATAAAGCGGGGTTACAGACCGTAATCACAGAAATGCTTTTACAACATAGGCCCGTAACATAGGGCGGCCGAGCGGGGCCCGTTGCGACGGGCCGGATTGTACGTGGGCCTCCGAGCTGGGCGAGGCCGCGCCGTGGGATGCCCTTCGTCGCCAGTCTTCGCCTGGAGCGGAAGGAGCGAAGGGTATCCCCGCCTGTTTTGTTTCTGTCAGTTCAGCTGCCGCAGCGAAGGCTTCGAGCGAAGGGTGGCGCCTTTGCCTTCGCCCCAACAATGTTCAACTTAACAGTCTCCATCGAAACACTGGTATATCAAAGGATTGTGATTTTGATACTTCATCATTACAAACCCTAGAGTTTGGTGAGGATTGTTGGATCTTTTATGGGCTTGGCCCATTTATTGAATAAACTCTATGGTGTGTAATGGTGGGGAATACCAATAGTACCATATTGGAAGTCCAAGGGTCTTTTGGCTTGACTTATATGGTGGGAATTATTCCACCTAACTTGAGAAGTCAAGAAACGGACAAGGGCGTGCCACACGCGCGCGCGCCGCCGCCGGCCGGGCCGGGCTCAGGCCGGGCGTGGCAGGCAGGCGAGCGGGCGGGCGTGGTTGTGTTAATTTTTAGCACTCACTAACCGCGTAAACCTTTCAGTTACCTGTCTCTTCGTCAGCTGCATGCGAGACTCTTGTCCTTCAGCTGTCTGTCCCTTAGCGTGCGTACCCTTCTTCTTCAGCTTCCCTCTGCGAGAGGTTAAATAGAGAAGAACTTCTGGCACTTGGCACACGAGAACAGAATCATTTCAGAGTCACAACCCAGCCGCAAGTGAGAGTATTCCCATCTCGTGACTCTGCGCGCACAGAGCAGCGAGCGGGCAGGTGCCTCCGAAGCCCCTGCCGTTTGAGACCTTGCACGGGGGATCGACAATTAGGTTTTGGGGAGCGTCTGCGCGACTGCCCGACGTCCGTCGTAGTCTTCATCGCTGGTTCCTGGCGTCTTCATCTCGTACGACATGACAAGTGAAGTTAGACAAGGATCTAGATCCTCGGAGCGCATGGGAGAGTATGATCAATTCATCTCCTTACTGTTTTACATTCTACAGATTATATATGTTACATATGTTCATACCTGCTGTTTCATATATAGCCATAAATTTATCCAATCTGTTTTATCGTATTATATCATGACATGTCTGATGCCTGTTCATACTAGTAATATCATAAATCCGTTTGTCTTAATTTTACAGTCATGCTGTTTATGTTGCTGTATTTTTATTCTCAATTGTTCTGACTGTTTATATGCTTATTATAAGTATATGGTTCATATGTTTTATATTCTCATGATCCATATTGTTATGGATATATTTAAGATCACGATTTCTATGATTAAACATATTTTATATGTCATCAACATAATGTTAATTTATGGAATTAAAATGATATGAAAAATGCCTATATTTCTAACAGAAAATAGGTATTCCCTCCGGTTTTTTTTACTTGACTTTTTTTAATTCAAAAATAAACTATCCAGCGTCAAATATTTAAGAATGGAGGTAGTGTCAAATATGTTTATTTTAGGCAGTGAGTTCAGGGTGTGTTGATTTTCTTTTAATAAAAATAACTTTTGTTTACTGGATATGTGTGAAGCTTGCAGCAGTGCCTTCGGTGGGTGAAGCGGACATCGTAGTTTGTATGGTTTCGATTTTTACACTTGTTTTTGTGCAGATTTATGATGATGGATATATATTATATAGGCATGTGGCAGATGCATTGTCAAGCATTCGGATGATAGATAGATAGTGTGGGCCGGTTTGCCGGCTAACATCAATATATACTTATTGTCACTAGTAGAAAAGAGCTCAAAGCCTGCGGCACCCATAAATTATCACTGGCAGTTTCAGTTACCGCGCGCCAGTAAAAAAACCAGGTGGACCCGGCTTGGGAACCGCCAGTGGAAACCTATTTTCATTGGTGGTTCTCTTAACACAACCGCCAGTGGAAATAGGATATTTACACTGGCGGTTGGTGTAACAGAACCGCAAGTGAAAATATAATTTCCACTGGCGGTTCTGTTACACCAACCGCTAGTGGAAATATCCACTGGCGGTTGTGTTAAGATAACCGTCAATGGAAATAGTTTTCCACTAGCGGTTTTTCAAGCCAACCGCTAGTGAACTATATGTTATAAATACCACTCTTCCTCCCCCCGACACGAGCTGTACGCTCGCAGCCAACTTCCATTGGAGGCGATTTTGGAGGTCCAGATTTCACAAAATACAAGGGGGGAGGTTTTGGTCTTCATTTTTTGGAAGAAGGTGGATAAGAAAGGTTGGTTTATGTTTCTTTGTCAATTTTTTGTTCATTCTTGCTCAATTTTAGCCACATTTTGGATCTAGGGTTTTACATGTGAGAGAGAAGAGTATAGCTAGGTTATTTTCTCTATTTCCTCAAATGAGGTTGCTTAAGATGGTTAGATTGTGTCTATTCCCTCTCCTTTTTCATGTTTAGTTCTCAAATCAGTTTATTCATGACACATATTTAGTTGCTTAATGAATGGTGAATGTGTTATATGGAGAGGGAGGATGATAGGTTTAGTAATTAAGATTGTTTTTATTAATTGTTATGAAAGGTTGGTTTAATTATGTTTCAATTGCCAATTATTGTTCATTTTTGCTCAATTTTAACTACATTTTGAAACTAGGCTTTCACCATGTGTTAGAGATAGGTTTGGGTATTAAGATTTTTTGTTTATTAGTTGCTAGGAAAGTTTGGCTTATGTTTCTTTTGCCAAATTTTGTTTATTTTTCCTCCATTTTAGCCACATTTTGGATCTAGGGTTTCACCATGTGTTAGAGATAAAGTAGTTAGGTTGCCTAATCCAATCGCCTATGACCTTTGTTGTATAAATACCCCTTCGTCCTTCCCGACAAAAACTGTGTAGCTCGCGTGTAGCCCAACTTTCATTGGAAGGCCAGATTTCACAAAATACAAGGGGGAGGTTTTGATCTTTATTTTTTGGAAGAAGGTCGCTAAGAAAGGTTGTTCATGTTTCTTTTGCCAATTTTCTTTATCCATGATATATTTAGTTGTTAGAAAATATTGGTATATGTTTCTCTTGCCAATTTGTGTTCTTGTGTGTTTTATGTTACTTTTTTTACAGGTGATGATGGAGAGGATATCCTGGATGTATAACTTATCAAGGCTAGATCCATCATACATATCTGAGGTCCATAGGTTTATTGTTGTCGCTACGAACCATGCTTAGAGAACAAAGACAAAGCACATATATTGTACATGCATGGACTGCAAAAATGCTATTGTATTTGATGACACAGAACAAATCATATCTCATCTGGTATGCCAAGGATTTGTGAAGGGTTACATAATTTGGACAAAGCATGGAGAGGTAGCTCTTCGCCTTATACAGCTGGAAACCCTGCGAACATCGGTGACAGCTTTCAGTTCGTTCACGAGACACAACAACCTCTTCCACAGAGCGAACATGTAGTGCCAAATGTTACTGATCATGGTTACGCTGGAGGAAATGAACGTGAAAGAACCCATGTTCTGCCAAATGTTATGGACGAGGAAGATGCAGAGTTGTTAGAGGCAATGTTGCGTCATCATACAGATCCATCGATGTTCTTCATGAAAGGTATGGAGTCCCTAAAGAAGGCAGCAGAAGAGCCTTTGTACGACGAGTCTAAGGGTTGTACCAAAGAGTTCACGACGCTCCGGTCTATGTTAAAGCTATTGATGTTAAAAGCTAGATATGGTCTGTCTGATGCTGGGTTCAATGCGTTCTTGAGTATTGTCGCAGACATGCTTCCAAAGGAGAAGAAAGTGCCTGCTAACACGTACTATGGAAAGAAACTAATCAGTCCACTCACTATGGGCATGGAGAAGATCCACGCATGTAGAAATCATTGTATCCTTTATCGAGGTGATGATTATAAAGACTTGGAGAGCTACCCAAAGTGTGGTGCAAGTAGGTACAAGACGAATAAAGACTATCAAGAGGAAGAGTGTGTTGCATCTGTGTCTAAAGGGAATAAGCGAAAGAAAGCCAAAAAGAAGACTTCAAAATCCACGAGCAAAGAAAAAGAAGAAGTAGACTATTATGCGCTCAAAAGGATTCCTGCTTTGGTGATGTGGTACCTCCTCGTCGTCGATCGATTGAGGTGTTTGTTCGCTAACCCTGAGGATGCCAAACTTATGAGCTGGCATGCTTCTGATGAGCACAAAAACGATGGGAAGCTTCGATATCCAGCCGATGGGAAGCAGTGGCAAGATTTCAATGAGAACCACCGAGACTTTGCCGATGAACCAAGAAATGTTAGGTTCGCACTGAGTACTGATGGAATGAATCCATTTGCTGAAAGGAGCAGCAAGCATAGCACATGGCCAGTGGTCCTCACCGTATACAACCTTCCTCCATGGTTGATGCAGAAACGGAAGTACATTTTGCTAACCATCCTTATTTCTGGACCTACACAACCTGGAGTTGATATGGATGTATTTTTAGAGCCCTTAATGAAGGATATGAAAATATTGTGGGTAACGGGTGTTCAAATGTTAGATGAGTATCGTAAAGATTCATTCACGCTGAGAGCAATTATTTTTGTTACGATCAACGATTACCCTGCACTCTTCACATTATCAGGCCAGTTTATGGGAAAGGTTGGCTGCACAGTATGCATTGATGGAACTGCTTACGTGTCCCTTACTACATCTAAGAAGATAGTGTACATGAGGCACAGACGCTTTTTATTGGAAGGACATAGGTACCGCATGCGAAAGATGGATAAGTACTTTGACAATAATGGTGAACTACATTCTACTACTCCATCGGGTAACAATCGAGGTCATAGAGTTTTTGAAATAGTCAGGAATATCAAGTTTGTTTTCGGGAAGAAGACAAAAGATGGAAAAACAAGGAAGGATGCCAAACCAGCTCCGAGGGCTATATTTAAGAAAAAGTCTATTTTCTTCGAGTACTTGTCTTACTGGAAAGAGTTAGATGTGCGGCATGCGATCGATGGTATGCACGTTCAGAAGAACGTGTTTGAAAGCATAATTGGCACCTTGCTAGACATAAAGGGCAAAACAAAAGAAGGGCTCAATTCACGCATGGACTTGGTAAATTTAGGCATAAAAAAGGAACTACATCCTGTTCTTCAAGAAAATGGGAAGTACCATCTCCCAGCAGCAAGCTACAATCTCAATGTAGATGAGAAACATGCGATGTGTGTTTGGCTTAAGAATTTGAAAGTCCCATCCGGATTCTGCTCTAGCATACGGAGTATTGTGTCAATGAAAGACCTGATAGTCACCAACTACAACTCACATGATTGTCATGTCATGCTGACTACATTCCTACCTATTGCCATCAGGGCTATAAATCCTTTGTTTTTAAAGATGGCAATCACACGGTTGTGCTACTTTTTCAACAGAATTTCACAAAAGGTAATTGACCGTGATGAGTTGGCATCTCTTCAGGAATTCGCAGTGGAGATAATATCACAGTTTGAGATGTGTTTCCCTCCATCGTTCTTTGATATTATGGTGCACCTTGTGGTGCACTTGGTGCCACAAATAGAGGCATTGGGTCCTATGTACTTGCATGAAATGTGGACGTACGAGCGTTTCATGTCAATACTGAATGGCTATGTATCAACCCGTGCTCGTCCCGAGGCATCCATGATAGAGGAGTACTGTACCGAAGAGGCCATTGAGTCCGGAGGTCCATTCTGCAATAGTATCCTAAAAGACCAGGTTGCAATAGGTTTGCCTCCGTCACGACACGAGGGTAGATTGTATGGAAGCGGGAGGATGGGACGGAAATCTTTCATCCCACCAGATTACAATACAGTACTTGAGGCACATCACAGCATCTTACATCAGCTAGCGATAATAGAGCCATTTATCCAACAACACATCAATGAGCTTCACGAGCAAAATCCTGGGCATACGGTTGATTGGGTAATGAAGCAACATAAGCAGCGGTTCAACACATGGCTAATGGTGAAGGACATTCCACGTGGAGAAACAATAGAAGAACAAACCATCAAGGGGTTGGCATCTGGACCATCACGCCAGGTCACAACATGGCAAACCTATGACATTAGTGGATTCACATTTTGTACCAAGTCCAAGGACAAAAAGAGCATGTCACAAAACAGTGGTGTTCGATGCGAGGCCATAGATGATGAAACTGGTGAGATTATTACATATTTTGGCTTTATTGAGGACATATGGGAACTAGACTATGGTACATTTCAGATCTCGGTTTTCTGATGCCAATGGGTTGAAGACAAACATGTCACGGTAGACAACTATGGGGTCAGAGTTCTTGATCTAAGTAAGGTAGGTTACAAAGATGACCCATGGGTCCTTGCTAATCGTGCTGCACAGGTCTTCTATGCTGAACAGATCATTTATAACAATGAGAAGAAAAGCACCGACAAACCGAAGCATGTAGTTTTTCCTGGAAAACAACAGGCTATAGGAGTTGATGGTGTATCTGATTTAGAGGATTTTAACCAGTTCAACGACATGTCTCTTTTCATAGACCATCCGACCAAGATAAGGAACGTTGAGCGAAGCATCCCACGTAATTCGATGCCCTGGGTACGCCATGATGGACAAGGCAGAACAATAGCTCCCTAGATTATATAGTTGTCATGTAATTGATTATTGTTAGGACATGTCATGTAATTGATTATTGTTAGCGACAAACCGAAGCATGTAACTTTACACAACTTTCTAGTGACTTTCTAGAGAGGAGAGGGAGAGGGAGAGAGAGAGCTATTGTTGCCAATGCGCTCGGAGCAGGTCCAGCACTTACCGTCCGTGCGGATGCAACACTTTGCACATCCAGAATGCCCGTTCTTGCACTGATTTTACACAGAGCAGAGCATCATGCTAGAGCCTACCGATCAATATGTACTGTATATATATACTTGCATGGTAATCTGACTTGCCATGAAAACTTCGGACTGGAAGGGTAGGCAGCAGATGTCGCACTCCAGCACGTCCTTCTCCACGGATAGTGTCACAGTCGCCTCTTCCTCATCCTCCAACCCCGCCTATTCCTCATCCTCCACCACCACCTTGGCTTTCTTTGGAGTGTCGCTGTCATAGGAAGCCGTGGTCTTTTTCCCGGTCATGGTTTATCACCTAGAACGCGAGGTAAAATAAAAGCAGGGAGGACTATTCGACTAATATATATATATATCAGGCAGTAAGAAACAAGCATCTTCAAAGAACATGCTATGAAAGAACTTGGAAAGATGTTTACCAGATCTGATACTTGTGAAAGAACTTCACACCAATGGTGACGAGAGACGCGAAGCCAGGAGACAACGTAGTATTTAAACACTGCAAGAACGAGCATTCTAGTGACTTTCTAGAGAGGAGAGAGAGAGGGAGAGAGAGGAGAGAGAGATAGGAGAAAGAGAGAAGAGAGAAAGGAGAGAGAGGAGAGAGAGAGGAGAGAGAGAGAGGAGAGAGAGAGGAGAGAGAGAGGAGAGAGAGAGAGGGAGAGATAGAGGAGGGAGAGAGAGGGAAGAGAGAGGAGGGAGAGAGGAGAGAGAGAGGAGAGAGAGATAGAGGAGAGAGAGAGGAGAGAGAGAGGAGAGAGAGAGAGGAGAGAGAGGGAGAGATAGAGGAGGGAGAGAGAGGAAAGAGAGAGGAGGGAGAGAGGAGAGAGAGAAGAGAGAGAGAGGAGAGAGAGAGAGAGGAGGGAGAGAGAGGAGAGAGAGGACAGGAGAGAGAGGAGGGAGAGAAGTAATATATAAATATATATATTATGTATACTAAATATATATAATTATATATTTAATATGTATACAAATTTATATACTTAATATATGTATATATCATAAAAAATAATATACTAAAAATATTACTACTGGTGGTTCACAACGAAAACCACCAGTAGAAATGGCCTCCACAGTCTGTGGAAGCCATTTCTACTGGCGGTTCTCGATGATTTTTACTGGCGGTTGTCATTGTCAACCGCCAGTAGAAATATCTCCTATATAAAGGAGCGCGCGTGGGGCCGAAAATTTCTCTAAGTCTTTGGCGCCCAGTCTTTTACACTCCCGCCGTCAGGCTGCCGAAATTTCGCCCCGGCGATCTTCTCCGCCGTGCGCCGCCGTCGTCCACGCCGTCGTCCCCGCTCCGTAGATACATTCCCCTCTCTCTCTCTCTCTCTCCCTTCTTCGACTTCGATCGCGCTCGGGCACGCCGCCGTCGCCACACGCGTGTAAAAACCCTAGGGCGCGCGTCTCTGCAGAGAGTGAGAGAGAGGGAGAGGAGAGGAGAGAGGGAAAGGGAAGAGAGAGGAGGGAGAGGGAAGAGAGAGGAGAGGTGTCGGTGTTTCGAGACCGGGGGTCCCTAATGCCGACGAGTGAATGTCGCCGCGTGCCCCAGCCCAGATGGGTCGAGCGCGAGAGCGAGCGCGAAGGGGGGGAGAGCGAGGTGGCCGGAGGTGGCGTGAGAGGGAGGTGGAAGCCCCGCGGCCTTCGTGTTCGTCCCGCGCCCGGGTCGGGTGCGCTTGCAGTAGGGGGTTACAAGCGTCCACGCGGGAGAGGGAGCGAGCGGCCTCACGCGAGCGCCTTCGTCTCGTCCTCGTCCCCACGCGGCCAACCCTCTCTAAGAGGGCCCTGGTCCTTCCTTTTATAGGCGTAAGGAGAGGAGCCAGGTGTACAATAGGGGTGTAGCAGAGTGCTACGTGGCTAGCGTGGGAGAGCTAGCGCCCTAAGTACATGCTATTGTGGCAGCCGGAGAGATCTTGGCACCCTATTGGTGTGATGTCGTGGCTGTCGGAGGAGCGCTGGAGCCTGGCGGAGAGACAGCTGTCGGAGCTGTTGAACCCTTGCTGACATCCTCTTGCTTCCGTAAGGGGGCTGCGAGCCGCCATCGTCACTGAGTATGCGAGGGCGCCACCATTGCCTATCTGGCGGAGTGAGCCAGATGGGACGCCGGTCTTGTCCCCCGAGGTTCGAGTCAGCTCGGGGTAGGGTGATGATGGCGCCTCATGTTGACATGGCCGGTCTACGCTCTAGGATGGGCGATGTGGAAGCTCCTCCGAAGCCGAAGTCGAGTCTGTCTTCTGCGGTCGAGGTCGAGTCCGAACCCCTGGGTCGGGCGAGGCGGAGACCGTCGGCTGAGGCCAGGGCGGAGTCCGAGTCCTGGGGTCGGGCGAGGCGGAGTTCGTCGTCTTCTGAGGCTGTAGCCCAGTCCGAGCCCTGGGTTGGGCGGAGTTCGCCGTCTTCCAAGGCCGTAGCCTAGTCCGAGCCCTGGGTCGGGCGGAGTTCGCCGTCTTCCGAGGCCGTAGCCTGAGTCCGAGCCCTGGGTCGGGCGGAGCGGAGTTTCCTATGGTGTCTGCAGCCGGGTCTGACTGCCTGTCAGCCTCACTCTGTCGAGTGGCACCACAGTCGGAGTGGCGCAGGCGGCGCTGTCTTTCTGTCAGGCCGGTCAGTGGAGCGGCGAAGTGACGGCGGTCACTTCGGCTCTGTCGACTGTAGGGGCGCGCGTCAGGATAAGGTGTCAGGCCACCTTTGCATTAAATGCTCCTGCGATTTGGTCGGTCGGCGCGGCGATTTGGTCAGGGTTGCTTCTTGGCGAAGGCAGGGCTTCGGGCGAGCCGGGAGTATATTAGGCTCTGGAGGGGGGCCTCGGGCGAGGCGGAGATCCCCCGGGGTCGGCTGCCCTTGTCCGAGGCTAGGCTCGGGCGAGGCGTGATCGCGTCCTTCGAATGGACCGATCCCTGGCTTAATCGTACCCATCAGGCCTTTGCAGCTTCATGCTGATGGGGGTTACCAGCTGAGATTTAGGAACCTCGGGGGTACCCCTAATTATGGTCCCCGACAGTAGCCCCCGAGCCTCCAAGGGAGTGTGAACACTCGCTTGGAGGCTTTCGTCGCACTTTTTTGCAAGGGGACCAGCCTTCCTCGGTTGCTGTTCGTTCCGGCGGGGGCGCGCGAGCGCACCCGCCGGGTGTAGCCCCCGAGGCCTCGGAGGAGTGGTTAGACTCCTTCAAGGTCTTAATGCCTCGCAATGGCTCGGCTGGTCTGGTCATTCCCTCATGCGAGCTGGCCGTAGCCCGAGTGCACCGTCGAGTCCCAAGCTCTCGGGCTGCTACGTTGACGCCGTCAACGGTTTGGCCGGAGTCGAGTTTGCGAGAGCAGCCCCCGAGCCTCCGCACAGAGCGAGAGGACGATCAAGGACAGACTTGACTTTTTTACATACGCCCCTGCGTCGCCTTTCCGCAAGGAGGAGGGGGGGAAAGCGCCATGTTGCCCTCGATGGGCGATGAACATGGTGTCTCCAGTGAGCTGCGAACGGGTGATCCGAGTGGACGCCCGTGCCCCATTCGTTAGGGGTCGGCTGTGGCCCGGAGGCGTGCCCAAAAGTACCTGCGGGTGATCTGCCAGACCCGGTCCCCTGGCGACGGGGTCCGAGGGCTCGATGCCTCCCTCCGATGGGATTCTGTTACAAGATCGCTCCCGCTGGTCTCGGAAATGTCCTAGGGTACCTCGGGAGCATAGCCCGAGCCTCGGTTATGTATCGAACGTACCCATGGTCATCCCTCGCTCTGTGTCTGAGGCGACTATGAACCCTTCGGGGGCCAGCCTTCGAACCCCTGATCAGTAGTGGGCGCGGAGCCCGAGTAGCCTGAGGCGGTCGTTGAACCCTTTCGAGGGGCCGACCTTCGAACCCCTGACCAGTAGTGGGTGTAGAGCCCACGCGATCTAAAGCGGCTGTCGAACCCTTCCGAGGGGCCAGCCTTTGAACCTCTGATCAGTAGGGAGGCTCGGAGCCTAGTTCCTTCACGGAGAAGGATCCTTTCCGGGGTTTCCCCCTTTCCCGGTCCCTGTTGCAAGAGAGAGAAAGAGGAAAAAGGGAAAAGAATACGAAATCGAACGACGTGGCGTACCTTTCTCGATGCGGTTATTGTGGCGAAGGCGAAGCGTCGCTCGCTTCTCCTGCCGGAGGCGCCGCGTGTCCCGCCACAGAGTTAATGCGACGGGACGAGTGGTTCGCGGGGTAGCCGTTGCGCGTGCGCGAGCCGTTCGAGGTACGGATCATGGGCGCGTCGTCTTCACGCCATGGGAGAGGGTTCTCTCGCTGTCCCTGGAGAGGACGTGAGCTTGCAGACGACTTGACTGGCGACGCGACCGCTGCCCCTGCCCGCCTTCCACCGCCATTACTGCCGGTCCATTTTTGACCGCTTTTGACCGTCGTGCTTGGCTGGCACTGCGGGGTCGCCTCGAGCCACAGTATCGGCTCCGCAGTCGAGGAGGTGCGGTAGTGGCGTGGGTGGCGGTGCAGTTTCCTGCACGTGGCAACCGACGCGCCGGTTGCATGACGCGTGGGCCTGGACCTCCATGCTGGGCTCGTTGGAGTCGAAGGGGCGCGTCCACTTGGCACGGTTGCATGCCGCCTGCACGGCTGTCCGCCCTTTCACCCGCTGGTCTGGGCAAAAGTGGAGGAGCGCCCGTAACCGCCAGGCAGTTACGCGCACCTCGCGCGGCGGTTTGGCTTCTTCCGTCTTGGGGCGGCTTGCATGACGTGTGGGACCCAGCCCCCGCGTCGTGGGGGGAAGGACCTTGGAGTGTGTTGGAGAAGACTCGGCGCGCGACGGCTGAGGACGCAAGTGGGGAGAGTCGCCTTTAAAAGGAGGGTGACCCCCTTCGAAAGCGACCATGTCTTCGTGCTCCCCTTATGCATCGTGTCTCTCCTCCTTCCAAGCCCCCGGATGGGGGACGCTTGCAGTCTTCTCGCTTTGTCGTTGGAGGAACGCAACTCCGTGGGAGTTGGTACCTTTCAGCCATCGTTCGGCTTCAAGGATTTTCGTCAGGCAGCCCGGCTGCATCCCCTCGCCGGCGGTCACCCAAGACGGTGACTACCAGCTCGACGGTGGGGAGGAGCGAGCCGGGCTGCGAACTTGGTCCCGCCCTCAGCTTCAAGGATCTTCGTCATCCTCGCTGGGGCGGAGGGCGGGCTGAGCCGGAGCTCCACCTCCCGCGCAGGCTCGTGGGTCATCCTTACCCTCGTCATTCAGGGGAGAGGGCGCTCACCGGCTTGGCGGAAGGAGCGGCGCATGGGCGATTGCCGCGCCGTGCACACGGGAGGACCGCCCAAGCTATCGCGCGCCGCTAGGGCGACGTTCGTGTTCCGGGGCGGTCCTGCCTTTGCACCGGTATAGCACTCCCGCGTGGAGGTTGGTGCTCCGCTCACCTGGGAGGATCTGAGTGGGGATCTGCCAGCGGGCAGGTGGCTGCCGTCGTCGGTGCTGAGGGTGGTGGCGGTTGGAGAAGTCCCCGTTGCCGACGGGATCGCCGCCACCATCGGCGCTCTGGGCCTCCGGCTCTTTGGCTTTGATCGCTTGTCCTCGCCCCTCGAGTGGGGACGCGGGCGAGGAGCCCGCAGCAGCAGCGTTTGCCCTGAGGCCATCACTGCTGCTGTCTGGCTGCCCAGAGCGGAGGTCACTGTCGCTGCTGTCGGGGTGGGCACCGGCGAGCCGCCCGTCGGCCTTCCGTTGCTCCGCATGCCCTCCCTCGTGGGGAGCTGTTCGTACCCACGGAGGTGGAACCGAAGTTCCGTTTGTAATAGCACCTTGCGTGCCGGTGTCTGTTCATTGTGGCTTTTGGGGCCTAAACACGTATGTAATTTCGGCACGGAGCCGTGTTTTTTCCTCTCTTCGAGCACTAGGACTCGCCTGTTGATTGCTTTAACCGCTTCACCAAGCGTGGGTCGCCCCATGTAAAGGTGGTGAGTGAGGTATCCGTATCCCGGAGGCGTAGGAGTCCCTCGGCTCGATCAGCCTTGTTGTCCGAGGCTTCCCTTGCTTGGTTAAAGGAACCCCTCGGCCGCTCTTCGGTGAGCCGAGGCCAGGGGTAGCGGTGTCGGCGCGAACAGAGGCAAAGTTGGCTCGAGAAGGAGGTGTGATTGGCCGGAGCCAGGCCGGGTCATCCACTGGTGGAACCGGCGCCAGAGTTGAGTTGTCGAGGCTTCGGGTCGGGCTAATGTCCTCGGAGGACAGCGGGCCGAGGCCTCGGGGTAGCCGGCCGAGCCGCCTGCTCGGGCCGGGTTCTCGAAGAAGACCCTGGCGGCGATGGCCCGGGTGCGGTGCTGATGCCGACCTTCGGAGTGGGGGCCCTCCGACCGTGTCGCCGCCCGAGGCTAGGTCAGACCCCGCCGGAGGTGTAATTAATGCCGAGGGTGCTGCTGCCCCCTTCGGCTGTCGTCGTCCGAGCCTGCAGGATCAGGTTGTCTTGTAGCATGCATATGTTTTCTGTGGCCGCCGAGGCCTAAAACACACCGTCGTCGTGTCGTAAAGCTGCGTTCCTTTTCCTCTTGTTTCGAGTATCCGAACTTATTTGTCGGTAACAGAATTGTTTGTGCGGGCGAGAGTTGCCTTTCACGGAAGGCGATGAGTGAGGTATCCGTATCCCTGAGGCGTAGGAGTCCCACGGCTCGGTCGGCCTTGCCGCTTACGCACGCTCTCACCCGTCCAAAGGGTTCTGTTACCGACGCAGTCGAGAAGGCCCGAAAAATCACTTCGGCAGAGGAGCTCTCGAGCATGAAGACTTGTTCGGTCCGCGGAGTCACTTATCTGAGCGGAGTTACTTATCGCAGAAGGTGATGAGTGAGGTATCCGTATCTCGGAGGCGTAGGAGTCCCTCGGCTCGGTCAGCCTTGGCTGCTTACGTGTACTCCGTCGTTTTCAGGATCCACTTTCGAAGTAGCCGAAAAGCACGAAAGACATTCTGGCAGAAAGGATCTTTTTCGAGGAAAAAATTCGACGCAGAGGGGGGGTTCCCCCCTTTTAGCCCCCAAGGGAGGGTCGAACTTTGCCGAGGCAAAGTTGACCCTTCCTTGACGACTAAACTTTGCACAGGAGCGAGGTATATGAACGACTTGAAAACATCTTAAGGGTAGAAGCGACATAGCTGTTGGATGTTCCAAGCGTTGCCGTAGACCTCGCCTTGACTGTTGGCCAGCTTGTATGTTCCGGGCTTCAGAACTTTGGCGATGACGAACGGCCCCTCCTAGGGGGGCGTGAGCTTGTGCCGCCCTCGGGCGTCTTGTCGCAGCCGAAGCACCAGATCGCCCACCTGCAGGTCTCGGGACCGGACCCCTCGGGCGTGGTAGCGTCGCATGGACTGCTGATACCGTGCCGAGTGCAGTAAGGCCCTGTCCCGAGCCTCTTCCAGCTGGTCTAGTGAGTCTTCTCGGCTAGCTTGGTTGCTTTGGTCGGCGTAGGCCCTCGTCCTCGGGGAACCGTATTCTAAGTCTGTGGGCGAGATGGCCTCGGCCCCATAGACTAGAAAGAACGGCGTGAAGCCCGTGGCTCGGCTTGGTGTGGTCCTCAGGCTCCAGACCACCGAGGGGAGTTCCTTTATCCATCGCTTGCCGAACTTGTTGAGGTCGTTGTAGATCCGAGGCTTGAGTCCTTGTAGAATCATGTCGTTGGCACGCTCTACTTGCCCATTCGTCATGGGGTGAGCTACGGCGGCCCAGTCCACCCGGATGTGGTGATCCTCACAGAAGTCCAGGAATTTCCTGCCGGTGAACTGGGTGCTGTTGTCGGTGATGATGGAGTTCGGGACTCCGAATCGATGGATGATGTTGGTGAAGAACGCCACCGCCTGCTCGGACCTGATGCTATTCAGGGGTCGGACCTCGATCCACTTGGAGAATTTGTCGATGGCGACCAACAGGTGCGTGTAGCCCCCGGGTGCTCTCTGCAAGGGGCCGACGAGGTCCAGACCCCATACAGCAAAAGACCAGGTGATAGGTATCGTCTGCAGAGCCTGAGCAGGCAGGTGGGTTTGCCTTGCGTAGAACTGACACCCCTCGCAGGTACGGACAATTCTAGTGGCGTCGGCCACCGCCATCGGTCAGTAGAAACCTTGTCGGAAAGCTTTTCCGACAAGTGCTCGAGGTGCTGCATGATGGCCGCAAGCCCCCGAGTGTATCTCTCGAAGGAGTTCCTGACCTTCGGTGATGGAGATGCACCGCTGGAGGATGCCTGAGGGGCTGCGGTGGTAGAGCTCCTTGCAGTCCCCTAGTAGGACGAACAACTTGGCACGGTGTGCCAATCGTCGAGCTTCGGCTTGATTAGGTGGTAGCTCTCCTTGGCAGAGATATTGCAGGTACGGGGTTTGCCAGTTTCGATTAGGCATGACCCCGCTTCGCTCCTCCTCGACGCGCAGCGCCTCACCCTCGAGGGCCGAGGGTGCCTCGGGCGGAGCCGAGGGCGCCTCGGGCTCGGCCGAGGGTGCCTCGGGCTGGGCCGAGGCCTTCTCGGGCTCGGGCGAGTCGTTAGTCTTGACTGAGGGTTGATGTAGGTCTCGGGAGAAGACGTCCGGGGGAACCGTTGTCCGCCCCGAGGCTATCTTAGCCAGCTCGTCCGCAGTCTCGTTGTAGTGTCGGGCGATGTGGTTGAGCTCGAGCCCGTAGAACTTGTCTTCCAGGCGCCGAACCTCATCGCAATAGGCCTCCATCTTCGGGTCGCGGCAGTGGGAGTTCTTCATGACTTGGTCGATGACGAGCTGTGAGTCACCACGAGCATCGAGGCGTCGGACCCCTAGCTCGATGGCGATTCGCAACCCGTTGACCAGAGCCTCATATTCGGCCACATTGTTGGACGCCGGGAAATGGAGGCGTAGCACATAGCGTATGTGCTTTCCGAGGGGCGAGATGAAGAGTAGGCCTGCACCGGCTCCTGTCTTCATCAGCGACCCGTCGAAGAACATGGTCCAGAGCTCCGGCTGGATCGGAGCTGTTGGGAGTTGGGTGTCGACCCATTTAGCCACGAAGTCCGCCAAAACCTGGGACTTGATGGCCTTCCGAGGGGTGAACGAGATTGTCTCGCCCATGATTTCCACCGCCCACTTTGCGATTCTCCCCGAGGCCTCCCGGCACTGGATGATCTCTCCCAGGGGGAAGGAAGACACCACAGTTACCGGATGAGACTCGAAGTAGTGTCGCAACTTGCGCCGTGTCAGAATCACCGCATACAGCAGCTTTTGAACTTGTGGGTAGCGGATCTTGGTTTCGGACAGTACCTCGCTGACGAAGTAGACTGGCCTCTGAACGGGCAATGCATGCCCCTCTTCTTGCCTCTCGACCACAATCACGGCGCTAACCACCTGAGTGGTTGCGGCGACGTAGACCAAGAGGGCTTCTCCGACGGCTGGAGGCACCAAGATAGGCGCCTTCGTGAGGAGCGCCTTCAGGTTCCCGAGGGCCTCCTCGGCCTCGGGGGTCCAGGTGAAGCACTCAGCCTTCCTTAGGAGGCGGTACAGAGGCAGACCTCTTTCGCCGAGGCGTGAGATGAAGCGGCTCAGGGCCGCGAGACATCTCATGACCCTCTGTACGTCCTTCAAGTCCTTGATGGGCCCCAGGCCGGTGATGGCTGCGACCTTCTCCGGGTTGGCTTCGATGCCCCGCTCGGAGACGATGAACCCCAAGAGCATGCCTCAGGGCACTTCGAAGACACACTTCTCGGGATTGAGCTTGACACCTTTTGCCTTGAGACACCGAAATGTCATTTCGAGGTCGGAAAGGAGGTCGGAGGCTTTCCTCGTCTTGACTATGATGTCATCGACGTAAGCCTCGACCATGCGGCCAATGTGTTCACCGAACACATGGTTCATGAACCGCTGGTACATCGCGGCCGCATTCCTCAAGCCGAACGGCATAGTGACATAGCAGTACATGCCGAAGGATGTGATGAAAGAGGTCGCGAGCTGGTCGGACTCTTTCATCCTGATTTGGTGATACCCTGAGTCGGCATCGAGGAAAGACAGGGTTTCGCACCCAGCCGTGGAATCCACGATTTGATCGATGCGAGGCAGAGGGTAGGGAACCTTCGGACATGCTTTGTTCAGACCAGTGTAGTCTACGCACATCCGCCATTTCCCACCTTTCTTCCTCACAAGCACAGGGTTGGCAAGCCATTCGGGATGGAATACCTCTTTAATGAACCCTGCCACCATTAGCTTGTGGATCTCTTCGCCTATGGCTCTGCGCTTCTCCTCGTCGAATCGGCGCAGAGGCTGCTTGACGGGTCGGGCTCCAGCTCGGATATCCAGCGAGTGCTCGGCGACCTCCCTCGGTATGCCAGGCATGTCCGAGGGACTCCACGTGAAAACGTCGGCGTTTGCGCGGAGGAAGTCGACGAGCACTGCTTCCTATTTGGGGCCGAGCTCGGAGCCGATCCGGACTTGCTTGGAGACGTCGTCGCTAGAGTCGAGAGGGACAGACTTGACCATCTCTGCCGGCTCGAAATTGCCGGCATGACGCTTCACGTCTGGTACCTCCTTAGGGAGGCTCTCCAGGTCGGCGATGAGGGCCTCGGATTCGGTGAGGGCCTCGGCGTACTCCACGCACTCCACGTCGCATTCGAACGCATGTTTGTACGTGGGGCCGACGGTGATGACCCCATTGGGGCCCGGCATCTTGAGCTTCAGGTAGGTGTAGTTGGGGACGGCCATGAACTTCACGTAGCATGGTCTTCCCAGTACCGCATGGTAGGTTCCTCGGAACCCGACCACCTCGAACGTCAGGGTCTCCCTTCGGAAGTTGGAGGGTGTTCCGAAGCAGACGGGAAGGTCGAGTTGTCCGAGGGGTTGGACGCGCTTCCCGGGGATGATCCCGTGGAAGGGCGCAGCGCCTGCCCGGATGGAGGACAGATCGACACGCAGGAGCCCGAGGGTTTCGGCGTAGATGTTGTTGAGGCTGCTGCCTCCGTCCATGAGGACCTTGGTGAGCCTGACGTTGCCGATGATGGGGTCGACGACGAGCAGGTATTTCCCCGGGCTCGACACATGGTCGGGGTGGTCGGCTCGGTCGAAGGTGATGGGCTTGTCGAACCAGTCTAAGTAGACTAGCGCCGCCACCTTCACCGAACAGACCTCCCGGCGCTCTTGCTTGTGGTGCCGAGCCGAGGAATTCGCCGCTTGCCCACCGTATATCATGAAGCAGTCGCGGACCTCGGGGAACTCTCTTGCTCGGTGATCTTCCTTCTTGTCGTCGTCATGGGCCCTGCCACCCTCCGCGGGTGGCCCGACCTTGTGGAAGTGGCGCCGAAGCATGATGCACTCCTCAAGGGTGTGCTTGACGGGCCCCTGGTGATAGGGGCATGGCTCCTTGAGCATCTTGTCGAAGAGGTTGGCACCTCCTGGGGTTTCCGAGGGTTCTTGAACTCGGCGGCGGCGACAAGGTCCGCGTCGGCGGCGTCGCGCTTCGCTTGCGACTTCTTCTTGCCCTTCTTCTTGGCGCCACGCTGAGTTGACGCCTCGGGGGCATCTTCCGATGGGCGGCCCTAGGGCTGCTTGTCCTTCCGGAAGATAGCCTCGACTGCCTTCTGGCTGGAGGCAAACTTGGTGGCGATGTCCATCAGCTCGCTCGCCCTGGTGGGGGTCTTGCGACCCAGCTTGCTCACCAGGTCGCGGCAGGTGGTGCCAGCGAGGAACGCGCCGATGACATCCGAGTCAGTGACGTTGGGCAGCTCGGTACGCTGCTTCGAGAATCGTCGGATGTAGTCCCGGAGGGACTCTCCCGGCTGCTGTCGGTAGCTTCGGAGATCCCAGGAGTTCCCGGGGCGCACGTATGTGCCCTGGAAATTGCCGGCGAAAGCTTGGACTAGGTCATCCCAGTTGGAGATCTGCCCCGGAGGCAGGTGCTCCAACCAGGCGCGAGTGGTGTCGAAGAGGAACAGGGGGAGGTTGCGGATGATGAGGTTGTCATCGTCCGTTCCACCCAGTTGGCAGGCCAGACGGTAGTCCGCGAGCCATAGTTCCGGCCTCGTCTCCCCCGAGTACTTTGTGATAGTAGCCGGGGTTCGGAACCGGGTCGGGAACGGCGCCCGTCGTATGGCCCGGCTGAAGGCCTGCGGACCAGGTGGTTCGGGCAAAGGACTCCGATCCTCCCCGCTGTCGTAGCGTCCCCCACGCCTGGGGTGGTAGCCTCGGCGCACCCTCTCGTCGAGGCGGGCCCGACGGTCGCGGCGAGGTTGCCCGTTGCCGAGGTGACCCGGGGCCGCAGGCGCCGTGTGGCGCGTGCGCCCGGTGCAGACCGAGGCTTCCCGCATGAATCGGGAAGTCACGGCATGAGGTTCCGAGGGGTAGTCCTGCCTTCGGGAGGCAGAGCTCTCGGCCCGTCGGACTGCGGCACCTTCCAGGAGATCTTTGAGCTCCCCCTGGATGCGTCGCCCCTCGGTGGTTGAAGGCTCCGACATCGCGCGGAGGAGCATTGCTGCTGTAGCCAAGTTCTGGCCAACCCCGCTGGATGTGGGTGGCGGCCTGACCCTGACATCGTCGGCGACGCGGTGCTGGAAGCCCTGGGGTAGATGACGTATTTCTCCGGCTGGAGGTTGGACCACCCATGCCTGCCCGACGTCCCGGCGGATCGGCTCAAGCGCTCCTGCTCCCTCGTCGAGCCTAGCCTGCACCTCGCGGATTTGCTCGAGCTGTGTGTCCTGACCCCCCGCGGGGACTAGGACCACAGCTAGCTCCCGAAGGATGTCAACGCAAGGCACCGGCCTAGGGGGATCACCGTCCGCCGGCATGCCAAGATGGTTGCCTTCGACGGGACCCCCTAGATCGACGTGGAAACATTCACGACTCGAGCCGCAGTCTTCGTTGCCGAAGCCGCGGCTACCGTCGGAACAGTCGGAAAGGCAGTAGTCGCATGCGGTCATAAAGTCCCGCATGGCACAGGGGTTGCCAAGTCCAGAGAAATCCCAATAGAAGCTGGGTTCGTCGTCTTCCTCGGACCCAGAGGGCCCATAGGTCGTGACGTCCGTCAGCCGGTCCCAAGGCGACCGCGTACGAAACCCCAGAGGGTCCGGACTTGCCTCTACGAGAGCGTCCGCCAAAGCGAGGCCGCTTGGCGGGTCGAGGCTAAATCCGAAAGGTGCGAGATGGGAGTCGGTCGGTACCTCATGGTCGACGGGCGGTGATGAAGTCGCGTCGGGGGCGGACTGCACCGTCGTCTCAGGTACGAGGGTGACGCCCAGCAAGCCTTCCGCGAGCGTGCTGGCGTCGTTCGTCTGCTTGGAGTAGGCGTGTCGCGGGGAAACGGCGCTCGTCTCCGTCTCAAACGTGGGGTCGATGCCTGGCGTGCCCCTCGTTGGAGCATTAGGGCCGTCGACTCGCTCGACAGTCGACGAGGCGCTGCCTCCCGCTCGGCCTTGGTGGCCCCGCCTCCTCCTCCGCCGGCGGGGGAGGCGACGGGACGAGCTCGAAGGTAGTTCTTCCGCCGTGTGGGGAAGACGTCGTCGATTCCGCCGCCGACGTGCGGGTTGTTGGCCGCCATTGTCGTCGTCGCGCGGCGAAAGAAGGAGTATCATGTCGTAGCCGCCGTCGAGGGACATGAACTCAAGGCTCCTGAAACGGAGCACCGTCCCGGGTCGAAGAGGTCGATGGAGACTGCCCATCTGGAGCTTGACGGGTAGCAGTTCGTCAACACACAGCAGGCCCCTACCTGGCGTGCCAACTGTCGGTGTTTCGAGACCGGGGGTCCCTAATGTCGACGAGTGAATGTCGCCGCGTGCCCCAGCCCAGATGGGTCAAGCGCGAGAGCGAGCGCGAAGGGGGGGAGAGCGAGGTGGCCGGAGGCGGCGTGAGAGGGAGGTGGAAGCCCCGCGGCCTTCGTGTTCGTCCCGCGCCCGGGTCGGGTGCGCTTGCAGTAGGGGGTTACAAGCGTCCACACGGGAGAGGGAGCGAGCGGCCTCACGCGAGCGCCTTCGTCTCGTCCTCGTCCCCGCGCGGCCAACCCTCTCTAAGAGGGCCCTGGTCCTTCCTTTTATAGGCATAAGGAGAGGAGCCAGGTGTACAATGGGGGTGTAGCAGAGTGCTACGTGTCTAGCGGGGGAGAGCTAGCGCCCTAAGTACATGCCATTGTGGCAGCCGGAGAGATCTTGGCACCCTATTGGTGTGATGTCGTGGCTGTCGGAGGAGCGCTGGAGCCTGGCGGAGAGACAGCTGTCGGAGCTGTTGAACCCTTGCTGACGTCCTCTTGCTTCCGTAAGGGGGCTGCGAGCCGCCATCGTCACTGAGTATGCGAGGGCGCCACCATTGCCTATCTGGCGGAGTGAGCCAGATGGGACGCCGGTCTTGTCCCCCGAGGTTCGAGTCAGCTCGGGGTAGGGTGATGATGGCGCCTCATGTTGACGTGGCCGGTCTACGCCCTAGGATGGGCGATGTGGAAGCTCCTCCGAAGCCGAAGTCGAGTCTGTCTTCTGCGGTCGAGGTCGAGTCTGAACCCCTGGGTCGGGCGAGGCGGAGACCGTCGGCTGAGGCCAGGGCGGAGTCCGAGTCCTGGGGTCGGGCGAGGCGGAGTTCGTCGTCTTCTGAGGCCGTAGCCTAGTCCGAGCCCTGGGTCGGGCAGAGTTCGCCGTCTTCCGAGGCCGTAGCCTAGTCCGAGCCCTGGGTCGGGCAGAGTTCGCCGTCTTCCGAGGCCGTAGCCTAGTCCGAGCCCTGGGTCGGGCGGAGTTCGCCGTCTTCCGAGGCCGTAGCCTGAGTCCGAGCCTTGGGTCGGGCGGAGCGGAGTTTCCTATGGTGTCTGCAGCCGGGTCTGACTGCCTGTCAGCCTCACTCTGTCGAGTGGCACCGCAGTCGGAGTGGCGCAGGCGGCGCTGTCTTTCTGTCAGGCCAGTCAGTGGAGCGGCGAAGTGACGGCGGTCACTTCGGCTCTGTCGACTGTAGGGGCGCGCGTCAGGATAAGGTGTCAGGCCACCTTTGCATTAAATGCTCCTGCGATTTGGTCGGTCGGCGTGGCGATTTGGTCAGGGTTGCTTCTTGGCGAAGGCAGGGCTTCGGGCGAGCCGGGAGTATATTAGGCTCTGGAGGGGGGCCTCGGGCGAGGCGGAGATCCCCCGGGGTCGGCTGCCCTTGTCCGAGGCTAGGCTCGGGCGAGGCGTGATCGCGTCCTTCGAATGGACCGATCCCTGGCTTAATCGTACCCATCAGGCCTTTGCAGCTTCATGCTGATGGGGGTTACCAGCTGAGATTTAGGAACCTCGGGGGTACCCCTAATTATGGTCCCCAACAAGAGGAGAGGGGGAAAGGGAAGAGAGAGGAAAGAGAGAGGAGGGAGGGAGAGAGAGAGAGAAGAGAGAGGAGGGAGAGGGAAGAGAGAGGAGGGAGGAGAAGAGAGAGGAGAGGAGGGAGGGAAAGGGAAGAGAGGAGTAGATCACCAACATCTCCGATGATGAAGATAAGGAGATCGATTGGACGACACTGATAGACGACGAGGAGTAGAAAAGTAGAAATTACTATATATGTTCTAATCTTAGTATGATATTATATATAAGAACTTAGTATGATGGACGGCGTATTATGTAAGAACTTAGTATGATATTATATATATGTTCTAATCTTTTGTTCCAATCTGATGAAAGGGGTACACAACTCGATAATATCCGTATGACTCTCCCTCTCTCCCTCTCTATACGTTCTATACGACTCTCCATCTCTCTCTCTCTCTCTACGTCCTATACGACTCCTCCTCTCTCCCTCTCTATACGTTCTATACGACTCTCCATCTCTCTCTACGTTCTATACGACTCTCCCTCTCTCCCTCTCTATATGTTCTAAATGACTCTCCATCTCTCTCTCTACGTCCTATACGACTCTCCCTCTCTATACATAACTCGATAATATCCGTATCACAATATTAGGGGTTAGGGTTAGGGCTTAGGGTTAGTGTTAGTGGTTAAGGGTTAGGGTATTTGTTAATATAAATTTAATTATTGCTTGTGTTAATATGTATTTGTATATATATAGCTCAATGAGTTCTCCAATCAAGGACCAAGGATTAGGGCCCGACCACATGGAAAAGAGTGTTGCTCAAGAACAATCCAGCAGTGAAGGATATGAAACGCCTAGCGACCCTTTTCCTACCGCTAGCATAGATAGGGCCACTGCGCGTGAGTTGCAACGTGACCCTACTTATGATCCACAAGACCATGAGGTAAATTACACATCTTTAATTTCGTGTGTGTACCTAATTAATTAGCTGATTTCACAATGTCTATTACACATGCATGATTTCCTGTGCATTTTATTACATGAATAGGTCTTGTCTCAATTTCGTGCGATACTCGAAGAAGCTGCGGCACGATACCAAGACGCACCGGAACCGACCCAAGGCACACCGGAATCGACCGAGACAACCACCGAGAGGTCAAGGAAAAGGAAGTAGAGCGATCGGAACAGAGGTGACAGGGGGCTAAACAAGTTTCCTGACAAGACATATAAAATCGCAGACGTGAGCCCGAATGGTCAGCCCCTAGCTCCAGAAGAGGCACTGCCTAAGTTCTGGAATGCACTTGGGTTCTTAGTTAGAGATAATCTTGACATCACAATCCGACAGTGGAGAGATGTATCAGATGATGTCAAGAACCAAATGTGGAATAAGCTAATAACGAGGTTCGTTTTGCCTCGAGGTTCAGAAGAACTCGTGAAAAAATACACGATGAAGCAATTTGCAATCAATTTCCGAAAATGGAGGTCTGAAATGAATACAAAGTTTGCAAAGAAAGACCTAGACCCGACGAAAAAAATATAAAATCTCAGCAGGTCAGTGGGCAGTATTTCTAGAGCAGAGGAGCAACCCTGATTTCATATCGCTAAGTGAGGCAAATTTGGAACTATCTAAGAAGAACAAATACCACCACTACCTTGGCACAGGTGGTTACAAGCGTCAGGTTCCTAAATGGAGACAAGAAGACACCGAGAAGAAGGCTGCAGGGTTGCCGACGCTGTCCGAGCAACTTGGTGAAAGGACAGCTAATTGGATCCGTGCTAGAAAACCAAGGGAAACTGAGTCTGGTGTATCTTTTGATGATCCCACTGTCAAAGAAGCGGCAAAAAACATATATGCAATTACAGCTAAGCAGAGCCAAGGAACATTTAAGCCGCAAAGAGAGAGAGACATTCTAACGGCTGGTCTCGATAACCCTGAGCATCCTGGTCGTGTACGAGGAATCTCATCTAAGGAAGGATGGAAGGAAGGATTCGGACCACAATGGGAAGGTCTGTACAAGAAACGTGATCGATACAAGAAAGAGATGGTGAATTATTTTAAGGAGGAGGCCAAGAAAGAGTTCAAAGGCCTGATGTCTGAAATGCTATCGAATCCTCCTCTAGAATTGATGCAGCAATTGGCGATGGCGAGTGCGATGTCTGTTCAACAGATGACCACTCCACAGATACAAATAATTCCAGCAGCTCAAACGCCGGCTTCCACCGAGGGTACGACCATCCCAAGCTCTATCGCGTCAATGGGAAATAAGGTCCGCTATCCAGTTGATGACATCACAAGCCCTGTGGCATGCACACTAGTTATAAGATATGGTATTAACAATCAGCGTACAAAGAAAGTAGCCACAGGCCTTGCGATCCCAGGACGCAAGTTCCATGGAAACGACATTCCAGAAGAATATTGCAGGGTAGAAGTGACGACAGTCGTCCAAGGATCCGAGGACGACATGCTAGACATCCCTGGGCCCGAAGGTATCGAGACACTTGGACAAGCTATCAAGAATTTTATCCTTTGGCCTCGAAGGGATGTCGAATTGGTTGATCCACCACAACAGCCGTCGTCGCAGGCCCAACCGTCTCCGCCTTCTCAAATTGTTGTTCCTATTGTACATCCATCATCACCTCCTCAAACTTCACATGCTGCTCCTCATCCTCTTTCTGACCCTCCTTCTCCTCATCCTCATGGTGCCCCACTGTCTCCGCCACATACATCGCCCTTCAGGGATCCACCTTCTCCACAGCCATCAAGGGATCCACGACCATCAAAGAAATCTAAAGTTTCTATACCAAAATTAGTGTCCCCGTTCGAGAAGAAAAAGAAGAGTAAATCCACTGCTGGCACAGCTCATTTTTTGAAAGGGATTAGACGGAGTCTCACGTCAGACACTGTTGATTTGGCCGATCTCGAGGAGTCCACAAAAAAGGCTGAGGCAATGGCCGCAAAGATAAAGAAGCCAACTAAGGCAGATTATAAAAACGTGCCTAAAAAATATGTGTCGGGCAGACCACTACTCACTTTTGAGAAACTAATAAAGGTCCCGGCTAATATTAAAAGGTTGCATGATTGGTACATGCAGGCATCTTCAGTTGGCATTGACACCATCAGTGTCAATATACCAGCCCATGCTTTTATTGGTTCAAATCAAAAAGCCTTTGTTGCATTCGAGGACATGTGGTTAATGATGAACTTTCAGAGACTCGACGTGCAACTTGTAACCATATTTGCATTGTAAGTGTCACTCATACTCCACATATATGTGTTATTATTAGTGAGTTGTATAAATTTTTAACATCTGACATGCACGTGTGCGTTGCAGAATGCAACATGATCAGTAGGAAATCTTTTATGGTACCAATCCCAATGCTAGTGCCAGTAAAAGGGTTGGGTATCTCAACCCAATAAAGATATGCGAGAATAGCCACACTTTTAGAATCGGAAAAGACAATGAAGCATTACAGGGACTAATGGACAAAGAAATTGAGGTGTGTATCCAGGATCTGAAGAAGGATTTTGAAGCAAGATACGCCACCTACATAGGACACGCAATGCTTCAATTTCAAGACAGGGAATCCATAGTGGCCCCGTACAACTTTAAGTAAGTGTGATTTTGCATAAATAAAATTAATAATTTCAATACACATGTATCACAAGTTTGATTCGTACAGGGACCACTGGATATGCTTCTTCATTTATCCTAAGGTTGGAAAGGTGCTGGTGCTCGACTCCTTGCACACCGAGCCTTCGGCCTATTCAAAATTCCTCAGCATCTTAGAGCTGTAAGCCTTTTCTATGCATGCATACTTATATCGATGAGAATTGTAGAATAACATGGTGATTCTATTTGAGATCACAGGGCATTTAGGTTTTATAAGCTACGAGGTGGAAAGTACGACACGTCCAAAAAAAAGCGTGCCACTAGACATCTATTATAACTGGCCGGTAGGTATGTGAATTTATGAATACATATCATACATGTACGTACATAGGACAATGTTGCAACTAAATAACCAATCTCCCGTTATGTAGTGCCACAAGCAACCACCCGGATCGGTCCTATGTGGGTTCTACATGTGCGAGTTCATGAGAATAAACGGACGATACATCACGAACCCTGGCAAGGTATTATTAGTAATAGTCACGTATGTATTTATGTCATTAAAGATGCAAATGTGTTATTATTGAGTATAAATAGATGATGTTTGTAAACTTCCTTTACAGCAATTTCAACAAGGAAGCCCGGAGAACTTGACTGAAGGTGCATTGTATGGCATAGTTGAGGACCTGTGCACATTCATATTGAAAGAGGTCATTCTCGCAGAAGGGAAATATCACGATGCTTCCGGAACATTAGCTTTGCCAGAGTTTAGAATAATAACAAAAATTAGTAGACTATCTCTTAGCCGAGATAGTTATTAGAGCTTTCGTGAAAACTTTGATGTATATAATGTGTGATGCATACATGATTGTAAACAAGACTTTGATGTATATAAATGTATGATAGAATTTAATTTCATGTTGCTTTTAATATCAATACTACATGTTTATCAATATATATATATATATATATGTTTGTGTGTGTAAATATATATAAATTTCAGTACGAAAATTTAAAAAAATGCGGGAAAACTTCCAGTGGCGGCTAAATAAAAAAAACCGTCAGTGGAAATGCTATTTTCACTGGCGGTTCTAGAATAACCGCAAGTGGAAATGGAGCACTAGCGGCACTGAAAAACGACAGTGCAAACAGCTCTATAACCGTCACTATAGAGCCTCTGTGTATTAATGTGCACTTCTTTTGATGTTTCCCCCATAGTTCAAGAAGTCCATATAATATAACCTTTTCTTTTTATCGAAATAATTAAAGATAACTTATTCACCGCTGTGTTTTCAATGGGCGTGTTCCTTCGTTGACTGAACTTTTTTGAGAGCAATATCTTGAGCTACTCGATTGTAGTTGAGCGAAAAGAAGTCGATGCTTTGGCGTCAGGCGAGGTAGTGATGTAGTGCCGTTCTGTGCCGACCACTGAGCAGTATGTTGCTACAGTTACGTCGACAGTAATCTTCTCGTGATGCCGGCATTATTGCTTACAGGGCCTGCAGCCTACAGCGTTACTGGCTTGCAGGTCAGGTCAAGGCACCTTGGTCCAATTGAAACAGTAGCTCTGGTTATTACCCATTCTCATCTTTATATTTAATCCACATTCTATGAAAATGAAAAGTGTAGTCTATAAGCGTAAAACAGATAGTACCGTAGTAGGAAGAAGACGTATACAATCAATTGATCGCGTCATGAATGTATCATGGGCAAAACACAGGACTGTGGCATCACGCATCTTGAGCGTCGATGTCAGTTTGCACCTCTACTACAGCTGTACGTACCTTGCAGCATGGCGAGCCGTGGCGACTGGCAGCCCTGGACCCTGGCTTAATAGTCGGGTGTCAGATGGTCAGGTCAAATGGGCGCTGGAGCAGTGAGCTCTGGGAGCAGGGGTGTCTGACGGTCAGGTCAAATGGGCGCTGGAGCAGTGGGCTCTGGCTCTGGGAGTCTGGGCAGCGCGATTGGAAAGATCAAAAGTGGTCGCACGTAGGACTGGAAATTGAGCTAGATCGGCTGGTTAGAGGTCACTGGTTAAGCTAATGAGTTGGTTCAGCTCGGCTTGTTTAGCTCGTAAATCAGAGTAGAAAAAAATATGTGTATAATAATCACTTTCTAGTTAATTTTAAACTAATTTAACAATAGAAAATAGTAATAATACTCGTAGTTTCACATACCCACATCAATGTAACACTAAATTAATAAAATTTATCACTCATCAATTCACAATTCATACAAATATTCAGCAGTTTAACCTGCACTTATATTCACATAGACCGATTTAACACATAGACACAGTTCATCAATCATATATATATATATATATATATATATATATATATATAAAACATGTTCATTGATTGCTACGTAAATGATATATATAGTTTTGTTTGTTGAAATGTGATAGCTCGTTTACCTCGTGAGTTGGCTCATTAATAAACTAAGCTAGGATGTCATGAAAAAAAATTCAAACGAATCGATATGGGACGAGGTGAAAGTTCACCTGACGTATGTGAAGATGAAAGGCCAGTTTGAATCCCTTTGTATTCTATCTACAGTCCATATTAAAAACAAAATCTGGACGTAGGATTCTACAGTACAAATCTTATAATACGTGAGAAGCTAGATAATACAAGATACTTCTAGACAAGCCTAATGAGAGTTTACTTCCCTTTCTAACACAACACACACGGATAGATACCATCAGCACTTCAGAAGGCTGTGCAGGCGCTAGCCTGCCCAATGCTAGTGTTGGGTATCGTTGCTGAGAAGAAGCCGTGAGGCTGGTTCCATGACTATAGCCTACAGGTTTGTGTCCGTTAGACTATCTTCATAGCTTATTCATCTCTACACTCGTATTCAAATTCTAATCTGCAAACGATACAGTCTATAATATAAGATAGTATTTTGGATGCACATATGAATAAACTGGTTATCACATTAACTATCGACCAACATCAATTTATTAAAAGAAAAATACATCCGACTATAAGAGAAAGGAAAGATGGCCGTGCGATGAAGTTTTGGCTGGATTACGACATTGGTAGCCGCACGCTGTCGACGTGTAAGTACTTCTTCGGTTATTCCTATCATATATAGATCAGATTTAAAAAAAATCATGGAAGATTTTGACTTAATTGGACACAAACCACATTGATTGAGATGGGTTGCTGTATATAAAATCTAAAGATAGTTTTCCATTCAGATTATACAAGTTAAATATAGGTTAAAATAAAAAAAACAAGGACTCACTCAACCATCATGAAATCTCCGTTCCCAAGCAACAAGGCAGCCCCCTCGGACGACGGTTTTGCACCGGCGAGGCAACAGCCAACAGTCCCACACCGCCGCAGGCCGCTGCGCCTGCGCCCTGCGCAGACAGAGTGCAGCCTCCAACGCATCGTCAGTCGTCACGCAGCCCGAGCCAGCCTCTGACAAGGTCCAGGGCACGCAGTGCTGCTCACAGCTCACCCCTTCGCGTCCCCAGGAGGGACAGCAAGCCGGGGACCCCGCCCAGGAGCCCCAACACCAGCGAGGCCGCCCTCCCCAAACACAACAGAAGAAAAATGATTCCCCCCGTGTACTGGTGTCTCAGGCACCAACGATAGCACACGTAAACAGCAGAATCAACGCAGCAAGCTACCGTACCGATGCATGCTAAACCGGGTTGTTTTCTCGACCTCTGCGACGGAGAGAGAGAAAAAAAAAAGATTACAGCACGCACGACACAGTAATAACCCCTGCGGATTCCGTTTGCCCCTCGTGATTCCGAGGCCCAAGAGCGAGCCCAAGACCAGTAGACCACGGCACCAGCACCATCGGTCGGCCCGCGGCGGCGCGCTACTCACGTGGCACGCGCGGCGCCGTGGGCGAGGAGGACGCTGGTGGGCGAGGAGAGGCCGAGCACGTGCGGGGGCGCGGCGACCCGGAGGACGGGGCTGCTGCCGCCGGCCGCCGCCGCCGCCGGTGCCGCGGCGGCTTCCACAGGCTTTCTTGAACGGCCGCGGCCGCGGTGGACGTGCCGCTCGCAGTACTTGTGGCCCGGCACCACGTCGCGGGAGCACCGCCACTTCTTGCCGTCCGTGCGCCGGCACCGCCCGGGCTCCGGCTCCATGCTGCTGCGGTAGTCGAAGCACAGGCTGCCCAGGCCCATCACTGCAAGACATTCATCCATTCATTCGCTCATTCATTCCAAACAGCCTCCCACACGACGCCGGTCGTCGTACCTCGTACGTGCCGAACAGTAGAAAAGCAAAACAAAAACACAAAAGGTATTGGAGCTTCTGCCGGTGCTTACGCGAGGGGAAGCGCTGCGGGCCGAAGGAGGACGCGGCGACGCTCTTCCAGATGGGGAGCACCAGGTGCACCGGCACCGGCGCGCCCGCGGCGAAGTAGCGGTAGATGAGCACCTGGTGCTCCAGCTCCTGCTGCTGCATGAACGTCAGCGCCGACGGCCTCTTGGGAGCCGCCGTCGCGGGGGACGCATCCGCGTCTCGCTCGCCGCCGAGGCCCAGCCCCAGCCCAAGAACCAGCGGGGACGTGGCCGCCATGGTCACCTCTCCTGCGAACAGGACAGAAACGCCAAACACGGAGCGATCAGCTACCAGCTAGTACTTCAACTAACCAACCGGGGCTAGAACGTACTACTGCCTGCCCGCGCGTGCTTACCGGCGCTCGTGTCGGCGCCGGAGAGGCGGGGCAGCTTGGCCGGCGGCTGCGGCGAGTCGGTCTCCTTGTCCTCGCCCATTTCGGAGGGCTCCGGTATTGCGCTTGTCGACGTTGTCGTGGCGGTATGGTATGGAGTGGAAGGGAGAGGCAGCGCGCGGGTAGCAGGCAGGCAGGCAGCTTCTCGAGAGGAGGGAAGAAGAGGCAGCAGCGCTGTCAGAGGAAGTGTGAGGCGGTGGATATATTTATGCGTGATGACGGCTCCCGTCGTCTGGTCGCTCGGTAGTCGGTAAACTTGTGTCTGCGCTCCAAAGGCCACGGGGCACTGTGGTCGTCGTTGCAGTAAAAGCTGTGGGTCGTTGCGGTGGCAACGGCATCCTGTCCTGCCATGGCAGCGGCAGGTGACACGCATGGGCATTGCATATGTTTTGGCCTTTCGGTGGTTTCGGAGCACCGAGTTTTGGCTGCTGCTTTATCGCACAGCAAGGCCTTGGGTAGCATACGAATCCTTGTGCAGATACCCGGTTTTGCCCATCCGATCGTATGCATGAATGTGCAAAAATATCAGTAGTATTTTAAATTATAGATTACATTATTTATATATAAAATTTAAAATAGTAGATAAGATGAGATTTAGGAAATAAAATGGGATTGAAATAGGAGGTAAAAACCAAAAAGATCAGGTAAATTAAGGCGGGGAGCTGGCTCAATTACTTAAAGGGGGTAGTTCCTTAATGGGGTGGTTAAGTAACTTAAGGCTAGTTTGATAGCTACAAAATTGAATGTGATTGAAGGGCTAGAATCTACTTCTTATTTAAATTTAAATAAGAAGATGATTCTAACCCCTTCAATTCCCTCCTGCTTTGTGGCTTCCAACCTAGCCCTTATAGTCTGTGGTTGGAGAGGTTTCCAACATCGGAAATATCTGAGAGTTTTTTCTCTTTGGATTCTGATGTTGGTTTGGTGTCGTATAAGGGGGTGTTTGGTTGCCCCTGCTAAAGTTTAGCCCGGGTCACATCAAGCGTTTGACTTTCAAATAGGAGTATGAAATATAGACCCAACCAACTGGACTAGATTCGTCTCGTCTTTTAATCTTCGGCTGACAAATTTGTTTTATAATCCGACTACATTTAATACCCGAAACGGAGGTTCAAACATTCGATTGGACAGGGGCTAAACTTTAGTTTGGGGTAACCAAACGGGGCCTAAATCGATAGAGAGATTGGTTGTGTTTCCCTCTCAGTACTCCAGCAGTGGCATTTTCGGGTGGTTTCTCATGTAATTCCTGGATGTAGTCACTTGATTTTTTTTCTTTTTTCTTTCTTAAAAACAGAGTAATAACTCATTCAAAAAGGTAAAATCAGATTTGAGAGATAGAATGTATATGAATCTCACCGTTGCAATCATGCACCAGCGTAGTAGAAATTTTAGAGCAGAGCTTGATCTTCTCGTACCCTTTCTCACGTGAGCCATGCCTCCGCTTGTTTCAGCTTAAATCTGAATTTTAGCCGCTAGAAGTCGTTGTGGATTGCCAAATGTCCAATTTCTCAGCCAGATACAGTAACAATCATTCGGGTAAAAATTGTCCAAATAAACATGAACATATAATCAATCAAGTTGTTGTGTTAGAAGAAATGCTAATTCCTAGATCTTAAACCCTATAATCTCTTTCAGCTTTCTCCGTTCTTAATTGCCACACATATTCAAATTCTCACCATAGTCATATATTCCTACGAAAGCTCGTAGCCTAATTTGGTCTACCCGCCTCCTTTGCCACTCGCTTTGCCGCTTTGGTACTGTCAACGTCGGTCACGCGTTACACCACCATCTCTACCATGGGTCTATTTGTCTTTCTACATATAAACCCGCCAAAGATATAGAAAACTAGAGGAAGTTAAGGGGAAAAGGTTATTTTAAAAAAGGAAAAGGGAAATTGAGCGTTGGAACAATCAAGTGTCATTTAACCTTTTCCGTTTTATTATCACTATGCAGAATAACATTTGCTCAAACCGTGATGACAGTGCTCCGTGTTGATCAAATCTCTTTCTTCTCCCGAGTCCTCAAAGTATCAGCAGTGGTTTACTCTAATTTTTTCCCTCTATATTCTATTACGCAGACACATCGTCAAGATTTCACTCTCTACTCTCTCATCTCCTGCAATGGTTTTCTTTAAATTCTCCTCATATATCGTACTACAACCATAAAATATCATTTACTACACCCATTTATCATTTATTTCTTCTACTAACAATTTACTAACAATTTACTGCAGCTGTGGGGTTGCAGCGTTGCATGGCGGGAGGGATTACTCGTGGTGACCGTTGCATATAGTCTCATCCCATCGCTATGGTTGTGCTCGTTTCTGCGTCAACTTAGCCTGATCGTCTCATCCTCCATTCATAGACCCGCTCTGATAGTGTTAGGCTGGTTTGAGTGCACCATCCCTCTATCACTCTGTCACGTTAGCTTTTGACTCTACACTCGTCCTTATCGTTGCAACGTATAGCCTACAATAGGTTATAGTCTCAGCCTGCAGCCACATCAGTTTTTCTATTTTAGAATTGAATAATTGATACAGATTTATTTCAACCCTTAGAAATCACACAACATAATAATTTTTATTGAACATAATAATTTGTATTGAATCAAGAACTAAGGTGTATAATAATTTATAGATGAAATTTGTGATTTTTTGTATTTTTTTCAAAAATTTTGGAGTCCAAACCATAAAAAATGACTATCAATGTGACGCTGACGTGACTAGGTGAACAAATCGGAAACCGCCGCTCGCTCTCACCTACACGCCGACCACGTTGATAGGTCCGCTAAAGTCTCATCTACCCTAAATATAGAGGATCAAACGGTCATCTACTGTCTTCAGCAACGTCCTCTAAACGGTTCTCTAAATTTAGAGAACATTGTTGGATTCTCTATATATAGAGTTTCTCTAAACGATTCTCTATCCATTTGAATACTTTAAATAACCGTTTTAGCAAAACTAAAATATGTACAATACATTTGAAAATATGACAAATACATATGTAAAAAAATAAAAAATACAAAAATGTCTCTAATATAAGTATTTGCGTATAGATGACATGGTTTATAGGACGTTGTTAGAGAGAAAGGAGATATAGAGGATAACATCTTTTAGAGGAGACTGTAAAAGATGAATATAGAGTATAGATATAGCTTCTCGCCCACTGTCATCGGTCGCGAGCGATGTCGCCGGGAAATACTCTCTCGCCTTCGATCGGCCGAGAGGAATGCCGTACCGGCCGTTCTGCTGCCTGCGTTGGCATCAGCCTGCCTTACAGTCGTCATCTTTTTAATTTGTTTTAAAGATGAAAGAGAAGGGAAGATAAAAAAAGAAACGAAGAAAATCGAGTGTCATTTAGCCTTTGTTGGCGCCGATCTAGGCACGCCAATCACTAGGTGGTGTACCGCCTGGTGGTGCCCTCTGCGGCAGCGCGGATGATCCGTGGCCTTGGGCCGGACGGTCCGCGACCTGGGCGCATGAGCGGTGCCTTCCCTGCGTCACACTGGACGGTCCGTGGCTCTAGGCCGGACGGTCCGCGACCTGGCGATAGGGTCGTCTTCCTCCTCCTTGCTGGAATCTAGATCTCGTCCCCTGGGGGAAGAGATCTTAAGGTGCTCCGGGTCGACAGGTCACCCGAGATGTCCCCAAACGACGTGGAGTCACCTAGGAATTAAGAGATCAATTCGAGGAAGAGGTCTTAGGTGGACAACTAGATCTTGCCCCCAGGAGGGGTGAGATCCTGGGGTTGTCTTGGGATCGGCAGGCCACCCAAGACGGATCTAGACAACATAGAGTCGAATAGGGGTGGAGGTGGATATGTGGAAGACTACAACTAGAACTACGCTACATCTACTGCTAGGGTAGGAAAAGTAAATAAAGTAATTGATTCGATTGGAATATGTTCGGGAGTTCTCAATCGGCCATACCCCTTTATATTTATAGGGGAGGAGGTCTGGACCTTTTCCTAAGAGATAGCCAACGACAACTCCCACGTGATTAGATGGATAACCACGCACGGGATAAGGATAAACACCCGAGTTAATCTAATCTCGGGACACGTGGACTGTCCGAACCCAAGGGCTAGACTGTCCGCTCATTTTGGTGTCCAACATATGCCCCCTGCCTTTTGGTGGAGCTTGGCGAACCAAAAGCACTAGCGAAAACTTCGGAAACAATTGACCTCATGAGCTACTTTGTTCCCGAAGTAAGGACTTAGCTCGATGCAAGTCATTGGCTCTTGCGATCAGATAATATAAATACTTGATGGAACTTTAATGCACAGAGGCCGTTTCGGATTGCATCCTCTTCAGCCATGTCTACCTGATCAACCTGTCAATAGGCAAAAACTTGTGGTGCCCCCCAGCCCAAATAAGTAAACGGATTAGGCCAGTAATACGAATTTATCGCCGTACGACCTCACACATGAGCAGGACAACACATCGACGATAGATAGAACGGGACGCACCATGCTATCCCTGGAGGAGGATGACAAGGCGATCTTGGTTGTGCTACTTTTTGGGTCCATTTAGTCGGCTTTTTCTTTTGCATAGATCGCCCTTTTGACTTCATCTGTTTTATTGGCCGGTTATGTGGAACAGCCTTTTTCATATATTTGGCAAGCAACTGACCAAAAGTAGGGCCGACTCTACTGAGTCGTCTAGACGTCTTAGTAGTATTTTGTTTTCTAACACTTGTTTTGGAACGTTGTGGTCCGTTGGTTTGAGGTTGCTGCTTCTGACTGTCTGCGGACCGTCCGACCATTATAGCCAGACCGTCCGCTCCTGTCTCGGACTCTTCGGCCTTAGTACATGAACCATCCGGCGTACGCATGACAGGTGACCGTGATCGGGTGTCCGATCGTGCTTACCCCCCGATGCCTCCGGTCTTTCTTTTGTTCGGAGCCTTCCGAGTAACTATTCTGCGTGACATATTTGGTGTGCAGGGATCACCAATGACGATATTTTTATCTTTGCTTTTATCGGCCGCACAAGGCCGAATTATGGCCTTTTTACTCGTCGGCTCTAATGTGGTGACAGGAACAGGTGGCCTGTCAATTTTCACCTCTTTTTGATACCTCAACCGGCCTTCGTTTATAGCCGATTGTATTTGCCGACGGAAGACGACACAATCATTGGTGTTATGGAGAAAGGAGCCATGCCATTTGCAATAAATGTGCCCTTTTAATTGTTCAACCGGAGGAATTACATGTGACAATTTAACATTACCATGCTTAAGCAACTTGTCGGCGTTTCGGACTCGGGGGGTCCCTGGACCGACGAGTGAGATTGTCGCTGCGTGTCCCTGCCCAGATGGGTTGGCGCGGAATGGAACACAAGATGTGGGGCAAGCCTTGTATTATCCTACACCAGGGGTGCCGCTCGTAGTAGGGGTTACAAGCACGTCGCGAGAGAGAGAGAGAGAGGGAGCCTGTTCGTTCGCTCCTTCCCCCGCGCGAACCCCCCCAGGATGGCCCTGGACCTCCCTTTTATAGACGCAAGGAGAGGGTATAGACGTACAATGGAGGGTGTAGCTATGCGCTAACGTGTCCGGCAGAGAAATATCTAAGCCTTGTGTACATGCCAACGTGGCTGTCGGGGGAGAGCTTGAGCCATGTAGACGTGATAGCATGGCCGTCGGAGGAGCGCCTGAGTCCTGTAGGAGCACAGCTGGCAGTGCGGCAAGGATCCTGCTGACGTCTCCTTGCTGCCGTAAGGGGCTAAGAGCCACCAGCGTCATGGTTGCACGCGGGGCACCATCATTACCCGTCGCCGGGGTAAGCCAGATGGGACGTCGGTCTTGTTCCTTGTAGCCTGAGCTGGCTAGGGATAGGGTAATGATGTATCCCCTGTTGGCGCGGTTGGTCCGAGCCCAAGGTTGAGCGAGGTGGAGACTTCTCTTGAGGCCGAGGCCAAGGTCGGGCGAGGATGCGATTCCTCCCGAGACCGAGGTCGAGGCCGAGTCCGGGGGTCGGGCGAGGCGGAGACCTCCTCCCGAGGCCGGAGCCTAAGGTCGGGCGAGGTGGAGCTTCCTGTTGTGCCCGAGGCCGAACTCGGTGGTTGATCGTGACTTGTTGTCAGTCTTCGCCTGGGTGGTTGGCACATCAGTCGGAGCGGGGCGAGCGACGCTGTTTTCTCGTCATATCGGACAGTAAAGAAGAGGGGCGAAGTGACTGCGGTCACTTCGGCCTGGCCGACTGAGGCGCGTGTGTCAGGATACGGCGTCAGGCATCCCCTGCATTGAATGCGCCTGCGAAGCGGTCGGTTGGTGAGGCAGTCTGGCCAAGGTTGCTTCACAACGAAGCCTGCCCGAGCCGGGCTTCGGAAGAGCTGAGGGGGTGCCTGCTGCCTGAGGCGGCCCTCGGGCGAGGCGTGAACTCGTCTGGGACTACTGCTCCAGCCCGAGGCTGGGCTCGGGCGAGGTGGCGTCCCTTGGGTAGACGAAGCCTTGACTTGAACCGCGCCCGTCAGTTGGTCTGAGGGTGTTTACCAGCCGTGATTAGGAGTGTTGGGGGTACCCCTAATTATGGTACCCGACAGTAGCCCCCGAGCCTCGAAGGGAGTGTTGGTACTCGCTATTTTCGGTGAGGGGACCGGCCTTTCTCGGTTTTGCTTTGTTCTGGTGGGTGCGCGCGAGCGCACCCGCCGGGTGTAGCCCCCGAGGCCTCGGAGGAGTGGTTTGACTCCTCTGAGGTCTGAATGCTTTTCGTGGTGCCTCGGCCGGTCTGATCGTTCCCTCATGCGGCCTGGCTGTAGCTCGGGTGCATGGTCAGGTTCCAAGTTATCAAGCTGGTTTGTTGACGCTGTCAACAGTTTGGCTGTAGCCGGGTGCGAGAGCAGCCATCGAGCCTCTGCACGGAGCGAGAGGACGATCAAGGACTTTCTCGACTTTTATCATATGCCCCTGCGTTGCCTTTCCGCAAGGAGGAGGGGGGGGGAAGCGCCATGTTGCCCTTGGAGGGCGCCGAACATGGTGTTTCCAGTGAGCTGCTAACGGGTGATCCGAGTGGACGCCCGTGCCCCGTTTGTTAGGGGTCGGCTGGTGGCCCATAGGCGCGCTCCAAAAGTAACTGCGGGTGATTCGCCGGACCCGAACCCCTTCGACAGGGTCCGAGGGCTCAATGCCTCCCTCCGGTGGGATTCCGTTACAAATCGTTCCCGTCGGTCTTGGAAATGTCCTAGGGTACCTCGGGAGTGTAGCCCGAGCCTCGGCCATGTATCGGACGTACCCAGAGTCATCCCTCACTCTGCGTGTTCTGGGGCGACTATCGAACCCTTCCGAGGGGCCAGCCTACGAACCCCTGATCAGTAGTGGGCGCGGAGCCCGAGTGCTCTGGGGCGGCTGTCGAACCCTTCTGAGGGGCCAGCCTTCAAACCCCTAATCAGTAGGAGGGCTTGGGGCCCGCTTCCTTCGCCGAGAAGGATCCTTTCCGAAGCATCCCCTTTCCCGGTCCCTGTAGCGAGAGAGAGAGAGAGGAGGAGGGGAAGGATATGTATTTAAATAAGGTGGCGCACCTTTTCTGACGCGGTCATCATGGTGGAGGTGAAACGACGCCCGCCTCGCCTACCAGAGGTGTCGCTTGCTCCGCCGGGGAGTTAATGCGACGGGACGGGCGATTCGCGTGGCGCCCGTTGCGCGTGCGAGCCGTTCGAGGAACGGAAAGATCGTTTTACCTTTGAGTTTTGAATTTTGCGGCGAGTTCGGGCGAAGTTTTGAACGGTTCTCGCCCGGGCCTTTATATACTCGGAAGGGGGGCCGGCAGTGGTTCGTCACTCTGCCATTTGCGCCTGCCTTCTGCTCTGGTTTTCGCAACCTAAGAGAATAGCCAGGGAAAAGGAAATCGTGCACCTCATCCCCTCCACCTCCACCACCTCCGTTCGGTGATGGCTGACAGGGTGACCGTTGTCCCACCGCGCGACCCATGGCCCTCCTCCACCGTCGTCGTGAAGGATCTGGAGGCCCTCGTCACCGATGGTCTGCTCCGTCCCCTCTCTGGTGGGGCGCAGCCGGAGTGGATGGCCCCGAGTGAGGCCGTCCCTTCCCCACCGCTAGGGTATGTGGTTAGCTTCATCCCCTTCCATGAGCGGGGGGTTGGAGTGCCAGCGAGCCGCTTTATGCGGGCACTCCTGCACCACTACAGGGTGGAGCTGCACAACTCAACCCCAACTCCATTGCGCAAGCGGCCATCTTCGCGGTGGTTTGTGAGGGTTTTCTGGGGATCGAAGTTCATTGGGATATGTGGACCCACCTCTTCTCCGTGGAGCTCTTTGCCTTGACGACGGATGCGAAGAAGGTCCGTATGGCGGTGCAGGCCGGTGGCTACACCCTCCAGCTAAGGCAGGGGCGCGCGCAGCAGTACATCCCTGCCACCCTTGTGTCTTCGAACAAGGGATGGCAGCGCCGATGGTTTTATCTCCGGAACAACGATGGGAGGCTTCCGTCGTTTTCTCAATGAGTGGTGATCGCCACCGACAGCAACTGGCGCTGGGGCGCCATGCGCGAGAAACAGGAGAAACTCCAACCTATTCTGCAGGCTTTGTAGAGGTTGCGAGATGGGGGCCTTACCGCTGCGGGGGTTGTTGCCGCCATCCATCGCCGGAGGGTGCTCCCTTTGGCAGAGCGGTAGTTGCAACTCTCGGAGATGAGACCCGGCGTCGATCTGGAGGGCTCGCGGATGTCCTCGGCCTCCCTCCCTGATGACGACCTCCGCAAGCGGGTAGCGGGTACGGTAGGGAGGCTGGATGCCGGCGCCCTTACCCAGCCTGCGATGCGTCCCGACCATGGGTACGTTTCCCTGGTAAGTGTCTAATCCTTCTCCTGTATTGCGCCGAGTTGCCTTCGATTCCCACTGTTGGGATCTTTGCTCTTCCCCAGGGGTTAAGTTTTTATAAACCCGCCCTGCCGCTGGTCCTGGAGGATGCGGTGGACCGAGCCACACGGAGGTCACCGCAGAGAAGAAGAAGGAGAAGAAAGACACGGAGAAGGCTCGGGCTCGCGAGCAAATGCGAGCTCGGGACGCCTTGGAGAAGCGCCGTCGGAGGCAAGAGAGGGACGGGCTCTCGAGGGAGACATCGCTGGAGACGCCCGACGACGACGACGACGACGACGATGATGATGATGATGATGATGATGATGATGATGATGATGATGATGATGATGATGATGACGAGGACGATGACATGGCGGCCCGTCTTGGCCTCAGCCTGGACCCGGGGCCGGGCTAGGGGTTGCCATGCCAGCCCCCAAGTGGGATGGTGTCATCAGTGCCCGGGGCCGGGACATCGGGGTCCCAGTCCGTGGAGCAGAGGCAGGCCGAGGGGGCACCTGACCCCTCTGTCCCCCAAGATCAAACGCCCGTGCCGGCTGTGCAGGAGGTTGATCTTCCGGTCACTGCGGCGACGCCTGGGAGGGCCGCTCCCTTGGCGCCTCGGGCGCCCGAGGTGGGAGTGGCACTGAAGTCAGTAGCGGGGCAACTCTTGGCAGTGCCTGCGGGGACCGAGGCCCGAGGGGCCTCCCCGCAGGCACGATTGACCTTGGTCTGGAGCGGGAAAGTGCCTGAGAACGCCTCTGTTTTGGCTTCTTTCGTCGCGTGTTTTGAACTTGGTTTCTCTCTTCCTTTCAGCAAGCGGAGGCAAGGCCTAACCAACCTGGCCCCCACGAAGGCCCTTAAGACGGTGCTGGCTTCTGCAGCCGGTGCCGCGACGCGCCATGCCGGTTGGCTGGTCTCCGCACAGGATGCTCTCGAGCGGGGGGCCCAGGCGGCACGAGCTGCCATGGGGCAAGCCTCCCAGGTCGACCCCTCTGTCGGGGCGGTCGTCATGCCAGGGGAGGCTGCTGACGCGGCCGTGGCCCCGAGCCTGCCTGACGTGTCGTCGGTGCCGGCATCGACTCCTGCCGCAGTCGTTGCTGATTCGCCCGTGGAGCCGTCCACCGCCCTCGAAGTCGGGATGGTTGGGGCGTCACCGCTCGCGGTCGCCCCCGACCTCCCCGTTCCTGGCCCTGAGGAGGGGGCTAACGCTGTTGCCGAGGTCGGCGGCCGGAAACCCGCCACCTTAGCCGAGGGGAAGCCCAGCGCGTCGATGGCGATGGTGCCCGACGTGTTGACTGCAGGGGAACCCGACGCCTTGGCGGAGGAGCGCACAACACCACGGCCCGTCTTGGGGGGCGGCATCCTCATCCCCGCGCAGCGCAACCCCAATGAGTGGTGTGGGCAGGCGTTCCAGTTCTGGAGCCACGGCGCCTCGAAACCCCTCCTCGTCCTCAACGATGAGCAGGAGGAGCAGTCTCGGGATGAGCTCCGCGAGTATGCCGAGGCGGCGATGGGGTCGCTTCGGTCGACCATTGAGATTCTTTATAGGGATGTTCCCAAGGTCCTCCAGGTAAGGATTTCAGGCGCATGCCTTGGGTGGCCAGGGCATTATTTGTAATACCTTGTCTTCCTTGCTCAGGAACTAGCGGATGTAAGCACCGCCAAGTCACTGTTCATCCGCCGCAACAGCGGCATCTGGGGTTCGCTGCGGTCCCAGAGGGCCGCGCTTGCCAAGGCTAATGAGCGCCTTGCCCAACAGAGCACCAAGCTGGCGGACCTTCGGCTGCTCTGCGATGATCTGAAGGCGGAGGCAGCGGCTGCGCGGGCAGAGGCGGCGTTGGCACGGACGGAGGCACAGTAGCGGCAGCTGGAGCTTGGCCAGGCCATCGATGAGCGGGACCAATCTCGGAGCCAGGCTGCTGAGGCCGTGGGCTGGGCTGAGGCCCTTGAGGGTCAGCTGGCCGAGGTGTCTGCTCGGGCTGGGGCCCTTGCGGTGGACCTGGCTGTGGCCGTCGGATCTGCCCAGTCTGCCCAAGTCGTGGCCTCGCAGGAGCGTGCCCGGGCTAAAGGTATGTTTCGCCTGCTTTGCGACTTCAATTCAGCTTCATTCTTCAACTCTGTATGAAGAATTTTGATCGGCTATCTACAGAGCTTGAGACAGCTCTTAATGAGTCTGCCAAGGCGCACGCCCGGGCGGCTGAGCAGAATGAGGCCGACCGTGTGGCTATGTCCGAGGCTATCTCGGGCTTTTGTGGAGTCTTTGACCTTGACGACATCCCCTCGGGTAGGTCCCCTAGAGTCATCTGCGGGCCTTGGGCGGCCATGTGCGCAGCAGACTCCACGGGGCGCTGCACCACGGCGTTAGGCGGGCCTTCGCCGTGCTCGCTTCCCACTACGATGTGGACTTGGAGCGGGTCAGCGAGGGGTACTGTCTACCCGACGAAGACGAGGCTGCCTTAGCCGAGGTCCAGAGGCTTGACGCGGCCGCCGAGGGCCCGAGCGCGGTGCTGGCCTCCTCCTTAGAGGTGGAGATCCTTCCGCCCACGTCGTCGTCTGAGACTGGGCCAGACCTCGCCGAAGGCGGAAACAGCGCCGAGGGCGCAGCTGCTTCCCCTGCCGATGTCTGATCCCGCTGGAGCAGTTTGTTTGTAGCATGCATGTGTTCTTTGCGGCCGCTGAGGCCTAAACACTTTCATCGTCATATCATAAAGCTGTGTTTTCTTTCCTCTTGTTTCGTGCGCCATGACTTGTTCGTTGGTAGCAGAACCACTTGTCCGAGCGAGAGTTACTTTTCGCGGAAAGTGACGAGTGGGGTATCCGTATCCTGGAGGTGTAGGAGTCCCTCGGCTCGGTCGGCCTTGCCGCTTACGTGTACTCTCGTCGTTTTTAGGATCCTGCTATCGATACAGAAGTCGAAAGCACGAAAGGTCGTTTTGGTAGAAAAAAATTTTCCGAGGAAAATTTTGACGCAGAGGGGGTTCCCCCCTTCTAGCCCCCGAGGGAGGGTCGGGCTTTGCTGAGGCAAGGCCGACCCTTCCTTGACGGTTAGACTTTGTGTATGTAAAGAAAACGAGGTACATGAACGACTTAAAACATCTTAAGGGTAGAAGCGACGTAGCTGTTGGATGTTCCAAGCGTTGCTATAGACCTCGCCTTGGTCGTTGGCTAGCTTGTATGTTCCGGGCTTCAAGATCTTGGCGATGATGAATGGCCCTTCCCAGGGAGGAGTGAGCTTGTGGCGCCCTCGGGCGTCCTGTCGCAGACGAAGCACCAAGTCTCCCACTTGGAAGCCTCGGGGCTGAACGCTTCGGGCGTGGTAGCATCGCAGCGACTGCTGGTATCGTGCCGAATGTAGTAAGGCAACGTCCCGAGCCTCCTCGAGCTGGTCCAGTGAGTCCTCTCGGCTGGTCTGGTTGCTTCGGTCGTCGTACACCCTGGTCCTCGGGGAGCCGTATTCTAAGTCTGTGGGGATGACGGCCTTGGCCCCATAGACTAGAAAAAACGGCGAGAAACCCATGGCCCGGCTCAGCGTCGTCCTCAGACTCTAGACTACCGAGGGTAGCTCTTTCATCCACCGCTTGCCGAACTTGTAGAGGTCGTTGTAGATCCTCGGTTTGAGTCCCTGCAAAATCATACCGTTGGCACGCTCCACCTGCCCATTCGTCATGGGGTGAGCTACGACGGCCCAGTCCACACGGATGTGGTGGTCGTCGCAGAAGTCTAGGAACTTTTTTCCGGTGAACTACGTGCCATTGTCGGTGATGATGGAGTTTGGGATCCCGAATCGATGGATGATGTTGGTGAAGAATGCCACCGCCTGCTCGGACCTGATGCTGGTTAAGGGTCGGACTTCGATCCACTTGGAGAATTTGTCGATGGTGACCAGCAGGTGCGAGAAGCCCCCGGGTGCCTTCTGCAAGGGACCGACGAGGTCTAGACCCCACACAGCAAACGTCCAGGTGATGAGTATCGTCTACAGGGCCTGAGCGGGCAGGCGTGTCTGCTTTGCGTAGAATTGACACCCCGGCAGGAGCGTATAATCCTAGTGGCGTCGGCCACCGCGGTTGGCCAGTAGAAACCTTGTCGGAATGCATTCCCCACGAGGGCTCGGAATGCATGGTGGCCGCAAGCCCCCGAGTGTATTTCTCGCAACAGCTCTTGTCCTTGGGCGATGGATATGCATCATTGGAGGATGCCCGAGGGGCTGTGGTGATAGAGCTCCTTTTCATCACCCAGCAAGACGAACGACTTGGTGCGCCGAGCCAGCCGCCAAGCTTTGGCCTTGTCAAGGGGAAGCTCTCCTTGGAGGAGATATTCCAGGTACGGGGTCTGCCAATTCGGATCTGGCGCGACCCCATTTTGTTCCCCCTCGACGGGCAAGGCCTCCTCCTTGATGGCCGAGGGTACCTCGGGCCGGGCCGAGGCTTCCTCGGGCTCGGGCGTGTCGTCGATCTTGACAGATGGTTGATGTAGGTCTCTGGAGAAGACGTCCGGGGGAACCGTTGTCCGCCCAAGGCTATCTTCGCCAGCTCGTCCGCAGTCTTGTTGTACCATCGGACGATGTGGTTGAGCTCCAGCCCGTAGAACTTGTCTTCCAGGCGCCGGACTTCGTCGCAATAGGCTTCCATCCTCTGGTCGCGGTAGTGGGAGTTCTTCATGACTTGGTCGATGACAAGCTGCGAGTCGCCATGAGCGTCGAGGCGCCGGACCCCTAGCTCGATGGCAATGCGCAACCCGTTAACCAGAGCCTCGTACTCGGCCACGTTGTTTGATGCCGGAAAATGGAGGCGTATGACGTAGCGAAGATGCTTTTCGAGGGGTGAAACGAAGAGCAAGCCAGCGCCTGCTCCTGTTTTCATGAGTGACCCATCGAAGTACATGGTCCAAAGCTCGGGTTGGATTGGAGTTGTTGGTAACTGGGTGTCAGTCAACTCAGCTAGGAAGTCTGCCAAGACCTGGGACTTTATGGCCTTCCGAGAAGCGAATGATAGCGTTTCTGAAAGCTCTCTTGTGAGTTTTGGTGTTTGGATGACAACTCAATTAAAGGACTAACAAGTGTGTTGAGTGTTGAACAGGTGCTTAGTGTAAAGCTGACAGGGTTCAACACAAGTGAACAAGTGTGATGGCCCAAGGACTAGATAATGGGCATCACAAGTTAGATGGACATTGCAAAAGTGATACTCGGGTGCGTAGCTCGGAGACAACTGATCAAGCCAAGGACGGAGGCAAGAAGAGCTTCGAGGTACCAAGTGCACGGGAGAAGGTCAAGGAGACTGAGGAACCCAAGGCCAAGGGTGAAGAAGAAAGCTTGCAAAGTCAAGGGTGATCGAGTTGAGAACAGCTACGGCACATCAAGGATCACTATATAAGGACGTGACTTACAACCAATGAGGTAACAGCTACAGTTATGTGGTGTAAGTCATAAGGCTCAAGACCAAACTCTAAGAAGGAGATCAAGGTCACTAGAAGGAGAACAAGTGTCAAAACCAGAACTGGAAGCAGCCTAAAAGAGCTAAGTTCACCTTGATCTTTAGTTTGGGTTGTTCCTAGGTTTGGAGATGTTCTATGTGATCTTTGCAGGATGTTGGAGCCAAGAAATGTCAATCTAGATCAAGTCAAGCAGACTTGATGATTTATGAGTCCAACATCGAAGCTCATGCATGTGAAATGCTAGATGTAATAATTAAGAGAAGAAAGAAGAAGAAGAAAGAAGAGGAGAAAATGACTTGGCTGTGTGCTGCCAAGACCCAGCTCGGTCTGGAGCACCGGACTGTCCGGTGTGCACCGGACAGTGTCCGGTGCGCCAGGCTGACTCGGCTCGAACTGGCCGCTCTCGGGAATTCGCCGACGGCGTACGGCTAAAATTCACCGGACTGTCCGGTGTGCACCGGACTGTCCGGTGAGCCAACGGTCGGCCAGGGCCAACGGTCGGCCGCGCAATCCGCGCGGGACACGTGGCCGAGCCAACGGTCGGAAGACGGCACCGGACTGTCCGGTGTGCACCGGACTGTCCGGTGCGCCAACGGCTCGCAGATCTCCAACGGGCTGCAACGGTCGGCAGCGCCAGATAAGGAAACAAATCGGGCACCGGACAGTGTCCGGTGTGCACCGGACTGTCCGGTGCCCCCGACGACAGAAGGCAAGGTTGGCCTTCTAAAATTGCTTCCAACGGCTCCTAGGCTCCTTGTGCCTATAAAAGGGACCCCTAGGCGCCTCCAGCAATATACAAGGGCAGCCAACAAGTATAGACATCACTCGGATCAATTCTCGCTCTCCCTCTTGTGTGTAACTCTATAGTTTGTGTAGAAGGCACAGCTATAAGCCTTTAGAGAGAGGAGTAGTGCTGCTAAGAGCCAGAGCAAGGTCTTGAGCGTATCGTTACTCTGCCGGGGTGCTGCCAAGAAGTTTGTAAGCAGCCGCGGTTCTGTTGTAACCCCACTCAATAGTGAAAGGCTCTATCTGTCATTCTGACAGATCTGAGCAAACGGAGGAAGGAGTTGAAATAGACTCCAAGCCCAGGTGTGGCTAACTCCAACGAGGACTAGGCAAGCATTTCAGGCTTGGCCGAACCTCGGGATAAATCCTTGCGTCTGTGTGCTCTGTTCTATATTGTATCCTGACTCTCTGTCTTACTCGTCTTTATATCTGCACTTCAACACTTATCTGTGGTATAAGCTTTATTTGAAGTGCAGGACACTTTTGAGACAGGATCTCTGACTCCGCTGCAACCTACTCGAAGAGTCTTCTCACTCCACTGCGTACTAAGTCTTCGAGTAGAGTAAGAATTTAAGTTTTGAAGTAATAAGTTTTATTCGCCTATTCACCCCCCCCCTCTAGGCGACATCCAGATCCTGTTCCCGGGTCAAAGGGAACTTTCAATTGGTATCAGAGCTAGGCCTCTCCAGTGTGGGCTTAGCCGTCCGGAGATGACGATGTCGTCACAAGAGGTAACCGTTGAACTTCTTCTAGGCGATGGTTCTAATTATAAATCCTGGTCTGTCTCTATTTATAATGCTTTCATGAATGTTGACCCTGATTTGAGACAGATCTTTAGTAGAAGTATTTTTCCCTCTGATTTTAGTAAAAATCTTTCTAATGAAGAACTAAGATGTTTATCTCTCAATCACCATGCTTGCAACATCTTAGTTAACTCTCTTTCAAGAGGTGCTTATTTTTCCATCATGAGTAGTGATACTAATTTATGTGCTGATGCTCATGATTTATGGAATAGAATTAAAGTAAAATATTTTGTGGCAAATTGTGTTGCTTCTACTCCCTATATTGCCTGTGATACTAACTCATCAAAGGGAGATGAAAAGCGTTGGACACCAAACGATGAATCCACCTCATCAACAGGTTTGTCTTCCACTAGTAATAAATGTCTTATTGCTAACAATGATGGTGGAGACGAAAGCGATGATGAGGAAGAATATGAGGATGAGGAATCCACATCATCACAAGGTACATTTTCCTGTTTTGCTTCCACTGATAATAATGACAGGGAAAATGAGACCGACGATGTGGAAGAAGAGGAGATTCGCCAGTTCTATATCCATCTCAACAAAGAGGACAAAGCAATCTTGGTTAAGTTATTGAGAAGGAACAAGGAACAAGGCGAGACGCTTCTCAGGCTAGAAGAAACTCTCATCAAAACAAACAACAGCCTGGAGAAGATGACCAAAGAACATGAGGAGCTAAAATGCTCTCATGATGTCCTGGTCCAACGGTATGATTCAATATTGATTGAGCAAAGTAGTAATGATGATGCTTTATCTTGTGTTGCTCAACTTAGAATGAAAAATGCCATGCTTGAGAGGCAAGTAGAATTGCTAAGTCATGATAAATTAGCTCTCACCAAAAAATATGATTCATTATCTTATTCTCATGATAATCTCTTGGATAGACATATCATGCTTAATGTTGCTCATGAGGTTATAATTGCAAACTTAAATTCATGTGAACCTCATTCTCGCACGTGTGCACATTTGAATTATATATCACCATGTGCTAACCCCTGTTGCTCGAAAGAAAGCCAATCATTGATTGAGCAACAAGTTTTAGGGTCACAAAAGAAATTGAGTGGGAACAAGAAGCAAAGACAACTAAGGAGAAGACGCATTGCTCAACTCTCTCAAGATATCCACGGGCGCATGGTGAAGAAGCTTGAGAAAGGAAGAACTGCAGCAAGCATCGAACTCCATAAGAAGGATGTTCCTAAAGCTATAAATGAAGAAATCAACATGAACAAGGAAAAAGGTAAAAATACAATTAGTCATGTTGTTTGCACTGATCATCTCTCCATGTCATTAAAGCACAAAAAGGGAAGAGGAAAAAGGAGGTGCTTCAAGTGCAAGAAGTTAGGCCACCTCATCACGTCTTGTCCGTACAAAGACAAGAATGAAGGGACAAGGAGTTGTTTTGGATGCAACAATAAGGACCACATGATCACTTCATGTCCGGTCATGAAGAATCAAGAATGGGCATCCTCCAAGGTGACCCTCACCAAGGAAAATGACAAACAGCAAGCATCATGTCAGGTTGAGCGACGCTTCTGCTACAAGTGTGGTGAGCAGGGTCATCTATCCAATGTATGTAATAAAGGTGAGGCTCCTAAACAAGTAAAGTTGTCTAAATCTCATTTGCTTAGGAGACCAAATTCATATACTTGTGCTAGATATGTAGCAAGATCACCTAGAACTAGCACAAAGACTATTTGGGTGCCAAAGGCACTTTTAGTTGATCGTTATGGACCCATCCCGAGGTGGGTACCAAATTGTGCTAACTAGACCATGCAGGTGCCATGAGATGGACTGGAGACCATGGGAGAGCTTAAGACGGTTATCTAAAAACTCTATGCTTAAGCTGTCAATTGTTGGTGTTTATTGACCCAAGGTTGAATTATTATGAGACACTAATCCCATGTTCATCTCAAGTAAAAAGTGGAATAGGTCCTTGATCATTATTGGTGAATCAAGCAAAGGACCTCGATTTCGCATCTGTCTCTTCAAAGGACGGTACCTGTGCTTCTTAAGTGCATTATCATTATTGCTGTTAAATTTAAATGTCGTGCTTAGAGTAGTTATGCTTTATGATTGCCTGTGTTAAATGGATCATAATAATGTTTGCCTAATCATGACTAGTGCACTATAGGATATATCTTTTGAATCATTCATGGGTAGCTCTTTCATTTGTTATATCCACAACGATTAACCCTCTTGGTGTATATGGATAAACATGTAACTTTGTGTAAGTCATGCTATGTGCAAATATGACATACTGTTTAGTCCATGTTCACATGATTACCCTAGTTTGGTATTGTGTGAATTTCAAATCCATGTCGTGCCCTTTTGAGCTGTGAGATGCGTAAGCAAAAGGAGCTCTGAATTGGTGATAACAAGTGCTCTCATAAAGGCAAAGGTATGGAAAATGGAACTGTGCAATTGTATTGAATATCTTGAAGTTCCTTTAATTGCGATCATAGCTATGTTCTTATCTTTCAATCGTAATATCTTGGTTTAGGTGATTTATGCCTTTAAAATGTTGTTTCTTTTGGTGCATCTAAGAAATCTTCTTAATTATGGCATGCTTAGACATTACGCTTTATATGCATGATTGTGTTGTTTTTCAATTGGTACATGTGGTACAATGTTTGTCATGCATGTAGCATGTTTAGATTGCCATGTATGGGGTACAATAATTGGCATGCATTGCTGTATTAAGTCAATCTTTCTTGTGGTACCCAATTGGTATCTCTTTGTGATAAAATTAAGAGTATGCCGTGACCAAGATATGGTGTAATCCCCTCTAGTTCTGAGGAAGCTAGAATGTGCAAAGTGCAAGTTATTCAAATACTTGATGCACAAGTTTAGGGGGAGCACACATAACTTGTGTCTTTTGAGACTAATTGTTTCTTGAGTGATCTTGTGTAGTCTCAAGGTGGAAAAGAGAAGATGAGCAAGAAATGGAGCAATCAGGACTTGGGTACCTCCGTAAGTCAAGCGATTGGTATCTTAAGTCGTGAGTAAATGCGTATTTTTAAGATTGCTCATGCTCTACAATATTTGGTGATATTAGATGCTTATCTTTGAATATCATGGTGCTACGATAATAAATGATCTTGAAATTGGTATTCTTCAATTAGTAGCCATGGTAGTTTGCTTTAATTGACATCTTGTGATTAGAATAGAAGTTTCTTCTTGTGCCCAATACTATAACTTGTTCTAAGTTTGGTGTCTTAGCAACAAGAAAAGGTCAGGATAAAGAATCTGGCACAAGTGTGAAGAAGCTCTCAAGAGATTAAATACTTTCAAGATGGGAAGTACACTACAACATGGTAAAGGTACAAAAGGAAGTAGTAATCTTTTGCATATTTGTATCTTGCTTAAATGTTGGTAGTGCATATGCTCAATAAGTAAGGGGGAGTATTGATCATGTGTCTCTCCTCCTTAACACCCTGTTGTCCCGTGACATCATCCTATGTTCTTGCTTGAATATGGTTTTGGTGGTTGATGTCAAAGGGGGAGAATTTGTGCATTAAAGCTTATCTCAACATTAGAGGAAAGCTTATCCTAAGGGGTGATGTGTTAGTTTGAGCTTTGCTAGTGTGTTATTCATATGCTTCCTGCAGTATTATATGTGTTGCATCATATGGACTAATGCTTACGTTGCTATGAATTAATTGGCATCTATTGTGACAGTCATGTGGATAATGATGCATATGGTTAATGGTGCTTTAAGATTGCTTTAAATCGGTATCTTAGTTTAAATCAGTATCTTAATGGTGAATAGTGGTAGGTTGATATTCCTATGATATATCCACTAATTTGAATGGTGTTTAACTCTGATTATGTGCATTTGTGTGTTTAATTATGTGCATTTGTGTGTTATAGTATCATGGTTTGATTCTTGTCACAATGCATCCTAAAAAGTACTGAGGTGTAGAAATGTTTCGAATTGCCTAAGTATGTGCAAATTGGCGTCTGAGGCCAAAATTATGTTTTTAAGGTAAGCACATATTTAGGGGGAGCATTCTATAAACTTAGAATTCAAAATTTGTGCTTCAAATCTTATTCTCATGTAAGCTTTAATTGTGTTGCCATCAATCACCAAAAAGGGGGAGATTGAAAGCTCTCTTGTGAGTTTTGGTGTTTGGATGACAACTCAATTAAAGGACTAACAAGTGTGTTGAGTGTTGAACAGGTGCTTAGTGTAAAGCTGACAGGGTTCAACACAAGTGAACAAGTGTGATGGCCCAAGGACTAGATAATGGGCATCACAAGTTAGATGGACATTGCAAAAGTGATACTCGGGTGCGTAGCTCGGAGACAACTGATCAAGCCAAGGACGGAGGCAAGAAGAGCTTCGAGGTACCAAGTGCACGGGAGAAGGTCAAGGAGACTGAGGAACCCAAGGCCAAGGGTGAAGAAGAAAGCTTGCAAAGTCAAGGGTGATCGAGTTGAGAACAGCTACGGCACATCAAGGATCACTATATAAGGACGTGACTTACAACCAATGAGGTAACAGCTACAGTTATGTGGTGTAAGTCATAAGGCTCAAGACCAAACTCTAAGAAGGAGATCAAGGTCACTAGAAGGAGAACAAGTGTCAAAACCAGAACTGGAAGCAGCCTAAAAGAGCTAAGTTCACCTTGATCTTTAGTTTGGGTTGTTCCTAGGTTTGGAGATGTTCTATGTGATCTTTGCAGGATGTTGGAGCCAAGAAATGTCAATCTAGATCAAGTCAAGCAGACTTGATGATTTATGAGTCCAACATCGAAGCTCATGCATGTGAAATGCTAGATGTAATAATTAAGAGAAGAAAGAAGAAGAAGAAAGAAGAGGAGAAAATGACTTGGCTGTGTGCTGCCAAGACCCAGCTCGGTCTGGAGCACCGGACTGTCCGGTGTGCACCGGACAGTGTCCGGTGCGCCAGGCTGACTCGGCTCGAACTGGCCGCTCTCGGGAATTCGCCGACGGCGTACGGCTAAAATTCACCGGACTGTCCGGTGTGCACCGGACTGTCCGGTGAGCCAACGGTCGGCCAGGGCCAACGGTCGGCCGCGCAATCCGCGCGGGACACGTGGCCGAGCCAACGGTCGGAAGACGGCACCGGACTGTCCGGTGTGCACCGGACTGTCCGGTGCGCCAACGGCTCGCAGATCTCCAACGGGCTGCAACGGTCGGCAGCGCCAGATAAGGAAACAAATCGGGCACCGGACAGTGTCCGGTGTGCACCGGACTGTCCGGTGCCCCCGACGACAGAAGGCAAGGTTGGCCTTCTAAAATTGCTTCCAACGGCTCCTAGGCTCCTTGTGCCTATAAAAGGGACCCCTAGGCGCCTCCAGCAATATACAAGGGCAGCCAACAAGTATAGACATCACTCGGATCAATTCTCGCTCTCCCTCTTGTGTGTAACTCTATAGTTTGTGTAGAAGGCACAGCTATAAGCCTTTAGAGAGAGGAGTAGTGCTGCTAAGAGCCAGAGCAAGGTCTTGAGCGTATCGTTACTCTGCCGGGGTGCTGCCAAGAAGTTTGTAAGCAGCCGCGGTTCTGTTGTAACCCCACTCAATAGTGAAAGGCTCTATCTGTCATTCTGACAGATCTGAGCAAACGGAGGAAGGAGTTGAAATAGACTCCAAGCCCAGGTGTGGCTAACTCCAACGAGGACTAGGCAAGCATTTCAGGCTTGGCCGAACCTCGGGATAAATCCTTGCGTCTGTGTGCTCTGTTCTATATTGTATCCTGACTCTCTGTCTTACTCGTCTTTATATCTGCACTTCAACACTTATCTGTGGTATAAGCTTTATTTGAAGTGCAGGACACTTTTGAGACAGGATCTCTGACTCCGCTGCAACCTACTCGAAGAGTCTTCTCACTCCACTGCGTACTAAGTCTTCGAGTAGAGTAAGAATTTAAGTTTTGAAGTAATAAGTTTTATTCGCCTATTCACCCCCCCCCCTCTAGGCGACATCCAGATCCTGTTCCCGGGTCAAAGGGAACTTTCAGTTTCGCCCATGAGCTCCACCGCCCACTTCGCTATCCTACCCGAGGCCTCACGACACTGGATGATCTCCCCCAGGGGGAAGGATGACACCACAGTCACCGGATGAGACTCGAAATACTGTCGCAACTTTCGCCGTGTCAGAATCATTGCATAGACCAGCTTCTGAATCTGTGGGTAGCGGAATTTGGTCTCGGAAAGCACTTCGCTGATGAAGTAGACTGGCCTCTGGACGAGCAGTGCATGCCCTTTTTCTCGTCTCTCGACTACGATCGCGGCGCTAACCACCTAAGTGGTCGCGGCTACGTAGATCAAGAGGGCTTCTCCTGCTCCGGGAGGCACCAAGATGGGTGCATTTGTAAGGAGCGCCTTAAGGTTTCCGAAGGCTCCCTCGGCCTCGGGGGTACAAGTGAAGCACTTGACCTTCCTTAAGAGGCGGTACAGAGGCAAGCCTTTCTCGCCAAGGCGTGAGATGAAGCGGCTCAGAGCCGCAAGGCATCCCATGACCCTATGTACTCCTTTCAAATCTTTGATCTGTGACGGAACCTCCTAAGTCATTAGGCCCACCTATAGTTGTCCTTGTCCAACAGACATCAGACAACCCTGTAGATGTTCCTGAATCACTTGCCAAGTTTGGTATCCTCTTTCTTACCTTTCTAGGAACGTTTCACCCGTCTTGCAGACATTACAGAACATCGGAGATATAGAAATGCGGAAGCGATTACATAAACTTACATTTATTTAGAAAGTAAGATCAAGTTACTTATTACAGACCAGAGTTATAAAACGAGTGCTGAGTATTATTATTACAATACCAAGGGAGGCAAAAACTCCTCCCGGTAAGTCCTTACATAAAAGTTTTTATGGAGGACCATGTCCTCCCGCAGCTTCACTCTTGTTTTTCTTCATGTGGAACCACCTTGGTACAAAAGCAACAAATATTTGCTGCTTCCTCACCTAAAAACAACGGGGGAATAAACCCCAAGTATGGAATTACTCAACAAGACTTACCCGACTAAATAAAAGACTCTCAAGGGTATGCTGGTTACAAGGGGATCAAGGTAAGGCTTCTCAATGATCAAAGACTCTGTTTTGCAGAAATGCTTACTAAACATGGATCCTTAAAAATCTAGTTTTATTGTCAGATTAGGTAAGATTACCTGCATCTAGAGTTCTTTCTATCCTAGTTCAAACACTTGACTTGCACTAGCCAATTTCTTAACAAACCTTTCATCTTTACTGGAGTTCTACGTATAGGTCAGTGACCAAGTCTTCATAACCGCGAAGGTACGGCGACCCAAATCGATTATACTCAGCTGAGGATCTCCAATCACACGACATATGTAGCACTTAACCCTTGCATATGTCAACCCGCCACTAGGGTTCTTAAGACCAGATCAGGTTCACGTCAACCGAGAGCACAACTACACCACCGTCCAGCCTCTTGCCACGGAGGGTACACACTACTCTCGCCACCGCTCCACGCCCATTGCATGTTATCTTATTCTGGCCTTAGTCTGCTCGAGGCAAGGCTTACCCATGATGAGGCATGTGACCAGTTAAAGGGTCCTCGGTCAGCAGGCCTACATCGAGACGGTCCTTAATCGACTCAGACGGAGACACTACACCGGGACTCCTTTCTCATGCAAGTCACTCGCCCGGTCTCAACTTTAACTATTTCAAACCCAAAGTTTGGTACCTAGCAGAGGTACATCTTTTCCGATGTTGAATCCATCATGGCCATGATGGATCCACCATCAAATTTTATTTTCAAAAAAACATCCCACCCACTTTTGCCACATCATATTTTGTAAAAACAAAACATTTTGTTTTTCTAAAGCAAGGCTAAGCATCAAAAATCCTTTGTAAAACGGGTGATCAAGGAAGGTAATCAAATTCAAGGAAGGTAATGCAGGAATTGTTTTGGCAATCAACTCCTATCACCTAATGCATCAAGCAAGTGAAAAAGGTTTTTAAAACACAAGGAGGTGGCAAATGCACCGGGGCTTGCCTTCGTTAGTAGGTGAGTAAGGCTCGGGCCCGCATATGTCAAAGTAGAGACAAGTCCTTGCTTGAGATTCCAAAGGTGGTGGTGTCTTCTCTTCGGTCACTTCAATCTCTTCTTCGTTTTCTAACATAACCATATATATGTATATAAGAATGAATGCCATGTAATGCTCATGAGAGTGCAAAGATAATAAGAATTTATTATCTAAGGTCTTGAATACAATTTTCCTTCACGAGACCTCGAGAACTTAGGGTTTCCGGAGTCGGTAAAGGAGTTCAAAGGGCAGGGGTAGGGGTTTTGGGTTCCAAGTATCAAACAAGGTCCAAATCAAACCAAACTCTACCCAAGGCTTCTAAATAATGTGTAGAGCTCATATAAAAAAGTTTGGGCATTTTTGGAATTACCATTTGTTTTCTAAAAATCCAGAACTACTGTTTTAAACTACTTTAAATGCCTCAAAAGTCCTTATCTAATCTAAAATTCATGAAACTATTTTTATTAAATACTATGGAAAATAAGAAGTCTAGAAAAATTGGTTTGACAATTTTAGGATTTTTACAATTTTCTGTGAATTTTTAAAGTTCCACTGAAAAAGAAAAAGAAGATTAAACCGTATTGGCCTGGTTTTGGCCCAGGCGGCCCAGTTCCGCACGGAATCACGCGCACGTCCGCGTCCGCGCCGGCGTCTTTACATAAAGGGCCTCGGGGTTTTTGCTAACTGAAAACGAGTTCTTTCACTGTTTCACTGTGTCACTTACGGTTTACACATAAACCCTCCGGTTTCTAAGTCTTCACCGCGCTGAGTCCACGACGGCGTCGAGCGTGGCCGAGGTCCGGCGAGCTCCTGGATCGGCCGAATAGGGCAACGGCTAGGGTTCCCAAGCGACAGACACAGAATTGGACCCATCTCAAGCCTTTCCCTCAACCTAATTCCACTAATGACCAACTAGTTAGCCCTGGCCACAGTGACCGAGAGTGTTGTGGACGGAAGAAGGTGTTCCCAGCGATCTAAGGCTACTCCATGCAAATTGATGGTTCGGCAAGCATCACAGAGTTATGAGAAGGCTCAAACGAGGGAGAGAGGGGGATGAACTGACCGGAACGGGGCTGACCTCGGTGAGGTTGGTTTCGCGGTGGCGGAAACACGGATTGGGGAAAAACCAAAATTCAAGCTCACTGGTGCACGATTGCTAGCGATTCACGGTGGCGAGGTGGGTGATGACCTTGCGGGGCTGGCGGGGGCTTCAATTTATAGGGCTCAACGACGGTGGCCGGGAATTTTAACGGGGACGCGCGGCGGTCGGAAAGGGCAGGGAGTTATTGGTGCGCATGAACCCGTGTCTATCGTCGTGGCGACCTCACCGGCGACGATGGGACGGCCATAGAGAGTCATGGCGACACGGTGGAAAGGCAGAGCCACGTGGCGCAAGGCCGAGAGGCGGTGGTTCACCGGCGAGCTAATCTGCTCCAGCCGCCAAGCAGAAGAGTGCGGCGGTGAGTCACCGGAGTGACCTCCAGCTCACCGACGGCGAGGATCCTTACCCCGCGACGTTATCCATCCACCCCGAGTGTGAATCCTGGCGCCGGTGACACGAACATCGACGGTGAGATCTTTGGGTCTGATCCCAGCCAGGTACTGTACCATGGCGATCGCCATTGAGTCGACCTGACAGAGCATCATGGAGCTTCATTTTCTCCCAGATTCCTATGGCAACATGATCAACACTCTGCAGCAACATTGTAGAGCAATATACCATCTACAACATTGCTATATTGTGCTGCCACAAAAAACCATTGGATCATACTTGAAATTGGGCTTGAAGTTCATATCAGTCTAGTGTCAGTCTGATTTCAGTCTTTAAGTAGCCTGACAGCCCAACTTTGGACTTAATTATCTCTAAATTATTCTTAACAACTGAGCTCACACCCTTAAGCAAAATTGTTCTCCTTTGTTTGCTCTACAACTTTGATGTGGTGCCCTAGGGCAAAAACCCTATAATTTGAAAGTTGCAAGGCTCAAAAGTTGAGCAAAAACTTTGAAATTCAGACTTAGGTTATTTAGGACTTAAGAGGTGATTTTTGCAAATAGACCCAAAACTTAGGGTTTAACTTGCAAATTCACATATTTGTGAACCAAAGGACTTAATATGCCTTAACATTGTAGTTTTTACACTTTAGTCCAAATGTGCACTATTTTTGCACATAGGCCCCTAGGGTTTGGACTTAGGGTTTTCCAGGGTTCAAATGGGATTTTTGGTATCTCAGCGGTATAAATGTGATTCAAGTTCATTCTTGGGAACATTTTATGACTATTCCCCTAAAGCTTTTTGGTTTTCTCACTTTGGGTTAGGTTTTACCCCCTTAAATCCCTATTTAGGGTTAAGTTCCCTACCCAGGGTTCTATTTGCAAAATGCTATAACAATACAACTTGTTTGAAATTTTTACCTAGTGAATGCATTCTAGGTGTGTCAAACATATGCAATGCCAATGTTTATGATGCCATGCTCAAGTTTTAGTTGCAGTAACACCAGGGGTGTTACATCCTTCCCCCCATAAAAGAATCTCGTCCCGAGATTAAAAGTCCTAGGGTAAGTAATGGAAAAGGAAATGTGTCATATTTTTATTTCCTTATTTCTGGTACAAGGCAGGGGTGGTGTGGGGTTCACTCTTTTATTACAACAACTATACACACTTTACAATTTACATGAGGCTAAAAAGCCCGGGAAATTCTTATCTAAAAAGTCTTGAGTTTCCCAAGTAGCCTCCTCTTCAGAATGTTGGTTCCACTGTATCTTATAGAACTTGAGAGTTTTTCTTCGGGTAACCCTGTCCTTTTGATCCAAGACCCGAATGGGGTGTTCGAAATATGTCAAGTCTGGTTTAAGGACAACATCTGTCACTTCAATGGTTCGATCTGGTACCCGAAGACATTTCTTCAATTGTGACACATGGAACACATTATGCACAGCAGACAAGGTTTCGGGTAGTTGAAGTCGATACACCACTGGCCCATATCTTTCAAGTATAGGGAATGGACCAATGTACCTGGGTGCAAGCTTCACTTTAACTCCGAAACGCGATACACCCATCATTGGTGAAACCTTCAGGTAGACATAGTCCCCTTCAAGAAAATACAAGGGCATTCGCCGTTTGTCTGCATAACTCTTTTGACGAGCTTGGGCTTTCTTCATATTATGAATTATTTTCTGAACTTTTTCCTCGGTTTCTTTCACCATATCAGGCTTGAAGAAGTACCTTTCACCAGGTTCAGACCAATTTAGCGGAGTGCGACATCGTCGTCCATATAAAGCTTCAAAAGGTGCCATCTTGATACTTGCTTGATAGCTATTATTATATGAAAACTCTGCTAAAGGCAAACATTCATCCCATTTTTGTGAGGAGTCCAGAACACATGCCCGCAGCATATCTTCAAGTATTTGATTGACCCTCTCAGTCTGCCCACTTGTTTGAGGATGATAGGCCGAACTGTGGAGCAATTTAGTACCCAGGGATTTATGAAGTTCTTCCCAAAATTTGGATACAAATTGTGGTCCATGATCCGACACTATAGTCTTTGGAACCCCGTGCAAACTAAGAATGCGAGAAATGTATAATTCCGCATAGGTACGAACCGGGTAAGATGTCTTGACTAGCAGAAAATGAGCAATTTTTGTGAGCCGATCAACAATAACCCAGATAGAGTCATACCCCTTTGCGGTTCTAGGCAATCCCACAATAAAGTCCATACTAATGTCTTCCCATTTCCATGTTGGTATTGTTAGGGACTGTAATGGACCGGCAGCTTTCAAGTGTATGGCCTTGACACGTCTACAGGTGTCACACCTAGCCACATAGCGTGCAATCTCGATCTTCATTTTCGTCCACCAATAGTATTGTTTCAGATCTTGGTACATCTTAGTGCTTTCGGGATGAATAGAATAGCGACTAAGATGTGCTTCATCAAGAATTTGCTGGCGGATCTCTTCATTCTTCGGCACCACTATGCGGTTATTAAACCATACAATGCCTTGATCATCTTCTTTGAAACATTTGGCTTTTCCAGCCCTTATCTTCTCATGAATGTGTTTCATACCCTCATTATCCCTTTGAGCATCAATTATCCTTTGCAAGAGGACTGACTCAAGCCTCAAGTGATTTAAAGTTCCATGCTTAATCATACCCAGGTTTAGCTTCTCCATTTCCTGGCATAGCGTATTGTCAGAGGTCTTCACCGTAAGACAGTGACAGGAAATCTTACGGCTAAGTGCCTCTGCCACTACATTGGCCTTACCTGGGTGATAATGAATTTCCATTTCATAATCCTTGATAAGCTCAAGCCATCGCCTTTGTCTCATGTTCAAGTCTGACTGGGTGAAGATATACTTCAAGCTTTTATGATCTGTATAAATGTGACAGGTATTACCCAGCAGATAATGACGCCAAATCTTCAGGGCATGAACCATAGCAGCTAGCTCCAGATCATGAGTTGGATAATGCTCTTCATGTCGGCGCAACTGCCTTGAAGCATACGCAATTACTCGGCCTTCTTGCATTAACACACAGCCGAGACCACTGCCTGATGCGTCACAATACACATCAAAGGGCTTAGTGATATTCGGTTGAGCTAATACCGGAGCAGTGGTTAATAATGTCTTCAATTGTTCAAAAGCTTCATTACACTTAGAAGACCAATTGAATTTAATATCATTCTTCAATAAACTTGTGATTGGCTTCACAAGCTTAGAAAAATCTGGTATAAATCAGCGGTAATATCCAGCCAGTCCAAGGAAACTTCAGACTTGATGAACAGTGGTCGGGGGTTTCCACTCCAAAATGTCTTTGACTTTGCTGGGATCCACCGCAATCCCCCTGGCAGACAGTATATGTCTCAGAAACTGAATTTCCTCTAGCCAAAACGCGCATTTGCTGAACTTGGCATATAACTGATGTTCTCTCAAGTGCGTTAACACGATCCGTAAATATTGGGCATGCTCCTCTTCATTCTTGGAATATATTAAGATATCATCTATGAAGACCACCACAAACTTGTCCAACTCGGGCATGAACACCGAGTTCATCAAATATGTGAAGTGGGCAGGAGCATTTGTTAATCCGAAAGACATTACCATATATTCAAATAATCCATACCGCGTAGTGAACGCGGTCTTTGGTATATCCTCGGGCCGAATACGGATCTGATGATAGCCCGATCTGAGATCAATCTTGGAGAATACCCTCGCCCCGGTCAGTTGATCAAATAAAATATCAATCCTCGGAAGAGGGTACTTGTTCTTGATAGTGACCTCATTCAGGGGCCGATAATCCACACACATCCGTAAAGTTTGATCCTTCTTCTTGACGAATATGGCTGGACAACCCCATGGTGACGAGCTTGGCCGGATGAATCCTTTCTCAAGTAGATCTTGTAATTGAATCTTCAATTCTGCCAACTCATTTAGAGGCATTCGGTACGATCTTCGAGATATGGGAGTCGTACCGGACTTCAACTCAATTACAAACTCTACATCCCTTTCAGGTGGCAATCCAGGCAAATCCTCTGGAAAGACATCGGGAAACTCGCATACTACCGGAATATCCTTGATTTCTGGTATAATGGCTTCATAAACTCTACCAGTAGCTTTGGTTGGAATGGGGATAGGCAATAGAATTTCCTCTTGATTATGAATCAACCTGATAGTTCTTTGATCAGTGTTGAGGGTTGCTTTATGTCTGGCCAACCAATTCATGCCCAAAATAACATCTATGTCTTGTCCTTTCAGAACGATCATATTAGTAGGAAATTCCCGTCCGGCCAATGATACGGGCACTTGATAGGCCACTTCTCTAGTAAAGATTTGTCCCCCAGGTGAGTGAATTTTAAACCCTTCTTTTGATTCATAGCATGAAATGCAATGTTGCTCCACAAATTTCTTGCTGATAAATGTGTGCGAAGCACCAGAATCAAAGAGAATAACTGCGGGATGATTGGCCACAAGGAATGTACCCATCATTACCGGCTCCCCGTCCGGTGTAGTGGCCACTTGCGTATAATATATGCGTCTCGTCTTCTTAGTATTTTTGCCCATAGTATTTCCCTTGATTTGAGATGAATTTCTAGATCCTTGCTGATTATTTGGCTGGTTTTGCTTTGGATAAGGGCAATCCTTGATGAAATGCCCAGATTTTCCACAATTGAAACATCCAGTCGATGAACTGGGCAGGGTAGGGAATCAAGTGCCTGGGGCACCCGGCTGACTTGATGTAGTGGGGGCATTATTGGGACGAATAATTATTGGCTGCTTAAAAGGGAAGGAGGGTGCACAAGAGAAAAAGCGATTCTGGTTGGAAGGCCGGATAATAAATCGTTGCCTTTTCACCGGGCCCTGACTAGGCATGTCACCTCCAAATCCCTTAGATTTTCCGGCGCCTGCATACTTTGCTTCTACTGCCAATGCTGTACTGACAGCTCTTCCATAAGTAAGATCTATGCAGGTTGCCATCTTTCTTTGCAGTCGATCATTTAAACCTCTCATAAAACAATTCTTCTTTTTCAGATCGGTGTTCACTTGATCGATTGCATATTGCGACAAATGATTGAACTTATTGAGATACTGATTAACAGTATCCCCTCCTTTCTTCAGCTTCATAAATTCTTCTTGCTTCATGTGAAGGACACCCTCTGGTATATAGTGTTCGCGGAAGGCCACCTTGAATTCTTCCCATGTTATCTGATGATTGGTCGGTTGAACGGCCACGAAATTTCCCCACCAGGTGCTGGCAGGGCCGCGCAGTTGCTGGGCTGCAAATAAGGGCTTCTGGGTTTCCGAACATCACAGAAGTCCAAACTTTTGCTCGATGACACGAATCCACTCATCTGCTTCTAATGGGTCTTCGGCTTTGACAAACAGGGGTGGACGTGTCTCTGAGAAGTTAAAGTAAGAAGTTTCACGGGGGCCCTGTTGATAACCCCGCCCGCCTTGTTGAAACTGTTGACCCGCCATCTCTCTCAGAAAACGGGTATTATCCACAGTTGCATTTACCAAGGTGGCAATCGCCTCGGCAAGTGTGGGAGGGACAGGAGGTGGATTTGGGGTAGACTCTCTCCCACTGGAGGTTCCAGCTGCATCCTGTGATCGGGTCTTGGACAGCATCTGTGGCAACAAACATTTGAAAGCAAATATAATATGCCAAAGACAAAACCATCCAATTTACATTACCAAAAAGAGTAATGTTACAGACTCGATTTTATACAATAGGAGTACAATACCCATTATACAATAGTACAACCTATCATACAATGCACTACTTCTATTTCTACTACTACACCACTATTCTGGCTTCTGGTTGCTCCTGGCAGCCTCGTCGTTAGGTGTGGGAGACCATTCATCGACCAGCCTCATAGAAGGAGGGGGCCTAAAAAGGTCCAGCTCACCACCAAGCGCTTCTCCTGCAACATGCGAGGGTCCGGCTTCCGACCCGACAGGATCCGTAGGTGCACTAGGGTATAGTTGCGAATACAGTACATGGACTTCCTCATGTAGGGTATTGCAATACTCCTGCAGGTTGTCAATGGCAGAGCTAAGTTCTTCGACTTGGGCTCGAGCCTTTGCTTCCTTAGCCCAGGCCACTGAACGAGACTGAACTGCCCAATCGAGCGCTAAATCTCGATCAGCAAGCTGATCCTGCAGACGGCGGATGTGACTTCTTAATTCATTTATTCTGTCGCCATCCGCGACCCATATGTTCGTCCTACGTTGAAGCTCCGCTTGAAGCTGATTTACTCGGGCTTCAAGATCCCCAATCGGATCGTTTCTTCCGCTACTACTATCCTCGTGCCGTGGAGCAAGTTGGTGATGAGGTGCACCAATTGGGCCAGTTGACTTGCGCGCGGTTTTCCTCGTGCACGACGGCATTTCTCTAAGGCGGAAATTTTATTAATATGGTTCTTAGCATGATGCATGTATAATTACAGAACCAACCTTAGTTGATTCATACCTTCTATACATTGCACTCCTCCTATCTGGTCTTTCATATAGATTCTTCAGATATAAGGGGTAAGAATGGAAGAAATCTTTCTAGGTAAGTTTTTATAAAATCCTTTTGAAGATGCCTCATAATATCTGCAAAGAAGGGCTTCGCTCCGATACCAGCTGTGACGGAACCTCCCAAGTCATTAGGCCCACCTACAGTTGTCCTTGTCCAATAGACATCAGACAACCCTGTAGATGTTCCTGAATCACTTGCCAAGTTTGGTATCCTCTTTCTTACCTTTCCAGGAATGTTTCACCCGTCTTGCAGACATTACAGAACATCGTAGATATAGAAATGTGGAAGCGATTACATAAACTTACATTTATTTAGAAAGTAAGATCAAGTTACTTATTAAAGACCAAAGTTATAAAACGAGTGCTGAGTATTATTATTACAATACCAAGGGAGGCAAAAACTCCTCCCGGTAAGTCCTTACATAAAAGTTTTTATGGAGGACCATGTCCTCCCACAGCTTCACTCTTGTTTTTCTTCATGTGGAACCACCTTGGTACAAAAGCAACAAAAATTTGCTGCTTCCTCACCTAAAAACAACGGGGGAATAAACCCTGAGTATGGAATTACTCAGCAAGACTTACCCGACTAAAGAAAAGACTCTCAAGGGTATGCTGGTTACAAGGGGATCAAGGTAAGGCTTCTCAATGATCAAAGACTCTGTTTTGCAGAAATGCTTACTAAACGTGGATCCTTAAAAATCTAGTTTTATTGTTAGATTAGGTAAGATTACCTGCATCTAGAGTTCTTTCTATCCTAGTTCAAACACTTGACCTACACTAGCCAATTTCTTAACAAACCTTTCATCTTTACTGGAGTTCTACGTATAGGTCAGTGACCAAGTCTTCATAACCGCGAAGGTACGGCGATCCAAATCGATTATACTCAGCTGAGGATCTCCAATCACACGACATATGTAGCACTTAACCCTTGCATATGTCAACCCACCACCGGGGTTCTTAAGACCAGATCAGGTTCACGTCAACCGAGAGCACAACTACACCACCGTCCAGCCTCTTGCCATGGAGGGTACACGCTACTCTCGCCACCGCTCCACGCCCATTGCGTGTTATCTTATTCTGGCCTTAGTCTGCTCAAAGCAAGGCTTACCCATGATGAGGCATGTGACCAGTTAAAGGGTCCTCGGTCAGCAGGCCTACATCGAGACGGTCCTTAATCGACTCAGACGGAGACACTACATCGAGACTCCTTTCTCGTGCAAGTCACCCGCCTAGTCTCAACTTTAACCATTTCAAACCCAAAGTTTGGTACCTAGCAGAGGTACATCTTTTCCGATGTTGAATCCATCATGGTCATGATGGATCCACCATCAAGTTTTATTTTCAAAAAAAACATCCCACCCACTTTTGCCACATCATATTTTGTAAAAACAAAACATTTTGTTTTTCTAAAGCAAGGCTAAGCATCAAAAATCCTTTGTAAAACAGGTGATCAAGGAAGGTAATCAAATTCAAGGAAGGTAATGCAGGAATTGTTTTGGCAATCAACTCCTATCACCTAATGCATCAAACAAGTGAAAAAGGTTTTTAAAACACAAGGAGGTGGCAAATGCATCGGGGCTTGCCTTCGTTAGTAGGTGAGTCAGGCTCGGGCCCGCAGATGTCAAAGTAGAGACAAGTCCCTGCCTGAGATTCCAAAGGTGGTGGTGTCTTCTCTTCGGTCACTTCGATCTCTTCTTCGTTTTCTAACATAACCATATATATGTATATAAGAATGAATGCCATGTAATGCTCATGAGAGTGCAAAGATAATAAGAATTTATTATCTAAGGTCTTGAATACAATTTTCCTTCACGGGACTCCGAGAACTTAGGGTTTCCGGAGTCGGTAAAGGAGTTCAAAGGGTAGGGGTAGGGGTTTTGGGTTCCAAGTATCAAACAAGGTCCAAATCAAACCAAACTCTACCCAAGGCTTCTAAATAATGTGTAGAGCTCATATAAAAAAGTTTGGGCATTTTTGGAATTACCATTTGTTTTCTAAAAATTCAGAACTACTATTTTAAACTACTTTAAATGCCTCAAAATTCCTTATCTAATCTAAAATTCATGAAACTATTTTTATTAAATACTATGGAAAATAAGAAGTCTAGGAAAATTGGTTTGACAATTTTAGGATTTTTTTACAATTTTCTGTGAATTTTTAAAGTTCCACTGAAAAAGAAAAAGAAGAAGATTAAACCGTATTGGGCTGGTTTCGGCCCAGGCGGCCCAGTTCCGCACAGAATCACACGCGCGTCCGTGCCCGCACCGGTGTCTTTACAGAAAGGGCCTCGGAGTTTTTGCTAACTGAAAACGAGTTCTTTCACTGTTTCACTGTGTCACTGACGGTTTACACATAAACCCTCCGGTTTCTAAGTCTTCACCGCACTGAGTCCACGACGGCGTCGAGCGCGGCCGAGGTCTGGCGAGCTCCTGGACCGGCCAAATAGGGCAACGACTAGGGTTCCCGAGCGACGGACACAGAATTGGACCCATCTCAAGCCTTTCCCCCAACCTAATTCCACTAATGACCAACTAGTTAGCCCTGGCCACGGTGACCGAGAGTGTTGTGGACGGAAGAAGGTGTTCCCGGTGATCTAAGGCTACTCCATGCAAATTGATGGTTTGGCAAGCATCACAGAGTTATGAGAAGGCTCAAACGAGGGAGAGAGGGGGATGAACTGACCAAAACGGGGCTGACCGCGGTGAGGTTGGTTTCGCGGTGGCGGAAACCCGGATTGGGGAAAAACCAAAATTCAAGCTCACTGGTGCACAATTGCTAGCGATTCACGGTGGCGAGGTGGGTGATGACCTTGCGGGGCTGGCGGGGGCTTCAATTTATAGGGCTCAACGATGGTGGCCGGGAATTTTAACTGGGACACGCGACGGTCGGAAAGGGCAGGGAGTTATTGGTGCGCATGAACCCGTGTCTATCGTCGTGGCGACCTCACCGGTGACTATGGGATGGCCACAGAGAGTCACGGTGACGCGGTGGAAAGGCAGAGCCTTGCGGCACAAGGCCGAGAGGCGGTGGTTCACCGGCGAGCTAATCTGCTCCAGCCGCAAAGCAGAAGAGTGCGGCGGTGAGTCACCGGAGTGACCTCCAGCTCACCAACAGCGAGGATCCTTACCCCGCGACGTTATCCATCCACCCCGAGTGTGAATCCTGGCGCTGGTGACACGAATCACGACGAGACTCATCGGCGGTGAGATCTTTTGGTCTGATCCCAGCCAGGTACTGTACCATGGCGATCGCCATTGAGTCGACCTAACAGAGCATCATGGAGCTTCATTTTCTCCCAGATTCCTATGGCAACATGATCAACACTCTACAGCAACATTGTAGAGCAATATACCATCTACAACATTGCTATATTGTGCTGCCACAAAAAACCATTGGATCATACTTGAAATTGGGCTTGAAGTTCATATCAGTCCAGTGTCAGTCTGATTTCAGTCTTTAAGTAGCCTGACAGCCCAACTTTGGACTTAATTATCTCTAAATTATTCTTAACATTTGAGCTCACACCCTTAAGCAAAATTGTTCTCCTTTGTTTGCTCTACAACTTTGATGTGGTGCCCTAGGTCAAAAACCCTATAATTTGAAAGATGTAAGGCTCAAAAGTTGAGCAAAAACTTTGAAATTCAGACTTAGGTTATTTAGGACTTAAGAGGTGATTTTTGCAAATAGACCCAAAACTTAGGGTTTAACTTGCAAATTCACATATTTGTGAACCAAAGGACTTAATATGCCTTAACATTGTAGTTTTTACACTTAAGTCCAAATGTGCACTATTTTTGCACATAGGCCCCTAGGGTTTGGACTTAGGGTTTTCCAGGGTTCAAATGGGGTTTTTGGTATCTCAGGGGTATAAATGTGATTCAAGTTCATTCTTGGGAACATTTTATGACTATTCCCCTAAAGCTTTTAGGTTTTCTCACTTTGGGTTAGGTTTTACCCCCTTAAATCCCTATTTAGGTTTAAATTCCCTACCCAGGGTTCTATTTGCAAAATGCTATAACAATACAACTTGTTTGAAATTTTTACCTAGTGAATGCATTCTAGGTGTGTCAAACATATGCAATGACAATGCTTATGATGCCATTCTCAAGTTTTAGTTGCAGTAACACCAGGGGTGTTACAAGATCGGTCCTGTTGGGGGCCTTCGTCCTCCGAAGGTCCTCAAAAACATGATTTAACAATGTTTTCCAAGTGGATTATGTGAACAGGTATCTTCGAACTCAGAATTATGAACATGAAGTACGGTCAGGACGAAGCCTGAACCAGACGAAGGACGAGCTGATTACCAAGCTCCACGAAGGATGGTGCACAGCCGAAGCTGTACGCAGGGAAGCTTCGTCGCGATAGCAGAGAGGGGAACCGACTTAAAGATGAAAAGACTGCGTGGGCCTTGACAGATTTCCATAAGTCATTGACAAATGTAATGGACATGGATGTAATTTTACATGGGTTGCGTCCCGCGTCTATAAATAGATGAACAGTACTCCCGTACTGTTCACGCTGACTTGGCATTTGCTTTTGCGTCACGCTTGTACTTTTTACCTTCTCTCAGGACCGAAGGTACATTTGTAATTTGAAATCATTTCTATTTTTCCATGTTAATAAAATAGAAATGATTCTATGATGATGTTTATATTATTTCATGCTTTATATGAATCCTTCGTCATTGCTTGTTATATTTACGAAGGTATGTCTCTTGTGACCTTCGTCCGAAACTCATTATCTCCCGAAGAGGAATAATGTTTCGAAGGACGAAGGACTTTAACACTTAACATTTTTTATGTTGCCTTGTTCTTAACTCTTAGCATTTGAGAACAAGTCCCCAACATTGGCGCCCACCGCCGGTGAACTCACTTCCACTTCGAGTTTTTTGAACACCTTCGGAAGCTATAGACCTCGCTATGGCGCCGAAGAAAGCTTCAGCAACTGGGGCTGCAGCACTGCAACCGCTGGACCCCAACCAGGAGACCGTCTCTCTTCGGGAGGCCCGAAGCCAGAAGAGGAAGGCCGTCAGCCCGACGCTTCAGGAGGATGAACTAGACCAAGAAATCAGGGATATGGAGATGCTTCATCAACAAGTGCAGAGGAAAAAGGAAAAGATGGCCAGGCTAGCTGAGTTGCAAAGGCAGATAGACGAAGCTTCTGAAGAAGTTCGTCAACTTACTCACGACGAGCAGAACCGAAGGCCTCAACAAAAAGACCTTCATCAGGAGGGCTTCTTCAACGAAGATGACTGGTATGACAATTTCCATCATGGAAATTTTGTTTTCGATGATGCCTCTCCTCTGTCCACTGAGCTGCAGGCTACACCCTGGCCTCCGTCCTATAAGCCACCTCAGCTTCCCATGTTCGACGGCCACTCAGACCCGAAGCAGTTCCTGATGAGCTACGAAGCAACAGTGTCTTCGTATGGTGGCAATGCTGCAGTCATGGCAAAGTCTTTCGTTATGGCCGTCAGGAGTGTTGCTCAGACCTGGTATTCCTCCCTTCGACCAGGAACGATCACTTCATGGCAGAAACTGAAGGATATGCTGTTAACCAGCTTTCAAGGATTTCAGACGAAGCCGGTCACTGCTCAAGCCTTGTTCCAGTGCACTCAGGATCATGAAGAATACCTTCAGGCGTATGTCAGAAGGTTCTTGCGTTTGAGGGCCCAGGCTCCAACGGTGCCCAATGAAATTGTCATCGAAGCCATGATCAAGGGACTTCGTCCTGGACCTGCAGCTCAATACTTTGCTAGGAAGCCTCCTCAGACTCTGGAGAAGCTGCTCCAAAAGATGGACGAGTACATTCGTGCCGATAATGACTTTCGCCAAAGAAGGGAGGAGGCCTTCAGATTTTCTGAAATGACCAGGGGCTTCGGAGGAAGATTCTATCCGAGGCATGTCAGGTCCATTCACAACTCCACTCAAAATGATGATAAGGGGAGTCAGCAGAACAGACCGCAGAGCTCCTCACAGGCTTCGGGGCAACAGCAAACTTTCTTCAGGCCACCAGCTCCAAGAGGCAGAGGCGCCAGGGGCTTCGGCGGAAGATTTGGAGATCAACCAAGGAGGGTATTTTGCTTATTCTGTGGTGAAAACAAGGGCCATACCACCAGGATGTGCCATGTTACCATCCAGAAACAAAAGGAGCTAGCAGAAGCTGCAGCGCAACAGGGCCAGCCGAAGCAGGTCATGCATACTGCTTCGTACCATCAGCCTTACATCCCGGAATACGTGGGCAACCACCCTGCAGTTTCCGTAGCTTCGGCGAGTCAACCTCAAGCTTCATGGCAACAGCCCCCGCCCCCACCTCCGTTGCAACAAGGCCAACAGCCAGAAGGGAGCCAATATGTTCCGCACCAAAGGGATCTCAGAGAGCAATCTGAAGCTCGCACAGTCAATAGTACTGTGCCAGAGTCGAAGCACATTTATTAACAAATATCCTACTTTGATAGCAGTCTTTTCCGTTTAGTTCTATTTTCTGTGTAATAAAGAACATTTCAGTTTTCATGTAAAGTTTCGTGGTTGGTTATCAGGAAAACCTATCTTCTCCACAGGCTTAAGTAACTGAAGCTTAAAAATTTGCGGTAACAAGGAGGACCTTCGAATTATTAAAAATCCTTCGAAGCAACAAAAAGTCGTTCTAAGGAACGCAGAGTAAGTTGCCGAAGTTACAAAAAGCCGTTCCAAAGGGAGCGCAGTGTAAGTTTTTTGCTCCAAAGACGTTCCTAAGGGAATGCAGAGCATACAGCGAAAAGTCAACGCTGATAACCGCCTAAAGTAAAAGGCGAAGAAGCTCCAAAGACGTTCCTAAGGGAATGCAGAGCTTACAGCGAAAAGTCAACGCTGATACCGCCTAAGTAAAAGGCGAAGAAGCTCCAAAGACGTTCCTAAGGGAATGCAGAGCTTACAAAGATATTTTGTGTGTATCTTCGGAACAAACGTCATTTGCATAACATAACATCATCACATCATTTTGCATAGCATAAGCATCATACATCATGTTGCATATGGCAAAAGAAGGGGACACAGTATCAACCTTCGAAAGGATGCTTTAAGAAAGTGCAAATTGTGTAAAGTCACGAGGAAATACAATGATAATCTTCGGAGTACAGCTTCGGAGAAAGTTTTTTCGAAGCATGGATGAGCTTCATCAGAGTAATATCGAAATTGTATAGCTTCGGAGAAAGTTTTTTCAAAGCATGGACGTGCTTCATCAGAGTAATATCGAAATTGCACAGCTTCGGAGAATGTTTTCACGAAGCGTGGACGTGATTCATCAGAATAGTATTAACGAAGAATGTCTTCTTCACGAAGCATGAAAAGAAGGGAAGGTGTTTTTTCGCCGAAGGCTCAAAAATGGTATGTATGTAGAATTTCATGCATCGTAAAGAATTGAATAATGAAAAGAGACTGGTATATTACATTCAAATGTACAAAATATTACATAGATCACACTTTAAATGTTTTTTCTAACAACACCTAGTCTTCTCTTAATACTACTTCGGCAGCCTCATTTAGAAGTTGTTCAACAACTTTATCCATGATAGCTTCGGCCATTTGTTTGATTTCGTCATCCTCTTTTGTGTGAGGGTCAATAGACGATCCAGCAGGTTCTGAGGAAACAGAATATTTTTGCATTACTATTACAAACCGCGAGCAAAGTTTGAAATAAAAATTACAACACAACAAGAGCGACTAATTAATACCTATTTGCCCTTCGGCAACTTCTGTCACTTTCCTAGCATCATGGATGCCTTTTTCACTCCTTTGAATAATTTCTTGCGCCATTTCTCGGCCGCCGTTGTCCCAGACATCAGAAAAGAATTTGCCACCAACCATGCTTGCTTCGGCCGAGGGGTCTTTGATGTCTTCGGAGGATAAGGCAGCTTCGGACTGAGCTAAAGATTTTACATGCCCGCAACCTTTCTTCTCCAAGACAGTAGCAACTCCCCTGGCGCCCGAAAAAGCGCAGATGTCGCCACGGCTACTCAGGATTTCCTCGAAGGCCTCTGCTTCGTGACTGATCCATTCCAGTGGACCGTCGGGATTGCCTCTTGAGAAATTCTCTTCACTGGAAAATGCGACCACGCTGGCGAAGCTGGTTTTAATTTTCTTTACGCATTCCATGGATTTTTCGTAGCATTTTTTCTTAGAAGACCGAAGCTCTTCCACGGTTGCTTCCAAATGACCAGCCCATTGGTCGCTACATTCCCGTCTTGTTTCTTCAAGTATGCGTTCTTCTTTCGCCCGGGCCAGTTGCTTCTGAAGATCTTTAATCTCGCGTCTGTGAGCTTCGGCCTGAACCTTCGCAGCAGCTTCGTCCTTTTTTACCTTGTCTACTAATGTAAGCAGAATTTTGTCTTTTTCTAGAGCTTCGTTTCTCAGTTTAATAACTTCTGAACGTAAATTGTTGAACGCAATTTCGTAGCTTTCATCTTCGGCACTCTTTTGTGCTCTTAATGCGTTGCTTAGGATTAAACCCTATACGAAAAAGAATCCATATAAGAATAAAAGAATGAATTACGTAATAAAAATTTTTTCAAGCGTCTAATTCCCATACCTTTAAGCTATTGTACGCAAGACTGTCCGCAAGATCTTCCTTCGTCATAGCACATAATCCAGCTTCGAGCTTCGGGAAACCCATACTTCTAGCCATCTCCCGGCAGACGGATAATTCTTTGTTATCAGGGAGGCAGTATAGGAAGTCATCTTCATTTGTCCCATTGAACACTACTGCCCCCTTCGGATACTTTAACTCTCTAGCATAGTGGTTTGCTTCATAAGTCTCTTCTTCAGATAATTTCTTCCCCGAAGCATGTCGCACGATGTAATCGCATGTGCTGGAAGGAGCTTCGGGGGCGGCAGTGTCAATTTCTTCAACCAAAGCTGGTTCTGATATTTTCTCGGTCTCCAAAGATTGTTCCTTGGTGGGCTCTGAAGGCCCAGCTTCAGTTTCAGCTTGTTGTTTCGAAGCTTCAGTAGACGCTTCAGCAAGTTCAACAGTCTTTTTTGGAGTTGTGCTTGAAGACTTAATTATCTCCAAGACATCTAGTACGTTCACCATTCTTTTTCTTTTTGGGGTCACCAATGGGCCCTTTTGGTTTTTTATTGTTTCGACATTTGCTAAAGGACTTAAGATTTCCGATGCTTTTGGCCCTTCAATCTTCGGTTTTTCTACTTTTTCTACTGAAGGCGCTTCAGTTTTCTCTTCTATCTTCGGCACTGGAGCTGGTTCTGTAGCTTCAGAGGCCAAAGAGACTTCACCAATAAATTCTGGCACTGTGGCCGGCTCAATAAAACGCGCTCGGTGGGTGAGCACCTTCATCTTTTTCCTTTGCGGCACCGGCTCACTAGTGGCACTCGTGGTAGCTTCTGTCGCAGGAGAAATATTTTTTCTTTTGCGACCCAATACCGGATAGTGGTAGTCAGGGTAGACAAACCCGACTGCGTCAAATACCCGGTTGAGCCTTTTCTTCTTTCGGCCTCCGAAGGCTGCTGATAACGCAGTATTCTCGGCCTTCGAATATGCCCCAAGCAGTTCGTCACTTAATGTTTCAATGCTTTTCAACCAGTCATCATCAGGTTCAACAAACTTATCCGCATATTTGAATGTGTATTTCAGTCTGACCAGTCCGCCTTCGTCGGACTCTTTGATGGTCTCCTTCGGCATTTCCCACTTTCCTGCAAGTGGCCACACCCTGAAGGCAATATGCTCTTGGACCAAGTCCCTTGTCCCAATGAAAGAGCAGATTACGCCGAAGGCTCTTTGGCATTCCTCGGCTGCTTCATCCATTTCAACCTTCGGCCTTCGAAGTCCGAAGCGTTGCCAGATGGGGCGCATAATGATATTCTTGACATCTTCTTGCGCTATTAAGTCATTCTTTACATAGAACCACTCTGTCATCCAGGCTCCGGGCCACCTCTTCCGAAAGGTTGGCACAGGGCGGCTTGACCCGGAGCGGGCACCGAAGCTGTAACACCCAAAGTTGTTGTGATATTGTTCTTTCCCCCAGGGCTTCGTCTCATATAACAACTCATGAATGTTGCAGAAGCTTTTAGCATTTGGTTCTAAACCTTGGCTTCTCGCAGCCCAGACAAACATCCCCATTCTTATGATAGCTTCGGGAGTAATTTGATGAAGGTAGACTTGAAATGTTTTCAGTACCTCAACAACAAAGTTGCTTAGGGGGAATCGAAGCCCAGCCTTGAGAAAGCTTCGGAAGATTACGACTTCATCTTCTTCGGGGGTGGGAGAAGTCTTTTCTCCAGCATCAGCCCTCACAATAGATATATCTCGAAAATACCGCCCCCTCATATTATCAATATGACTCTGCTTAATAGTGGTTTTCCCAAAAACCGTGTGACTTGGCCGCCATGGTCGATCTTCGGACTCTTCCCCACCACTTTCTACATCGTAACTGTCGCTGTCACCAGTATCTTCGGACAAACCTTCAAGAATCTCCTTGGTGATTTTCTCCGTATTGGTCTCCGCCATCGCTATAAGGAACCCCAAGTTCTTCTCTTCGTCGAGGCTCAGCTTTGTCTCGGCAGGGATCTTCTTACCTTCAGACATCTTCGGAAACGCTAAAAAACTGTTTTCAAGGCCGAAGCTTCAAAATCAAAAAGATCAGCAAATCTTAGTGCACAAGAGCTAAAAATTTAGTGGGCCGAAGCAGATGGCAAGTGTGCGTACCAAATAAGTTTGTAGTATGATCTTATTTATACCCCCAGGGCGTTGAAAATTGAAAGAACCCACTTGTCAGTGAATGTTGCTATTCTAGCAAAGGGAAGGTGTTTTTTCGGACCTTCGGCTCAAGGCCTTCGTCCATATCGCAATCTGAATTTATCATTAACAAATTAATATTGCGAGGGGCTACTGTTGGGGGCCTTCGTCCTCCGAAGGTCCTCAAAAACATGATTTAACAATGTTTTCCAAGTGGATTATGTGAACAGGTATCTTCGAACTCAGAATTATGAACATGAAGTACGGTCAGGACGAAGCCTGAACCAGACGAAGGACGAGCTGATTACCAAGCTCCACGAAGGATGGTGCACAGCCGAAGCTGTACGCAGGGAAGCTTCGTCGCGATAGCAGAGAGGGGAACCGACTTAAAGATGAAAAGACTGCGTGGGCCTTGACAGATTTCCATAAGTCATTGACAAATGTAATTGACATGGATGTAATTTTATGTGGGCTGCGTCCCGCGTCTATAAATAGATGAACAGTACTCCCGTACTGTTCACGCTGACTTGGCATTTGCTTTTGCGTCACGCTTGTACTTTTTACCTTCTCTCAGGACCGAAGGTACATTTGTAATTTGAAATCATTTCTATTTTTCCATGTTAATAAAATAGAAATGATTCTATGATGATGTTTATATTATTTCATGCTTTATATGAATCCTTCGTCATTGCTTGTTATATTTACGAAGGTATGTCTCTTGTGACCTTCGTCCGAAACTCATTATCTCCCGAAGAGGAATAATGTTTCGAAGGACGAAGGACTTTAACACTTAACATTTTTTATGTTGCCTTGTTCTTAACTCTTAGCATTTGAGAACAAGTCCCCAACAGGTCCCATGTTGGTGATGGCCGCGATTTTCTCTGGATTGGCCTCGATACCCCGCTCGAAGACGATGAATCCCAGGAGCATGCCTCGGGGGACTCCGAAGACACACTTCTCGGGATTGAGTTTCACGCCTTTTGCTCTTAGACACTTGAATGTCGTTTCAAGGTCAGAGAGGAGGTCAGCGGCTTTCTTCGTCTTGACAACGATGTCATCGACGTAAGCCTCGACCGTTCTGCTGATGTGCTCTCCGAACACGTGGTTCATGCACCTCTGGTAGGTGGCGCCTGCATTCCTCAAACCAAATGGCATTGTAGTGTAACAGTACATGCCAAAAGGTGTGATGAAAGAAGTCGCAAGCTGGTCGGACTCTTTCATCTTGATTTGGTGATAGCCTGAGTAGGCATCGAGGAATGACAGGGTTCCGCACCCAGTAGTGGAGTCCACAATTTGATCAATGCGAGGTAGAGGGTAGGGAACTTTTGGACATGCTTTGTTTAGACCAGTTTAGTCTACACACATCCTCCAATTCCCATCCTTCTTCCTTACAAGAACAGGGTTAGCTAACCATTCAGGATGGAATACCTCTTTGATGAACCCTGCCGTGAGTAGCTTGTGGATCTCCTCGTCTATGGCCCTACGCTTTTCTTCGTCAAAACGACGTAGGGTTTGCTTCACGGGTCGAGCTCTAGCTCTGATGTCCAATGAGTGTTCGGCGGCATCCCTTGGTATGCCTGGCATGTCCGAGGGACTCCACGCAAAGACTTCGGCTTTTGCACGGAGAAAGTCTACGAGCACTGCTTCCTATTTGGGGTTGAGCTCGGAGCCGATCCAGACTTTCTTGCTGGCGTCGTTGCTGGGGTCGAGAGAGACGGACTTGACCGCCTCAACTGGTTCGAAGTTGCCGGCGTGCCGCTTCGCGTCGGGCGCCTCCTTGGAGAGGCGTTCCAGGTCGGCGATGAGGGCCTCGGACTCGACGAGGGCCTCAGCGTACTCCACGCACTCCACGTGGCATTCGTACACGTGGCGGTACGTGGATCCGACAGTGATGATCCCGTTCGGGCCCAGCATCTTGAGCTTGAGGTAGGTGTAGTTGGGGACGACCATGAACTTGGCGTAGCATGGTCTTCCCAACACCGCATGATAGGTTCCTCGGAACCCGACGACCTCGAAGGTGAGAGCTTCCTTTCGGAAGTTGGAGGGAGTCCTGAAGCAGACGAACAAGTCGATCCGTCCGAGGGGCAGGATTCGCTTTCCGGGCGCGATCCCGTGGAGTGGTGCCGCACGAGCCCAGACCTCGGACCTATCAACCCCCAAGAGTTCCAGGGTCTCGGCGTAGATGATGTTAAGGCTGTTGCCTCCATCCATGAGGACTTTGGAGAGCCTAACGTTGCCGATGATCGGATTGACGACGAGCGGGTACCTTCCTGGGCTTGGCACGAAGTCGGGGTGGTCGCCTCGGTCGAAGGTGATAGGCTTATCGGACCAGTCTAGGTAGACTGGTGCTGCCACCTTCACCAAGCAGACCTCCCGTCACTCCTACTTGCGGTGCCGAGCCGAGGCGTACGCCGCCTGCCCGCCGTAGATCATGAAGCAGTTGTGGACCTCCGGGAACTCTTCTTCCTTGCCGCCCTCCTTCTTGTTGTTGTCATGGCTCTTGCCATCTTCCGCTGGGGGCCCGGTCTTATGGAAGTAGCACCGGAGCATGACACAGTCTTCAAGGGTGTGCTTGACGGGACCCTGGTGATAGGGGCACGGCTCCTTGAGCATCTTGTCGAACGCGCCGGCCCCTCTAGGAGGTTTCCGAGGGTTCCTGTGCTCGGCCGCAGCGACGAGATTCGCGTCAGCGGCGTCGCGCTTCGCTTGCGACTTGTTCTTGGCCTTCTTCTTCGTGCCCCACTGGGCGGACGCCTCGGGGGCATCTTTCTTCAGCTCTCCCTGAGGCTGCTTGTCCTTTTGGAAGATGGCTTCGACCGCCTCCTGACCCAAGGCGAACTTGGTGGCGACGTCCATCAGTTCGCTCGCACGGGTGGGAGTCTTGTGCCCCAGTTTGCTCGCCAGGTCTCGGCAAGTGGTGCCGACAAGGAAAGCCCCGATGACATCCGAGTTGGTAACGTTGGGCAGCTCAGTGCGCTGCTTCGAAAACCATCGGATGTACTCTCGGAGGGACTCCCCTGGCTGCTGGCAGCAGCTTCGGAGATCCCATGAGTTCCCAGGGCGCACGTACGTGCCTTGGAAGTTTCCCGCGAAAGCCTTGACCAGATCGTCCCAGTCGGAGATCTGCGCAGGAGGCAGATGCTCCAGCCAGGCTCGAGCGACGTCGGAGAGGAAAAGGGGTAGGTTACGGATGATGAGGTTGTCGTCATCCGCCCCTCCCAACTGGCATACCAGTCGGTAGTCCGCGAGCCATAGCTCTGGCCTCGTCTCCCCCGAGTACTTGATGATGGTAGTCGAGGCTCAGAAACGGGCAGGGAACGGCGCTCGTCGTATGGCCCGGCTGAAGACTCGCGGACCGAGTGGTTCGGGCGAAGGACTGCGATCCTCCTCGCTGTCACAGCGTCCAACACACCTGGGATGGTAGCCTTGGCGCACCTTCTCGTCGAGGTGGGCTCGACGGTCGAGATGGTGGCGCTCGTTGCCAAGGCGATTCCGAGCGGCTGGTGCCTCGTCTCGCGTGCGCTCGGGATGGACCGAGGCTTCCCGCATGCGTCGGGAGGACACCGCGTGATGCTCCGAGGGGTCGGCTCGCCTTCGGGAGGCGGAGCTCTCGGCTCGTCGAACTGCGGTGCCTTCCAGGAGATCCTTGAGTTCACCCTGGATACGCCGTCCCTCGGTGATGGATGGCTCCGGCATGGCTCGAAGTAGCATCGCCGCTGCAGCTAGGTCCCAACCGGACCCGTTGACGGCCGAGGGCAGCGCTGCCCTAGCATTGTCGACAATGCAGCGCTGGACGTCTTGGGCCCGATGACAGGCTCCTCCGGCGAGTGTTCGGCCTGCCACTCCTGTTCGATGTTCTGTCAGAGCTGCATAAGCCGGCCTGCTTCCCCATCGACCCGGGCCTGCATCTCACAGCTGTGTGTCCCGAGCCCCCGCAAGGACAGGGACCACAGCTAGCTCCTGTGGGATGTCAACGCGAGATGTGGGCCCAGGGGGATCGTCAACCTCTGGCATACCGAGGTGGTTGCCTTCGTTGTGATCTCCCTGATCGACGTGGAAACATTCGCGACATGGGACATAACCCTCGTCGTCAAGGTCATGGCCATCGTCAGAACAACCGGAGAGGCAGCGGTCACATGCGAACATGAAGTCCCGCATGGCACCGGGGTCATCGAGGCCAGAGAAATCCCAACCGGAGTCGGGGTCATCCTCTTTCTCGGAACCCGCCGGTCCGAAGGTTGAGACGGCTGTCAGTCGGTCCCAGGTCGACCACATATGGTACCCCGGAAGGTTTGGATACGCCTTTACGAAAGCGCTCACCATAGCAGGGTCGCTAGGTGGATCGAAGCTGAATCGAAAGGGTACGGGATGGAAAACGGACAGTACCTCTTGGTCGATGGACGGTGGTGAAGTCGCATCGGGGGCGGAGCACACCGTCATCTCAAGTACAAGGGTAACGCCCAGTAGATCCTTTGCGAGGGTGCTGGCATCATCAGTTCGCTTGGGGCTGACACGTCGCGGGGAAGTGACACCCGCCATCGTCTCAGGTGCGAGGACAATGCCCGACATGTCCCATGGGGGAGTGCCGGCATCGTCGACTCGCTCTGGTGCGACAGCTGACAAGGTGCCGCCTCCTGCGTGGCCATGGTTGCCCCGTCTCCACCTCCTCCGGCAAGGAGGGTGGCTGGGATGACCGGAGTGCTCCTCTTCCGTCGCGGGGAGATGCTGTCGCCGAGCTCGCCGCCGTCGGGCAAGTCGAAGACCGTCGTTATCGTCGCGCCACGAGGGGAGGAGTACCATGTCGTAGCTATCGTCGAGGGACATGAACTCGAGACTCCCGAAGCGGAGCACTGTCCCGGGCTGAAGAGGTTGCTGAAGACTCCCCATCTGGAACTCAACGGGAAGGCGTTCATTAACACGCTGCAGGCCCCTACCTGGCGCGCCAACTGTCGGCGTTTCGGACCCGGGGGGTCCCTGGACCGACGAGTGAGATTGTCGCTGCGTGTCCCTGCCCAGATGGGTTGGCGCAGGATGGAACACAAGATGTGGGGCAAGCCTTGTATTATCCTGCACCAGGGGTGCCGCTCGTAGTAGGGGTTACAAGCACGTCGCGAGAGGGAGAGAGAGAGGGAGCTTGTTCGTTTGCTCCTTCCCCCGCGCGAACCCCCCTAGGATCGCCCTAGACCTCCCTTTTATAGACGCAAGGAGAGGGTCCAGACGTACAATGGAGGGTGTAGCTATGCGCTAACGTGTCCGGCAGAGAAATGCCTAAGCCTTGTGTACATACCAATGTGGCTGTCGAGGGAGTGCTTGAGCCCTGTACATGTGATAGCGTGGCCGTCAGAGGAGCTCCTGAGTCCTGTAGGAGCACAGCTGGCAGTGTGGCAAGGATCCTGCTGACGTCTCCTTGCTGCCGTAAGGGACTGAGAGCCACCGGCGTCATGGTTGCACGCGGGGCACCATCATTACCCGTCGCCGGGGTAAGCCAGATGGGACATCGGTCTTGTTCCTTGTAGCCTGAGCTGGCTAGGGATAGGGTAATGATGTATCCCCTATTGGCGTGGTCGGTCCGAGCCCAAGGTCGGGCGAGGCGGAGACTTCTCTTGAGGCCGAGGCTGGGGTCGGGCGAGGACGCGATTCCTCCCGAGACTGAGGTCGAGGCCGAGTCCGGGGGTCGGGCGAGGCGGAGACCTCCTCCCAAGGCTAGAGCCTGAGGTCGGGCGAGGCGGAGCTTCCTGTTGTGCCTGAGGCCGAACTCGGTGGTTGATCGTGACTTGTTGTCAGTCTTCACCTGGGTGGTTGGCACGACAGTCGGAGCGGGGCGAGCGGCGCTGTTTTCCCGTCATATCGGACAGTAAAGAAGAGGGGCGAAGTGACTGCGGTCACTTTGGCCTAGCCAACTGAGGCGCTTGTGTTAGGATATGGCGTCAGGCGTCCCCTGCAATGAATGCGCCTGCGAAGCGGTCGGTTGGTGAGGCGGTCTGGCCAAGGTTGCTTCACAACGAAGCCTGCCCGAGGCGGGCTTCGGAAGAGCTGAGGGGGTGCCTGCTGCCTAAGGCGGCCCTCGGGCGAGGCGTGAACTCGTCTGGGACTACTGCTCCAGCCCGAGGCTGGGCTCGGGTGAGGTGGCGTCCCTTGGGTAGACGAAGCCTTGACTTGAACTGCGCCCGTTAGTTGGTCTGAGGGTGTTTACCAGCCGTGATTAGGAGTGTTGGGGGTACCCCTAATTATGGTACTCGATAGTAGCCCCCGAGCCTCGATGGGAATGTTGGTACTCGCTTGGAGGCTTTTGCCGCATTTTCGGTGAGGGGACCGGCCTTTCTCGGTTTTGTTTTGTTCTGGTGGGTGGTGCGAGCGCACCCGCCGGGTGTAGCCCCCGAGGCCTCGGAGGAGTGGTTTGACTCCTCTGAGGTCTAAATGCTTTTCGTGGTGCCTCGGTTGGTCTAATCGTTCCCTCATGCGGCCTGGCCGTAGCCCGGGTGCATGGTCAGGTTCCAAGTTATCAAGCTGGTTTGTTGACGCTGTCAACAGTTTGGCCGTAGCCGGGTGCGAGAGCAGCCCCCGAGCCTCTACACGGAGCGAGAGGACGATCAAGAACTTTCTCGACTTTTATCATATGCCCTTGCGTCGCCTTTCCGCAAGGAGGAGGGGGGGAAGCGCCATGTTGCCCTCGGAGGGCGCCGAACATGGTGTTTCCAGTGAGCTACTAACGGGTGATCCGAGTGGACGCCCGTGCCCTGTTCGTTAGGGGTCGGCTGGTGGCCCAGAGGCGCGCTCCAAAAGTACCTGCGGGTGATTCGCTGGACCCGGACCCCTTCGACAGGGTCCAAGGGCTCGATGCCTCCCTCCGGTGGGATTTCGTTACAAATTGTTCCCCCCGGTCTCAGAAATGTCCTAGGGTACCTCGGGAGTGTAGCCCGAGCCTCGGCCATGTATCGGACGTACCCAGAGTCATCCCTCACTCTGCGTGTTCTGGGGCGACTGTCGAACCCTTCCGAGGGGCCAGCCTATGAACCCCTGATCCGTAGTGGGCGCGGAGCCCGAGTGCTCTGGGGCGGCTATCGAACCGTTCCGAGGGGCCAGCCTTTGAACCCCTGATCAGTAGGAGGGCTCGGGGCCCGCTTCCTTCGCCGAGAAGGATCCTTTCCGAAGCATCCCCTTTCCCGGTCCCTGTAGCGAGAGAGAGAGAGAGAGAGGAGGGGAAGGATATGTATTTAAATAAGGTGGTGCACCTTTTCTGACGCGGTCATCATGGCGGAGGTGAAACGACGCCCGCCTCGCCTGCCAGAGGTGTCGCTTGCTCCGCCTGGGAGTTAATGCGATGGGACGGGCGATTAGCGTGGCACCCGTTGCGCGTGCGAGCCGTTCGAGGAACGGAAAGATCATTTTACCTTTGAGTTTTGAATTTTTCGGCGAGTTCGGGTGAAGTTTTGAACGGTTCTCGCCCGGGCCTTTATATACTCGGAAGGGGGGCCAGCAGTGGTTCGTCACTCTGCCATTTGCGCCTGCCTTCTGCTCTGGTTTTCGCAACCTAAGAGAATAGCCAGGGAAAAGGAAACCGCGCACCTCATCCCCTCCGCCTCCACCACCTCCATTCGGTGATGGCTGACAGGGTGACCGTTGTCCCGCCGTGCGACCCGTGGCCCTCCTCCACTGTCGTCGCGAAGGATCTGGAGGCCCTCATCGCCGATGGTCTGCTCCGTCCCCTCTCTAGTGGGGCGCAGCCGGAGTGGATGGCCCCGAGCGAGGCCATCCCTTCCCCGCCTCCGGGGTACGTGGTTAGCTTCATCCCCTTCCATGAGCGGGGGTTTGGAGTGCCAGCGAGAGGGAGAGAGAGAGAGAGAGAGAGGGAGCCTGTTCGTTCGCTCCTTCCCCGCGCGAACCCCCCTAGGACGTCCCTGGACCTCTCTTTTATAGACGCAAGGAGAGAGTCCAGACGTACAATGGAGGGTGTAGCTATGCGCTAACGTGTCCGGCAGAGAAATGCCTAAGCCTTGTGTACATGCCAACATGGCTGTCGGGGGAGAGCTTGAGCCCTGTACACGTGATAGCGTGGCTGTCGGAGGAGCGCCTGAGTCCTATAGGAGCACAGCTGGCAGTGCGGCAAGGATCCTGCTGACGTCTCCTTGCTGCCATAAGGGGCTGAGAGCCACCGACGTCATGGTTGCACGCGGGGCACCATCATTACCTGTCGCCGGGGTAAGCCAGATGGGACGCCGGTCTTGTTCCTTGTAGCCTGAGCTGGCTAGGGATAGGGTAATGATGTATCCCCTGTTGGCGCGGTCGGTCCGAGCCCAAGGTCGGGCGAGGCAGAGACTTCTCTTGAGGCCGAGGCCGAGGTCAGGCGAGGACGCGATTCCTCCCGAGACCGAGGTCGAGGCCGAGTTCGGGGGTCGGGCGAGGCGGAGACCTCCTCCCGAGGCCAGAGCCTAAGGTCGGGCGAGGCAGAGCTTCCTGTTGTGCCCGAGGCCGAACTCGGTGGTTGATCGTGACTTGTTGTCAGTCTACGCCTGGGTGGTTGGCACGACAGTCGGAGCGGGGCGAGTGGCGCTGTTTTCCCGTCATATCGGACAGTAAAGAAGAGGGGCGAAGTGACTGTGGTCACTTCGTCCTGGCCGACTGAGGCGCGTGTGTCAAGATACGGCGTCAGGCGTCCCCTGCATTGAATGCGCCTGCGAAGCGGTCAGTTGGTGAGGCGGTCTGGCCAAGGTTGCTTCACAACGAAGCCTGCCCGGGTCGGGCTTCAGAAGAGCTGAGGGGGTGTCTGCTGCCTGAGGCGGCCCTTGGGCGAGGCGTGAACTCGTCTGGGACTACTGCTCTAGCCCGAGGCTGGGCTCGGGTGAGGTGGCATCCCTTGGGTAGACGAAGCCTTGACTTGAACCGCGCCTGTCAGTTGGTCTGAAGGTGTTTACCAGTCGTGATTAGGAGTGTTGGGGGTACCCCTAATTATGGTACCCGACACAACTCATCAAATATTTTATCACACTTAGTAATATTAAATGTGAACTTATCTTTTTCCTTTTGTGTCGAGTGCGGGTGAGAGCGAACAGAAGGTTTGGCCTTAGTGGGCCAAATAAGCTCAGGGACATGTGACTTTTTTGGTTCTTGGGGCTTGGGTGACCGGTTATATTTATGCCGACCTTCCGCACTAGGCAGATCACAGGTGACTTCTAGTGCTCCGGACGGTCCGACCTGCGTAGTCGGACGGTCTGCGAGTGGACCGGACGGTCCGGTACTATCCCCGGATTGTCTGGTCACGTCAGGCAACACCTGTGACCCTTGTGGTGGGCTCTGTGTAACTCCGGACTGTCTGGTGTAGGGTGCCGGACGGTCTGACGGAGGGCCGGATGGTCCGCGATTGTGTGCGGATGGTCTGGCCGTGCTCAGAATTGACTCACCATTAGCGAAGATGGTGGTGACAGTCGTCCTGGATATGAGTCCATCGGCATACCAGAATATGGTTGGGACTGAGAAGCCTCATTTGTCGCCGATGTTTTTGACGCAGTTATTTTAGTGTCCAATTTATGTGACAAAAAATCAGGTGTATGAGTATTTTCTAATGCATGCGTCATATTCTCTATATCCTCCATTATAATTTTAATCTGATTATCAAAAGAAATTTTAAAAGATTGAATATCGGCTAATGGCGTGGTGTTACTTACAATGGGGAGCTGATGCAGCAAGGCTGACAGTGAATCGTACTTTACTTCCCTCTTCTTGACGACCTTCTGGTGGTGATCTACCTTGAAGTACGAGAGGTAACACTTTTTCGCCACCTTGCTTATCTGAGCCTGTTATCGTTGGAATTCCTCGTCTAGCCTTTTCATGTGGTCTTCTAATTTCTCATCCTCCTTGGCCGGCGAGTTAGTAAGCCTTGTGTTAATGTCTAGGACGACATTATTGTGATCTTTGGGATTGGCCATTACGACCGATCTGATAGGTCTAATTTAATAGATCTGATCTAATGGATCGGATTTGATAGATCCGATTTTTTGTCCCCAGCGGAGTCGCCAAAAAGTATGTTGGCACCGATCTGAGCAGCGCCAATCACTAGGTGGTGTACCGCCTGGCGGTGCCCTCTGCGGCGGCGCAGACTGTCCGCGACCTTGGGCTGGACGGCCCGCGACCTGGGCGCAGGAGCGGTGCCTTCCCTGCGTCACACCGGACGGTCCGCGGTTCTGGGCCGGACAGTCCGTGACCTGGTGACAGGGTCGTCTTCCTCCTCTTTGCTGGAATCTAGATCTCGTCACCTGATGGAAAGAGATCTTACGGTGCTCCGGGTCGACAGGTCACCCGGGGCATCCTCAGACGACATAGAGTCGCCTAGGAATTAAGAGATCAATTCGAGAAAGAGGTCTTAGGTGGACAACTAGATCTTGCCCCCGGGAGGGGTGAGATCCTGGGGTCGTCTTGGGATCGGCAGACCACCCAAGACGGATCTAGACGACGTAGAGCCGAATAGGGATGGAGGTGGATATGTGAAAGACTACAACTAGAACTACGCTACATCTACTCATAGGGCAGGAAAAGTAAATAAAGTAATTGGTTCGATTGAAATATGTTCGGGGTTTTCAATCGGCCGTACCCCTTTATATTTATAGGGGAGGAGGTCTGAAACTTTTCCTAAAAGATAGTCAACAACTTCCACGTGATTAAATGGATAACCATGCACGGAATAAGGATAAACATCCGAGTTAATCTAATCTAGAGACACGTGGACTGTCTGAGCCCAAAGACCGAACGATCCGCTTATTTTGGTGTCCAACAGCCTTTCTGTTTTATTATCACTACGAGTACCACAGTGTCAGAAAGTTAACATTTGCTTAAATATTTGATTTGATTAGGAGGTAGAGTACGAACACCGAAATGCTGCTCTTTCCATGGTTTTACGATTTGAGTTGGAAGAAAAATGCTGCAAGGGAAAAGCTCCGCGTGGATCTACTCGCCACATCACGTGAAGATCAGCCACCCGCTCTGACTTCTGACACGGTGTCAGCCTTTTGTTTCGTTCCGCGTTTAAATAATTTTTTATAGCCATTGCGCCATGCCGTGACCAAGCCTCGAGAAGACAAGCACGAGCAGCGGAGCAGGGACAGCTCCAGGATCAACGCTATTTGGGTTAGGAGGCCACCGGAGCCCAGCACGTTTTGCCATGGGAAATATTCTGGTAGATAGAGGTTCACTCTGTCACTAAAAATTTGACGGATGTAGTAGTCGTCTCACGTGGAAGTGGAACGAGTGCGCTTGACGGCGACCAACAAGACGAAAAGAGGTGTGCCGTCATCGCCGTGATGACTGTGGAGTGCATGCGTATATCTAGAAAATGACCTCCACGGTTGCCAAGCTAAACAAGTGCCTTAGCCAGCTGCAGCCTTAGAAGTTTGTAGTTTATTATGTGATAATGAAATCTCTCATAAAGTAATATAATATATTTTACGCGCACTACAATACTATAGTATTAGGACAACCGGAGTCTGGTTTAGCTTATGGCATAATGTGTCGAAGAAGAAGAAAGGCTCAAAAGTTACAAATGCGGCTCTCTCAATTATGCCAACAACAAGATTTAGAAAAAAAAAGAATAATCGTTCCAAGCAGTCATTCAAGAAGCCAGGGGCATAACGATGACCAAGGCTCTTCAAACAGCTCCAACAAGCAAAGACAGTCTGCAAATTTTCTAGTACCTCCAGACACGTGTGTACTATAGGCACAACATGAGGCAATGACCATATATTTAAAGTACCTTATTGAGAACAGGCTTTCGTACAAGATAAGGGCTTTCAAAGAGCTAAAGAACAATTAGAGTGACTAACAGAGTAGATGCACTAGTAGAAGCCATTAAAGATCTACATCTTAGTTTACATGATTGCTTCATATTACATTTGAGAGATGTTCCTTTTGTACCCTCCTTGAGGAGGAACTTTCAGTATTGAAATTAGACGACCAGGACATTCATTATCGCTGTTGTGACCATAACTGTATAATTTAGGTTAATAGTAATAGCGTGGGTCTCACCATCCGATTACATAGATTGCATCAAGGGTAAATTTGCAATGCAAATCTAGAAAATAGTCAAACACAATACAAGAGTATTAGAAATTTTACACAGATATTTATGGTACTTTTCTAGCAAAGCAGTTGTCGACGAAATTTCGATAGTGAATTTATAGGACGTATCATGCGCGAGGATTTAGACAGGTTTAGTCTCTCAATACGAGATAATACCATACATTCTATGTGTTGTGGTGTCTATTGACTATGCAATATGATCAGACGATCTGCATTGGATGGGCTCTACCCCTTTTATAGTTTAAGGAGGTGCGGTTGATTACATAAAACCTATCTAGCTATGAGCTAGATAAGGACCAAGATCGGCCTAAAACAACCCCCACCTAAAAAGCAAGGAGATTTATCTCTTTCTTTACACATGGACTCCCTTATAGATCAAGATATGTTGTTGTTACAAAGACACCGTCCTTATAACAAATTATCATCTTCTCTTAACTGTTTATACGTGCTGATTTTGTTCCGATATGTTGGTCGAGTACCCTAGTGTCCAAGTCTGAGTTCCTCAACTGAGTCTGAGGCTCTGAGCCAATCATGTCGTCGATTCAGTTTCTTCATTGTATCTCACTTAGCAGAGTTATCAACTAGGGTATGTTGGACTATGATAATCGGATCTTGCTTGACGATATTCTTAGTACCTTCTCTGAGTTGCTTCCCCTGGTAGCCAAATTATCTGCATCAGGATGCGGCTTCTAAGTACTAGGACTCAACCTTTTATTGTTCATAACTCGACAAAATTTCACCGAACTAACGCTTCAAATTTCATGTACCGCTTATCTTCCACGTGCTGCTTTAGTTCCTAGCTCCCACTTCTAGCTAAATCAGTTCCTAGCTCCCACTTCTAGCTAAATCAGGCCGCCCTATTTATCAGGTATTTTCAAGGCTTCCTACTTTAGATCGAATCATTTTAGATGGTTTAGGTCATGGGTGAAACATAACTACTGCACTAACCGTTTTGGTTCAGTTTTTTCAACCAGGTAAGGTAGATCTAATCTACTTCTATTCAAAAATATTTAAACATCTTGCTTTACAAGAAGTCAAACGTTCTAAAATTTAATTAAATACATATAACTATTAATATTTATAAAGCATATTAAATATAGTTAAATTATTAATGGGAAATTGTCCATAATAGATATATTAAATGAACAATTAGAGTGGCTATCAAAGTAGATACACCACTAAAAGCCATTGGAGATCAACATCTTAGTTTAGATTACGCCTTCATATTACATTTGATAGATGTTCCTTTTGTACCCTCCTTGACGAGGAACTTTCAGTATCGAGATTAGACGACCAGAACATTCATTATCACTTTGGTGACCATAAGCGTATAATTCAGGTTAAAAGTAATAATGTGGGGCTCGCCATTCGATTGCGTAGATTGTATTAAGAGTAAATTTGCAGAACAAGTCAAGAAAATAGTCAAGCATCGTATAATAGTATTAGAAATTTTGCACAGATATTTATGTTACTTTTCTAGCAAGGCAGTTGTCGATGAAATTTCGATCCTAGATTTATAAAACATATCATGCACGAGGATTTAGATAAGTTTAGTTTCTCAATACGAGATAATACCATATATTTTACGTTGTGCTGTCTATTGACTATGCAATATGATCAGACGATCTGCCTTGGATTGGCTCTACCCCTGTTATAGTCTAAGGAGGTGCGGTTGATTACATAAAACTTATCTAGCTGTGAGCTAGATAAGGACCAAGATCGGCTTAAAACAAACCTCACCTAAAAAGCAAGGAGACTTATCTATGTCTTTACACGTGGACTCCCCTATAGATCAAGATATGTTGTTGCTACAAAGACACTGTTCTTATAACAAATTATCATATTCTCTTAACTATTTATATGTGATGTCGAGTATTTTAGTGTCCAAGTCTGAGTTCCTGAACCGAGTCTGAGCCAATCATGTCCACGATTCAGTGTCTTCATTGTATCTCACTTAGCAGAGTTATCAACCCGGATATGTTGGACTATGATAATGGGATCTTGCTTGACGATATTCTTAGTACCTTCTCTGAGTTCCTTCCCCTGGTAGCCAAATTATCTGCATCAGGATGTGGCCTCTGAGTACTAGGACTCGGCCTTTTATTGTTCATAACAAGGCAAAAATTTACCGAACTGACGCTTCAGATTTCATGTACAGTTTATCTTCCGTGTACTGCTTCAGTTCCTAGTTCCCACTTCTAGCTAAATTAGGTCGTCCTATTTATCAGGTATTTTCAAGGCTTCCTACTTTAGGTCGAATCAGTTTAAATGGTTTAGGTCATGGGTAAAACATAACTACTGCACTAAATGTATTGGTTCAGTTTTTTCAGCCAGGTCAGGTAGATCTAATCTACTTCTATTCGAAAATATTTAAACATCTTGCTTTACAAGAAGTCAAACGTTCTAAAATTTAATTAAATACATAAAACTATTAACATTTATAAAGCATATTAAATATAGTTAAGTTATTAATAAGAAATTGTTCATAATAGATATATTAAATGAAACAAAAAGTTGATGATAATGTATATAAATATTTTTAAATTTAGAAAATGTGGACTCCTCATAAGTGACTTGAATCCGTATCACCTTGTATTGTTTATACAATGTTTTGTCTGTATAGATTGCAGTTGCAATAATCTCAACATTTACTAGGTTTAATCGAAGCGAACAGCCCGAAAAAAGAAAAGGAATATAATTGTCCAATCTTAAGCCTTTTCAAGCGCGAGAGAGAGAGCACCCAAACTTTTAGTCGCAGGCACGATTTACAAAACCGGTAAAAATCGGCGGTAAACTGGTCGGTTTACCGAAACCGCCAGGGTGCGGTTTCGGTAAACCAACGTTTTTTTTTCAAAATTCATTCTAAATTTAAAAAATTTGAAAAAATTCATAAAAACCGAAAACCGCTGGTAAACCATTTTCTGGGACCGGTAAACCGTTATTTAAGACCGGTAAACCGCTAATTTTTACCGAAAAACCAGATTTAATATCAAAACTGAGTATTTAGTGGTCAATTTAGTCATATTAGTCTTGTTTACTATTGTATGATATATGTGAAGATGTTATATGTGAAGATAAACCCGTAGCTCAAGTTCAGTTTAGGCATTTAGTGGTTAATTTCGTTTTCATTTCCTGTCCTAGATGGAATCCGTAGATCAAGTAGCTTCATTTCTTCCAATAACTATCCGTCTACACAAGACTAAATCTAGAACTCTTAGCTCCAGTTCTTATATATATGTGTTTTTAAGATTTGTTGACCAGGAAAAAAGTCTAACACTTGGTGAGGTGCACATACAATACACAAACATCAAACACACCTAGAGATGGCAATGGATAATAACCACCGGGTATTAGTACCCCATACTCATACCCACGACAAAAAATAACCCCATTGGATCACCCATATACACCGGTAGGTATGGATTTACTCCCATACCCATACCCATGTGGGTATGGGTCACCCGTACCCACAAAAATTAAAAATCTATCGAAATATTATATTATACAAATGTCAAGTATATCCATCTAAATAACATTACAAAATTTCTAGCATCATTTAACCATCCATTCAACACACCAAAGACAATTGGATAAAGTAGTAACACTAGAACAGTACTACATAGCACATTACATGTTCCATTACATGGTCATTAAATTGTTGTTAAGTCTTCTATGACACTATGACCTAAAAGGTTGTTAAATAGTAAAAAAGATGGATGACTAAAGTCCAAGTTTATGTTTGGGCTAAGTTTATATTGGGTATTTTATATCCACGGGTTAACGGGTATGGGTGAAGGTAGAACGTTCTAATACTCGTTTACCCATTGAGTGAAGATTTTTGCCCAATAACAGACCCACGGGTAGAATATTTAGCCCACATACATATCTTAATGGAGTAAATACCCGTCGGGTATCAGGTCGCGGGTACCCATTGCCATCTCTAAACACACATACCGATGTGTTTTTTTGCTTTGTGTATAAATATTTATTTGTCGTTCTTGTTTTCCCGCTAATGTATCTCATATATTTTGTATAGACCTATCACTATCACTATAACGGATTGGAATAATATCACGATCCCTCCAACATGCCTGAGTACTATCACTATGACTCGAGATAAATATGTGAGTATTGTGAAATAAGTCGACATATGTGTCGTTGCCTCGTTGGAGAGTTGTAAAAGAACTTGTATTTGAGTATTGCGAAGTTCGTTGGTTGTTTGTTGCATGAGAACTGGAGTTTGTGGTTACATATGTATGTTATATGTTATTTTGGTGAACACATGTCGTGTGGATCAATTAATATTTACTATGCAATGTGAATTGAGCAAACTACAAATAAATCTTGTCAAAATTTTCCATTTTTTATGTAAAAAACAGCAAAAACCGATTCGTTTCGCGGTTAACCGGCGGTTTAGAGCTGTTTTCGCTGGTTTTTCACCGGTTTTTCGTCGATAAACCGGTTCGAATTCAAATTGATTTGAACTGATCAAACCGGTCGGTTTTTACCGGTTTACCGTTGGTAAACTGTTACCGGTGGGTAGCCGTTTTAGGCCCCGTTTGGTTACCCCAAACTAAAGTTTAGCCCCTGTCCAATCGAATGTTTGAACCTCCGTTTCGGGTATTAAATGTAGTCGGATTATAAAACAAATTTGTCAGCCGAAGATTAAAAGACGAGACGAATCTAGTCCAGTTGGTTGGGTCTATATTTCATACTCCTATTTGAAAGTCAAACGCTTGATGTGACCCGGGCTAAACTTTAGCAGGGGCAACCAAACACCCCCTTAGTATACAAAACGGTTTTGTAAATCGTGGTAGACCACAGGTCGCGCCTCCCCTGGCGCAGTCCGCTGAAGCAGCGAGGGCGAGGCTGGCCAGTGGCCAGCGAGCGCTAGTCGCTGACTGGGGAGACCGGACCTGAGCGAGACCGGGGCCACGGCGAGCCAAAAAAAAAAAACTGTGGTCGAACGTCCGGACGGGACACGGGAGGGAGATGCCGACGGGGAGCGCCAGAGCGGGATGATCGATCTGTTTCCTCTGCTCTGCTACACCCGGCCCCTACCGTTCTGGCGCTGTCCACGCTGCGGCGGGCGCGTGCAGCAGCCAGGCGCCAGCAGGCTCGTGCCTTTGCTGAGAGCCTGAGAGCTGCCGAGGGGGTCCCGGGGCGGCGGGCGCGTGCTACGGATGCTAGGGCAAGGACATGGCGTGTCGTTCCCCACGCCGGCAGCCGCAGCGGTCCACGGGTTTTGGCTGTTATCACGCCATGATTGGGCCGTAACCCCCGATCCGGACCTCGTGGAGTCGTGGGGGCAGGACTACGAGGCTGATCGCGGAGCGCGGCAGCCGCGTACGGCGTGGAGCTGTAGCCAGCTTGCCGCCCGCGTTCGGGCTGCCAGTTGGCAGTTGCCGCGCCGGTGACGACGTCGAGCTCGGCGGTGACGGAGACCGACCGACTAGGCAGGATGCTACTGGATGTTTTCAAACGAACGCATGCCGAGTGCGAGGCCGTTGTCGTCGCCTCGTCGGAGTCGGAGCAGAGCACACACGGGAGGAGTGCAGTTGCAGCTTGCAGGCATGCGGCACGGCTGTGTAAAAGCTGTGAGCTCCAGCAGTTCCAACTGACACGCTACCCTAGCAAAAAAAAAAAAAACTCTTCCCTGCAACAACAGCAAGTGAAAGCGAACCTCTGATGAATCTCTGACCACCCAATGGGGTCGACCATCACGAAAGAAATTCAATTCTTCAGTCCGACGATACACCCTTTCAGATAAAGCCTTCACGCACGCACACATTTCGAGCCCACACACTGCTGCTCCGTTGTCCAGCCGTGAGCCGCCCATAACTCCCTCCGTGCGCTTTAGAAAATGATAACAAATATGTATGTGTTCAAGAAATATGAAGTATAAAGATCAGCCCATTACAAATCTAAATGATATATATATATATATATATATATATATATATATATATATAAAAGATGATACGATAAGGTATTATACTTTTTATATAAACCTAGTCAAACGATTTGACTGAACACTATTCTAGAATCACATCTTTTTTTATTAAACAAAGGTCCTACTACTCCTATATTTGCTAAAGAGTCCAATTCCAAAGTCGTCTTCAGATACAAGTTTACAAATGAAACACCGCGAACTACAATTATATAGCTCAAAAGAAGCAGGCACGAAGCTTCTCACTTCATTTCAACCGTGTGGTATTGATAATGCCCTAGGACGGCAGCAGCCAATATGAAAGTTGAGCTAGATTACACCTTGCCTTGCTTCGTTCAATGATCTGAAAGTATGCAGCAGTGTGGCATGACATCTCATATGAGAAACCTATCTGTTTCAAATACATTGCACACGAAAACAGGAGTGTGTGTCGGAGAGGGAGGGAGAGAGAGAGTAACGACGATTCAGATGGAACAAATAGCATCGACATACAGTTCCACACTCACACATACACCAAAGAGATGTACTGGCCAACAACATACACCACCGCCTTATATATTAAGTGCACTTCAGTGCTTATACAATCATCTAAAGCCTGAAGCAAGATGTTAAGTCTTAAAAAATGAGGCTATGCACAATAATCATCAGTTCCAAACTCACATCAGGAGAACTCTCAATAAAATTTAATGCTCTGTTTGGATATCGATATTGGAGAGGATGTAATTGAATTGGGTTGAATACCAAATCAGGCATGGTACTGAAATGAGATGTAATTCCAATTCTATTGTTTGTATGCCACCGAATTGGAGTTTGGAATTGTGCAGTCTAATTCCACACAATACCGATAGGGTGAGGCTTTGTATTGGTAGATGTGGTTTCTATTTATAGCCTAATTCTAGAGAATTGAGTCTCTGATTCCAAATCTCAATTCCACTTGCAACCAAACAACAAAATTTAGGAAAGCTGATTTCAATTCCCAATTATGTGCTCCAATATATATATATCCAAACGGGGTATAAGAAAATTTCATCATTGCGTTAGTTTCAAATCACTATTTTCCAATCTAGAGTAGTGCAAACTTTTTTACTACCTGAATAGGGTGACATTAACTACCATTGTCCAGTAAGATTATTAATGTCTTATTGCACAAGCTTTGGATGCCTGCACTCAAAACACAATTGAGGAAGTTAGTTTATTCAAATCAATGATCCTAAAGGTGTCCTTAAGACCGAGCACCGAGCAGAGACTGATCACTGGAACATATCTTGTAAATTCCACTCTCTACCCAGCTAGCCTCTTAGTGGGACTCAAACTATGGATGTTGGCCACATGATGCATGTGCCATACGACAAGTCATTGTTTGGTAAGAAACTACAGTTTGAGAAAATAAAAGCGTTCATTCTAGAGGTGCGGCTTTCAGCAATCACATGTGCCATGTAAAGCATAATAAGAGAAATGTAGCAACTGATATCGTCATTTACTGATGTTTCATACAAACAAATCGTCAATTAGTGAAGTTGCATCTAAGATGCTTACTTGTGCAACCTATACAGGTCTCGGTTTTAGTTTCCAGTTGCTGTCTCAATTCATGGTTTTCCTCCCAGTAAAACTAAATTAGCCTCATATATATTTGAATTACCGTAGCATGGTACAGTAGTATATATTGAGGTAAGCATCTGCATTAAAATCAAGGACAATAAATCAATTTGCTCCAAATGAAACAAAGTTTCTTGTTCACCAAAACTATACACATGACAGTGTACAAGAAAAAATAGAGAGCACCATGGCAGAATCAAAATTTTCAGCTGTCGTGTCTAGTTTATGGATCAACAGAGCCTACGCTAGTCCGTATGCAGATGGCTAAGCTCCCACGCGACAGGTTTAACATTTTTGAGAGAATTGTGTTTGGTTATGTGTATATGTTTATACGGACCAAATGCAGCTGTTGTTTGGTTGACTGCGTTAGAACGAGACCAGATAAAATAATAAATCAAATCCTTAAAATTTATGTAGCAAGTGAGATATAGTTTTGTTCATAAAAATGTCAAGATCACAAAAATGAAATCGATATATTAATTACATGTATTAATCAATATATATGTCAAAACATGAATAAAAAACGTTGTTTCGTTTCCAATGCATGCATCTACCTGGCCTGGCTCCGTAGAGATCTCCAATTCAATATAGTGGAAGGCTCGGTTCGTCACCTGGTGGCGAATCTGTGCAAACAGAGGAAGGAGTTGAAATAGACTTCAAGCGAGGTTGGTTAACTCTAACATGGATGTAGGAAAGCATTTCAAGTTTGGCCGAACCACGTGATAAATCTTCGTGTCTCTGTCTCTCTGTTCTATTTCTGTTTGCTTTATCATTTATACTTCACTACGCATCTTTGGTATAAGTTATTTTTGAAGTGCATGATCTTTTGAGATAGAAACTAGTATTCAGATGCGATCTACTTGAGCTAATCTTCATTCTGTGACATACATTTCTTCAAGTATAGTAAGAAAATTCTAATTTTTAGTGTTAATTTTTATTTGTCTATTCACCCCCTCTAGATAACGTCTAGATTTGTGTCCCCCCATAAAGAGAACTTTCAATTGGTATCAGAGCTAGACTCTCCAGTCGTGAGTTTAGCCTTCCGAAGATGACAATGTCGTAGGAGGAGGTAACACTGGAACTTCTTCATTTTGATGGCTCTAACTATACATCCTAGTCTTTTCATTTGAAAAATACTTTTAGGAGTTTAGGTCCTGAAGTAGAACAAATATTTGATGCTGGTATATTGCATGTTGATCTTGATAGGAAAACCCCGTCTAAATATAAACTAAGATGTCACATCTAAATTATCTAGCATGTGACATCTTAGTCGAGTCTCTTAGCAAAAATGTTTATTTTGCTATCATTCATCAAAATGATCATGTTATTGTAGCTCACAACATTTTGGCTAAGATCCATGAAAAATATGCAAAATGTAGTGAAACGTCTTTCGCTTCTACTTCCTCGATATTTTGTGAGAATAACTTGGTAGAGGAAGAAGAAGAGCACGATCGATGGATGATGAATCCTCATCACCAAAAGGTTCATCTTCCATTGTTTATAAATGATTTATTACTAATAATGGTGATACTAGAAACGAGAGCGATGAGAAGGAATACGACGATGACGACAAGGGTGACGAGGATATCAACGTCATCAATTTTAAATGTAAGTTGGCAAAAGATCATGAGGGCTCTCATAGTAATTTGGCCATAAGGTATGGCGCTGTCTCAATTGAGCAATCTAGTAGAGAAACTGATCCATCATATATTGCTCATATTGAAAGTGAAAACACTATGCTCAAGAACCTAGTAGAGAAGCTAAAAATTGAAAAATCTAGCTCTACTAGAAAAATATGATAGGTTGCCTGTTTCTCATGAAAATTTATTAGATAATCATATCATGCTAGATGTCGCTTATGAGGTTGTTCTTGCTAGTTTAGATTCCTATGAGCATTCATCTCTTTTAGATGCACTAACATGATAGGAAGTTTCTAATCTGGTGCTTTACAATTCTGGTGATTCACTACCGGAATCCGAGGCTTTACCGAGTGTCGGCCTCTTTGCCGAGTGCCTTTTGTCGGGCACTCGGCAAAGGAGGCTTTGCCGAGAGCCACACTCGGTAAAGTTAGGCTCTCGGCAACGAGCCTCTTTACCGAGTGCTGGACACTCGGCAAAGGCGGCGCTCGACAAAGGGCCGTCAGCGGCCGTCCCCGAGGTGACGGCCGTCAGTCTTTGCCGAGAGCCGTGGGTTGGCACTCGGCAAAGAGTCTTCTTTGCCGAGTGCCAACTTGTAGGCACTCGGCAAAGGACTCTTTGTCGAGTGTCTTCTCTAGACACTCGACAAAGTATATTTTTATTTTTTTAATTTGTCTCCCAAACTTTTTGTGGTATGTTCCTACACTATGTAGACCTACATGTATCATTTGTGGACAATTATAACTGTGTTTGCAATATCTAGTAGATTTAGTTCGTTTATTTGAATTTCTTCGAAAAATTCATATTTGAACTGTAGGTCACTCGAAACTTGGAAAACCGTGCATGCAAAAATGATATTCATGTTACTTACCATAAGTTACGACCGATTCCAGGAGCGTACCGAAAACTTCGAGCAACATGCTCACTAAACATGACCGTGAACTTGCCATCCACATGTTTAAAAATTGTATAAAACACAAACAAAGTCAGAAAATCATGAAACTTGTCCACGTGTCATGATATCATATGTACAGGCTGTGATAAAAATTTTAGAATGTTTGGAGAAAGTTGTGAGACACAATGTGTAGAAACCTAAGAGATCTACATTGAAACTCTATGATTTCATGGGTAGTTCTCTTAGGTTTCTACACATTGTGTCTCACAACTTTCTTTAAACATTCTACAATTTTTATCATAGCCTGTACATATGATATCATGACACGTGGACAAGTTTCATGATTTTCTGATTTTGTTTGTGTTTTATACAATTTTTAAACATGTGGATGGCAAGTTCACGGCCATGTTTAGTGAGCATGTTGCTCGAAGTTTCCGGTACGCTCCTGCAATCGGTCGTAACTTATGGTAAATAACATGAATATCATTTTTGCATGCACGGTTTTCCAAGTTTTGAGTGACCTACAGTTCAAATATGAATTTTCCGAAGAAATTCAAATAAACGAACTAAATCTACTAGATATTGCAAACACAGTTATAATTGTCCACAAATGATATATGTAGGTCTACATAGTGTAGGAACATACCACAAAAAGTTTGGGAGACAAAATAAAAAAATACAAATGTACTTTGTCGAGTGTCAGAAGGTGACACTCGGCACAGTATGCTTTGCCGAGTGCCGCCCAGGTAGGCACTCGGCAAAGAAGTGTAAAGTATACTTTGCCGAGTGTCACCTGGCCGACACTCGGCAAAGCTTATTTTAAAAATAAAAAAAATCTTTGTCGAGTGCCAGATCGTGGGCACTCGGCAAAGAAGTAAAATATACTTCGCGCCCGGGTTCTTTCTTCTTCTTTCTCTCCTCTCACTCTCTCTGTTTAACCGCTGTGTGCCGCCGCGCCGCCGCCGACGTGCCGAGCTCGCCCGCGCCCGCCCGCGCAAGCCGCGCCCGCCGCGCGCCGCCGGCTCGCCGTGCCACCGCGAGCGCCGCTCGCCGCGCCGCCCCACCGCCGTCCTGCCATACGCCACCGTCTCCCCCGCCCGTCACCGTCTTAAGGTATAATTTTATTAAATTATGTATTAATTTTTATATTAATGTATTTATGTTTTATAGATTAATGTATTGATGTTTTATATATTATGTATTTCATAAACACATGTTTATATTAATGTGTTATATTATGTATTTCATAAACACATGTTTATATTATGTTTTATCCTATCCACCACGCCATCACCGACCCTCACACAACACACTCCCACAACACACTATCACATCCTATCCATCACGCCGTCACCGACCCTCACCACGCCACTCGCACAACACACTCCCCATCCTATCCACCACCGCACCGACCCTCATCACGCCAACGTCTACAATTCCTCGTCGTCGTGCCATTGAATTGAATATATATATATATATATGTGATTGCCAGCCATCGTGCCGTTGAATTATTAGTGGAAGACAGCCATCGTGCTGATACTTTTATTTGTAGGATTTCGAAACCTCCCCGTGCAGGGGAGGTGCTGCCGAAATTTTCTGTTGCTAGGCTTCTGTTAGAGGATGGAGAACCGTGAGTGGATGTACACGGGCCGTAGAGGAAGGAACGATGTCACCATTGAATGGATTAGAAAGACCCATGATTTCGTGGAACGGGCATATGTTGAAGCTGCTAAAGGAGCGAGTCTAGTCCCATGCCCGTGCAACAAATGTGCCAACCGGAAAAGAAAACCAAAGAAGGCCATGGTAGAACATATTTGGAAGAATGGATTTACGCCGGGCTATACTCGGTGGATATTTCATGGTGAAACGCATCGTACGAGAGAGGAGGTGCTGAGACAACGTGTCGAGGATTATGACGCAGATGCGGGGGTAGCAGATATGTTGAACGACTATTAGGAGGCACAGTACACGGGAGGATGTATGGATGACGAGCCAGAGCCGACTGCAAAGGCGTTCTACGACATGTTCGACACGGCACAGAAGCCCCTTCACGGCCAGACAAAGGTTTCTCAACAGGATGCCATTGGGCGTGTAATGGCGTTCAAGTCACAGTACAGCATGAGTAGAGACACATTCGATGTCTTGTTGACGGTTATTGGGAGCCTGCTTCCAGATGATTACGTTCTGCCAAAGAGCATGTACGAGGCACAGAAACTCCTTCGTGCACTCAAGATGACGTATGAGCAGATTCATGCTTGTCCAAAGGGCTGCGTGCTATTTAGGAAAGAATACGTGGAGGCAAAGTACTGTACCAAGTGTACAGATATTATTTCTAACTATCTCGTTGGTTTTCGTTGCAGTCGGCGTCACATGGTGGACGTCCTTGCTCCACCTTCTCGGCCTATGCTATGGCCCATAAGGATAAGGCGACGTCCGACGTCACCTACAACCCGGATGACGGGCCCGAGGCCTACACCAACCCCGCCGTCTACAGCCGCCTCCATGACTACACCGCCATGGCGCAGGAGGTCCATGGCCCAGACTATGATCCGAGCACCGAGCCGATCGACCCCAATGTGCTCATGAGGGTCGGAGGAGGCAAGAGACATGGGCGGTACTGGATTGCCGATGGGGCAATCGACTCGTCCTCCACTCCCACTCTGTCTCAGGTGAGAGCAAGGAGCACAAGCTCGAGTCCAGCCATACGACCTCGGCACGACAGCTCACAGCATCGCATACAACAACTCAAGGTTAGTGCTTCTGTAACTCGTCCTTTCTTGAGTTATATACCTTCTCTTTGAGTTACTATAACATTGGCTTGTAATATTACAGACCCAACTAGAAGAAGAGAGGAGGGAACATCAAGAGATGGAGGCGAGGATAATGGCGGAGCGGGCGGCGGCTGATCAGAGGATGGCGGAGATGTTCCAGTATGTGCAGAGCCTTGGCGCCGCATAGGGCATCGCTCCGCCACCTCCATTGTTCCCTCCAGTTGACCCTGCTCTCTTCCACACTCCTGTGAGTATCAAAATTATAGTTAGATGTTTGTAATGCATTTGGTATAACACATGCAATCTCTTCTCTGTGCAGGGCCAATCTGGGGCGGCATCCAACAACCCTCCGGAAGGGTTCAGCCCAACGCAGCCCCGGTCAAACCGCCCACCTCCATGAGTGTTGTGTTTTCATTGTTTTAGACTTCAGAACTTATGTATAATACTTATGTCTATGTTTGATACTTATGTGAGAGCTTGCGACGTTTGAGACTTATGTTTGTGTTTGATACTTGTGTTGAACACTTATGTCTGTGATGGATATTTATGTTTGTGGTGACGGTTTTATGTTTGTGTTGACTATTTATGTCTGTGATGATATCTGTGATGTATATATGTGATATATATGTGATATCTTCTGTTTGTGTGGATGGAATACAAAAAACAAATAAAAAGGTATATACTGGTCACTTTGCCGAGTGTTACACTCGGCAAAGAGGCGCTTTGTCGAGTGTCAGGGTCATAACACTCGGCAAAGAGCCAAAACCTAGGCACCGGTTTAGGCGCTTTGCCGAGTGTTATGTCGCTGGCACTCGGCAAAGAGGCAGGATTTGTCGAGTGCCATGCAGAGCACTCGGCAAAGAGCCTGACATGGGGACCCTCCCTGGCGGGTTCTTTGTCGAGTGCCTCTGGGTAGCCACTCGGCAAAGAAACCGTCTCCGTTACCTCGTCGCCGTAACGACCACTTTTCTTTGCCGAGTGCTCCCTGGCACTCGGCAAACCTCTTTGCCAAGTGCCCGAGAAAAGGTACTCGACAAAGAAGGCTTTGCCGATGTACTGTTTGTCGAGCCTTCTTTGCCGAGTGTCACACTCGGCAAAGCCTTTGCCGAGTGTTTTTAAGGCTTTGCCGAGTGTTTCGGGCACTCGGCAAAGGTTCCGTTTCCGGTAGTGATTCATGCTTCCTTCATTGCAATTGATATTGATGCTTGATTCATGCTTCAGTCACTTCGTGCGTTTAATTGGTATTGTATGTATCACTAGATTGCAGGGTGTTTGCAACTAGTGTTTCGCCATGTGTTTTTTTAGTATCATTCGTATTAGTTTCTATTGATATATTAAAGTGATAACTAGTTTTAGAAATATTCTCTTGTGCCATTAATGCTACAACTTGCTTTTAGCGTGTTCGTTAGCATTATAATATTATATAATTAAACCACTAGATGTTTATACATATGTCCCTGAACTAGGGATGGATTTGGATGTCTAGACATTCGAATTCGTATTCGCATAAGAGGCAAATATGGATATTCGTATTCGTATTCGAATTAAATATGGATGGCAAGGAGAAAACATCCGAATTCGAATAAAAAATCCGAATTCGGATTCGGATATCCGTTTTATTGTCGGATTCGGATATAAACGGATACATCCGGTTATCCGAATTGCCATAAGGCAGCTGCTAGCCCACGAAAACATTTAGTCAGGCCTCACGCAACGTCCTAGCTCCTTGGCCTGCTAGTGCTAGTCCAGTAGCCCACGGAGGCACGGACCATGCCACCAGCCAGCCCACCACGGAGTGCAAGTGCTGCCGATCGACGGCTCACGCGCAGCTGGCCGCACAAGCACAGCGACTCGAGCACCGAGCAGAGCACTCTAAACCTAGCAGTAGCGACGGCGGTGGCGGCTGCTGCTCATCTCCGACCGACGGTGGTGGCGGCTGCTGCTCATCTTCGGCCATTCGTTGGCCTGGTCGTCCGCCTGAAGCCCGCCTGGAGCCTGTCTGCCTACCTGACCAGAGTACCCGGTGCTGCTGCCGATCCAGCGCCCTTACTGGTAATCCACTAATCCACCCTTACCATGTGAATTTGGTGCTTTCTAATGGTGAATGACATGATATATTTACATATCCTTATGTTTTACGAAACTAGCAATAAAGGAAAAAGGTGAAGTAGATTAATACCACCATGGTTCCAAGAAACATAAGGTCATCAGGAAACAAGCAGGTACATATATTTTTAGGCAACTTTTCATATTATTGAACCTATCAGTCAGTAAATAAGTTCAATCTACTAACTTTTCTAGGCATTTTCAATATGGAATTTATTTTTTACAGAGGTCAACGACATCTATAAATGAAAAAGAACTAGGTGAAGATGACAACACCAATGTGAATGCAAGTGAGAACGTAGAGGCTAATAAAGAAGCAAGTGGTGCAGCTAATGATGTGACTGAATCTCATACCCCAATAGGAGAAACTTCATCCACCAAACTCAGGCGTACAAAGAAGAGAACTTCAGGAGTTTGGGATCACTACAATGATATAGTTGTTGAAGAAAAGGTGGGTGACATGGTTGTCAAGAAGCCAATGGCAGCATGCAAGTATTGTACAGATGTTCTTTACGCTGCAAGCAAGCAAGGTACCACACGCCTTTGGAACCACTATTATTCATATCATGATGAAAACAAGGTGAAACCTAGCATAAGGAGACTGAGTTCAGATGATTTGATTTATAATGAGGAGGCTAGTGTTAGAAAATATTATCTTGCAATTATTATGCATGAGTATCCAATCAACTTTTGTGAGCATGAGTATACAAATGACTTCATTAGATCTTTGCGTCCAAATTATCCATTAATGGGTCGCAAGGGCAGTAGGACCAAGATCATGGATATCTTTTACAATGAGAAGAAAAGTATTTTTGACTACTTTTGCACTCTTGACTGTCGATTTAGCTGTACCATGGATTTATGGACTTCTAATCAGAATAAGGGGTATTTATGTGTGACATGTCATTTCATTGACAATGATTGGAGGATACATAAAAGGATTATCAACTTTATGCACCTTAAAGGAAGACATACATGAGCTAATTTGAGTGCCGCATTTATGCAAAACATGGCCTCTTGGAATCTCGATCATAAATTATTTGCATTGACCTTAGATAATGCATCTTCCAATGATGTTTGTGTGGACACCGTCGTTTCCACCCTAAAGAATCAAGGTTCTGTTCTTTGTGGTGGCAAGTTCTTTCATGTGCGTTGTGCTGCTCATATTATTAACCTTATTGCTAGAGATGGTGTGAGTACAATTTCAGATGTGATTGCAAACATTCGTAGCCTAGTAGTTGTTGTCAAGAGCTCACCTTTGCAAGAGGAGATATTTTTTAAGCAGGCTGCTGCTTTGGGAGTAGAGCAAAGGGGTCTTTCTTTAGATGTGTCCACTAGATGGAATTCAACCTACTTGATGCTAGCTGATGCTCTTCACTACAAAAGAGTTTTCCAAAGGATTATTCTACTCCATCCAGAAAAATATAGTAAGCATGCCCCTTCAAGCTTAGAATGGGACAATACTGCTGTCTTGTGCAATTGTTTGGAAATTTTTTATGAGTCCACTAAACTTCTCTCGGGGTCTTATTATCCAACAGCAAACTTGTTCTTTTCTGAATTTTGTGAAATCAACATCAAGATTATTGAGTGGCTGAAAAGCAGTGATGGTTTCATTGCTTCCATGGCACAGTCGATGAAAGATAAATTTGACAAGTATTGGGAGAAGAGCAATACTGCTCTAGCTGTTGCATGTTTCTTAGATCCAAGGTACAAGATGAAAGTGGTTGAATTTTATTACACTGAGATGTCAGATGACTATGGATTCGATGCTATGTATGAATTCAAAAAAGTTCTGCAAAAGCTATATGATTCTTATGCCTCCATGTATCGTTCTTCTACAAGTCGCCCTATGCAACAAACTAAAGTTGTAACTGCTAGATCTGTTAGAACATCTCAGTGCTATATGGACTTGAATGAGGAGCCAAAGAGAAAAAGATTAAGTTCATTTTTAAGGGACAATGCTGATATTGGTCAAGAGCAGCAATCTGAAATAGATCAATACAATAATGATCCATTGTTGAGTTGGAAAGAAGGTAACTACTTTGACATTTTGAGCTGGTGGAAGACCCATGGTGCAAATTATCCTATCCTTACTCGAATTGCAATAGATGTATTGGCTATTCCTGCATCAACAGTGGCATCTGAATCTGCATTTAGTGCTGGAGGAAGAGTTGTTCACAAATATCGTAGCCGTTTGGACCCTCAACTTGTCGAGGCACTTATTTGCACAAAGGATTGGATAAGGGCCGAAAGAAAAGGTAATTGTCACTTCTCAGTATTGTAAATTATATTTCTAATTGGTATATTAGATTATTAGTCACTGACTTTCCCCATGTGATTTTTAATTACTATTTCAGATCCATATAATGTAACTTCACTTCTTGATGATTTATCTAATATTATTGACACCGTGAGTGATGATAATGTTGATCATGATGGAGGTATGTAGACTGCTTAGCTTGACTACATGCTATTTTGTTTTGGATCTCAGATTTATTTTACTATATATATTCTAATTCATATTGCAGATGCTTCCGATGTTGTTGACCACAACATCGATGATAATGACATTGTTCAAGTGGAGGAAGATTAGGATTATCTTTTTTTATAGACAAGCTGAGCTGCTTCATTCAATCATTATTGGTGCTTGTTATTCAGTAATATGCATTTTATGTTGTTCTGCACTTTTGTCAATTTATGTTGAATGTATCATGTATGGGTGTGCTGGTGAACTTAACGGTGAACTAAATGTATGGCCTGGGTGTGCTGGTGAACTCAATGGACCAATTTATGTCATATTTTTTTTTGTTGTTATAGATTATATATACTACTAAATATGCTCATAAGATCTATATATATTAACACTATATTTACACTATGCTCATAATTTACTTGTAACATGATTTTTGTCGACTATAAATTCATCGATAAAATAAATTGACACGTTAAACGTTCCAAGTCAAGTAAATATCCGAATGCGAATTCGAATTCGAACTATTCGTTTTGTATTCGTATTCGATACTATTCGTATTCGAATTCGAATTAAAATGTGGTAAATAGTGACATCCGAATTCGTTTCCATGCGTATCCGATCCGAATCCATCCCTACCCTGAACATATTATTTTGGCCTCTTTTACACACGAGGGCTCCTTAGCTTATGAGACATGGTACACCCCAACAACATCAATGGCCAAGCGATGATCGATAGTAGTGTACTTCAGGTTTCCAATATGAACTGAAGCGATATGGCCGAGGCTTGGCTAATCTTTACAAGAAAAAGAAATCGGCGCGCGCATTTGCAATGTAAGCCAGCAATAAAGACGTTCATCTCGCAGCGGCTATGGAAATGGTGGCGCTCAAGTAAGCAATGCACTCGGTGGGCAGGCTGAGAAATGTGTTCATGAAGAGGTCATCAATTGGGTCGACGACGGCCACCCCAACCAGCCTGCATCTGCCTTCTTCGTCCATTCTTTCTCCGGTGCCGGATCTTATGGCTCCCCTCGACTCCTCGGAGGTCAGTGTTGTCTCGACGAACAGTGGCGGCGCTTTGTAGACGCTCCCAACCGAGAAGCAGAACCTCGACCTAAACTTGAGATCAACCTGTGCAAAAGGAAGATAAGCACAATGCTTGCCAACAGTATTTCATTGAAGGCTTTTTACGACTTCAGATCTTGGTCATGATATATTCTGAGCTCTGGTACTAACAAGCCAACAGGATTCATTAATGAATCTTCCACAGAAAGAAGAAAAAAGAGCAAATAAATCTGGTAATATAAATAGGTAAGAACTACTCTTGCCTGGATGCAGCAGACACACGGTTATTACCTGACCAGTGGCTCGATCGATGGTTCCGCCCAGTGCCTCGGGCAAGATATCGATCTTGAGGTACGGCGGTAGCGGCAGGCCGAGGAACCTGGTCGTCGCGCCGGACATGGGCGGGATGTACAGGGTCGCCACGTCGAAGTCGACGAGTACCGTGCCAAAGCCATCCTCCTCCCCGCTCTTCGACCCGCGCCCGGCGCCCACGCCGCGGCCGCCCTGCGCGTTGTACGCGAAGTCCGGGTACCTGGCGATGCCGAGCCGGCAGCCGTCCCGCGTCCGGAACTCGACGCTGAGCGTGCCGGGCTCGGGCCGCACCTTTGCCGCGACGGCCGGAGAGGATTGTTGCTCGCTTCCGCGGGCGCATGCTACCACTACCACCACGGCTCCGCGTCTGATCGACTGAGGCCGTGGGAGTCTCGGTAGCGCACTGGCAGCGGAATAAGCCCGTGGTCTTCTCGTCGAGTTTGCGAACTTTTGCCGGGCTGGGACAGGGAGGTCTGGCCGCGAAGGGGCTCTGATGCCGCCGCCGGGTGCCATTGGGAGTGCGTGCACCGTGCACGGCGCACCGTGACACTGCAGCGGCGGTGAAAAGCAGCAGCCGATGCTGCTCTGAAGCGTGAGGTAGAAATTGCCTTCGATGGTCATGACCTTATCGTTTCGATATTGCTGTTGCCCCTGTTTGTTTTCTTCGTCATCACTTTCTCGAGGCCGGGAATTTGCCACGCAGTGTTATGCCTATGTAATTTTTTAGATGCAAACGTGCAAACAACAAGCTGTTCACTTAGTTTTAATCCGAAACGATTTTTACTATTTCTACACTGTTTTGTCTCTATAAATTATAAGTGCAGCAATCCGAACAACTAGCTTTAATTCAAAGCGAACAGTCCTCAAGTATAACACCCGGTTTTAAAGGACAAAACCGGGTGCATCTCATACATGCGCCAAAGAAGACAACATATATAATAACAGAGTGTATAGAGATAAATGTTATAAAACCTCAGACTATTTATTACATAGCGGAAGTCTTATTACAAAATAAAATAGTAAATATAAAACGAACTAAGGATCAATGGCGCCAATGCCGACTGAGAAACGCCACCTAGATCAAGTCGAATGCCTCAGTGTTAGGCGGCTCCTCTTCGACCACCTGTTCTTCTCCTGTGGGGGGTGTGTGAGACAGCAAGAGTGAGCTCACATACGTTCATAGCTCAACAAGTCGTGGGGAATAATGTGTCATGAACTCGCGAAAGGTGGGAGTTCATGAAGTGTAAGGCTGATCAATGAAATAGAGGCTAAAGCTGAGCATTGCTTTTATAAGTTGGTCAAAATTTTATTAGTAATTACTAAGTGTAAGTAAATACCAAACCTTAATAATAATAAAGAAAAGTAGTAGTAAAATAATCCCAAATGCGATGCAAAATGTCAAATTAAATTTAAGTTCCATAATTAATCATGTGAGGGTCCGAGCCGCTCTTGACCGTGAACACGGCTAGTATACTAGTTTTACACTCTGCAGAGGTTGCGCATCTTTACCCACAAGTCATGTTACCCATCTGCCAAGAGACGGCCAATCCCATACACCTCTACCGAGGAGGCGAGGCAGGGTAACACTACGAGGCCTTTACAAAGTTCCACTAGCTTCAGAAATCCCGCTACAGTTTATAGGAAGCTCCAGTGCAGGGTTCTTGCCTGACCGCCATCGCAGCAAAATCAACCAAGGACCTCCCTACACTGACCACTCCCCTACTGCCCTTGCCTCTTTCAGGTAAGGAAGACCTCCACTAGCTTTCCTAGTTAATCAGCCAAGGGCGTCCCATTAAACCCTTGTGGTAGCACTGTTTTCCTGGGTGGTCGCTCCATGTTCCCATTAATTCAATGATCTTAGCATGAATAGTAATAATAACAAGATAATAAAAGAGTAATCATGAATGTTGTATCTCCATACCCAATCCACATAAAGCAATAGCAGATACTACCCAAAAATATCTCAGGGGTGAACAAGGTATAAAGATAATCAAGACTGGGGTAACATAAAGGATCCCATCAAAATTAACCTATGCAGATCATTATAATTAATAAGAACATGGCTGGGAAAAATAAGTGATCAAGGGCACAACTTGCCTCCAATAAGCTCCTGCTCAGCTATCTCTACTTGCTGAACCTCAGTTTCCACAGTGGCTTGCTCATCTACTCGCATCAACACAATACATACATAGTATAGCAAAAATTAACATTGCACCAAACATGTAAATAAAATACACAGTAAAAATCTATACATTAAAATGAGATCATAGGAACTGGAATCATTAATTTTGGAGTTATAGATTTTAAGTTATGAATTTCCTAAGATTTAATGTGCTTGAAATGGAATTGCATGAGAAATAAATTTTATTTCTGATTTCATGACAGAACAGAGACACTAATGTATAGACAATAATATTACAAAATTTTAGAAATTAGAATGGCTCAATTTGGAGTTAAAATGAATTTTCTATGGATTATACAAATTCTGGCATTTAATTAATACTAAAAATCCATTTTTTAAATTCATTTCTCTGGTTTTATTTGTTCTCTGGACTAGGCGTCAATTTCTGGAAAAGTCAGGGGCTCTGGCGCAAGATTATTGAGACATAGTGAATAGTACTCTCAGGATGGCGGGTTGGTTTCTGTTTCTCTCGGGGGTTCTTATGCATCTGTGTCCGAGCGAAAGGGTATCTGCCAATCTGAGACGTCGGATCGACAGCGGACGATGGGGATTAGATCGTATATTATAATGAAATGGTATGCAACGCTGACCATCAGATGTTATTTGAACGCTCTCGATTTTATGATGCCCAATCCAATCTGAGCCATGTGATCACGATCCAAGGGTTAGGATCCAACCGGCAGGTACCTTCAATCTAAGCCGTTAATCATGAAATCCATGCCCCAGGGATCGTCTTCAACCTCACTGGTCCTCTCTCTCTCTCTCTCTCTCTCTCTCTCTCTCTCTTTTCTTCTCCAGCTAGTCCCCCACGGCCGAACGCCATAGCCGCGCCAGCGAGCAGTTCCGTGCTCGCCATCCGAGCCCTAACTTCCGACCGGACGATCTCGCTCGAACCCTACGTGACCATGATCAACAGGCAGGGAAGGAAAACTCACCATGGTGAAACTTCAAGTCGCGCAGACCCGACCACGGTTTGCTGAGGGAGTCCTCGCCGAGACCCAGACCTTGTCTGGCGCACCGTCTACTCCACCCGCGGCGTCGGCGCTCTGTGAGGTTATCAATCCGGAGGGGCAGGGCAGCGACCCACAAACGACGACCCACGCCGAACACTAACCCCGGTTCTTCTCTCTCCTACCGGCCGGTACGGCTGAGTAATTCACAGCGCGCAGCTACGGCTCGAGGTGTAGGGAAGAGAAGAGGCGGCAGCCTGGGCCTTAAATCGAGGCACCCGGTATTCGGTTGGAGCAAAACCGTGGAGTCACGCGAGGTGGTCATCATTCCGGTCGGCGCGGCGCTTCTCGCGCGATGACGAAGACCGGAAGGTAGAAGGATGGGTCCACGCGCAGTGAAACGGTGAAGACGAGCGCGCTAGAGAGACAACGCCCGGTGGGGCCCTCAAGTCGGCACACACGCTCGTGTGAGGGGCTGACGGCACGGGCCCGCCTGTCGGCGCCCACGACCGTAGTTTGAGCCACGCGGGAGGGGAGATGCGCCATGGGCCAGAATGGTGGTGCGAGGCCCATTTAGTTGGGTTTGTTTTATCCTTTTCTTTTTTTATTCCTTTTTCCTCTCATTTGAATCTCAATTTAAATCTCCATTTAAATTTAGACTTTGTGACTCATCATTTTCCAACTATATTTGTGCAATTAAAAGTAATAAGTTTGAGAATATTTATTTAAATGTATTATTTATGTTTTCATATCCCTTCTCTTTTCCTCATTTTTCAAAACCCCAAATTCCAATTTAGGGTTAACTCCAATTTCTAGTAATTATTATCTTATTATCTTTATCCTTTTTATTTTATTTAATGCACAAGCATATAAACTCCAACATGATGCATTTTTATCTATGTGTTCTTTGTGTTAATTATCCACTTATAACTAGGGTTGATCACATGTGATGATAAGTAGAGGACACAAATTACTGAGATTATCTCTATTCTCATTATTGCACTTTTGAGTATTACAAATCCTACCCCCCTTAAAAATAATCTCGTCCTCGAGATTTATGAAGATCTAGGGAAAAGGTGGGGAAAATCTATACGAAGCTATTTATGAAGATCTAGGGAAAAGGTGGGGAAAATCTATACGAAGCTCTTCTTCTCTTTCCCACGTTGCTTCGTCTTCACCGTGGTGGCTCCATTGCACTTTGCACATCTTTATAACCTTATTCCTTGTAACTCGAGTCAAAGTATCCAAAATCTTGATGGGGTACTCATCATAAGTTAGATCATCTTGAACACTAAGGTCTTCCATGGGCAACTGCTCTTCAGGTACCCTGAGACATTTCTTCAACTGAGATACATGAAATACATTATGAACATCCGCAAGATGATCCGGTAACTCCAATTGGTATGCAACCTCTCCCACTCGCTTTAAGATTAAGAAGGGTCCAATAAGGCGAGGGGACAACTTTCCTTTGACTTTGAATCTTCTCATACCCCTGAGTGGTGACACCTTCAAATAGACATAATCACCCTCTCTAAACTCAAGCAGTCTTCTCCGGGTGTCAGCATAGCTTTTCTGCCTAGACTGTGCGGTTCTCAAATTCTCCCTTATTTGCTGGACTTGTTCCTCTGCTTCTTGTATGATTTCAGGTCCAAATAACTGCCTTTCACCAGTTTGATCCCAATACAGTGGAGTCCTGCACTTTCTGCCATATAAAGCCTCAAACGGTGACATCTTCAAGCTGGCCTGATAGCTCTTATTATAGGAGAACTCAGCATACGGTAGACTCTTATCCCAACTTCCTCCATGTCTAAGAGCACAAGCTCTTAACATATCCTCAAGCACTTGGTTGGTCCTCTCTGTCTGCCCATCAGTCTGTGGATGGTAAGCCGAACTAAAATTCAATCTCGTATCCAAGGACTCGTGTAACTTCTTCCAATACCGAGAGGTAAACTGTGATCCCCGGTCTGATACAATCTTCTTTGGCACACCATGTAGGCATACAATCCGTGCCATGTACAACTCTGCCAACTTGGCTCCTGAATACGTGGTCTTCACTGGAATAAAGTGGGCTACTTTAGTTAGCCTGTCCACAATCACCCATATAGAATCATATCCAGCAGACGTGCGAGGTAATCCAACAATGAAGTCCATGCCAATTTCTTCCCATTTCCACTCAGGTATCTTCAGTGGATGCAGTAGTCCGGCTGGCCTCTGGTGTTCAGCCTTAACTCTTTGGCATACATCGCACATAGCCACATGTGTAGCCACATCTCTCTTCAATCCATACCACCAATACTTTTGCTTCAAATCCTGATACATCTTAGTACCCCCAGGGTGGATAGAATAAACTGAATTGTGTGCCTCCTTCAATATGGTTTCCCGAAGACTATCAATATCGGGAACACAGATTCGATTCTTAAACCATATCGTGCCTTGCTCATCTTCTGTGAACTCTGGGCCTCTACCCTCTGTTATCAGATCCTTGATCTCCTGAATCTTAGCGTCACCAACCTGACCCTTACGAATTTCTTGCTCCAAGGTAGGTTCCAATTCAATGGTAATTCCTTCCGTATGTGTAACAATTCCCAGGTTGAGCCTCTCAAAATCTTTTGCTAATTCATCAGGTAGCTGGACAACGAAAGCGGAGTGAACATGCTCCTTCTGACTCAAGGCATCTGCAACCAAATTCGCCTTGCCTGGGTGATAGTGAATCTCCAAATCATAATCCTTAATAAGCTCCAACCAACGGCGTTGCCTAAGGTTGATATCCTTCTGAGTGAATATGTACTTCAAGCTCTTATGATCCGTGTATACTTGGCACTTGGTTCCCATAATGTTGTGTCTCCAAATCTTAAGTGCATGCACAACGGCAGCCAGTTCCAAGTCATGGGTGGGGTAGTTCAGTTCATGTTTCCGTAACTGACGAGACGCATAGGCAATCACATGTCCTTCTTGCATGAGCACACATCCAAGTCCTTGGCCACATGCATCACAATAAATGTCAAATCTCTTTTGTAGATCTGGCATAACCAATACTGGTGGTGACATCAATCTCTCCTTCAATTGATCAAAGCTCTCTTGGCATTTCTCATCCCACTTGAATTCTCTTCCTTTCTCCAAAAGCGATGTCATAGGCTTAGCAATTTTAGAGAACCCTTCAATAAATCTCCGATAATATCCTGCGAGTCCCAAGAAACTCCGAATCTCAGTAACTGTAGTGGGCACTCTCCACTCCATTATCTCCTTGACCTTAGCAGGATCCACTGCTATTCCTCCATTAGAAATAATATGTCCAAGGAATGGCACCTTGTCAATCCAAAACTCACACTTGCTGAACTTAGCATAGAGTTGATTATCTCGCAGCTTCTGTAGCACCAACCTTAGATGTTGTTCATGATCACTTTCATTCTTAGAATAGATAAGAATATCGTCGATAAACACCACGACGAATCTGTCCAAATACTCCATAAACACCTTATTCATCAAATTCATGAAATAAGCTGGTGCATTGGTCAATCCAAATGACATGACAGTGAACTCATATAATCCATATCGGGTTGAGAAAGTCGTCTTAGGAATATCTGATGGTCTAATCTTCATCTGATGGTATCCCGATCGGAGATCAATCTTCGAGAATACCCTGGCTCCTCTCACCTGATCAAATAAATCCTCAATCCAGGGTAATGGATACTTGTTCTTCACAGTGACATCATTAAGTGATCTATAGTCCACGCACATTCGTTGCGATCCATCCTTCTTCTGTACGAATAACACCGGTGCTCCCCAAGGTGAGGAACTTGGACGAATGTACCCCGCTTCTTGTAACTCAGTTAACTGCTTCTTAAGCTCCTTCAGTTCTTCTACAGCCATCCTGTATGGTCGCTTAGAAATAGGGGTAGTTCCAGGTAAAAGATCAATCACAAACTCAACTTCCCTATCTGGTGGCATCCCTGGTAACTCCTCTGGAAAGACATCTAGAAAATCTCTAACCACCCGGATGTTGTCACCAACGAACTCCTCGGGTATAAGGAACATTGCACGCATGGATGAGGTGGTTACTGCAATATTAACTTGAAATGTTTCTCCTTTAGGACTAGTGAGCTCTATAGTACCTCTACCACATGCTATAATGGCTTTTGCCTTTCTTAACCATGACATACCAAGAATCAGATCTATACTGCTGGCATCTAATATTATAGCAGTAGCTCCAAATTCTCTCTCCATAATTGATAATGTCAATCTACGTGTCATTTGATTCGCCTCAATAGGCCCTTTAGGTGTGATTACTATCATTGATTTTCTCATATTTAGCAGGGGTATCTCATTAGTGTTGGCATATCGAGCAGACATGAATGAATGTGTAGCACCAGAATCAAATAATATTGTTGCAGGAAGGGCATTAATGTAAAACATACCGAGTACGATTTCAGCACCATCAGGAGTATCATCAACGCTGACTTGATTCACCCTAGCTATAGAATATCCCTTGCCAGGAGTCTGTTGCTTGTTCTTAGCTGGTGTACCAGAATTTCCCATAGGACAAGCATTAGCATAGTGCCCAATCTGACTGCACTTGAAGCATGTAGGGCCAGTCTTCTGTCCTGTAGGCCTCGTCGGGGTGCCAGTGGGAGCAGCCTGACGAGTAGGTGGTGTACGTGGAGACCCCTGTGGAGCATACTGAACTGGGCGTGGTCCTCCTGGTCGAGTCGGTGTACCCTGTGGTGAAACGTAGCGGGGACGAACACTGCTGCTACCCTATCCCTGCGAGATAGTCTTCCTCTTCAAATCACCCAATTGAACACGCTTGTGTTCAATAGCAAGAGCCTTATCCAGTAGCCTCTGAAAGGATGGAAAGGTGTGTGCAACCAGTGCATACTGCAAGGGTCCATTAAGTCCTTCAATGAAGTGCTCCTGCTTTCTCTCATCCTCAGCGACTTCCTCCGGAGCATATCTCGACAGCTGAATGAATTTGTCTCTGTACTCGCTGACTGACATGTTGCCTTGCTTCAATGACAGAAACTCCTTCTTCTTGACCTTGATCATACCAGCTGGAATATGGTAGTTCCTGAACTGTGTACTGAACTCTGCCCAAGTAATAGTATCAGCAGCATCATGGGCAGCAGTATAAGAATCCCACCAGTCAGCAGCAGGACCTGTCAGACGACCCGAGGCATAAAGAACTTTCTCCCGGTCTGAGCATTGTGAAATGTTGAGCATCTTCTCAATCGACTTCAACCAATCATCTGCATCAAGGGGATCTAGCGAACTGGCGAAGGTTGGTGGCTTATGACTCATAAACTCCCGATGCTTATCACGAGGTGGAACTGGTGGTGGTGGTGGTGGAGGCAATGGCACTTGTTGCTGTTGCTGCTGTTGTTGAAGTTGTTGTTGCAGATGCTGTTGTTGCGCCCTTCTCTCCTGGCGTATCTCCTCTCTCTCCTGGCGCAACTCCTGACGTATATCTTCTCTTTCCTGACGCATCTCCTGGCGTTTTTGCTGCATCTGTGCACGCATATCAGCCATAGTGTCCGCCATTTGCTGCATCACCGCCATCTGAGCTGCAATCAGTGGATCAACTCCGCCTGGTGGAGGATTAGGAGGATTCATCTCTGCAGGCTGTGGCTGAGGTTGTCTATATATCCTTCGAGTGTGTCGGTTAGGTGGCAAATCAATTCCACCACCCCTCCTGGTATTGACCATCTGAGTTAGATACATATGGTAAGAGAGAGCAGTAGACAAGGCAGTAATTACAAATCATGTTACTTTGGGGGATTTATTAGCTAAGCAGTTTAATGTTTTACCTACCATAGCTAATTTATTACCTTATGCTGGCACATGCTAAGATGTCCATATAGAATATTTCAATCAATCAAAGAAGCAAATCAGACATTGATCATCAGAACAATCAACCAACATTTTTAATAGAGAAAATAACTTTAATTTTGTCTTAGGCTTCCTATCTCTTAAAAATGTCATAGGGGTAGGGATTCCAAGGTGTGAAATCCATCTTGTCTAAGAGTAGAAAAGGTAAGAATGATCAGAGTAGAACAGTAGAAGGTGAGACAATATCAAGATGAGTGTAGAAAGAATCAGAGTAAGGTAAGTATAGAATGAATCAGAATAAGATAAGTAGGTAAGGGTTTTGTCCATTTCTATCTAGGTTTCGTCCTACAGTCAACATTTCCTCTGATACCACTTCTGTAACACCCGGTTTTAAAGGACAAAGCCGGGTGCATCTCATACATGCGCCAAAGAAGACAACATATATAATAACAGAGTGTATAGAGATAAATGTCATAAAACCTCAGAGTATTTATTACATAGCAGAAGTCTTATTACAAAATAAAATAGTAAATATAAAATGAACTAAGGATCGATGGCGCCAATGTCGACTGAGAAACGCCACCTAGATCAAGTCGAATGCCTCAGTGTTAGGCGGCTCCTCTTCGACCACCTGTTCTTCTCCTGTGGGGGTGTGTGTGAGACAGCAAGAGTGAGCTCACATACGTTCATAGCTCAACAAGTCGTGGGGAATAATGTGGCATGAACTCGCTAAAGGTGGGAGTTCATGAAGTGTAAGGCTGATCAATGAAATAGAGGCTAAAGCTGAGCATTGCTTTTATAAGTTGGTCAAAATTTTATTAGCAATTACTAAGTGTAAGTAAATACCAAACCTTAATAATAATAAAGAAAAGTAGTAGTAAAATAATCCCAAATGCGATGCAAAATGTCAAATTAAATTTAAGTTCCATAATTAATCATGTGAGGGTCCGAGCCGCTCTTGACCGTGAGCACGGCTAGTATACTAGTTTTACACTCTGCAGAGGTTGCACATCTTTACCCACAAGTCATGTTACCCATCTGCCAAGAGACGGCCAATCCCATACACCTCTACCGAGGAGGCGAGGCAGGGTAACACTACGAGGCCTTTACAAAGTTCCACTAGCTTCAGAAATCCCGCTACAGTTTATAGGAAGCTCCAGTGCAGGGTTCTTGCGTGACCGCCATCGCAGCAAAATCAACCAAGGACCTCCCTGCACTGACCACTCCCCTACTGCCCTTGCCCCTTTCAGGTAAGGAAGACCTCCACTAGCTTTCCTAGTTAATCAGCCAAGGGCGTCCCATTAAACCCTTGTGGTAGCACTGTTTTCCCGGGTGGTCGCTCCATGTTCCCATTAATTTAATGATCTTAGCATGAATAGTAATAATAACAAGATAATAAAAGAGTAATCATGAATGTTGTATCTCCATACCCAATCCACATAAAGCAATAGCAGATACTACCCAAAAATATCTCAGGGGTGAACAAGGTATAAAGATAATCAAGACTGGGGTAACATAAAGGATCCCATCAAAATTAACCTATGCAGATCATTATAATTAATAAGAACATGGCTGGGAAAAGTAAGTGATCAAGGGCACAACTTGCCTCCAATGAGCTCCTACTCAGCTATCTCTACTTGCTGAACCTCAGTTTCCACAGTGGCTTGCTCGTCTACTCGCATCAACACAATACATACATAGTATAGCAAAAATTAACATTGTACCAAACATATAAATAAAATACACAGTAAAAATCTATACATTAAAATGAGATCATAGGAACTGGAATCATTAATTTTGGAGTTATAGATTTTAAGTTATGAATTTCCTAAGATTTAATGTGCTTGAAATGGAATTGCATGAGAAATAAATTTTATTTCTGATTTCACGACAGAACAGAGACACTAATGTATAGACAATAATATTACAAAATTTTAGAAATTAGAATGGCTCAATTTGGAGTTAAAATGAATTTTCTATGGATTATACAAATTCTGGCATTTAATTAATACTAAAAATCCATTTTTTAAAATTCATTTCTCTGGTTTTATTTGTTCTCTGGACTAGGCGTCAATTTCTGGAAAAGTCAGGGGCTCTGGCGCAAGATTACCGAGACATAGTGAATAGTACTCTCAGGATGGCGGGTTGGTTTCTGTTTCTCTCGGGGGTTCTTATGCATCTGTGTCCGAGCGAAAGGGTATCTACCAATCTAAGACGTCAGATCGACAGCGGACGATGGGGATTAGATCGTATCTTATAACGAAATGGTATGCAACGCTGACCATCAGATGTTATTTGAACGCTCTCGATTTTATGATGCCCAATCCAATCTGAGCCATGTGATCACGATCCAAGGGTTATGATCCAACCGGCAGGTACCTTCAATCTAAGCCGTTAATCATGAAATCCACGCCCCAGGGATCGTCTTCAACCTCACTGGTCCTCTCTCTCTCTCTCTCTCTCTCTCTCTCTCTCTCTCTCTCTCTCTCTCTTCTTCTCCAGCTAGTCCCCCACGGCCGAACGCCATAGCCGCGCCAGTGAGCAGTTCCGTGCTCGCCATCCGAGCCCTAACTTCCGACCGGACGATCCCGCTCGAACCCTACGTGACTATGATCAACAGGCAGGGAAGGAAAACTCACCATGGTGAAACTTCAAGTCGCGCAGACCCGACCACGGTTCGCCGAGGGAGTCCTCGCCGAGACCCAGACCTTGTCTGGCGCACCGTCTACTCCACCCGCGGCGTCGGCGCTCTGTGAGGTTATCAATCCGGAGGGGCAGGGCAGCGACCCACAAACAACGACCCACGCCGAACACTAACCCCGGTTCTTCTCTCTCCTACCGGCGGGTACGGCTGAGTAATTCACAGCGCGCAGCTACGGCTCGAGGTGTAGGGAAGAGAAGAGGCGGCAGCCTGGGCCTTAAATCGAGGGCACCCAGTATTCGGTTGGAGCAAAACCGTGGAGTCGCGCGAGGTGGTCATCATTCCGGTCGGCGCGGCGCTTCTCGCGCGATGACGAAGACCGGAAGGTAGAAGGATGGGTCCACGCGCAGTGAAACGGTGAAGACGAGCGCGCTAGAGAGACACCGCCCGGTGGGGCCCTCAAGTCGGCACACACGCTCGTGTGAGGGGCTGACGGCGTGGGCCCGCCTGTCGGCGCCCACGACCGCAGTTTGAGCCACGCGGGAGGGGAGATGCGCCATGGGCCAGATTGGTGGTGCGAGGCCCATTTAGTTGGGTTTGTTTTATCCTTTTCTTTTTTTATTCCTTTTTCCTCTCATTTGAATCTCAATTTAAATCTCCATTTAAATTTAGACTTTGTGACTCATCATTTTCCAACTATATTTGTGCAATTAAAAGTAATAAGTTTGAGAATATTTATTTAAATGTATTATTTATGTTTTCATATCCCTTCTCTTTTCCTCATTTTTCAAAACCCCAAATTCCAATTTAGGGTTAACTCCAATTTCTAGTAATTATTATCTTATTATCTTTATCCTTTTTATTTTATTTAATGCACAAGCATATAAACTCCAACATGATGCATTTTTATCTATGTGTTCTTTGTGTTAATTATCCACTTATAACTAGGGTTGATCACATGTGATGATAAGTAGAGGACACAAATTACTGAGATTATCTCTATTCTCATTATTGCACTTTTGAGTATTACATCAAGTCTCCAAAATCTTTAGATTACGATCTAGTCGTAGGTCAAATTTAACGCTTGAACTGTCCACATCTCGTGCAGCTTTATTAAAACAAAACGACACGTGCAAGTATTAGGTCCAAACTGTTAAGTTTGTGATCCAAATCCTGAAGGAAGCGGTCAAGTTGGCGAGCGAAGCGGAGTCCCGTTGCCGTATCTTGATTAGTCGGCTCGGTTTGGTTAGTACTAATATGAACCAATCAGTATCAAATGACTTTTTGGATATTGCATTTTGATTTATCTACACAAGCTAACTGTTGCACATAGCAATTTTGAACAGTTTGAAATCCAAAAATTCGAAGAAAAAAACAAATGTCTAAAAATTCTTAGAATCTAACCTATGAATAGAGGGAGGTGTTTGGGTTCATCAGCGCTCCTCATTCTCAATTTCACTCATCTTCCTTCATATTATAGCCTTCTAGTCTCTATTTCAATATAGATCTTGGATGAAAATTGAACATCCAAATCTTCACAGACTTGTCAAAGCAACTTTAATTAGAGAAAGAAGAAGCAACATAAGAGGTGTAAGATGAAGATGAGGAATGCAAGCAATAGTTTATTAGTTATATTTATATGAATTATGTTATTTTGTTTTTATGTTTAAGTTGTGTTTTTTAAATTCTTTGTGAACCATGTAATATTTTCTTAATTATATAATCAAATGTATTTTTATTTTAATAAAACAACATATTTCATGCCAACTAAAAGTTCGTAAAAAGACTCGCATAACACTGAGGTGGTTGTAGGCTGAAGTTAAAAATTGTACATTGGAGCACTACGATAGATAATGATTGAGTACTAAGTAGGGTATAATAAAGTTGATGGTAGATACAAACCTGTATTGGAACAAGTCTCAGTCGGTGACGTCAACCGGACATTCATACTTACCTAGAAGTAATGATCACATTCATGTGATATTATCCTTCCAGTGACATTTTGATCTTAAAAGCTCTAGTCTATGTCTCCTACAAGTATTCCAAACTTCTATGCACATTTTTAGGGGTGGTCACTCTATAAGTTGGTATCTTTGAGACTGTCACTATTTTCAAAGCTTATCATGTGTGTGGTAGTCTCGTTGCAAGAAAAATGGAGTCCCTAAAGATAAGCATCATGTTTCAATTTCAAATGGTATCATAGAAATTGCTATCAAGTCCAATTGGATCTCTACGTGCGTGGTATCCCTAAATCAATGGCATTATGTTGTCTTTCAATGCTTTCTTCGTATGTTATATAGATTAAACTATCTTTGTGCGTTAATTTACTAGCTATGCATATGCTTTGCTATAAATCACATGTATGCATACACTTAGATAGAGCTTAGTCTAATTCATGTTATTGGAGTTCTCTCGTAGTTGTCATATAATTCTTTATATTCTTATTGAAATATATTTTTATGTAAGAGAAATAAGAAAAGATCTGCAGCCCGCTACTTGCTTTAAGATATTTTTTTATGTAAGAGAAATAAGAAAATATTTGCAACCCAAAGTCAGTCAGGAACTTCTAGGTTCTAGTTCTAGCTATGCAACGGGGGCGCGAAACCGCGAGAGGACTAGGTAAAAGAGAAAATTCCTTCAATGCCATATAAATTTATACTAATCCCTTCAATACCATCAGAATTTATAGCTTCCCTTCAATACCATCAAATTTAAATTTTAATCTTTCAAATATCATTTCCGTTAGTTTGGAGTTAATGCCGTTATTTTAATTTAAAGTCAATTTCTCTAATGCGATTAAAATCTATATTGATCCCTTCAATGCCACTAGAAATTGTTTCAATATATTTGGGGTTTAAAAATTCCAAAATCAAAAAAAATATGGATCAGATTTTTAAAATTTCAAGATATTTAAAAACTTAAGTACATACTTTTTGTAAACCCCCCAAAATTACTTCGCTATATTAGTTCGTTTTTAAAAAAACTTAAGTATGGACTGAAGTTTTTAAAAATCGTGGAATTTTAAAAATCTGATCCATATTTTTTTATTTTAGAATTTTTAAACCCCAAATAGATCGAATCAATTTCTAGTGGCATTGAAGGAATCAGTATAGATTTTAGTAGCATTGGAGAGATTAACTTTAAATTAAACTAACGGCGTTAGCTCTAAACTAACCGTAATAACATTTAAGGGATTAAAAATTAAATTTGATGGCATTAAAAAAAGCTATAAATTTTAATAGCATTAAAGAGATTGGTATAAATCTAGATGGTATTGAAGGAATTTTCTCGGGGTAAAAAGAGAGAATTCGCTGGGATTCTGTGAGCTGGCGGTTGCCAGGGGCCAGGGTCACTACTTTTGTTGTCCGAGCCGCCCGACCCAGACCAGAGGAGTGAGCGCGACAACGAGTGACTGTCAGCCACTCCGACACGAGCTCTCAAGTGACGTCAGTGAGACCTCACTAGTCACTATTCCCTCCCGCGGCTTGCCAGCTGAAGCCACTACGCCGTTTCATTCACATCGTCAAAGTCTTTTCCGTTATCTGGTAGCCCGTAGCCGTCATCAGAGATCCAGCGCAAACCACAAGCTCGCGCTCTGTAAAATGCGATGCAAAAACGAATGTTCTGTTCATTAAAAAAGACCGATGCAAAGACAGAGAAAAATATATAAAAAAAATCCGCAACCAAACAGTTGTAAATAGAGGACCGAAAACATACTGATTTTGAAGGAACAATTGTTTTGATAGACGGCAGAATATATATATATATATATATATATATATATATATATATATATATATATATATATATATATATATATATATATATATATATATATATATATAGTCTGTATATTTGGAGTACTGGTCTTTCAATAACTAAAGGAATCTCTGGCTCAACGCTGCCCTCCGGTTCAGCTGCACCAGGCGTCAAGGCTTAGGTTTTAGCGGGGCGATTGTTCCCTCGGGCGAGCGAGCGGCGATGGCGGTTTTCTCGGTCGTGCGAGCAGCGGCGGTGGCGCCCCAAGGAGGGCGACCGGCGACTGCTCCCTAGGATCGAGCGACGACGACGCTCTTGAAGTGGACGAGCGACGGTGGCGCACCCCGGCCTGGTGGGCGACAGATGTTGCGCGAGGCGCGGTAGGCTTCGACAGCGGTGGTGGTGGCCCTGAGGGAGCGCGGCAACGGCGGATCTGGGAGGCGTGCACGCGGCGTCGGATCCCAAAGGCGCGCGCGACGTCGGCTCCTCGAAGGCGCACCCCCCGGAGTGGCGCCCGCTGGCGTCCCACCTCCGGTGACGACGCCGACCTTCCCTAGGCGCGAGCGACGATGACAGACTTTCTTATACGGGAGTGGTGGTAGATCGACAGCCCTGTTTTTATACGATTTGTATACATATTTATGCCAACATCAATAGGTTTTTATGATACATTGTTAGTTCATGGCTCTAATTCCATCTTTTGTATGTTTATGATATTTCTATTCATATTTTATGTAAATGTTTGTTGATTTTTTATGTAGTGTACCGCAATGCATAAGTAACTTTCACATGTTGCATAATTATTATCAGTATATATCATAAACTAGTTATAACAAGCCTAATTGCATGGCTGTTGCAAAAATCCTATATTTATGGACGGAATAAAGCATTGAAAATTAGATCTTCTTTTCCATGCCTGCCAATCCATTTCCTTTCAACCACATTCTTGTAATCCTAAATTTGTACGCATGCAATAGAAAACAGATTTTGTAACAGTGTACCGCAGTACATAAATACCTTCACATTGTATTATAATTAGTCTTAGTATATATCATAAACTGGTTCTAACGAGCCTAAATGTACGATTGTTGAAGAGATCCTATATTTATGGAGAAAAGTAAGCATTTAAATCAGATTTTTTATTTCCATGCATGCCAATTCATTTCATTTCAACTCACATTCTTGTCATCCTAAATTTATGCGCATGCAGGAGGAAACATATTTCTACGCGGTGTGCCATACTGCATAAATATCTATATCGTTTACCATAATTAGTATAAATATATGTCATAAACTGTAACACCCCGTCCAATCACTGGACCGGCGGTACTTACTCCTAGCAGCTCTCTAGGATCATATATTGTCCCCACAGACCAACACGAGTCTTTTGTGCGCACTTTGTCCTCACTCATGCGTACCTGAGAAAACTTCCCGGTCAGTCACCCATCCCAATTGCTCCAAGCCAAGCACGCTTAACTTGGAGGTTCTTTCGAGATAGGTTTCCGAAAAAGAAGATGCCCCTTATTGGTATGATTACATTATTAATTCTATTAAGCCTTGGGCCAGGACATCCCACCAAGGGGCCTGGATATCACAATCCACCCCCTTAGAAGATCGACGTCCTCGTCGGTCAACCCCAATCCAGGAACCTCCCCTCTTGGCCACGTCTGTATGTCTAGTGCCGTCATATGCCATGCCATGCCATGTGACCACTCTGGGCCCACATGCGCCATGCGCCATATACCCGAACCCCCTAGCCCACACACGCCCGTGAAACCACGAGGGTCGGCTCTGATACCACTTGTAACACTCCGTCCAAACCCTGGACCGGTGGTACTTACTCCTGGCAGCTCTCTAGGATCATATATTGTCCTCACAGACCAACACGAGTCTTTTGTGCGCACTTTGTCGTTACTCATGCGCACCCGAGAAAACTTCCCGGTCGGTCACCCATCCCAATTGCTCCAAGCCAAGCACGCTTAACTTAGAGGTTCTTTTGAGATAGGCTTCTGAAAAAGAAGATGCACCTTGTTGGTATGATTACACTATTAATTCTATTAAGCCTTGGGCCAGGACATCCCATCCCAGGGGCTAGGATATCATATAAACTGGTTTCAACGATCCTAGCTACATGGCTGTTGTAGAGATCCTAATTTTATGAACGAAATAAAGCATTTAAATCAGATTTTTTGTTTCCATGTGAGAGCACCTAGAGGGGGGTGAATAGGTGATCCTGTAAAATTCAACAACTAATAGCCACAAAACTTGGTTAAGTGTTAGTATGGCTAAGTAGCGAGCTCTTGCGAACACACAAGTATCACAGAAAAACAATCACAAAAGACACGCGAGTTTATCCCGTGGTTCAGCAAGTATAACTGTCACACCCGGATTTTAGGGGTCCAAAACCCGGGCGCGAACATAATCACCAGGTGTGCTGGGACCAAGTCTCACACATATGATGAATCATGGCACAGGATCGAATGTCACATCTTTATATATAACAGGAGTTCTATACAAAATAAATAATTACATTATAAGGAGACAACGGTCCAGCAACCCAAAGTTGACTGGGAGACGACGACCTAGACCTCTCACGAACCCATCACAGCATCCTCCAAGCGCCTCATCCTATGGTACCTGTTCTTGACCTGTGGTGTATGTGAGACAGCAAGAGTGAGCTCACATACGTTCATCGCTCAACAAGTTGTGGAGAATAATGTGCATGAACTCGCCAAAGGTGGGAGCTCACGTGAAGTGTAAGGCTTACCAAAGAAGATGGTTAGAGCTGAGCATTGCTTTTAAAGTTGGTCAAAATTTTATTAGCAGTTACTAAGTATAAGTAAATACCAAACCCAATTAAGTAATAGAACAAAAGTAACAACACCACCTGCAATGCAATGCATATGACAAATTGAATTTAGTTCCATAAATTAATCATGTGAGTGTCCGAGCTGCTCATGACCGTGAGCACGGCTAGTATACCAGTTTTACACTCTGCAGAGGTTGCGCATCTTTACCCACAAGTCGTGTATCCCATGTCGCCAGGGTTTGCAAGGCCCTTAGACACTTCCGAGGTGAATGGCTAGGGATCCACTACGAGGCCTTTACAAAGTTCCACTAGCTTCCGAAAACCCGCTACAGTTTATAGGAAGTTCCAATGCAGGAATCCCTTGCAGGACCGCCATCGCAGCAAAATCCTCCCGAGGGCCTCCCTACACTGACCACTCCCCTACTGCCCTTGCCCCTTTCGGGTAAGGTAGTCTTCCACTAGCTTTCCTAATTAATCAGCCAAGGGCGTCCCATTCCACCCTTGTGGTAGCACTGTTTTCCCGGGTGGTTCTCCATGTTCCAATTAACATAATGATCTTAACATGAACCATAAATAACAACTGATAACAAAAGTATAATCATGAATAGTGTAATCTTCATACCCAAAACCACATATAGCACTAGCAAGTACTACCCAGAAAGTTCAGTGGTAAACAAGGTAATAAGATAGACAAACTAGGGTAACCTATTGGGTCCCATCAAAATTAACCTATGCAGATCATTATGATTAATTAGAACATGAGTGGGTAAAAAGAAGTGATCAAGGGCACAACTTGCCTGGGCCTTGAGATTCCGGGTACCAGGATGATCTTCAGATGACACGTGACCTCACGCTAGTCGTAGCAATACAAACAAGCAGTGTATAGGCAAAATTAACATCACACCAAACAAGTAAACAAAATACATAATAATAATCTACACATTAAAATAAGATTCTAGGAACAGAAATCATTAATTTTGGAGTTATAGATTTTAAGTTATGGATTTTCTAATGTTTTATGTGTTTAAAATGGATTAAGTGAGAGATTAAATTTCTAATTGTTTTCATGCCAAAACAGAGGCTCTAGGTGATAGAGAATTAAATTATAAAAATTTAGAAAGTGGAATGGACTAATTTGGAGCAAGTATGAATTTTCTATGAATTTATCAAGTTCTAGTAATTATTTTCATATTAAAAATCCATTTTCTATTTCATTTATTCAAATTAAATGATCACTGGACTGGGCCTCATTTACTGGGAAACACAGGGTTCTCGGAGTAAGATTCCCGAGACACAGGAAATCCCCCAGGTGGACTGCGGGTTGATTACTGGAATCCAGGGGGTTTCTTTTATAAAACTGCACGTCCGAAGAGGTATCGGTGATCGTGAGCCGCCAAATCGAATATGGACGTCCCAGATTAGATTGGCGCGGGATAAGAATCAGTGCGCGGTCTGAGTCGTTCGATCAGACAACAACGGTGCAGATTTAACCCCATCACATCCGTTCGATTAGACGATCTACGGACACCATTGCCCCTGGCCAAGGTGTTGCGTTCCACTAATCCGGTCCGCCCATCACCGGATCAACGATCCGAGTCGCGTCTTCTTCCTTCCTCCGTCCATCGCGACAGTGAGCTAGAGCATCGCCACAACTCCGACGAGGCACACGGTTAGGCGTCTCCGGGTCCAATCCACTCACCAGATCTTAGGTGAACGACGCCATGACCACCCCGAATCACATGGCCTACCACATAAATCCTACCTCGAGCTCAAACTCCCGATTACGACACCGCGTGCTGTCACGGCGGCGCACAACCACGGTAAGGCACCATCACCTCACCAACTCCCTAACCCGCTCTGACACAAGCACAGAACACGCAAGGGAGTACGATGAACGATAGGGCAAATACTTTACCTTGAATTGCGTCGCGACAACTTCTGTTCACGGTGCGCAGGAGCTCCACGGCAACATCTAAGCGTCGGCGAGAAATTGCCTAGCGCTTACACCAACCCCGAGCACGGTGAGGCCACGTACATCACCGATGCACCCCGGCGAACCACCCAGAGCAGTCCCCAAGGGATCGACGATGGCCCACACGAGGGACGGCGTTTGCGGTACCCGCCACCATACCCGACGATGGCGATTTCCTCATCTCTCTCTCGGTTTTGGTTCATGGCGGAAGATGGGGGGCCCAGCCCTTGGTTCTTGTACCCAGGTATAAGGTTGGAGGGGGGGGGGTCGGACCCGGTAGGTGCGGCGAGTTGTTGCGCGGACACCGAAGGAAGCGGCAGCGGATTCGGCCAGTGCGTGCGGTCTGGTTTGTTCGGGCTTTAGTTACGGTGAAGAAGGAAAGTGATGACATGTGGGTCCCACATGTCAGTGTGACGCCAAGAGAGGAGGAGTTGGGCTGGTAGAGGAACAAATGGGAAATTGGGCCGGCGGGAGAGCAAGGGAGATGGGCCGCATGTGGCAATTTCGGCCCAGGTGAGGTCTTTCTGTTTCTCTCTTTTTTTATTTATTTCTTTTCCCTTTTCTCTTCTTTCCCAATTCAAACTCCAAGTTGAATTTAAATTCGAATTCAGTTGCAAACCTGTCTTCAAATTAAATGTCCAACTTGAATAGGGCATGGGATGAATTGATTTATTTTTAAGAAATTTATTTGGTGATGGCTAATGCTTCTCCTCCTCAAATTCCAGTGTTTTCAATTTTATTTTATTTCCAACTTGGCTACTAATATATTTCTATAAACATTATTTTATATTGTTACATTTTTTTTATTTTGTCATAATATGCACACACAAAAATAATATTCAACACGATGCATATTTTAAGGGCATATATTCTTTTATTAGTTATTTGTTTTTGAATATGGTGTTCACTTGTGATGATAAGTAGATTCAACATACACATCAAATATAGGAAAATAACTTTTCTCCTCCTTTATTATCTATTACAAATTGGGTATTACAAATCCTACCCCCCTTAAAAATAATCTCGTCCTCGAGATTAGTAAGAAAAGGGATATAGAAAGATTGGTTTGCAATTGAGATTTTAGGTTCAAAATTTAAGAGTCTCTTTTTTTTGTCATTAATACTGATTAGCAGGTGATTAGAAAAGCATTAGCATCTTTTATTTCTAGCCATCTAGTAGATAAGATTTGGTTAGAGCAAGGATAGATTGAGGCAATAAAGGCAGGGTAAGAAAAGACTTCATCTTGGATGGTGGATCTTGATTCTGCTGGCGATTCAACTTGATCTTTGAAGACTTGAGTTGATGCATATACTCCTTTGACGTGGTTGGTTTTCTTTGGCCTTTCTTCTTGGAGTTGCCATCCGAGTTAAGGACATATGGTTAGGATACATGTGAGTAGGATGGACTATATGGTGTAGGTAGGTTAGAATCTCTTGCTAGGTTAAAATTTAGGGGTTATGCAACTATCGGATGGTTAAGGTAGTTGCATATGGCCAGGTCGATCTATCATTCTCTATTTAGTGCAGGGTGAAACTAAGTTAAGACCTGTCCTATAGGAGTAGAGTCTAATCTATTTCATCAGTATTATCTAACATGTTTGATAAGTCACTTTAGACTAGATCAGATCTAGGTTAGATTGGTGTGACTAGTTTGACTAGATAAGATCTAATTAATTTGCATTAGATCATGTTTGCTAAATTAGGGTGGATAAGTATGCTTATTAGGATAAGATGAAATAGATTTTTTTTTTTGAGATTAGTTAGATCTATTAAAATGACATGAAATCTTTTTCAAGATAGGATGATTCTATTAAGGCAGTAGAGTATCTCATACGACAAGGTAAATCTGTTAAGCTAGATTAGGGTAAGTTAGGATCTTTTTGAGAGGAGATGGATCTATGAGTGTAGGATAGAATCTTTTTAAGATGAGATAGATTTTGTTAGGCTAGCTGCATTAATGGGGCATAATCTAGTTTGTCTGTTTATCATTTTTATAGCATTTTTTTTCCTATATGCATATGCAGATGTAATTGTGGACATCACTCCACAACTCAAAAGATCCAAATCAGACAAGTATCATAAGAACAAACACTCATACAAATATGTAATAAAATAGTTTTGATTTTTTTTGTTCCTAAGAATGGGTCTCCTATTTCTAAAAGTCACTTTAAGTACAGGATTTCAAAGTGTGAAATCCAAGTTTGTCTTTGGAAGCAGAAAGGTAAGAGTAATCAGAGTAAAGCGGAAATAGATGAGAAAAGATTAAGGGAAGTTTAGAAAAGAATCAGAGTAGCAAAGGTAAGTAAGTATTGGTTGTCCAGTTCTATCTAGGTTTCGTCCTACAGTCAACATTGCTCTGATACCACTTCTGTCACACCCGGATTTTAGGGGTCCAAAACCCGGGCGCGAACATAATCACCAGGTGTGCTGGGACCAAGTCTCACACATATGATGAATCATGGCACAGGATCGAATGTCACATCTTTATATATAACAGGAGTTCTATACAAAATAAATAATTACATTATAAGGAGACAACGGTCCAGCAACCCAAAGTTGACTGGGAGACGACGACCTAGACCTCTCACGAACCCATCACAGCATCCTCCAAGCGCCTCATCCTATGGTACCTGTTCTTGACCTGTGGTGTATGTGAGACAGCAAGAGTGAGCTCACATACGTTCATCGCTCAACAAGTTGTGGAGAATAATGTGCATGAACTCGCCAAAGGTGGGAGCTCACGTGAAGTGTAAGGCTTACCAAAGAAGATGGTTAGAGCTGAGCATTGCTTTTAAAGTTGGTCAAAATTTTATTAGCAGTTACTAAGTATAAGTAAATACCAAACCCAATTAAGTAATAGAACAAAAGTAACAACACCACCTGCAATGCAATGCATATGACAAATTGAATTTAGTTCCATAAATTAATCATGTGAGTGTCCGAGCTGCTCATGACCGTGAGCACGGCTAGTATACCAGTTTTACACTCTGCAGAGGTTGCGCATCTTTACCCACAAGTCGTGTATCCCATGTCGCCAGGGTTTGCAAGGCCCTTAGACACTTCCGAGGTGAATGGCTAGGGATCCACTACGAGGCCTTTACAAAGTTCCACTAGCTTCCGAAAACCCGCTACAGTTTATAGGAAGTTCCAATGCAGGAATCCCTTGCAGGACCGCCATCGCAGCAAAATCCTCCCGAGGGCCTCCCTACACTGACCACTCCCCTACTGCCCTTGCCCCTTTCGGGTAAGGTAGTCTTCCACTAGCTTTCCTAATTAATCAGCCAAGGGCGTCCCATTCCACCCTTGTGGTAGCACTGTTTTCCCGGGTGGTTCTCCATGTTCCAATTAACATAATGATCTTAACATGAACCATAAATAACAACTGATAACAAAAGTATAATCATGAATAGTGTAATCTTCATACCCAAAACCACATATAGCACTAGCAAGTACTACCCAGAAAGTTCAGTGGTAAACAAGGTAATAAGATAGACAAACTAGGGTAACCTATTGGGTCCCATCAAAATTAACCTATGCAGATCATTATGATTAATTAGAACATGAGTGGGTAAAAAGAAGTGATCAAGGGCACAACTTGCCTGGGCCTTGAGATTCCGGGTACCAGGATGATCTTCAGATGACACGTGACCTCACGCTAGTCGTAGCAATACAAACAAGCAGTGTATAGGCAAAATTAACATCACACCAAACAAGTAAACAAAATACATAATAATAATCTACACATTAAAATAAGATTCTAGGAACAGAAATCATTAATTTTGGAGTTATAGATTTTAAGTTATGGATTTTCTAATGTTTTATGTGTTTAAAATGGATTAAGTGAGAGATTAAATTTCTAATTGTTTTCATGCCAAAACAGAGGCTCTAGGTGATAGAGAATTAAATTATAAAAATTTAGAAAGTGGAATGGACTAATTTGGAGCAAGTATGAATTTTCTATGAATTTATCAAGTTCTAGTAATTATTTTCATATTAAAAATCCATTTTCTATTTCATTTATTCAAATTAAATGATCACTGGACTGGGCCTCATTTACTGGGAAACACAGGGTTCTCGGAGTAAGATTCCCGAGACACAGGAAATCCCCCAGGTGGACTGCGGGTTGATTACTGGAATCCAGGGGGTTTCTTTTATAAAACTGCACGTCCGAAGAGGTATCGGTGATCGTGAGCCGCCAGATCGAATATGGACGTCCCAGATTAGATTGGCGCGGGATAAGAATCAGTGCGCGGTCTGAGTCGTTCGATCAGACAACAACGGTGCAGATTTAACCCCATCACATCCGTTCGATTAGACGATCTACGGACACCATTGCCCCTGGCCAAGGTGTTGCGTTCCACTAATCCGGTCCGCCCATCACCGGATCAACGATCCGAGTCGCGTCTTCTTCCTTCCTCCGTCCATCGCGACAGTGAGCTAGAGCATCGCCACAACTCCGACGAGGCACACGGTTAGGCGTCTCCGGGTCCAATCCACTCACCAGATCTTAGGTGAACGACGCCATGACCACCCCGAATCACATGGCCTACCACATAAATCCTACCTCGAGCTCAAACTCCCGATTACGACACCGCGTGCTGTCACGGCGGCGCACAACCACGGTAAGGCACCATCACCTCACCAACTCCCTAACCCGCTCTGACACAAGCACAGAACACGCAAGGGAGTACGATGAACGATAGGGCAAATACTTTACCTTGAATTGCGTCGCGACAACTTCTGTTCACGGTGCGCAGGAGCTCCACGGCAACATCTAAGCGTCAGTGAGAAATTGCCTAGCGCTTACACCAACCCCGAGCACGGTGAGGCCACGTACATCACCGATGCACCCCGGCGAACCACCCAGAGCAGTCCCCAAGGGATCGACGATGGCCCACACGAGGGACGGCGTTTGCGGTACCCGCCACCATACCCGACGATGGCGATTTCCTCATCTCTCTCTCGGTTTTGGTTCATGGCGGAAGATGGGGGGCCCAGCCCTTGGTTCTTGTACCCAGGTATAAGGTTGGAGGGGGGGGGTCGGACCCGGTAGGTGCGGCGAGTTGTTGCGCGGACACCGAAGGAAGCGGCAGCGGATTCGGCCAGTGCGTGCGGTCTGGTTTGTTCGGGCTTTAGTTACGGTGAAGAAGGAAAGTGATGACATGTGGGTCCCACATGTCAGTGTGACGCCAAGAGAGGAGGAGTTGGGCTGGTAGAGGAACAAATGGGAAATTGGGCCGGCGGGAGAGCAAGGGAGATGGGCCGCATGTGGCAATTTCGGCCCAGGTGAGGTCTTTCTGTTTCTCTCTTTTTTTTATTTATTTCTTTTCCCTTTTCTCTTCTTTCCCAATTCAAACTCCAAGTTGAATTTAAATTCGAATTCAGTTGCAAACCTGTCTTCAAATTAAATGTCCAACTTGAATAGGGCATGGGATGAATTGATTTATTTTTAAGAAATTTATTTGGTGATGGCTAATGCTTCTCCTCCTCAAATTCCAGTGTTTTCAATTTTATTTTATTTCCAACTTGGCTACTAATATATTTCTATAAACATTATTTTATATTGTTACATTTTTTTTATTTTGTCATAATATGCACACACAAAAATAATATTCAACACGATGCATATTTTAAGGGCATATATTCTTTTATTAGTTATTTGTTTTTGAATATGGTGTTCACTTGTGATGATAAGTAGATTCAACATACACATCAAATATAGGAAAATAACTTTTCTCCTCCTTTATTATCTATTACAAATTGGGTATTACAATAACACTTGCCTACCTCCACGTTGTGGCGTCCCAATGGACGAGGGTTGCACTTAACCCCTTTCAAGTGATCCAATGATCAACTTGAATACCACAGTGTTCTTCTTTGCTTATCTCTTTTCCCGTTTGCAAGGAATCTCCACAAGTTGGAGTCTCTCGCCCTTACAACAAATATCAAAGTGAAAGCACAAGAGTAAGGATGGGAAGCAACACACACAAATCCGCAGCAATACGCACACACACACACAAGCCAAGACTTGAGCTCAAATGAAGCGCAACAAGTTCACCACTAGAACGGAGCCCAGATCACTAACAAAGTCAATCAAGTGCGCGGAGACGGAGTGTGGAAGACTTAGAATGCTCAAAGTATGCTTGGATGACTCCTCCATGCGCCTAGGGGTCCCTTTTATAGTCCCAAGGCAGCTAGGAGCCATTGGAGGCATTCTTGGAAGGCTAATCTTGCCTTCTGTCGGGTGGCACACCGGACAGTCCGGTGCGCCACCAGACAACCACTGTTCATGTCCGGTGTGCGATTCCCTTCCTAATCTAGCGCAACCGACCATTGCAGATTTGTGGCAGTTGGCGCACCGGACACTGTCCGGTGCCCCCTACCGACCGTTGGAGCGGGCCATGCGTCACCCGCGGATTTGGCGGCCTACCATTGCGCTGACGACCATTGGCTCATCGGACAGTCCGGTGAATTATAGTCGTACGTCGCCGAAGTTTTCCCGAGAGTGGCAAATTCGCCGGAGCTGGCCTGGCGCATCGGACACTGTCCGGTGCACCACCGGACACTGTCCAGTGTGCCAAGCCGAGCTAAGTCTTGGCTGCACATAGACACTCTTTTCTAATCCTTTCTTTTCCTATTTCTAGCACTTAGATAACTTCATTAGTACACAAAAACAAATGTACTAAGTCTAGAAACATACCTTCTTGTTGATTTGCACTTCATTCTCTATTTGGCATGTAATAACTCACTCAATATGTGTTGGACACTTAATCACCAAAATATACTAGAAATGGCCCAAGGGCACATTTCCCTTTCAATCTCCCCCTTTTTCGTGATTTATGCCAACACATCAAAAAGCAACCAATAGAAGTGCAACATCAATGCAATTGAGAACAAAAATTGTTTTTGATTCAAATTTGGCATATTTGGATCATTCTTTGTCACCACTTGGTTTGTTTTTGGAATCAAACTCATTTTCCTATCTCTAAGTCAAACACACTTGTTTAGGCATAAAGAGAGGTATTCCAAGAGAAAAATTGATCAAGAGCCAAAAACTCCCCCCTTTTCCCATAATCAAACATTCTCCCCACAAGAGACCAAATTTGTATTTTGACAAATCAAGAGACCAAATTTTGCAAATAAGAGTATTTTGACAAATCAAAAGTTCTAACTCTACTATTTTCAAAATTTCACAAGTGGTAGCTGATCCATTTGCTTTGACCTTAATTTCTCCCCCTTTGGCATTAAGCACCAAATCGGGATCATTCTTAGCCCTTTAACCCCATTGCCTCACCAAAATTGTTAATTAAGATAAAAAAGGCAATAAGAGCATAGATATGAACTTGGAGTTATTACCGGAGTGCAGTGGAAGTATTTGCATGGTCCAAGTTCACCTTTTCCTTTCAATTCACTTTTGAGACTAAATCAAGAACTCAAACACAAAGGTTAGTCTCAAAGGGTCAAGTTGTAGCATGCCTCCCCCTAAATAAGTGCATCACTTGCAAATGGACTTGTGAGGTCCGGGGATCATGTGTACAACTTGAGCACCACAAATGAACAAAATAGATTTACATGCAAAAATTAACATGATCAAAGGCATAAGACACATGTATGCTATAGATCAATCTAAGTTATGCGAATCTAAGACATTTAGCTCACTACGCAACCTACAAAACGTTTTCCCATCTAAAGGCTTGGTGAAGATATCGGCTAGCTGGTTTTCAGTGTTAATATGGTACACCTCGATATCCCCTTTTGCTGGTGGTCTCTCAGGAAGTAATGCTGGATGTATATGTGCTTAGTGCAGCTGTGTTCAATAGGATTATCCGCCATACGGATTGCACTCTCATTGTCACATAGGAGTGGGACTTTGCTCAAATTGTAGCTAAAGTTCAGGAGGGTTTGCCTCATCCAAAGTAGTTGCGTGCAGCACTATCCTGCGGCAACATACTCGGCCTCAGCGGTGGATAGGGCAACAGAAGTTTGTTTCTTTGAACTCCAAGACACCAGGGACCTTCCTAGGAATTGGCACGTCCTTGATGTACTCTTCCTATCAACCTTGCACCCAGCATAATCGGAGTCTGAATATCCAATCAAGTCAAAGGTAGACCCCTTTGGATACTAGATCCTGAAGCAAGGCGTAGCAACTAAATATCTAAGAATCCGCTTAACGGCCACAAGGTGACATTCCCTTGGGTCGGATTGATATCTAGCACACATGCATACGCTAAGCATAATATCCGATCTACTAGCACATAAATAAAGCAATGACCCTATCATAGACTGGTATGCCTTTTGATCAACGAACTTACCTCCTTTGTTGAGGTCGACATGTCCGTCGGTTCCCATTGGTGTCTTCGCGGGCTTGGCGTCCTTCATCCCGAACCGCTTGAGCAAGTCTTGCGTGTACTTCGTTTGGGAGATGAAGGTGCCGTCCTTGAGTTGCTTCACTTGGAACCCAAGGAAGTAGTTCAACTCGCCCATCATCGACATCTCAAATTTCTGCGTCATCACCCTGCTAAACTCCTCACAAGACTTTTGGTTAGTAGAACCAAATATTATGTCATCGACATAAATTTGGCACACAAATAGGTCACCATCACAAGTATTAGTGAAAAGAGTTGGATCGGCTTTCCCAACCTTGAAAGCATTAGCAATTAGAAAATCTCTAAGGTATTCATACCATGCTCTTGGGGCTTGCTTAAGTCCATAGAGCGTCTTAGAGAGCTTACACACATGGTCGGGGTACCGTTCATCCTCAAAGCCAGGGGGTTGCTCCACGTACACCTCCTCCTTGATTGGCCCGTTGAGGAAAGCGCTCTTTACATCCATTTGGAACAACCTGAAAAAGTGGTGAGCGGCATAGGCTAATAGAATGCGAATAGACTCTAGCCTAGCCATATGAGCGAAGGTCTCCTCGAAATCCAAACCTGCGACTTAGGCATAACCTTTTGCCACAAGTCGAGCCTTGTTTCGTGTCACCACTCCGTGCTCGTCTTGCTTGTTGCGGAACACCCACTTGGTTCTCACAACGTTTTGCTTGGGACGTGGCACCAGGGTCCAAACTTCATTTCGCTTGAAGTTGTTGAGCTCTTCCTGCATGGTCAACACCCAGTCCAGATCTTGCAAGGCTTCTTCTACCCTGAAAGGCTCAATAGAAGAGACAAACGAGTAATGCTCACAAAAATTAGCTAGACGTCAGCGAGTTGTTACTCCCTTGCTTATATCACCCAAAATCTGGTCGATGGGATGATTCCTTTGAACCGTCGCTCGGACTTGAGTTGGAGGGTCCCGTGGTGCTTCTTCCTCCACAACTTAGTCTTCTTGTGCTCCCCCTTGATCACATGCCTCCTCTTGAGGAACCTGTTCACCATCTTGAGTTGGGGGATGCACCATCGTTGAGAAAGAGGGTTGATCTTGCTCTTGGTGTTCCTGTGGTCGCACATCTCCAATCGCCATGGTGCGAATTGTGTCCGTTGGAACATCATCTTCATCTACATCATCAAGATCAACTTGCTCTCTTGGAGAGCCATTAGTTTCATCAAATACAACGTCGCTAGAGACTTCAACCAAACTCGATGATTTGTTGAAGACTCTATACGCCTTTGTATTTGAGTCATAACCTAGCAAAAACCCTTCTACAGCTTTGGGAGCAAATTTGGAATTCCTACCTTTCTTTACTAGAATATAACATTTACTCCCAAATACACGAAAATATGAAACGTTGGGTTTGTTACCGGTTAGAAGTTCATACGAGGTCTTCTTGAGGAGGCGATGGAGGTAGATCCGGTTTATGGCGTGGCAAGCTGTATTCACAACTTCCAACCAAAACCGCTCGGGCGTCTTGAATTCTCCAAGCGTCGTCCTCGCCATGTCTATAAGCGTCCTGTTCTTCCTCTCTACCACACCGTTTTGCTGTGGTGTGTAGGGAGTGGAGAACTCCTGCTTGATTCCTTCCTCCTCAAGGTACTCCTCCACTTGTAAGTTCTTGAATTCGGACCCATTGTCACTTCTTATCTTTTTCACCTTGAGCTCAAATTCGTTTTGAGCTCTCCTTAGAAAGCACCTCAGGGTCCCTTGGGTTTCTGTTTTATCCTGCAAAAAGAATACCCAAGTGAAGTGGGAAAAATCATCAACGATAACAAGACCATACTTACTTCCCCCGATGCTGAGGTAGGCGACGGGTCCGAAGAGGTCCATATGAAGTAGCTCCAGAGGTCTTGATGTGGTCATCACATTCTTGCTGTGATGAGTGCTTCCCACCTGTTTACCTGCTTGACAAGCTGCACAAGGTCTATCTTTTTCGAAAAACACATTTGTTAGACCTAACACATGTTCTCCCTTTAGAAGTTTATGAAGGTTCTTCATCCCAACATGTGCTAGACGGCGATGCCACAACCAGCCCATGCTAGTCTTAGCAATTAAGCATGCATCTAGATCGGCCTCCTCTTTCGAAAAATCAACTAAGTAGAGTTTGCTGTCTAGTACATCCTTAAAAGCTAATGAACCATCACTCCTTCTAAAGACAAACACATCTACATTGGTAAATAGACAATTGTATCCCATATTACATAGTTGACTAACAGATAATAAATTATACCCGAGCAATTCAACTAAAAACACATTAGATATGGAATGCTCGGATGAAATGGCTATTTTTCCTAGTCCTTTAACCTTGCCTTGGTTCCCATCTCCAAAGATGATCGAATCTTGGGAATCTGTGTTCTTGACGTAGGAGGTGAACATGTTCTTCTCCCCCGTCATGTGGTTTGTGCATCCGCTGTCGATAATCCAGCTTGAGCTCTCGGATGCATAAACCTCCAAGGCAAATTAGGCTTGGGTTTTAGGTACCCAACTCTTATTGGGTCCTATAAGGTTAGTTACAATAGTCTTTGGGACCCAAATGCAAGTCTTGTCTCCCTTGCATTTGGACCCCATCTTTCTAGCAACCACTTTTTCATTTTTACATGAAAGTACAAAAGTAGTGTTGCAAGCATGAAAGACAGTGGTAGGTTTATTACACACTTTCCTAGGAGCATGAGACACAAAATTTCTCCTAGGCCTACCATTCAAATTAGAACTTGAAGCAATCATGGCATGTGAGTCAAAAGCATTATAACTCCTATCATAATGAGAATTTCTACAAAATTTTCTATCATTGTACATGAAAGCATGATTCTTTTGACTACCACTAGCCATATGGGCCTTCCCTTTCTCCTTGTTGGAAATGGGAGCCCTTTGACTTGTTAAGTTCTTGGCTTCCTTTCGAAAGCCAAGTCCATCCTTAATTGAGGGATGTCTACCAACGGTGTAGGCATCCCTAGCAAATTTTAACTTATCAAATTCATTTTTGCAAGTCTTAAGTTGGGCATTAAGACTTTCCACTTCACCATTTAATTTTGTAATAGAAGTAAGGTGTTCAACACATGCATCAACATCAAAATCCTTACACCTATTACAAATGACAACATGCTCTACATGTGAACTAGACTTATTTGCTTCTTCTAACTTAACATTTAAATAATCATTAATGCTCTTTAAATTAGACACAGTTTCATGACAAGCAGATAATTCAAAAGAATGCATCTCATTCCTTTTAACCTCTAAAGCAAGAGATTTTTGTACACTAACAAACTTATCATGCTCTTCATACAAAATATCCTCTTGCTTTTCTAAGAGTCTATTCTTTTCATTTAAAGCGTCAATCAATTCATTGATTTTATCTATTTTAGTTCTATCTAAACCTTTGAATAGACTTGAGTAATCTACTTCATCATCACTAGAGTCATCATCACTTGAAGTAGTATACTTAGGGGTATCTCGAGCGCTTACCTTTTTCTCCTTTGCCATGAGGCAAGTATGGCGCTCGTTGGGGAAGAGGGACGACTTGTCGAAGGCCGAGGCGGTGAGTCCTTCGTCATCGGAGTCGGAAGAAGATCAATCCGAATCCCATTCCTTGCCAAGGTGTGCCTCGCCCTTCGCCTTCTTGTAGGCCTTCTTCTTTTCCCTCTTTCCGCTTTTTTCTTGCTCCTGGTCATTAGCATTATCAGGACAATTTGCTATAAAATGACCAGTCTTACCACATTTAAAACAGGAGCGCTTTCCCTTTGCTTTGCTCTTGTTGGAATGCTCCTTGCGTCCTTTTAGCGCCATCTTGAAGCGCTTGATGATGAGGGCCATCTCATCTTCGTTTAGCCCGGTAGCTTCAACTTGTGCCACCTTGCTAGGTAGCGCCTCCCTACTGCTGCTTGTTGCTTTGAGTGCAACGGGCTAGGGCTCATAGATGGGCATTGGGCCATTCAATGCATCATCAACGTATCTTGCTTCCTTGACCATCATACGCCCGCTCACAAACTTTCCGAGTATCTCCTCGTGCGTCATCTTTGTGTACCTAGGATTTTCACGGATGAGGTTCACAAGATGAGGGTCAATAACAGTGAAAGACCTGAGCATAAGTCGGACGACGTCGTGGTCCGTCCATCTCGTGCTTCCATAGCTCTTGATCTTGTTGACTAGGGTCTTGAGCTTGTTGTACGTTTGCGTTGGCTCCTCTCCCCTGATCATGGCAAACCTTCCTAGCTCGCCTTCCACCAACTTCATTTTGGTGATCATGGTGGCATCGTTCCCCTCATGCGATATCTTGAGGGTTGTAGGAAACGGGAGACGCCTAAGAGGGGGGGGGGTGAATTAGGACTTCTAAAACTTCTACTAAATTAGGCCACAACTAAATCCCTAGAGCAAAACCTATGCAAATAATCAAACTAGAAAGTGCAATCTAGGTTTTGTCTAAGTGTTGCTATCTCTACCGCAATGGCTAAGTTTCAATCTACACTAAATAGGTATGAATACAAGATTGAAACTTAGATGCTTAATATAAATGCGGAAACTTAAAGAGCAAAGTAGAGAAGCAAACTCTCGTGGATGACGCCGGTATTTTTATCAAGGTATCCGGAACCACGTAAGGTCCCGACTAATCCTCGTTGGTGCCCCTACGCAAAGGGAAGCCCACGCGAGGGCCAAGCACCATGGTTGAGTAACTCCGTAGAGAGTCGCGGGCCTTCTCCACGTGCAAGTGGTGCTCCGCTTCCGGCTCCTCTCGGACGCTCCCCGCCGTCTCCACTATCGAGCTTCCGGCTGAAATGCCGCGGGCCTCGTTCCCTCCGGTACACGGTGACGGCCGTGACACAAACGCGGTTGTCATGGTCTCGCAAGACTCTTGCCCCACTCGGTACAATTTACAACGACTCACGCAAGAGCCAATGGGTTGTGTGGTTTTACAAAACTCACTCAACTAACTAGGGTTCACCTAGAGCAAGCGCTAAAGCGGTCTAACTAACCTAAGCACTTCGCAAAGCACCTACGCTAATCACCGAGTGATTCTATTAAGCACTTGGGTGTTTGAGCTCTTGGAAATGTGCACTATATCCTTGGTAAGTTGCTTGGGCTCCCACCCCTTCAAATGGCCGGTTGGGTGAAGTATATATAGGCCCCAACTCCAAAATAGTCGTTGGAGAAAAGCTGCAGTTCTCTGCGGCACACTGGACAGTCCAGTGGTGCACCAGACAGCGCACTGTAGCCTGTCCGGTGCGCCTAGCCGTTGCTCTGTCAGAGCAGGTGACCGTTGGTGCCGTAGGCTTTTTCCACACTGGACAGTCTAGTGCTCACACCGGACAGTTCGGTGGTCTTCTCTCCGAGTGCCACCTAGAACTAGCTGTTGGGCTGGATTTCCCTGGTGCACCGGATAGTCTGGCGTGTGGGCACCGGACAGTCCGGTGTGCCACCGGACAGTCCAGTGCGCCTTCGCACAGACAGTCCGCAGCAGCACACTTGGACTTTTCTTGAATCTTCTTAATGTCTTCTTTTGAGGTGTTGCTTTCCTCAATTCCTTAGTCCAAGTAAATCTTGCATCCTGTGAACTACAAACACAAACACTAGAAAACTTATTAGTTCACGGATTGTGTTGTTCATCAAACACTAAAACTCAATTAGCCAAATGGCCCGGGGTCCATTTTCCTTACAATCTCCCCCTTTTGGTGATTGATGACAACATAACAAAAGCAAGCAAATAATACACGTATTTGAATGAAAATATGCAATCTACTTGCTAGGATGCATGATTGTCCCCACGATGTGATATTATGGACTTAAGCCTCCCCCTAACTCCATAATTCACTTACTTCCTATTTTAGGACCAAATAACCAAAACCACTTGAAAAACCATTTGTAGATGTAAAATTTTAAATTGGTGTTGTTTGGTGTTTGATATAGTTTTCATTTCTTTGGTCCCTAAACTTCTCCCCCTTTGGCATCAACCACCGAAAAGGAAGACATTAAAAGCATGTAGGAAGTAAAATAAAAGCTTTCCCTCATCAAGAATTTTATCAGATGATACCATTTGAAGGATACCAAATTAAACCACATGAATGATATCAGTTGAAAGGATTACTCCACCTAAACGAGTGTTCTCTTTAGAAAGAAATTTCTCCCCCTTTTTAGAGATGAAGAAATACTCCCCCTGACAGAGATCCTCTACTTAGGAAAAAGCATGTGAAAATTAGAGGTGCAAGACATGATTTGAAAAGACTAACTTCCCTTATGCATAGGTAACAGAATATGAGTTAAGTACTTATGCATTTTTAGCAACATGGAAGCATATGATATGAAATATAGTCTAATCAAATATTGGAGAAGACATGTAAATGATACTAGATGTAGTCTCAAAAGATACCAATTGAAGGTCAATGGCGAGCTTGAGAGACATGAGAGTTCTTGGAGATTTTGCAGTGGAAGATTGTTGTCTTTCTCCGAGGACCTTATTTTCCTTACAATGAGACTATCACATGAAATAGACTTGAAAAGGTGTTAGTCTCAAAGTATTAGATTATAGAGTAACCTCCCCCTAAAGGTGTGCATACAAGTTTTGAATATTTGTAGGAGACATGCACTTTGATTTGATATCAAGAGGGGCAAATTATCTATAATCCAAACTTTAGCACATATAACTTAAATGATACAACTTGTAGAAATCAAAATTTTCAATTGATGCATCATTTACTATGGAGTGATATAGAAGCTATGTGCCGTGCTTAAATAACATTTTAAGCCATGTAGGTTTGCTTAAGTATATGAATTGAAAGCAAGCAATCCTACCATGTGATTTACCTAGTATGCATGATTTTAAACAAAAGTAAATAACAAATGTAATACTAGGCAAGAACGGTAAACTAGATACAAAGTAAATAGATACGCATATCTAAAAGCAAGAGATACAATAAATCTAGTTACCTTAGTCATGGGTGGGAAATTTGGGTCCAAAATTTTCACTAACCCACTTGGCAATAAACTTGATCCAATATGATGTATCCCATGATATACATCCCAGCTTTGCCAAGTCTCCAAATTTCCTGAAGACCTTCGGTCCACTCACTTCCCTTTCGGGATCCAAACCTTCTTGGTGCTTTTCATGGTTGAAATTATTTCCTTTGGCACCCAGATGCGTTTGGCCCCCTTTCCTTTGTTGGCTTGCTTGTTGGCCTTGATTGCTATCACCTTTCCATTCTTTTTCTTCTTGATTAAGTATAGTGTAATAGTCTTTTTGTCCACCTTTTTGATGTAGGTGTTGGAGATTTTGCTTGATGGCTTTTGCTTGAGCTTTTGCATTTGTTTATCCCCGGTCATCGCCTTGCATTGGAAAGACTTGTGGCCTTCCATGTGGCATAGCCTACAAATCACAGTTTCTCCCTCCATAGGCTTGTTCACTCCCACAGTGGTGTTATCCTGTGGAGGTCGGATTTGTTTGGCTTTGCCTTTCTTGTCATACAAAGCCTTACCCAGGCGAGCCACTTCTTGCTTTAATTGTTCATTTTCCTTTGCAACCTCATCCAAACATGTCTCTACAATAATATTCTCAACAAGAACTTGGTTGCAGGGGTTAGAATCATCAATTAAATCAAAGTAGGAAGTAGAAGCATCTTTCCTAATGATTTTAGGTATTTCAACTAAAGATGCTGCTGGGGTGCTACCAATGTTTTCTAGCTTAGTAGTTAGCTCATTATTATGTATGCTAAGAATTTCCATTTTCTCTAGCAAATTTTCAATGGTTTCTTGGGAGCTAGCTAACTTAGCCTTAAGTTTTTCATTCTTTTTAATGAGACCATCATCGGTAGCAATGGATGGAGCACTAGACTCTAATAGCTCAATTTTAGTTGATAGCTCACTATTTAAGTTTGCAAAAGTTTCAAATTTTTCTAGCAAACCTTTGTAATCATTTTGAGAGCTAACCAACTTATTTTTCAAAGTTTTAAGTTGAGCTTTTTGCTTAGTGCAAACATCTTGGAAAAATTCTACGGCTTCCGCAAGCTCATCTAGAGAGGGCTTTCCCTCACCTTCATCATCACTACTACTTTCATCATTAGAGGATGGAATGCTTTTGTTACCTCTTGCCATAAGGCATTTGCGTGATGACGGTGATGAGCGTGACGAGGACCGGTGGCTGCGCATCCTTGGAGGTTCATCTTCACTTGAAGAATCATCCCAAGTTCTAACACTTGTTAGCGCCTTGCCTTTGCTCCTATACTTTTTGGGTTTGGCCATATTTGGACAGTTGTCCCTGAAGTGGCCCTTCTCCCCACATGCGAAGCATCCTCTTTTCCTTTGCTTTTTCCTGTCAATGTTAAAGAGAAGATCCTCGACCTGTAGGAGCACACCCATTAGATTAATCTTGTGGATCATCCTCATTACCTTTCCGGCGCGTCGGATTGTTTCTTCGTCCTCGGAGGATGATGTGCATGGTTGATTATCCTCATCATCATCACTTTCTTCTTCTTCCTCTTCTTCACTTGAGGAACTTGGAGTGGGAGCCTTCTTTTTGCCCTTCCTTTCATCACATGCAAAAGCATATGGTCTTGAGGAAGTTGGCTCCTCTCCCCAACACATTTTTCGCGACATCTCAAAAGCCGCGATTTTCCCAATCACAATGGTCGGGGTCATGTTGCTCAAGTCCTCCATGTTATGAAGGATGGTGATGATGCTCCCATATCTTTGTTGTGGTAGCAGGGAGATAATCTTCCTCACAATGTCTGCATCACCTAGCTTATTAATGCCAATAGAATTTAGCTCATTGATAATTAGATTCAAACGAGAATACATGTCTCTAACAAGCTCATCATTTTTCATAGCAAAAGAATTATACTCATTTAAGACTAGGCAATGTTTTTGCTCATAGACATTGGATGTGCCGTCATGGAGCTCATGCAATTTTAGCCAAATCTCATTAGCAGTTTTTAAGGTAAACACTTGATTAAAAATATCCTTGCTAAGAGATTCATACAAGCAATTTTTGGCTCTAGCATTTAAATGAATTTCTTTTTCCTCACTCGTGGTGGGTTTCTTGGGATTCTTGAGGGGTTTCATCCCGTCACGAGTGACTCTCCAAACACCTAGATCAACGACCTCTAGGTAACAAGCCATTCTAGCACTATAATATGGGAAGTTAGTGCCGTCGAAATGTGGTGGCCTATGGGTATCCATCCCTTCCTCTAAAAAGTGTCGGCTCTTTTAGCGGTGAAGCTAAAGCGATTCAAATGAGCCAAACCGGGCTTTGATACCATTTGTAGGAAACGGGTGACGCCTAAGAGGGAGGGTGTATTAGGACTTCTAAAACTTTTACTAAACTAGACCACAACTAAATCCCTAGAGCAAAACCTATGCAAATAATCAAACTAGAAAGTGCAATCTAGGTTTTGTCTAAGTGTTGCTATCTCTACCGCAATGGCTAAGTTTCAATCTACACTAAATAGGTATGAATACAAGATTGAAACTTAGATGCTTGATATAAATGAGGAAACTTAAAGAGCAAAGTAGAGAAGCAAACTCTCGTGGATGACGCCGGTATTTTTACCGAGGTATCCGGAACCACGCAAGGTCCCGACTAATCCTCGTTGGTGCTCCTACGCAAAGGGAAGCCCACGCGAGGGCCAAGCACCACGGTCGAGTAACTCTGTAGAGAGCCGTGGGCCTTCTCCACGCGCAAGTGGTGCTCCGCTTCCGGCTCCTCTCGGACGCTCCCTGCCGTCTCCATTATCGAGCTTCCGGCCGAAATGCCGCGGGCCTCGTTCCCTCCGGTACACGGTGGCGGCCGTGACACAAACGCGGTTGTCACGGTCTCGCAAGACTCTCGCCCCACTCGGTACAATTTACAACGACTCACGCAAGAGCCGAGGGGTTGTGTGGTTTTACAAAACTCACTCAACTAACTAGGGTTCACCTAGAGCAAGCGCTAAAGCGGTCTAACTAACCTAAGCACTTCGCAAAGCACCTACGCTAATCACTGAGTGATTCTATTAAGCACTTGGGTGTTTGAGCTCTTGGAAATGTGCACTATATGCCTTGGTAAGTTGCTTGGGCTCCCACCCCTTCAAATGGCCGGTTGGGTGAAGTATATATAGGCCCCAACTCCAAAATAGCCGTTGGAGAAAAGCTGCAGTTCTCTGCGGCACATCGGACAGTCCGGTGGTGCACCAGACAGCGCACTGTAGCCTGTCCGGTGCGCCTAGCCATTGCTCTGTCAGAGCAGGTGACCGTTGGCGTCGCAGGCTTTTTCCACACCGGACAGTCTAGTGCTCACACCGGACAGTTCGGTGGTCTTCTCTCCGAGTGCCACCTGGAACTAGCCGTTAGGCTGGAGTTCCTTGGTGCACCGGACAGTCCGGCGTGTGGGCACCGAACAGTCCGGTGTGCCACCGGACAGTCCGCAGCAGCACACTTGGACTTTTCTTGAATCTTCTTAATGTATTCTTTTGAGGTGTTGCTTTCCTCAATTCCTTAGTCCAAGTAAATCTTGCATCCTATGAACTACAAACACAAACACTAGAAAACTTATTAGTTCACGGATTATGTTGTTCATCAAACACCAAAACTCAATTAGCCAAATGGCCCGGGGTCCATTTTTGAAAGTTCCCTTTGACCCGGGAACAGGATCTGGATGTCGCCTAGAGGGGGGGGGTGAATAGGCGAATAAAACTTATTACTTTAAAACTTAAATCTTACTCTACTCGAAGACAGGATCGCAGTGGAGTGAAGAACCCTTCGAGTAGGTTGCAGCGGAATTGAAGTCCCTGTCTTAAGAATATCCTGCACTTCAAGGAAAGCTAGTACCACAAGTAAGTAGTGAAGTGCAGATATAAAAGCGAGTAAGACAGAGAGTTAGAGTAGAATACAGAACAGAGCACACAGACGCAAGGGTTTATCCCGAGGTTCGGCCAAGCCTGAAATGCTTGCCTAGTCCTCATTGGAGTTAGCCACACCTGGGCTTGGAGTCTATTTCAACTCCTTCCTCCGTTTGCTCAGATCTGTCAGTATGACAGATAGAGCCTTTCACTATTGAGTGGGGTTACAACAGAACCGCGACTGCTTACAAACTTCTTGGCAGCACCCCGGCAGAGTAACGATATGCTCAAGACCTTGCTCTAGCTCTTAGCAGCACTACTCCTCTCTCTAAAGGCTTATAGCTGTGCCTTCTACACAAACTATAGAGTTACACACAAGAGGGAGAGCGAGAACTGATTCCAGTGAAGTCTATACTTGTTGGCTGCCCTTCTCTATTGCTTGAGGCGCCTAGGGGTCCCTTTTATAGGCACAAGGGGCCTAGGAGCCGTTGGAAGCAATCCAGGAAGGCAAATCTTGCCTTCTGTCGGGTGGCGCACCGGACAGTCCGGTGCACCACCGGACACTGTCCGGTGCCTGATCTCCTTCCATAAATGGAGCAGTCGACCGTTGCAGTCCTGGAGCCGTTGGCGCACCGGACACTGTCCGGTGCACACCGGACAGTCCGGTGCCCCTATCTGACCGTTGGCTCGTCCACGCGTCACGCGTGGATTGCGCGGCCGACCGTTGGCCCAGCCGACCGTTGGCTCACCGGACAGTCCGGTGCACACCGGACAGTCCGGTGAATTATAGCCGTACGTCGCCGGTAAATCCCGAGAGCGGCCACTTCGCCCGAGCCAGCCTGGCGCAGCGGACACTGTCCGGTGAGCCACCGGATAGTCCGGTGCACCCAGACTGAGCTGCCTTGGATGTACATAGCCAAGCCCTTTGCACCTCTCTTCTTTTCTTCTTCTTTCTGTTTCTAACACTTAGGCAAGTATATTAGTCCATAAAACCAATGTACTAAGTATAGAAACATACCTTCTCTTAATCATTAAATCTATAGCATTTCACATGCTTGAGCTTTGATGTTGGACTCATAAATCATCAAGTCGGCTTGACTTGATCTAGATTGACATTACTTGGCTCCAACATCCTGTAAAGGTCACATAGAATATCTCCAAACATAGGAACAACCCAAACTAAAGATCAAGATGAACTTAGCTCTTTTGGGCTGCTTCCAGTTCTGGTTTTGACACTTGTTCACCTTCTAGTGACCTTGATCTCCTCCTTAGAGCTTGATCTTGAGCCTTATGACTTACACCACATAACTGTAGCTGTTACCTCATTGGCTGTAAGTCACGTCCTTATGTAGTGATCCTTGATGTGCCGTAGCTGTTCTCAACTCGATCACCCTTGACTTTGCAAGCCTTCTTCTTCACCCTTGGCTTTGGGTTCCTCAGCCTCCTTGACCTTCTCCCGTGCACTTGGTACCTCGAAGCTCTTCTTGCCTCCGTCCTTGGCTTGATCAGTTGTCTCCTAGCTACGCACCCGAGTCTCACTTTATGCAATGTCCATCCTACTTGTGATGTCCATCATGTATCCATAATCCAGTTCTTGAACCATCACAATTGTTCATTTGTGTTGAACCCTGTAGGCTTTACCTTAAGCACCTGTTCAACACTTAGTACACTTGTTAGTCCTTTAATTGAGTTGTCATCCAAACACCAAAACTCACAAGAGAGCTTTCAATCTCCCCCTTTTTGGTGATTGATGGCAACACAATTAAAGCTTACATAAGAATAAGATTTGAAGCACAAATTTGAATTCTAAGATTATAGAATGCTCCCCCTAAATAAGTGCTTACTTCAAAAACATAATTTTGGCCTCAGACGCCAATTTGCACATACTTAGGCAAATCGAAACATTTCTACACCTTAGCACTTTTTAGTATGCATTGTGTCAAGAATCAAACCATGATACTATAACACACAAATGCACAAAATCAAACACACAAATGCACATAATCAGAGTTAAACACCATTCAAATTAGTGGATATATCACGGGAATATCAACCTACCACTATTCACCATTAAGATACCAATTTAAACTAAGATACCAATTTAAAGCAATCTTAAAGCACCATTAACCACATGGCTATCTATTACACTATAGAAGCCAAATAATTCATCGCAGCGGAAACACTAGTCCATATGAGCAACACATATAATACTGCAAGAAACATATGATTATCACACTTGGCATACCAATTTAAACTAAGATACCAATTTAAAGCAATCTTAAAGCACCATTAACCACATGGCTATCTATTACACTATAGAAGCCAAATAATTCATCGCAGCGGAAACACTAGTCCATATGAGCAACACATATAATACTGCAAGAAACATATGATTATCACACTTGGCAAAGCTCAAACTAACACATCACCCATTAGGATAAGCTTTCCTCTCAGGTTGAGATAAGCTTTAATACACAAATTCTCCCCCTTTGACATCAAACACCAAAAACCATACTCAAGCAAGAACATAGGATGATGTCAAGGGACAACAGGGTGTTAAGGAGGAAAAACGACTGTCAAAAACTCCCCCTTACTTATTGAACATATGCACTGTCAACATTTAGGTAAGATACATATATGCAAAAAGATTAATACTCCCTTTGTACCTTTACCATGTTGTAGTGTACTTCCCATCTTGAAAGTATCTAATCTCTCAAGAGCTTCTTCACACTTGTGCCTGATTCTTTATCCTTACTTTTTCTTGTTGCTAAGACATCAAACTTAGAACAAGTTATAGTATTGGGCACAAGAAGAAACTTCTATTCTCATGATTATCAAAAGATGTCAATTGAAGCGAACTATTACGGCTACCAATTGAAAGTTACCAATTGCAAAGTTCATTTATTATCATGGCTCCATGATATTTAAGCATCTATTATCACCAGATATTATAGAGCATGAGCAATCTAAAGATATGCACTTACTCACAACTTGAGATACCAATTTCTTGACTTACAGAGGTACCCAAGTCCAGATTGCTCCATTTCTTGCTTATCTTCTCTTTTCCACCTAGAGACTATACAAGATCACTCAAGAAACAGTTAGTCTCAAAAGACACAAGTTATGTGTGCTCCCCCTCAAGTTGTGCATCAAGTATTTGAATGACTTGCACTTTGCACATTCTAGCTTCCTTAGAACTAGAGGGGATCACAACATACCTTGGTCAAGGCATACTCTACCACTTTCATCACCCAAAGATGCCAATTTGAATATCAAATGAAACGCCACTTAACACCAATTGAAGGCTAAATGAAAGGTTGACTAAATACAGCAACGCATGCCTCAGTGACACCTAAGCCAATTGAATACTCACGGAAGTCTAACATTTACTCAACCTGTACATGCTTCATATTTAACTATCATTGCATATACCAATTGAAGATCAACACAATCATGTATATAAAGCGAAATATCTAAGCATGTCATGATTAAGAAGGTTTCTTAGATGCACAAAAGAAACAACATTTTAAAGGCATAAATTACCTAAACAAAGATATTACCAATTGAAGGACAAGAACATAGCTATGATCACAATGAATGGAATTTCAAGAATATTTAATGAAATTGCATAGCTTCATTTTCCATACCTTTGCCTTTATGAGAGCACTTGTTATCACCAATTCAGGACTCCTTTTGCTCACACACCTCATAGCTCAAAAGGGCACGACATGGATTTGAAATTCACACAATACTAAACTAGGGTAATCATGTGAACATGCACTAAACAAAATGTCATATTTGCACATAGCATGACTTACAAAAAGTTACAGGTTTATCCATATACACCAAGAGAGTTAATCGTTGTGGATATAACAAATGAAATAGCTACCCATGAATGATTCAAAAGATATATCCTATATAGCACCAGTCATGATTAAGCAAACATCATTATGATTCATTTAACACAGACAATCATAAAGCATAACTACTCCAAAGATAGGTAGCACAACAAGCCAACTTAAGAGCAATACTAAATTGTAATTATGTACTTAAAATACACGGGGTACCGTCCTTTGGAGAGCATGTTGTAGATTCTCATCAAGGTCCTTTACTTGATTCACCAATAATGATTCAGGACCTATACACCTTATTTCACTTGAGATGAACATCGGATTAGTGTTTCACAATAATTCAACCTTGGGTCAATAAACACCAGAACAATTAACAGCTTAAGCATAGAGTTTTAGATAACCGTCTTAATCTCTCATGGTCTCCAGTCCATCTCAAGGCACCTGCATGGTCTAGTTAGCACAGTTTGGTACCCATCTCGGGATGAGTCCATAATGATCATCTAAATGTGCCTTTGGTACCCAAATGGCCTTTGTGCTAGTTCTAGGTGATCTCATTATAGATCTAGCACAAGTGTATGATTTGGGTCTCCTAAGTGAATGAGATTGACACACATTCACTTCTTTAGGAATCTTACCTTTATAACATACCTTTGATATATGACCCTGCTCACCACACTTGTAGCAGAAGCGTCGCTCAACCTGACATGACGCTTGCTGTTTGTCATTTTCCTTGGTGAGGGTCATCTTGGAGGATGCACATCCTTGATTCTTCATGACCGGACATGAAGTGATAATGTGGTCCTTATTGTTGCATCCAAAGCAACTTCTTGTCCCTTCATCCTTGTCTTTGTACGGACAGGATGCGATGAGGTGGCCTATCTCCTTGCATTTGAAACACCTCCTTTTTCATCTTCCCTTTTTGTGCTTGAAGGACATGGAGAGATGATTAGTACAAACAACATGACTAATTGAATTTTTACCTTTTTCCTCGTTCATGTTGATTTCTTCATTTATAGCTTTGGGAACATTCTTCTTATTGAGCTTAACACTTGCTGCAGTTTTTCCTTTCTCAAGCTTCTTCACCACGCGCCCGTGGATATCTTGAGAGAGTTGAGCTAAGCGTCTTCTCAGTTGTCGTTGCTTCTTATTCCCATAGAATTTCTTTTGTGACCCTAAAACTTGTTGCTCAATCAATGATTGGCTTTCTTTTGAGCAACAGGGGTTAGCACATGATGATATACAATTCAAATGCGCACACGTGCGAGAATGAGGTTCACATGAATTTAAGTTTGAAATTACAACCTCATGAGCAACATTAAGCATGATATGGTCATCAACTAATTCATTATGAGAATAAGATAGCATATCATATTTTTCACTTAGAGCAAGTTTTTCTAAATTTATCATTTCTACTTGACTCTTAAGCATAGAATTCTCAGTTTTAAGTTGAGCAACATCATATACATCACGATTATTTCTTTGCTCAAATAGAATAGATTCATACCGTTGGACCAAATTATCATGAGAGCACTTTAGCTCCTCATGTTCTTTGGTCATCTTCTCCAGGCTGTCGTTGGTTTTGATGAGAGTCTCCTCTAGTCTGAGAAGCGTCTCGCCTTGTTCCTTGTTCCTCCTCAACAACTTAACCAAGAGCACTTTGTCTTCTTTGTTGAGATGGGTGTAGAACCGGCGAATCTCCTCTTCTTCCACATCACCGGTCTCATTTTCCCTGTCATTATTATTAGTGGAAGCAATACAGGAAAATGTACCTAGTGGTGATGAAGACTCATCCTCGCTATCATCCTCATATTCCTCCTCATCATCGCTTTCGTCTCCACTATCATTGTTAGCAATAAGACATTTATAACTAGTGGAAGACAAACCTGTCGGTGAGGTGGATTCATCGTTTGGGTGCCATCGTTCTTGTTCTTCTCCCTTTGAATGGTTAGTATCACAAGCAATATAGGGAGTAGAAGTAGTACAATTTGCCACAAAATATTTTACTTTAATTCTATTCCATAAATCATGAGCATCAACAAACAAATCATTATCACTACTCATGATGGCAAAATAGGCACTTCTAGAAAGAGACTCAACTAAGATGTTGCAAGCACGGTGATTGAGAGATAAACATCTTAGTTCATCATTAGAGGGATTTTTACTAATATCAGATGGAAAAATACTTCTACTAAAGATCTGTCTCAAATCAGAATCAACACTCATGAAAGCATTATAAATAGAGACAGACCAAGATTTGTAATTAGAGCCATCGCCTAAAAGAATTTCTACAGTTACCTCTTGTGACGACATCGTTATCTCCGGACGGCTAAGCCCACACTGGAGAGGCCTAGCTCTGATACCAATTGAAAGTTCCCTTTGACCCGGGAACAGGATCTGGATGTCGCCTAGAGGGGGGGGGGTGAATAGGCGAATAAAACTTATTACTTTAAAACTTAAATCTTACTCTACTCGAAGACAGGATCGCAGTGGAGTGAAGAACCCTTCGAGTAGGTTGCAGCGGAATTGAAGTCCCTGTCTTAAGAATATCCTGCACTTCAAGGAAAGCTAGTACCACAAGTAAGTAGTGAAGTGCAGATATAAAAGCAAGTAAGACAGAGAGTCAGAGTAGAATACAGAACAGAGCACACAGACGCAAGGGTTTATCCCGAGGTTCGGCCAAGCCTGAAATGCTTGCCTAGTCCTCGTTGGAGTTAGCCACACCTGGGCTTGGAGTCTATTTCAACTCCTTCCTCTGTTTGCTCAGATCTGTCAGTATGACAGATAGAGCCTTTCACTATTGAGTGGGGTTACAACAGAACCGCGGCTGCTTACAAACTTCTTGGCAGCACCCCGACAGAGTAACGATATGCTCAAGACCTTGCTCTAGCTCTTAGCAGCACTACTCCTCTCTCTAAAGGCTTATAGCTGTGCCTTCTACACAAACTATAGAGTTACACACAAGAGGGAGAGCGAGAACTGATTCCAGTGAAGTCTATACTTGTTGGCTGCCCTTCTCTATTGCTTGAGGCGCCTAGGGGTCCCTTTTATAGGCACAAGGGGCCTAGGAGCCGTTGGAAGCAATCCAGGAAGGCAAATCTTGCCTTCTGTCGGGTGGCGCACCGGACAGTCCGGTGCACCACCGGACACTGTCCGGTGCCTGATCTCCTTCCATAAATGGAGCAGTCGACCGTTGCAGTCCTGGAGCCGTTGGCGCACCGGACACTGTCCGGTGCACACCGGACAGTCCGGTGCCCCTATCTGACCGTTGGCTCGTCCACGTGTCACGCGCGGATTGCGCGGCCGACCGTTGGCCCAGCCGACCGTTGGCTCACCGGACAGTCCGGTGCACACCGGACAGTCCGGTGAATTATAGCCGTACGTCGCCGGTGAATTCCCGAGAGCGGCCACTTCGCCCGAGCCAGCCTGGCGCACCGGACACTGTCCGGTGCACCACCGGACACTGTCCGGTGAGCCACCGGACAGTCCGGTGCACCCAGACTGAGCTGCCTTGGCTGTACATAGCCAAGCCCTTTGCACCTCTCTTCTTTTCTTCTTCTTTCTGTTTCTAACACTTAGGCAAGTATATTAGTCCACAAAACCAATGTACTAAGTATAGAAACATACCTTCTCTTAATCATTAAATCTATAGCATTTCACATGCTTGAGCTTTGATGTTGGACTCATAAATCATCAAGTCGGCTTGACTTGATCTAGATTGACATTACTTGGCTCCAACATCCTGTAAAGGTCACATAGAATATCTCCAAACATAGGAACAACCCAAACTAAAGATCAAGATGAACTTAGCTCTTTTGGGCTGCTTCCAGTTCTGGTTTTGACACTTGTTCACCTTCTAGTGACCTTGATCTCCTCCTTAGAGCTTGATCTTGAGCCTTATGACTTACACCACATAACTGTAGCTGTTACCTCATTGGCTGTAAGTCACGTCCTTATGTAGTGATCCTTGATGTGTCGTAGCTGTTCTCAACTCGATCACCCTTGACTTTGCAAGCCTTCTTCTTCACCCTTGGCTTTGGGTTCCTCAGCCTCCTTGACCTTCTCCCGTGCACTTGGTACCTCGAAGCTCTTCTTGCCTCCGTCCTTGGCTTGATCAGTTGTCTCCTAGCTACGCACCCGAGTCTCACTTTATGCAATGTCCATCCTACTTGTGATGTCCATCATGTATCCATAATCCAGTTCTTGAACCATCACAATTGTTCATTTGTGTTGAACCCTGTAGGCTTTACCTTAAGCACCTGTTCAACACTTAGTACACTTGTTAGTCCTTTAATTGAGTTGTCATCCAAACACCAAAACTCACAAGAGAGCTTTCAATTTTCCTTACAAGGGTGTCCCATATTTGCTTGGCGTTGTCCAAGTCGCTCACCTTGTTGTATTCGTCCCTGCACAATGATGCTAACAAAACAGTAGTAGCTTGTGCATTTTTATGAATTTGTTCGTTGATAAACACAGGGTTATCGGTACTATCAAATTGCATTCGATTCTCAACTATCTCCCAAATACTAGGATGGAGAGAGAAAAGGTGACTACACATTTTATGACTCCAAAAAAGCGTAGTCCTCTCCATCAAAGTGTGGAGGTTTACCAAGAGGAATAGAAAGCAAATGGGCATTGGAATTATAAGGAATACGAGAGTAATCAAATGAAAAATTTGAGTTAACCGGTTTCTTTTTCTCGTCGTATTCGTCGTCTCTTGGGGAAGAAGAAGACTCGTCGCTGTCGTAGTAGACGATCTTCTTGATGCGCCTCTTCTTCTTCCCGTCCTTCTTCTTATGGCTCGAGCCAGAGTCAGTGGACTTATCGTCCCTCGGCTCGTTGAAGATGGACTCCTTCTCCTTATCATTGACCACCATCCCCTTTCCTTTAGGATCCATCTCTTCGGGCGATTAGTCCCTTTCATGAAGAGAACGGCTCTGATACCAATTAAGAGCACCTAGAGGGGGGTGAATAGGTGATCCTGTAAAATTCAACAACTAATAGCCACAAAACTTGGTTAAGTGTTAGTATGGCTAAGTAGCGAGCTCTTGCGAACACACAAGTATCACAGAATAACAATCACAAAAGACACACGAGTTTATCCCGTGGTTCGGCAAGTATAACACTTGCCTACCTCCATGTTGTGGCGTCCCAATGGACGAGGGTTGCACTTAACCCCTTTCAAGTGATCCAATGATCAACTTGAATACCACGGTGTTCTTCTTTGCTTATCTCTTTTCCCGTTTGCGAGGAATCTCCACAAGTTGGAGTCTCTCGCCCTTACAACAAATATCAAAGTGAAAGCACAAGAGTAAGGATGGGAAGCAACACACACAAATCCGCAGCAATACGCACACACACAAGCCAAGACTTGAGCTCAAATGAAGCTCAACAAGTTCACCACTAGAACGGAGCCCAAATCACTAACAAAGTCAATCAAGTGCGCGGAGACGGAGTGTGGAAGACTTAGAATGCTCAAAGTATGCTTGGATGACTCCTCCATGCTCCTAGGGGTCCCTTTTATAGTCCTAAGGTAGCTAGGAGCCGTTGGAGGCATTCTTGGAAGGCTAATCATGCCTTCTGTTGGGTGGCGCACCAGACAGTCCGGTGCGCCACCGGACAGCCGCTGTTCATGTCCGGTGCGCGATTCCCTTCCTAATCTGGCACAGCCGCCTGTTGCAGATTTGTGGCAGTTGGCACACCGGACACTGTCCGGTGCACACCGGACAGTTTGGTGCCCCCTGCTGACCGTTGGAGCGGGCCACGCGTCGCTCGCGGATTTGGCGGCCGACCGTTGCGCTGACGGCCGTTGGCTCACTGGACAGTCTGGTGCACCACCGGACAGTCCGATGAATTATAGTCGTACACCACCGAAGTTTTTCCGAGAGTGGCCAGTTCGCCAGAGCTGGCCTGGCACACCAGACACTGTCCGGTGCACCACCGGACACTGTCCAGTGTGCCAAGCCGAGCTGAGTCTTGGCTGCACACAGACACTCTTTTCCAATCCTTTCTTTTCCTGTTTCTAGCACTTAGATAACTTCATTAGTACACAAAAACAAATGTACTAAGTCTAGAAACATACCTTCTTGTTGATTTGCACTTCATTCTCTATTTGGCATGTAATAACTCACTCAATATGTGTTGGACACTTAATCACCAAAATATACTAGAAATGGCCCAAGGGCACATTACCCTTTCACCATGCATGCCAACTCATTTCCTTTTAACGCACATTCTTGTCATCCTAAATTTATGCGCATGCAGAAGGAAACAAATTTTTTACACGGTGTACCACAATACATAAATATCTACACGTGTATAATAATTAGTATCAGTATATATCATAAACTAGTTCCAACGAGCCTAGCTGCATTGCTATTGGAGAGATTCTATATTTTTAGGGGAAATAAAGCATTTAAATCAGATTTTTTTTTGTTTTCATGCATGTCAATCCATTTCTTCTCAACGTATATTCTTGTCATCCTAAATTTATGCACATACAACAGGAAACTGTTTTTCTACGCAACGTACCGTATTGCATAAATATATACACCGTATAGCATAATTAGTATTAGTATATATCATAAAATGCTTTTAACAAGCCTAGCTGTATAACTGTTAGTATTCAAATCAGATTTTTTTGTTGCCATACATGCAGCAGTTAACTGATACACTTCCTAATTTCTCGCGCGTGCAAATGGAAACAAACTATACGCATGCTCCCAATATCCTCACCATATATATATATATATATATATATATATATATATATATATATATATATATATATATATATATATAAAGAACTTCGTTGATTCTATCCGTTTAATAAATAGATTGAAGGAGAAAGATTATCATAATCGTAGATCTTCGAACAATAGAACAGAAAAGCTTAAGAGAGATCTTCTTGAATACAAATGGTTATAGCCATATCTTCGAAAGCTAAGACAGTGATACGAAGGTAAGAAGACAACACAACTTCGGAGGAGGTAGAGATAACCCTGATTTATCTCTTCCGGACTCTCCTCTTCTGTACCTCTATTTATAGTAACGTGTCGAAATACAACTTTATATAAAATTACAAATATGCACCAAAGCTTCTATCATGCGGACTATAAGATTCTCTAAGGACACCATCGTCTTTTCCTTCATATACGTGCTGATCAAGACTCTAGGGTGGTGTTTGGTTTACCATGTGTAATGGTATCGTAATGGAAGTTAAAAAGCGGTGGATTTTAAATCAATGAATACCATTACATGCTTTGTTTGGTTGAGCTTTGTAATACTTTTTGATTCCAATACACTGTTTGTTTTGGAAACCAATGTAACGTAATGAAATTAAAAATGTGAGTTTTGTAACATTTTTTGATTCCAATACACTTTTAATATAAGAAATCATTCAACATTATTTGTAAACATAAAAATTCAGTATTTACCATCATTCCCTTCGCGAACATTCAACAACATTCAAAACTCATAAAAATTCAGCTTTTACCACATTGAGAGCTAACATTCAACAAACCACATTGAAAGCTGCCGACAGATACAATGCCACATTCAATACCATTCATGAACATTCAACCACATTTAACATCATAAAGTTTTAGTTTTACCATCATTCAACAGCAACATATGAAGAACACTAAAGCTAAAAAGTTTGAGACGAACTAAACCAACAACAACTTTCAAAGCTCCATCATTCCACAGCAAGACTAGCACCTTCACCTTCACTTCGACCTCTCTCTCTCTCTCCTTGATGCTTCATCTAGCAAAAATTAAACAATTAATGAATTAAACCAATATCAAAACTAGCCATGTACATTTCTATAAACAAAATTCTAGTTACCACGTAGCATGTCGACAATGTATTCCCTCCTCAGTGGTTCTGGAAGTGCAAACAACATCCCCATTTGATTTGGCATCCTGACAAACACAGCAGCTGCTTTGATAACTTCTGAGCCAGTAAATTCAAGTCTTCGGACCTCATTGATCGCCTTCTCTCTTACCTTTTGTTGTGGATCCTCATCCCTTGCCTTCTCTTGGTTGGATGCCTAACGATCCATAGCTTGCGCCATTTTTCCAATTGACATGGTGGCAACCTTCAGATCACCACTCACTTCATTGAACACGTCAAGAAGCGGGTCACTTGATGCGGTCTTCATTCCTTTCCACTCTTTCTTCCGTTTCTTGGAGCTAGATGATGTTGAGTCAACAGAACGCCTCGGTGTCTCTACAGATGTCATATCCTCTCCAACCTCTTCATCATTAGCATTTACACAAACTAACTCTTCTTCCAAGTTTTTAACAACATCTATCATGTCTTCCGCACCTTCACCTGTGGCCATGTCCTTGGAATATACCATTGAGAGTTCATCATAGTAAGGAAAGGAGACTCCATACAACCCTTTTGCATCTGGATTATTCTGTGAAAAAAACAAAGACACATCATCAGCAACAATACAAGACTAACATAAATGTACAATTTAACCTCAGTATCATAACCAACAGATAGATTAATTATATATAAGATACTAGAAAAATAACAACAGATAAATGCTGTTATCAGTTAGGAATATTAAAATAGACCACAAAGCAATTGTTACTGCCAGCACAGCGATGGCTACAGAGCCTACGACGCATCCACCCAAAGAAGGGGCGGGCGTAGCTATCTACTAGAAGGTGGATTCATCCCATTAAGGTTACCCCAAAATAGCAAAAGACTAAACGTTGCTTGCTACTGCTGCTCAAGATTACTGCTTTGGAAGGAAGCTAACATGATCTTTGATGCCTACTTTGGTTTGGTGGTTCTGTTTCATGGGAGGTTGCAATATTAAAATAGAACTGAAGGGGTCGGTCACGCATGCATTACTAGATTATAACTGGGGAGCAGATTGTAAACAAAGCAGATTGTAAACAGAGCAGATTGTACTGTACTGTAAATGGAGCAGAAAAGTAATGTATTGTACTGTAAACGGAGTAGCAGATTGTAAACGGAGCAGCAGATTGTAAACGGAGCATTCCTTGCAATGTGTCTCATATTGTTGTTTCTCGCACTGAATCATCTTCTTGGTCAGATCCCATGTGAACCCACTCTTGTTCAACATCTGCTCCAAAGCAGAATACGTTGTCTTAAAGTATCTTAACCTTGAATCGATATGAGGAGTTGCAGAAATTCTTGAATCAGGTAGCTTTTCAGCGAGGCAAGCTTCAAGTACTGAAGTGTAACCATTCTTGAAACTCCCATCACTCCTCCACCTCGGATCCAAAGAAACATCAACCAATGCTTTGATCAGTTCATCATCTTCAACAGGGATCCACTTCCTTTTGTTTTTCCCCCCTACCACGAACAGCAATAGAGCCCTCCGAAATGTCCATTCTGTATACAAATGGTGACAAGTTAGAAACACATATATAGTCAAAACAGTAATACAACCATGAAAAGTACTTAAGCATCAAAAGTACCATGAAAAATAATCAATGAGAAGCCCTATAAGCATTATACATCCCCTGTGCAAGAGTGTCTCGAAAAGTACTCCACGCATTTGTTGTGGAGATACCCATAATAAATTCTGGTACTTAACTTCTCCTTCGGGCATTTCAGAATCTACCACCGATTGTTCCTCACTTTCCATAGGGTCTCTAGACATTTTTTGCAAAATTAGATTGTGCAAAAGGGCACATGCCATTATTATACGACATTGTGTCTTTATCGGAAAATATGAAGGAGATCTAAGAATCGCCCATCGCCCTTTAAGCCTTCCAAAAGCCCTCTCTATGATATTTCTTGCTCGAGCATGACACATATTGAAATACTCCTCGGCACTATGTGGTGGATTTTGCACTGTCCAACCACCCAAATGGTACCGCTGACCTCGATAAGGTGCTAGAAATCCATTGGCGTTTGTATAACCCGCGTCAACAAGATAATAACAACCTAAAATGATATTTTCAAGTTAATATCCACACTTAAAACACTATACTAACCAACCAAATAGAAGTTATTGAAATAAAACTCGCCTTGAGGGACACGCAATCCGTTTGGCCTCGAGATAGCATCACGCAGCACACGACCGTCATGTGCTGAACCCTCCCAACCAGGTAGCATATAGATGAATTGCATATCGGGTGCACAAACACCCAATACATTTGTCACAATGTCCGCTTTTCTCGACCTATATCTTCCTTTTAGATGTGTTGGCACAGTTACCTTGATAGCGGTTCCGTCTAATGCACCCAAACAATTCTACAAATATGTCATAAAAGAAATATCACTTCAATGCGTCTATTTATAGTTGAAGAAAAACCTTAAAGTTTTATGTATTTACCTTAAAGTTTTTCCAAGTATTATCTGTGCTATTCTTTTGAATTGGGTCAGGAGTCTTAAGAAGCAAATGTTGCAACTTTAGAACAGCTAGAAGGCATAAGTTGAACTACCTACTAACCGTCTCACCGCTTCGAAAGAAAAACCTTCCAATTGTTCGGTTCTTCAAATGATGAGCCAACGTATACAAAAAATGAGCCACTATCTCCTCTAGGGTCATATTGCGTGTGGCCTTTAGCCCACCAACATCTCTAAGCATCTCACACAAAATAAAGAAAGTTCTTCTATCCATACGAAGCTCACTAATACATTTTCTATCACTCTCACGAATGAGTTCATTTAAATTCTCTATCCTACGCTCTCTATTTCTTAACCTTCTTTCTATTCTCAGACATTTTCTTCTATATGCTAATCCCATGAGCAACCAAACATAATAGTACGTGACAAGGAGAGAACTCAAGATACCCCTAAATGCCATATTCCTTCGTCGAGTTCTTGCGGATAAATCTGGAGGTCAACGAATTATAAGCACCAAGCCCCTTCTTAAATTCACTGCTGGTTCTGTTTCTGAAATTCAAATGCCACTTCTTAAATTCCATTATCTCGTGTGTGTGTGTGTGTAAAGGAGTGTGTTGAACAGACATGCCCCTTTGGTGAAATATGAAACTGCCTAATCCTAACAACTAACCTATGATTAAATGGACGACATCATCTCTTGAAGAGATGGAGATGGCTGTTATTGTACAGCCAAGATTTGTGCCCTTTTCTTTCTATTACTACAGAGATGGTTTAGTTTTGATTGGTCTGTTCTCTACACAACAAGTTTACATATAGAGCGGCAGGGCTGCAGTGTTACAACTGCAACAGTTTTGTACCCCAAAAAAACAAGATGGTCACTAAACCAATAATAATAGCACAGGTGATGCACAGAAAATGCTTAAATCCAATGTGTCCAATACTAAGACTAGGTGGGAATTGAAATGGGGCTTAAATCCAATGCTAATGTTTGGGTGGCAAGAGAAATTATATCGAGATTTGGAAAGGGAATATTACTGGAAATCGTTGATTCACTATTGAATCACAACCAGCACCTGCGCATACTGCGAAACATGCATGGTGAAGGTGGATTGCTGCCGGGCAGTGAGCAGGGGCTCGTTTGTGTTGCACTTGTGTGTGCTTCGAGCCTTCGTACGGACATGGTAGACCTGACGGTCGCCCGTCTCAGATTGAGAAGCGACAGATCGACAAGCGTCAGAAGTGGCAGATCAGGGCCAAGAGCTACCATTCTTGGCGAGGGAGCCTGCTAGGATGCGGTATGTGGTTGGGAAGGGGAGCACGGGCGAGTCACCCTTGCCACTGGATCTAGAACTCCCACAAACTGGATCTAGAACTCCGATGAACTGGATTTAGAACTCCGACGAGCAGTCTATCGCGCAGTCCACTAGTTCGAGATTTGGAAGATTTGTTACCTGGACGGCGGCGAAGACTTGGCGCCCGCTGCTGGCATCCGAGGAGGGAGGCCTGGTGGCGGCGCGGCACTAGCGTCCAAGGAGGAGGAGGAGAGCTTTCAGCTGAATCCGGCACTGGCGCGACACTGGCGTCCGAGGAAGAGGAGGAGGAGAGCTTTCAGCTAAATCCGGCACTGGCGCGGCACTGGCCTGGTGGCGGCGCGGCACTGGTGCCGACCCGGACGATTGATTCCGGCTAGGGTTGGAGGGTTTGAGTTTTGTATACCACGGTATCCGATTCCAATGTATGTGATTTTAATAGAACCCAAAACAAACACATGCACTACCGGAATTTGGCTCTTTGCCGAGTGTCATATTCTTTGCCGAGTGTTTTATTTCGGGCACTCGGCAAAGAGCTCTTTGCCGAGTGCCACGCAAAAAACCCTCGGTAAAAGAAAACACTCGGCGAAGAAGCTCTTTGCCGAGTGTTTTATTTTTGACACTCGGCAAAGAGTTTCTTTGCCGAGTGTCTTTTTTTGACACTCGGCAAAGGGCTCTTTGCCGAGTGTCACAAATACAACACTCGGCAAAGAGCTCTTTGCCGAGTGTTTTTTCTCCAACACTCGGCAAAGATAATTTAAAATTCACATTTTAAAGTAGTAAATTAATTCAAATGAAAAAGTTTTCAACTACAAATTTGTATAACTCATCATGATGTACAATTTATATATTGAACATTTCTTCATATGACAAAATAAAAATAAATTTGTTCATAAAACCTATATCTCTCTCGTAGTTTATGAAACTACGAGAGAGACGTATAGAATTTGTGCATATTGTTAGAACCATCATCTGAGATAAACAAATTATCAAACAACCAAAATAAACTTTGTAGATCTTGAGAAGTTATAAAAGTTTATAGTTGACAACTTTTTCATTTGAAGTCATATTGTCAACGAAAACTACGTCTGAATTTAAAAAATTTAAAATTTGAATTTTGAAAACGACTTCGAAAGGAAAAACCACCAACATGAAAGTTGTAGGTATTGAAGAGTTATGAAACTTTGTAGTTGATAATGTTTTAGTTTGAAATCATCTTGTTATGCAAAACTATATTTGAATTGTGAAATTTGAATTTTTCAAACTGTCTCGGATGGAAAAACCACCAAAATAAAAGTTGTAGGTCTTGAAATGTAATGAAACTTTGTAGTTGACAATTTTTTGATTTGAAATCATCTTATCATTGAAAATTTCATGTGAAGTTTTTAAATTTAAAATTCAAATTTTAAAAACGGTCTCGGATGTAGAAACTATTAAAATAAAACTTTTAGATCTCAAAAAGTTATGCAACTTTATAGTTGGTCACATTTTCAAATGAACTCATTTAGTGCCTTAAATAATCAAATTACTCTCGATTTGTTATAGTACATGGGGAATGGAAACGTAATATAAACATAATTGGTGTAGTAGTGTAGTGGTATAGGAGGGTATGCGCGAGAGAGAGGTTGCGAGTTCGAATCTCACCATTTACAAAACATATAAGTTTGATTCAAAATAATAGTGAAAAATGATAGGGCAACAGGTAAGGTAATAGGGTAGGGTTGGAGAGTTGTTTCTAGAATTTAAAAAATGTTTTGCTGTTTTTTTTAAATTTTTTCGATTCTTAATTTGCCGAGTGTTTTTCTTTGCCGAGTGCTTTTTGACACTCGGCAAAGTGTCCGAAAAAAAGCACTCGGCAAAGAACCCTTTGCCGATGAAATCTTTGCCGAGTGTTCTTTGCCGAGTGTTACACTCGGCAAAGCCTTTGCCGAGTGTAAAATAGCCTTTGCCGAGTGTCTTAGACACTCGGCAAAGAACGCGATTCCGGTAGTGATGTAACGTTATCTGATACCCGAAGGAATCCTATATCGTTACATTACATCGAACCAAACACGTTCTAGGTTCTTTCTTTGTCTTAATCGGTGCAACGCTTCATGCCTAGGCCATGAAGCCAAAGCTCTTAGCTTCGCTTTCACTTATGTCGTCGAGATGAAGGTTTGAAATAAAGGTGGTCTTCATTATCCCTTTAGAACACTTGAAATAGACTTAAAGATAATTGACAACTTAATGTTTTGATGACCTTCGACAAAAGAAGACCGTAACAATATAAATTTTACAAAGATATTTTAGTTGATACAAACTTTATTATACTCTTCCTACAAAATACTCTCGTACTCTAAATTACAAGATATTTTTTGAAATATATCTTTTAACCACCTAAGTATACGTTGTATTTAGGAAAAATAAAATTTAAGTATCTACAATCTAAAATAAAAGGAGTAGAGAGCAAAAGAAAAATTCCTACACGACTCATATGCTTCAACTAAAACTAATGACTATGTAAGAAAAATCACCCTCGATCGTCCTCCTATTTAACATCCTTTGTATTTAATGATATCATGGATTATTCTATCTATCTCTCAAATTTGAGATGTCATATTGTCCATCCTATATAATTTTTGAGATACGGTAACCGTTTGAGAAGAGAGATTTAGAGAGTTATGTTTTGTTAGAATGTACCCTTGAAGATAACGTAACTGGTGATTACCTTACCTGATGCCTCTGCACACTCCTTGTTTTCTTTCTTAAAAAAAGGGAGCTTTAGCTTTGGGAAATAAAATACAACTCAAAGTATACATATCAAAATACACCCACACCGTATTATGATTTTTACAGCAAGGATTTGAAGCACATGAACTTAGATCAGTTGGGGCTTCATGATCAGGTGCGTGAGTGCCAGTTTTTCAGAAGTGTTCTAGTTTCTGATCCCTGCAAGGCTGCGACAAGCCAAATTCTGAATGTAGCATCAATAACATATCGTCAGGCCATTCCCAACTCTATACATGAAGCCCCATGCTTTTGCGGCTTATTACAGGTGTTGGTGGCACTCTGAAGACCACCGTTACCATGCATGCATTATATATGCACTTACATCTCTAGCTCCAAACTAAACGACCAAACTGACAAAACCCGGTCTTCTGCTTCCCCTGATCACCGTTCATCAGAAGAGCAGGGTACATTAGCATTACGGAGTACGGACGAACTGAAGGAAAAAGGGCAACCAGTACATTGCACCGGTACTAGATTCTTCCCGAGGCTGTACCGGGAAGTTATTTGCCCAATGCAAGATATCTTGCTTCAAATGCGCGCGATCGGTCATCAGTAGCTCCAGAGCTTGACCTCACCGTAGTCGTCGCCGCCGCTGCCGCTCGTGGACGAACCAGCCATCGGTGGTGGATCAATGAGCATCCCTTGCGCCATGTCGAGGTACCCCTGCATCCCGAAGTCGAGCCCGTCGTTGATAATGCAGTACGGGTCGTCGACGACGCTCCACGTCGCGCTAGGCAAGGCATCCAACTGTGTATCACCCGCCTCCTCGGTGCCCACATTGCCCTGATCAGGCGCCGGCCCGAACTGCTCCGCTGCCACGGCGGCCGCCCGGCGTATCTCGTCATGGCCGGAGCCTATCGGTGGCACCCTGAGGATCCGCGGCGAGTCGGCGAAATTGAGGCAGGCGGCGCGGCCGCGCAGCGCGAGCGCGGCGACGTCGTGCGCGCGCGCGGCCATCTCGGCGGTCTCGAAGGTCCCGAGCCATATCCGACGCTTGCCGTGCGGCTCCCGCACCTCGCAGATCCACCTGCCGGGGTTCCTCCGCCGCACGCCCTTGTACACGGGGTGCCGCGTCTCCTTGAACTTGGTCCGTCCGGCTCGCCGCTTGGGCGGTGCCGACGACACCGTCATGTACGAGGAGGAGGAGCCGCCGAAGTCGTCGCTGCCGCCGCCGACAGGGGACGGCGTTCCAGAGGAGTAGTCGCTGAAGGAGCTGGCGTCCATGGCTGCAGCCTGGGCGTGGTGGTGGTGGTGGTGAGCGGGGGTAGGGGCGAGTCGGAACATTTGATTTGAAATTTGGAGGGAAAGGTGGCGGGTTATATAGGTTTGCGCGTGGAGAGGGACATGGCCGCGTGCACTGTTCCTACGCGGTGCGGCTCGGGAGGCGCCAGCCAGGTAGTGCGACTTGATGGGTCGGGGGCGCTCGGGACTCTGGAGAGAAGAGGTCTCGTCGGGCTCCAAGGGTTAGCTGCCTGCCTGCGACACGGAACCAGCTGGAGCTCGCGGGTCCGGGGATGGAGACGCGCAGGCATGGGATCCAAGTGGGCCGCCTGGGACTCCCTCGCTGCTGCTCGGCGCGAGCTACTGGTACTAGTATGTCTCTCGCTGACGGCGACGTGTGTTGGAAAGGTGTATCTTATTATGTTCTTGTTCACATATTAACTGGTGGGAGCAAGCCAAGTTATAATCAGATAGTCTATATTAGACTAAGCCCACAACATGCAACATTGCATGCCCCCATTAGTTGGTTGAGAGTATGTTATCTTGTCACAGTGGCCTGACAGGGACGAAGCTATTTTGTAGGCAATGGGTGCAAGGGCACCCTCTAAAATCCCAATAATCAGTTATAGTGTTTAATTTTTTTTACCATATAAGTACCACCCACATCTCATCCTTGTACATCCATAAGGGAGTTGTACCTCCTTTATATTTGCTCTTGCTTCGTCACTCTAGTCTAGTAATTAATTTAATTCTTTTGACCAAAAACTCGACAAACCCAATTTTGTGTGTAAACATAGGGCAATATTAATGCCTAGAGCAAGACAATATTCATCAAATGCCTTTGAGGTGAACTCTCTGGCATTATCCATCCTGATTGTTCTAATGCGATTTTCTAGAAAAATTTGCACACAACTGGATGATCAGGGCAATGATTTTCAAAAGTTGGTTACTCGTTGATAACAGAAAAAACATGGCTCCACCTAGTTGAAGAATCTATAAGCACCATGAAGTATCGAAATGGACATGCCAAGGGGTGAATAATTGGCCGGATCACATATGTCACCTTAGATTCACTCCAGGAAACTAAGGGTTAGCCTTTAACTTCAAGTAGGAAGGCCTTGTAATTAGTTTTCCTTTAGCACAAGGGACTCATAGAAAGTTTTGAGGAATATGTTTGGTCTTAATGCCATGGCCTAGAAAACTTATGATTATATTTTGCATCATCCTTATTCTAGGGTTCTTGAGTCTTTCATTCCATATTCTAAATGAATCTAGTTTTTTTAAATATAGTGATCATCGCAACATATTTAAGGGGCTTATCCCCCTAGTGTAGTAAAATCTAGAGGACGTGGCAAGTGCTTTCCACACTCGTCTATTGCCCTAATGTATCAATATTTAGCAGTCTTGATATGTGGATGTGATACGATTGTGATTCTGATGGATATCTTTGAATCTAAGGAGAGTACAAACTGCTCTCGAATACTAGAAAGCTTCGTTAATGAGCATCCTAGTATTATTTGGGAGCAACATGATGGCTCTACCAGAATCTATAGTATTATCATTCCTTCTAGCAATAGTGCACTACAGTAAACGGAACAACGTCCGACGGCCAAAACCGTCGGACATAAGATTTAAACCGTCGGACATAACTTATGTCCGACGGCAGTACCCTATCTCCGACGGCTTTAAGTCGTCGGAGATAATTCGTCGGAAATAGCTTATGTCCGACGGCAGCCCGTCGGACATAAGCTATGTCCGACGGTTGTTTCCGCCCGTCGGAAATAACAAATCCCAACCGTTTTACCGGCCAGCCTGTGGGCCCCACAGGCTTAAGTCCGACGGCTCGGCGCTAGGCCGTCGGACATAACCGTGGCTTATGTCCGACGGCTCGGCGCTAGGCCGTCGGACATAAGCATGCCTTATGTCCGACGGCTCGGCGCTAAGCCGTCGGACATAACAAATTACAGAATTTACACAAAATTCTGTTTTTTAAAAATCTGACATTTACAAAACAAAAACAGATTTCAAGCACATATACACATTCACATTCACAATCACAAATATTCTCACATAAATATTAACATTCACAAATTTAACATCAACATATAGGTCCGACGGTTGTTGCAAACTGAAATTGTGTCTCACAAATAAGTGTTGCAAAGTGTTTCATAAATAAACATCACGACACATCAATCATATCCATCGTCTGGATGGTTCGAGTAGCCACCTCCTCCGGCTGGACTCTGCGTGTTGAAAAGGTTGTTCACCCACGAATGTGTTGTGTCGTCTTGACCAGACCCATCTCCAGGTGCGGCAACTGAAGCGGGTGGTGTCTGAAATCCCTATAACACAAGCACATGAAATAGTAACCACTCAGTTGTTCATTTAAACACATAAGACATCTATGAACATGTCACACACGCATATGTGTACATACCATAGGGAATTGTGACGGAGGCGGAGGTGGAGGCGCCAACATTGGCATCGGAAGTGCAAAGTCCGGAGGCGGCATCCCGTAGGTGGGCATCGGGACGCCCGCTTGTTGGGCTAGTTGCTACAAATTATATACAAGTCATTGTTGAGCAAATAAGATACACATCATGTGTTTTGCAAAATAAGCTACAAAATGTTACTTCAACTTACCGAGAGAAGAGCTTGATTTTGGGCCTGGAGGTTTGCATAATACTCGTCCCTCTTCTTCTGGTACTCGGCTTGTTGCCTCTGGTACTCATATTGTTGCCTCTGGTACTCCAATTGTTCCCTCAAGACTGATTGATGGTAATCTGCCTGTTGACGCAACACTGCCATCTCTATGTCGTGGGCGGATGATCGTGAACGGGACGACTGTGAAGACGACGATGTGGACTGTCGTCCACGGCGTCTCAGCTCTCTGGAATCAATCGTAGAATCAAAAATACCCAACCTACAAGAGTGAACCATGCACTTAGTATAGTAACTCATGTCTCAGTTGAATCGCAAGCATATGATGACAATTTTGAAATCCAAATCAAATAATCTCACCGTCCGTGGGCTTGTCCTCCTCCGCTAGCATATGCTGCCTGAGGGTCGATTGGCTGGCTCCTCCAATCGTACTCCTGCCCATGGCGTTGAAGCATCTCCTGCCCATACGAAGCCTGGAGGCAAACAATATCAAATATAGGTGCATAACCCCTATGCCCTTGCAAACAATATCAAACACATAATAGATTATCAAAAACTCACTAGACGGTCGGTGGCCGTCTGAATGCATAACACATCAGGATTCTGAGGATCAGAACCCCTATGCCCTTGCATATACACCTCCACATCCGTGGGCGTACGGCCGGATTTGACTTCCTGTACATAAAAGTTATAATGACACATTTCTATGTGATTCAAAGTTACGACAAACTGTGACTTACCATTCGCTTAGCCAAGCGCACATGACCATCACCGCCGTAGTTGTGGAACGACTCAGTTCCACAGTTTCCCCTGTTCCTTTCGGAAATGGCACGAAACTCAGGGGAAACCCACCATCTGCACAATGCCCGATAACCGTCTTATCGTGTGGCCATCCACGGCACCGACACCTACATGAAATTTTTTAAATAAAGCAAGCAAATACATGGCTTCGTGCGATATGAGAGGCAACAACCTGTTTACCTCTAGGTATTGCTCCTCCGTCAAGTAAATTGATGACCACTCGGCCTTGGTATTTGGCATCGGTCGATCATCAGCATTTGCTCTGTACCATGCCTTTATAGCCTGAATTCGTGCATAGTACATTGCATCTGCAACGACATCGTTCGCGTTATACTCAAACACGTAACGAGCGTTCATATCATATGATCCATCGTCCGGCAACTTGTACCGTTTCTGCAAAAAACATAGTGTTATCATAAAAGCAAACATATATGGAATAACTAAAATAGTATAAACAAGTCATACCCAGAATGCATCCCAAACTAGTGCCTGTGTGTTGCCAAACGTTCTACAGACACCATAGCGATAATGCTCCCAAGTGGTGGCGGGGACAGACTCGCCAGTAGGCAAAGTCACAAGACCAGGCCAGTGCAGACGAACAAGATTACCAAGAACCATGTTCACCTGCCTGTAGTGTCCTGTGCCTGTGAACGAGTCGTCGATCCAAGTCCTGCTCATGGTAGAACCTGTGCCCTGAAAAACTGAATCCTCACCCCTCGAGCTGCTCCTCGAGCTACTCCTCGACCCAAGCAAACTACGAGCAAAAGACTTCATTTTCTTTGACATCCTATTTTAACAAAAACAAGTTAGTACATAAATCGACAATAAAATAATAAAATATGCAATAAAATCATAAAATATGCAATAAAATCATGATCCATACTCGTCAATCGTAATCGTAATCAAAATCGGGATCTAGTTGCTTTCGTCGATTTAATGGACGCCAAGTAGTTTTCTTCTTTCTCGTCACTCGTTTTCTTTTTGGAGGAACCTCAACATCATTTTGATCGTCTAATAAAGATTCTTCCAACATTTCAGTTTGTACATTAAACGTGTTTGTAAGTTCTTCGTCTTGGAAAATCTCAGCAGCCCCCACTTCCTGCTCGATTTGACTTTCAACATAACCAGCATCACCAGGAGCATATAGTCGTTCACGAGGATTAACTTTGTACACTACCCTCCAATCAACCAAACCGTTTTTCTTAGATGGATATGTCATATAATACACCTGCTCGCATTGGTGGGCAAGGATTATAGTGTCGTGGCCTTTTAATCTATCATTGTGTTTGACTTCCACCATGCCATATTGATTTTCTCGCGTTGTATTTGGAGAAAACCAATCACAATCGAAGAACACCACTTTGAGTTGTTTATCTCCAAAAAAACTTGTACTCGATTATATCATTAATGACTCCATCTTTGTGCACCATGACATTTGGATTCTCACGTACCCCTTCTTTGTGCCACCTCATGTGTCTGGCTGTATTCTTGGAGATGAACAAACGTTTCAACCGAGGTATGAGAGGCATGTAACGAAGCTGCTTACATGCAATCTTCGTAGTCACGGTCAAACCATCGTCGTTTTCAACCTCAACGAATCTACGCTCACCACATACAGTACACTTCTTCTCACCTGCGGTCTCCTTCCAGAAAAGCATACAATTATTTTCACAGACATCGATTTTTTCGTAGTCCATACCGAGGCCAGATAACAACTTTTTAGATTGATACATGTCCTTTGGCATCTTGTGATTCTCCGGAAGTACATCACTGATCAAGTTCAAAAGTTCCTTGTAACAGTTGTTTGAGAATGCAAACTTAGACTTAATAGCCATAAGTCGAGTCACAAATACAAGGACGGTCACTTTTGTGTGCTCATGCAACGACTCTTCGGCAGCTTTAAGGAGCTCGAAGAACTTCTGAACCTCAGGTGTAGCTGGATCCTCAAACTCGGTGGGTTGATCGGGGTTCTCCGAATCGACGGTTAGAAGCTCATGGTGTACATCGTCAAGCATCTCTTCCATCCTATCGTAGTCCTCCTCTTCATGTGACTGAACTTCCGATACAATACGAGGAGGTGGGTCCTCACCGTGGTGCACCCACACCTCATAGCCTGACATATAACCGTTCTTGCAAATATGTATCGACATAGTCCTCCTGTCAAGGAAATTAATGTTTCGACACTTGCTACAAGGGCACCTAACATCGGTTCCAGTCTCTGACCGAGCAAAAGCATGGTCGAGAAAAGCATCAGTCTTGGCAACCCACTCACTTGATAGAGCACCTCTTTTCTTCCAACCTTCATACATCCATTGACGATTCTCCTCCATACTAGATACGAGACGTTAACTTAATTAGATAAGTAATGCACGGACCATCCGTTTTTACGAAGAAATCACGCTCCTACATCTGTAGGAAAGGATAGGTCCTAAACCCACCCAAGCGTGACCGACGAGCCCGTGTTTATGACAAGACATGTGGTCGTGCGAAATTTCGGCAGCATAACCCCGCTGTTCTCCAATCGCACGCCTAAAAATGGTGCAATTGGAGAACACAGGGGTTATGCTGCCGAAACTAAGCAGGAGCACATGCCTTTGTCATAAACACGGACTCTGTCGGTCACCCCGAGGCTGTCCAATAAAGGGACAATTCCGACCCAACATACCTCACATGCGTCGCATGTAAGGTGTGTTGGGCCGAAACAGGTGACGTCTAGGTTTCGTTAACTTAATTAGTTATGATTACTAATTAACCACACTAATACAATAGCCACTAATTAACCAAACTAATACAATAGCACTACAAAAAATCATTTCACGGGACCCTAAATCAAATAAAACAACCTTATTTCCGAGGGCTTAATAATTACCCTCGGAAATTAAGAGTTTAAATTATATAGACACCACTACATAACATTATTACGGGTGACAAATCATATAAACTGACCTTAATTCCGAGGGCATAATAATTACCCTCGGAAATTAAAAATTTAAATTATCTAAGCAACACTAAGTAAACGAAAACAAACTTAATTAATTACATAACCAAATTTCGCCATATAATCAAATTTAGGCCCTCGGATATAATAAGATAAACATTATTTAACATACTAATTATTTAATAACAACATTGGAAACTACAAAACAAACTTAATTAAATACTTACTTAGCAGTGGGCAGGGCAATGGGAGGCGGGGCAGTGGGCGACGGGGCGAGCAGTGGGCGACGGGGCGGCGGCGGGTGTCGACGGCGGCGACGGGGAGAGAGAAGAGAGAAGAGAGCGAGCGCGCGTGAAAAATGAACCGCGCGCCGGGCTCTGTCTGTTAAAAAACCTTACCTCCGACGGCTATGTACGAGGCCGTCGGACATAAGCTTATGTCCGACGGCTGTCAGGGTATTTCCGAGAGCCCTTGGTGGCCGTCGGACATAAGGTTACGTCCGACGGCCTCGTAGGCTGCCGTCGGAGATAAAATGACCGTCGGATTTTTGTTAGTTTACTGTAGTGGTGGTAAAATCCTCATACCTTTTCTATAGTATCTAGAAACATTTCGTCTCTTTAAGTATTGAATGTGTGGCACCACAATCAACTAGGAATGATTCATAGTCTCCCTCCGTTGTTGAAAGTACAAAGCTTGTTCTATATAGTAAATAATTGTATTTCATCTTCAAAATGAACAAAACAAGAATAAAGTTGCTAAACATTAGTCTAAATGAACATATACTTAACAAGAGCATTATTATATTAGGACTGAATAAATTTCTGCTATAACAGAACTAAACACAAAATAATAAAACATAACGAGATTAATGCTGCACGGTCTAGTCTATGATGTCATCCACATCAAGTTCAAAATCCATACGATCAATGTCTTTTGCATTATTGGCAACGTTAGGGTCAACATCCATAGGAGCATTGTTTGGCTTTTCACGTAGGCTTTGGGGTCACCTAGATATGCTCTCCAGTCCGAGCATCTATAGGTGCCAAGAAAAATGAGCATCTACGTTCTAGCATTTCTTTCCCTCTTGGTACATATAGACCAAGTGCTTTTTTGTGTTGAAGTACATGACCAATGCTTTTGGGATCCACAATAAAACAAGTGTTTGTTGGACTACTTTGTTCACATGCATTGCCTTTCTGACCCTTTTGGGTCCTTTTAATTCAATTGTTATTTCCACCATTTGCAGTTGTCGGTGTTTCGAATCTCGCTTCGATAAGTAAATATATTGTGTGCGTTTTGGGCTCTAGACAATGTGCGCGGCGGACGTAAGATTTATCCTGGTTTAGGTAGAATGTCCTGTCAAGGACCTTGAGTCCCTGACTGGCTGGAACTCGGCTACGTAGCTCGTAGCCACCGTCCGTCACGCCGGCGAGGTTATGCCCCTCGGCCGTCGTCTTAGTAGAGAGAGAGAAGGAGATTAGGAGTAATTTCTTGTTGTCCTTATTGTGCCTCCGCACCTGCATATATATGGCCTGTGGCCTTACAAAAAGAGAAGGCTCTCCTTGATTGATTGGATCAATCCAATCAATTAGCAGCCAATCAGCTAGATAGTTTCCTACCCAAGCCAATCAATCAACAATCAATCAGCTAGATAGTTTCCTTCCCAAGCCAATCAATCAGCAGTCAATCAGCTAAATAGTTTATTTCCTAATCCTGTGCAGTTTCCTTCCTAATCCTGCGCCTGCCCTTCCTGCGCCCTGGACGCCCTCTCGGACGCCCGTCGCACGTCGCGGGCTCTCCTGCGCCTTGCGTATGTGCGGCCGCACATGACATCTCTCCCGCCGTCGAAGACTAGCTCCTCCTCGAGCTGAAAGGTGGGAAAACAGAAACAGAAATCGTCGAAGTCTTCCCAACTTGCAGATGCTGCATGTGCCTCTTTCCACTAGACCAGCACTTGTCGCACTCCACGTGCTACCCAGGCAGTGGTGATCTTGTCAGGTGCCGGCACCACTGCACCATTGTGGGTTGGTGGCATGGCTGGGGGCGTGACGACGAACTTCTTGAGTACCCCGACGTGGAACACATCATGGAGGTGGGCGCCCTAGGGAAGCTGCAGCAGGACAGCCATGGCGTTGATGACCTTCGCGACACGATATGACCCGACGAAGCGTGGTTTGAGCTTGCCAAAGGAGGTACGTGGCAGGGACACCGCTGGGCGCTGTCAGAGACGAAGGAGGGCCCGGTCACCTACTTGGTAAACCACCAGGTGATGATGCTGGTCGTAGACACGCTTCTAGGCCGCCTGTGCCTGCTTGAGGCGGTAGCGGACGTCGTCGAGGAAGGCCGTGCCCGTGCGGTCCTCCATCTCCTAGGCGACAGCATCCATGCGCGTCTCGCTGGGCTCATAAGAGCGGATGGTCGGTGGGTCGCGGACGTAGACCATGCGAAACAACGTCTCATGGAGCGACGATTGATAGGCGGTGTTGTAGGTGTACTCGGCCCACAGAAGCCAGCGGAGCCACTGCCATGGACGGCCGCTGGTGAAGCTGCGGAGGTACATGCCGATAACATGATTGGCGGCCTCCATCTGCCCATCCGTTTGTGGGTGAAATGCTGATGACATGAAGAGCTTGGTGCCTGTGAGACGCATGAGCTCAGTCTAGAACGCGGATGTGAACACCGGGTCGCGGTCCGAGACAATAGACAGCGGAACACCATGTAGGCGGACGATGTCGGCGAAGAAAGCTTGTGCGACGGTTTGGGCGGTGTAGGGGTGTGCCAACGGAATGAAGTGGCAGTACTTGCTGAAACGGTCGACGACGGAGAGGATGATCGTCTTCCCCTGCACTCGTGGCAGTACCTCAATGAAGTCGATGCCGACGTCGGCCCATACGCTGGACGAGATAGACAGCGGCTGGAGCAGGTCGGCCGATCTCAAGTGGTCCGACTTGTACTTCTGACATGTGGCGCACGCCTTCACACATTCTTGCACCAAGCGATGCAAGTTGGGGCAATGAAAGTCACGCCATAGATGATGCAACGTGCGGTGGACGCCCTCATGGCCATCATCGTGGACCGCGGCTAGGATCTTCGGAAGTAGTGGCGACGCGGTTGGGATGAAGAGGCGGCCCTCCAGCGCAACCATGCCGTCGGTGATGGACCACGGTGCGGTACGGATGTCAGCCCGGATCTCGTCGTGGATGGTGACCAGCGCTGGGTCAGTTTCCTGGGCGTGACGAAGGTGCTCGATGAAATCGAGCCTAGGTGCTGAGATGGCTAGCAGCTCGCCCTCCTCGTTGTTGTGAAGGGAGAGGGTGTCGGCAATGGTGTTAGTGGCACCCGAGCGGTACTCCACCGTGAAGTTGAATCCCAAGAGCTTGCCGACCCAATGGTGTTGTGGGATCGTGGCGAGGCGCTGGTCGAGGAGGTATTTCAGACTGTAGTGGTCTGTTTTGACGAAGAATCGGCGCCCCCACAGGTAGGACCTCCAGTGCCGGACTGCCTGAACGAGGCCAATGAGCTTGTGCTCGTAGGCGGCCAGGGCGCGGTGTCGTGGTGCCACCGGCCGGCTGAAGTAGGCCACCGGGTGTCCCTCCTGGACGAGAACGGCCTTGAAGCTGAACTTCGATGCGTCGCACTCGATGACGAACAACTTGGCAAAGTCGGGCATGGCGAGTATGGGGGCCAACATGACCGTAGCCTTGAGTGCCGAGAACGCTGCGGCCGCTGCATCATCCCACGAGAAGCTATCCTTTTTTAGGAGTGCCATCAAGGGTGCGACCACCATGCCATAGTTATGCACGAACTTGTGATAGTACCCCGCGAGCTCGAGGAAACCACACATAGCATGGGTGGAGCGAGGAGGCGGCCAGTCATGAATGGCCTGCACCTTGGCCAGATCCATGGCGACTCCTGTCGAGGAGATGATGTGGCCAAGGTAGGCAATGGCGGGGGCCCTAAAGGAGCATTTGGTGCATTTGACGAAGAGCTGGTGGCGGTGGAGCTCATCGAGAACAGCATGAAGGTGGCGTAGATGATCCGCCCATGTCTTGCTGTAAATCAAGATATCGTCAAAAAATACCAAGACAAAGCGGTGAAGGAATGGCCAGAGTACGTCGTTCATCAAGGCTTAGAACGTAGCCAGCGCGTTGCAGAGTCCGAACGCCATGACCAAGAACTCGTACAGGTCATCATGCGTGCGAAACGTCATTTTGTGGACGTCCTCGGGCCGCATGTGGACCTGGTGGTACCCCGACCGTAGGTCCAGCTTGGAGAAGAATTTGGCGCTGTGGAGCTCGTCCAGCAACTCGTCCACCACCGGGATCGGGAAGGCGTCCTTGACCGTCATCACGTTCAGGGCCCGGTAGTTGACCTAGAAGCACCACGAACCGTTAGGCTTCTTGACGAGGAGGACCGACGACGAGAATGGTGAGTCACTGTGGCGGACAATCCCTTGTTCAATCATGGCGGCACATTGCCGCTCCAATTCATCCTTATGGGTGGTCGGGTATTGGTAGGGTCGGACTGTTAGAAATATGCCCTAGAGATAATCATAGAGATGAGCATATTTCTTTGTATCTATGATATATATATATATTGCTTAATTGAATATCCATGTATAGGCACCTTGTATTGATTAGCAATTATGTGAATTGTTTGTGAGATTCTTTACTTGTATGGTTATTCTAAATGATGTCCCTGGTCAGAGTTGATGACTAGCACATATATTAGTTGATGATTACATTTCACAAGTCATGGACATGGAGATGTCGAAATAATAATGTGGGCGCATGTGTGACATGAGGTTGGGCCGACCCAATGTGAGATATTGTAATATAGTTCTCTTTTTGCAACATGTATACCGTGTCCTTAGACCTGAGATTGTCACATGTTCTCAAGATGTGGATTGACCTACTTAGGGACTATCAAACGCTACTTCGTAACTGGGTAGTTATAAAGGTACTTTTGGGTTTGTCAGGAAGCATGCTGTGAGGCATGGTCAGTCAAGATGTAATTTGTCCCTCTCTTCTTGAGAGAGATATCTCTGGACCCCTCGAGTGATTGGATCAAGAAATGCATGGTCGTGCTAGGGTTAAGAGTTAACCATTGAAAGGATTCCAATTCACAGTATCGAGAAAGAGAGGCCAGCTTAGAGCCAGACCAAATATCGTGGGACAAAGGGAACAACATATATGTAATGTTGCAATGGTTCGTCTGATATGATCTTTACGTGCGCATAGGAGTTGTCATGTTTTGCTAGAGGCTGCTATCAATTATTGGGCCAAGTAAGAGTACTCAGGCCATGTCTATTTGTATGTGAACCTATAGGGTCACACACTTAAGGGGAAGGAAGCCTAACTCGGATTAGATCCAAAAGTAGACTGGGCTTTAGGGTTACTGATGGGCCTCGGAGTCAGAAGCCCACCATAACGCCTATATAATGAGGATCGGGGCGCGGTTAGATAAACCCTAATTTGCCACCAGCAAACGAGCAGCCGCTCGCCTCTCGCCCTCGTGAAGCCGCCATCGCGAACCTAGCAGTTCGGTAAGCGGCGCTTCCTCCTTGTTTGTGTGGATACCTCGGAGGTGCTGCATCTGGAGCACTAGGATGAACCACACGAGGACGTGATGGACGCCGACGACTGCACGGCACCGCTCGACGCGTTCGTCTACATCGAGACGTCTTCCGCTACCCTACACGTCTAGTGGTAATTCCATGACCTATAACCGCAATAGTTCTTGGTTTTATGGGGCCGAAAATTTTGTTTTTCGCTAGCGTAGCCTCCCCATAATCCTTCAGTGGTATCAGAGCCAGGTTCTGTGTAGTTTTAGGTCTAGATCTAGGTTCATGAGATGGATCTACTTGATGCACGGTGTGATTAGATCATTTGGTTCTAAGGGGCTGGAGTAGATTACATCTTATATGACTAAAGAGATTAGTTCGTCCTTCTCTGTTATGTGTGTGACTTGCCCCTACCGGCTGGAATCACCATCGGGGCTAACTGCATATACAACCAGTAGATTGACGTAACAGATCGACGTCTTGAGTGTAATCTCCTTCGGGTCGAAAGTCTCGGATTTGGGTAGTTATAGATCTGGATCTAGGTTCATGAGATGAATCTACTTGATGCACGCTATGATTAGATCATTTGGTTCTAAGGGGTTGGAGTAGATTACATCTTATATGACTAAAGATATTAGTTCGTCCTTCTCTGTTATGTGTGCGACTTGCCCCTACCGGCTGGAATCACCATCGGGGCTAACTGCATACACAACCAGCAGATTGACGTAACAGATCAACGTCATGGGTGTAATCTCCTTCGGGTCGAAAGTCTCGGACCGTCGTGGCTATCTGCTGTAGTGACAAACATATAGAAACGTGTTTGTCTAACCTGTTTTTGTAGGACATCTTGTGATCGGTATGGCTATTGTGTGTATATGATGCATATTAATGAATTATTCATGACATGCGTGTCGTGACCAAGGCAATACGACTGGAGCCATATGTATTGTCCAAATTTAATGTAATGACCTGCGTGTCAACATGTGATGATCTAAAGCGTATATGTAATTTGTTTACCAGCATATGTTAGATAGGTCTTGAAGGACTCATCACCTGAAGGATGGCATACCTATATCATGGAGATGGAGATCATCGTGATGGATAGATTATTGGAGATGGGGATCACCATGTAACAGCAAGCCATACCGAATCACAACTGTTGTGTGAATGCCATTCTTAATGTTCTACTTGTTCATATTGCATATATGTCCTTGCGTGCGATGAAATAAGTAGGACAATCCCTCATAAATGTTTAAGCTTAAATGCCTCTCCAAACCTTGCACTATCATTAGTCTTATAGAATTGGTGGTGGGTCTATGAAATTAGGGTGCCACCAGTTTTCCTTGACTAGATAGGTTTACATTAGATATGAAATGCAGAAAGGGTTGGTTAACTTAAACAAAATCAGCTTAATGGTTAAGGACTTTGGGGCATAATGTTGGGAGCCGAGACATAGAGATGTCACCCAACAACAGAAGTCATATATTTGATATGATTAGCAAGGAGTTGCTTATCGATCTACCTTGTCTTCTAGCGGTGATGCTAAAGCTCACTAGTAGACTTGTTAGTTGCGGGTTCTGAATCACTAAGTATCAATCGAGGGATATTGATTTTAGTGGGAGTAGACTCTATTAAATGTTTAATATGATTTACTCTCTCATGGATATTTTTATCTTAGTATTTTGCATTATTTTGTTGTAGATAAATGGCACCTAGCACACCAACATTTACTTTGCGATCAATTCTTGAAAAAAATAAGTTAAATGGAACAAACTATATGGATTGGATCCGTAACCTGAGAATTGTTCTCTGGGCTGAAAAAAGGAAGATGTTCTAGACACCCCAATGCCAGAGGATCCTGGTGAAGATGCAACTGCAGCAGCTAAAACCGCTTACAAGAAGGCAATGGATGCTAATCTTGAAGTGAGTTGCCTGATGCTTGCTTGCATGGAGCCTAAGCTGTAGGTGCAGTTTGAGATGAACCATGAGGCGCACGATATGATCATGGCGCTCAAGGATATGTTCCAGACTCAGGCTAGGACTAAAAGGTTCAATGTGTCCAAAGCCTTTCTAGAATGCAAGCTAGTAGAAGGCGCAACAGTTGGGCCACATGTAATCAAGATGATTGGTTAGAGTCAGAGGTTGGAGAAGCTAGGCTTCCCGATAGGCCAAGAGTTGGCCACTGACTCCATTTTGGCATCTCTTCTGCCTAGCTATGGAAACTTCATTACAAACTACCATATGAATGGGGCGAAGAAGGGCCTCAATGAACTATGTGGCATGCTGCAAACAGCAGAGGGTGACATAAAGAAAAGCGCTAGCAGCAGCGACCATGTGATGGCGGTCCAAAACAAACCCAACTTTAAGAAGAAGGGTAAATCTCAAAAGAAGAAGGGCAAGGCAAAGGATAAAGTATCCAAGCCAAACCAAAAGCCCAAGGCTGGACTAGCTGCTGATGCAGAGTGCTTTTATTGCAAAGAACTTGGTCACTAGAAGTGGAATTGCAAGCAGTACATGGCCTCTATTAAGGATCACAACGGAAAGGGTACAGCCGCATTAGGTACACTTGCTATTCACATTACAGAAATTTTTCTTGCTGATTATTATATTAATTCTTGGGTATTTGATATCGGATTGGTTGCTCGTATTTGCAATTTGATGCAGGGAATGATTAGAAGTAGAAGCGTGAAAAGAGAAGTTGATTTCTGGGTAGGCGATAATGCAAGAGTTGCTGCGTTGACCGTCGGGACGATGCAACTCCACCTCCCATCAAGATTTATTTTGGAGTTAAATAATTGTTATCTAGTTCCTAGTATGAGTCAAAACATTATGTCTCCTTCATGTTTGATGAAGGATGGTTATTCGTTTGCGAGTGAAAATAATGGTTGTGTGATCTCTAAGAATGGCATGTTTGTGGCTTTTGCATCCATTATGAATGGGTTGTTCATTTTAAATCTTGATGATGCACTTATCTGTAATATTAGTGCTAAAAGGTCTTGGCCTAATGATTTAAGTCCTACCTACATGTGGCACTGTCGTTTGAGTCATATAAGTGAGAATCGCATGAAGAAGCTTCATTCTGATGGGCTTTTAACTTCATTTGATTTTGAATCATACGAGACATGTGAAGTATGCTTACTTAGCAAGATGACCAAGGCACCCTTCATGGGTTTACCTGAGAGGGCATTAGATTTGTTGGAACTCATACATACTGATGTGTGCGGACCAATGAGTACGACAGCTAGGGGAGGATTCCAATACTTCATAACCTTCACTGATGATTTTAGTAGATATGGGTATGTCTACTTAATGAAACACAAGTCTGAATCTTTAGAAAAGTTCAAAGAGTTTCAGAATGAAGTGGAAAATCAGCGTGGCAAGAAAATTAAAGCACTGCGATCTAATCATGGAGGTGAATATTTGAGCCATGAGTTTAGCAATCATCTAAAGAGTTGTGGAATTGTTCCACAGCTTATGCCGCCTGGAACGCCTCAGAGGAACGACATGTCTGAGCGACGTAACGGACTTTATTGGATATGGTTCGATCAATGATGAGCCAGTCGGACCTACCTTTGTCGTTTTGGGGATACACTCTAGAAACAACAACTTTCACACTAAATAGGGTACCGTCTAAGTCTGTAGTTAAGACACTGAAAGCTCTCTTGTGGGTTTTGGTGTTTGGATGACAACCCAATTAAAGGACTAACAAGTGTGCTAAGTGTTGAACAGGTGCTTAATGCAAAGCTAACATGGTTCAACACTAGTGAACAAGAGTGATGGTCCAAAGACTAGATTATCTATAGATAATGGACATAACAAGTAAGATGTACATTGCTTAAGTGAGACTCGGTGTGCGTAACTCAGAGACAACCGATCAAGCCAATGTGTCACACCCGGTTTTTAGAAGGCAAACCGAATGCGAACCATGTACGTGCCAGGATCAGTTATTCACGTACACAGCAGTTACATAACATGGACATCATCACACAGTGCTCAAATAGTATTAAAAGGGAAATAATAGTCGATTACATCATACGTCTGAGACGTCCATATAGTTCTTACAATAAATCAAAGTGCGGAAAAGAAACGTAGATAACGCGGCCTTCACAGGCAGCCGACTGGGGGTTGCCGCTAACCCACACCTAGAACTCGTCGTAGTCTTGGAACTCCTGGAAGTCTCCTTCCACAGCTTCATCTTCTCCTGAGCAGTGGTTGCAATGCTGACAACCTGGGGGGGGTTTGGTGTGTAGAGCAAGGGTGAGTACACATCAACATACTCAGCAAGCATCCTGTTTGGCTGTAGTGGACTAGCTTTATGTGGGGATAAGTCAAGCAGTTGCTTTTAGTTGGTCAGGTTATTACTTACTAGTAGAGAGCCAGGTTTTAACATTAACCCAAGTTATTAGCCCAATGTATCCTTTCCAAACGGAAAGAATACCACTTACCATTACCATAAACATAATCAGAACCATCAATCTCATTGCCACCTGTACCAAAGTATCTCTGATCAAGTATCACTAATCTCTGGAGCTCCCTTGGCCGCTCATAACCGTGAGCACGGCTGATATATCAGTTTCATAACACTCTGCAGAGGTTGCGCACTTTACCCACAAGCCGTGATTCCCTCTTGCCTCGGGCCGATCAAACCCTTAAACACTACCAAGGTGAATAGGCAGGGTCTCACTACGTAGCCTTTACAAAGATTCCCCGGGGCTGTAGCCACCCGTTAGGTTTCCTAAATGTACCGCACTCCTCCCCAAGGGACAAATCAACCTTGGCAGAGCGAGCCGCATACACCGAGCCCCATTGACGGCACGACGGCTAAGCGATCTACACCCCGGTTCCTCTAATTATTCAGCTAAGGGCGTCCCATTCCACCCTCATGGTTGCACTGTTTTCCCGGGCGGTCATCCATTGAACAGGTCCTTACGGAGAGGCACTCGAGAAACCGCTCGAGTCCCCTTGAAGGCCACAAATATAATCATAAATAAGAAGGGGAAAACAACGTATCATAGATAATCACATCATGTTCATTGATTAGAGTTGAGCAATAGCATCAGACTAAGCAGTAATAATCCGACCCAAATAGGTAAACAAGGACATGGATAACAAAAGCTAGTCAATCCTTAAGTATAAATGTGTAATGCGGGAGGTGAATTAAAGAATGAATAGGACAGAGATAGGTCAAAGGACACTTGCCTCCACCAACCGACTGCTGCTCAGGGGCTTCTCCTGCGGGTTCTTCGGGCTCTTCGACCAGATCGTTCTCTATGCGAGCGCAAACATACATACATCCACATATTTAATACAAAAGAACAGTACACCATACAAGGGAACAAATAAAGTGAGTATGCATCAAGTATGACATTCGATATCGCAATTTGTTATAGTTAGAAAGAAACGGGGAAAGGTCTCGCAGGGGGGTTAAAGCTTATGCACTAATGATTAATTACAATTGGTTCTTAACAAAAGAATTCTGTTATATGCACTAATGGAAACCTAATCATTTTTAGTTGATCAACATTGAATGAGATAAACAATCAATTACGTGAATCAACTAGCATAACGGAATTTTAAATTGAGCTTCCTATTTCAATAGCATGAACAATGATTAGCCTACCTGAAATAAAATAACTATGATCACAGAAAGTAAAATAAAATAAAATAAAAAAAAACCAGGGGGGGGGGGGGGGTTGAACCGGCCGGGGGCAGGGCGGCTGGGCTGGGCGGCCGAGCGCGGGGGGGGGGGGGGGGGCTGAGCCGGGGCGGTTGAACCGGCCCGGGGGCGGTTGAACCGGCCGGCTGGGCGGCCGAGCACGCAGGGGCGGGGGCGCGGCCGGGCGGCTGCTAGGGCGCGGCCAGCGGCTGGCCAGGGGCGGCCGGGGCTGGCTGGGCGCGACCAGGCGGGCGGCCAGGCGCGCGGCCGGGGCCAGGCGCGCGGCCAGGCGGGCGGGCTGGGGGCGGCCGGGCGCGGCCAACGGCCGGCTGGGGCGCGGCCGGGCGGGGCTGGGGCCAGGGCGGAGCGGCCAGGGGCGGCCGGGCCATGGCCGGACGGGGAGGGGGGGAGGAGGGGAGAGGGGAGGGGGAGGGAGAGAGGGGGCTCACCGGAGACGGGCGGCCGAGGGCGGCGGTTGGGCCGGCTGCAGGGGACGGCGGCTAGGGCAGGGGGTAGGGGGCGGCGGCGGCTAGGGTGGGGAGGGAGAAAATGAAAGGGAGGGGAGGGAGAGAGAGAGGGAATTGGGGAAAAAGGGAGGGGGTGGGGGGCGGTTGGGCCAACCAAGGCCCAAGAGGGGGGCGCGCAGGGGGCGGCTGGGCCGGCCAGGGGCCCACGGCGCGGGAGAGAGAAAGGGGAAGAGGGAGAGAGAAAGAAAGAAAAAGAAAAAGATTATCTCCTTTTCGAAATCCGATCTTCCTACATGAATGCATTTGCACTTTCAAACAATCAAAGAATGCATAGCTCGGCATGGTGCATCAAACAACATAAAACAATTTAGGGTTTTTCTTTACACGGGAATTCCAAACCGAATCCCGCTAACTTTGGAAAAGATCAAGGTTGAGCGAGGGGAAAAAGAAAAGAAAAGGTAACGCCCGAATTTGGCGAGTAAAGAAAAGAAAAAAAATTCAACTGCAAAAATTCGGGGCGTTACAAACCTATCCCCCTTAAAAGAATCTCGCCCTCGAGATTCAGGGCTGGCTAGCAAAGAGCTCTGGGTACTTAGCCATCAGATCATCTTCACGCTCCCAGGTTGCTTCTTCCTCAGAGTGGTGATTCCATCTGACTTTGCACATTCTGATGGTCTTCCTTCGGGTGACTCTGTCTGCAACCTCAAGGATTTGCACTGGCTTCTCAACATAGGTCAAGTCTTCCTGGACTTCAAGACCTTCCACTGGCAACTGCTCTTCTGGCACACGCAAGCACTTCTTCAACTGAGACACATGAAAGACATCATGCACAGCGGACAAATTCTCTGGCAGGCTGAGCTGATAAGCCACTTCTCCACGCTTTGAGAGAATTTGATACGGACCAATGTAGCGGGGTGCTAGCTTGCCTTTCATTCCGAACCTTCTGACTCCTCTGATCGGTGACACTTTCAGATAGACAAAGTCTCCGACTTCAAAACTCAGCTCTCTTCTTCTAGTGTCTGCGTAGCTTTGCTGCCTTGATTGCGCTATCTTCAGATTCTCTCGGACCATCTTGATGTTCTCTTCGGCTTCGAGCAAAATATCTGGCCCAAACACTTGCTTCTCTCCAGGCTGATCCCATTGCAACGGAGTTCTACAACTCCTTCCATAGAGCGCTTGAAATGGTGACATCTTCAAACTGGCCTGGTAACTGTTGTTATAGGAAAACTCTGCATAAGGCAATCTCTTATCCCATCCGGACTGATCTTGCAACGCACAGGCTCTCAACATGTCTTCAAGAATTTGATTGGTTCTTTCGGTCTGGCCATCTGTCTGCGGATGATAAGCTGAACTGAAATTCAGATGCGTGCCCAAAGCTTCATGCAATTGCTGCCAGAAATGAGAGGTGAACTGCGTTCCTCTGTCTGACACTATCTTCTTTGGCACACCATGAAGACAAACGATCCGAGACATATACAGTTCTGCCAATACTGCACTGCTGTAGGTGGTCTTGACAGGTATGAAGTGGGCCGACTTGGTCAAACGGTCCACTACTACCCAAATGGAATCGTAGCCGGCTCGAGTGCGAGGCAATCCGACTATGAAATCCATACCGATTTCATCCCATTTCCACTGAGGGATCTGCAACGGTTGCAACAATCCAGCAGGTCTCTGGTGTTCTGCCTTAATTCTTCGGCAACTATCGCACATAGCCACATGCTCTGCGATTTCCCTCTTCATTCCGTACCACCAGAATTTCTTCTTCAGATCCTGATACATCTTCTCACTGCCAGGGTGAATCGAATAAGCTGTCTCATGAGCTTCCTTGAGAATCAACTCCCGAATAGACTGGACATTGGGAACACACAAGCGGTCTTTGAACCATATCACGCCTTCTGCATCTTCTCGAAAATCTTTGCCTCTGCCATCTAGAATCAGTCGCCGGATCTCACTGATCTTCTCATCATTCTTCTGCGCTTCTTTGATTTCTCGCTCCAAGGTAGGTTCCAATTCAACTGTGACTCCTCGCGAATTGTTCAGAAATCCGAGACTCAACCTGTCGAACTCCTTGGCCAACTCATAAGGCATCGGACGAGCGACCATCAGATTGACTTGACTCTTTCTGCTCAAAGCATCTGCCACTACATTCGCTTTGCCTGGATGGTAATGAATTTCCAACTCATAGTCTTTGATCAATTCTAACCATCTTCTTTGCCTCATATTCAGCTCTGTCTGAGTAAATATGTACTTAAGACTCTTGTGATCTGTGTAAACATCGCATTTCTGTCCATACAGATAGTGCCTCCATGTCTTCAGTGCGTGAACCACTGCTGCCAACTCTAGATCATGGATTGGGTAATTCTTCTCATGAACCTTCAACTGTCGGGACGAGTAAGCCACAACTCTTCCCTCTTGCATCAACACGCATCCCAAACCTGTGTAACAAGCATCACAGTACACAGAGAAGGGCTTGTGCACATCAGGCAAGACTAGGACAGGCGCTGTTGTCAACTTCTCTTTCAGCGCTTCAAAGGCCTCTTGACATTTCTGGGTCCACTTGAACTCAACCTTGTTGCCTAGCAACGCTGTCATTGGTTTCGCAATCTTCGAAAACCCTTCAATGAATCGCCGGTAATATCCGGCCATTCCAATGAAGCTCTTGATTCCTCGAGCATCCGTTGGCGCTTTCCAGTTCAGAATGTCTGCCACTTTCTTCGGATCCACAGCCAATCCTTCTTTGTTGATTATGTGACCCAAGAACAGGACTTCACTGATCCAGAACTCACACTTGCTCAACTTTGCATACAACTGGTGCTCTCGCAATCTCTGCAATACCATCCTCAAATGATCTGCATGTTCTTCTTCGCTTTGAGAATAAACCAGAATGTCATCAATGAATACCACCACAAACTTATCAAGATAATCCATGAATACACTGTTCATCAGATTCATAAAGAACGCTGGTGCATTGGTCAAACCAAAAGACATCACTGTGAACTCATACAAACCATACTTGGTAATGAATGCCGTCTTCGGAATGTCCGAAGGTCGGATCCTGAGCTGATGATAACCTGACCTCAGATCTATCTTGGAGAACACACTGGCTCCTCTCAACTGGTCAAACAGATCTTCTATTCTGGGCAAGGGATACTTGTTCTTGATCGTGACTTCATTCAAAGCTCGATAATCGATACACATCCTCTTTGTGCCATCTTTCTTTTCCACAAACAAGACAGGGGCGGCCCAAGGCGAGGTGCTTGGCCGGATGTAGCCTTTCTCTGACAGCTCATCAATCTGCTTCTTAAGCTCAACCAACTCGGGTCCAGATATTCTGTAAGCTCTCTTAAAGATAGGGGCGGTTCCAGGAAGAAGCTCTATGGCGAATTCAACTTTCCGCTCTGGTGGCATACCCGGTAAATCCTTTGGAAACACATCTGGGAATTCAGACACAACCTTGATACTCTCAATTGGGTCTGCTTCACTGCTATCGACAGCCATCTGATAACAACTTCCTTTCTTCGGCTCAGGCGGGACTAACTCGGTCACCACTTCCTCTCCTAGTGGGGACACCAACTCGATTGTCCTTTTATCACAACTGATAACTGCCTGATACTTATCTAGCCAATTCATCCCTAGGATGACATCTATTCCCTGAGTACCCATTACTATAAGGTTAGCGGGAAACGCTATCCCCCTTATTTCCACACTTACATTCAAACATATGCTATCAGCTCGAATTCTACCACCAGCTGAGTCAATTTGAATGGGGGTTGACATGGTAGTAATTGGAAGATTATGTGCTTCTACCCATGATGCAGTAATGAAAGAATGCGTTGCTCCAGTATCAAATAACACTTCTGCAATATGGGAGTCGACTGGGAACATACCTACTATCATGCCGGGGGTTTCCTGAACTGCTTCAGCCTCCAAGTGGTTCAGTCTCCCATGATTATAGCGCTGCTGAGGGCGGTTGCCTGCTCCAGGCTGAGACACATTCTGCTTCGCTGGGGCATTGGGGCCTGACTGCTGCTGGGCTGCCTTCTTCGGACATTGCATCACCCAGTGGCCTTGCTCTCCACAGTGGAAACATGCTCTATTTCCAACCTGAGCTGGTGCTGCCTGATTGTTCTGCTGGTTTGCTGGGGCAGGAAGACGAGGTGCCTGCTGATTCTGCCTCTGAAACTGACCTCCTGATTGATTGCTCTGACGGTTCTGGTACTGATGCTGAGGATACTGCCTTTGGAACTGCTGATACTGCTGACGCTGCTGATGCTGCTGAGGTGGACGCTGGTTCTGCCTGAACTGCTGAGGTTGATTACCTGAGAAACGAGGACGGCTGCTGCTTCCAGGCTGGGGTCCACTGATCTTGCGCTTACGATCCTCCATCTCCTTACGCTTCCTTTCTGTCATGATTGCTCTGTCAATCAGGTGCTGGAATGTCGGGAAGGTGTGATTCATCAGTTGGTACTGCAGGGGGTCGACCAAGCCTCTCAGAAAACGGTACTGTCGCTTGGCGTCAGTGTTGACATCTTCGGGAGCATAACGAGACAACTGCAGAAACCTGTCTCGATACTCACTGACAGATGATGACCCTTGCTTAAGGGCCAGGAACTCCTCCTTCTTCACTGTCATCAGACCTGCAGGCACATGGTACTGACGAAAGCTACCTCTGAACTCTTCCCAAGTGATGGTGTCGGGGTCGGCATGGGTGGCGAGGTAAGACTCCCACCATGATTGGGCTGCTCCTCTCAACAGACGGGGACCATACAAGACTTTCTCCCTGTCGTCACACTGAGCGGTATGCAACTCCCGCTCCACAGTGCGCAGCCAATCTTCAGCATCCATGGGGTCAGAAGAGTGAGCGAACGTTGGGGGATGACCTCTCATGAATTCAGCACGCTTGTCTCTAGGCATCTGAGGCATCTGAGGCTGGGGTGGAGCCTGCTGCTGCTGCTGTTGAATGGCGGCCAGAGTCTGACCGATGGCCTGAACTGCCTGAGTCTGCATTAGAAACATCTGCTCGATGGACATCGGGGGCGGGGGTGGCAGCTGCTGCTGCTGGGGCGCCTCATCCTGCGGAGCGGCTCGCTCCTGCTGAGCACGCCTTCCTCCTCTGCGCCTGTTCTCTGACATCTGCAGAACGCAACCACACATCAGAACTGATCTGGCAAATCTTGCAGCATAAGAAAAGAGTATAGAATTCTCCAACAGCACTGAACAGATGAGCATCTTCACTGATCTCCAACACAGACCACACAGCTTCTCAGATAAAGAGGAAAGTGGAATAAAGGTTTTCCCAACTATATAACTAACTCCATTAACATAATAGGTAAGCCAAAATGCAGGGGATACCCACACTCTGGTGACAATCATTACAAAGATCCAAACCAAACATAGTTCATCATGACAAACATAAATGCACAGGATATAGCAAACTACCCTATCTAACTAAGACTAACTAAGACCGAGACTAACGCTAAGACCGAAGCTTCTATGTATATATTTTGTATTAATTACAAGATCCAACTCTAACGATCTATGGTTCTAGATTTATCTTGGTCTTGCAGTCGGGATTGCCATAAGACTGGAGTCCACGCCGAGGTGAGCGGTACGGGTGCTGAGTCCCGACGGGAGCGGGGGAACCATCATCCAAGTGACGACGTTCCGCGCGCTCAGCCCGCAGCAGGACGATCTCAGCACGAGCCCTACTCAGCTCGTCTAATGCATGGTCCAGCTCCGTGTTTAGCACGGCGGCTAGGTTGACTGTGCTGCTCAACCTAGGATTGTCCTCACCAGCAGGTGAAACAATCACGCCTCCTGTGCTGCCAGATGGACGGCGGGGGTAATACTTCAGGTCGAGGCCGTCAGCTACCCCACCGAGAACCGAGCAGTAGTGCGAAAGCGCACGCCGTGCAGCATCCTGCATGGCTGCCTCAGCTGAGTCCCGCTCAGAGATAGAATAGTGCTCTGAGCAAGCCTCCGCGCCCTGGAGACTGTTCTCCGGACGGCGCACCAAACAGGTCGCCTCCCAGCGGTCCGGGTAGACCCCGCGACTATGCTGGTAGACCACACAGCGATACTCAATGGACCAAGTACGCCGGTCAAGTGCCCGACGTAGCAGGGTGTCGAGCGTGTCGTGGAAGTGACACCCGCGAGCAGCGTCGCGAGTGATGGGTCGAGCAACCCATCCTTCCGGCTCATGGTTAGCAGAGAGGTCGATGTCGTGGCTCAAGCTGTCGTCGCCACCTCCGTCGTCTGGGTCTCCTCCAACAGCTACTCCAGAAGCTGGGACGCCCAGTGGTGGTGCAGGGGGCGCCTCCAGGGGAAGCACAGGAGAGCAGCTCCTCACAGACTCTATCTTCTGCTGGAGCGAGAAAGAAGAGCCCTGCTGCTCCTGTCGTCGACGTTCCTGCTCCTCATGCAGGCGGTGGTGCAGTCTCTCCAAATGGCTGGACTGTCCGGCCACGGGACGGCGAAGCGGACGCTCAGCAAGGCGGGAGGGTAAGAAGGGGATGACGGACTTTCGTGCAGTGTGTCTAAGTCGAGCCATATACAAAAGACATCGCAAGCAAAAGGGTGAGAACAGAATTAATATGACCAGCAAATAATGAATCATAAATGAATGAAGGATCAGAATAAAACAAAATTTTCAGCAAGGTATAATATATAGTAGAACATAAGTTTGGTCAGTAGGACCAACTTTTGAAGGGATATCAGAGTCAAGGCAAGGACAGAGGTCTATAATCCTTAGAACGACCATTCTACTCTAGGTTAGCGGTCCTACAGTCAACACGGCTCTGATACCACTTATGTCACACCCGGTTTTTAGAAGGCAAACCGAATGCGAACCATGTACGTGCCAGGATCAGTTATTCACGTACACAGCAGTTACATAACATGGACATCATCACACAGTGCTCAAATAGTATTAAAAGGGAAATAATAGTCGATTACATCATACGTCTGAGACGTCCATATAGTTCTTACAATAAATCAAAGTGCGGAAAAGAAACGTAGATAACGCGGCCTTCACAGGCAGCCGACTGGGGGTTGCCGCTAACCCACACCTAGAACTCGTCGTAGTCTTGGAACTCCTGGAAGTCTCCTTCCACAGCTTCATCTTCTCCTGAGCAGTGGTTGCAATGCTGACAACCTGGGGGGGGTTTGGTGTGTAGAGCAAGGGTGAGTACACATCAACATACTCAGCAAGCATCCTGTTTGGCTGTAGTGGACTAGCTTTATGTGGGGATAAGTCAAGCAGTTGCTTTTAGTTGGTCAGGTTATTACTTACTAGTAGAGAGCCAGGTTTTAACATTAACCCAAGTTATTAGCCCAATGTATCCTTTCCAAACGGAAAGAATACCACTTACCATTACCATAAACATAATCAGAACCATCAATCTCATTGCCACCTGTACCAAAGTATCTCTGATCAAGTATCACTAATCTCTGGAGCTCCCTTGGCCGCTCATAACCGTGAGCACGGCTGATATATCAGTTTCATAACACTCTGCAGAGGTTGCGCACTTTACCCACAAGCCGTGATTCCCTCTTGCCTCGGGCCGATCAAACCCTTAAACACTACCAAGGTGAATAGGCAGGGTCTCACTACGTAGCCTTTACAAAGATTCCCCGGGGCTGTAGCCACCCGTTAGGTTTCCTAAATGTACCGCACTCCTCCCCAAGGGACAAATCAACCTTGGCAGAGCGAGCCGCATACACCGAGCCCCATTGACGGCACGACGGCTAAGCGATCTACACCCCGGTTCCTCTAATTATTCAGCTAAGGGCGTCCCATTCCACCCTCATGGTTGCACTGTTTTCCCGGGCGGTCATCCATTGAACAGGTCCTTACGGAGAGGCACTCGAGAAACCGCTCGAGTCCCCTTGAAGGCCACAAATATAATCATAAATAAGAAGGGGAAAACAACGTATCATAGATAATCACATCATGTTCATTGATTAGAGTTGAGCAATAGCATCAGACTAAGCAGTAATAATCCGACCCAAATAGGTAAACAAGGACATGGATAACAAAAGCTAGTCAATCCTTAAGTATAAATGTGTAATGCGGGAGGTGAATTAAAGAATGAATAGGACAGAGATAGGTCAAAGGACACTTGCCTCCACCAACCGACTGCTGCTCAGGGGCTTCTCCTGCGGGTTCTTCGGGCTCTTCGACCAGATCGTTCTCTATGCGAGCGCAAACATACATACATCCACATATTTAATACAAAAGAACAGTACACCATACAAGGGAACAAATAAAGTGAGTATGCATCAAGTATGACATTCGATATCGCAATTTGTTATAGTTAGAAAGAAACGGGGAAAGGTCTCGCAGGGGGGTTAAAGCTTATGCACTAATGATTAATTACAATTGGTTCTTAACAAAAGAATTCTGTTATATGCACTAATGGAAACCTAATCATTTTTAGTTGATCAACATTGAATGAGATAAACAATCAATTACGTGAATCAACTAGCATAACGGAATTTTAAATTGAGCTTCCTATTTCAATAGCATGAACAATGATTAGCCTACCTGAAATAAAATAACTATGATCACAGAAAGTAAAATAAAATAAAATAAAAAATAAAAAATAAAAAAAAACCGGGGGGGGGGGGGGGGGGGGGCGGTTGAACCGGCCGGGGGCAGGGCGGCTGGGCTGGGCGGCCGAGCGCGGGGGGGGGGGGGGGGCTGAGCCGGGGCGGTTGAACCGGCCGGCTGGGCGGCCGAGCACGCAGGGGCGGGGGCGCGGCCGGGCGGCTGCTAGGGCGCGGCCAGCGGCTGGCCAGGGGCGGCCGGGGCTGGCTGGGCGCGGCCAGGCGCGCGGGCTGGGGGCGGCCGGGCGCGGCCAGCGGCCGGCTGGGGCGCGGCCGGGCGGGGCTGGGGGCTGGCCGGGCGGGGCTGGGGCCAGGGCGGCGCGGCCAGGGGCGGCCGGGCCATGGCCGGATGGGGAGGGGGGGGGGGAGGAGGGGAGAGGGGAGGGGGAGGGAGAGAGGGGCTCACCGGAGACGGGCGGCCGAGGGCGGCGGTTGGGCCGGCTGCAGGGGACGGCGGCTAGGGCAGGGGGTAGGGGGCGGCGGCGGCTAGGGTGGGGAGGGAGAAAATGAGAGGGAGGGGAGGGAGAGAGAGAGGGAATTGGGGAAAAAGGGAGGGGGTGGGGGGCGGTTGGGCCAACCAAGGCCCAAGAGGGGGGCGCGCAGGGGGCGGCTGGGCCGGCCAGGGGCCCACGGCGCGGGAGAGAGAAAGGGGAAGAGGGAGAGAGAAAGAAAGAAAAAGAAAAAGATTATCTCCTTTTCGAAATCCGATCTTCCTACATGAATGCATTTGCACTTTCAAACAATCAAAGAATGCATAGCTCGGCATGGTGCATCAAACAACATAAAACAATTTAGGGTTTTTCTTTACACAAGAATTCCAAACCGAATCCCGCTAACTTTGGAAAAGATCAAGGTTGAGCGAGGGGAAAAAGAAAAGAAAAGGTAACGCCCGAATTTGGCGAGTAAAGAAAAGAAAAAAAATTCAACTGCAAAAATTCGGGGCGTTACTCAATGATGGAGGCAAGAAGAGCTTCGTGGTACCGATTGCACGGGAGAAGGTCAAGGAGACCAGGAACCTAAAGCCAGGGGTGAAGAAGAAGAAGACTTGCAAAGTCAAGGTTGATCGAGTTAAGAAGAGTTATGGTGCATCAAGGATCACTACATAAGGACATGACTTACAATCAATGAGGTAACATCTACAATTATGTGGTGTAAATCATAAGGCTCAAGATCAAGCTCAAGAAGTGAACAAGGTCACTAGAAGGAGCAGCAGTGTCAAAGCCAGAACTAGAAGCAGCCCAAAAGAGCTAAGTTCACCTTGATCTTTAGTTTGGGTTGTTCCTATATTTGGATATATTCTATGTGACCTTTGTAGGGTGTTGGAGCACAGATATGTCAATCTATATCAAGTCAAGTTGACTTGATAGTTTAGATGTCCAACACATGTCATTGTAATATGTGCTAAGTGGTTAAGACAAGCAAGTCAAAGAATCAAGGTATGTCTTTGGCCCTAGCGAATTGTTTTTGGAGCTAACATATTTCTCTAAGTGCTAGGGACCAATTTGAGTCAAATCCAAAAGAGCAAAGGAAGTCCAGCTAAAAAGCTAGCAGAGTACTTACTGCGGGTGCACCGGACTGTCCGGTGCCCCAGCTGCTTGGCTGGTGAACTCGTCGCTCTCGGGAATCAATCGGGCAGTGCGACTAAAATTCACCGGACTATCCGGTGTGCACCGAATTGTCCGGTGAGCCAACAGTGCCCGCGCTAACGGTCGGCAGCGCAATCAGCGGGCGACACGTGGCCTGAGCCAATGGTCAGTTGGCGCACCGAACTGTCCGGTGTGCACCGGACAGTGTCCGGTGCGCCAAGAGGTCCGAGGGGCAACAGTCAGCTTCGCCAGAAAAGGAAGGAGATCGGGCACCGGACAAGCTACTGTTCATGTCCGATGGTGCACCAGACTGTTCGGTGCGCCACCCGACAGAAGACAAAGATAGCTTTCCAAATGGAATTCCAACGGCTTCTAGGCCCCTTGGGACTATTAAAGGGACCCTAGGCACCTCCAACAAGGACACAAGAGTAGCCAATAAGTGCATACATCATCTGGATCAATTCTCTCTCCCTCTCTTTTGTATCTCTCTAGTTTGTGTAGAGGCGAAGTTATAAGCCTTTAGAGAGGAGAAGTGTTGCTGAGAGCTAGAGCAAAATCTTGAGCGCATTGTTACCCTGCCGGAGTGCTGTCGAGAAGATTGTAAGCAGCCACGGCATCGTTGTAACTAACATAAACATAGTGGAAGGCTCTATCTATCGCACTCACAGATCTGAGCAAACGGAGGAAGGAGTTGAAATAGACTCCAAGCCAAGGTGTGGCTAACTCCAATGAGTTCTAGACAAGCATTTCAAGCTTGGCCGAACCTCGGGATAAATCCCTGTGTCTGTGTGCTCTGCTTTGTGTTGTGTGCTATTTCTCTGTCTTATTTGTTGTTTATACTTGCACTTCTATATTTATATGTGGTGCAAGCTATCTTCGAAGTGCAGGGTATTTTAAGACAGGAACTTCAATTCCGCTACAACCTACTCGAAGGGTCTTTCATTCCACTGCAATCCAGCCTTCGAGTAGAGTAAGAATTTCCAGTTTTAAAGTGATAATTATTATTCGCCTATTCACCCCCTCTAGGCAACATCTAGATTATGTTCCCGGGCATAGGGAACTTTCAGACACCATATGAGATGTGGACTGGGAAGACTCCCAGTTTGTCTTTTTCTGAAGATTTGGGGTTGTGAGGTTTATGTCAAGCGACTTCAGTCAGATAAACTCACTCCAAAATCGGACAAGTGCATGTTCGTGGGATATCCAAAGAAAACTTTGGGATATTACTTTTACAACCGGTCAGAGGGCAAAGTGTTTGTTGCCCGGAATAGTGTGTTCTTAGAGAGAGTTTCTCAAAAGAGAGAAAAGTAAACAAAAGGTGTATCTTGAAGAAGTTCAGGATGAGCCAGTGTCACATGATCCAACAAGTGATGCCAATGTAGCAAAACAAGTTGAGACATCTGTGGCAAGAGAAACACCACCACAACCACGAAGGTCAGCAAGGCTTCGTGAAGCACGTAGAGAAGTGCTATTGTTGGGCAATGGGGAAGCGTTGTTGTTAGACAATGATGAACCTGCAACATAGGTAGAAGTGATGATGGAACTAGATTCCGAGATATGGCAAGTCGCCATGAGATCCAAGATAGATTCAATGGGAGAAAATCAAGTTTGGAACTTGGTGGACCCGCCTGATGGTGTTAGACCCATAGAGTGCAAATGGATCTATAAGAAGAAGAAAGACATGGATGGAAATGTTAACATCTATAAGGCTCGACTTGTTGCAAAGGGTTTTCGACAAGTTCAAGGAGTTGACTATGACAAGACATTCTCGCCAGTAGCGAGGCTTAAATCTATTCGGATCATTCTAGCTATTGCCACATATTTCGATTATGAGATTTGGCAGATGGATGTTAAAACAGCTTTCCTTAATGGAAACCTTGATGAGGACGTGTATATGATACAGCCCGCAGGTTTTGTTGATCCGATCAATGCTGGAAAGATATGCAAACTTCAGAAATCCATTTATGGGTTGAAGCAAGCATCTCGGAGTTGGAACATTTGTTTTGATGAAGTGGTCAAAGGGTTTGGTTTTCATCAGAATGAAGAAGAAGCTTGTGTTTACAAGAAGGAAAGTGGGAGCGCTATTGTATTTCTGATCTTATATGTGGATGACATATTATTGATTGGGAATGTGAAAGGGAAATGTGCCCTTGGGCCATTTCTAAGTATTTTGGTGATTGAGTGCCAACGCAAGTGCCTTTGTGTTGATCTATGCAATGTGGTGGACAAAGTACAAATCAAGTATAGAGGTATGTTTCTCAGACTTAGTACATTGTTTTATGGACTAATGTATTGTGTCTAAGTGCTGGAAACAGGAAAAGACCAATTGGAAATGTCTTGGCTCGAGCAGCCAAGACTCTGCTCAGTCTGGGAGCACCGGACTGTCCGGTGCGCCAGACTGGCTCGGGCGAACTGGCCGCTCTCGGAAAATAGTCGGCGACGTACGACTATAATTCACCGGACTGTCCGGTGTGCACCGAACTGTTCGGTGAGCCAACGGTCGGCCGGACCAACGGTCGGCCGCGCGATCTACGCGGGACACGTGGCCGAGCCAACGGCTAGAAGGGGGCACCGGACTGTCCAGTGTGCACCGGACATGTCCGGTGTGCACCGGACATGTCCGGTGCGCCAACGGCTCGTAGGCTGCCAACGGTCGTCTTCGCCATTTAAGGAAAGAAATCCGCACCGGACAGTGTCCGGTGCGCCACGCGACAGAAGGCAAGAATTGCCTTCCCAGATTGCTCTCAACGGCTCCTAGCTGCCTTGGGGCTATAAAAGGGACCCCTAGGCGCATGGAGGAGAACACCAAGCATCCTTTGAGCATTGTTGATCACTCACTCTCCATTCTTGCGCACTTGTTCGACATTCTTAGTGATTTGAGCTCCATTCTAGTGTGAAACTCGTGATAGTCTCTTGAGCTCAAGTCTGGGTCTTGTGTGTGCGTATTTGCTGTGATCTTTGTGTCTTGTGTGAGTTGCTCATCCCTCCCTTACTCCGTGCTTCTTTGTGAACTTCAAGTGTAAGGGCGAGAGGCTCCAAAGTGTGGAGATTCCTCGCAAACGGGATATAGTAAAGCAAGCAAAACACCGTGGTATTCAAGTGGGTCTTTGGACCGCTTCAAAGGGGTTGATTGCAACCCTCGTCCGTTGGGACGCCACAACGTGGAGTAGGCAAGCGTTGGTCTTGGCCGAACCACGGGATAAACCACTGTGTCATCTCTGTGATTGATCTCTTGTGGTTATTGTGTTTTGTTGAGACTCCTCTCTAGCCACTTGGCATTATTGGTACTAACTCCTAATCAAGTTTTGTGAGTTTAATTTCAAGTTTTACAGGATCACCTATTCACCCCCCCTCTAGGTGCTCTCAATTGGTATCAAAGCCGTTCTCTTCAAGAAGGGACTAATCGCCCAAAGAGATGGATCCTAAGGGAAAGGGGATGGTGGTCAACAACAACGAGAAGGAGTCTATCTTCAATGAGCCGAAAGATGACAAGCCTACGGACTCGGGCTCGAGCCACAAAAGAAAAGACGGGAGGAAGAAGAAGACAAGGCGCATCAAGGAGATAGTCTACTACGACAGCGACGAATCTTCTTCTTCCCAAAAGGACGACGACGACTACGAGAAAAAGAAAACGGTCAATTCGAACTTTTCTTTTGACTACTCTCGTATTCCTCAAAGTACAAATGCTCATTTATTATCTATTCCACTTGGTAAACCTCCTCATTTTGATGGAGAGGACTACAGATTTTGGAGTCACAAAATGCGTAGTCACTTGTTCTCTCTCCATCCTAGTATATGGGAGATTGTAGAGAGTGGAATGCACTTTGATAGTACGGATAGTCCCATGTTCATTAATGAGCAAATTCATAAAAATGCACAAGCTACTACTGTTCTTCTAGCTTCATTGTGCAGGGATGAATACCACAAAGTGAGCGGCTTGGATAACGCCAAGCAAATTTGGGACACCCTCAAGATCTCTCATGAGGGGAACGACGTCACAATGCTCACCAAGATGGAGTTGGTGGAGGGCGAACTCGGGAGATTCGCGATGATAAGGGGAGAAGAGCCAACCCAAACGTACAACCGGCTCAAGACCCTTGTCAACAAGATAAGAAGCTATGGAAGCACGCGATGGACGGACCACGACGTCGTCCGCCTAATGCTAAGGTCTTTTACTATCCTTGATCCTCATATTGTGAACAATATTCGTGAGAATCCTAGGTATACCAAGATGACGCCCGAGGAGATACTTGGAAAGTTCGTGAGCGGGCGGATGATGATCAAGGAAGCTAGATACGTGGATGACGCATTGAATGGCCCAATCCAAGAGCCTCAAACTATTGCTCTCAAAGCAACAAGGAGCAAGGAGGTGCTACCTAGCAAAGTGGCGCAAATTGAGGCGGCCGGGCTTAATGATGAAGAAATGGCCCTCATCATCAAGCATTTCAAGATGGCGCTAAGGGGTCGCAAGGAGCATCCCAACAAGACCAAGACGAAGGGGAAGCGCTCATGCTTCAAATGTGGTAAGATTGGTCACTTTATCGCTAATTGTCCTGATAATGATAGTGACCAGGAAAAGAGGAGTGGAAAATGGGAAAAGAAAAAGAATTACAAGAAGGCAAAGGGCGAGGCACATATTAGAAAGGAGTGGGATTCGGATTGCTCCACGTCTGACTCCGACAACGAAGGACTCACCGCCACCGCCTTCAACAAGTCATTCCTCTTCCCCAACGAGCATCACACATGCCTCATGGCTAAGGAGAAGAAAGTAAGTACTCAAAACTCTACTTATGCTTCTTCTAGTGAGGATGAATCTAGCGATGATGATGAAATAGACTATTCATGCTTATTTAAGGGTTTAGATAGATCTAAGATTGACAAGATTAATGAATTGATTGATGCTTTAAATGATAAGAATAGGCTACTAGAAAAGCAAGAGGATCTTTTGTATGAAGAACATGATAAGTTTGTAGAGGCACAAAAATCCCTTGCATTAGAAATTAAGAGGAATGAAATGCTTGTTTGTGAGTTGTCTACATGCCATGATTCTATTTCTAACTTAAAGAGCATAAATGATGATTTGAATGCTAAGTTAAAAATAACTAGTAAATCAACATCTTGTGTAGAAAATGATGTTATTTGCAATAGGTGTAAAGATTTTGATATTGGTGCTTGTAGTGAACACATAGCCTCTATTGCAAAATTAAATGATGAAATTGCTAGTCTTAATGCCCAATTTAAGACTAGCAAAAGTGAATTTAATAAGTTAAAATTTGCAAGGGATGCCTACACGATTGGTAGACACCCCTCAATTAACGATGGACTTGGCTTCAAGAGCGAAGCCAAGAACTTAACAAGCCATAAGGCTCCCATCCCCGCCAAGGAGAAAGGGAAGGCCCCTATGGTTAGTAATGCTAAAAAGAATCATGCCTTCATGTACCATGATAGGAAATTTTCTAGAAATGTTCATTATGATAGGAGTTGTAATGCTTACAATTCAAATGTCATGGTTGCTTCTAGTTCTTCTATTATGCATGATAGAAATTCGGCTAGGAGAAATGTCGTTAATCACATGCCTAGAAGAAATGTTGTTCATGTTTCTAGGAAAATAATTAATGAACCTTCTACAATTTATCATGCTTGTAATGCTTCATTTGCAATTTGTAGAAAGGATAGAAAGGTGATTGCTAGAAAATTAGGGGCAAAATGCAAGGGAGATAAAACTTGCATTTGAGTCCCTAAGGATATTTGTGCTAACCTTGTAGGACCCAACATGAGTTGGGTACCTAAGACCCAAGCCTAAAATTGCCTTGCAGGTTTATGCATCCGGGGGTTCAAGCTGGATTATCGACAGCGGATGCACAAACCATATGACGGGGGAGAAGATGTTCACCTCCTACGTCAAAAACAAGGATTCCCAAGATTCAATAATATTCGGTGATGGGAACCAAGGCATGGTAAAAGGGTTAGGTAAAATTGCAATCTCAAATGAGCACTCTATTTCTAATGTGTTTTTAGTTGAGTCTCTGGGATATAATTTACTATCTGTTAGTCAATTATGCAATATGGGATATAACTGTTTATTCACAAACATAGATGTGTCTGTCTTTAGAAGAAGTGATGGTTCACTAGCTTTTAAGGGTGTACTAGACGGTAAACTTTACTTAGTTGATTTTGCAAAAGAAGAGGCTGGTCTAGATGCATGCTTAATTGCTAAGACTAGCATGGGCTGGCTATGGCATCGCCGCTTAGCACATGTGGGGATGAAGAACCTTCACAAGCTTCTAAAGGGAGAACACGTGATAGGTTTAACTAACGTGCAATTCGAAAAAGATAGACCTTGTGCAGCTTGTCAAGCAGGTAAACAAGTGGGAGGAGCACATCACAGCAAGAATGTGATGACCACATCAAGACCCCTGGAGCTGCTACATATGGACCTCTTCGGACCTGTCGCCTATCTAAGCATAGGAGGAAGTAAGTATGGTTTAGTTATTGTTGATGACTTTTCCCGCTTCACTTGGGTATTCTTTTTGCAGGATAAGTCTGAAACCCAAGGGACCCTCAAGCGCTTCCTAAGGAGAGCTCAAAACGAGTTTGAGCTCAAGGTGAAGAAGATAAGGAGCGACAATGGGTCCGAGTTCAAGAACCTTCAAGTGGAGGAGTACCTTGAGGAGGAAGGGATCAAGCACGAGTTCTCTGCTCCCTACACACCATAGCAAAATGGTGTGGTAGAGAGGAAGAACAGGACTCTAATCGATATGGCGAGGACGATGCTTGGAGAGTTCAAGACCCCCGAGCGCTTTTGGTCGGAAGCCGTGAACACGGCTTGCCACGCCATCAACCGGGTCTACCTTCACCGCCTCCTCAAGAAGACTTCGTATGAGCTACTAACCGGTAACAAACCCAAGGTATCTTACTTTCGTGTATTTGGGAGCAAATGCTACATTCTAGTGAAGAAGGGTAGAAATTCTAAGTTTGCTCCCAAAGCTGTAGAAGGGTTTTTATTAGGTTATAATTCAAATACAAAGGCGTATAGGGTCTTCAACAAATCATCGGGTTTGGTTGAAGTCTCTAGCGATGTTGTATTTGATGAGACTAATGGCTCTCCAAGAGAGCAAGTTGTTGATCTTGATGATGTAGATGAAGAAGATATTCCGACGGCTGCTATACGAACCATGGCGATTGGTGATGTACGACCACAGGAACATAAGGAGCAAGATCAACCTTCTTCCTCAATAATGGTGCATCCCCCAACTCAAGAAAATGAACAGGTTCATCAAAAGGAGGCGTATGATCAAGGGGGAGCACAAGATGATCAAGTAATGGAGGAAGAAGCACAACCTGCACCTCCAACTCAAGTCCGAGCGATGATTCAAAGGGATCATCCCGTCGACCAGATTTTGGGTGACATAAGCAAGGCAGTAACTACTCGGTCTCGATTAGTTAATTTTTGTGAGCATTACTCCTTTGTCTCTTCTATTGAGCCTTTCAGGGTAGAGGAGGCCTTGCTAGATCCGGACTGGGTGTTGGCCATGTAAGAGGAGCTCAACAACTTCAAGAGGAATGAAGTTTGGACACTGGTGCCTCGTCCTAAGCAAAATGTTGTGGGAACCAAGTGGGTGTTTCGCAACAAACAAGACGAGCACGGAGTGGTGACGAGGAACAATGCTCGACTTGTGGCAAAAGGTTATGCCCAAGTCGCAGGTTTGGACTTTGAGGAGACTTTTGCTCCTGTGGCTAGGCTAGAGTCCATTCGTATTTTGCTAGCATATGCCGCTCACCATTCTTTCAGATTGTTCCAAATGGATGTGAAGAGCGCTTTCCTTAATGGGCCAATCAAGGAGGAGGTGTACGTAGAGCAACCCCCTGGCTTCGAGGATGAACGGTACCCCGACCACGTGTGTAAGCTCTCTAAGGCGCTCTATGGACTTAAGCAAGCCCCAAGAGCATGGTATGAATGCCTTAGAGACTTTCTAATTGCTAATGCTTTCAAGGTTGGGAAAGCCGATCCAACTCTTTTCACTAAGACTTGTGACGGTGATCTTTTTGTGTGCCAAATTTATGTCGATGGCATAATATTTGGTTCTACTAATAAAAAGTCTTGTGAAGAGTTTAGCAGGGTGATGACGCAGAAATTCAAGATGTCGATGATGGGCGAGTTGAACTACATCCTTGGGTTCCAAGTGAAGCAACTCAAGGACGGCACCCTCATCTCTCAAACGAAGTACACGCAAGACTTGCTGAAGCGGTTTGGGATGAAGGATGCCAAGCCCGCAAAGACTCCAATGGGGACCGAAGGACACACCGACCTCAACAAAGGAGGTAAGTCCGTTGATCAAAAGGCATACCGATCAATGATAGGGTCGTTACTTTATTTATGTGCTAGTAGACCGGATATTATGCTTAGCGTATGCATGTGTGCTAGATTTCAATCCGATCCTAAGGAGTGTCACTTAGTGGCAGTGAAGCGAATCCTTAGATATTTAGTTGCTACGCCTTGCTTCGGGCTCTGGTATCCAAAGGGGTCTACCTTTGACCTGATTGGATATTCAGATTCCGACTATGCTGGATGTAAGGTCGATAGGAAGAGTACATCGGGGACGTGCCAATTCTTAGGAAGATCCCTGGTGTCATGGAATTCTAAGAAACAAACCTCCGTTGCCCTATCCACCGCTGAGGCCGAGTATGTTGCCGCAGGAAAGTGTTGCACACAACTACTTTGGATGAGGCAAACCCTCAGGGACTTTGGCTACAATCTGAGCAAAGTCTCACTCCTATGTGATAATGAGAGTGCTATCCGCATGGCGGATAATCCTGTTGAACACAGCCGCACAAAGCACATAGACATCCGGCATCACTTTTTGAGAGACCACCAGCAAAAGGGAGACATCGAAGTGTTTCATGTTAGCACCGAGAACCAGCTAGCCGATATCATTACCAAGCCTCTAGATGAGAAGACCTTTTGCAGGTTGCGTAGTGAGCTAAATGTCTTAGATTCGCGGAACTTGGATTGATTTATAGCATACATGTGTTTATGCCTTTGAACATGTTCCTTACACATTTTGTTGCTTAGTTATGGTGCTCAAGTTGTACAAACACTCCCTGGACCTCACAAGTCCGTTGCAAAGTGATGCACATATTTAGGGGGAGATGTGTTACAACTTGACCCTTTGAGACTAACCATGTGCTTGAGTTTGCTGCTTTAGTCTCGAAGAAGGACTGAAAGAGAAAAGGTGGACTTGGACCATGAAAGACTTCCACTGCACTCCGATGAAAGAGTAACTTCTTCCAAGTTCATCTTTATGATTTTATTGCCTTTTACTCTTAGTTGAAGATTTTGGTGAGGCAATGGGGTTAAAGGGCCAAGATTGATCCCGTTTTGGTGCTTGATGCCAAAGGGGGAGAAAATAAAGGCCAAAGCAATAAATGGATCAGCTACCACTTGAGTAATTTTGAAAATAGTAGAATAGAGCTTTTGGTTTGTCAAAACTCTTTGATTGTCTCTTTTGTCAAAAGTTGGCCTCTTGTGGGGAGAAGTGTTGATTATGGGAAAAAGGGGGAGTTTTTGAAATCCTTGATCAACTTCTTTTGGAATACCTCTCTTTATGTCTCTACAAGTGTGTTTGATTTAGAGATAGGAATTTGAGGTTGATTTGCAAAAACAAACCAAGTGGTGGCAAACAATGATCCATATATGTCGAATCTGATTCAAAACAAATTTGAGTCCTTATTTGAATTGATTTTGTACTTGTTCTATTTGCTTTATGTTGTGTTGGCATAAATCACCAAAAAGGGGGAGATTGAAAGGGAAATGTGCCCTTGGGCCATTTCTAAGTATTTTGGTGATTGAGTGCCAACGCAAGTGCCTTTGTGTTGATCTATGCAATGTGGTGGACAAAGTACAAATCAAGTATAGAGGTATGTTTCTCAGACTTAGTACATTGTTTTATGGACTAATGTATTGTGTCTAAGTGCTGCAAACAGGAAAAGACCAATTGGAAATGTCTTGGCTCGAGCAGCCAAGACTCTGCTCAGTCTGGGAGCACCGGACTGTCCGGTGGTGCACCGGACAGTGTCCGGTGCGCCAGACTGGCTCGGGCGAACTGGCCGCTCTCGGAAAATCGTCGGCGACGTACGACTATAATTCACCGGACTGTCCGGTGTGCACCGGACTGTCCGGTGAGCCAACGGTCGGCCGGACCAACGGTCGGCCGCGCGATCTACGCGGGACACGTGGCCGAGCCAACGGCTAGAAGGGGGCACCGGACTGTCCGGTGCGCCAACGGCTCGCAGGCTGCCAACGGTCGTCTTCGCCATTTAAGGAAAGAAATCCGCACTGGACAGTGTCCGGTGTACACCGGACTGTCCGGTGCGCCACGCGACAGAAGGCAAGAATTGCCTTCCCAGATTGCTCTCAACGGCTCCTAGCTGCCTTGGGGCTATAAAAGGGACCCCTAGGCGCATGGAGGAGAACACCAAGCATCCTTTGAGCATTGTTGATCACTCACTCTCCATTCTTGCGCACTTGTTCGACATTCTTAGTGATTTGAGCTCCGTTCTAGTGTGAAACTCGTGATAGTCTCTTGAGCTCAAGTCTGGGTCTTGTGTGTGCGTATTTGCTGTGATCTTTGTGTCTTGTGTGAGTTGCTCATCCCTCCCTTACTCCGTGCTTCTTTGTGAACTTCAAGTGTAAGGGCGAGAGGCTCCAAAGTGTGGAGATTCCTCGCAAACGGGATATAGTAAAGCAAGCAAAACACCATGGTATTCAAGTGGGTCTTTGGACCGCTTGAAAGGGGTTGATTGCAACCCTCGTCCGTTGGGACGCCACAACGTGGAGTAGGCAAGCGTTGGTCTTGGCCGAACCACGGGATAAACCACTGTGTCATCTCTGTGATTGATCTCTTGTGGTTATTGTGTTTTGTTGAGACTCCTCTCTAGCCACTTGGCATTATTGGTACTAACTCCTAATCAAGTTTTGTGAGTTTAATTTCAAGTTTTACAGGATCACCTGTTCACCCCCCCTCTAGGTGCTCTCAGAATGACATTCCTATGCTAGAGTCCGTTAAGGCTTCACTGAAAAAGAGTTTTTCTATGAAGGACTTAGGAGAAGCAGCATATATTTTGGGCATAAGGATCTATAGAGATAGGTCAAAGAGGCTTATAGGATTAAGTCAAGATACATACATTGACAAGGTGCTGAAATGGTTCAACATGGAACGGTCCAAGAAAGGGTTCTTACCTATGTCACATGGTATACACCTTAGCCAGAAGCAATGTCCTGCGACGGCTAATGAGCGGGAGCGCATGAGTAAGGTACCATACGCCTCAGCAATTGGATCAATCATGTATGCCATGATAAGTACACGCCTAGATGTTTCATACGCTATAAGCGCTACAAGTAGGTACCAGGCTGATCCAGGCGAGGGTCACTAGATAGCGGTAAAAGGCATTCTTAAGTACTTGAGAAGGACTAAAGATATGTTCCTAGTATATGGGGGTAAGGAGGAGCTCGTTGTAACTAGTTACACCAATGCTAGCTTCCAAACTGACCCAGACGAGTTAAAATCGCAATCAGGTTTTGTGTTCACAATAAATGGTGGTGTTGTTAGTTGGAAGAGTTCCAAACAAGAGACTGTGACTGATTCTACAACAGAAGCCGAGTACATTGCAGCTTCTGAATCTGTGAAGGAAGGTGTTTGGATAAGGAAGTTCCTCATTGAGCTTGGTGTGTTTCCTAATGCCTCTAGTCCATTGAACCTCTACTGTGACAACAATGGAGCAATTGCGCAAGCAAAGGAGCCAAGGAACCACCAGAAAAGCAAACACGTACTGCAGAAATTTCACCTCACACGGGAATTTGTTAGACGGGGTGCGATAAAGATATGCAAGATACATACAGATTTGAATGTTGCTGATCCTTTGACAAAACCTCTTCCACAACCTAAGCATGAGGCACACATGAGATCTATGGGTATTAGATATCTTCTAGATTAACTCTAGTGCAAGTGGGAGACTGTTAGAAATATGCCCTAGAGATAATCATAGAGATGAGCATATTTCTTTTGTATCCATGATATATATATATTGCTTAATTGAATATCCATGAAAGGCACCTTGTATTGATTAGCAATTATGTGAATTGTTTGTGAGATTCTTTACTTGTATGGTTATTCTAAATGATGTCCCTAGTCAGAGTTGATGACTGGCACATATATTAGTTGATGATTACATTTCACAAGTCATGGACATGGACATGTCGAACTAATAATGTGGGCACATGTGTGACATGAGGCTGGACCAACCCAATATGAGATATTGTAATATAGTTCTCTTTTTGCAACATGTATACTGTGTCCTTAGACCTGAGATTATCGCATGTTCTCAAGATGTGGATTGACCTACTTAGGGACTATCAAACGCTACTCCATAACTGGGTAGTTATAAAGGTAGTTTTGGGTTTGTCAGGAAGCATGCTGTGAGGCATGGTCAGTCAAGATGGAATTTGTCCCTCTCTTCTTGAGAGAGATATCTCTGGGCCCCTCTAGTGATTGGATCAAGAAATGCATGGTCGTGCTAGGGTTAAGAGTTAACCATTACAAGGATTCCAATTCAAAGTATCGAGAAAGAGAGGTCAGCTTAGAGCCAGACCAAATATCATGGGACAAAGGGAACAACATATACGTAATGTTGCAATGGTTCGTCTGATATGATCTTTACGTGCGCATAGGAGTTGACATGTTTTGCTAGAGGCCGCTGTCAATTATTGGACCAAGTAAGAGTACTCGGGCCATGTCTATGTGTACGTGAACCTATAGGGTCACACACTTAAGGGGAAGGAAGCCTAACTCGGATTAGATCCAAAATTAGACTGGGCTTTAGGGTTACTGATGGGCCTCGGAGTCAGAAGCCCACCATAACGCCTATATAATGAGGGCCGGGGGCACGGTTAGATAAACCCTAATTCGCCATCAGCAAACGAGCAGTCGCTCGCCTCTCGCCCTTGCAAAGCCGCCATCGCGAACCTAGCAGTTCGGTACGCGGCGCTTCCTTCTTGTACGTGTGGATACCTCGGAGGTGCTGCATCTGGAGCACTAGGATGAACCACGCAAGGACATGAAGGACGCCGACGACTGCACGGCACTGCTCGACGCGTTCGTCTACGTCGAGACGTCTTCCGCTGCCCTGCGCGTCTAGTGGTAATTCCATGACCTATAACCGCAGTAGTTCTTGGTTTTATGGGGTCGAAAATTTTGTTTTTTGCTTGCATAGGCTCCCCATAATCCTTCACGAACGGCCACCGGCTGCGTGTCGGGCTTCAGCAGGATGCGGTGGTCGTGGGTGCGCTTGGGGGGCAGGCCGGTCGGTGTGGCGAAAACCCCCGTAAACGCGTCCAAAAGGGCCTCTAAGAGTGGCTCGCCAGCTGCCACGGCGCCCAAAACTGGGCCAGCCGCGGTGCGCACTCCCGCCCATGAGACGGTGCGGCCCTCACGCTGGAACGACATGCGCCAGTTGGCAAGGTCCCAGACGATGGGTCCCAGCGCCCCGAGCCACTTGGTGCCGAGGATAATGTCGTACCCGGCCAGGGGCATGACAAAGAGGTCCGTCGGAAACGGGGCGCCTGCTATGAGTAGGGGCGCATCGCAGATGACGCTGGCATAGGTGATTCGCTCACCATTGGCGACCATGGCCATTAGGCGAGGCCGCTGACGAAGAGGCAAACCAGACCGCCGCGTCGCCTCCTCAGAGATGAAATTGTGGGTGCTGCCGGAGTCGAGGAGGGCAACAAGCGAGGTGGCCCCCAGAACCACCGTGAGCTACATGGTGTTTGCCATGGGCACGCCGGCCACGGCCTGCAGCGAGAAGCAGGGTGCCTCCCTATCCCCTGCATCCGCGGCGTCGTCAGTGTCATCGATCTTCACACCGTCGACGAAGAATATTTGCTTGCAGAACCTGTTATGGCCACGAGAGTACTTTTCATCACAGTTAAAACTGAGGCCAAGGTGACGTCGTTCCGCTTGCTCCGTCACAGAGAGGCGCCAGTGGTTTCCCTCATGGCGCCCTTGGTCGGCACCCGCCAGTGGCGCGGGCAACGCCAACTGATGTTGCGGCGCGGGAAGAGCCGGTCGAGGTGGCGGCGGCGGTAGTAATCCTCACGCGGCTGGCCGAGCCGAGACCTGTCGCTGCCTGTCGAGCTCCATGAGCTCCACCTGATGAGATAGGCTCATCACGATGGCGAGCGTCTCAGGGTTGTGGATGCGCACCGTGTGACTCAGCGGCGGAAGGAGACCACCCGTGTAGAGCTGGACTCGTTGGGCCTCGTCCAAACGGCATGCACGAGAAAGGAGGGCTTGGAACCGATTGCAGTACTCCTCCACTGTCCCGGTGCACCGGCATTCTGAGAGCTCGAACAAGGGAGCCGATCGGAGAGGAGGGCCAAAACGCAAATGGAGAAGTTCCTTGAACCGCCCCCAGCGCGGAGTGCCTTCATCCTCCTGGAGCTGGATGTACCATAGCTGGGCCACGTCTTCGAGATTTAACGAGGCCATCCAGACTTTTTCTTCTGGCATCGTGCGTTATTGGTGGAAATTGGACTCGCACCGGTTGATGAAGATCATCGGATTGGACTTGCCATCGAAGCGTGGGAAGTCCAACTTCTGGAACCACGGTGGCCGGTCGTTGTGATGGCTGCCGTCGGTGTTCCCAGTAACCGGCGACAAAGAGCTTGCCTTTTCCTTGACGGCCGCCATGTCGGCCTTCGTGGCCGCCATATCCGCGGATAGGGCCATGATCATCTTGGTGAGGTCGGCAATGGCTTGCTCCCCCATGACCGGTTGGGCAGCGGCGGACTTGGTGGAGGTCGATGGGGTTCGCGAGGAGGCGGGTGGTGGTGCAGCGGCGGTAGATATGCTGGCGAAGCGAGCGCGAGGTGGTGAAGATCGCCGGACTCCTGATACCAGGTTGTCAAGGACCTCGAGTCCCTAACTGGCCGGACCCCGGCTACATAGCTCGTAGTTGCCGTCCATCACGCCAGCGAGGTTATGCCCCTCGGCCGCCGGCTTAGTAGAGAGAGAGAGAGGAGATTAGGAGTAATTTCTTGTCGTCCTTATTGTGTCTCCGCACCTGCATATATATGGCCTGTGGCCTTACAAAAGGACAAGGCTCTCTTTGATTGATTGGATCAATCCAATCAATCAGCAGCCAATCAGCTAGATAGTTTATTTCCTAATCCTACGTAGTTTCCTTCCTAATCCTGTGCCTGCCCTTCCTGTGCCCTGGACGCCCTCTCATCCGCCCGTCGCACGTCGCGGGCTCTCCTGCGCCATGCGTATGTGCGACCGCACATGACACGTCCCTACTTCTAGTCATCGACGGTGTGCGTGGTGGGTGCAAGATTTATATTGGCACATGACGTCTTCCTGTTAGGACAGGATCTCGATCCTCTCGTCACAGAACTCCTCGGGTCTCTGGCAGTGCTTGGCCGCTACCCACAAGATGCTCGAGGTTGCCGATGGCAAAGTGGCCGGTCTCCGTGCCCCTTGGTGGAGGCGGACCACCGCGTCGCGAGTTAGTGTTGTCTTTTGCTTTTGTGGAGACCCCTCATTGGTTGTCTTGACCTCCATTCACCCTTTTTAGAACTTATAACTAGAGGTCGCAGGCCTCTATGAGGACATGGATACGATGGTCACCTTCTTCCGGGCCTAGGGCACCAATCAAGAAGAGCGCCTTCTCGATGTCACCAACCTTGTGCGCCTAGTCGTCCATCGAGGTGCTCGTCACGGCGCTACCGGGGATCTAGCCATCTAAAAGTCGTCTAGAGGGGGGTGAATAGGCGAAACCTAAAATTTACAAACTTTAAGCACACACTAAGGCCAGGGTTAGCGTTAGAATTAAATCGGAGTACGGAAGATAATTCTCCTTGCTTAGAGTTGCTCAATCAATGCGGATAACGTTTGGGGCAAACTCAAATAATATGAGCAAGGGAACTTTTAGAGAGAGGAAAGAGGTGAAACAAGTCAAGTGAAGATCAACAAGTGAACACAGTGATTTGTTTACCGAGGTTCGGTTCCAAAGAACTTAATCCCCGTTGAGGAGGCCACAAAAGCGGGGTCTATTCCAACCCTTTCCCTCTCTCAGTCGGTCACACAGACCGCTCGAGGCTTCTTCTTAATCACTTTGGGTCACTAAGACCCTGCAAGGATCACCACACACTTAGATGTCTCTTGCTAGCTTTACAAAGCACTTAGAGAATAAGAATGAGAAGGAGAAAGCAATCCAAGCAACAAGAGCAACAAAAGAACACAAAACACCCTCTCTCAAGTCACTAAGCAATTGAGTTGATTTGGAGGCTTGGAGAGGATTTGATCTATTGATTGTGTTTTGGAGTGTAGTATTTTGCTCTTGTATTAAACGTTGAGTTCAGAAAACTTGGATGACTTGAATGGAGGTGGTTGGGGTATTTATAGCCCCAACCACTATTCTAGTCCTTGATGTCGATGGCGCACCGGACAGTCCGGTGGTGCACCGGACAGTCCGGTGGTGCACCGGACATGGCACTATTCAGTGTCTGATGCGTGCCACGTTAGCTGCCTGTTTGGGTTTGGAGTGATTGACCATTGAAGTCCTTTGTCTTCTAGCTGCACCAGACAGTCTGGTGCGTCCTGACATCGCTGCTCTGACTTCTGACTAGGCACTGTTCACTTTTGCAGTCGACCGTTGTGCACAGGTGACCGTTGCTCCGTTGGCTCATCTGACACTGTCCGGTGCACACTAAACAGTTCGGTGAATTATAGCAAAGTGCCTCTTAGAAAACTCGAGAGTGGCCAGTTTGTTGGTGCCTTGACCTAGGCACCGGACAGTGTCCGGTGCACCACTGGCAGCACCAATGCTATTCATTGCTCCAAACTTGGTTGAGTCCCCAACGTAATTTCTTTCTTGGTTTATGTTGAACCTTATGCACCTTTGATAAATGTCATCTAAGCAAACTAGTTAGTCCACATGGTTTGTGATGGACTTCAAACACCAAAATCGATTATAGGAAATGTTTTAAGCTCATTTCCCTTTCACCTTCGCACAGTTCCAGCCGGCTTCGAGCTCGGTACTGGTGACCTGTTGGAGGACGCGACCGCTGGCGCCCTAGAGGACTTTGAAGATGACTTCAGCATCGTCGCCGAGGTCGTGGTTGACATCCTCCCGCTGGAGGATGTAATCAATGGATCTCCCTAGCTAGGTTGCGACCGTAAGCTGCTTCGATCATGAGATCACCTGAGCGCATTCATCCCCAAACTTTTGTAATGTTGCATTTTTGCAGTCCATGCATGGACAATATATGTGCTTTGTCTTTGTTCTTCAAGCATGGTTCGTAGTGACATCAATAAACCTATGGACCTCGGATATGTATGATGGATCTAGCCTTGATAAGTTATACATCCAGGATGTCCCCTCTGTCATCACCTGTAAAAAAGTAACATAACACACAAGAACACAAATTGGTAAGAGAAACATAAAGCAACATTTTCTAACAACTAAATATATCATGGATAAACAAAAATTAGCAAAAGAAACACAAACCAACCTTTCTTAGTAACCTTCTTTCAAAAAATAAAGATCAAACCCCCTTGTATTTTGTGAAATCTAGCCATCCAATAGAAGTTGGGCAGCGAGCTACAGTTCCTGTCACGAAGGATGAAGAGGTGAAACCCTATATCCAAAATGTGGCTAAAATTGAGGGGAAATGAACAAAAATTGGCAGGAGAAACATAAATCAAACTTTCCTATCTATACTCTTCTCTCTAACACATGGTGAAGGCCTAGTTCCAAAATATAGCTAAAATTGAGCAAAAATGAACAATAATTGGATATTGAAACATAATTAAACCAACCTTTCATAGCAACCAATAAAAAACCTTGATGAATTGTAATAAGCTAGGTGAAAATACCTTGATGAATTGTAATAAGATAGATGAAAATGCCTGAGTAAAAATGATATAATCTTATCTTTCTTTAGAGAGGTGCTTTACTTTTATCTAGTTTGAGATATTGTAATGCCTGCAAGCAATAACTATTTTGTTCTGTTTCCATCCACTATTGCAATACTGCATATATTTTAGAATCGACCTTTGTTCTGATATATCGTCCAATTTGTTATGAGCTCTGATAGTCTGCACCTGAAGCACCAACAGTCAACAGATATATTTGATATCATAAATAGAGAAGTCAGCAAACAACCACCAACACCAAAGAGCACATACGGTGTACCGATCCTGACAACAATAGACAATCATCAATCAATGGTCAAGTTATATGATCACCAGGCCGTGAAATAACCGTCACAATCTAGATAATAAAAATGCATTGTACATAGATGAAGAACCTATGTTCCTAAAAAAAGATAATTACTAAAACTTTCTTTAATCGAACCAGACAGGAACACTTACTGAAACCAAATTTTCCTTCTCAAGCCTGATCTGATCATCAAGAGGCTCAACATGTTAGGGAGTGTGGACACACGATGACTGCAGATGATTCCACGGTGGTCAGCAGCAACCCCAACTCTTGCCACTGCATTATATCCATTGGTCTGCAAAAATAAGAAAGAAAACATTTCCCTGCCTTTTCTCCATAGAACTTTGATTCAAACGCCCAAATGGTAAAGCAAAACAGCAATGATATCAAGCCATTGCTGGTTCTGCGGGAACAGATCCGTCACCATCAACATACACGTATTTTCTCTAAAATATGGGGAGAAAAAACAAGGCTCAGATCATTAGACGTTATAAAGTGCGGATTCATTGTTGAGCACCAGGAACAACAAAGAATGAAATCATGAAACACAACAATAAGCAAAAGGACTAACCTAAGCATAGCTGTCAAAGACTTGAAACCGGATGCTGTTCACTGCCATAGCTGCCAAAGACTACCATATATTAGTAATTCACAAGGTATGGTTTTACCCATATTTTCAATTCCCGAATACAGAGTATAAATAAAAACACATGTTTTTTATTCACAGTAACAATACAAGTGTCGTGACATTATTGTGATGTCATAATCTAAGACATTCATGGATTGAGTTTATTGAGCCATTTATGAACAACAATAATTGAACCTAATATCAGTGGAAAGCAACAAGCAAATTCAGAACTATGGATGTGAAGATGTGGCTAGTATACGAACCATGGAGAACAAAGGTAATATTGATCCCTAAACATCTTCAGATTGCTCAAACGAATCTGAATCGATACGTTAACTAAGGTAGTGTTTGGTTGAAGAGTCAAGTAGAACAGAGTCGTTCCATCCCTCGTCATTGTCGAAGTCAGCTGTTGAAGCTATTAAAGAACCCAGAGAAGAGGAGGGTCCCACATGCCTCGCTAGAGCCGTCATGGCCTACGTGGTGTGGGGCGAGGAACATCTCCCCCTCCTAGTAGGATGGGGTGGGGTGAGGAACCTGACCCCCGTGACACTGAGCGGCGAGTTGTCGATGTCCATGAGCGTCGAGATGGCATTGTCCTCCATGGGATGGTGCAGAAGGTAGACGAAGGGGTGGGCAGCGGGGAAGTGGCTAGGATTTTGGCGGAGGTGGGTTGAACATGGTGCGGAAGGTAGATGAAGGGGTCGCTCATGCAATGTGGAGGGGGCGCGGGCATCTCGCGTGGCCAGGGGGCGACGACGGAGTGGACATGGGGCGGTGATGGCATGGACACGAGCCTCGCAAGATCTGGGGGAGACAGCGGACGCAGAACAGGTCGCGAGCGCGACCGTGGGAGGCGCAGCGGAAGTCTTGGGGTGTGTGGGGAAGATCCGTGGGCGCGGTCGAGATGCCGCGTGGGCGCGAGGGCAGTGAGATCCATGGTCGCGATTCTGGCGGGGCACGGCGGGCGTGGGGAGGGGGTGCGCGGGCAGGTGTAGGCGGGGGCACCACGGGGGGTGTGGAGTGTGGACGCCTTCGTTCCTATCTTAATAGGTGTAGTATAGATTTATATATATATATACCCTCAATAGTCCAGAGCATCATGCCGAGTTAGCCCGGTCCGAAATAATTTTGTACCATGCCGTGTTTGGGCCGTGATTTTTTTACGTGCTTCATGCCAGCCCACCAGACCCGACCCAAATGTAGAGCTCTAGGTATAGGTACAACCTTTTCATATCGTCGGGTTGAGAATCAAAACCGCATCTACATCCGTACAAACTGCCTAGTCGGCATGGGGCTTGTGCTCGGAAGGTATGACTAGGGATGGCAACGGGTATAAAACCCGCGGGCATTGGTTTCATAAACCCATACCCGCCATCAAATAGCAAACCCATACCTGTGTCCGCAACCCACGTTGGGTACTATATAACATCCTCACCCACCACCCACGGGTTTTATAAACCCGCAGGTGCACCCGGGGCGCAATAGACCCACGGCACACCCGCGGGTGCAACAGACCCGCGAGCAAACCTGCGTGGTCGCCAAGCATCCACTAGCAAACAATCCATCCAGTTCCATACAACAAGCAATAATTCCAAACACATGCAATTTCCAAATAGTTCCATACAACAAACATACAACAGCTCCAGTTCCATACATATATAGTTTACAACTTCCAAGACATCAGTTCATAGCAATAATAAATGCCAAACAAGTTATAGGATAGCAACCACAAATTTAAGTTTAAACTAATCATCCGAGGTGATACAAGGTTCCTCCTTCATTTCATCTTCAATGTCTTCAAGACATGACCAAAAGCTATTAACATCCACATTATCTTCACCTATATTGTAAAACAAAATACATATTAGTATATAGAAAATTGATTCACTTAGAATATTAGCAATGCACATTTCTTTACCTTTAAGAGCATGACAAAACCAACTTTGAGTGCACATCAAAGCTTCTAACATTTGTGGTGTGAGACGGCTCCGATGCTCACTTAGAACCCTACCACTAAGTGGAGTTCCATCTTGTTTTGCAATCTAAGCACAACTTCCTATTCAACTGAACTTTTTGTAGTTGGGCTATTTTCATAAATTTTTCATACCTCTTAGGTGTAGCAATCCATTAAGCAACACTGTCTCTAATTTTCACAACAGAAGGACCAATTATTTCCAATCCATCTTTGACAATAAGATTCAGGATATGTGCACAACATCGCATATGCAACACGTCACCATCTAATAACAAATTGCCTGGCCCAATCTTGCTTTCCATAAGACCAATCATGGTGTCATTACTGCTACAATTATCAAGGGTCACGGTTGATACCCTGCAATCAAGATTCCAACTCTGGAGACACTTGTAGAGAGCATCACAAATAGCCTCACCAGTATGGGGACATGGCACATACACAAACCTACAAAAAATGCACCATTTTAGTTCATATAGAATACAATATTGCAGCAAGCAGATTTAGTTATTCACCTCAAAATGCAGCTTCTAAGTGTCCACGTGTCATCAATAAAATGTCCAGTGACTGCCATATATCCTCTCTTTTGGTTATCAGTTGTCCACAAATCAGTTGTAATAGCAACACGACAACTAATCTTTTGCAAGAAATTCCTAGCTTTTCTTCTCTCCAACCAGTAAAAGCTCATTGTATCTTTCCTAAAAGTGTTCCTAGTTCCCAATTTGAACAAAGGTTGCAACGAACTAACAAATTTACGGAAGCCATGATGATCCACAATGGATAGAGGGTATTCATGCAAAACAATCATAGAATATAATGCCTTTCTAGCCACTTCTTGATCAAAAACATAGTTCTCTACAACTACTTTTCCCTTATCAACAGCTCCAAATCTCAAATTAGTTTGCACTTTATCACCTGGTTTCTTTCGATAAATGCAAATTTTGAAATGAGTACAAAGGAGATTTGTACCATTTCTTGTATTAGCTGAAAGAAGCTTCTTGCAAAAGTTACACCTAGCCTTCCAAACTCCATCATCATCACATACTCTTGTGAAGTCTTCCAAAACAGTCAAAGTGAGCTTCCTTTGTGATCCATGAGATCGAGTAGCAGCAACACCTGATCCATCTTCACCTTGACCATATGGCACATCAACAACCTCAATGGAGGCAGCTGCTGCAACCGGGGGACAGACGTTTGCGACACTTGTTCATGTTAGCTAATATTGGTGCCATCACAACTACAAGAGAACGCACGTATTCAATTTAACATACCAAATGTAGATAAATAATACCAAAACAAATAATATGTACATGTGAGGGCAAAATTCTAGGCTAAAATTAGCACTGGTCACTAGAGATCGAGGGCTCGAGGCTGACCATGGAGCTTGGACGGCGCGAAGTACCCTAGAGATCGAGTCACTAGAGACTTGGCAACCTGGTACTAGCGGCTGGCACTGGACCTTCATGCGCTGGCAGCCTGGCACTAGTGCTGGCTGCTGCCAGTCGGGCGTTGCGCCGTTGCCACTAGACGGCTGGTGCTGGCCGCACTGCCAGCCGGCAGCCGCTGGACGGCTGGACGGGTGGTGTGGTCGCACTGCCGCAGCCCACAGGTTGCTGGGTCCTGGGTGTGGCTGTGTGGGATTAGGGACAGGGGCAGGGCGACGCTGGTGGTGCTAGAGCTAGACTGCTGGGTGTGGGATTGCTAGAGCCGGATTGGGGACACGGCGTCACAGCGACAGGGATGGGGAATGGAAAGTCGCCTAGAGGGGTGGGGTGAATAGGCAAAACCTGGAATTTATAAACTTAAACATACACTAAGGCCGGGGTTAGCGTTAGAATTAAATTCAAGTCCGAAAGAATGTTTCTCTTGCTAAGAGTTGCTCAAAGGATGCGGATGACGTATGAGAGCGAACTCAAATCAATACTAGCAAGGAAACGTTAGAGAGAGGAAAGAGGGCAAACAAATCAAGTGAGAAACAAAACAAGTAGACACGGTGATTTGTTTTACCGAGGTTCGATTCTAAAGAACCTAGTCCCCGTTGAGGAGGCCACAAAGGCCGAGTCTATTTCAACCCTTTCCCTCTCTCTCAAACGGTCACTTAGACCGAGTGAGCCTTTTCCTTAATCACATAGGTCACTAAGACCCACAAGGGCCACCACACACTTGGTGTCTCTTGCTTAGCTTTACAAGCACTTATAAAACGAGTGAGGAAGGAAGAGAGGCAATCCAAGCGACAAGAGCGCAAATGAAAACAAAAAACTCTCTCTCTCAAGTCACTAAGTGGTTGAGATGAATTTGCGACTTGGAGAGGATTTGATCTTTGGAATTGTATCTTGGAGTGAATGCTATAGCTCTTGTACTGAATGTGAACTTCTGAAAACTTGGAAGCCAATGAATGAGGTGGTTGGGGTATTTATAGCCTCCAATCACTTCCTTGCCGTTGGCAAAGGCTGCTGGCGATGGGCGCACCGGACAGTCAGGTGCGCCACCGGACGGTCACTGTTCACTGACCGGTGCACGCCACGTCAGCGCGTCTGTTAGGGTTCAGAGCAGTTGACCATTGGAGGCGTTTGTCTTTTTGCTGCACCGGACAGTCCGGTGCCACACCGGACAGTCCGGTGACCTCTGACTTCTGCGCTCTGACTTCTATCGCGGCACTATTTCGCATTGTAGCGTTTTGCAGTCGACCGTTGGTGCGCAGGGAGCCGTTGCTCTGCTGGCTCACCGGACAGTCCGGTGAATTATAGCGGAGCGCGCCTCTAAATTCCTGAGAGTGGCTGGTTTGAGGTCGTATGGCCCTGGTGCACCGGACAGTGTCTGGTGCGCCAAAAATCAGCACACTCAAGTCCTTTGCTCCATTTTTATTGTGTCCCTAATTGGATTTCTTTCTTAGTTTGTGTTGAACCTTATGCACCTGATATAAATCAAATCTAGCTAAACTAGTTAGTCCATATGGTTTGTGTTGGACATCAACCATCAAAATCGATTATAGGAAATGGTTAAGTCCATTTCCCTTCAATCTCCCCCTTTTTGGTGATTGATGCCAACACTAACCAAAGCAAACATAAAGTGTAGAAATGTAACTAGTTTGCAATTGAGATAGTTGTGCATAGGTTACTTGGAATTAAACCAATGAAAGGCTTTATGCATATGAATGGATTGCTTTCCTCTTATTTAACATTTTGGACCACATTTGCAACACTTATTTGTTTTTGCAAATCTTTTGGGAAAAATCCTTTTAAAATCTTTTGCAAATAGTCAAAGGTATAGGAATACGATTGCAAGAAGCATTTTTAAGATTTGAACTTCCTCCCCCTATTTCAAATGCTTTTCCTTTGACTAAATAAAAGCTCCCCCTGAATGAATTCTCCCCTTAGCTTTTAAGAGGGTTTAAAATAGATACCAATTGGAAAAAAATTTGAAATACCAATTGAAATTTCACTTTCACATACTAATAGAAAGTTAGATAACATTTGAGAATTCATTTTGAGGCTAACTCAAATCCCAATAGAGATAAACATTTGTGAATTTTTTTAAAATGGTGGTGCGGTCCTTTTGCTTTGGGCTTAATTTACTTTCTCCCCTTTGGCATTAATCGCCAAAAATGGAGAACTTGAGAGCCATTCATACTTTCTCCTAATACTTTCTCCCCATTGGTAAAGGAAATATGAGTGAAGGGTCATACCAATTGATAGATATATGAGTAACGGCAAAGGGTAAGTGATACCGTCAGAGTTGGAGTGGAAGCCTTGTCTTTGTCGAATACTCCATTTCCCTTTCAATCTAAGACTAATCATAGAGAAATTACTCGAAAACATATTAGTTTTAGCCTTGGCACAAGAAGAATAAGAAATATACATTTGTACCAAATGAAAGAGACATGATCAAAGGTATATACATGAGCTACGTGTGCAATGTTTCAATCAAAGTTTTGAGAATCAAGTATATTTAGCTCATTCTTAAGTTTGCTAAATGTTTTCTCATCTAGTGGCTTGGTAAAGATATCGGGTAATTGGTTGTGGGTGCTCACATAAGCAATTTCGATATTCCCTTTTTTTGGTGATCTCTCAGAAAGTGATAGCAGATGTCTATGTGCTTAGTGCGACTGTGTTCAACGGGATTATCTGCCATGAGGATTGCACTCTCATTATCACATAGGAGAGGGACTTTGCTCAATTTGTAGCCATAGTCCCTAAGGGTTTGCCTCATCCAAAGTAATTGCGCACAACAATGACCTGCAGCAATGTACTCGGCTTTGACGGTGGAAAGAGCTATGGAGTTTTGTTTCTTTGAAGCCCATGACACCAAGGATCTTCCCAGAAACTGACAAGTCCCTGATGTGCTCTTTCTATCAATTTTACATCCGGCATAATCAGCATCGGAATACGAATACCCAATTAGATCAAAGGTAGATCCCTTGGGGTACCAAAGCCCAAACTTAGGAGTGTACACTAAATATCTCATGATTCTTTTCACGGCCCTAAGGCGAACTTCCTTAGGATTTGCCTGAAACCTTGCACACATGCATACAGAAAGCATAATATTTGGTCGAGATGCACATAAGTAGAGTAAGGAACCTATCATCGACCGTGTCGGAGAGGGAATTCTCCAGCGGGGTGGCGGAGTGCACCCGCCCTAAATCCTAAGATGAGGAAGGGGCTTAAGCGTTTTGCCTATCTTGCTAAGCGATCATCAAGCACATGAACACGCGAGGATTTAGAGTGGTTTGGGCCGCCGGAGCGTAATACCCTACTCCACTTTGTGTTGGATTGTTGTGGAAGCTTCAGGCCTGAGTCCTAGAATCGCAGTATGTCGTCCCTTTTATAGTTCAAAGGGGAGCACATACAATGATACTGAGCCCCGACACGTGGGCCTAGTGACAAATTGGAAGGAAAGAACTACTGCTTGCTACACCAGGGTGATCTCCGAGTGCCATAATATTCGTAGTGCATATAGTATTGATCTCTCGCGGTATCGTCCTCGGTAACGCGCGAGTTGTGATGAATACGGCACATGCGGTAGCATAGACGTATTGTCAACCAACGGGACTAGACAGGCACACCGCCTGCAGGATGGCCTAGTCACCGCTTGCCAGCTGAGTAGACAGGACACATTAAATGCTGAAGGGGCACATCGGCTGTTAGCGGGATAGATAGGCGGTGCGTCTTCTCTGCAATAAATGCAGAGGCAGCGCGACCTAGAGGCCTTACGTCAGGCTCCGCCCGCAGGCTTACGTCACGCGCGGTAGGCCATGTGGCAACATCGGGTCCCTGCCTGGGTAGGGAGAAGTAGCGTTATGCGGACAGGTCCGCACCAGGCTGGGCCTGGACACATGTCGGCACCTGTAACGCCCTGAATTTGGGGGTAGATTTTTTTCTTCTTTTTACTCACCAAATTCAGGCGTTACTCTCTTTCCTTTTCTCGTTTCGCTCCTTCTTGCCAATTTCAAAACAATATAGTGACGGGTGTCCATGTCATGTGTAAACAAAACCTAAGTGTCATGGGTGTTGCATCATGCTGAAGCATATTTCTTTGTCTGATGTCGTGGTTAGTCGCGAGTTCATCTCGTCCCGTTTCAGATTTCGGTTCGCGATCGTATTCCGATTGGTGGTTGTGCGTGTCGTGGGTTTTGACCCATGGGGTGATCCACCCGGCCCAGCCCAGCCCGGCCCGCGCGCCCCCTCCCCCTAGTCTCTTTCTCCCATTTGATTTCTCCCGCGCACTAACCTCCCTCTCCCTTTCCCACCTCCCTCTCTCCCCATGGTGCCCTAGGGTTTGGAGAGGTGATCGCCGGAGTTCGGATCCCCGAGGTGAGTTCCCCTCCGCTCTCCCTCCCTCTCTCTCTTCCCCTCCACTCTCCTTTCTTTTCCCCTGCGCGCCCCTTCTTCTTCTTCCCCCATCGCGCACCCCCCTGGCGGCTCGCCCCCCCCCCCCGCACGCTGGCGGCTCGGCTGCCCGGCCCCACGCCCGCAGCCCCCTGCGCGTCCGCGCCCGGCGGCGGTGGCTTGGCCCCTGCCCTGTCGCGCCCCAGTCCCGGCGACCTCGCCGCAGTCCTGTGCGGCCTCGAGTCGCGCCAGCGTCCCGTGCGGCCCCGCGCCCGCGCGTGCCTCGCGCCCAGCGGCAGCGGCTTGGCCCTTGCCCCGTCGCGCCCCCGGCAGCCTCGCCGCGCCATGGCCCCGAGCCGCGCCCGGCGTCCCGTGCGGTCCCACGCCCCACGTCCCGGCCGCGCGCCCTCCCGCGCGCCCTCCCCCGCGCCCCGCGTGCCTCGGCCGTGCCCCTGCCCGTGCCCTCGCGCGCCCCTACTCTGCCCGAGCCCATGCCCCGGCGGCCTCGCGCCCTGCGCGCCTGCACGGTTCGCGTGCCCTCAGCACGCGCAGCGTGCTCTCGCGCGTGCGACCTTAGTCGTGCTGCGTTCAACTCTCGTCTTAATCCATTTTAATTTTAGTTTAGTCGATGTGCTGCGTCGCGCGCTTCATCGCGCGACGGTTCATTCTAAATTCGTCTTTATTAATGTGCTTTGTCGCGCGACGGTTCATTTTAAATTTATATTTATTAAGGTGCTGTGTCGCGCGCTTCGTCACGCGACGATTCGTTTTAAATGCAGTTCTGTTGACGTAAGCCGTCGTGCGTTTCGCCACGCAACGCTTAACGTTTATCTATAATTAATGCAAGAATCTCGTTGCACGCTCTGTCGCGCGGCGAGTCGTTTATTTCTTAAATTAATTTAAATGCTGCGTCGCGCGTCTCGCCGTGCGACCACTTCCTTTAATTCACCTTTATTGGATTATAATGATTAAATGTGGAACATGACCTTACTTTATGCTAAACGCAATGGCCAAAGTAATATTCTTCTGTTTAAACGAGTAGTTTTAGCTATAATTGGGTAACGTGATCGCTTCTCGACCGTAGACTCGACCGTCAGTTCCTCTTTCTCGCTTAACCATAATTGTGAATCCCGCGTTGAACGTCTGTTTGATTATTGCATTCCATTATATGGTGTACTGTTCTTTTGTATTAAATGTGTGGAATGTACGTTTGAACTCATATAGATAACGGTCAGTTGGTGGAGCCCGAAGAACTCGCAGGAGAAGCCCCTGAGCAGCAGCTGGTTGGTGGAGGCAAGTGTCCCTTGACCCATCTTTGTCCTATACATTCTATAATCCGCTTCCTGCATTTACACAGTTTATACCTAAGGATTGACTAGCTTTTGTTATCCATGTCCTTGTTTACCTATTTGGATTAGATTATTATTGTTAGCTTTATGCTATTGCTTAACACTAATCAATGAACATGATGAGATTTATCAATGATACGTTGTTTCCCTTCTTTATTATGATATTATACTTGTGGCATTTAAGGGGGCTCGAGCGATTTCTCGAGTACCTCTCCGTAAGGACCTGTTCGTTGGATGACCGCCCGGGAAAACAGTGCAACCATGAGGGTGGAGTGGGACGCCCTTAGCTGAATAATTAGAGGAACCGGGATGTAGTTTGCTTTGCCGTCGTGCCGTTAATGGGGCTCGGTGTATGCGGCTCGCTCTGCCAAGGTTGGTTTATCCCTTGGGGAGGAGTGCGGTACATTTAGGAAACCTAACAGGCGGCTACAGCCCCGGGGAATCTTTGTAAAGGCTACGTAGTGATACCCTGCTGGGTCACCTTGGTAGTGATCAATGGAGAGTCATGATCTTCGGGTAGAAAGGGAATCACAGCTTATGGGTAAAGTGCGCAACCTCTGCAGAGTGTATGAAAACTGATATATCAGCTGTGCTCGCGGTTATGAGCGGCCAAGGGAGCTCCATTGATTAGTGGTACTTGATCAGAGATGTTTGGATTACAGGTGGTGATGAGAATGATGGTTTTGGTATTGACTCTGGTGATGGTAAGTGGTATTCTTTCCGTTTGGAAAGGGTACATTTGGGTTAATAACATGGGTTAATTCTAAAACATGGCTTTCTCTACTAGTAATAATAATCTGACCAACTAAAAGCAACTGCTTGACTTATCCCCACATAAAGCTAGTCCACTACAGCCAGACAGGACACTTGCTGAGCATGTTGATGTGTACTCACCCTTGCTCTACACACCAAACCCCCCTTCCCCAGGTTGTCCGTGTTGCAACCATTGCTCAGGAGAAGATGAAGCCGTGGAAGGAGACTTCTAGGAGTTCCAAGATTACGACAAGTTCTAGACGTGGGTTAGCGGCAACCCCCAGTCGGCTGCCTATGAAGGCCGAGTGTATCTACGTTTCTTTTCCGCACTTTGATTATTGTAAAGACTATGTGGATGTCTCAGACATATGATGTAATTGACTATTATTCCCCTTTTATATTATGATTTGAGCACTATGTGATGATGTCCAGTTATGTAACTGTTGTGTACGTGAATTGCTGATCCTGGCACGTACATGGTTCGCATTCGGTTTGCCTTCTAAAACCAGGTGTGACATAGGTGGTATCAAAGCCGTGCTGACTGTATGACCGCTAACCTAGAGTAGAATGGTCGCTCTAAGGATTATAGACCCCTATTCCTACCTTGACTTTGGTATCCCTTCAAAAGTTGGTCATATCGACCAAACCTATGTTCTACTATATATTATACCTTGCTAAAAATCGTTTTGTTTATTCTAATTCCTCATTTTTATGGTTTATTACTTGCTGGTCATTTAGTTCTGTTCTCACTCTTATGCTTATGGTGTCTTTTGTAGATGGCTTGTCTTAGACACACTGCACGGAAGTCTGGCATCCCCTTCTTACCCTCTCGTCTCGCGGAGCGCCCGCTTCGCCGTCCAGTGACTGGTCAGTCTAGCCACTTGGAGAGGCTGCACCACCGCCTGCACGAGGAGCAGGAGCGTCGATGACAGGAGCTGGAGCAGCAGGGCTCTTCTTTCTCGCTCCAGCAGGAGATAGAGTCTGTGAGGCGCTGCTCCCCTGTGCTTCCGCTGGAGGCACCCCCTGCACCACCATTGAGCGCCCCAGCCGCTAGAGTAGCTGCTGGAGGAGACCCAAACGACGGAGGTGGCGACAACAGCTCGAGCTTCAGCATCGACCTTGCCACCGACCAGGAGTTGGAAGGATGGGTTGCTCAACCCATCACTCTCGATGCTGCTCGCGGGTGTCACTTCCACGACGCGCTCGACACCCTGCTACGCCAGGCACTCGACCGGCGTACTTGGTCCATCAAGTATCGCTGTGTGGTCTTTCAGCACAGTCACGGGGTCTACCTGGACCGCTAGGAGGCAACCTGTTTTGTGCGCCGTCCGGAGAACAGTCTCCGGGGGTGCAGAGATCTGCTCAGAGCACTATTCTATCTCTGAGCGGGACTCAGCTAAGGCGGCCATGCAAGATACTGCATGGCGTACGCTTTCGCAGTACTGCTCAGTGCTCGGCGGGGTAGCCGATGGTCTCAACCTGAAGTATTACCCCCGTCGTCCATCTGGCAGCACAGGAGGCGTGATTGTCTCACCTGTTGGTGAGGACAATCCTAGGTTGAGCAGCACAGTCAACCTAGCCATCGTGCTAAACATGGAGCTAGACCATGCACTAGACGAGCTGAGTAGGGCTCATGCTGATATCGCCCAGCTGCGGGCTGAGCGCGTGGAGCATTGTCACCTGGAGGATGGCTCCCCCGCTCCCGTCGGGACTCAGCACCCGTACTGCTCACCTCGGCATGGACACCAGTCTTATGACAACCCCGACTGCAAGACTAGGATAAATTTAGAACCATAGATTGTTAGCGTCGGATCTTGTGATTAATACGAAAATATATACATAGAAGCTATAGTCTTAGCGTTAGTCTCGCTTTTAGTTAGTCTTAGTTAGACAGGGTAGTTTGCTTATCCTGTGCATTTATGTTTGTCATGATGAACTATGTTGGATTCGGATCTTTGTAATGACTATCGCTAGAGTTTGGGTATCCCCTGCATTTTGGTTTACCTGTTATATGTTAATGAAGTTAGTTATCTAGTTGGGAAGCCTTTCATTCCACTTTCCTCTTTATCTGAGAAGTTGTGTTGGTCTGTGTTGGAAATCAGTGAAGATGTTCAACTGCCAGTATTGTGGAGGATTCTATAGTCTTTTCTTATGCTGCAAGTTGCAAGATCAGTTCTGATGTGTGATTGCATTCTACAGATGTTAGAAAACAGGCGCAGAGGAGGAAGGCGTGCTCAGTAGGAGAATGAGGCACCCCAGCAACAGCTGCTGCCACCCCCGCCCCCGATGTCCATCGAGCAGATGTTCATGATGTAGACTTAGGCAGTTCAAGCCATCGGTCAAACTCTGTCCGCCATTCAGCAGCAGCAGCAGCCCCCACCTCAGCCTCAGATGCCTCAGATGCCCAGAGACAAGCGTGCTGAATTCATGAGAGGTCATCCCCCAGTGTTCGCTCACTCTTCTGACCCCATGGATGCTGAAGACTGGTTGCGCAAAGTGGAGCGGGAGTTGCATACCGCTCAATGTGATGTTAGGGAGAAAGTTCTGTATGGTCTCCGTCTGTTGAGAGGAGCAACTTAGTCTTGGTGGGAGTCCTATCTCGCCACCCATGCCAACCCCGACACCATCACCTGGGAAGAATTTAGAGATAGCTTCCGTCAGTACCATGTTCCTGCAGGTCTGATGACAGTGAAGAAGGAGGAGTTCCTGTCACTCAAGTAAGGGTCAATGTCTGTTAGTGAGTACCGAGACAGGTTCCTGCAGCTGTCTCGCTATGCTCCCGAAGATGTCAACACCGACGCTAAGAGGCAGTATCGTTTCTTGAGAGGCTTGTGTAACACCCTGAATTTGGGGTATAAAATTTCTTTGCTCATATCCACAAATTCAGGCGTTATTCCTCTCATCTCATCTTACCCAATCTCTGTTTTTCTCTTTTCCCTTGAAGTAGAATGGTTATTTTATTTATAAATGCAGTTATAATCTAGTAGGTTAAACCCTAAGGGAACAATGGTTGTTGCATTAGGGTAGAAAACATTTGTTCTGTTTGTTTGATGAATGGTTTGCTTGATCTTTCATCTAATCATTTATTTGCACATAAAGTCAAACTGAAATAAATAGAAAACAGAAAGAAAAGAGAAGGAAAAAGGAAAAGGAAAAGTGGCCCAGCCCCTTTCCCTGGCCCATTTCGGCCAGCCCACCCACGCCTCCCTCCCCCTCTCTTTCTTCCCCCTCTCGGCCCATCGCGCCCACCCTCTTTCGCGGGCCCGCGTGCCGCGGCCCACCCCCAACTCTTCCCCCCCCCACGCGCGCGCAGCCAGCGCGCCAGCCCAGCTCGCTGCGCCTGCGCTCGCCAGCGGCCGCGGCCCAGCCAGCAGCTCGCGGCAGCAGCGCGCCCCAGCCCAGCCGCTCGCCCGCGCCTGCGCCTGGCCCAGCAGCGCGCGCGTCGCACGTCGCGCGCATGCAGCCGCTCGCCCGCGCGTGAAGGAGCGCCGCCGCCACGTTTCTGCTCAGCCAGGGGGGCCCGCGCGTCAGGGGCGCCCTGTTCATCTCCTTGAAACCGCCAGACGCACGACTTCTTCGCACGCCGCACGATTTCTTCGCCCGACGCGCAGTTTTCTTCGCCAGTTTCTCGCCCAGCACCGCTCTTCCTCGCCTCGCCCCGCTCTCGGCGTCCCCGTCGCCGGAGTCCCGCGTCCCGTCGCCGGAGAGCCGCGCCGCCGAGGTGAGCAGACTCCTTCCTCTCTCCCCCACTCTTCTCTCGGCGTGCTGCTCACCCGTCGCGGCTGAGGCTCGGCTGAGCCGGCCCGGACGTCCCGTTCCTCTCCGTCTCGTCGTTCCGTCGGTCGAGCACCCAGCCCAGCCGTCGTCTCGCCGGTCGGCCCATGCGCGATGCTTAGCCCGCGTGTCCAGCAGCCCCGCGCGCTCTCGTCCGGCGAGCAGAGGCCGCCGTCGCTTAGCGTCGACGTAGCAGCAGCATCCCCTTGCCGTCAAAGCCTAGTCCCTGCGCGTTGCAGCTGCGTTGCTGCGCGCTCGCCGCTGCCCAGCTCGCCCCGGCCGTTCGTTTACCTTCGCCGTGCCTCGCTACGATCACCTAGCGCATCGCGTACTCGTCAGTCTCGCGTGCGCAGTTTCGCACGTGATCACGGGTATCTCGCGCGTCGTCGTCGTTGTTTGTAGAGTCCTCGCGCTGTTTCGCGCGCGTCGCGCGCGCAGTTTGCGCGCAATAATTATTTACTTCGTTATAATCGTCCGTACGCGTTAGTCAATTAGTTCTCGTATTAGTCACCGATTAATTGATGATTCTTTTGTTATCTAAAATATTCCACACAAGCAGTTTACGTCAACTAAATTGAACTAGAAATATAATTGTCGCGTTTAAACGTAATATAGGTTGTTCGTCGTCACGTCATTAATTAGCCGCGGTTTGCTAATTATTTAATGTGTCGTACGTGCGTCGCGCAACTAGTGCGCGCGCTCGCGTTTGCTTGCGCACAGTGCGTCGACGGGACTCCGTCTACGTTCGCCTACCCTTCGTCTACCCCTAGACGACTTTCGTCTACCCCCGTCTACCCCCCCCCCCCCCCCCGTCTAACCCCGTGCGTGTTCGTGTCGTTCGCCATCGCACGCGCGTCGCGCAATAAATCGTTGCGTGCTGTCCGCGCGCGTTGTGCGTGCTATTCACACGTGTCGTCGTGCGTTTTACGCACGCTAGCGACTCATCTCACCTAGAATAGCTCGCGCTAATTAAATATATATTTAAGCAACGGTTATTCGAACAACACACTAATCAGAACTAAGTAGTAATTTTACTCGGCATGTGATTATTGTCTGTTAATATGATTAAGCCAAATTAAATATTATAATTCACATTCGCTTAGTATACATGTGATATCTCTCGACCGTAGTATCAGTCGTCTCGGTTCCGTTCTCGCGTAGTCGTAGATGCGAATTTTTTGTCGCGTGCATATTTATTTGATCTATACTGTTGTATGGTGTATTGTTTTCTACCATTTCAAGAATGTTGGATGTATGTTTGCACTCGCGTAGATATCGGGCCGTTCGTGGAGTCTGAGGGAATTGCAGGAGAAGACCCTGAGCAGCAGCAGCTTGGTGAAGGCAAGTGTCCTCTGACCCATTATGTCCCATTTACTTTATAAAACACTGTCCCGCATATTATGAACAACCTAAGGATTTACTAGCTTTCTATTTACCTGGTCCTTGATTTACCTTTTGGGTTACTATGGTTAGCTACATGCTAGCGCTTTACTTTAATCAATGAACATGATGAGATACAATGATGATACTATGATTTTATTCTGGATATGATGATATACTTGTGGCATTTAGGGGACTCAGGCTGTTTCCTGAGTACCTCTCCGTAAGGACCGGTTCGTTGAGAGACCACCCGGGATAACAGTGCAACCATGAGGGTGGAATGGGGTGCCCTTAGCTAATTAATTAGAGGAACTAGAAGTGTAGTTGCTTCGCCGTCGTGCCGTCAATGGGGTCCAGGCACAGTGCTTGCTCTGCCGAGGCTGGGTGCCGGGGTTCTTTCGTTTTGCTTTTTAGTCGCCCTCCTGCGGGGAGAGGTACTGTGTTTATCAAACTGGAGAAACCTAACGGGCAGCTATGACCTCTAGGAAATCTTTGTAAAGGCTTCGTAGTGAATCCCTGGCCATTCACCTTGGGAGTGAATAAGGGTCTTGCAAGCCCGGGCTAGAGAGGGAATCATGACTCATGGGTAAAGTGTGCGACCTCTGTAGAGGGTAGTGAAACTGATATATCAGCCGTGCTCACGGTTAAGAGCAGCCTTGGGATCCTCTTTGATTAGAGATACAGATGGTTCGAAATACAATGGTTCTATTAATGTTTTTGGTTCGGTGATGATCATGATGTTTCCTCGATGAGGAAATGACTCATGGGATGGTTATATGATAAAACTTGGCTTCCACTAATAATAAATGCCTGACCATCTAAAAGCAATCTGCTTTGACCTTAACCCCACATAAAGCTAGTCCACTTCAGCCAAACGGGACATTTGCTGAGTACGTTGATGTGTACTCATCCTTGCTTTACCACAAAACACCAGGTTGTCCACATTGCAACCATTGCTCAGGAGAAGACGAAGTCGTGGAAGGAGACTTCCAGGAGTTCCAAGACTACGACGAATTCTAGGTGTGGGTTGGCGGCAACCCCCAGTCAGCTGCCTGTGAAGGCCTTATCTTTACTGCGTTTCGCTAGCACTTTGATTTAACTGTTAAGTTGATGACTATGTGGATGTCTATGACTCTGTGATGTAATAAGTTAATACCCTTTTATGTTATTATTTGAGCACTGTGCGATGATGTTCATTTATGTAATCGCTGTGTACGTGAATTCTGATCCTGGCACGTACATAGTTCGCATTCGGTTTGCCTTCTGAAACCGGGTGTGACATAAGTGGTATCAAAGCCGTGCTGACTGTAGGACCGCTGACCTAGAGTAGCACTGGTCGTACTAAGGACTATTGACCTTCCCTCTCACCTTGACCTTTGATGTTACTTCAAAAGTCGGTCACCTCGACCAACCCTAGGTTTTACTACATATATATACACTATATTATACCTTGTTAAAATTTTATTTTGTTCTATCTATGGTTTACTCATTTGTCATATTAGTTCTGTTCTTACTCTTATGCTTACGGTGTCTTTTGTAGATGGCTCGACTTAGACACACTGCTCGTAAGTCGGTGATTCCTTTCCTGCCGTCTCGCCTTGCGGAGCGTCCCCTGCGCCGCACTGTGTCCGGTCAGTCGAGTCACCTGGAGAGGCTGCACCACCGCCTGCGTGAGGAGCAGGAGCGCCAGCGTCAGCACAGGGAGCAGCAGGGCTCTTCCTCCTCACCTGAGCAGGAGGTGGAGTCCGTGAGGCGCCGCTCCTCTGTTCCCCAGCTGGAGGCGCCCCCTGCACCACCGCGAGACGCCCCGGCTGTTGGAGGAGCTACTGGAGGAGACCCCGACGACGATGACTCAGACCACAGCACAGAGTTCTCTGAGCCGCAGGAGGCGGAAGGATGGGTCGCCCGACCCATCACCCGTGACGCCGCTCGCGGTTGTCACTTCCACGACGCACTCGACACCTTGCTGCGCCAGGCTTTCGACCGGCACACCTGGTCGATCGAGTATCGTTGTGTAGTCTACCAGCACAGTCGCGGGAGGTACCCGGACCGCTGGGAGGCTACCTGCCTAGTTCGCCGTCCGGAGGATGACCTCCGGGGTGCAGAGGCCGTTTCGGAGCACTACTCCATCTCCGAGAGGGACACTGCAGAGGCGGCTATGCAGGATGCAGCACGGCGAGCACTCTCCCAGTACTGTTCCTTGTTCGGTGGGGTGGCCGACGGTCTTAACCTTAGGTACTACCCCCGCCGTCCTACTGGCAGCACCGAGAGTATGGTTGTCTCACCTGTTGGTGAGGATAACCCTAGGTTGAGCAGCACAGTCAACCTAGTCGCGGTGCTTAACACTGAGCTGGATCACTCTCTGGACGAGCTGAGCAGGGCTCGAACGGAGATTGCTGAGTTGCGTGCTGAGCTAGCAGAGCGCCGCCACCAGGAGGGTGGTTCTCCCGCTCCTGTTGGGACTCAGCACCCATACCGCTCGCCACCACATGGTCACCACACTTATGGTTCCCCCACCTGTAAGACCAGGATAGATCTGGATCCTTAGATCGTTAGCGTCGGAGTTTGTAATAATCCTTAAGTCAGATGTCTCAGTCTTAGATAGTCAGTTTAGTTTGCTTACCAGTTGCTTCCATTCAGTTTAGTTTGCTTATTAGTTGCTTACATGCTTGTTATGATGAACTTGTGCTGGATTTGAATCTTTGTAATGACTGTAGCCAACATGTGGGTTTCCCCTGCAGTTTGGCTTAGCTAGTAATGTTAATGAAGTCAGTTGTTTAGTTGGGAAACCATTTACTTCTACTTTCCTTTCTATCTGAGAAGCTGTGTTGAATCATAATGAGGATCAGTGAAGCTCTTTATTCACTCAGTGTCATGAAGAATTCTGTATTCCCTTTTCTTATGCTGAAGGATTGTAAGATCAATGCTGATGTATGAATGTCTTCCACAGATGTCTGACAACAGGCGCCGATGCAACAGGCGTGCTCAGCAGGAGGAACATCAGAGGCAGCCTCCCCCGCCACCCCCGATGACAGTGGAGCAGATGTTCTTGATGCAGACTCAGGCAGTGCAGGCTATTGGGCAGACTCTGGCAGCCATGCAGCAGGCTCAACAGCAACCCCAACCCCAGTTGCAAGTGCAGATGCCCCAGATGCCACGGGATAAGTGTGGCGAGTTCATGAGAGGGCACCCTCCTACCTTCGCCCATTCTGCTGACCCCATGGATGCAGAAGACTGGTTGCGTGCAGTGGAAAGGGAACTGCGCACCGCCCAATGTGACGACAGGGAGAAGGTCCTGTATGGTCCCCGCCAGCTAAGGGGAGCAGCCCAGTCTTGGTGGGAGTCCTACCTCGCTACCCATGCTGACCCTGAAGCTATCACTTGGGAGGAATTCAGCGAGAGTTTCCGTCGGTACCATGTTCCAGAGGGACTGATGATCGTGAAGAAAGAGGAGTTCTTGGCTCTGAGGCAGGGACCCCTATCTGTTAGTGAATATAGGGACAAGTTTCTGCAGCTATCCCGTTATGCACCTGAAGACGTCAACACTGATGCTAAAAGGCAGTACAGGTTCATGAGGGGTTTGGTGGATCCCCTGCATTACCAGCTGATGAACCACACCTTCCCCACCTTCCAGCACCTGATCGATAGGGCGATCATGACCGAGAGAAAGCGCAAGGATATGGAAGATCGGAAGCGCAAGATGAGTGGACCACAGTCCGGGAGCATCAGCCGTCCCCGCTTCTCAGGCAGTTCATCTCAGCAAGGCAGGCCTGGTCACCCACAGGGATATCAGAATCAGAATCAGCGTCCGCATCAGCAGCAGTTTCAGAGGCAGTATCCACAGCAGCAGCAGTATCGTCAGAACAGCCAGCAGGGAGGTAACCAGTATCAGAGGCAGAACAACCAGGCACCTCGCCTTCCTGCCCTAGCAGCAAATCAGAGCAACCAAGCAGCCCCAACACAAGGAGGAAGCAGAGGATGTTTCCACTGTGGAGAACAAGGCCACTGGGCGATGCATTGCCCAAAGAAGATGGCGCAGCAGCAGACCAACCCCAATGCTCCAGCAAGGCAAGGTGTACCTCAACAGGCAGCAGGTAATCGTGGCCAAGCGTACAACCGTGGGAAGGTGAACCACTTGGAGGCCGAAGCGATCCAGGATGCACCAGATGTGGCAGTAGGTATGTTCTCAGTCGAATCTCATCCCGCAAAAGTGCTATTTGATACTGGTGCAACTCATTCATTTGTCACTGCAATATGGGTAGAAATGCATAACATCTCAGTAGAGGCAATGATGCCGCCCATGAGGATTAATTCGGTTGGTGGTAAAGTGCAAGCAGATAGAATATGCTCAAATATAAGGGTGGAAATAAGGGGGATAGGGTTCCCCAGTGATCTAATAGTAATAGACACCCTTGGGGTAGATGTCATCCTAGGGATGAATTGGTTAATGAAATATGAAGCGAATGTTAGCTGTGACAAGAGAACCGTAACATTGAAGTCCCCACTCGGAGAGAAAGTAGTGACTGAGCTAAGGATGCCTAAATCAGCGGAGGGAGATTGTCACCAGATTTCAGTTGATAGTAAGGAGGCCAGACCGCTTGAGGCTATCAAGGTTGTGTCAGACTTTCCGGATGTGTTTCCCGAGGAGCTAACGGGCATGCCACCCGAGAGAAAAGTCGAATTTGCCATAGAGCTTATCCCTGGTACCGCCCCCATTTCCAAAAGAGCCTACCGAGTGTCTGGACCAGAATTGGTTGAACTCAAGAAGCAGATAGATGAGCTGTTAGAAAAGGGTTACATCAGACCAAGTACCTCGCCTTGGGCCGCTCCAGTATTGTTTGTAGAGAAGAAAGATGGTACCAAACGGATGTGCATAGATTACAGAGCCCTGAATGAAGTCACTATTAAGAACAAGTACCCTCTGCCAAGAATAGAAGATCTGTTTGACCAACTCAGAGGTGCCAGCGTATTCTCGAAGATAGATCTGAGATCAGGTTACCATCAACTCCGAATCCGACCCTCAGACATACCGAAGACAGCATTCATCACCAAGTATGGGTTATATGAGTATACAGTTATGTCCTTTGGTTTGACAAATGCGCCAGCCTTCTTTATGTATCTGATGAACAGTGTGTTCATGGACTATCTAGACAAGTTTGTGGTAGTGTTCATCGATCATATTCTCATATACTCTCAAAGTGAGGAAGATCATGTGGAGCATTTGAAGATGGTATTGCAAAGGCTACGAGAGCATCAGTTGTATGCCAAGCTGAGTAAATGTGAGTTCTGGATTCATGAAGTCTTGTTTCTGGGTCACATCATAAACCAAGATGGGTTAGCTGTGGATCCAAAGAAAGTAGCAGATATCCTGAATTGGAAGGCACCGAAGGATGTTCGTGGGATCAAGAGCTTCATTGGAATGGCCGGATACTATAGGCGTTTCATTGAAGGCTTTTCAAAGATTGCTAGACCAATGACAGCGTTGCTAGCGAAGAAAGTTGAGTTTAAGTGGACCCAAAAGTGTCAAGAAGCATTTGAGGAACTGAAGAATAGATTGACCACAGCACCTGTGTTAGTTCTGCCTGATGTTCACAAGCCATTCTCGGTGTACTGCGATGCTTCTTACACCGGATTGGGATGTGTGCTAATGCAAGAAGGAAGAGTTGTAGCATACTCATCTCGACAGCTGAAGATCCATGAGAAGAATTACCCCACACACGACCTGGAGTTGGCAGCGGTGGTTCATGCGTTAAAAACGTGGAGACATTACCTGTATGGACAGAAGTGCGACATCTACACAGATCACAAGAGTCTGAAATACATATTCACCCAGTCAGAGTTAAACATGAGGCAGCGAAGATGGTTGGAATTGATCAAAGACTATGAGTTGGAGATACATTACCATCCAGGCAAAGCTAATGTTGTTGCAGATGCTCTAAGCAGGAAGAGTCAAGTCAATATGTTGGCCACGTACCCAATGCCATATGAGTTAGCCAAGGAGTTCGACAGACTGAGTCTCGGTTTCCTGAACAGTACGCAAGGAGTAACAGTGGAATTACAGCCCACCCTAGAGCGGGAGATCAAAGAAGGACAGAAGGATGATGAAAACATCAACAATATCCGGCAGCTGATCTTAGAAGGAAGAGGCAAAGACTTTCGAGAGGATGAAGAGGGAGTAATATGGTTCAAGGACCGATTGTGTGTTCCCGACATCAAACCTATTCGGGAGCTGATCCTAAAGGAAGCTCATGAGACAGCCTACTCCATACACCCTGGAAGTGAAAAGATGTATCAGGATTTAAAAAGGAGATTTTGGTGGTATGGCATGAAAAGGGAAATCGCAGAATATGTCGCCATCTGTGATAGCTGTAAAAGAACCAAAGCAGAGCATCAAAGACCCGCCGGACTGTTGCAGCCATTGCAGATCCCTCAGTGGAAGTGGGATGAGATCGGGATGGATTTCATAGTTGGCCTACCTCGTACCCGGGCCGGCTATGATTCCATCTGGGTGGTTGTGGACCGCTTAACAAAGGTAGCCCATTTTATACCTGTGAAGACAACGTACACCGGAGCAGTGTTAGCTGAGTTATACATGTCCCGAATAGTCTGCCTTCATGGTGTGCCGAAGAAGATAGTGTCAGATCGAGGAACACAGTTTACCTCTCATTTTTGGCAGCAGCTACAAGAAGCTTTGGGCACACATTTGAACTTCAGCTCGGCTTATCATCCACAGACAGACGGTCAGACTGAAAGAACCAATCAGATCCTAGAAGATATGCTGAGAGCCTGTGCGTTGCAAGACAAGTCAGGATGGGACAAAAGGTTACCTTACGCAGAATTTTCTTACAACAATAGTTACCAGGCCAGTTTGAAGATGTCACCGTTTCAGGCGCTCTATGGACGGAGTTGTAGGACTCCGCTGCATTGGGACCAGCCTGGAGAGAGACAGGTGTTTGGCCCCGACATTTTGCTTGAAGCCGAAAAGAATATCAAAATGGTTCGGGAGAATCTGAAGATAGCACAATCAAGACAGCGAAGCTATGCGGACAGAAGGAGAAGAGAACTGAGTTTTGAAGTGGGAGATTACGTCTATCTGAAGGTGTCACCTATCAGAGGAGTCGGAAGGTTCGGAGTCAAAGGCAAGTTAGCACCCCGGTACGTTGGACCATATCAGATTCAAGCAAAGCGTGGAGAAGTGGCCTACCAGCTCAACTTACCAGAAAGTTTGTCGGCAGTGCACAATGTGTTCCACGTGTCGCAATTGAAGAAGTGTCTGCGAGTACCCGAAGAACAGTTGCCAGTGGAGGACTTGGAAGTCCAAGAGGATCTGACCTACATAGAGAAGCCAACGCAGATTCTGGAGTTTGCAGACAGAGTCACCCGGAGGAACACCATCAGAATGTGCAAAGTCAGATGGGGTCACCACTCGGAGGAAGAAGCAACCTGGGAACGAGAAGATGATCTAAAAGCCAAATACCCCGAACTCTTTGCTGACCAACCTTGAATCTCGGGGCGAGATTCTTTTAAGGGGGATAGGTTTGTAACACCCTGAATTTGGGGTATAAAATTTCTTTGCTCATATCCACAAATTCAGGCGTTATTCCTCTCATCTCATCTTACCCAATCTCTGTTTTTCTCTTTTCCCTTGAAGTAGAATGGTTATTTTATTTATAAATGCAGTTATAATCTAGTAGGTTAAACCCTAAGGGAACAATGGTTGTTGCATTAGGGTAGAAAACATTTGTTCTGTTTGTTTGATGAATGGTTTGCTTGATCTTTCATCTAATCATTTATTTGCACATAAAGTCAAACTGAAATAAATAGAAAACAGAAAGAAAAGAGAAGGAAAAAGGAAAAGGAAAAGTGGCCCAGCCCCTTTCCCTGGCCCATTTCGGCCAGCCCACCCGCGCCCCCCTCCCCCTCTCTTTCTTCCCCCTCTCGGCCCATCGCGCCCACCCTCTTTCGCAGGCCCGCGCGCCGCGGCCCACCCCCAACTCTTCCCCCCCCCCCCCCGCGCGTGCAGCCAGCGCGCCAGCCCAGCTCGCTGCGCCTGCGCTCGCCAGCGGCCGCGGCCCAGCCAGCAGCTCGCGGCAGCAGCGCGCCCCAGCCCAGCCGCTCGCCCGCGCCTGCGCCTGGCCCAGCAGCGCGCGCGTCGCGCGTCGCGCGCACGCAGCCGCTCGCCCGCGCGTGAAGGAGCGCCGCCGCCACGTTTCTGCTCAGCCAGGGGGGCCCGCGCGTCAGGGGCGCCCTGTTCATCTCCTTGAAACCGCCAGACGCACGACTTCTTCGTATGCCGCATGATTTCTTCGCCCGACGCGCAGTTTTCTTCGCCAGTTTCTCGCCCAGCACCGCTCCTCCTCGCCTCGCCCCGCTCTCTGTGTCCCCGTCGCCGGAGTCCCGCGTCCCGTCGCCGGAGAGCCACGCCGCCGAGGTGAGCAGACTCCTTCCTCTCTCCCCCACTCTTCTCTCGGCGTGCTGCTCACCCGTCGCGCTGAGGCTCGGCTGAGCCGGCCCGGACGTCCCGTTCCTCTCCGTCTCGTCGTTCCGTCGGTCGAGCACCCAGCCCAGCCGTCGTCTCGCCGGTCGGCCCCTGCGCGATGCTTAGCCCGCGTGTCCAGCAGCCCCGCGCGCTCTCGTCCGGCGAGCAGAGGCCGCTGTCGCTTAGCGTCGACGTAGCAGCAGCATCCCCTCGCCGTCAAAGCCTAGTCCCTGCGCGTTGCAGCTGCGTTGCTGCGCGCTCGCCGCTGCCTAGCTCGCCCCGGCCGTTCGTTTACCTTCGCCGTGCCTCGCTACGATCACCTAGCGCATCGCGTACTCGTCAGTCTCGCGTGCACAGTTTCGCACGTGATCACGGGTATCTCGCGCGCCGTCGTCGTTGTTTGTAGAGTCCTCGCGCTGTTTCGCGCACGTCGCGCACGCAGTTTGCGCGCAATAATTATTTACTTCGTTATAATCGTCCGTACGCGTTAGTCAATTAGTTCTCGTATTAGTCACCGATTAATTGATGATTCTTTTGTTATCTAAAATATTCCACACAAGCAGTTTACGTCAACTAAATTGAACTAGAAATATAATTGTCGCGTTTAAACGTAATATAGGTTGTTCGTCGTCACGTCATTAATTAGCCGCGGTTTGCTAATTGTTTAATGTGTCGTGCGTCGCGCAACTAGTGCGCGCGCTCGCGTTTGCTTGCGCACAGTGCGTCGACGGGACTCCGTCTATGTTCGCCTACCCTTCGTCTACCCCTAGACGACTTTCGTCTACCCCCGTCTACCCCCCCCCCGTCTAACCCCGTGCGTGTTCGTGTCGTTCGCCATCGCCCGCGCGTCGCGCAATAAATCGTTGCGTGCTGTCCGCGCGCGTTGTGCGTGCTGTTCACACGTGTCGTCGTGCGTTTTACGCACGCTAGCGACTCATCTCACCTAGAATAGCTCGCGCTAATTAAATATATATTTAAGCAACGGTTATTCGAACAACACACTAATCAGAACTAAGTAGTAATTTTACTCGGCATGTGATTATTGTCTGTTAATATGATTAAGCCAAATTAAATATTATAATTCACATTCGCTTAGTATACATGTGATATCTCTCGACCGTAGTATCAGTCGTCTCGGTTCCGTTCTCGCGTAGTCGTAGATGCGAATTTTTTGTCGCGTGCATATTTATTTGATCTATACTGTTGTATGGTGTATTGTTTTCTACCATTTCAAGAATGTTGGATGTATGTTTGCACTCGCGTAGATATCGGGCCGTTCGTGGAGTCTGAGGGAATTGCAGGAGAAGACCCTGAGCAGCAGCAGCTTGGTGAAGGCAAGTGTCCTCTGACCCATTATGTCCCATTTACTTTATAAAACACTGTCCCGCATATTATGAACAACCTAAGGATTTACTAGCTTTCTATTTACCTGGTCCTTGATTTACCTTTTGGGTTACTATGGTTAGCTACATGCTAGCGCTTTACTTTAATCAATGAACATGATGAGATACAATGATGATACTATGATTTTATTCTGGATATGATGATATACTTGTGGCATTTAGGGGACTCAGGCTGTTTCCTGAGTACCTCTCCGTAAGGACCGGTTCGTTGAGAGACCACCCGGGATAACAGTGCAACCATGAGGGTGGAATGGGGTGCCCTTAGCTAATTAATTAGAGGAACTAGAAGTGTAGTTGCTTCGCCGTCGTGCCGTCAATGGGGTCCAGGCACAGTGCTTGCTCTGCCGAGGCTGGGTGCCGGGGTTCTTTCGTTTTGCTTTTTAGTCGCCCTCCTGCGGGGAGAGGTACTGTGTTTATCAAACTGGAGAAACCTAACGGGCAGCTATGACCTCTAGGAAATCTTTGTAAAGGCTTCGTAGTGAATCCCTGGCCATTCACCTTGGGAGTGAATAAGGGTCTTGCAAGCCCGGGCTAGAGAGGGAATCATGACTCATGGGTAAAGTGTGCGACCTCTGCAGAGGGTAGTGAAACTGATATATCAGCCGTGCTCACGGTTAAGAGCAGCCTTGGGATCCTCTTTGATTAGAGATACAGATGGTTCGAAATACAATGGTTCTATTAATGTTTTTGGTTCGGTGATGATCATGATGTTTCCTCGATGAGGAAATGACTCATGGGATGGTTATATGATAAAACTTGGCTTCCACTAATAATAAATGCCTGACCATCTAAAAGCAATCTGCTTTGACCTTAACCCCACATAAAGCTAGTCCACTTCAGCCAAACGGGGCATTTGCTGAGTACGTTGATGTGTACTCATCCTTGCTTTACCACAAAACACCAGGTTGTCCACATTGCAACCATTGCTCAGGAGAAGACGAAGTCGTGGAAGGAGACTTCCAGGAGTTCCAAGACTACGACGAATTCTAGGTGTGGGTTGGCGGCAACCCCCAGTCAGCTGCCTGTGAAGGCCTTATCTTTACTGCGTTTCGCTAGCACTTTGATTTAACTGTTAAGTTGATGACTATGTGGATGTCTATGACTCTGTGATGTAATAAGTTAATACCCTTTTATGTTATTATTCGAGCACTGTGCGATGATGTTCATTTATGTAATCGCTGTGTACGTGAATTCTGATCCTGGCACGTACATAGTTCGCATTCGGTTTGCCTTCTGAAACCGGGTGTGACAGCTTGGTCGACCCTCTGCAGTATCAGCTGATGAATCATACCTTCCCGACATTCCAGCACCTGATCGACAGAGCAATCATGACAGAGACGAAGTGTAAAGAAATAGAGGATCGCAAGCACAAGATGAGTGGACCCCAGCCTAGAAGCAGCAATCGCCCTCGTTTCTCAGGCAATCCACCCTAGCAGTTTAGGCAGAACCAGCGCCCACCTCATCATCAGCAGTTTCAGAAGCAGTACCCTCAGCATCAGCAGCAGAATCGCCAGAACAATCAGTCAGGAGGAGGTCAGTTCCAGAGGCAGAATCAGCAGTCACCTTGTCTTCCTACCCCAGCAAACCAGCAGAACAGTCAAGCAGCACTAGTTCAAGGCGGAAGCAGAGCATGTTTCCATTGTGGAGAGCAAGGCCATTGGGTGATGCAGTGTCCAAAGAAGGCAGCCCAGCAGCAGTTAGGCCCTAATGCCCCAGCAAAACAGAATGTGCCTCAGCCTGGAGCAGGCAACCGCTCCCAGCCACGCTATAACCATGGGAGACTGAACCACTTGGAGGCTGAAGCAGTTCAGGAAACCCACGGCGTGATAGTAGGTATGTTCCCAGTCGACTCCAATATTGCAGAAGTGTTATTTGATAGTGGAGCAACACATTCATTCATTACTGCATCATGGGTAGAAGCACATAATCTTCCAATAACTACCATGTCAACCCCCATTCAAATTGACTCAGTCGGTGGTAGAATTTGAGCTGATAACATTTGCTTGAATGTAAGTGTGGAAATAAGGGGGATAACATTTCCCGCTAACCTCATAGTAATGGGTACTCAGGGAATAGATGTCATCCTAGGGATGAATTGGCTAGATAAGTATCAGACAGTTCTCAGTTGTGATAAGAGGACAATCAAGTTGATGTCCCCATTAGGTGAGGAAGTGGTGACCGAGTTAGTCCCGCCTGAGCCAAAGAAAGGAAGTTGTTATCAGATGGCTATTGATAGCAGTGAAGCAGATCCACTTGAGATTATCAAGGTTGTGTCCGAGTTCCCAGATGTGTTCCCAAAGGACCTACCAGGTATGCCACCTGAGCGAAAAGTGGAATTTGCCATAGAGCTTCTTGCTGGCATCGCCCCATCTTTAAGAGAGCTTACAAAGCAGATCGATGAGCTGACAGAGAGAGGATACATCCGGCCAAGCACCTCGCCTTGGGCCATCCCTGTTCTGTTTGTGGAGAAGAAAGATGGCACTAGAAGGATGTGTATTGATTATCGAGCTTTGAATGAGGTCACGATCAAGAACAAGTACCCCTTGCCCATAATAGAAGATCTGTTCGACCAGTTGAGAGGAGCCAGCATGTTCTCAAAGATAGATCTAAGGTCAGGTTATCACCAGCTCAGGATTCGACCCTCTGTCATTCCAAAGACGACATTCATTACCAAGTATGGGTTGTATGAGTTCACTGTGATGTCTTTTGGTTTGACAAATGCACCAGCCTTCTTCATGAATCTGATGAACAGTGTATTCAAGGATTATCTTGACAAGTTTGTGGTGGTATTTTTTGATGATATTCTCATATATTCTCAAAGCGAAGAAGAGCATGCAGATCATTTGAGGATGGTATTGCAAAGATTGCGAGAGCACCAGCTGTATGCAAAGTTGAGCAAGTGTGAATTCTAGATTGATGAAGTCCTGTTTTTGGGTCACATAATCAACAAAGAAGGATTGGCTTTGGATCTGAAGAAAGTGGCAGACATTCTAAACTGGAAAGCGCCAACAGATGCTCAAGGAATCAAGAGCTTTATTGGAATGACCAGATATTATCGGTGATTCATTGAAGGTTTTTTGAAGATTGTGAAACCAATGACAGCTTTGCTAGGCAACAAAGTTGAGTTCAAGTGGACCCAGAAATGCCAAGAAGCCTTTGAAGCGCTGAAAGAGAAGTTGACTACAGCGCCTGTCTTAGTCTTGCCCGATGTGCACAAGCCCTTCTTGGTGTATTGTGACGCTTGTTACACCGGTTTGGGGTGTGTGTTGATGCAAGAGGGAAGAGTTGTGGCCTACTTGTCCCGACAGCTGAAGGTTCATGAGCAGAATTATCCAATCCATGACCTAGAGTTGGCAGCAGTGGTTCACGCACTGAAGACATGGAGGCACTATCTGTATGGGCAGAAATGTGATGTTTACACAGACCACAAGAGTCTGAAGTACATATTCACTCAGTCGAAGTTGAATATGAGGCAACGAAGATGGTTAGAGTTGATCAAAGACTATGAATTGGAGATTCATTACCACCTAGGAAAAGCAAACGTAGTGGCAGATGCTTTGAGTAGGAAGAGTCAAGTCAACCTGATGGTCGCTCATCCGATGCCTTATGAGTTGGCCAAAGAGTTTGACAGGTTGAGCCTCAAATTTTTGAATAATATGTGAGGAGTAACAGTTGAGTTAGAACCCACCTTGGAGCGGGAAATCAAAGAAGCACAGAAGGACGATGAGAAGTTCAATGAATCCGGCGACTGATTCTAGAAGGCAGAGGTAAAGATTTTCAGGAAGATGCAGAAGGTGTGATATGGTTCAAAGACCGCTTGTGTGTTCCTAATGTCCAATCCATTCGGGAATTGATCCTCAAGGAAGCTCATGAGACCGCTTATTCAATACACCCTGGAAGTGAGAAGATGTATCAAGATCTCAAGAAGAAATTCTGGTGGTACGGAATGAAGAGGGAAATCAAAGAGCATGTGGCTATGTGTGATAGTTGTCGAAGGATCAAGGCAGAGCATCAAAGGCCAGCTGGATTGTTGCAACCGTTGCAGATCCCTCAGTGGAAATGGGATGAAATCGGTATGGATTTCATAGTCGGATTGCCTCGCACTCGAGCCGGCTACGATTCCATTTGGGTAGTGGTGGACTGAGAGCACCTAGAGGGTGGGTGAATAGGTGATCCTGTAAAAACTTGAAACTTAAAGCCACAAACTTGATTAAGTGTTAGAGCAATAAAGCCAAGTGGCTAGAGAGGAGTTCTTGCTAAACACGATAACCACAAAGAAATCAACACAGAGAGGCACAGTGGTTTATCCCGTGGTTCGACGAAGTCCAACACTTGCCTACTCCACGTTGTGGCGTCCCAACGGACAAGGGTTGCACTCAACCCCTCTCAAGTGATCCAATGATCAACTTGAATACCACGGTGTTTTGCTTTCGTTTACTATCTCCCATTTGCGAGGAATCTCCACAACTTGGAGCCTCTCACCCTTACAAAGGATGATCACAAAGAAACATGGAAGTAAGGGAGGGAGAGCAACGCACACAAGACACAAAATCAGAGCACAAACACGCACACAAGTCACAACTTGAGCTCGCAACACAACTCGAAGAGTTCTCTACTCAAATGGAGCTCTAGTTGCTATCACAAAGAATCAAATGCGCGGAAATGGAGTCTTGGTGCTTGGAGTTGATCAAAGAATGCTTGGTGTTCTCCTCCATGCGCCTAGGGGTCCCTTTTATAGCCCCAAGGCAGCTAGGAGCCGTTGGAAGCAATCCAGGAAGGCACTTCTTGCCTTCTGTCGGGTGGTGCACCGGACAGTCCGGTGCACCACCGGACAGGCACTGTTCATAGTCCGGTGCAGATTGCTTTTCTAATTTGGCGCAGCCGACCGTTGAAGATTTGGAGCCATTGGCGCACCGGACACTGCCCGGTGCACACCGGACAGTCCGGTGCCCCCATTCGACCATTGGCTCGGCCACGCGTCACGCGCGGATTGCGCGGCCGACCGTTGGCGCGCCAACCGTTGGCTCACCGGACAGTCCGATGCACCACCGGACAGTCCGGTGATTTTTAGTCGGACGTTTTTGACTGGTTTGCCGAGAGCGGCGACTTCGCCGCAGACGACTCACCGGACGGTCTGGTGCACCACCAGACAGTCCGGTGATTTATAGCCGTACGCCGCCATCGAGACCCGAGAGCAGGCTGTTCATCTAGACCGGTCCTGGCACACCGGACACTGTCCGGTGCACCCAGACCGAGGAGCCTTTTGGCTGATCACAGCCAACTTAACTCCAACGCGATTTCTTTTGTTTCTAGCACTTAGACACAATACATTAGTCTTAAAAACAATGTACTAAGTCTAGAAACATACCTTTAATCTTGATTTGCACTTCTTGAGTCTTTGGCACATATATCACTCAAAGCATTTGTGTTTAGCACTTAATCACCAAAATCTTATAGAAATGGCCCAAGGGCACATTTCCCTTTCAATCTCCCCCTTTTTGGTGATTTATGCCAACACAACAAAAAGCAACTAGACGAAGTGCAACATCAATGCAAATGAAAACAAAAAATTGTTTGCGATTCAAATTTGGCATATTTGGATCATTCTTTGCCACCACTTGGTTTGTTTTTGCAAATCAAACTCAATTTCCTATCTCTAAGTCAAATTCACTTGTTGAGGCATAGAGAGAGGTATTCCAAGAGAAATTGATCAAAGATTCAAAAACTCCCCCTTTTTCCCATAATCAACCATTCTCCCCACAAGAGACCAACTTTTGACAATAAGAGACAATAAGAGTATTTTGACAAAACAAAAGCTCTAACTCTACTATTTTCAAAATTCTCAAGTGGTAGCTGATCCATTTCTTGCTTTGGCCTTAATTTCTCCCCCTTTGGCATTAAGCACCAAAACGAGATCATTAGTGGCCCTTAAACCCCATTGCCTCACCAAAATCTTCAATTAAGAGTAAAAAGGCAATAAGAGCACGAAGATGAACTTGGAGTTAGTTACCCTCTCATTGGAGTGCAGTGGAAGTTTTGCATGGTCCAAGTTCACCTTTTCCCTTTCAATCCTCCTTTGAGACTAATTTAAGAAAACTCAAGCACACGGTTAGTCTTAAAGGGTCAAGTTGTGGCATTTCTCCCCCTAAGTATGTGCAACATTCACACATGGACTTGTGAGGTCCGGGGATCCCTTGCACAAAGTGAGCACCATAAATAAGCAATAAAATGCATAATGGAACATGATCAAAGGCATAAAACACTTGTATGCTCTATATCAATCCAAGTTACGCGAATCTAAGACATTTAGCTCACTACGCAGCCTGTAAAAGGTCTTCTCATCTAAGGGCTTGGTAAAGATATCGGCTAGCTGGTTCTCGGTGCTAACATAAAACACTTCGATATCTCCCTTTTGCTGGTGGTCTCTCAAAAAGTGATGCCGGTTGTCTATGTGCTTTGTGCGGCTGTGTTCAATAGGATTGTCCGCCATGCGGATTGCACTCTCATTGTCACATAGGAGTGTGACTTTGCTCAGATTGTAGCCAAAGTCTCGGAGGGTTTGCCTCATCCAAAGTAGTTGCGCGCAACACTGTCCTGCGGCAACGTACTCGGCCTCAGCGGTGGATAGGGCAACAAAAGTTTGTTTCTTAGAACTCCACGACAACAGGGACCTTCCTAGAAATTGGCATGTCCCTGATGTACTCTTCCTATCGACCTTACATCCAGCATAGTCGGAATCTGAGTATCCAATCAAGTCAAAGGTAGACCCCTTTGGATACCAGATCCCGAAGCAAGGCGTAGCAACTAAATATCTAAGAATTCGCTTAACGGCCACAAGGTGACACTCCCTTGGGTCGGATTGAAATCTAGCACACATGCATACGCTAAGCATAATATCTGGTCTACTTGCACATAAATAAAGTAAAGACCCTATCATAGACCGATATGCCTTTTAATCAATGGACTTACCTCCTTTATTGAGGTCGACATGTCCGTCGGTTCCCATTGGAGTCTTTGCGGGCTTGGCGTCCTTCATCCCAAACCGCTTGAGCAAGTCTTGCGTGTACTTTGTTTGAGAGATGAAGGTGTCGTCCTTGAGTTGCTTCACTTGGAACCCAAGGAAGTAGTTCAACTCGCCCATCATCGACATCTCGAATTTCTGAGTCATCACCCTGCTAAACTCTTCACAAGACTTTTGGTTAGTAGAACCAAATATTATGTCATCGACATAAATTTGGCACACAAATAGATCACCGTCACAAGTCTTAGTGAAAAGAGTTGGATCGGCTTTCCCAACCTTGAAAGCATTAGCAATTAGAAAATCTCTAAGGCATTCATACCATGCTCTTGGGGCTTGCTTAAGTCCATAGAGCGCCTTAGAGAGCTTACACACATGGTCGGGGTACCGTTCATCCTCAAAGCCAGAAGGTTGCTCCGCGTACACCTCCTCCTTGATTGGCCCATTGAGGAAAGCGCTCTTTACGTCCATTTGGAACAACCTGAAAGAATGGTGAGCGGCATAGGCTAACAAAATACGAATCGACTCTAGCCTAGCACAGGAGCGAAAGTCTCCTCAAAGTCCAAACCTGCAACTTGGGCATAACCTTTTGCCACAAGTCGAGCCTTGTTCCTTGTCACCACCTCGTGCTCGTCCTGTTTGTTGTGGAACACCCACTTGGTTCCCACAATGTTTTGCTTGGGACGTGGCACCAGTGTCCAAACTTTATTTCGCTTGAAGTTGTTGAGCTCTTCCTGCATGGCCAACACCCAGTCCGGATCTAGCAAGGCCTCTTCTACCCTGAAAGGCTCAATAGAAGAGACAAAAGAGTAATGCTCACAAAAATTAGCTAATCTAGAGCGAGTGGTTACTCCCTTGCTAATATCACCCAATATTTGGTCGACGGGATGATTCCTTTGAATCGTCACTCGAACTTGAGTTGGAGGGGCCGGTGGTACTTCTTCCTCCTCAACTTGGTCTTCTTGTGCTCCCCCTTGATCACACGCCTCCTCTTGAGGAACCTGTTCGTCATCTTGAGTTGGGGGATGCACCATGGTTGAGGAAGAGGGTTGATCTTTCTCTTGGTGTTCCTGCGGTCGCACATCTCCAGTTGCCATGGTGTGAATTGCGTCCGTTGGAACATCATCCTCATCAAGATCAACTTGCTCTCTCGGAGAGCCATTAGTTTCATCAAATACAACGTCGCTAGAGACTTCAACCAAACCCGATGATTTGTTGAAGACTCTATACGCCTTTGTATTTGAGTCATAACCTAACAAAAACCCTTCTACAGCTTTGGGAGCAAATTTTGAATTCCTACCTTTCTTCACCAGAATGTAGCATTTACTCCCAAAAACTCGAAAATATGAAACGTTGGGTTTATTACCGGTTAGAAGTTCGTATGACGTCTTCTTGAGGAGGCGATGAAGGTAGACTCGGTTTATAGCGTGGCAAGCTGTGTTCACAGCTTCCGACCAAAACCGCTCGGATGTCTTGAATTCTCCAAGCATCGTCCTCGCCATGACTATAAGCGTCCTGTTCTTCCTCTCTACCACACCATTTTGCTGTGGTGTGTAGGGAGCAGAGAACTCGTGCTTGATTCCTTCCTCCTCAAGGTACTCCTCCACTTAAAGGTTCTTGAACTCGGACCCGTTGTCGCTTCTAATCTTTTTCACCTTGATCTCAAATTCATTTTGAGCTCTCCTTAGGAAGCGCTTGAGGGTCCCTTGGGTTTCAGATTTATCCTGCAAAAAGAATACCCAAGTGAAGCGGGAAAAATCATCAACAATAACAAGACCATACTTACTTCCCCCGATGCTAAGGTAGGCGACGGGTCCGAAGAGGTCCATATGCAGTAGCTCCAGAGGTCTTGATGTAGTCATCACATTCTTGTTGTGATGAGCGCTTCCCACCTGTTTACCTGCTTGACAAGCTGCACAAGGTCTATCTTTTTCGAAATACACATTTGTTAGACCTAACACATGTTCTCCCTTCAGAAGTTTGTGAAGGTTCTTCATCCCAACATGTGCTAGACGGCGATGCCACAACCAGCCCATGCTAGTCTTAGCAATTAAGCATGCATCTAGACCGGCCTCCTCCTTCGAAAAATCAACTAAATAGGGTTTGCCGTCTAGTACACCCTTAAAGGCTAATGAACCACCACTCCTTCTAAAGACAGACACATCTATATTTGTAAATAAGCAGTTGTAACCCATATTACATAATTGACTAACTGACAACAAGTTATATCCGAGCGATTCTACTAAAAACACATTAGAAATGGAATGCTCGGAAGAAATAGCTATTTTTCCTAGTCCTTTAACCTTGCCTTGATTCCCGTCACCGAATATGATTGAGTCTTGGGAATCTTTGTTCTTGACATAGGAGGTGAACATCTTCTTCTCCCCCGTCATGTGGTTTGTGCATCCGCTGTCGATAATCCAGCTTGAGCCCCCAGATGCATAAACCATCTTTTCTTTAGCCATTAGGCATGTGTGGCGCTCGTTGGGGAAGAGCGACGATTTGTTGAAGGCCGAGGCGGCGAGTCCTTCGTCGTCGGAGTCGGACGACGAACAATCCGAGTCCCACTCTTTACCGAGGTGTGCCTCGCCCTTCGCCTTCTTGTAGGCCTTCTTCTTTTCCTTCTTCCTGCCTCTCTCTTGCTCCTGGTCATTAGTATTGTCGGGACAATTTGCTATAAAATGACCATACTTACCACACTTGAAGCAGGAGCGCTTTCCCTTCGTCTTGCTCTTGTTGGGATGCTCCTTGCGACCTTTTAGCGCCGTCTTGAAGCGCTTGATGATGAGGGCCATTTCTTCCTCGTTAAGCCTGGCCGCCTCAACTTGCGCCACCTTGCTAGGTAGTGCCTCCCTGCTACTTGTTGCTTTGAGAGCAACGATTTGAGGCTCGTGGATCAGCATTGGGCCATTTAGCGCCTCATCAACATATCTCGCCTCCTTGATCATTATTCGCCCACTTACAAACTTCCCAAGTATTTCCTCGGGTGTCATCTTGGTATACCTAGGATTTTCACGAATAGAGTTTACAAGATGAGGATCAAGGACAGTGAAGGACCTTAGCATAAGCCGGACGATGTCGTGGTCCGTCCATCTCATGCTTCCATAGCTCCTTATTTTCTTGACCAGGGTCTTGAGCCTGTTGTACGTTTGGGTTGGCTCCTCCCCCCTGATCATCACAAACCTTCCCAGTTCGCCCTCCACCAACTCCATCTTGGTGAGCATGGTGACATCATTTCCCTCATGCGAGATCTTGAGGGTGTCCCAAATCTGCTTGGCGTTATCCAAGCCGCTCACTTTATGGTACTCTTCCCTGCACAAGGATGCTAATAGAACAGTGGTAGCTTGTGCATTTTTGTGAATTTGTTCATTGATAAACATGGGATTATCCGAACTATCAAAATGTATTCCATTCTCAACTATCTCTCATATACTTGGATGAAGAGAGAACAAGTGACTACGCATTTTGTGACTCCAAAATCCATAGTCCTCACCATCAAAGTGTGGAGGTTTACCAAGAGGAATGGAAAGCAAATGAGCATTCGAATTATGCGGAATACGAGAATAATCGAAAGAAAAGTTTGAGTTGACCGTTTTCTTTTTCTCGTCGTAGTCGTCGTCGTCTCTTTGGGAAGAAGAAGACTCGTCGTTGTCGTAGTAGACTATCTTCTTGATGCGCCTCTTCTTCTTCCCGTCTTTCTTTTTGTGACTCGAGCCAGAGTCGGTGGGCTTATCGTCTCTTGGCTCGTTGAAGGTGGACTCCTTCTCCTTGTCGTTGATCACCATCCCCTTTCCATTAGGATCCATCCCTTCGGGTGATTAGTCCCTTTTGTGAAGAGAACAACTTTGATACCAATTGAGAGCACCTAGAGGGGGGGTGAATAGGTGATCCTATAAAAACTTGAAACTTAAAGCCACAAACTTGATTAAGTGTTAGAACAATAAAGCCAAGTGGCTAGAGATGAGTTCTTGCTAAACACGATAACCACAAAGAAATCAACACAGAGAGGCACAGTGGTTTATCCTGTGGTTTGGCCAAGTCCAACACTTGCCTACTCCATGTTGTGGCGTCCCAACGGACGAGGGTTGCACTCAACCCCTCTCAAGTGATCCAATGATCAACTTGAATACCACGGTGTTTTGCTTTCGTTTATTATCTCCCGTTTGCGAGGAATCTCCACAACTTGGAGCCTCTCACCCTTACAAAGGATGATCACAAAGAAACATGGAAGTAAGGGAGGGAGAGCAACGCACACAAGACACAAAATCAGAGCACAAACACGCACACAAGTCACAACTTGAGCTCGCAACACAACTCGAAGAGTTCTCTACTCAAATGGAGCTCTAGTTGCTATCACAAAGAATCAAATGCGCGGAAATGGAGTCTTGGTGCTTGGAGTTGATCAAAGAATGCTTGGTGTTCTCCTCCATGCGCCTAGGGGTCCCTTTTATAGCCCCAAGGCAGCTAGGAGCCGTTGGAAGCAATCCAGGAAGGCACTTCTTGCCTTCTGTTGGGTGGCGCACCGAACAGTCCGGTGCACCATCGGACAGGAACTGTTCACAGTCCGGTGCAGATTGCTTTCCTAATTTGGCGCAGCCGACCGTTGAATATTTGGAGCCGTTGGTGCACCGTACAGTCTGGTGCCCCCATCTGACCGTTGGCTCGGCCACGCGTCACGCGCGGATTGCGCGGCCGACCATTGGCGCACCAACCGTTGGCTCACCGGACAGTCCGGTGATTTTTAGTTGGACGCTGTTGACTGGTTTCCCGAGAGCGGCGACTTCGCCGCAAACGACTCACCGGACGGTCCGGTGCACCACCGGACAGTCCGGTGATTTATAGTCGTACGCCGCCGTCGAGACCCGAGAGCAGGCTGTTCATCTGGACCGGTCCTGGCACACCGGACACTGTCCGGTGGACCACCGGACAGTCCGGTGCACCCAGACCGAGCAGCCTTTTGGCTGATCATAGCCAACTTAACTCCAACACGATTTCTCCTGTTTCTAGCACTTAGACACAATACATTAGTCTTAAAAACAATGTACTAAGTCTAGAAACATACCTTTAATCTTGATTTGCACTTATTGAGTCTTTGGCACACATATCACTCAAAGCATTTGTGTTTAGCACTTAATCACCAAAATCTTATAGAAATGGCCCAAGGGCACATTTCCCTTTCATGGACCGCTTAACCAAGTCAGCCCACTTCATACCTATCAAGACCAACTACAGCAGTGTTGTATTGGCAGAGTTGTACAAGTCTCGGATCGTTTGTCATCATGGTGTGCCAAAGAAGATAGTGTCAGACAGAGGAACGTAGTTCACCTCTCATTTCTGGCAGCAGTTGCATGAAGCCTTGGGCACGCATCTGAATTTCAATTCAGCCTATCACTCGCAGACAGATGGTCAGACTGATAGAACTAATCAAATCCTCGAAGACATGTTGAGAGCTTGCGCATTGCAAGATCAGTCCGGATGGGACAAGAGGTTGCCTTATGCAGAGTTCTCCTATAACAACAGTTACCAGGCTAGCTTGAAGATGTCACCATTTCAGGCGCTTTATGGGATAAGTTGTAGAACTCCACTGCAATGGGATCAGCCTGGAGAAAAACAAGTGTTTGGGCCAGACATTTTGCTTGAAGGTGAAGAGAACATCAAGATGGTCCGGGAGAATCTGAAGATAGCGCAATCAAGGCAGCAAAGTTATGCAGACACAAGAAGAAGAGAGCTGAGTTTTGAAGTTGGAGATTTTGTTTACCTGAAAGTGTCACCTATCAGAGGAGTCAGAAGATTCGGAGTCAAAGGCAAGCTAGCACCCTGCTATGTTGGTCTGCATCAGATTATCGCAAGGCGTGGAGAAGTAGCCCATCAGCTCAGTTTGCGAGAAGGCTTGTCCGTAGTGCATGATGTCTTTCATGTGTCTCAGTTGAAGAAGTGTCTGCGTTTGCCAGAAGAGCAGTTGCCAGTGGAAGGTCTGGAGGTCCAGGAGGACTTGACCTACATAGAGAAGCCAGCGTAGATTCTTGAGACTACAGACAGAGTCACCCGGAGGAAGACTATCAGAATGTGCAAAGTCAGATGGAGTCACCACTCTGAAGAAGAAGCAACCTAGGAGCGTGAGGATGATCTGATGGCCAAGTACCCTGAACTCTTTGCTGGCCAACCTTGAACCTCGAGGGCGAGATTCTTTTAAGGGGGATAGGTTTGTAATGCCCTGAATTTGGGGGGTAGATTTTTTTTTCTTCTTTTTACTCACGAAATTCAGTCGTTACTCTCTTTCCTTTTCTCATTTCGCTCCTTCTTCCCAATTTCAAAACAATATAGTGACGGGTGTCCATGTCATGTGTAAACAAAACCTAAGTGTTATGGGTGTTGCATCATACTGAAGCATATTTCTTTGTCTAATGTCGTGGTTAGTCGCATGTTCATCTCATCCCGTTTCGGATTTCTGTTCGCGATCGGATTCCGATTGGTGGTTGTGTGTGTCGTGGGTTTTGACCCGCGGGGTGATCCAGCCCGGCCCGCGCACCCCTGGCACCCCTGCCCCCATGCGCGCGCCCCCTCCCCTGGTCTCTTTCTCCCATTTGATTTCTCCCACGTAGTAACCTCTCTCTCCCTTTCCCACCTCCCTCTCTCCCCGTGGTGCCCTAGGGTTTGGAGACGGTGATCGCCGGAGTCCGGATCCCCGAGATGAGTTCCCCTCCCCTCCCCTCTCCTCTCCCTCCCTCTCACTCTCTTCCCCTCCCCTCTCCTTTCTTTTCCCCTGCACGCCCCTTCTTCTTCTTCTTCCCCCGTCGCCCCCCCCCCCGACGGCTCGGCCCCCCCGCTCGCTGGCGGCTCGGCTGCCCGCCCCCGCGCCCGGTGGCGGTCCGGCCCCTCGCCCACAACCCCCCTGCACGTCCGCGCCCGACGCCGGCGGCTTGGCCCCGCGCCTCGCTACCAGCGGCGGCGGCTTGGCCCCTGCCCCGTCGCGCCCCAGTCCTGGCGACCTTGTCGCGCCCGGCGTCCCCGCGCCGCGCTCCGCGTCCTGGCCTCGCACCCCGGCCACGCGCCCTCCCCCGCGCCCCGCGCGCCTCGGCTCTGCGCGCCCTCGGCCGTGCCCCTGCCCGCACCCTCGCGCGCCCCTGCCCTGCCCGAGCCCGTGCCCTGGCGGCCTCGCGCCCCGCACGCCTGCACGGTTCGCGTGCCCTCGGCACGCGCAACGTGCTCTCGCGCGTGCGACCGTAGTTGTGCTGCGTTCAACTCTCGTCTTAATCTATTTTAATTTTAGTTTAGTCGATGTGCTACGTCGCGCGCTTCGTCGCGCGACGATTCATTTTAAATTTATATTTATTAAGGTGCTGTGTCGCGCGCTTCGTCGCGCGACGATTCGTTTTAAATGCAGTTCTGTTGACGTAAGCGGTCGTGCGTTTCGTCGCGCAACACTTAACATTTATCTATAATTAATGCAAGAATCTCGTTGTGCACTCTATCACGAGGCGAGTCGTTTATTTTTTAATTTAATTTAAATGTTGCGTCACGCGTCTCGCCGTGTGACAACTTCCTTTAATTCACCTTTATTGGATTATAATGATTAAATGTGGAACATGACCTTACTTTATGCTAAACGCAATGGCCAAAGTAATATTCTTCTATTTAAACGAGTAGTTTTATCTATAATTTGGTAACGTGATCGCTTCTCGATCGTAGACTCGACCGTCAGTTCCTCTTTCTCGCTTAACCGTAATTGCGAACCCCGCGTTGAACGTCTGTTTGATTATTGCATTCCATTGTATGGTGTACTGTTCTTTTGTATTAAATGTGTGGAATGTACGTTTAAACTCGTATAGATAACGGTCAGTTGGTGGAGCCCGAAGAACTCACAGGAGAAGCCCCTGAGCAGCAGCTGGTTGGTGGAGACAAGTGTCCCTTGACCCATCTTTGTCCTATACATTCTATAATTCACTTCCCGCATTTACACAGTTTATACCTAAGGATTGACTAGCTTTTGTTATCTATGTCCTTGTTTACCTATTTGGATTGGATTATTATTGTTAGCTTTATGCTATTGCTTAACACTAAACAATGAACATGATGAGATTTATCAATGATACGTTGTTTCCCTTCTTTATTATGATATTATACTTGTGGCATTTAAGGGGGCTCGAGCGGTTTCTCGAGTACCTCTCCATAAGGACCTGTTTGTTGGATGACCGCCCGGGAAAACAGTGCAACCATGAGGGTGGACTGGGACGCCCTTAGCTGAATAATTAGAGGAACCGGAATGTAGTTCGCTTCGCCGTCGTGCCGTTAATGGGGCTCGGTGTATGCGGCTCGCTCTGCCAAGGTTGGTTTACCCCTTAGGGAGGAGTGCGGTACATTTAAGAAACCTAATGGGCGGCTACAACCCCGAGGAATCTTTGTAAAGGCTATGTAGTGATACCCTGCTGGGTCACCATGGTAGTGATCAATGGAGAGTCATGATCTCCGGGCAGAAAGGGAATCGTAGCTTATGGGTAAAGTGCGCAACCTCTGCAGAGTGTTATGAAAACTGATATATCAGCCGTGCTCGCGGTTATGAGCGGCCAAGGGAGCTCAATTGATTAGTGGTACTTGATCGGAGATGTTCGGATTACAGGTGGTGATGAGAATGATGGTTTTGGTATTGACTCTGGTGATGGTAAGTGGTATTCTTTCCATTTGGAAAGGGTACATTTGGGTTAATAATGTGGGTTAATTCTAAAACTTGGCTTACTCTACTAGTAATAATAATCTGACCAACTAAAAGCAACTGCTTGACTTATCCCCACATAAAGCTAGTCCACTACAGCCAGACAGGACACTTGCTGAGTATGTTGATGTGTACTCACCCTTGCTCTACACACCAAACCCCCCTTCCCTAGGTTGTCCGTGTTGCAACCACTGCTCAGGAGAAGATGAAGCCGTGGAAGGAGACTTCCAGGAGTTCCAAGGTTACGATGAGTTCTAGGCGTGGGTTAGCGGCAACCCCCAGTCGGCTGCCTGTGAAGGTCGCGTGTATCTACGTTTCTTTTCAACACTTTGATTATTGTTAAGACTATGTGGATGTCTCAGACATATGATGTAATCGACTATTATTCCCCTTTTATATTATGATTTGAGCACTGTGTGATGATGTCCAGTTATGTAACTGCTATGTACGTGAATTGTTGATCTTGGCACGTACATGGTTCGCATTCGGTTTGCCTTCTAAAACTGGGTGTGATAGCACCGGACCCCTGCCTGAGCAAGGGTTGGGTACTCTCTGCCCTAGAGTCCCGGGACCCAGCTGTGGGTAGTCTGGTCCCTAGGCAGAGGGGTCTGAGACCCGTCCTGGAGGCCCGGGTCGCACTCGCGAGGGTCCTAGACCTTGCCCCAGGGGTCCGTTCTTCATGTACAGGGGTCCAGCACTTTCCCCATGGGGGTCCAGACCCACTGTTGGCTTCTTGGAGTACGTCTCCTTCCCTGGCCACATGGTGACCATGGAGCTATCCACGTGGCGGGGCAGAGAGTTGTTTGCCATGCAACTAGAGGTAGCTGCGCGGGTATAGTGTCTTCATTCTGTAGCAAGGGGTACCCCTGTTTCAGGGTACCGACAGTGGCCCCTGGGCCCACCTCAGGGGAGGATGCTAGCCTGCAGGTGGGGCCAAAACCTTATTGGCGTGCTATTTTCGGGCACTTGCTAGCGTAGCCATCGCCAACCCGCCTTTGGTCATGCCGCCTGCCACGCCTTTCCCCGCAGCTGGCAGGTACGTGGCCCCCACGCACGGCAGTTTCGTCGGGCCGCGCGTGGGGCGTCTTATTGCCGCTGCCAAAGTTAAAAATATTCTTTAGTGGCCTCTAGGCAACGTGCAGTCGTGTGTGATGGTTTGCTGTCGGGGGGACGGTCCGTCTTCTACGCACTCGGAGGCCTGTTCCCTAGGTGCGTGACATGTGGACCTGGGCCCCCCATGTCGGGGACTGGATCACTGCGAGCACTAGATGCGTGTTGGATGGGATTGGGGCGTGAGCGGGAGAGCCTTCTTTGAAAAAGGGGACTCATCCCATGGCCAGCAGTTACGCTTTCACACTTTCTTCAACTGCTGCGTCCTTTCTCCTCCGAGTCCTCTGTGCCTCTGTTGCACTCGCATTTTTCTGCTTTTCACCATTGTAGTAGCCATGGCTTCACTGGTTCATCCCGAGCGTTACCAGACCGAGAGGAGGCTCGACACGGTGCGCCGCCTGCTCGGATGGAGTGCGTCATCGCACGCCTGGAAAATCCGGGCCAGCACTACCCCCCTTGGTGATCTCGCCGCCGGGGAGTTTGTGCTCTTTGTCTCCTACCTTTCGTGCGGGTTGGCATTGCCGATCTCCCCCTTCTTCATGTTACTGTTGGAGGATCTCGGTCTCTAGCTCCAGCACCTCACACCCCACTCCATCCTTCAGGCGGCCATCTTCGCTCATCTATGCGAGATGTTCGTGGGGGTGGTGCCGTGCACCTCTCTCTTCTGCCATTTTTTCGTGCTGGTGAAGTCCAGGAAGGCCAAGGACCATCTCGGTGCGTATTACTTCTAGACGAGGGCGGATTCGGCCGACGCCTATATCTCCTCAGTCAGCAACGCGAGGTGGGAAAACTGGCGGGCCGAATGGGTGATTGCCAGTACCAAGGCCAGCGTCCGCCTCGTACTACTGAGTGACAAGCCGAGGCTCGACAAGAAGCAATGGAGGGCTAAGCCACCGTTGACACCGGAGTTTGAGCCCATGTTGGGCAAGATCGAGTCCCTAGCGACCGGTGGTCTGACGTCGATGCACGTGGTTGGCGACTTCTTGAAGCGCCGGATCGCGTCGCTGCAGGCGAGGGCACGCCTGAGCTGCTGGTTCACTAGCTTGAACGACCTCGGCCGGGTCCATCGCGGGCCAGGCACCGACCTGTCTTAGGAGGAACTAGAGCTCCTGGTGAAGGGAATTACTGGTGAGTCCTTCATTGCCGAGTCCTTAATTCCTCCCGAGGGCATTCATCTGCTTTGCGACGACCAAGGGTTGAGGACAGCGATCTTGGATTGGCTGCCGACCCTTGACGAGAGTGGCGTAGCAGTTCGTTAGACCGGCGACCGTGATCCCCACCGCGGGATTCAGATCCGCGGTGCACCGGCCGGAGGTTCCCGACCCGCCGACGCCGGCTCCAGAGCTCCCCCTGCGGCCCTCAGCCCCTCGAGCAAGGGCAAGGGGGCTGCGAGTAGTTCTTCCGCCCTGGGTGATTCCGGGAGGTTGGAGGGAGAGAGGAGGCACCGACTGCGTCGCGCCGACGGGTCTTTCGTCGCGGATCCACCCCTTGATTCGGACCTCTCCCAGAAGCGACAGAGGACAGCTAGCGGGGTCGAGGAGGCCGGCTCCCTAGCCCGGGGCTCACAGAGGCGCGTTAGTCCTCCACCAGCACCACCATTAGTCCCGCCGCCACTGCCACCATCATCTGGCTTGCCACCACCGTAGGGGCAGCAGCATCAACGGCAGCAGGGGCAGTGGACGTCTCGCTTCCAAGGTTGCTGGAAGGTCCAGGGCCCCAAGTAAGTGTACCCCTTTTCATTTTCCCCATTGGTCTAGTCACCATGTTAATAGGTATTAACCCGTCCTTTGCTTATCAGGGTCTCTTCTTCCTCTATTTCCAAAGTCGCTCCTACTAGTGAGTCCGGCTGTGACGGAACCTCCCAAGTCATTAGGCCCACCTACGGTTGTCCTTGTCTAACAGACATCCGACAACCCTGTAGATGTTCCTGAATCACTTGTTAAGTTTGGTATCCTTTCTCTTACCTTTCCAGGAACGTTTCACCCGTCTTGCAGATATTACAGAACATCGGAGATATCGGAAAGCGGAAGTTATTACATAAACTTACATTTATTGTAAAAGTAAGATCAAGTTATTTATTACAGACCAGAAATATAAACAGGTGCTGAGTAGTATTATTACATAACCAAGGGAGGCAAAAACTCCTCCCGATAAGTCTTTACATAAAAGTTTCTTATGGAGGACTAAGTCCTCCCGCATCTTCACTCTTGTTTTTCTTCATGGGGAACCACCTTGGTACAGAAGCAACAGAAATCTGCTGCTCCCTCACCTAAAAACAACGAGGGAATAAACCCTGAGTATGGAATTACTCAGCAAGTCTTACCCGACTAAAGAAAAGACTCTCAAGGGTATGCTGGCTAGAGGGAGTCAAGGTAAGGTTTCTCAATAATCAAAGACACTGTTTGCAGAAATGCTTACTAAAGTGGATCCTTAAAAGTCCAAATTTTACTTGTCAGATTAGGTAAAATTACTTGCAACTAGAGTTCTTTCTACCCTAGTTCAAACACTTGACCTGAACTAGCCAAGTTCTTAATTATTCCTTCATCTTCACTGGATTGCTACATGTAGGGCAGTGACCAAGTCTTCATATCCGCGAAGGTACGGTGATCCGAATCGATTATACTCAGCTGAGGATCTCCAATCACACGACATATGTAGCACTTAACCCTTGCATATGTTAACCCGCCACCGGGGTTCTTAAGACCAGATCAGGTTCACGCAAACCGAGAGTACAGATACACCACCGTCCAGCCTCTTGCCACGGAGGGTACACGCTACTCTCGCCACCGATCCACGTCCATTTCGTGTTATCTTATTCTGGCCTTAGTCTGCCCAAGGCAAGGCTTACCCATGACGAGGCATGTGACCAGTTAAAGGGTCCTCGATCATCAAGCCTACATCGACAAGGTCCTTAATCGACTCAGATGGAGACACTACACCGAGACTCTCTTCTCGTGCAAGTCACCCGCCCGGTCTCAGTTTAATCATTTAAACCCCAAAGTTTGGTACCTGGCAGAGGTACATCTTTTCCGATGTTGAACCCATCAAGGCCCTGATGGATCCACCATCAAGTTTTATTTTCGAAAACATCCCACCCACTTTTGCCACATCAACTTTTGTAAAAACAAAACATTTTGTTTTTCTAAAGCAAGGCTAAGCATCAAAATTCTTTTGTAAAACGGGTGATCAAGGAAGGTAATCAAGTTCAAGGAAGGTAATGCAGAAATTGTTCTAGCAATCAACTCCTATCACCTAATGCATCAAGCAAGTGAGAAAGATTTTAAAAACATCAAGGAGGTGGCAAATGCACTGGGGCTTGCCTTCGTTAGTAGGTGAGTCTGGTTCAGGCCCGCAGATGTCAAAGTAGAGACAAGATTCTGCCTCAGACCCCAAAGGTGGTGTCTTCTCCTCGGTCACTTCAATTTCTTCTTCGTTCTCTAAACATAACCACATATATGTATATAAGGATAAATGCCATGTAATGCTCATGAGAGTGCAAAGATAATAAGAACTTATTATCTAAGGTCTTGAATACAACTTTCCTTCACGGAACTCCGAGAACTTAGGGTTTCCAGAGTCAGTAAAGGAGTTCATAGAGCAGGGGTGGGGGTTTTAGGTTCTAGTTATCAAACAAGGTCCAAATCAACCCAAACTCTACCCAAGGCTTCTAAATAATGTATAGGACTCACATAAAAAGTTTGGGAAATTTTGGGATTATTATTTATTTTCTAAAAATCCAGAACCAATACTTTAAATTACTTTAAATGCTTTAAAATTCCTTATTTCCTATAAAAATTATAGAACTATTTTTATTAAATTCTGGGGAAAATAAGAAGGCTAGGAAAATTGGTCTCATATTTTTAGGATTTTTCTATAATTTTCTACAGATTTCTAAAGCTTGCTAGAAATAGAAAAAGAAAAACAATGAATAGACTCGGGCCGAAATCAGCCCAAGTCGGCCCAATTACAGCAGAAACGCGCCCGCGCCCGCGCGCGCGATGGCGGCTTTGCAGAAAAGTCCTCGAAGTTTTCACTATCTGCGAACGGGTTTTCTTACTGTTTAACAGAGTCACTGACGCTTACAGACAGACCCCTGCACTTCTATCTATTCTCTGTTTCAAGTCCACGACGGCGGCAGCACGGGGAAACGAACTCCGGTGAGATTGTACTGGCGGATTTACACTACGACCGGTGCTCTCGAGTGACAGGGATACAATTGAACTCACCCCGACCGTTTCCCCTCCATCCATTTCACTGAGGGGACACTGGATCAATCAATTCACGGTGGCCGAGCGGAGGGGCAAGAGGATGAATGTGTTCCGACCAAATAGCGACGAGGATGGCCAAATTGAAGCTGGGTAAGGGTTCACGGGTTCACCAGGACCCATGGACACACTTTGGTTTGGGCAGAACAAGACCCGAAGAGCGGGTCGATGGTGAGGGGGTTACGGCGGCGTTCTACAGAGCAACCGCACGTTCCGGTGAAAGGTTTCGGCCTAAGTTTGATTGGTTGGTACTGGGAGCAATAGGGGGCTAACAGCAAGCAAGAACATGAAACAATTGGGTAAGTACTCACTCGAGGAAGGCTGGCCACGGAGATGTTCTTCGCGGCGGAGTTAAGAATAAAGAAGCGAGGGATTTGGGGGCTACGTGGGTTTTCCGGTGATCTTGAGTCGGGCGCTTGGTTGCTGAGATGTGGGATACGGTGAAGAAGCAACGCCCGCCCTCAATTTATAGCCTATCGGCCGGAATCAGATGAGCTTCACCGGCTGTAACTGCGCTGGCAAGCTCACCCGCACGGCAGAGCCACGGCGAAAGTCCGATGACCGCTGTTTAACCGGGTTGCACCACCTCAGTAACTTTCGGCCACATCGCCAGGAACCCTTTACCGCAGACGCCGGCGACCCATCCCACGCCGTGGTGGCGTCCTTATCGCCGGCGAGGGGTTGATCTTTATCCCCCCCAAAGCACTGTACCATGGAAAGTCATATTCAGACAGCCTCACAGGAGGATTTGTAGAGCCCACAACTTCCAATTTTGTGTGGCAACTCGATTGCCATTCTCTAGCAAAGTTGTAGAGCAATATACCATCTCTATTATTGCTATAACATCCCTAGGTAGATTTGCACTGGATCTTGGTCAGAATGACTCTCAAACTTGGATTAAAGTCACTGTTATCTGAAATTCAGACTGAATTAGCCTGACAGCCAGACTTCTGGCTAGATTATCTTTAATATTTTCTTAACAACTATGCTCACACTCTTAAGCAAAAGTGTTCACCTTTGATAGGTCTACAACTTTGATGTGATGCCCTAGGGCAAAAACCCTATAATTTAAAAGTTACAAAGGCTCAAAGTTGTGCTCATGACACTAAAATTCAGACTTAGAGTGGATTCTCAACTTGGGGTCTTTTTTGCAAATTGGTCCAAATCTTAGGGTTTGGCTTGTAAATCTTTCCAAATGTGAACCATGGGACTTTATGTGTCTTAACATTGTAGTTTTTACACTTTAGTCCAAATGTGCATAGTTTTTGCACATAGGCCCCTAGGGTTTGGTTTTAGGGTTTTCCAGGATTTCAATTAGGGTTTTTGGTATCCCAGGGGTATAAAAGTGATTCAAGTTCATTCTTGGGGAATATTTCATACTATTTCCCTAGAGCTTTTAGGTTTTCTCAATTTGGGTTATATCTTACCCCTTTAATCCCTATTTAGGGTTAAGTTCCCTATCCAGGGTTCTATTTGCAAAGTGCTATAACAATACAACTTGTTTGAAATTTTTACCTAGTGAATGCACTCTAGGTGTGTCAAACATATGCAATGCCAATGTTTATGATGCCATGCTCAAGTTTTAGTTGCAGTAACACCAGGGGTGTACATTCTTCCCCCCATAAAAGAATCTCGTCCCGAGATTAAAAGTCCTAGGGTGAGTAATGGAAAAGGAAATGTGTCACATTTTTATTTCCTTATTTCTGGTACAAGGCAGGGGGTGGTGTGGGGTTCACTCTTTGTTACAACAACTATACATACTTTACAGATTACATGAGGCTAAAAAGCCTGGGAAATTCTTATCTAAAAAGTCTTGAGTTTCCCATGTAGCCTCTTCTTCAGAATGTTGATTCCACTGTATCTTATAGAACTTGAGAGTTTTTCTCCGAGTAACCCTGTCCTTTTGATCCAAGACTCGAATGGGATGTTCGGAATATGTCAAGTCCGGTTCAAGGACAACATCTGCCACTTCAACGGTTCGATCTGGTATCCGAAGACACTTCTTTAATTGGGACACGTGGAACACATTATGTATAGCAGACAAGGTCTCGAGGAGCTGCAGTCGATATGCTACTGGTCCACATTGCTCAAGTACAGGGAATGGACCAATGTACCTGGGTGCAAGCTTTCCTTTAACCCTGAAACGGGATACTCCTTTCATTGGTGAAACCTTCAGGTAGACATAGTCCCCTTCATGAAAATACAAGGGCATTCGCCGTTTGTCTGCATAACCCTTCTGACGAGCTTGTGCTTTCTTCATATTATGAATAATTTTCTGAACCTTTTCCTCGGCCTCCTTCACCATATCAGGCCTAAAGAAGTACCTTTCCCTAGGTTCAGATCAATTTAGCGGAGTACGACATCGTCGTCCATATAAAGCTTCGAAGGGTGCCATCTTGATACTCTCTTGATAGCTATTATTATATGAAAACTCCGCTAAGGGCAAACATTCATCCCATTTCTGTGAGAAGTCCAGAACACATGCCCGCAGCATATCTTCAAGTATTTGATTAACCCTCTCAGTCTGCCCACTAGTTTGTGGATGATAGGCCAAACTGTGGAGCAGCTTAGTACCCAGGAACTTATGAAGTTCTTCCCAAAATTTGGATACAAATTGGGATCCATGATCCGACACTATAGTCTTTGGAACACCGTGCAAACTGAGAATGCGAGCAATGTATAATTCCGCATAGGTAATGACAGGATATTTTACTTTAACCGGGAGGAAGTGGGCGATCTTGGTAAGTCGATCAATGATAACCCAAATAGAGTCATATCCTTTTGCGGTCCTGGGTAATCCCACAATAAAGTCCATACTTATGTCTTCCCATTTCCATGTCGGTATTGGTAGAGACTGTAATGGACCGGTAGCTTTCAAATGTATGGCTTTGACACGTCTGCAGGTGTCACATCTTGCCACATAGCGTGCAATTTCGATCTTCATCTTTGTCCACCAGTAATGTTGCTTCAAGTCTTGGTACATCTTAGTGCTTCTGGGATGAATAGAATAGCGGCTAAGATGTGCTTCATCAAGAATTTGCTGGCGGATCTCTTCATTCTTCGGCACCACTATGCGGTTATTAAACCATACAATGCCTTGCTCATCTTCTTTGAAACATTTGGCTTTTCCAGCCCTTAACTTCTCACGAATGTGTTTCATACCCTCATTATCCTTTTGAGCATCAATTATATTTTGCAAGAGAACTGACTCAAGCTTTAGTTGATTCAGAGTTCCTTGTTGGACCATTCCCAGGTTTAGCTTCTCCATTTCCTGACATAATGTATTGTCAGAAGTCTTCACCGTAAGACAGTGACAGGAAATCTTACGGCTCAGTGCATCTGCCACAACATTGGCTTTGCCTGGGTGATAATGGATTTCCGATTCATAGTCCTTAATAAGCTCAAGCCATCGCCTTTGTCTCATATTCAATTCTGACTGGGTGAAGATATACTTCAAGCTTTTATGATTTGTATAAATATGACAGATATTACCCAGTAGATAATGACGCCAGATCTTCAGGGCATGAACCACAGCAGCTAGCTCCAGATCATGAGTTGGGTAATGCTCCTCATGTCGGCGCAACTGCCTTGAAGCATATGCAATTACTCGGCCTTCTTGCATCAACACACAGCCGGGTCCACTGCCTGATGCATCACAATATACATCGAAGGGCTTGGTAATGTCCGGTTGAGCCAATACCGGAGCAGTGGTTAATAATGTCTTCAATTGTTCAAAAGCTTCATTACACTTAGAAGACCAATTGAATTTAACATCATTCTTTAATAAACTTGTGATTGGCTTCACAAGCTTAGAAAAATCTGGTATAAATCTGCGGTAATATCCCGCCAGTCCAAGGAAACTTCGGACTTGATGAACAGTGGTTGGGGGTTTCCACTCCAAAATGTCCTTGACTTTGCTGGGGTCTACCGCAATCCCCCTGGCGGATAGAACATGTCCCAGAAACTGAATTTCTTCCAGCCAAAACGCGCATTTGCTGAACTTGGCATACAACTGATGTTCCCTCAGGCGCGTTAACATAATCCGTAAATGTTGGGTGTGCTCCTCATCATTCTTGGAATATATTAGAATATCTTCAATGAAGACCACCACAAACTTGTCCAATTCGGGCATGAATACCGAGTTCATCAAATACGTGAAGTGGGCAGGAGCATTTGTCAATCCGAAAGACATTACCAGATATTCAAATAACCCATACCACGTAGTGAACGCGGTCTTTGGTATATCCTCGGGCCGAATACGGATCTGGTGATAGCCCGATCTGAGATCAATTTTTGAGAATACCCTCGCCCCGGTCAGTTGATCAAATAGAATGTCAATCCTCGGAAGAGGGTACTTGTTTTTGATGGTGACCTCATTCAGGGGGTCGATAATCCACACACATCCATAGAGTTTGATCCTTCTTCTTAACGAATATGACTGGACAACCCCAAGGTGACGAGCTTGGCCGGATGAATCCTTTCTCTAAGAGATCTTGCAATTGAATCTTCAGTTCTGCCAACTCATTTGGAGGCATACGGTACGATCTTCGAGAAATGGGAGCCGTACCAGGCTTTAGCTCAATTACAAACTCTACATCCCTTTCAGGTGGCAATCCCGGCAAATCTTTGGGAAAGACATCGGGAAACTCACACACTACCGGAATATCCTTGATTTCCGGTGCAATGGCTTCATATACTCTGCCAGTAGCTTGGGTTGGAATGGGGATAGGTATAAGAATTTCTTCTTGATTATGACTCAACCTGATAATTCTTTGATCAGTGTTGAGGGTTGCTATATACTTGGCCAACCAATTCATACCCAAAATAACATCTATGTCCTGGCCTTTCAGAACGATCATATTAGTAAGAAAGTCCCATCCGGCCAAGGTTACGGGCAGTTGATAGGCCACTTCTCTAGTAAAAATCTGTCCCCCAGGTGAGTGAATTTTAAATCCTTCTTTTGATTCATGACATGAAATGTGATGTTGCTCCACAAATTTCTTGCTAATGAATGTATGCGAAGCACCAGAATCAAAAAGAATGACAGCAGGATGATTGGCCACGAGGAACATACCCATCATTACCGGCTCTCCGTCCGGTGTAGTGGCCACTTGTGTATAGTATATACGTCCTGTCTTCTTGGTGTCCTTGCTCGAAGTATTTCCCTTGACTTGAGACGAATTCCCAGATCCTTGCTGATTATTTGACTGGTTCTGCTTTGGATAAGGGCAATCCTTGATGAAATGTCCAGATTTGCCACAATTGAAACATCCAGTCGACGAGCTGGGCAAAGCAGGGAATCGAGTGCCTGGGGCACCCGGCTGACTTGGGGCAGTGGGGGCATTATTGGGACGAATAATTATTGGCTGTTTAAAAGGGAAGGAGGGTGCACGAGAGCGATTCTGATTGGAAGGCCGGAGAACAAACCGTTGCCTTTTCACCAGGCCCTGACTAGGCCTGTCTCCTCCAAGTCCCTTAGATTTTCCAACACCAGCATACTTTGCTTCTATAGCCAGTGTTGTACTGACAGCTCTTCCATAAGTAAGATCTATGCAGGTTGCCATTTTTATTTGCAGTCGATCATTTAGACCTCTCATAAAATAATTCTTCTTTTTCAGGTCAGTGTTCACCTGATCGATTGCATATTGCGACAGATGATTGAACTTATTGAGATACTGGTTAACAGTATCCCCACCTTGTTTTAGCTTCATGAACTCTTCTTGTTTCATATGAAGAACACCTTCGGGTATATAATGCTCGCGGAAGGCCACTTTGAATTCTTCCCAAGTTATTTGATGATTGGCCGGTTGAACGACCACGAAATTTCCCCACCAAGTGCTGGCAGGGCCACGTAGTTGCTGGGCTGCAAATAAAGGCTTCTGGGTCTCTGAACAGCGCAGAAGTCCGAATTTTTGCTCAATAACCCGTATCCATTCGTCAACTTCTAACGGGTCTTCAGCTTTCACAAACAGGGGTGGACGTGTCTCTGAGAAGTCCGAATAAGAAGTTTCGCGGGGGCCCTGTTGATAACCCCGCCCTCCTTGCTGTTGAAATTGTTGACCCGCCATCTCTCTCAGAAAACGGGTATTATCAGTAGTTGCATTTACCAAGGCGGCAATCGCCTCGGCCAGTGTGGGAGGAACAGGAGGTGGATTTGGGGTAGCCTCCCTCCCACTGGAAGTTCCAGCCGCATCCTGCGATCGGGTCTTGGACGGCATCTGTGGCAACAATCATTTGAAAACCAATATAATATGCCAAAGACAAAAACCATCCAATTTACATTACCAACAAGAGTAATGTACAGACTCGATTTTTTTACAACAGGATACATTACTAATAACACTACCTATTATACAATAGTACAACCTACAATACACTACTTCTATTACTACACCACTATTCCTGCTTTTGGTTGCTCTTGGCAGCTTCATTGTCGGGTGTGGGAGACCATTCGTCGACCAGCCTCATAGAAGGAGGGGGCTGAAAAGGTCTAACTCACCACCAAGCGCTTCAATAGGCGAGGGTCCGGCTTCCGACTCAACAGGATCCGTGGGCTCACTGGGATGCAGTTGCGAATACAATACATGAACTTCTTCATGTAAGGTATTGCAATATGTCTGCAGGTTTTCAACGGCCAAGTTGAGCTCGGTTATACGGGCCTGAGCCTTTTCCTCTTTGGCCCATGCAAGCGAACGAGATTGAACAACCCAGTCGAGTGCCAAATCCCGGTCCGCGAGCTGATCTTGCAGATGGTGGACGTCTCTTCTTAACTCATTTATGCGGTCGCCATCTACGACCCATATAGCCGTCCTGCGACGGAGTTCCGCTTGGAGCCGACTTACTTCAGCTTCAAGATCCCCTATAGGATCATTGCTTCCGCTACTACTGTCCACATCTCGTGGGGCAAGTTGATGTCGAGGTACTCCAATTGATCCAGTCGACTTACGCGCGGTCTTCCTTGTGCACGGCGGCATTTCTTTAGGGGGAAAACTTTATTAGTATAATTCTTAGTATGATGCATGTGTAATTACAGAACCAACTTTTAGTTGATTCATACCTTCTATACATTGCACTCTTCCTATCTGGTCTTTCATATAGATTCTTCAGATATGAGGGATAAGAAGGGAAGAAATCTTTCTAGATAAGTTTTTAGAAAATCCCTTTTGAAGATGCCTCATTATATCTGCAAAGAAAGGCTTCGCTCCGATACCAGCTGTGACGGAACCTCCCAAGTCATTAGGCCCACCTACGGTTGTCCTTGTCTAACAGACATCAGACAACCCCGTAGATGTTCCTAAATCACTTGTTAAGTTCGGTATCCTTTCTCTTACCTTTCTAGGAACGTTTCACCCGTCTTGCAGATATTACAGAACACCGGAGATATCGGAAAGCGGAAGTGATCACATAAACTTACATTTATTGTAAAAGTAAGATCAAGTTATTTATTACATACCAGAAATATAAACGGGTGCTGAGTAGTATTATTACATAACCAAGGGAGGCAAAAACTCCTCCCGATAAGTCTTTACATAAAAGTTTCTTATGGAGGACTAAGTCCTCCCGCGTCTTCACTCTTGTTTTTCTTCATGGGGAACCACCTTGGTACAGAAGCAACAGAAATCTGCTGCTCCCTCACCTAAAAACAACGAGGGAATAAACCCTGAGTATGGAATTACTCAGCAAGTCTTACCCGACTAAAGAAAAGACTCTCAAGGGTATGCTGGCTAGAGGGAGTCAAGGTAAGGTTTCTCAATAATCAAAGACTCTGTTTGCAGAAATGCTTACTAAAGTGGATCCTTAAAAGTCCAAATTTTACTTGTCAGATTAGGTAAAATTACCTGCATCTAGAGTTCTTTCTACCCTAGTTCAAACACTTGACCTGAACTAGCCAAGTTCTTAATTCTTCCTTCATCTTCACTGGATTGCTACGTGTAGGGCAGTGACCAAGTCTTCATATCCGCGAAGGTACGGCGATCCGAATCGATTATACTCAGTTGAGGATCTCCAATCACACGACATATGTAGCACTTAACCCTTGCATATGTCAACCCGCCATCGGGGTTCTTAAGACCAGATCAGGTTCACGTAAACCGAGAGTACAGATACACCACCGTCCAGCCTCTTGCCACGGAGGGTACACGCTACTCTCGCCACCGCTCCACGCCCATTTCGTGTTATCTTATTCTGGCCTTAGTCTGCCCGAGGCAAGGCTTACCCATGACGAGGCATGTGACCAGTTAAAGGGTCCTCGATCATCAAGCCTACATCGACAAGGTCCTTAATCGACTCAGACGGAGACACTACACCGAGACTCTCTTCTCGTGCAAGTCACCCATTCGGTCTCAGTTTAATCATTTAAAACCCAAAGTTTGGTACCTGGCAGAGGTACATCTTTTCCGATGTTGAACCCATCAAGGCCCTGATGGATCCACCATCAAGTTTTATTTTCGAAAACATCCCACCCACTTTTGCCACATCAACTTTTGTAAAAACAAAACATTTTGTTTTTCTAAAGCAAGGCTAAGCATCAAAATTCTTTTGTAAAACGGGTGATCAAGGAAGGTAATCAAGTTCAAGGAAGGTAATGCAGGAATTGTTTTAGCAATCAACTCCTATCACCTAATGCATCAAGCAAGTGAGAAAGATTTTAAAAACATCAAGGAGGTGGCAAATGCACCGGGGCTTGCCTTCGTTAGTAGGTGAGTCTGGTTCAGGCCCGCAGATGTCAAAGTAGAGACAAGATTCTGCCTGAGACCCCAAAGGTGGTGTCTTCTCCTCGGTCACTTCAATTTCTTCTTCGTTCTCTAAACATAACCACATATATGTATATAAGGATGAACGCCATGTAATGCTCATGAGAGTGCAAAGATAATAAGAACTTATTATCTAAGGTCTTGAATACAACTTTCCTTCACGGAACTCCGAGAACTTAGGGTTTCCGGAGTCAGTAAAGGAGTTCATAGAGCAGGGGTGGGGGTTTTAGGTTCTAGTTATCAAACAAGGTCCAAATCAACCCAAACTCTACCCAAGGCTTCTAAATAATGTATAGGACTCACATAAAAGTTTGGGAAATTTTGGGATTATTATTTATTTTCTAAAAATCCAGAACCAATACTTTAAATTACTTTAAATGCTTTAAAATTCCTTATTTCCTCTAAAAATTATAGGACTATTTTTATTAAATTCTAGGGAAAATAACAAGGCTAGGAAAATTGGTCTCATATTTTTAGGATTTTTCTATAATCTAAAGCTTGCTAGAAATAGAAAAAGAAAAACAATGAATAGACTCGGGCCGAAATCAGCCCAAGTCGGCCCAATTCCAGTAGAAACGCGCCCGCGCCCGCGCGCGCGATGGCGGCTTTGCAGAAAAGTCCTCGAAGTTTTCACTATCTGCGAACGGGTTTTCTTACTGTTTAACAGAGTCACTGACGCTTACAGACAGACCCCTGCACTTCTATCTATTCTCTGTTTCAAGTCCACGACGGCGGCAGCACGGGGAAACGAACTCCGGTGAGATTGTACTGGCGGATTTACACTACGACCGGTGCTCTCGAGTGACAGGGATACAATTGAACTCACCCCGACCGTTTCCCCTCCATCCATTTCACCGAGGGGACACTGGATCAATCAATTCACGGTGGCCGAGCGGAGGGGCAAGAGGATGAATGTATTCCGACCAAATAGCAACGAGGATGGCCAAATTGAAGCTGGGTAAGGGTTCACGGGTTCACCAGGACCCATGGACACACTTTGGTTTGGGCAGAACAAGATCCGAAGAGCGGGTCGACGGTGAGGGGGTTACGGCGGCGTTCTACAGAGCAACCGCACGTTCCGGTGAAAGGTTTCAGCCTAAGTTCGATTGGTTGGTACTGGGAGCAATAGGGGGCTAACAGCAAGCAAGAACATGAAACAATTAGGTAAGTACTCACTCGAGGAAGGCTAGCCACGGAGATGTTCTTCGCGGCGGAGTTAAGAACAAAGAAGCGAGGGATTTGGGGGCTACGTGGGTTTCCGGTGATCTTGAGTCGGGCGCTTGGTTGCTGAGATGTGGGATACGGTGAAGAAGCAACGCCCGCCCTCAATTTATAGCCTATCGGCCAGAATCGGATGAGCTTCATCGACTGTAACTGAGCTGGCGAGCTCACCCGCACGGCAGAGCCACGGCGAAAGTCCGGTGACCGCCGTTTAACCGGGTTGCGCCACCTCAGTAACTTTCGGCCACATCGCCAGGAACCCTTTACCGCAGACGCCGGCGACCCATCCCATGTCGCGGTGGCGTCCTTATCGCCGGCGAGGGGTTGATCTTTATCCCCCCCCAAAGGACTGTACCATGGAAAGTCATATTCAGACAGCCTGACAGGAGGATTTGTAGAGCCCACAACTTCCAATTTTGTGTGGCAACTCGATTGCCATTCTCTAGCAAAGTTGTAGATCAATATACCATCTCTATTATTGCTATAACATCCCTAGGTAGATTTGCACTGGATCTTGGTCAAAATGACTCTCAAACTTGGATTAAAGTCACTGTTATCTAAAATTCAGACTAAATTAGCCTAACAGCCAGACTTCTAGCTAGATTATCTTTAATATTTTCTTAACAACTATGCTCACACTCTTAAGCAAAAGTGTTCACCTTTGATAGGTCTACAACTTTGATGTGATGCCCTAGGGCAAAAACCCTATAATTTAAAAGTTACAAAGGCTCAAAGTTGTGCTCATGACACTGAAATTCAGACTTAGAGTGGATTCTCAACTTGGGGTCTTTTTTGCAAATTTGGTCCAAATCTTAGGGTTTGGCTTGTAAATCTTTCCAAATGTGAACCATGGGACTTTATGTGTCTTAACATTGTAGTTTTTACACTTTAGTCCAAATGTGCATAGTTTTTGCACATAGGCCCCTAGGGTTTGGTTTTAGGGTTTTCCAGGATTTCAATTAGGGTTTTTGGTATCCCAGGGGTATAAAAGTGATTCAAGTTAATTCTTGGGGAATATTTCATACTATTTCCCTAGAGCTTTTAGGTTTTCTCAATTTGGGTTATATCTTACCCCTTTAATCCCTATTTAGGGTTAAGTTCCCTATCCAGGGTTCTATTTGCAAAGTGCTATAACAATACAACTTGTTTGAAATTTTTACCTAGTGAATGCACTCTAGGTGTGTCAAACATATGCAATGCCAATGTTTATGATGCCATGCTCAAGTTTTAGTTGCAGTAACACCAGGGGTGTTACACCGGCTCCCAACAGAGGTGTCTGTTGGCCTTGATGCCGGCGACCTGCCTCCGCCTGCTACTGTTGAGGTGGCGCCATCGGGCCACCAGGTTCCGCCCGCCGCTGCCGATGCGGCACCGTCAGGCCCCCAGGTTCTGACTGCTGCTGTCGCGGCAGGGTTGTCGGGCCCCCAGGCTCCAACCGGGGATCCAATAGCAGCAGCATCACCAACGGCTACTGCAGACCCAACGGCGGCGGCGATGTCGTCGAATATGCCGTCAGCGATGGCGGAAGCCACGGGGGGTGCGCCCGATTCCATCCCGCCGCCCGTTCCGGAGGAGCCGGAGGTTATTCTTGGGCGGCGGCTCCAGATCGGCGCCGGGCCAGAAACGGTGCCACCTCCCCTCCCTCGGGTGTTGTCCCACGCTCATCAGGCTCTCCGGGAGACCGAGGCGGCGATCCTGCGGGAATGAGAGGCGCTCGAGACTGAGCACCAGCGCCTTGGCGATTGGCGCACCCAGCTGGAGGAACGTACCAAGGCCACATCCTGCCAATTTGCTTTGGAGCGTGAGGACCTCAAGGAGGACCTAAAGAAGGTGCTCGAGCGGGAGCGGGAGGTGACCCAGGAGGATAAGAGGCTGGTCAAGAAGAAAGAGCACTTGGACCAGCTAGAGGCGGTCATCACGGAATTCCATGAGAAGTTGAAAGCCTATAATGCAATGCTGGAGAAGCAGCAGGATGAGCAGACCGTGACTGAAGCGGCACTGCAAAAGCTACAGCAAGAGCTTGATGATAGGGCTAGCAACATCTCTCTCGCCGAGGAAAACCTCAAGGCGAAGGATGCCTCCCTAGAGGAGTAGGCGATGGATCTCACCCAATAGGAGAAGGACCTCACCTGAAGGGAGGAGATGTGGGTAAGGCAGGGAAAGTTGCTGGCCGAGCATGAGCTCGAGGCTGAGGAGAAGGAGAAGAAACTAGAGGAGAAAGAGCGGACACTAGAGGAGCGGGTCCACCGGTTCCAGGCGACGTAGGCACAGGTAGCCCAAATGATGCAGGCGGCTCCGGGTTCCCAAGCAGTAGAGGCGATGAAGAAGACGCTAGAAGTTCTCCGGGCGGAGCATTGCATCGGGGTCCAGTGTATCGCCGCATGGGCCGACGAGGCGAGCTTGGCTCTGGTGCCATTAGGGGTGAGCCCCATCCCAGTGTCGAAGCAGTCAGTGTCCATTTCCGACACGCTCCCGGTGCTGGATTCCACTGCTGACCGCCTCTAATGCCTGGATCAGATCCTTGGCACCCGCCTGGAAGCTGAGGGCAGCAGACTCTGCCGGGCGGTAATAGAGTACATCCTGACGTGCTTCCGAAGCCATGACCCGGCCATCTCCTTGGGGCCGATGATCGCCGGTCCGGTGGCCGATACCGAAAACGCCGCCCGGGGGAGCGTGCAAGACGCTGTAGACGTGGTGGCCAAGCGCTTCCAGCGAGATCCCGCTGATGATGAGTAGTTGGCTCTGCGGAGAGAAAGCAAAGGTTCCGCTGGGAAACGGCTCATCATATTTTTGTTTTGTAAGATACTTTTAAGTACTATTTGTCAAGCAACATTACAACTTATCTGCATGCTACTTTCCCCTTGCTATGTGCGTTGTTGTCAACTTCTTCCCTGGTACTTGGCCCCTCTGGAATGTGGTCTCGACTTGTCGAGGCTGCATGCCAGCATATTTAAGAAAGAGTTGGTGACCTGGCCCCCAGGAGGGTACTTCGACTCGGATCCAGACCTGCACGCAGCCTTAGCTAGGGAGTTTTAGTAGTGCACCCATCGAACCCTTTAACTGGTATCCTTCATCCTTTGACATACGCAACAGGACCTTTAGGATCTAGACTGGGAGGCCGGTCCATGTGGGAGGGTTAGATAAAAATAATGGTTGCAAGCTTAAGCAGAATAAGACCACCATAAAGCAAATCTGGGGTCGGGTGAATCTCCTCTTCATGACTTGGTGTTCATGAGCGTAAAACAACAGATTGGGTTTATAAAGGCGGACCTTACCGGGCTGGCGTACATATATGTGCTACCTAGTTACAAAGGAAGAAAACTGCATTCCCAGTTTTGCTTTTATGGGAAGAACTTACGGAGGTGCTCTATGTTCCATGGATTGGCAAAGACTCTCCTTTAGTTGTGGCAAGGTGGACACACCCAGGTCGGCATACTTCCGTCACCTTGAAGGGTCCTTCCCAGCTGGGGGAGAGTTTATGGAGCCCTTCTCGGTTCAATACACGCCTTAGGACTAGGTCCCCGACCCTGAGCTCCCTACTATGCATGAACCGTTGGTGGTAGCGCCTGAGCGCTTGGTTGTACCGTGCATTTCAGATGGCTGCTTGCCATCTGCGCTCGTCGATGAAGTCCATGTCTTCACGCCGCAGCTGTCCCTACATAGATTCCTCGAAAGCCTAGACCCGAGGGTAGCCCGTGATGATTTCCGGGGGAAGACAGGCTTCGACCCCATAGACCAGGAAGAACGGGGTCTCCCCGGTGGCTCGACTGAGTGTTGTTCGGTTCCCCCATAGCATGGATGGGAGCTCACTGACCCAATTCGCACCATGCTTCTTCAAGTAGTCATAGGTGCGCGTCTTGAGTCCCCTAAGGATCTCTGCATTTGCCCTTTCCGCTTGGCCATTGCTTCTGGGGTGGGCCACGGATTGGAAGCAGAGATGGGTGCCGATGCCCTCGCAATATTCCTAGAAGATCTGACTTGTAAACTAGGTTCCGTTGTCCGTAATGATACGGTTTGGGACCCTAAATCTACAGACGATGGACTTGATGAAGGCGACAGTGGCACCTTGGGTGATGTTGACCACAGGGGTGGCCTCTGGCCACCTATTGAACTTGTCGATGGCGACGAAGAGGTACCGGTACCCGCCAACGGCCCTGGGAAATGGTCCCAGGATATCCACCCCCCATACGGTGAATGGCCAAGAGGGTGGAATCATTTGCAGGGCCTGAGCTGGTGTGTGTGTTTGTTTTGCGTGGAATTGACACGCCTTGCAGGACTTCACCATCTCAGCTGCATCCTGGAGAGCGGTTGGCCAGTAAAAGCCATGCCGGAAGGCCTTACCGACCAGTGTGCGGGATGATGAATGACTTCCGCACTCTCCTCCATGGATCTCCGTGAGCAACTCACGGCCCTCCTCCTAGGTAATGCATCGCATGTGAATGCCGTTGGCGCCGCGGTGGTAGAGATCCCCTTCCACCACCGCGTAACGCTTAGCCAACCACACTATGTGTTCTGCGGACACATGGTCTTCAGGAAGGATATTCTCCTTCAGGTAGTCCCAAATCTCGGAGATCCATGCATCGGGACCACTCTGAGATATTGGCTATGGTGCTAAGGGGCTGGCAGGCCCCCTGTAGCACACACAGCCTTTGGTGGGTTCTGGGACACCACCAGGACCGCTAGCTTAGAGGTGCTAGTCTCGCCCCCTTCGCCTAGTTCGGCAGGCTGGGCGGTGGGTCTCAGCAGCCGTCTTTCGAAGACGCCCTCGGGCACAGGTGCCCAAGTTGATGCCTTCACGGAGAAGTCATCTGCCGCTGAGTTGTCGGCCCGAGGAACATGTTGCAGTTCCAGGGTCGTGAAGTCTTTCTCTAGTTTCCTCACGTGAAGAAGGTAGGCTGCGAGCCTGGGCTCATTGCAGCTACACTCTCCACGGACTTGCCTGATGATCAGCTGGGAGTCTCCCTTCACCAGGAGCTGGCGGATGCCCAGAGATAGGGCTGCCGATAAGTCGAAGATTAGTGCCTCGTACTCTACCATGTTGTTGGTGGCCTCGAACTCAAGGTGCACCATGTACTTCACTTGATCTCTGCTTGGATCGATGAGGATCACCCTGGCCCCGCCAACTTGTTGGCGGGCAGACCTGTCGAAGTAGAGCGTCCAGTGGGGCTCGGTGAAGTCCGGACCCCTGGGCTCCGCAGGTGTGGGGTCCGAGTCAGGACCCGGACCCCCAGGGATGCTTGAGGGGGGCGTCCACTCTACGATGAAGTCAGCTAGGACCTAACTCTTGCTGACTTGGCGAGGTTGGAAGTCCAGCTGGAACTCAGCGAGTTCCACGGCCCACTTGGCAATGTTGCCTGTGGCGTTAGAGTTGTGAAGGATGGCCCTTAATGGGAAGGAGGTCACCACCACAATCCTGTGCGCTTGGAAATAATGGCGCAGTTTCCTGGACGCGACAAGCACAGTTGTCGGCGTTTCGACCCCGGGGGGTCCCTGGACCGACGAGTGAAATGTCGCTGCGTGCCCCAGCCCATTTGGGTCGGTGCGAGACGGAGCACGGAGGGGGGAAACAAGGAGACGGGCGTAAAGGGGAGACCCGCGGCCTTCGTGTTTGTCCCGCGCCCAGGTCGGGTGTGCTTGCAGTAGGGGGTTACAAGCGTCCGCGTGGGAGGGAGCGAGAGGCCTGCACGCGCCGTCCCGTCCTCCCCGCGCGGCCAACCCCTCGTATGAGTGCCCTGGGCCTTCCTTTTATAGGCGTAAGGAGAGGGCCCAGGTGTACAATAGGAGATGTAGCAGTGTGCTAACGTGTCTAGCAGAGAGGAGCTAGCGCCCTAAGTACATGCCGTCATGACAGCCGGAGAGGTTTTGGCACTCTGTTCATGTGATGTCGTGGCCGTCGGAGGAGCGCTGGAGCCTTGCGGAAGGACAGCTGTCGGGGCTATCGAGTCCTTGCTGACGTCTCCTTGCTTCCGTAAGGGGTTGAGAGCCGCCGTCGTCACGGAGCACGCGGGGCACCATCATTACTTGTTTACCGGGGCGAGCCGGATGGGAAACCGGTCTTGTTCCCAGTAGCCTGAGCTAGCTAGGGGTAGGGTAATGATGGCCCCCCTGTGACGTGGTCGGTCCGAGCCCTGGGTTGGGCGAGGCAGAGGCTCCTCCGAGGTCGAGTCTGTCTTCCGAGGTCGAGGTCGAGTCTGAGCCCCGGGTCAGGCGAGGCGAAGTCCGTCGTCTTCTGGGGCCGAGGCCGAGTCCAAGCACTGGGGTTGGGCGAGGTGGAGTTCGTCGTCTTCCGGGGCCGAGGCCGAGTCCGAGCCCTGGGGTCGGGCGAGGCGGAGTTCGTCGTCTTCCGGGGCCGAGGCCGAGTCCGAGCCCTAGGTCGGGCGAGGCGGAGTTTCCTATGGCGCTCGAAGCCGGACTTGGCTGCTGGCAGCCTCACTCTGTCGAGCGGCACAGCAGTCGGAGCGACGCAGGCGACGTTGTCCTCTTGTCAGATCGGTCAGTGGAGCGGCGAAGTGACTGCGGTCACTTCGGCTCTATCGACTGAGGGGCGCGCGTCAGGATAAGGTGTCAGGCCACCTTTGCATTAAATGCTTTTGCGATACAGTCGGTTGGTGTGGTGATCTGGCCAAAGTTGCTTCTTGGCGAAGACTGGGCCTCGGGCGAACCGAAGGTGTGTCCGTTGCTTGAGGGGGTCCTCGGGCGAGGCGTGAATCCTTCGTGGTCGGCTGCCCTTGCCCGAGGCTGGCCTCGGGCGAGGCGAGATCGTGTCCCTTGAGTGGACCGAGCCTTGACTTAATCGCACTCATCAGGTCTTTGCAGCTTTGTGCTGATGGGGGTTACCAGCTGAGATTTATGAGTCTTGGGGGTACCCCAAATTATGGTCCCTGACAGTAGCCCCCGAGCCTAAAAGGGAGTGTTAATACTCGCTTGGAGGCTTTTGTCGCACTTTTTTGCAAGGGGTCCGGCCTTTCTCGGTTGCGTTTCGTTCCGGTGGGTGCGCGCGAGCGCACCCGCCGGTTGTAGCCCCCGAGGCCTCGGAGGAGTGGTTAGACTCCTTCGAGGTCTTAATGCGTTTCGTGATGCTTCGGCCGGTCTGGTTGTTCCCTCATGCGAACTGGCCGTAGCCCGGGTGCATAGCCGAGTCCCAAGTTCTCGGGCTGGTATGTTGACGTTGTCAATGGTTTGGTCGAAGCCGGGTTTGTGAGAGCAGCCCCCGAGCCTCCGCACAGAGCGAGAGGACGATCAAGGACAGACTCGACTTTTTTACATACGCCCCTGCGTCGCCTTTCCGCAAGGAGGAGGGGGAAAGCGCCATGTTGCCCTCAGAGGGCGCCGAACATGGTGTCTCCAGTGAGTTGCTAACAGGTGATCCGAGTGGACGCCCGTGCCCCATCCGTTAGGGGTCGGCTAGTGGCCCGGAGGCGCGCTCCAAAAGTACCTGCGGGTGATTTGCCGGACCCGGTCCCCTTTTGACGGGGTCCGAGGGCTCGATGCCTCCCTCTGGTGGGATTCCGTTACAAAATCGTTCCCGTGGGTCTTGGAAATGTCCTAGGATACCTCGGGAGCGTAGCCCGAGCCTCGGTTATGTATCGAACGTACCCAGGGTCATCCCTCACTCTGTGTCTGAGGCGGCTGTCGAACCCTTCGGGGGCCAGCCTACGAACCCCTGATCAGTAGTGGGCGCGGAGCCCGAGTAGCCTGAGGCGGCCGTTGAACCCTTCCGAGTATCCAGCCGTCGAACCTCTGACCAGTAGTGGGCGCGGAACCCGAGTGCTCTGAGGCGGCTGTTGAACCCTTCCGAGGGGGCAGCCTTCGAACCTCTGATCAGTAGTGGGGGCTCGGGGCCCGTTTCCTTCGCGGACAAGGATCCCTTTCGGGGTATCCCCTTTCCCGGTCCCTGTCGTGAGAGAGAGGAAGAGAAAAAAGGGAAAGGATACAAAATCGAACGACGTGGCGCACCTTTTTTTGACGCGGTCAATACGGCGGAAACGAAGCGTCGCCTGCTTCGCCTGCCAAAGGTGTCGCCTATCCTGCCGCAGAGCTAATGCAACGGGACGAGTGGTTCGCAGGGCAGCCGTTGCGCGTGCGCGAGCCGTTCGAGGAACAGAACACGGGCGCGTCGTCTTCACGCCGTGGGAGAGGGTCCTCTCGCTGTCCTAGGAGGGGACGCGAGCTTGGCTGACGACTTGACCGCTGCTTCCTGAATGCTCTCTTGTGAGTTTTGGTGTTTGGATGACAACTCAATTAAAGGACTAACAAGTGTACTAAGTGTTGAACAGGTGCTTAAGGTAAAGCCTACAGGGTTCAACACAAGTGAACAATTGTGATGGTCCAAGAACTGGATTATGGATACATGATGGACATCACAAGTAGGATGGACATTGCATAAAGTGAGACTCGGGTGCGTAGCTAGGAGACAACTGATCAAGCCAAGGACGGAGGCAAGAAGAGCTTCGAGGTACCAAGTGCACGGGAGAAGGTCAAGGAGGCTGAGGAACCCAAAGCCAAGGGTGAAGAAGGAGGCTTGCAAAGTCAAGGGTGATCGAGTTGAGAACAGCTACGGCACATCAAGGATCACTACATAAGAACGTGACTTACAGCCAATGAGGTAACAGCTACAGTTATGTGGTGTAAGTCATAAGGCTCAAGATCAAGCTCTAAGAAGGAGATCAAGGTCACTAGAAGGAGAACAAGTGTCAAAACCAGAACTGGAAGCAGCCCAAAAGAGCTAAGTTCACCTTAATCTTTAGTTTGGGTTGTTCCTATGTTTGGAAATGTTCTATGTGACCTTTGCAGGATGTTGGAGCTAAGAAATGTCAATCTAGATCAAGTCAAGCCGACTTGATGATTTATGAGTCCAATATCAAAGCTCAAGCATGAGAAATGCTATGAATATAATAATTAAGAGAAGGTATGTTTCTAGACTTAGTACATTGGTTTCAGTGTACTAATATACTTGTCTAAGTGTTAGAAACAGAAAGAAGAAGAAAAGAAGAGAGGTGCAAAGGGCTTGGCTATGTACAGCCAAGGCAGCTCAGTCTGGCACACCGGACTGTCCGGTGGTGCACCGGACAGTGTCCGGTGCGCCAGGCTGGCTCGAGCGAAGTGGCCGCTCTCGGGAATTCACCGGCGACGTACGGTTATAATTCACCGGACTGTCCGGTGTGCACCGGACTGTCCGGTGAGCCAACGGTCGGCCGGGCCAACGGTCGGCCGCGCGATCTGCGCGGGACACGTGGCCGAGCCAACGGCTAGATGGAGGCACCGGACTGTCCGGTGTGCACCGGACATGTCCGGTGTGCCAACGGCTCCCAGATCTGCAACGGTCTGCAACGGTCGGCTTCGCCGTAGAAGGAAAGAAATCGGGCACCGGACAGTGTCCGGTGTGCACCGGACTGTCCGGTGCGCCACCCGACAGAAGGCAAGATTTGCCTTCCTGGATTGCTTCCAACGGCTCCTAGGCTCCTTGTGCCTATAAAAGGGACCCCTAGGCGCCTCCAGCAATACAGAAGAGCAGCCAACAAGTGTAGACTTCATTGGAATCAATTCTCGCTCTCCCTCTTATGTGTAACTCTATAGTCTGTGTAGAAGGCACAGCTATAAGCCTTTAGAGAGAGGAGTAGTGCTGCCAAGAGCTAGAGCAAGGTCTTGAGCGTATTGTTACTCTGCCGGGGTGCTGCCAAGAAGTTTGTAAGCAGCCGCGGTTCTGTTGTAACCCCACTCAATAGTGAAAGGCTCTATCTGTCATACTGACAGATCTGAGCAAACGGAGGAAGGAGTTGAAATAGACTCCAAGCCCAGGTGTGGCTAACTCCAACGAGGACTAGGCAAGCATTTCAGGCTTGGCCGAACCTCGGGATAAATCCTTGCGTCTGTGTGCTCTGTTCTGTATTGTACTCTGACTCTCTGTCTTACTCACTTATATATCTGCACTTCACTACTTACTTGTGGTACTAGCTTTCCTTGAAGTGCAGGATATTCGTAAGACAGGAACTTCAATTCCACTGCAATCTACTCGAAGGATTCTTCACTCCACTGCGATCCTGTCTTCGAGTAGAGTAAGATTTAAGTTTTAAAGTGATAATTTTTATTCGCCTATTCACCCCCCCCCCCTCTAGGCGACATCCAGATCCTGTTCCCGAGTCAAAGGGAACTTTCAATTGGTATCAAAGCTAGGCCTCTCCAGTGTGGGCTTAGCCGTCCGGAGATAACGATGTCGTCACAAGAGGTAACTGTAGAACTTCTTTTAGGCGATGGTTCTAATTACAAATCTTGGTCTGTCTCTATTTACAAAGCTTTCATGAATGTTGATCCTGATTTGAGACAGATCTTTAGTAGAAGTATTTTTCCCTCTGATTTTAGTAAAAATCCTTCCAATGAAGAACTAAGATGTTTATCTCTCAATCACCATGCTTGCAACATCTTAGTTGACTCTCTTTCTAGAAGTGCTTATTTTTCCATCATGAGTAGTGATAGTGATTTATTTGTTGATGCTCATGATTTATGGAGTAGAATTAAAGAAAAATATTCTGTGGCAAATTGTGTTGCTCCTACTCCCTATATTACTTGTGTTACTAACCATTCAGAGGGAGAGGAACAAGAACGATGGCACCCAAACGATGAATCCACCTCATCGACAGGTTTGCTCTCCACTAGTGATAAATGTTTTATTGCTAACAATGATGGTGGAGACAAAAGCCATAATGAGGAGGAATATGAGGATGATAGCGAGGATGAATCTTCATCACCTCAAGGTACATTTTCCTATTTGGCTTCCACTGACATTAATGACAGGGAAAATGAGACCGATGATGTGGAAGAAGAGGAGATTCGCCATTTCTACATCCATCTCAACAAAGAGGACAAGGCACTCTTGGTTAAGCTGTTGAGAAGGAACAAGGAACAAGGCGAAACGCTTCTCAGGCTAGAGGAGTCGCTCATCAAAACCAACGACAGCCTAGAGAAGATGACCAAAGAACATGAGGAGCTAAAGTGCTCTCATGATAATTTGGTCCAACGGTATGAATCTATTTTATTTGAGCAAAGAAATAATCATGATGTATTATCTGATGTTGCTCAACTTAAAACTGAGAATTCTATGCTTAAGAGTCAAGTGGAAATGATAAATTTAGAAAAACTTGCTCTAAGTGAAAAATATGATATGCTATCTTATTCTCATAATGAATTAGTTGATAACCATATCATGCTTAATGTTGCTCATGAGGTTGTAATTTTAAACTTAAATTCATGTGAACCTCATTCTCGCACGTGTGCGCATTTGAATTGTATATCATCATGTGCTAACCCCTGTTGCTCAAAAGAAAGCCAATCATTGATTGAGCAACAAGTTTTAGGGTCACAAAAGAAATTCTGTGGGAATAAGAAGCAACGACAATTGAGGAGAAGACGCTTAGCTCAACTCTCTCAAGATATCCACGGGCACGTGGTGAAGAAGCTTGAGAAAGGAAAAACTGCAGCAAGTGTTAAGCTCAATAAGAAGAATGTTCCCAAAGCTATAAATGAAGAAATCAATATGAACGAGGAAAAAGGTAAGAATTCAATTAGTCATGTTGTTTGTACTAATCATCTCTCCATGTCCTTCAAGCACAAAAAGGGAAGAGGAAAAAGGAGGTGTTTCAAGTGCAAGAAGTTAGGCCACCTCATCGCATCTTGTCCGTACAAAGACAAGAATGAAGGGACAAGGAGTTGTTTTGGATGCAACAATCAGGACCACACGATCACTTCATGTCCGGTCATGAAGAATCAAGGATGTGCATCCTCCAAGGTGGCCCTCACCAAGGAAAATGACAAACAGCAAGCGTCATGTCAGATTGAGCGACGCTTCTGCTACAAGTGTGGTGAGCAGGGTCATCTATCCAAGGTATGTTATAAAGGTAAGATTCCTAAGCAAGTGAATTTGTGTCAATCTTATTCGGGTAGGAGACCCAAATCATACACTTGTGCTAGATCTATAACGAGATCACCTGGAATTAGCACAAAGGCAATTTGGGTACCAAAGGCACATTTAGATGATCATTATGGACCCATCCCGAGATGGGTACCAAACTGTGCTAACTAGACCATGCAGGTGCCTTGAGATGGACTGGAGACCATGGGAGAGCTTAAGACGGTTATCTTAAACTCTATGCTTAAGCTATTAATTGTTTTAGTATTAATTGTTTTGGTGTCTTTATTGTGAAACACTAATCCCATGTTCATCTCAAGTGAAATAAGGTGTGTAGGTCCTGAATCATTATTGGTGAATCAAGTAAAGGACCTTGATGAGAATCTACAACTTGCTCTCCAAAGGATGGTACTCGTGTATTTTAAGTACAATTTAGTATTGCTCTTAAGATGGCCTGTTGTGCTACCTGTCTTTGGAGTAGTTATGCTTTATGATTGCCTGTGGTAAATGAATCATAATGATGTTTGCTTAATCATGACTGGTGCTATATAGGATATATCTTTTGAATCATTCATGGGTAGCTCTTTCATTTGTTATATCCACAACGATTAACTCTCTTGGTGTATATGGATAAACCTCTTTTTGTAAGTCATGCTATGTGCGATTACGACATTTTGTTTAGTCCATGTTCACATGATTACTATAGTTTGGTACTGTGTGAATTTCAAATCCATGTCGTGCCCTTTTGAGCTATGTGGTGCATGAGCAAAAGGAGCCCTGAATTGGTGATAACAAGTGCTCTCATAAGGGCAAAGGTATGGAAAATGGAGCTATGCAATTTATTGATTATCTTGAAATTCCATTGATAGTGATCATAGCTGTGTTCTTGCATTTCATTGGCAGTATCTTGGCTTAGATAATTTATGCCTTTAAAATGTTGTTTCTTTTGTGCACCTAAGAAACCTCCTTAATCATGACATGCTTAGATAATTCGCTTTATATACATGATTGTGTTGATCTTCAGTTGGTATATGCAATGATAGTTAAGTATGAAGCATGTCTAAGTTGCGTGTAAATGTTATACTTCCTTGAGTATTGAATTGGCTTAGGTGCCACTGAGGCATGCATTGTTGAATTTAGTCAACCTTTCATTTAGCCTTCAATTGGTGTTAAGTGGTTTTTCAATTGATATTCAAACTGGCATCCTTGTGTGATGAAAATGATAGAGTATGCCTTGACCAAAGTATGTTGTGATCCCCTCTAGTTCTAAGGAAGCTAGAATGTGCAAAGTGCAAGTCATTCAAATACTTGATGCACAACTTGAGGGGGAGCACACATAACTTGTGTCTTTCGAGACTAACTGTTTCTTGAGCAATCTTGTATAGTCTCAAGGTGGAAAAGAGAAGATAAGCAAGAAATGGAGCAATCAGGACTTGGGTACCTCTGTAAGTCAGGAAATTGGTATCTCAAGTTGTGAGTAAGTGCATATTTTGAGATTGCTCATGCTCTATAATATCTAGTGATAATAGATGCTTATTCTTAAATATCTTGGAGCCATGATAATAAATGAACTTTGCAATTTGTATCTTTAAATTGGTATCTTTCAATTGGTAGCCGTAATAGTTCGCTTCAATTGACATCTTTTGATAATCATGAGAATAGAAGTTTCTTCTTGTGCCTAGTACTATAACTTGTTCTAAGTTTGGTGTCTTAGCAACAAGAAAAAGTTAGGAGAAAGAATCAGGCACAAGTGTGGAGAAGCTCTTGAGAGATTAGATACTTTCAAGATGGGAAGTACACTACAACATGGTAAAGGTAAAAAGGGAGTATTAATCTTTTTGCATATATGGTATCTTACCTAAATGTTGACAGTGCATATGTTCAATAAGTAAGGGGGAGTTTTTGACAGTCGTTTTTTTTCTCCTTGTCACCCTGTTGTCCCTTGACATCATCCTATGTTCTTGCTCGAGTATGGTTTTTGGTGTTTGATGTCAAAGGGGGAGAATTTGTGCATTAAAGCTTATCTCAACCTGAGAGGAAAGCTTATCCTAAGGGGAACCTGAGAGGAAAGCTTATCCTAAGGGGTGATGTGTTAGTTTGAGCTTTGCCAAGTGTGATATTCATATGTTTCTTGCAGCATTATATGTGTTGCTCATATGGACTAGTGTTTCTGCTACGATGAATTATTTGGCATGTGTTGCTCATATGGACTAGTGTTTCTGCTACGATGAATTATTTGGCTTCTATAGTGTAATAGATAGTCATGTGGTTAATGGTGCTTTAAGATTGCTTTAAATTGGTATCTTAGTTTAAATTAGTATCTTAATGGTGAATAGTGGTAGGTTGATATTCCTGTGATATATCCACTAATTTGAATGGTGTTTAACTCTGATTATGTGCATTTGTGTGTTTGATTATGTGCATTTGTGTGGTATAGTATCATGGTTTGATTTTTGACACATTGCATCCTAAAAAGTGCTAAGGTATAGAAATACTTCGAATTGCCTAAGGATGTGCAAATTGGCGTCTGAGGCCAAAATTGTGTTTTTGAAGTAAGCACATATTTAGGGGGAGCATTCTATAAACTTAGAATGCAAAATTTGTGCTTCAAATCTTATTCTTATGTAAGCTTTAATTGTGTTGCCATCAATCACCAAAAAGGGGGAGATTGAATGCTCTCTTGTGAGTTTTGGTGTTTGGATGACAACTCAATTAAAGGACTAACAAGTGTACTAAGTGTTGAACAGGTGCTTAAGGTAAAGCCTACAGGGTTCAACACAAGTGAACAATTGTGATGGTCCAAGAACTGGATTATGGATACATGATGGACATCACAAGTAGGATGGACATTGCATAAAGTGAGACTCGGGTGCGTAGCTAGGAGACAACTGATCAAGCCAAGGACAGAGGCAAGAAGAGCTTCGAGGTACCAAGTGCATGGGAGAAGGTCAAGGAGGCTGAGGAACCCAAAGCCAAGGGTGAAGAAGGAGGCTTGCAAAGTCAAGGGTGATCGAGTTGAGAACAGCTACGGCACATCAAGGATCACTACATAAGAACGTGACTTACAGCCAATGAGGTAACAGCTACAGTTATGTGGTGTAAGTCATAAGGCTCAAGATCAAGCTCTAAGAAGGAGATCAAGGTCACTAGAAGGAGAACAAGTGTCAAAACCAGAACTGGAAGCAGCCCAAAAGAGCTAAGTTCACCTTAATCTTTAGTTTGGGTTGTTCCTATGTTTGGAAATGTTCTATGTGACCTTTGCAGGATGTTGGAGCTAAGAAATGTCAATCTAGATCAAGTCAAGCCGACTTGATGATTTATGAGTCCAATATCAAAGCTCAAGCATGAGAAATGCTATGAATATAATAATTAAGAGAAGGTATGTTTCTAGACTTAGTACATTGGTTTCAGTGTACTAATATACTTGTCTAAGTGTTAGAAACAGAAAGAAGAAGAAAAGAAGAGAGGTGCAAAGGGCTTGGCTATGTACAGCCAAGGCAGCTCAGTCTGGCACACCGGACTGTCTGGTGGTGCACCGGACAGTGTCCGGTGCGCCAGGCTGGCTCGAGCGAAGTGGCCGCTCTCAGGAATTCACCGGCGACGTACGGCTATAATTCACCGGACTGTCCGGTGTGCACCGGACTGTCCGGTGAGCCAACGGTCGGCCGGGCCAACGGTCGGCCGCGCGATCTGCGCGGGACACGTGGCCGAGCCAACGGCTAGATGGAGGCACCGGACTGTCCGGTGTGCACCGGACATGTCCGGTGTGCCAACGGCTCCCAGATCTGCAACGGTCTGCAACGGTCGGCTTCGCCATAGAAGGAAAGAAATCGGGCACCGGACAGTGTCCGGTGTGCACCGGACTGTCCGGTGCGCCACCCGACAGAAGGCAAGATTTGCCTTCCTGGATTGCTTCCAACGGCTCCTAGGCTCCTTGTGCCTATAAAAGGGACCCCTAGGCGCCTCCAGCAATACAGAAGAGCAGCCAACAAGTGTAGACTTCATTGGAATCAATTCTCGCTCTCCCTCTTATGTGTAACTCTATAGTCTGTGTAGAAGGCACAGCTATAAGCCTTTAGAGAGAGGAGTAGTGCTGCCAAGAGCTAGAGCAAGGTCTTGAGCGTATTGTTACTCTGCCGGGGTGCTGCCAAGAAGTTTGTAAGCAGCCGCGGTTCTGTTGTAACCCCACTCAATAGTGAAAGGCTCTATCTGTCATACTGATAGATCTGAGCAAACGGAGGAAGGAGTTGAAATAGACTCCAAGCCCAGGTGTGGCTAACTCCAACGAGGACTAGGCAAGCATTTCAGGCTTGGCCGAACCTCGGGATAAATCCTTGCGTCTGTGTGCTCTGTTCTGTATTGTACTCTGACTCTCTGTCTTACTCACTTATATATCTGCACTTCACTACTTACTTGTGGTACTAGCTTTCCTTGAAGTGCAGGATATTCGTAAGACAGGAACTTCAATTCCACTGCAATCTACTCGAAGGATTCTTCACTCCACTGCGATCCTGTCTTCGAGTAGAGTAAGATTTAAGTTTTAAAGTGATAATTTTTATTCGCCTATTCACCCCCCCCTCTAGGCGACATCCAGATCCTGTTCCCGAGTCAAAGGGAACTTTCACTTCCGCCTTCCTGCCACCGCCATTACTGCCGGCCCATTTCTGGTCGTATCGACCGTCGCGCCTTCTCCCGCGGCTGGCTGACCCGTGACCGATGTGCCTGGTTGGCACTGTTGGGTCATGCGTAGGGTTGCCTCGAGTCGCGGTACTGGTTCCGCAGTCGAGGAGGCACGGTAGTGGCGCGAGTGGCGGTGCAGTTTCTTGCACGTAGTAACCGGCGCGCCGGTTACATGACGTGTGGGCCTGGGCCTCCATGCTGGACGCGTCGAAGTCGAAAAGGTGCGCCCTCTTGGTGCGGTTGCATGCCGCCTGCATGGCGGTCCGTTCTTTCACCCGCTGGTCTGGGCGAAAGTGGAGAAGTGCTTGTAACCGCTGGGCAGTTACGCGCACCACGCGCGGTGGTTTGGCTTCTTCCGCCTTGGGCCAGCTTGCATGACGCGTGGGGCCCAGCCCCCGTTTCATAGGGGGAGGACCTTGGAGCGTGTTGGAGAAGACTCAGCCCGCGACGGCTGAGAACGCAAGTGGGGAGAGTTGCCTTTAAAAGGAGGGTTACCCCCTTGAAAGGCAACCACGTCTTCGCGCTCCCCTCATGCATCGTGTCTGTCGGGGACCATAATTAGGGGTACCCTCAAGACGCCTAATTCTCAGCTGGTAACCCCCATCAGCATAAAGCTGCAGAGGCCTGATGGGTTTGATTAAGTCAGGGATCAGTCCATACGAGCGACTTGACCACGCCACGCCCGAGCCTAGCCTCGGGCGAGGGCAGCCGACCCTAAGATGACTCCGTCTCGCCTGAGGCCTCCTCTTTCACGGCAGACGCATCTCCGGCTCGCCCTAGGCCCCGCCTTCGATAAGAAGAAACCCTGACTAAATCACCACGCCAACCGACCGAGTCACCGGGGCGTTTAACGCAAAAGGTAAGACCAACGGGCGACCAGACTTCGCCAGAGGTGCCATAGGAGGCTCCGCCCGACCCAGGGCTCGGACTCGGGCTAAGGCCCCGGAAGACGGCGAACTCCGCTCCGCCCGACCCCAGGGCTCGGACTCGGGCTAAGGCCCCCAGAAGACGGCGAACTCCGCTCCGCCCAAGGGCTCGGACTCGGGCTAAGGCCCCGGAAGACGGCGAACTCCGCTCCGCCCGACCCCAGGGCTCGGACTCGGGCTAAGGCCCCGGAAGACGGCGAACTCCGCTCCGCCCGACCCCAGGGCTCGGACTCGGGCTAAGGCCCCGGAAGACGGCGAACTCCGCTCCGCCCGACCCCAGGGCTCGGACTCGGGCTAAGGCCCCGGAAGACGACGAACTCCGCCTCGCCCGACCCAGGGCTCGGACTCCGCCTCGGCCTCTGCCGAACGATCTCCGCCTCGCCCGACCCAGGGCTCGGACTCTGCCTCTGTCTTGCAGGACGGACTCGACCTCGGCTTCGGAGGAGCCTCCACGACGCCCGACCTAGGACACGAGACCGCCACGTCAACAGGAAGCGTCATCATCACCCTACCCTGAGCCGACTTGGGTCACAGAGAACAAGACCGGCGTCCCATCTGGCCAGCTACGCCAGATAGGCAATGATGGCGCCCCGCTGGATCATGACGACGGCGGCTCTCAGCTCCCTTACGAAAGCAGGAGAACGTCAGCAAGGGCCCAGCCACTTCGACAGCTGTCCCCCCGTCCGGCTCCGTTACTCCTCCAACAGCCACGACGCCACACCAACAGGGTGCCAAGATCTCTCCGGCTGCCACCTTGGCATGTACTTAGGGCGCTAGCTCTCCCTCGCTAGACACGTAGCACCTTGCTACACCCCCATCTTGTACACCTGGATCCTCTCCTTACGACTATAAAAGGAAGGACCAGGGCCTTCTTAGAAAAGGTTGGCCTCGCGGGGATGAAGGGCAGGGGCAGGCGCTCTCTCGGGGCCGCTCGCTTCCCCTCACCTCGCGCGGACGCTTGTAACCCCCTACTGCAAGCGCACCCGACCTGGGCGCGGGACGAACACGAAGGCCGCGGGAATTCTCCGACTCCCTCACGACCCGGCTCCGGCCACCGACCTCTCTCTCTCTGTTCCCCCCTTCGCGCTCGCCCACGCGCTCGACCCATCTGGGCTGGGGCACGCGGCACTCTCACTCGTCGGCTCGGGGACCCCCCGGTCTCGAAACGCCGACAGTTGGCGCGCCAGGTAGGGGCACGCTGCGTGTTGACGAGCAGTTTCCCGTCAAGCTCCAGATGGGCAGTCTCCAACGACCTCTTCAACCCGGGACGGTGCTCCGTTTCGGGAGCCTCGAGTTCATGTCTCTCGACAGCAGCTACGACATGATACTCCTTCCACCGCCGCGCGGCAGCGACAATGGTGGCGGACAGCCCGCCCGCCGGCGGCGGAATCGACGACGTCTTTCCCGCGTGGGGGAAGGACAACTTTCGAGCTCGCCCCATCCTCTCCCTCGCCATCGGAGGAGGAGGAGGCGGGGCAACCGGGGCCGAGCGGGAGATCGTGCTCCGACGGCTGTTGAGCAAATCGACGTCCCCGGCGCCTCAATGGAGGACACGCCAAGCGTCGCCCTCGCGTTCGAGGCAAACGCGAGCGCCATCCCCCCGCAACACGTCGACCCCGAGCAAGTGGACGACGCCAGCACGCTCACGGAAGGCCTGCAGGACGTCGCCCTCGTACCCAAGACGACGGCGCGGTCAGCCCCCGACGTGACTTCATCGCCCCTCATCGACAAAAAGGTACCGACTGCTACCCATCTTTCGTTATTTCGACTCGGCCTCAGCCCGCCTGGCGACCTCGCTTTGGCGGGCGCTCACATTGAGGCGAGTGCAACCTCTCTGGGGTTTCGTGTGCGGTCGCCTTGGGACCGATTGACGGGTGTCTCGACCTACGGACCCTCTGGGTCCGAGGAAGATGACGACCCCAGCATCTGCTGGGATTTCTCCGGATCTGGCAACCCTAGTGCCATGCGGGACTTCATGACCGCATGTGACTACTGCCTCTCCGACTGTTCCGACGGCAGCCGTAGCCTTGGCGACAAGGACTGCGGCCCGAGTCGCGAATGTCTCCACATCGAGCTAGGGGATCCCTCCGGAGGCGGCTGCCTCGGCATGCCGGAGGATGGTGATCCCCCTAGGCCAGCGCCTCGCGCCGACATCCCGCGGGAGCTAGCTGTGGTCCCCGTTCTGACGGGGGGTCACGACCCACAGCTCGAGCAAGTCCGCGGGGCGCAGGCCGGGCTCGATGAGGGAGCAGGAGCGCTCGAGGCAATCCGCCAGAACATCGGGCAGGTGTGGGCGAGCCAGCCCCCGGCCGGAGGAATACGTCACCTGCCCCAAGGTCTCCAGCACCGCATCGCCAACGATGCCAGGGACAAACCGCCACCCGCATCCGGTGGGACTGGTCAGGACCTGGCCGCTGCAGCGATGCTCCTCCGCGCGATGCCGGAGTCATCAACCACCGAGGGTCGGCGAATCCAGGGAGAACTCAAGCATCTCCTGGAAGGCGCTACGGCCCGGCGGGCCGAGAGCTCTGCCTCCCGAAGGCAGGGATACCCCTCGGAACCTCGTGCCGCGACTTCCCGACTCACGCGGGAAGCCTCGGTCTACACCGGGCGCACGCGCAACACCGCGCCTGCGGCCCCGGGCCACCTCGGCGACGAGCACCCTCATCACGACCGTCGGGCACGCCTCGACGAGAGGGTGCGCCGAGGCTACCACCCCAGGCGTGGGGGACGCTACGACAGCGGGGAGGATCGGAGTCCCTCGCCCGAACCGCCCGGTTCGCAGGTCTTTAGCCGAGCCATTCGGCGGGCGCCGTTTCCGCCCCGATTCTGACCCCCGACTACTATCACGAAGTACTCGGGGGAAACGAGACCGGAATTGTGGCTTGCGGACTACCGCCTGGCCTGTCAACTGGGTGGGACGGACGATGACAACCTCATCATCCGAAACCTCCCCCTGTTTCTCTCCGACACCGCTCGTGCCTGGTTGGAGCACCTGCCCCCGGGGCAGATTTCCAACTGGGAGGATCTGGTCCAGGCTTTCGCCGGGAACTTCTAGGGCACGTACGTGCGCCCCGGGAATTCCTGGGACCTCCGAAGCTGTCGGCAACTGCCGGGAGAGTCTCTCCGAGACTACATCCGGCGGTTCTCGAAGCAGCGCACCGAGCTGCCCAACGTCACCGACTCCGATGTCATCGGCGCGTTCCTCGCCGGCACCACCTGCCGTGACCTGGTGAGCAAGTTGGGTCGCAAGACCCCCACCAGGGCGAGCGAGCTGATGGACATCGCCACCAAGTTCGCCTCTGGCCAGGAGGCGGTAGAGGCCATCTTCCGAAAGGACAAGCAGCCCCAGGGCTGCCCGTCGGAAGATACTCCCGAGGCGTCTACTCCGCGCGGCGCCAAGAAGAAAGGCAGGAGGAAGTCGCAAGCGAAACACGACGTTCCCGATGCAGACCTTGTCACCGCCGCCGAGCACAAGAACCCTCGGAAGCCCCCCGGAGGTGCTAACCTCTTCGACAAGGCACTCAAGGAGACGTGCCCCTACCATCAGGGGCCCGTCAAGCACACCCTCGAAGAGTGCGTCATGCTTCGGCGCCACTTCCATCGGGCCGGGCCACCCGCAGAGGGTGGCAAGGCCCGCGACGACGACAAAAGGGAGGATCGCCAAGCAGGAGAGTTCCCAGAGGTCCGCGACTGCTTCATGATCTACGGAGGGCATGCGGCGAATGCCTCGGCTCGGCATCGTAAGCAAGAGCGTCGGGAGGTCTGCTCGGTGAAGGTGGCGGCGCCAGTCTACCTAGACTGGTCCGACAAGCCCATCACCTTCGACCGGGACGACCACCCCGACCACGTGCCGAGCCCGGGGAAGTACCCGCTCGTCGTCGACCCCGTCATCGGCGACGTCAGGCTCACCAAGGTCCTGATGGATGGAGGCAGCTGCCTCAACATCATCTACGCCGAGACCCTCAGGCTCCTGCGCGTCGACCTGTCATCCGTCCGAGCAGGCGCTGCGCCCTTCCACGGGATCATTCCCGGGAAGCGCGTCCAGCCCCTCGGACAGCTCGACCTCCCTGTCTGCTTCGGAACACCCTCCAACTTCCGAAGGGAGACTCTGACGTTCGAGGTGGTCGGGTTCCGAGGAACCTACCACGCAGTGTTGGGAAGGCCATGCTACGCGAAGTTCATGGCCATCCCCAACTACACCTACCTGAAGCTCAAGATGCCGGGCCCCAACGGGGTCATCACCGTCGGCCCCACGTACAAACACGCATTCAAATGCGATGTGGAGTGCGTGGAGTACGCCGAGGCCCTCGCTGAGTCCGAGGCCCTCATTGCCGACCTGGAAAGCCTCTCCCGAGAGGTGCCGGACGTGAAGCGGCATGCCGGCAACTTCGAGCCAGCGGAGACGGTTAAGGCCGTCCCTCTCGACCCCAGTGGCGACACCTCCAAGCAGATCCGGATCGGTTCCAGGCTCGACCCCAAATAGGAAGCAGTGCTCGTCGACTTTCTCCGCGCAAACGCCGACGTTTTTGCGTGGAGTCCCTCGGACATGCCCGGCATACCGAGGGATGTCGCCGAGCACTCGCTGGATATTCGGGCCGGAGCCCGGCCGGTCAGACAGCCTCTGCGCCGATTCGACGAGGAAAGGCGCAGGGTGATAGGCGAGGAGGTCCACAAGCTGATGGCAGCAGGGTTCATTAAAGAGGTATTCCATCCCGAATGGCTTGCCAACCCTGTACTTGTGAGGAAAAAAGGGGGGAAGTGGCGGATGTGTGTAGACTACACTGGTCTCAACAAAGCATGTCCGAAGGTCCCCTACCCTCTACCTCGCATCGATCAGATCGTGGACTCTACTGCAGGGTGCGAAACCCTGTCTTTCCTCGATGCCTACTCAGGGTATCATCAAATCAAGATGAAAGAGTCCGACCAGCTCGCGACTTCTTTCATCACGCCCTTCGGCATGTACTGTTATGTCACAATGCCGTTCGGTTTGAGGAACGCGGGTGCAACGTACCAGCGGTGCATGAACCATGTGTTCGGCGAACACATTGGTCGCACGGTCGAGGCCTACGTCGATGACATCGTAGTCAAGACGAGGAAAGCCTCCGACCTTCTCTCCGACCTCGAACTGACATTCCGGTGTCTCAAGGCAAAGGGCGTCAAGCTCAATCCCGAGAAGTGCGTCTTTGGGGTGCCCCGAGGCATGCTCTTGGGATTCATCGTCTCCGAGCGGGGCATCGAAGCCAACCCGGAGAAGATCGCAGCGATCACAAACATGGGGCCCATCAAGGACTTAAAAGGCGTACAGAGGGTCACGGGATGCCTCGCGGCCTTGAGCCGTTTCATCTCGCGCCTCGGCGAAAGAGGCCTGCCCCTGTACCGCCTCTTAAGGAAGGCCGAGTGCTTCACTTGGACTCCCGAAGCCGAGGAAGCCCTCGGGAACCTGAAGGCGCTCCTCACCCAGGCGCCCATCTTGGTACCCCCAGCTGATGGAGAAACCCTCCTGGTCTACGTCGCCGCAACCACTCAGGTGGTCAGCGCCGCGATCGTAGTCGAAAGGCAGGAAGAGGGGCATGCTTTGCCCATTCAGAGGCCAGTTTACTTCGTCAGCGAAGTGCTGTCCGAGACCAAGATCCGCTACCCACAAGTCCAGAAGCTGCTATATGCAGTGATCCTGACGAGGCGAAAGCTGCGACATTACTTCGAGTCCCATCCGGTGACTGTGGTGTCATCCTTCCCCCTGGGGGAGATCATCCAGTGCCGAGAAGCCTCAGGACGGATCGCGAAGTGGGCGGTGGAAATCATGGGCGAGGCAGTCTCGTTTGCCCCTCGGAAGGCCATCAAGTCCCAGGTACTGGCGGATTTCGTAGCCGAATGGGTCGATACCCAGTTACCAACGGCTCCGATCCAACCAGAGCTCTGGACCATGTTTTTCGATGGGTCGCTGATGAAGACGGGAGCTGGCGCGGGCCTGCTTTTCGTCTCGCCCCTCGGGAAACACCTGCGCTACGTGCTCCGCCTTCATTTCCCGGCGTCCAACAATGTGGCTGAGTACGAGGCTCTGATCAACGGATTGCGAATCGCCATCGAGCTAGGGGTCCGACGCCTCGATGCACGTGGCGACTCGCAGCTCGTCATCGACCAAGTCATGAAGAACTCCCTCTGCCGCGACCCAAAGATGGAGGCTTACTGTGAGGAGGTTCGACGCCTGGAAGACAAGTTCTACGGGCTCGAGCTTCACCACATCGCCCGGCGCTACAACGAGACTGCGGACGAGCTGGCGAAGATAGCCTCGGGGCGAACGACGGTTCCCCCGGACGTCTTCTCCCGGGATCTGCACCAACCCTCCGTCAAGATGGATGACGCGCCCGAGCCCGAAGCACCCTCGGCCTCGTCCGAGGTGACCTCGGCCCAGCCCGAGCCATCCTCGGCTCACCCCGAGGAACCCTCGGAGCCCGAGGGCGAAGCACTGCGCATCGAGGAGGAGCAAAACGGGGTCGTGCCAGATCAAGATTGGCAAACCCCGTACCTGCAATATCTCCGCCAAGGAGAACTGCCCCTCGACCGAGCCGAGGCTCGGCGGGTAGCGCGACGCGCAAAGTCGTTCGTCTTGCTGGGCGATGAGAAGGAGCTCTACCACCGCAGCCCCTCGGGCATCCTCCAGCGATGCATCTCCATCGCCGAAGGTCAGGAACTCCTGCGGGAAATACACTCGGGGGCTTGCGGTCACCATGCAGCACCTCGAACCCTCGTCGGGAACGCTTTCCGCCAAGGCTTCTACTGGCCAACGGCGGTGGCCGACGCCACTAGAATTGTCCGCGCCTGCGAAGGGTGCCAATTCTATGCGAAGCAGACCCACCTGCCCGCTCAGGCTCTGCAGACGATACCCATCACCTGGCCCTTCGCTGTGTGGGGTCTGGACCTCGTCGGCCCTCTGCAGAAGGCGCCCGGGGGCTACACGCACCTGCTGGTCGCCATCGACAAATTCTCCAAGTGGATCGAGGTCCGACCCCTGAACAGCATCAGGTCCGAGCAGGCGGTGGCGTTCTTCACCAACATCATCCATCGCTTCGGGGTTCCGAACTCCATCATCACCGACAATGGCACCCAGTTCACCGGCAAAAAATTCTTGGATTTTTGCGAGGATCACAGCATCCGGGTGGACTGGGCCGCCGTAGCTCATCCCATGTCGAATGGGCAAGTAGAGCGTGCCAATGGCATGATCCTACAAGGGCTCAAGCCTCGGATCTACAACAACCTCAACAAGTTCGGCAAGCGATGGATGAAGGAACTCCCCTCGGTGGTCTGGAGCCTGAGGACGACGCCAAGCCGAGCCACGAGTTTCACGCCGTTCTTCCTGGTCTACGGGGCCGAGGCCATCTTGCCCACGGACCTGGAATACGGCTCCCCGAGGACGAGGGCCTACAACGAAGAAAGCAACCAAGCTAGCCGAGAAGACTCGCTGGACCAGCTGGACGAGGCTCGGGACAGGGCCTTACTACACTCGGCGCGGTATCAGCAGTCCCTGCGACGCTACCACGCCCGAGGGGTCTGACCCCGAGACCTCCAGGTGGGCGATCTGGTGCTTCGGCTGCGGCAGGACGCCCGAGGGAGGCACAAGCTCACGCCCCCCTGGGAGGGGCCGTTCATCATCGCCAAAGTTCTGAAGCCCGGAACGTACAAGCTGGCCAACAGCCAAGGCGAGGTCTACAGCAACGCTTGGAACATCCAACAGCTACGTCGCTTCTACCCTTAAGATGTTTCCAAGTTGTTTATATACCTCGCACCCACGCAAAGTTTAGTCAACAAGGAAGGGTCAGCCTCACCTCGGCAGAGCCCGACCCTCCCTCGGGGGCTAAAAGGGGGGAAACCCCCTCTGCGTCAAAATTTTCCTCGAACAAAAAATCTCTTTTACCAGAACATCTTTCGTGCTTTTTGATTACTTCGAAAAGTGGGTCCTGGAAACGACGGAGTACACGTAAGCAGTCAAGGCTGACCGAGCCGAGGGACTCCTACGCCTCCGGGATACGGATACCTCACTCATCACCTTCTGCGATAAGTAACTCGCGCTCGGATAAGGCGAATCCGCGGATCGAACGAGTCTTTACGTACGGGAGCTCTTCTGTCGAAGCGATTCTTCGAGCCTTCTCGACCAAGTCGGTGACAGGGCTTCATGGGCGGGTAAAAGTACGCGTAAGCGGCAAGGCCGACCGAGCCGAGGGACTCCCACGCCTCCGGGATACGGATACCTCACTCATCACCTTCCGCGAGAAGCAACTCTTGCTCGCACTAACATCCCTGCTACCAACAAAAAGTCCAGATGCTCGAAACAAGAGGAAAAGAGGCGCAGCTTTATAACACAACAAGGGTATGTGTTCTGGCCTCGACGGCCGCGCAAGGCCCACGCTACAAGACGATTTGACCCTGCAGGCTCGGATCTTGACGCTGGAAGAGGGCGACGACACCCTCGGCATCGACAGCACCTTCGGCAAGGCCCGACCTAGCCTCGGACGGCGACGCGGTCCGAGGGCCTCCGCTCCGAAGGACGACGTCATCACCACGCTCGAGCAATCTCTGCCAGGGACTTCTCCGAGAACCCGGCCCGAGCGGACGGCTCGGCCGGCCACCTCCGGGGCCTCGGCCGACCACCTTCCGAGGGCGCCAGCTCGGTCCGAAGCCTCGGCTGATCAGCTCCGACGTCGATCCTGCCAACAGACAACCCGGCTAGGCTCCGGCCAACCAGGTTTCATTTCCGAGCCAACTCCGCCTCTGCTCATGCTGATATCGCTACCCCTGGCCTCGGCTCGTCGAAGAGCGGCCGAGGGGTCTCTTTAACTAAGCTAGAGGAGCCTCGGACAACAGGTCCGACCGAGCCGAGGGATTCCTACGCCTCCAGGATACGGATACCTCACTCATCACCTTGACACAGGGCAACTCATGCTTGGTGAAGCGGTTCAGACAATCAACAGGCGAGTCTTAGTGCTCGGAAATGAGGAAAAAACACGGCTCTGTGCCGTAAGTTACATACATGTTCAGGCCCCGAAAGCCGAAATGAACAAAAAACCCGGCACTCGAAGTGCCATTACAAACGGAACTCCGGTTCCTCCCTCCGCCGCAGCGCAGGCCTCAGGAGAAGGCACAGCTGCTGTCTTGCCCTCGCCCATAACGCCACCCGAGGGGCGAGGACAAGTACGAAGAGCCGGAGGTCTGAAGCGCCGATGGTGGCGGTGATCCCGTCGCTGACGGGGACTTCTCGAGCCGCCTCCACCTCGGCACCGACGCCAGGAGCCATCGGCCTACCGGCAGATCCCCACTCAAATCCTCCCCGATGAGTGGGGCACCGGCCTCCGCGCGAAGGCGCCGCCCTGGTGCAAAGGCAGGGCCACCCCAGAACACGAGCGCCGCCCTGGCGGCGTGCGGCGTCTAGGGTGGACCTCCCGTGTACACGGCGCGGCAGCCGCCCCCCGACAAAAGGGGCCGCCGGAGCCGAGCTAGCGGACCCGACACGCTGGAGGTGACGGCATTCGCCGCCGATCCATCCCACGTTGTCGAAGTCCGCGCCGCCCGCAGGGCCAATGAGCGCCTTCTCCCTCGAACATCGTGGGAGAGGATGACCCACGAACCCGTGCGGGAGGTGGAGCGCCGGCTCAGTCCGGCACCCACCCCAGCGAGGATGATGAACATCCTTGAAGCTGAGGGTGGGACCCAGATCGCAGTCCGGTTTGCTCCTCCCCACCCAGGAGCTGGTGGTCACCGTCTCGGGTGACCCCCAGCCGAGGGGGGCAACCGGGCTGCATGATGAAAATCCTTGAAGCCGAACGATGGCTGAAAGGTACCAACTCCCACGGAGTTGCGTTCCTCCGGCGATGGAGCGAAAAGACGGCGGTTTCCCCCCATCTGGGGGCTCGGAAGATGGAGAGACACAATGCATGGGGGAAGAAGGAGACATGGTCGCCTTACGAAAGGAGTCGCCCTCCTTTTAAAGGCAACTCCCCCTCCTCGCACCCTCAACCGTCACGGGCTGAGTCTTCTCCAACACGCCTCCAAAGTCCTCCCCTGCGGCACGGGGGCTGGGGCCCGCCTGTCATGCAGACCGGCTCTAAGAAGAAGCCGAACCGTCGTGCACGACGCACGCAACCACCCAGCGGTTACATGTAACCCTCCATTTTTGCTCGGACCAGCGGGCGAAAGGGGCAGGCGGCCATGCAGGCGGCATGCAACCGCGCCAAGTGGACGCGCCTCTCCGACTCCTGACAGGCCGGCGCGACGGCTCAAGCCCACGTGTCGTGCGACTGGCGCGCCGGGTGCTGCATGCGAACCGCTATGCCACTCGCTCCACCACCGCACCTCCTCGATTGCGGAACCGATACCGCGATTCGAGGCGACCCAGCCCGCGACCCGGCAGCGCCAGCCTGGCACAGCGGTCAAAAGCGGTCAAAAATGGGCCGGCAGTGATGACGGTGGCAGGCGCGCGAGAGTAGCGGTCACGCCATCTGCCAAGCTCATGTCCCATCCGGAGGCAGCAAGAGAGCCCCCTCTCACGGCGTGAAGACGACGCGCCCGTGACCCGTACCTCGAACGGCTCGCGCACGCGCAACGGCAACCTCGCCAACTACTCACCCCGGCGCATTAACTCCGCGGCTTGACGAACAGCGCTACGGGCGGAGCGGCTGGTGACGTTTCGCCTTCGCCAAAACGACCACGCCGAAAAAGGTACGCCACGACGTTCAATTTCGAATTCTTTTTCCCTTTTCCTTCTTTCTCTATCTCTTGCAACAGGGACCGAGAAGGGGGATAACCCCAAAGGGATCCTTCCCCGTGAAGGAACTAGGCTCCGAGCCTCCCTATTGATCAGGGGTTCGAAGGCTGGCCCCCCGAAGGGTTCAACAGCCGCCTCAGATCGCGTGGGCCCGACACCCACTACTGGTCAGGGGTTCGAAGGTCGGCCCCCGAAAGGTTCCACGACCGCCTCAGGCTACTAGGGCTCCGTGCCCCCTACTGATCAGGGGTTCGAAGGCTGGCCTGTCGAAGGGTTCACAGTCGCCTCAGACGCCGAGCGAGGGATGACCAGGGGTACGTTCGATACATAACCAAGGCTCGGGCTGCGCTCCCGAGGTACCCTAGGACATTTCCGAGACCAGCGGGAACGACTCTGTAACGGAATCCCATCGGAGGGAGGCAACGAGCCCTCGGACCCCGTCGCTAGGGGACCGGGTCCGGCAGATCACCCGCAGGTACTTTTGGGCGTGCCTCCGGGCCCCTAGCCGACCCCCAACGAACGGGGCACGGACGTCCACTCGGATTACCCGATTGCAGCTCACCGGAGACACCATGTTCGGTGCCCATCGAGGGTAACATGGCGCACTCCCCCCCTCCTCCTTGCGGAAAGGCGACGTAGGGGCGTATATAAAAAGTCGAGTCTGTCCCTGATCGTCCTCTCGCTCCGTGCGAAGGCTCGGGGGCTGCTCTCGCAAACCTGGCTCCGGCCGAACCGTTGACAGCGTCAACATACCAGCCCGAGAACTTGGGCCCCGACAGTGCACCTGGGTTACGCCCTGCTCGCATGAGGGAACCGCCAGACCAGCCGAGGCATTACGCAAGGCTTTAAGACCTCGGAGGAGTGAAACCACTCCTCCGAGGCCTCGGGGGCTACACCCGGCGGGTGCGCTCGCGCGCACCCACCAGAACAAAGTACCACCGAGAAAGGCTGGTCCCCTTGCAAAAAAGTGCGACGCAAGCCTCCAAGCGAGTGTTAACACTCTCTTCGAGGCTCGGGGGCTACTGTCGGGGACCATAATTAGGGGTACCCTCAAGACGCCTAATTCTCAGCTGGTAACCCCCATCAGCATAAAGCTGCAGAGGCCTGATGGGTTTGATTAAGTCAGGGATCAGTCCATACGAGTGACTTGACCACGCCACGCCCGAGCCTAGCCTCGGGCGAGGGCAGCCGACCCTAAGATGACTCCGTCTCGCCTGAGGCCTCCTCTTTCACGGCAGACGCATCTCCGGCTCGCCCTAGGCCCCGCCTTCGATAAGAAGAAACCCTGACTAAATCACCACGCCAACCGACCGAGTCACCGGGGCGTTTAACGCAAAAGGTAAGACCAACGGGCGACCAGACTTCGCCAGAGGTGCCATAGGAGGCTCCGCCCGACCCAGGGCTCGGACTCGGGCTAAGGCCCCGGAAGACGGCGAACTCCGCTCCGCCCGACCCCAGGGCTCGGACTCGGGCTAAGGCCCCGGAAGACGGTGAACTCCGCTCCGCCCAAGGGCTCGGACTCGGGCTAAGGCCCCGGAAGACAGCGAACTCCGCTCCGCCCGACCCCAGGGCTCGGACTCGGGCTAAGGCCCCGGAAGACGGCGAACTCCGCTCCGCCCGACCCCAGGGCTCGGACTCGGGCTAAGGCCCCGGAAGACGGCGAACTCCGCTCCGCCCGACCCCAGGGCTCGGACTCGGGCTAAGGCCCCGGAAGACGACGAACTCCGCCTCGCCCGACCCAGGGCTCGGACTCCGCCTCGGCCTCTGCCGAACGATCTCCGCCTCGCCCGACCCAGGGCTCGGACTCTGCCTCTGTCTTGCAGGACGGACTCGACCTCGGCTTCGGAGGAGCCTCCACGACGCCCGACCTAGGACACGAGACCGCCACGTCAACAGGAAGCGTCATCATCACCCTACCCTGAGCCGACTTGGGTCACAGAGAACAAGACCGACGTCCCATCTGGCCAGCTATGCCAGATAGGCAATGATGGCGCCCCGCTGGATCATGACGACGGCGGCTCTCAGCTCCCTTACGAAAGCAGGAGAACGTCAGCAAGGGCCCAGCCACTTCGACAGCTGTCCCCCCGTCCGGCTCCGTTACTCCTCCAACAGCCACGACGCCACACCAACAGGGTGCCAAGATCTCTCCGGCTGCCACCTTGGCATGTACTTAGGGCGCTAGCTCTCCCTCGCTAGACACGTAGCACCTTGCTACACCCCCATCTTGTACACCTGGATCCTCTCCTTACGACTATAAAAGGAAGGACCAGGGCCTTCTTAGAAAAGGTTGGCCTCGCGGGGACGAAGGGCAGGGGCAGGCGCTCTCTCGGGGCCGCTCGCTTCCCCTCACCTCGCGCGGACGCTTGTAACCCCCTACTGCAAGCGCACCCGACCTGGGCGCGGGACGAACACGAAGGCCGCGGGAATTCTCCGACTCCCTCACGACCCGGCTCCGGCCACCGACCTCTCTCTCTCTGTTCCCCCCTTCGCGCTCACCCACGCGCTCGACCCATCTGGGCTGGGGCACGCGGCACTCTCACTCGTCGGCTCGGGGACCCCCCCGGTCTCGGAACGCCGACAGTGTCTTTCCACCTTCCGAGCCCCCGGGTGGGGGCGCCCGCGGTTCTTCCGCCTTGTCGTCGTTGGAGGAACACAACTTCACGGAAGTTGGTACCTTTCAGCCATTGTTCGGCTTCAAGGATTTTCATCAGGCAGCCCAGCTTCATCCCCTCGCTGGTGGTCACCCAAGACGGTGACCACCAGTTCGATGGAGGGGAGAAGCGAGCCAGGCTGCGGCCTCTGCCCCTCCCTCAGCTTCAAGGATGTTCATCATCAGTGCTGGGGAGGGGAGTGCGCCGAGTTGGGTTCGGTCTCCGCGCGGGCAGCGGCCCACTCCTTCCCTCAGTGATCGGGGGGAAGGGCGTTCGCCGTTCGTGGCGCTGGCAGCTGCCGCATGTCCGGCTCTCTGGCCCAAGCGGCTTCGGCGCCGCTTCCGGTGCCACCTTCCACCGTGGCTGCCGGAAGAGGTTTCTCCACCGACGAGATAGCCGGTGCCGCCCGCGGACTGACCTCCGACTCTACGGCCTTCTGTTTGTCCTCGCCCCTCGAGTGGGGACGTGGGCGAGGACCTTGTGGCAGCAACGTCCGCCCTGAGGTCATCGCTGCTGCTGTTTGGCCGCTCGGAGCGGAGGTCGTTGTCGCCGCTGCTCTTTGGGCGGCGGCGAACCATCCGTCGGCCTTCTGTTGCTCCACAGGCCCTCCATCGTGGGGGGTTGTTTGTACCTGCGGATGTGGAACCGGAGTTCCGTTTGTAATGGCACTTTGAGTGCCAGCGTCTGTTCATTGTGGCTGTCGGGGCCTAAACATGTGTATTTTAGCGTGAAGCCGTGTTTCTTCCTCGTTTCGAGCACTAGGACTCGCCTGTCAGCTAACTGAACCGCTTAACCAAGTGTGAATTGCCTCGTGCGAAGGTGACGAGTGAGGTATCCGTATCCCGGAGGCGTAGGAGTCCCTCGGCTCGGTCGGCCTTACCGCCCAAGGCTTCTCTTGCTTAGTTAAAGGAAACCCTCGGCCGCTCTTCGATGAGCCGAAGCCAGAGGCAGCGGTGTTAGCATGGACAGAGGCAGAGCTGGCTCCAAAAGAAGACTTCGTCGGCCGGAGCCTGGCCGGGACGTCCACTGGCGGGACCAGTGCCGGAGTCGAGTTGCCAAAGCTATGAGCCAGGCCGGTGTCCTCGGAGGACAGCTGGCTGAGGCTTCGGGGCGGCCGGCCGAGCCGTCTGCTCGGGGCGGCCGGCCGAGCCGTCTGCTCGGGCCGGATTCCTGGAAGAGACCCTGGCGGCGATGGCCCGGGCGCGGTGCTGACGTCGTCCTTCGGAGTGGAGATCCTCCGACCGCATTGTCGTCCGAGGCTCGGTCGGACTTCGCCGAGGGTGGAGTTGACGCCAAGGGTGCTGCTGCTCCCCCTCCGTCGACGCCTGAGCTTGCAGGACCGGTTCGTCTTGTAGTGTGCGTATGTTTTCTGCGGCCGCTGAGGCCCAAACATACTGTCGTCGTGTTGTAAAGCTACGTTTCTTTCCCTCTTGTTTCGAGTACCTGGACTTATTTGTCGGTAACAGAATTGTTTGTCCGAGCGAGAGTTACTTTTCACGGAAGGTGATGAGTGAGGTATCTGTATCCCAGAGGCATAGGAGTCCCTCGGCTTGGTCGGCCTTGCCGCTTACGTATACTCTTACTCGTCCGTAAGATTCTGCTCCCGATATAGTCAAGAAGGCATGAAAAATCGTTTCGGCAGAAGAGTTTTCGAGCGTGAAGACTTGTTCGGTCCGCGGAATCGCTTATCCGAGCGTGAGTTACTTATCGTAGAAGGTGACGAGTGAGGTATCCGTATCCTGGAGGCGTAGAAGTCCCTCGGCTCGGTCAGCCTTGGCTGCTTACATGTACTCCGTCGTTTTCAGGATCCCACTTTCGAAGTAGTCGAAAAGCACGAAACACGTTCTGGCAGAAAAGATCTTTTTCGAGGAAAAATTTGACGCGGAGGGCGTTCCCCCTTCTAGCCCCCGAGGGAGGGTCAGGCTTTGCCGAGGCAAGGCTGACCCTTCCTTGATGGTTAGACTTTGTGCATGAACGAGGTGTATGAACGACTTGAAAGCATCTTAAGGGTAGAAGCGACGTAGCTGTCGGATGTTCCAAGCGTTGCTGTAGACCTCGCCTTGACTGTTGGCCAGCTTGTACGTCCCGGGCTTCAGAACCTTGGCGATGACGAACGACCCTTCCAAGGGAGGCTTGAGCTTGTGCCGCCCTCAGGCATCTTATCGCAGCCGAAGCACCAAGTCGCCCACCTGGAGGTCTCGGGACCGAACCCCTCGGGCGTGGTAGCGTCGCAGGGACTGCTGATACCGCGCTGAGTGTAGTAAGGCCATGTCCCGAGCCTCTCCCAGCTGGTCCAGTGAGTCTTCTCGGTCGATCCGGTTGCGTTGGTCATCGTAGGCCCTCGTCCTTGGGGAACCGTATTCTAAGTCCGTGGGCAAGATGGCCTCGGCCCCATAGACTAGAAAGAACGGTGTGAAGCCCGTGGCTCGGCTCGGCGTCGTCCTCAGACTCCGGACCACCGAGGGGAGCTCCTTCATCCATCGCTTGCTAAACTTGTTGAGGTCGTTGTAAATTCGTGGCTTGAGTCCTTGCAGAATCATGCCGTTGGAACGCTCTACTTGCCCATTCGTCATGGGGTGAGCCACGGTGGCCCAGTCCACCCGGATATGGTGATCCTCGCAGAAGTCCGAGAACTTTCTGCCGGTGAACTGGGTGCCATTGTCGGTGATAATGGAGTTCGAGACCCCAAAGCGATGGATGATGTTGGTGAAGAAAGCCACCGCCTGTTCGGACCTGATGCTGTTTAGGGGTCGGACCTCGATCCACTTGGAGAATTTGTCGATGGCGACCAACAGGTGCGTGTAGCCCCCGGGTGCCTTCTGCAAGGGACCGACGAGGTCCAGGCCCCACACAGCAAACGGCTAGGTGATGGGTATTGTCTGCAGAGCCTGAGCGGGCAGGTGGGTCTGCCTTGCGTAGAATTGACACCCTTGGCAGGTGCGGACAATCCAAGTGGCGTCGGCCACCACGGTCGGCTAGTAGAAACCTTGTCGGAAAGCTTTTCCGACAAGGGCTCGAGGCGCTGTGTGATGACCGCAAGCCCCCGAGTGTATTTCTTGTAATAACTCCTGGCCTTCAGCGATGGATATGCATCGCTGGAGGATGCCGGACGGGCTGCGGTGGTAGAGCTCCTTCCCGTCCCCCAGTAGGACGAACGACTTGGCACGTCGTGCCAATCACCGAGCTTCGGCTCGGTCGAGTGGTAGCTCTCCTCGGTGGAGATATTGCAGGTACGGGGTCTGCCAGTTTTGATTAGGCGTGACCCCGCTTCGCTCTTCCTCGACGCGCAGTGCCTCACCCTCGGGGGCCGAGGGTGCCTCAGGCTAGGCCGAGGCCTTCTCGGGCTCGGGCGCATCGTCGGTCTTGACTGAGGGTTGATGTAGGTCTCGGGAGAAGACGTCCGGGGGAACCGTTGTTCGCCCCGAGGCTATCTTAGCCAGCTCGTCCGCAGTCTCGTTGTATCGTCGGGCGACGTGGTCGAGCTCGAGCCCGTAGAACTTGTCTTCCAGGCGCCGAACCTCGTCGCAGTAGGCTTCCATCTTTGGGTCGCGGCAGTGGGAGTTCTTCATGACTTGGTCGATGACAAGCTGCGAGTCACCGCGAGCGTCGAGGCGTCGGACCCCTAGCTTGATGGCGATGCGCAACCCGTTAACCAGAGCCTCGTACTCGGCCACATTGTTGGACGCTAGGAAATGGAGGCGCAGCACGTAGCAGAGGTGTTTCCCGAGGGGTGAGATGAAGAGTAGGCTCGCGCCCGCTCCTATTTTCATCAGCGACCCGTCGAAAAACATGGTCCAGAGTTCCGGTTGGATCGGAGCCGCTGGAAGCTGGGTGTCGACCCATTCAGCCACAAAGTCCGCTAAGACTTGGGACTTGATGGCCTTCCGAGGGGTGAACGAGATTGTCTCGCCCATGATGTCCACTGCCCACTTTGCAATCCTACCCGAGGCCTCTCGGCACTGGATGATCTCCCCCAGGGGGAAGGATGACACCACAGTCACTAGATGAGACTTGAAGTAGTGTCGCAACTTCCACCGCGTCAGAATCACCGCGTACAACAGCTTCTAAATTTGTGGGTAGCGGATCTTGGTCTCGGACAGTACCTCACTGATGAAGTAGACCAGCCTCTGGACGGGCAATGCATGCCCCTCTTCTCGTCTCTCAACCACGATCGCGGCGCTGACCACCTGAGTGGTAGAGGCGACGTAGATCAAGAGGGCTTCTCCGGCAGCGAGGGGCACCAAGATGGGCGCGTTCGTGAGGAGCGCCTTCAGGTTCCCGAGGGCTTCCTCGGCCTCAGGGGTCCAAGTGAAGCACTCAGCCTTTCTTAAGAGGCGGTACAGGGGTAGGCCTCTTTCGCCGAGGCGCGAGATGAGGGCCTCGGATTCGGCGAGGGCCTCAGCGTACTCCACGCACTCCACATTGCATTCGTACGCGTGTCGGTACGTGGGGCCGACGGTGATGACCCCGTTGGGGCCCGGCATCTTGAGCTTGAGGTAGGTGTAGTTGGGGACATCCATGAACTTGGCATAGCATGGCCTCCCCAGCACTACGTGGTAGGTTCCTCAGAACCCGACCACCTCAAACGTGAGGGTCTCCCTTCGGAAGTTGGAGGGAGTCCCGAAGCAGACGGGTAGATCGAGTTGTCCGAGGGGCTGGACGCGTTTCCCGGGGATGATCCCGTGGAAAGGTGTCGCGCCCGCCCGGACCGAGGACAGATCGATCCGCAGGAGCCCGAGGGTCTCGGCGTAGATGATGTTGAGGCTGCTGCCTCCGTCCATGAGAACCTTGGTGAGCCTGACGTTGCCGATGACGGGGTCGACAACGAGCGGATATTTCCCCGGGCTCGGCATGCGGTCGGGATGGTCGCCCTAGTCAAAGGTGATGGGCTTGTCGGACCAGTCTAGGTAGACTGGTGCCGCCACCTTTACCGAGCAGACCTCCCGACGCTCTTGCTTGCGGTGCCGAGCCGAGGCGTTCGCCACTCGCCCACCGTAGATCATGAAGCAGTCGTGGACCTCGAGGAACTCTCCTGCCTTGTGATCTTCCTTCTTGTCGTCGTCGCGGGCCCTGCCACCTTCCGCAGGTGGCCCGGCCTTGTGAAAGTAGCGCCGAAGCATGGCGCACTCCTCAAGGGTGTGCTTGACGGGCCCCTGATGATAGGGGCATGACTCCTTATGCATCTTGTCGAAGAGATTGGCGCCCTCGGGAGGTTTCCGAGGGTTCTTGTACTCAGCGGCGGCGACAAGGTCCGCGTCGGCGGCGTCGCGTTTTGCTTGCGACTTCTTCTTGCCTTTCTTCTTGGTGCCGCGCTGAGTGGACGCCTCGGGGACATCTTCCGGCTGGCGGCCCTGGGGCTGCTTGTCTTTCCGGAAGATGGCCTCAACCGCATCCTGGCCAGAGGCGAACTTGATGGCGATGTCCATTAGCTCGCTCGCCCTGGTGGGGGTCTTGCGACCCAGCTTGCTCACCAGGTCGCGGAAGGTGGTGCCGGCGAGGAACGCGCCGATGACATCCGAGTCGGTGACGTTGGGTAGCTCGGTGCGCTGCATCGAGAATCGCCAGATGTAGTCCCGGAGAGACTCTCCCGGCTGCTGGCGGCAGCTTCGGAGATCCCAAGAGTTCCCAGGGCGCATGTATGTGCCCTGGAAGTTGCCGGCGATGGCTTGGACCAGGTCGTCCCAGTTGGAGATCTGCCCCGGAGGCAGGTGCTCCAACCAGGCTCGAGCGGTGTCGGAGAGGAATAGGGGGAGGTTGCGGATGATGAGGTTGTCATCGTCCGTTCCACCCAGTTGGCAGACCAGCCGGTAGTCCGCGAGCCACAGTTCCGGCCTCGTTTCCCCTGAGTACTTTGTGATGGTAGTCGGGGTTCGAAACCGGGTCGGGAACGGTGCCCATCGTACAGCCCGGCTGAAAGCCTGCGGACCGGGTGGTTCGGGCGAGGGACTCCGATCCTCGCCGCTGTCGTAGCGTCCCCCACGCCTGGGGTGGTAGCCTCGGCGCACCCTCTCGTCGAGGTGGGTTCGACGGTTGCGGTGATGGTGCTCGTTGCCGAGGCGTCCCGGGGCCGCAGGCGCTGTGTTACGCGTGCGCCCGGTGTGGACCGAGGCTTCCCGCACGAACCGGGAAGTCGCGGCGCGATGCTCCGAGGGGTACCCCTGCCTTCGGGAGGCAGAGCTTTTGGCCCGTCGGACCGCGGCATCCTCCAGGAGATTCTTGAGCTCTCCCTGGATGCGCTGCCCCTCGGTGGTTGATGGCTCCGGCATCGCGCGGAGAAGTATTGCCGCTGCAGCCAGGTTCTGGCCGACCCCACTGGAAGCCGGTGGCGGTCTCGCCCTGACATCATCGGCGATGCGGTGCTGGATGCCCTGGGGTAGATGACGCGCTTCTCCGGCCGAAGCTTGGCCTGCCCATTCCTGCCCGGTGTCCCGGCGGAACGGCTCAAGTGTTCCTGCTCCCTCGTCGAGCCTGGCCTGCATCTCGCAGATTTGCTCGAGCTGTGTGTCCTGACCCCCCGCAGGGACTAGGACCACAGCTAGCTCCTGAAGGATGTCAACGCGAGGCGCAAGCCTAGGGGGATCACCGTTTTCCGGTATACCAAGATGGTTGCTTTCGCCGGGACCCCCTAGATCGACGTGGAAACATTCACGACTTGGGCCGCAGTCCTCGTCGCCGAAGCTGCTACCGTCGGAACAGTCGGAAAGGCAGTAGTCTCATGCGGTCATGAAGTCCCGCATGGCACTGGGGTTACCAAGTCCGGAGAAATCCCAACAGAAGTCGGGCTCGTCATCTTCCTCGGGATCCGAGGGCCCGTAGGTCGAGACGGCTGTCAGTCGGTCCTAGGGTGACCGCATACCGTACCCGGAGGGTTTGGACATGCCTCTATGAAGGCTTCCACCAAAGCGAAGTCGCTTGGTGGGTCAAGGCTGAATCCAAAAGGCACGAGATGGGAATCGGTCGGTGCCTCCTGGTCGACGGGCGGTGACGAAGTCGCGTCAGGGGCAGACTGCACCGTTCTCTCGGGTACGTTCGTCCGCTTGGAGTTGGCGTGGCACGGGGAAACGGTGCTCGTCTTCGTCTCAGACGCGAGGGCGACGCTCGACGTGTCCCCCGTTGGAGCGCCGGCGTCGTCGACTCGCTCGACAGCCGACGAGGTGCCGCCTCCTGCTTGGCCTTGGTTGCCCCGCCTCCTCCTCCGTCGGCGGAGGGGGCGACGGGACAAACCCGAATGTTGTTCTTCCGCCACGTGGGGAAGACGTCGTCGATTCCGCCGCCGGCGGGCTGGTTGTCGGCCGCCATTGTCGCTGTCGTGCGGCGGAGGAAGGAGTATCATGTCGTAGCTGCCGTCGAGGGACATGAACTCGAGACTCCCAAAACGGAGCACCGTCCCGGGCTAGAAAGGTTGCTGGAGACTACCCATCTGAAGCTTGACGGGAAGTTGTTCGTCAACACGCAGCAGGCCCCTACCTGGCGCGCCAACTGTCGGCGTTTCGACCCTGGGGGGTCCCTGGACCGATGAGTGAAATGTCGCCGCGTGCCCCAGCCCAGATGGGTCGGCGTGAGACGGAGCATGGAGGGGGGAAACAAGGAGACGGGCGTAAAGGGGAGACCCGCGGCCTTCGTGTTTGTCCTGCGCCCAGGTCGGGTGCGCTTGCAGTAGGGGGTTACAAGCGTCCGGGTGGGAGGGAGCGAGAGGCCTGCACGCGCCGTCCCGTCCTCCCCGCGCGGCCAACCCCTTGTACGAGTGCCCTGGGCCTTCCTTTTATAGGCGTAAGGAGAGGGCCCAGGTGTACAATAGGAGATGTAGCAGTGTGCTAACGTGTCTAGCAGAGAGGAGCTAGCGCCCTAAGTACATGTCGTCGTGGCAGCCGGAGAGGTTTTGGCACCCTGTTCATGTGATGTCGTGGCCGTCGGAGGAGCGCTGGAGCCTTGCGGAAGGACAACTGTTGAGGCTGTCGAGTCCTTGCTGACGTCTCCTTGCTTCCGTAAGGGGTTGAGAGCCGCCGTCGTCATGGAGCACGCGGGGCGCCATCATTACTTGTTTACCGGGGCGAGCCGGATGGAACGTCGGTCTTGTTCCCAGTAGCCTGAGCTAGCTAGGGGTAGGGTAATGATGGCCCCCCCTGTGACGTGGTCGGTCCGAGCCCTGGGTCGGGCGAGGTGGAGGCTCCTCCGAGGTCGAGGTCGAGTCTGTCTTCCGAGGTCGAGGTCGAGTCCGAGCCCCGGGTTGGGCGAGGCGGAGTCCGTCGTCTTTCGGGGCCGAGGCCGAGTCCGAGCCCTGGGGTCGGGCGAGGCGGAGTTCGTCGTCTTCTGGGGCCGAGGCCGAGTCCGAGCCCTGGGGTCGGGCGAGGCGGAGTTCGTCGTCTTTCGGGGCCGAGGCCGAGTCCGAGCCCTGGGGTCGGGCGAGGCGGAGTTCGTCGTCTTCCGGGGCCGAGGCCGAGTCCGAGCCCTGGGTCGGGCGAGGCGGAGTTTTCTATGGCGCCCGAAGCCGGACTTGGCTGCTGTCAGCCTCACTCTGTCGAGCGGCACAGTAGTCGGAGCGACGCAAGCGGCGCTGTCCTCTTGTCAGGTCGGTCAGTGGAGCGGCGAAGTGACTATGGTCACTTCGACTCTGTCGACTGAGGGGCGCGCGTCAGGATAAGGTGTCAGGCCACCTTTGCATTAAATGCTTCTGCGATACGGTTGGTCGGTGTGGCGATCTGGCCAAGGTTTCTTCTTGGCAAAGACTGGGCCTCGGGTGAACCGAAGTTGTGTCCGTTGCTTGAGGGGGTCCTCGGGCAAGGCGTGAATCCTTCGGGGTCGGCTGCCCTTGCCCGAGGTTGGCCTCGGTTGAGGCAGGATCGTGTCCCTTGAGTGGACCGAGCCTTGACTTAATCGCACCCATCAGGCCTTTGCAGCTTTGTGCTGATGGGGGTTACCAGCTAAGATTTAGGAGTCTTGGGGGTACCCCTAATTATGGTCCCCGACAACAGCATAGAGGAGTTTGTGCGTCTCAAGGTACCTGGTTTTTGCCTCACGAAGGACCTCAGTGACGTAGTAGACCGGCCTTTGAACGGTTCGGACCCCTGCAGCCGGTCCCGAGTCCTCAGGTTCCTGGCTTTCTGGTGCCGGTCTCTCGACGACTAGCACCATGCTCACCGCTTCCGTGGCCGCCATGATGTATAAATACAGCGGCTCCTCTAGTTCTGGAGCTACCAATATTGGTAGGGACACCAAGTGTTGTTTCAACTCCTAGAAGGCTTGCTCCGCCTCTTCGGTCCAAGAGAAGGGCCCGGACTTCCGCAGTAGCTTGAAGAAGGGCAACGCTCTCTCAGCCAGCCTCGAAATGAAGCGGCTAAGGGCGACTAATGACCCCGTAAGCTTCTGGATGTCCTTGACTCGGGCCGGGGGCCTCATTGCCTCAATCGCTCTGATCTTCTCCGGGTCCGCTTCAATGCCCCGGTACAAAACCAGGAATCCCAGCAACTTCCCAGCGGAAATGCCAAATACGCATTTGTTTGGGTTCAGCTTCATGCGGGTTGCCCGTAGCTTATCGAAGACCAGGGTCAAGTCTTCCACTAGGGTCGACCCTCTCTTAGTCTTGACCACGATGTCATCGACGTAGACTTCTACTTTGTCCCTAATCAGGTTCTCGAAAGTCTTACTCATTGCCCGCACAAATGTAGACAAGGCGTTTTTCAAAACGTACGTCATAACAACATAGCAGTAAAGCCCATCCACTGTTACAAAAGCGGTATGCTTTCTATCTTCCCTAGACATCTGGATTTGATGGAAACCAGAGTAAGCGTCTAAGAATGATAATAGATCGCACCCGGAGGTAGAATCCACGATTTGGTCTATACGTGGCAGCGGATACGGGGCCTTGGGATAGGCCTTATTTAGGCTGGTGTAGTCGATGCACATTCGAAGCTTCCCATTCGCTTTGGGGACGATGACTGGGTTGGCCTGCCATATTGGGTGATGAACCTCTTCAATGAAGCCAACGTCTAGCAGCTTCCAGACCTCCTTTCGGATGAAGTCCTGTCGCTCAACAGACTGTTTGCGAGGCTTTTGACTCATCGGCCTGGCGTCGGGGTTGATCTTTAGGCAGTGCTCGATCACCTCCCTGGGGATCCCAGGCATCTGCGAGGGCTTCCATGCAAATACATTGGCATTTGCCTAGAGGAAGGCGACGAGCGCGAGTTCCTTTTTCTCGTCCAGATCACCCGCAATGCGAGTGGTCTGGGTGGAATCCGCAGCGAGACGGATGGCCTTGACGGGGACACCATCTGCTCCGAATGGTTGTACCTTTGGCGCTTTGGGGGCTCCTTGGTACCGGAGGTTGAGGGATTCCTCCCTCCATCGTCTGGGCGAGCAGTCTCTGCTGCTAGGGCGTGCAGCTTCTCTACGGCTCCAAGTGCGGTGGTACGGTCACCCTGCACGGTGAGGACCCCAGTTGGGGACGGCATCTTGAGGACCAAATACCCATAATGGGTAATGGTCATGAACCGGTACAGGGCCGGCCTACCAATGATGGCGTTGAAGGGGAGGTTGACTTCTGCAACGTCGAACACGACGTTCTCCGTGCAAAAGTTCTCCTTAGTCTCGAATGTAACCGGGAGTGCGATGCTCCCAAGGGATACATCGGCTATGGGCCCACTCCAGAGAATGGGCGTGAGGGTCCCAGATGGGACCCTGGGATTTGCAGCTGCTTGAACGCAGCATGGCTGATGACGTTGAGGCCTGCCCCGTCGTCAATGAACACATGGTGAAGTCGCATATTGGCGATGACAGGGGCGGTGATGAGTGGCAGTATGCCGGCCCCTGCCATGTTGTCGGGGCAATCGGATGCCCCGAAGGAGATGGTGGTGCTCCTCCATCGTTGATGTGGTGCAGCCTTCGGGACCCTTGGGGTTGCCGACAGGACCTCACGGCATAGGGACTTGACGTTCCTGCAGAAGGTGAGTTCCCAGCTCCCGCCGTACATGACGTACAACTTCTTGCGTCGGTCGCTGTCATCCCCGGAGTTGGAATCTCCAGTGAAGATGCCCTTGAGGTCCCCCTCGGGTGATTGATACCCGAGTTCTCACTAGTAGAGATCTTATCATCGATGATGTTTGTATTGCGTCACGGAATATGCAGGTATCGTCACAGATAAAGATTTGTGACGAATTTGTGACGATTCCGATTTGGTCATAGGGGTCGCGTCACATTTGTTGTGTTGTGACGGACTACCCATTGTCGTCATCGATGTGTATCCATTCTGTGACGAAATACTCGTTGTCATGGAAGTGATTTCATTCTATGACGATCAGGTTTGGTCATGGAGGAAGGCACTTTTCCGTCATAATCTGTCGTCTGCCCGGGCAAGCTGACGGCGCCGTTAACATTGTTTGCTTTCTGTGACGGTGCAGTATCGTCATAGATAGAGCCGTGTTTTTGTCATTAACAGCCGTTTGGAAGGGTCCCGATGGCGTATGACGTCAGCGCTGACGTGGCTAGTGACGTGGCAGCTGACATTAGCGCTGACGTGGCTAGTGACGTGGCACCAGTTTGGTCACAGATGTGCAGAGAATAATTTTATTGGAAATTGCAAAAGATACTAATGAGCACACAATTCCATATTTCGTAGATGAATAAAACTAGTATTCCAGTGAGCATACAAACTAAGTGGACAACACTGAACTCAGTTCACAGCATCACCACTTGACTTCACATTTCTTCCTGAGCTGGTCGAGTTCACCTTGAACAGCAGCCGTCGCTTCAGCTACAAGTTGTTCCCGAAGCTCACTTTGATTTGATGATGATGACTTGGAGGATGCCGATGTTTTGATGCCAACGCTCTTTAGGAATTGGTGTGAGCTGCTCTAGGACAGCACCTTGGACACAAGGCGCACACTGGATGTTGGCATCTCACCTTCAGCAACAGGTTCAGCCCTCAAAGCCTCCATATGAGACTGAAATATCATGGACAGAAAACTGCTACATGTTAATGCTAATGAGCAACAGCAAGATGCCAATTGTTAGTTATTGCAATAATTTGAGAAAGACTATAACACAAGGTGTTTATAATGAAATAATAACCAATGCTACAGTAACAGAAACTGATTGTAGTTGGCATTTGCTTTGGAGAGGTAAAAATGCAGAGATTTAGGCACAAATGCTCTCTGATATCATGTTCCTTTCCAGAAGACTGTCAGTTGGTACTAGTATAATGCAATAGAATTTGCTCAGATCAAATTCGCTGTGAAAATTTAAAATGTTCAGAATAACTAGATCGGCAATTAATATAAATTGTTTCCCCACAGGTAGATAATTCGAAATACATCCTACAAACAATAATTCAAGCTAATTTAATAGACTGTAATATAAAATTAGCAAAAAACACTACATGCATCAGACAGGAAATAGAGTGAATACAAATCACAGCAACCATTTAGAAGATACTACAAGGAGACATTAACCACATAATCAGATCTTCAAAGCTCAGATCACAGACACACAGGTTCATTATGTTCCAAAACTCTCATCCAGGCACAGAGCAGTTTTCAAATAACACAAAACCTCTATCACATAATCATTGGTAGCAAAAACTAAAGAGATGAGGAAAAGGCGGTACGACAACCATCAGATGACTGTGAAGAGCCTAGTCGATCTCTTGGATGACCGCTCATCCAGGCACAGAGCCGTTCACCTTCTCGCGGGTGATCCGCTCGACGTGGATGACCCAGCGGCGGCGGTACACCTGCACCACCTTCCCCTCACGGCCCTTGTAGGTGCCGCGCACGACCTGCACCTCGTCGTCCTTGCGGATCGGGATGGAGCTCCGTCGACAGCCCGCGCGGACATGAGAACGTAGCGGACGGAGGACGGGGCCGTGAAGTGCGCCTTGCGGCACTTCCGGCGGGAGCTCGTGACGCGAGGATTGTGCTTCATGGCGGCGGCGGGATGGACGCTCCTGCTTACCTGGGAGGCCACTTCGGTGGCGGCGGCTAGGGTTTTCTATGTGGGAGAACGAGTGGAGGCGGCCGGTGGTAGAATGGAGCGCTCGGTAGAATGAGAGGCCGCGCACGATCTGTTGGATGGAGGCGGCTGGTAGAATAGAGCGCACGATCTGGTGGTAGAATGGAGCGCTCGGTAGAATGAGCGCACGATCTGTTGGATGGAGGCCGCGCACGATCTGGTGGTAGAATGGAGCGCTCGGTAGAATGAGTGGAGGCGGCTGGTGGTTGGGTTGGGCTTTTTTTTGTTTGCTATGGGACATGGGCTATATCGATTTAGGTGACGTTTGGGGACAGAGAAATAAAAATAGAATGAGAGAGTAGAAAGGTTCTGGTTATAGATTAGGAAACCAGACCTAATTCATTGTTTGTCAATAGTTTGTTAGAGTAACTCCAATAGTTTTTCTAAAAAAACTTCATAAATTCAGGCTCAACCGCTGTTCTGTCCACGTCCTCCGTAGCTCTGCGCACGACGCCGCTGCTTTGCCGCGGACCTAGGATTTTGGAGGGTATGCATCATAAAACTTAATAATTAACCGGAAATTTTGAACTAGATTACAATAGAGCCCAAACATATGAAATATGAAATTTGCAAGAAACAATGATTGAAAGATAATTACCATACTATTTGCATCTTGAAAGATAATTATTTAATTTGCATCTTGATGAATGGATGAATTATTAATCTATCAAAACTTATGGACTTACTCAATGCATCAATGGATCAGGCGACAAGATCGCTCGTTCGCTGCGACACTACCCAGTTGCCGATCAAGCGGACGACCGACACCGGCGTCGTTGTGTGCCGTAACCTGAGGGCCGAGACTGAGATCGTCAATCGTAGAACGTAGAAGCGCAGATCGCAGAAGGCAGAAGCAGAACAGCCATGCAGATCGCAAAATGGCGGCTAGGAACATCTTAACAGAACAACAGATGGGAACAGGTACTACGCTAACGATTATGTTCTGATTAGGCCCAATTGACCAACTTATGCACTCTAACTTTCTTTATTTATAAGAACAAGCGAGTAGTCTAGTGGTAATACTGATTCGAAGCAAGGCGCAAGTCTTTGGTTCGAAGCTCCGCGGGAGCAAATTTTTTTGCCAAATAAATCTTAGCACATGCGTCGCCGGGCCGCGCGTCGCCACTTCCAGTTGGTGGCCCGGGGCCGCGTCGCCAGGCGGGGGCTGTGTCCCACTTTACCAAAAAAATGCGACCCATGTAGGCTAAGGATCCCACGCCATCAAGTACGGTACACGTGGGGTGTTTTTTTTACTAAAACTCATTTGTGACCAATTTATTTCATCATTACGTCAGCCAAACATGGCAAATTAGCAATGACGATATCAAATCTAATCTGTGACGCAATTGTTGCGTCCAAAATTTGTGTCTATGACGTTCGTTTCATTTTCATCATTAATATTCAAGTCTAATCTTCGTCACTTGTAATTGTTGACGAAGATGTAAATTTGGTCATAGAAATGTATCAATCTGTGACTGAAGTCACCAGCGTCACGAGAAAATCATCACTGATGATCACATTCTTACTAGTGTCTCGTTCTCCCACGGCCACTTTGTCGTCGTCGACCCTCTCCTTACCAGGCCGACGACGGGGCGGGGAGCCGTCCTTGGACGACTGCTCGCGTCGTTCACTAACGTGTTTCACGAGCTTGATGATCTCGCGACATTCCGAGGCACTATGGCGAGCATTGGGATGCACTGGGCACGAGTCGTTGTTGTCTCCCTATGGCCGAGGGCGCTTATTGCGCTCGCCCAGTCCTCTAGTCACGGCTGCGACAGTCGGAGCAGCAAACTACGGTTCTTCTTCTTCTTTTTACCATCCTAGGAGATTGCACCGGTGCCTCCCTTCTGGTCGACTCCGGTCTGTGGCGCCAAGTGCCACGCGCGGCCCTCGGCTGCTCTGGCGCACTTGTCTACCAGAGTGAAGAGAGTGGAGACAGTCTCCATGTCGTGCATAGCTAACTTCTCCAACATCTTCCCATCACGTACTCCCGGGCGGAAGGCCGTGATGATGGAAGCATATGATATACGAGGTATGGTACCTCGCACCTTGGTGAAGCGGGAGATGAACGTCCAGAGAGTCTCTCCGGGCTTCTGCCTTACCGCGTGGAGGTGGGCCTCCACATCGTGTTGCTGGTAAGCGTCGGCGAAGTTCACAACGAACCGCGCGCAGAGCTCTTCCCAGAAGTAGATTGACCCTGGGGTGAGGTTCATGAGCCAAGTCTGGGTAGGACTAGACAAGGCGACATGAAAATATGTTGCCATCACATCGGTATTTCCACCGGCTGCTGTGATAGCGGTTATGTACACATGCAGGAACTCCGACGGGTTTGATGTTCCATCGTACTTTTCTGGCAGGTGCGGCCAGAACTTGGGTGGCCATGACGCCGCGCGGAGATGGTCCGTGAGAGTGGCGCAGCCCATGCTGGTCAAGGGGACACCCGCTTGGGACCGGGTGCCCATTGGGGCCTGCGGTGCTACCGTGGCGAAGTCTTGGTCGAGGTTCTGACCCTCGATGTTTTGGCGGCGCTCGCGCGCCCTCTCCAAAGAGACCCGGGCGTCCTCTCCTGCGCGCCTGTGGTTGAGTTTGGCCTAGAGGTCGTTGGTCTATGCACCCCTCACTGAGGGTGAGAACACAGACGCCGACGCCTCATGTTGGTGCCGGGATGACCGTGGCCTTGACCTGGTCGAGGTAGAATGTGCCATGCCGAGCAGTCGGTCGACGTCGTCCCGCCACTACTTCATGGTCCCTAGTGAGGCCGTGGAGCTTGGAGGGTGTCGCAGCAACTCCCTGGCTGCTAACAACGCTCCTGGGGCCGCTCTCGACGGAGTCCTGGATGTTTGCGCAGTTGTATGCTGCCGTGCAACGTGCACAGCGCAGTGCCCGGCACTGGGCGGTTGGAAACATGTGGCGTGGAAGAAACAACTTCTTCCTCCACCAGGAAATCCATTGAAGTCTCGGTGCGGTGCTCCACGATTTGCACCATCATGCTGAGCGAGGAAACAGGCAAAAACCTAATGCCAAGCCCCTACCTAGCGCGCTAAATGTTAGAGAGGGAATTCTCCGGCTGGGTGGCGAAGTGCACCCGCCCTAAATCCTAAGATGAGGAAGGGGCTTAAGCGTTTTTGCCTGTATTGCTAAGCGATCATCAAGCACATGAACACGCAAGGATTTAGAGTGGTTTGGGCCGCCGGAGCGTAATACCCTACTCCACTGTGTGTTGGATTGTTGTGGAAGCTTCAGGCCTGAGTCCTAGAATCATAGTGTACCCTCCCTTTTATAGTTAAAAGGGGAGCACACACAATGATACTAAGCCCCGACACGTGGGCCCAGGGACAAATTGGAAGAAAAGAACTATTGCTTGCTACACCAGGGTGATCTCTGAGTGCCATAATATCCATAGTGCATACAGTATTGATATCTCGCGGTATCGTCCTCGGTAACGCGCGAGTCATGACGAATACGGCACATGCGGCAGCACAAACGTATTGTCAGCCAACGGGAATAGACAGGCACGCCGCCTGCAGGATGGCCTGGTCGCCGCCTGCTAGCTGAGTAGACAGGACACATTAAATACTGAAGGGGCACATCGGCTGTCAGCGGGATAGACAGGCGGCGCGTCTTCTCTGCAATAAATGCAGAGGCAGCGCAGCCCAGAGGCCTTACGTCAGGCTCCGCCCACAGGCTTACGTCACGCGCGGTAGGCCATGTGGCAGCATCGGGTCCCTGCCTGGGCATGGAGCACTAGCGTTATGCGGACAGGTCCGCACTAGGCTGGGCCTGGACACATGTCGGCACCGGACCCCTGCCTGAGCAAGGGTTGGGTACTCTCTTCCCCAGAGTCTCGGGACCCGGCTGTGGGTAGTCCAGTCCCTACACAGAGGGGTCCATGACCCGTCCCGGAGGCCCGGGTCGCACTCGCGAGGGTCCTGGACCTTGCCCCGGGGGTTCATTCTTCATGTACAGGGGTCCAGCACTTTCCCCATGGGGGTCCGGACCCACTGTTGGCTTCTTGGAGTATGTCTCCTTCCTTGGCCACGTGGCGACCCCAGAGCCGTCCATATGGCGGGGCAGAGAGTTGTTTGCCATGCAACTAGAGGTAGCTGCGCGGGTATAACGTCTTCATTCTGTAGCAAGGGGTGCCCCTGTTTTAGGATACCGACAGACCGGTATACCTTTTAATCTACGGATTTACCTCCTGTGTCGAGGTCGAGATGTCCATTGGTTCCCATGGGTGTCTTGATGGGTTTGCCATTCTTCATTTCAAACTTCTTAAGTATGTCTTGAGTGTACTTTGTTTGGCTGATGAATGTGCCCTCTTGGAGTTGCTTGATTTGAATTATAAGGAAATACTTCAACTCCCCCATCATAGACATCTCGAATTATGTATCATAATCCTACTGAACTCTTCACAAGTTGACTTGTTAGTAGACCCAAATATAATATCATCAACATAAATTTGACATATAAACAAGTCTTTTGCAACAGTTTTAGTGAAGAGAGTCGGATCGGCCTTTCCGACTTTGAAGCATTAGTGATAAGAAAGTCTCTTAAGCATTCATACCATGCTCTTGGAGCTTGCTTGAGCCCATAAAGCGCCTTTGAGAGCTTATACACATGGTTCAGATACTCACTATCTTCAAAGCCGGGAAGTTGCTCAACATAGACCTCTTTCTTGATAGGTCCATTGAGGAAGGCACTTTTCACGTCCATTTGATAGAGCTTGAAGCCATGGTAAGTAGCATAGGCAAGTAATATACGAATTGACTCAAGCCTAGCTATAGGTGCATAGGTTTCATCGAAATCCAAACCTTCGACTTGTGAATATCCCTTTGCCATAAGTCGGGCTTTGTTCCTTGTCACCACACCATACTCATCTTGCTTGTTACGGAATACCCACTTGGTACCTACAACATTTTGATTAGGACGTGGAACTAAATGCCATACCTCATTCCTTATGAAGTTGTTGAGCTCCTCTTGCATTGTCATCACCCAATCCGGATCTCTTCATGCATCATCTATCCTATATGGCTCAATAGAAGACACAAAAGAGTAATGTTCACAAAAATGTGCAACTCGAGATCTAGTGGTTACCCCTTATGAATGTCACCGAGAATGGAGTTGACGGGGTGATCTCTTTAAATTGCTTGGTGGACTCTTAGCTGTGGCGGTCTTTGATCCCAAATCTCTTGATCATCTTTTTTTATTATTGTCTTCATTTCCCCCTTGATCAATGTCCTCCTCTTCAGGTGGCTCATCGTCTTGATCTTCATCTTCTTGAGCCTGATCCTCATCTTGAGTTGGTGGAGATGCTTGCATGGAGGATGATGGTTGATCTTGTGCTTGTATGGGATCCTTGGATTCTTTTGGACATACGTCACCAATGGACATGTTCCTTAGCGCGACACATGGAGCCTCTTCATCATCTAATTCATCAAGATCAGCTTGCTCCACTTGGGAGCCATTAGTCTCATCAAACATAATGTCACAAGAAACTTCAACTAATCCAGTGGATTTGTTGAAGACTCTATATGCCCTTGTGTTTTGAGTCATACCCTAATAAAAAGCCTTCTACTGCTTTAGGAGCAAATTTAGAACTTCTACCTCTTTTAATAAGAATAAAGCATTTTCTCCCAAAGACTCTAAAATATAAAACATTGAGTTTTTTACTAGTGAGGAGTTCATACGGTGTCTTCTTGAGGATTCGGTGAAGATATAACTGGTTGATGGAGTAGCAGGCAGTGTTAATCGCCTCTGCCCAGAACCAGTCCGGTGTCTTGTATTCATCAAGCATGGTTCTTGCCATGTCCAATAGAGTTCTATTTTTCCTCTCTACTACCCCATTTTGTTGAGGTGTGTAGGGAGAAGAGAACTCATGCTTGATGCCATCTTCATCAAGAAAACCTCCAATTTGTGAATTCTTGAACTCCGTCCCATTGTCGCTTCTTATCTTTTTTATTCTCAAACTGAACTCATTTTGAGCCCGTCTTAATAATCTCTTTAAAGTCTCTTGGGTTTATGATTTTTCCTGCAAAAAGAATACCCAAGTGAAGCGAGAATAATCATCCACAATAACAAGACAATACTTACTCCTGTCGATGCTTATGTAAGCGATCGGGTCGAATAGGTCCATGTGGAGTAGTTCAAGTGGCTTGTCCGTTGTCATGATGTTTTTGTGTGGATGATGGACTCCAACTTGCTTCCCTGCTTGGCATGCGCTACAAATCCTGTCTTTCTCAAAATGAACATTTGTTAGTCCTAAAATGTGCTCTCCCTTTAGAAGTTTGTGTAGATTCTTCATCCCAACATGGATAAGTCGGCGATGCCAGAGCCAGCCCATATTAGTCTTAGCTATTAAGCAAGTGTCTAGTTCAGCTTGGTTATCATTAAAATCAACTAAGTATAGCTGACCATCTAGCACTCCCTTAAATGATATTGAATCATCACTTCTTCTAAAGACAGTAACACCTACATCAGTAAATAGACAGTTGTAGCCCATTTTGCATAATTGAGAAACAGAAAGCAAATTGTAATCTAAAGAATCTACAAGATAAACATTAGAAATAGAATGGTCAGGTGATATAGCAATTTTACCCCAACCTTTGACCAAACCTTTGTTTCCATCCCCGAATGTGATAGCTCGTTGGGGATCTTCATTTTTCTCGTATGAGGAGAACATTCTTTTCTCTCCTGTCATGTGGTTTGTGCATCCGCTATCGATTATTCAACTTGATCCACCGGATGCATAAACCTACAAAAACAAGTTTAGGCATTGTTCTTAGGTACCCAAACGGTCTTGGGTCCTTTTACATTAGAAACAAGCACCTTGGGTACCCAAACACAAGTCTTTGGACTCTTGTGTTTGCCCCCCCCCCCCCAACATATTTGGCAACTACTTTGCCTGATTTGTTTGTTAGCACATAAAAAGCATCAAAAGTTTTAAATGAAATATTATGTTCATTTGATGCATTAGGAAATTTCTTCTTGGGCATTTTAACATTAGTGGTATGCCTATAACTATAAGCCTCATTTTTATACATAAATGCATGATGAGAGACAGAATGAGGTTTTCTAGCATGAATTTTCCTAATTTTATGCTCAGGATAGTTTGCAGGATATAAAATGTAGCCCTCACTATCTTGAACCATGGGAGCCTTGCCCTTCACAAAATTAGACAATTTCTTAGGGGCATTAAGCTTGACATTAGATTGGCCCCCTTATTGGAACCCAATGCCATTCATAATGCTACGGCGTCTCCCATTATAGAGCATGCTTCTAGCAAATTTAAAATTTTCATTTTCAAGTTCATGCTCGGCAATTTTAGCATTTAATGTAGCTATGTGATCATTTTGTTGTTTAATCATAGCAATGTGATCATTAATAGCTTCAACATTAATATCTCTACATCTAATGCAAATAGTAACATTCTCAATAGTAGATGTAGACGCTTTGCAAATACTCAATTCTTCAATCTTAGTATTTAAATTATCATTCTCAATTCTAAGACTAGAGATTGAATCATTGCACATGCTAATCTCTCTAGTTTAGTTTTCACACTTTTCTACTTCTAGAGCATAAGCGTTCTTCAATTTAACAAATTTTTTGTTTTCCTTAACGAGCAAGTCCTCTTGGCATTCCAAGAGATCATACTTCTCGTTAATGGTTTCAATTAACTCATTCAATTTTTTTCTTTTGGTCCATGTTAAGGTTGGCAAAGAGAGAAATTAAATCATCTTCATTATCACTAGAACTACCCTCATCACTAGATGTAGTATATTTGCGGGTACTTCTAGAATGTACCTTCTTCGTTTTGCCATCCTTTGCCATGAGAATCTTGTGGCTGACATTGGGGAAGAGGAGGCCTTTGTTGATGGCAATGTTGGCGGCGTCCCTGTCACTTTCACTAGAATATGGACATTTAGCGATAAAGTGACCAGACTTACCACACTGGTAGCACACCCTTTTGGAGCGGGGCTTGTAGTCCTTCCCCCTCCTTTGCTTGAGAATTTAGCGAAAGCTCTTGATGATGAGCGTCATCTCCTCGTTGTCGAGCTTGGAGGCATTGATTGGAAGCGTACTTGTTGTAGACTCCTCCTTCTTTTCTTCTGTTGCTTTGAATGCAACGGGTTGTAGCTCGGGTGTAGAGGTGGCGCCTTGCTCCAAGTTGACAATGTGTTTGGAGTCTGATCATTAGTTCAAAGCTCACAAACTTGTCAATCACCTCCTCGGGAGACATCTGCTTATATCTAAGACCCCACGAATTAAATGAACTTGAGTCAGGTTACAAAATACAAGGGATCTTATAATAACCTTGACCATTTCATGGTCATCCCATTTGGTGCTCCTGAGGTTGCACACTTGGTTGATCATTGTCTTGAGCCGGTTGTACATGGCTAGCGGCTCTTCCCCTTTGTTGAGGATGAATCGACCAAGTTCTCCCTCGATCGTTTCACGCTTAGTGATCTTGGTCACCTCGTCCCCTTTGTGCGCGGTTTTAAGGACATCCCAAATTTCTTTGGCGTTCTTCAACCCTTGCACCTTATTATACTCCTCTCGACACAAGGAGGTGAGGAGTATAGAAGTTGCTTGGGAGTTGAAGTGCCTAATTTGGGCGACCTCATCCGAGTCATAGTCCTCATCTCCCACCTGTTGTGCCTACGCTCCAAATTCAACAATGTCCCATATGCTTTTGTGGAGTGAGATTATATAATGCCTCATTTTATAACTCCACATACAATAATTTTCACCATCAAAATATGGTGGTTTGCCTAAGGGAACGAAAAGTGAAGGAGCGCTCTTGGAAATACGGAGATAGCGTAGTGGCATCTTACTATACTTTTTGCACTCATGGCGCTTAGAAGTAGTGGAGGACTCGGTGCTGGACGTGGAGGGTGATGAAGAGTCGGTCTCATAGTAGACTACCTTTTCATTTTCTTCTTCTTCTTGTCATCCCCTCGATGTGACTTGATGGAGGAAGAGGATTCTTCCTTGTACTTGTTGCCGGACTCCCTTGAGAGAGTCTTCCCTGAGCCCGTGGGCTTTTCGCCGATCACGATCTCCCTCTTGGCGTGATCCTAAGACATCACTTCGAGTTGGTTAGGCTCTTAATGAAGCACTGGCTCTGATACCAATGGAAAGTCGCCTAGAGAGGGGTGAATAGGCGAAACCTGAAATTTATAAACTTAAACACACACTAAGGCCGGGATTAGCGTTAGAATTAAATTCAAGTCCGAAAGAATGTTTCTCTTGCTAAGAGTTGTTCAAGGGATGCAGATGACGTATGGGAGTGAACTCAAATCAATACTAGCAAGGAAATGTTAGTGAGAGGAAAGAGGGCAAACAAATCAAGCGAGAATCAAAGCGAATAGACACAGTGATTTGTTTTACCGAGGTTTGGTTCTAAACAACCTAGTCCCCGTTGAGGAGGCCACAAAGGTCGGGTCTATTTCAACCCTTTCCCTCTCTCTCAAACGGTCACTTAGACCGAGTGAGCCTTTTCTTTAATCACACGGGTCACTAAGACCCCGCAAGGACCACCACACACTTGGTGTCTCTTGCTTAGCTTTACAGGCACTTAGAAAACGAGTGAGGAAGGAAGAGAGGCAATCCAAGCGACAAGAGCGCAAATGAACACAAAAACTCTCTCTCAAGTCACTAAGTGGTTGAGATGAATTTGGGACTTGGAGAGGATTTGATCTTTGGAATTGTGCCTTGGAGTGAATGCTATAGCTCTTGTATTGAATGTGAACTTCTGAAAACTTGTATGCCAATGAATGAGGTGGTTGGGGGGTATTTATAGCCCCCAACCACTTCCTAGTCGTGGGCAAAGGCTGCTGGCGATGGGTGCACCAGACAGTCCGGTGCGCCACCAAACAGTCACTGTTCACCGACAGGTGCGCGCCACGTCAGCGCGTCCATTAGGGTTCGGAGCAGTTGACCGTTGGAGGCATTTGTCTTTTTGCTGCACCGGACAATCCGGTGCCACACTGGACAGTCTGGTGACCTCTGACTTCTGCGCTCTGACTTCTGTCGTGGCACTGTTCCACACGGTAGCGTTTTGCAGTCGACCATTGGCGCGCAGGGAGCCGTTGCTCCGCTGGCTCACCGGACAGTCCAGTGGCACACCAGACAGTCCGGTGAATTATAGCGGAGCGCGTCTCTGAATTCCCGAGAGTGGCTGGTTTGAGTTCGTACGGCCCTGTCCGGTGCGCCAAAAATTAGCACACTCAAGTCCTTTGCTCTATTTTTTATTGTGGCCCTAACTGGATTTCTTTCTTGGTTTGTGTTGAACCTTATGCACCTGATATAAATCACATCTAGCCAAACTAGTTAGTCTATATGATTTGTGTTGGACATCAACCATCAAAATCGATTATTGGAAATGGTTAAGTCCATTTCCCTTTCAGGAATGGGAACCGTGCCCGTATACCCGCGAACCCATATATATATATATATATATATATATATATATATATATATATATATATATATATATATATATATATATATATATATATATATATATATGTCGGGTTCGCAGGTATACGGGCACGATTTTAAATATTTTATACCCGCAAAGATAAACCTATTGGATACAAATTTAAACTCATATCCTTACCCGCGGATATAAACTCAAACTCAAACCAGCACGCTACAGGGTTTGTGCCTGCGGGCACATGGGTAATATGTACCCATTGTTATCCCTACCTAGGACCTCGAGATGTCAGGCTAGCACCACGCCTAGCTAACCGCATTTATGGGCCGTGCTTTGCATGCATCTAGGATATGACTTTATCTGGATATTGGCATTGTTTTTTAAGGGATTTACAGTTGATTGATTTGGGGAAACTGTACCATTTGTGGGTTTATAGATGAAAGATTAAAATAAAAAAAAAGTTGGACGACAGTCTGGGTCTTCTTCGCCTGCATTGTTGCCCCTGGGCTGGGCCTGGTCCTGGTGGGTGCGCAACAGTTTTGCAATTTGCACATGTTTCCATTGCTACACATATCAACCAACCCGCAGCAGACCGCTGAGCCGGGTGGGGCCACATTAAGTAATTCGGACAAACAAAGCTTTATGCGCGCACGCATAACACAAGCCTGCGTTTGCGGACAGTGTTCAACGCACAAAGCACGCAACTGAAACCAACACCGCCGAGACATGTACTAGCACTCTAGCAGAAGGAAAGAAAGAAGAATGCGACTTGCCAGTTGCCACTGTTCAGCCCGGCCCTCTCCTCTCCTCTCCTCTCTTTTCTTTCTCCTCGGTCGTAGTCTCACACGTCCCATCGCCATTGAAACGACGACGCCTTTCCCCCCCGCGGGCCCTCCCGCCGACGAGGCGGCGCCCACGTACGTACGAGCGCCATCTTTATTTCTTCTTTTTTTCCCCCCGCCGGAGACGGCGACTTGCTCGGAGGGCCGAACGCCCCTTTCGGCAGATCCGTACGCGTCGCCCGTGCCCGTCCCGCCGGCCTGGCGTACGTGGTGCTGCTGGCATGTCCGGCCACCACCCCTGCGCATCTGGTTTTTTTTTTCCCGCGCTCGGGGATCCCCGAAAGCGACGCTGCCGCCGGTATCGCAGGCACAGGTATGGGACGTTGCTGTCGCTCGTCTGGACCGCCGATCTGCTGTTGAAACGGATGCATCTCATTCTCAGCCAGTGCCCATGAAAAATGGAAAATAATATTATACCGCATGCATGGCGGGAAGAGTCGAGACTCGAGAGCCAGGACAAGGAAAATGACGGCCCACACCACACCCTTCCCAAAATCCAAATTGGGGCAGCACAGCACAGCGTTGTTTGTGCCTGTCCGTGCGTTTCAACGGCGCTTTACGAACGAGATGCCCCCCATGCATTATATTAGCAGCATCGATCGTCAGGTAGGAAGAGAGTATGTTGATGCGTTTATTAATTATAGCGCAGGTCGCAGAATGTCAGCTGATCCGGATCCTGCGACGTGGACGTGGAAAGGAAAAAGGAGCCGACCCAGTGCGCCGCCGCAATAATAATAATAATCCTTCCGGTTCACACGTGTGGACCGTAGAATACAAGCGCAAGCAGTCTTCGCCTGAAGCTAACCTGCCAGCTACCCCTGTAGTACGTGTTGACGTACGTATACCGGTACGCGTACTGGAACGGGTACAGCTATATACGTACTTACATATATCGCGCGATCACGTCGTTAACTATAATAATATACGAGTGAGTAGATAACTATGCATATGCCGTTTCATTTTAACTAAAATAACACACGAGTACACAGAAATATGCATGGTCGTTCAAATTACACACGCACAATAATCATAACTACAGGAGAACGAGACGACGATATAATAAAATAATAAAAGTAGGCGCACCCTTTCCTCGACTATCAATACACATTATCGATGCTACCTCCTCGGATTCATCGCCAATCAACAAAGTACCAACAACATCGGGGCAATGTCTCCATGGTGTCCACATGGAGTATATATAGTAAGAGATGTGGTCACGACCTGAGTTAAAAAAAAATAGCAAAGTTTTTTTATTGTGAATTTTGGTCATTTTTTTTAGGATGACGACGACGACGATACAAAAACAAAAATCGAGATTCCGTGTTACACTAATATATGTGCCTGTAAAGCCTAAAATTGGTAGAAAAAAATATAATAAAATATAAATAGTCTTTTGAGAACTTCTGAAAAAAAAAACCTTTGGAGTAATATTGGGTTCTTTTATTCTTGAAATATTCAAATAAATGGGATTAAGACTAGCCAAATAACAAAACAAATACAAATATTGTTTCTCCAAAATAAACTATTTATGCGTCAATTGCATGGCTAGAAACATTTGCTCAAATAGGATAATAAATAAATATATTAAGGAAAGATTATTGCATTCATACTGGAGTTTTGCTTGTGCATAAATTGAAATTAGAATTTAGACATGGTTTGATAATGGATTTGAAATGAGAAAAAGAAAACAAAATAAATAAAAAAAAAAGACTCACCAGCACTTATCATGGGCCGAATTTATTTAGTGCCGGCCCATCTCCCCTCTATGCGCTCCCCTCAAGCCAGCCGCGCGCTCCACATGGATTGGTCACTTTCAGGTGGGGCCCACGGGTCACCTTCCTCCGCCGCACTCGTCGGCTTCAACCGACCGAGCGCGCTGGCCATATCCGCCACCGCTTCCTTCGTGAATCCGCTGCAACGGCCGCGGCTAGGTAACCGATTGCCGATTCGCGTGCTCCGAATGCCCGGGTCACGCGCAGCTTAGACCGCGTCGTCCTCTTCAAAACCGGGAGCTGGCGCCTGTTTCGCAGAGAGCATAGGCAGCCATTAGTGCCGAGCTCGGGGAGGAAAATTGAGAGCCGCCGCGAGGTGAACTCGGAAGTCAGCAGCACCCAGGCCTTCGTATTGCGCCCAACGTCCTCTGCATGGCCATGCCGCCTTGAATTCGCCACCGGCGCTGCTCTAACTACTCGTCGGAGTCACGCCCTCGCCGCCAATTCAATACGCGCCGTGGCCAGACCTCCCACAGCGTGAGCACCGGTATGTGATAGTTTCTTTTAGTTCATCGCGTAGTCAGGAAGGTAGATCGCCTTCGAATTGGAGTCGTGTCGCCGTAGTTTGGGTGGAATGCCTCGCCGGACTTCGCAGTTCGGCCGTGGGTCACCGGATGCCGTGGGCAGGGTCCTGTGCCTAATGGCGGATGCAATTGGTTGAGGAATATGATTCAGGGAGTCATCGATTTGGCGAGGGTTGAGCGAATTGGAGAATGGTGCTTGGGTTGGTCGGATTGGCGGACGCGTCGAGCTCGCCGCCGCGCGGTGGCTCTGCCCTGGTGGTATGCCGCGTGAGGTTGGGGACGCCCGGGTGCCTTTGATTCTGTGATGGACGGCTGGGAATTGATCTGGGTCAGAGAGACTATGGGCCGTAGATCCGTGGTTAGACGCTTGGGATTTGGTGTAGGCGTGGTCGGCTTTGAACCGTAGGATCTGGATCCATGGGGCGTGATCTCATTCCATCCGCGTTCTAATCCGGGCCGTTCAGAATGGATCCAAGGGCTCTAGATTCGCGATACCCCTTCGCGGGCACAATAGTCAAAAGAGACCCTCTGTTTTATTAAAATCAACCCGCCATCCATACTCACTATGCTCTGTGCCTTAGGAATCTTACTCCGAGCCCCCTGCACTTCACCGAAATTGAGGCCCGGTCCAGAGATCTTTTAAATTAAATAAATGAGATAGAAAATAGATTTTTAATAGGAAAATAATTGCTAGAACTTACTAAATTCATAGAAAATTCATACTAACTCCAAATTACTCCATTCCAGTTCCTAAAATTTTATAATTTTATTCTCTATCACCTAGAGCCTCTGTTATGTCATAAAAACAGTAAGAAATTTATTTCTCACTTAATCCTATTTAATGCACATAAAACCTTTGAAAATGCATAACTTAAAATCTATAACTCAGAAAATTGTGATTCCAGTTCCTAGGATTTTATTTTAATATGTAGAATATTTCTGAGTATTTTGTTTACATGTTTGGTGTAATGTTAAATTCTTTGTATGCATTGTGTTTGTTTGTATTGTGGCGAGTAGAAGAGCCCGTTGCTGAGGATCCTGGTGAGCAGCAGGTTGAAGTAGCTGAGCAGGAGCTCATTGAAGGCAAGTTGTGCCCTTGACCACATTTTACCCAATAATGCTCTTTAATATCATTTATCCATGCATAGGTTAATTTTGATGGGACCCAATAGGTCACCCTAGATTTGTTTATCTCATTACCTTGTTTGCCCCTGAATCACTTGGGTAGTTTGCTATTGCTTTACATGGTTTTGGGATAATCACTTATTATATCTATGTTCCAATTATTCTTGTTATTCTGTTTATGTTCATGTTGAGATCATTAATGTTAATTGGAACATAGAGCTTAACTTGAGAACCACGTGCCACCACAAGGGTGGAATGGGACGCCCTTGGCTGACTAATTAGGAAAGCTAGTGGAAGACTACCTTACCCGAAAGGGGCAAGGGCAGTAGGGGAGAGGTCAGTGCGGGGAGGTCCCTGGTTGATTTTGCTGCGATGGCTATCAGCCAGGAACCCTTTACTGGATCTTCCCATAAACTGTAGCGGGTTTTCGGAAGCTAGTGGAACTTTGTAAAGGCCTCGTAGTGTTGCCCTGCCGTGCTTCCTAGGTAGAGGTATATGGGGAGTCGCGACCCCTTGGCAGATGGGTAACATGACTTGTGGGTAAAGGGTACAACCTCTGCAGAGTGTAAAACTGGTATACTAGCCGAGCTCGCGGTCATGAGCAGCTCAGGACTCTCTGATGTTTAACTATGGAACTTAAATTCAATTTTGTCATTTGCATTGCATGGGTTTATTATTAATTTTGTTCAATTACTTTATTTATGGTTTGGTATTTACTTACACTTAGTAATTGCTAATAAAATTTTGACCAACTACTTAAAAGCAATGCTCAGCTTTAACCCCTGTCATTGATTAAGCCTTACACATCACATGGACTCACACCTTTGTGAGTTTATGTCCACTTATTCCCCACAACTTGTTGAGCGATGAACATGTGTGAGCTCACCCTTGCTGTCTCACACCCCCCCACAGGAGAAGAGCAGGTGTTTCAGGAGGAGCCTCAAGGCGAGGAGTTTGACTTGATCTAGGTGGCGTTTCCCAGTCGACATTGGCGCCGACGATCCTTAGTTTGTTTTATCTTTATTACTTTATTTTGTAATAAGTCTTCCGCTATGTAATAAATACTCTGATGTTAATGACATTTATCTCTATACACTCTGTTATTATATGTGTTGTCTTCTTGGCGCATGTATGAGATGCACCCGGCTTTGTTCTTTAAAACCGGGTGTTACAGAAGTGGTATCAGAGGAAATGTTGACTGTAGGACGAAACCTAGATAGAAATGGACAAAACCCATACCTGCTTATCTCATTCTGATTCATTCTATACTTACCTTACTCTGATTCTCTCTATACTTATCTTGATCAAGTCTCACCTTCTACTGTTCTACTCTGATCATTCTTATCTTTTCTACTCTAAGACAAGATGGATTTCACACCTTGGAATCCCTACCCCTATGACATTTCTAAGAGATAGGGAACCTAAGACAAAATTAAAACTATTTTCTCTATTAAAAATGTTGGTTGATTGTTCTGATGATCAATGCTTGATTTGCTTCTTTGGTTGATTGCAACATTATAGTTGGGCATCTTAGCATGTACCACCATAAGGTATTGTGTTAGCTTTAGTGGATAACACACTAATCTACTTAGCTAATAAATCAACCGTAGTAACATTCCTCATAATGACTCGCCTTGTCTACAATTCTTTCTTTCTTACCCTGTATTTCTAATCCAGATGGACTACCCCTATACTGTTAGAAGAGAGCAGTATAGACGTGATCCTTGGTACGTCATGGTTTAGAAAGGCAAAGGCAGTTTATACACTGCGCTAAGGGAACCGTAGAACTCACCAGTTCCAAAGGAGAAAGATTTGAAGTGGGAACTGCAGTAACTACTGCCACCAGATATGGAAGTTGAGTTGGTCATTAATCTCTTACCTAAGACTGCCCCTATTTCTAAACGGCCATACATGATGTCCATAGAAGAGCTAAAGGAACTTAAGAAACAATTAACGGAATTACAAGAGGATGGATACATTCGTCTGAATTCTTCACCTTGGAGAGCACCAGTTTTGTTGGTAAAGAAGAAAGATGGATTGCAAGGGATGTGCGTGGATTAAAGGTCCCTTAATGATGTCACTGTGAAGAACAAGTTTCGGTTGCCCCGCATTAAGGATTTATTTAATCGGATGAGAGGAGCCAGGGTACTCTCGAAGATCGACCTCCGATCGGGATACCATCAGATGAAGACTGGACCATCAGATATTCCTAAGACGACTTTCTCGACTCGATATGGATTATATGAGATCATCGTTATGTCGTTTGGATTAATTAATGCACCAGCTTATTTTATGGATTTGATGAATAAGATGTTTTTGGAGTATTTGGACAGATTCGTCGTGGTGTTCATCGACGATATTCTTATCTATTCTAAGAATGAGAGTGACCATGAAGAACATCTAAGGTTGGTGCTACAGAAGTTACGAGATGATCAACTCCACGCCAAGTATGGTAAATGCGAGTTTTGGATTGGCGAGGTGCCATTTCTTGGTCATATTATTTCTAATGGAGGAATATCAGTGGATCCTGCCAAAGTCAAGGAGATAGTGGTGTGGAGCATACCCACTACGGTTACGGAGGACCGAAGTTTCTTGGGACTTGCAGGATACTATTGGAGATTTATTGAAGGATTTTCTAAGATTGCTAAGCTTATGACCTCGCTTTTGGTGAAGGAAAGAGAATTCAAGCGGGACGAGAAGTGCCAAGTATATACGGATCATAAGAGTTTGAAGTATATATTCACTCAGAAGGATCTCAACCTTAGGCAACGCCGTTGGTTGGAGCTTATTAAGGATTACGATTTGGAAATTCACTACCACCCGGGCAAGGCGAAATTTGGTTACAGATGCCTTGAGTCGAAAGGAGCATGTTCATTTAGCTGTTGTTGCCCAGCTACCCGATGAGATTGTTGAGGATTTCAGAAGATTTAACCTGGGGATAGTTACTCACACTAAAGGAGCTATTATTGATGTGGAAACTACTTTGGAGCAAAAGACCCGCAAAGGACAAAATGGTGATGCTAAGATACAAGAGATTAAGGATCTGATTACTGAAGATCGAGTTCCGGAATTCACGGAAGATGAGCAAGGCACAATATGGTTCAAGGACAAGATACGTGTCCCCGAGATTGAAAGCCTTCGTGAGACTATATCGAAGGAAGCCCATGACTTGGATTATTCTACTCATCCTGGTAGTACCAAGATGTATCAGGATTTAAAGCAGAAGTGCTGGTGATATGGACTGGAGAGAGATATGGCTGCACATGTGGTTATGTGCGATGTGTGCCAAAGAGTTAAGACCGATCACCAAAAGACCAGCTGGACTATTACACCCAGTAAAGATGTCCAAGTGGGAGTGGGAAGAGATTGGTATGGACTTCTTTACTGGATTGCCTCGCACCTCAAGAGGATGTGATTCTGTATGAGTTGTTGTGGATAGACTAATCCAAAGTGGCTCATTTTATTCCGGTCAAGACTACTGATAAGGGATCACCATTGGCTAAGTTATACATGTCTCGGATTAAGTCTCTACACGGAGTACTGAAAAAGATCGTTTCGGATAGAGGATCATAGTTTACCTCCAGATTTTGGAAAAGTCTTCATGAGAATTTGGATGCAGAGTTGAATTTTTGGTTTGGCCTACCACCCCCAGACTGAAAGGACTAATCAAGTATTGGAAGATATGTTGAGAGCTTGTGCCCTTCAGCATGGTAGTAGTTGGGACAAGAGCCTACCTTATGCTGAACAGTTACCAGGCCAGTCTGAAGATGTCACCTTTTGAAGCTTTATATGGCAGGAAATGCAGGACTCCTCTATTTGTTGGACCAGACTAGAGGAAGATAATTCTTTGGACCTGAACTTATTCAAGAAGCAGAGGAACAAGTTCGTAAAATTCGAGAGAATTTGAGGGTAGCTCGGACCAGGAAAAAGAGCTATGCAGATAATAGAAGAAGACCATTGGATTTTAAGGAAAGAAATTATGTGTACCTCAAAGTGTCACCACTTCATGGGATGAGGAGATTTAGAGTTAAGGGCAAATTGTTCCCTCACTTTATTGGACCATTTGGAGTTTTTAGGCAAGTGGAGAGATAGTCTATCAACTCGAGCTACCTGATAATCTATCTTATGTACATTTCAGGTGCCTCAACTGAAGAAATGTCTCCATGTCCCTGAGGAACAGTTACCAATGGAAGAGCTCAGTGTTCAAGGAGATTTGACTTACACAGGGTACCCGATCAAGATTCTGGATACTTTGACTCGAGTTACAAGGAATAAGGGTATAAAGATGTGTAAAGTACAATGGAGTCACCACGGTAAAGATGAAGCAACTTGGGAAAGAAAAGAAGAGCTTCGCATAGATTTTCCCCACCTTTTCCCTAGTTCTTCTTAAATCTCGAGGACGAGATTATTTTTAAGGGGGGTAGGATTTGTAAAGCCTAAAATTGGTAGAAAAAAATATAATAAAATATAAATAGTCTTTTGAGAACTTCTGAAAAAAAAACCTTTGGAGTAATATTGGGTTCTTTTATTCTTGAAATATTCAAATAAATGGGATTAAGACTAGCCAAATAACAAAACAAATACAAATATTGTTTCTCCAAAATAAACTATTTATGCGTCAATTGCATGGCTAGAAACATTTGCTCAAATAGGATAATAAATAAATATATTAAGGAAAGATTATTGCATTCATACTGGAGTTTTGCTTGTGCATAAATTGAAATTAGAATTTAGACATGGTTTGATAATGGATTTGAAATGAGAAAAAGAAAACAAAATAAATAAAAAAAAGACTCACCAGCACTTATCATGGGCCGAATTTATTTAGTGCCGGCCCATCTCCCCTCTATGCGCTCCCCTCAAGCCAGCCGCGCGCTCCACATGGATTGGTCACTTTCAGGTGGGGCCCACGGGTCACCTTCCTCCGCCGCACTCGTCGGCTTCAACCGACCGAGCGCGCTGGCCATATCCGCCACCGCTTCCTTCGTGAATCCGCTGCAACGGCCGCGGCTAGGTAACCGATTGCCGATTCGCGTGCTCCGAATGCCCGGGTCACGCGCAGCTTAGACCGCGTCGTCCTCTTCAAAACCGGGAGCTGGCGCCTGTTTCGCAGAGAGCATAGGCAGCCATTAGTGCCGAGCTCGGGGAGGAAAATTGAGAGCCGCCGCGAGGGTTACTCGGAAGTCAGCAGCACCCAGGCCTTCGTATTGCGCCCAACGTCCTCTGCATGGCCATGCCGCCTTGAATTCGCCACCGGCGCTGCTCTAACTACTCGTCGGAGTCACGCCCTCGCCGCCAATTCAATACGCGCCGTGGCCAGACCTCCCACAGCGTGAGCACCGGTATGTGATAGTTTCTTTTAGTTCATCGCGTAGTCAGGAAGGTAGATCGCCTTCGAATTGGAGTCGTGTCGCCGTAGTTTGGGTGGAATGCCTCGCCGGACTTCGCAGTTCGGCCGTGGGTCACCGGATGCCGTGGGCAGGGTCCTGTGCCTAATGGCGGATGCAATTGGTTGAGGAATATGATTCAGGGAGTCATCGATTTGGCGAGGGTTGAGCGAATTGGAGAATGGTGCTTGGGTTGGTCGGATTGGCGGACGCGTCGAGCTCGCCGCCGCGCGGTGGCTCTGCCCTGGTGGTATGCCGCGTGAGGTTGGGGACGCCCGGGTGCCTTTGATTCTGTGATGGACGGCTGGGAATTGATCTGGGTCAGAGAGACTATGGGCCGTAGATCCGTGGTTAGACGCTTGGGATTTGGTGTAGGCGTGGTCGGCTTTGAACCGTAGGATCTGGATCCATGGGGCGTGATCTCATTCCATCCGCGTTCTAATCCGGGCCGTTCAGAATGGATCCAAGGGCTCTAGATTCGCGATACCCCTTCGCGGGCACAATAGTCAAAAGAGACCCTCTGTTTTATTAAAATCAACCCGCCATCCATACTCACTATGCTCTGTGCCTTAGGAATCTTACTCCGAGCCCCCTGCACTTCACCGAAATTGAGGCCCGGTCCAGAGATCTTTTAAATTAAATAAATGAGATAGAAAATAGATTTTTAATAGGAAAATAATTGCTAGAACTTACTAAATTCATAGAAAATTCATACTAACTCCAAATTACTCCATTCCAGTTCCTAAAATTTTATAATTTTATTCTCTATCACCTAGAGCCTCTGTTATGTCATAAAAACAGTAAGAAATTTATTTCTCACTTAATCCTATTTAATGCACATAAAACCTTTGAAAATGCATAACTTAAAATCTATAACTCAGAAAATTGTGATTCCAGTTCCTAGGATTTTATTTTAATATGTAGAATATTTCTGAGTATTTTGTTTACATGTTTGGTGTAATGTTAAATTCTTTGTATGCATTGTGTTTGTTTGTATTGTGGCGAGTAGAAGAGCCCGTTGCTGAGGATCCTGGTGAGCAGCAGGTTGAAGTAGCTGAGCAGGAGCTCATTGAAGGCAAGTTGTGCCCTTGACCACATTTTACCCAATAATGCTCTTTAATATCATTTATCCATGCATAGGTTAATTTTGATGGGACCCAATAGGTCACCCTAGATTTGTTTATCTCATTACCTTGTTTGCCCCTGAATCACTTGGGTAGTTTGCTATTGCTTTACATGGTTTTGGGATAATCACTTATTATATCTATGTTCCAATTATTCTTGTTATTCTGTTTATGTTCATGTTGAGATCATTAATGTTAATTGGAACATAGAGCTTAACTTGAGAACCACGTGCCACCACAAGGGTGGAATGGGACGCCCTTGGCTGACTAATTAGGAAAGCTAGTGGAAGACTACCTTACCCGAAAGGGGCAAGGGCAGTAGGGGAGAGGTCAGTGCGGGGAGGTCCCTGGTTGATTTTGCTGCGATGGCTATCAGCCAGGAACCCTTTACTGGATCTTCCCATAAACTGTAGCGGGTTTTCGGAAGCTAGTGGAACTTTGTAAAGGCCTCGTAGTGTTGCCCTGCCGTGCTTCCTAGGTAGAGGTATATGGGGAGTCGCGACCCCTTGGCAGATGGGTAACATGACTTGTGGGTAAAGGGTACAACCTCTGCAGAGTGTAAAACTGGTATACTAGCCGAGCTCGCGGTCATGAGCAGCTCAGGACTCTCTGATGTTTAACTATGGAACTTAAATTCAATTTTGTCATTTGCATTGCATGGGTTTATTATTAATTTTGTTCAATTACTTTATTTATGGTTTGGTATTTACTTACACTTAGTAATTGCTAATAAAATTTTGACCAACTACTTAAAAGCAATGCTCAGCTTTAACCCCTGTCATTGATTAAGCCTTACACATCACATGGACTCACACCTTTGTGAGTTTATGTCCACTTATTCCCCACAACTTGTTGAGCGATGAACATGTGTGAGCTCACCCTTGCTGTCTCACACCCCCCACAGGAGAAGAGCAGGTGTTTCAGGAGGAGCCTCAAGGCGAGGAGTTTGACTTGATCTAGGTGGCGTTTCCCAGTCGACATTGGCGCCGACGATCCTTAGTTTGTTTTATCTTTATTACTTTATTTTGTAATAAGTCTTCCGCTATGTAATAAATACTCTGATGTTAATGACATTTATCTCTATACACTCTGTTATTATATGTGTTGTCTTCTTGGCGCATGTATGAGATGCACCCGGCTTTGTTCTTTAAAACCGGGTGTTACAGTGCCATATATAAAAATCTAGGCTCACATTTTTTTTTCCCATTGTTTGTGTTGAATATTCTTCTACTCAACACATGTCTAGTTCTAAATCACACCAATTAACAATTTGTTTACATATAAAAATTTAGAAAAAATCACACTTCATCTCTAGTTCTAAAAAAAATCTAGTGCAATTTTGGACCATTTTTCGATAATTTTGTTGGGAGCGACACAAAAAAAACTAAAACCCCTAGTTATATATGATGGGCGTGTTCGGCTGGCTTGTAGCCGACACTGTTGCAGCTGTTTGGACTGCTGCAGCTGCAATCCATAGAGAGAAAAATACTGTAGAAGCCGCAGCCGCAGCCGGATTGCAGCCGCAGCAAGCCGCAGCGAACAGCCTGGATGATGTTTGTGTCTGTAGCACATGTGGTATATTAATAATTTAATATCAGCAGACTACGTTGTCAATTGTTGGGGTCGTCCAAACTCCAGTCTGAACTCTGAAATCCTCGACACTACCGGAATCCGAGGCTTTCTCGAATGTCGGACTCTTTGCCGAGTGCCTTTTGTCGGGCACTCGGCAAAGAAGGCTTTGCCGAGAGCCGCACTCGGCAAAGTTCGGCTCTCGGTAACGAGCCGCTTTATCGAGTGCAGGACACTCGGCACAGGACCACACTCGGCAAAGACATTGACACTCGGCAAAGAAGGCGCTCGGCAAACGGTCGTCAGCGATCGTCCTAAAGCTGACGGTCGTCAGCCTTTGCCGAGAGCCGAGGACTGGCACTCGGCAAAGGGGCTTCTTTGCCGAGTGCCAAATACTGGGCACTCAGCAAAGAACTCTTTACCGAGTGCCTTCTATAGACACTCGGCAAAGCATATTTTTGTTTTTTACATTTTGGCCACCAAACTTTTTGTGGTATGTTCCTACACTATGTAGACCTACATGTACCATTTTGGGACAATTATACCAGTGTTTGCAATAGATAGTAGATTTAGTTCGTTTATTTGAATTTGTTCGGAAAATTCAGATTTGAACTGCAGGTCACTCGAAACTTGGAAAACCGTGCATGCAAAAATGATATCCATGCTACTTAGCACAAGTTACGACCGATTTCAGGAGCGGACCCGAAACTTCGAGCACCATGCTCACTCAACATGGCTATGAACTTGCCATCCAGGTGTTTAAAAATTATATAAAACACAAGCAAAGTCAGAAAATCATGAAACCTGTCCACGTGTCATGATATCAAATGTATAGGCTATGATAAAAATTTGAAAAAGTTTCGAGAAAACTGTGGCGCACTATTTGTACAAACCTAAGAGATCCACATTGAAACTCTATGATTTCATGTGTAGTTCTCTTAGGTTTCTACACATAATGTCTCACAACTTTCTCGAAACTTTTTCAAATTTTTATCACAGCCTCTACATATGATATCATGACGCGTGGATAGGTTTCATGATTTTCTGACTTTGTTTGTGTTTTATACAATTTTTAAACACCTGGATGGCAAGTTCACAACCATGTTGAGTGAGCATGGTGCTCGAAGTTTCCGGTCCACTCCTGAAATCGGTCGTAATTTGTGCTAAGTAGCATGGATATCATTTTTGCATGCACGGTTTTCCAAGTTTCGAGTGACCTGCAGTTCAAACCTGAATTTTCCGAAGAAATCCAAATAAACGAACTAAATCTACTAGCTATTGAAAACACAGCTATAATTGTCCCAAAATGGTACATGTAGGTCTACATAGTGTAAGAACACACCACAAAAAATTTGGTTGGGAAAATAAAAAAAATACAAATGTACTTTGCCGAGTGTCAGCTGGTTGACACTCGGCAAAGTAGCATTTGCCAAGTGTCGCCCAGGGGACACTCGGCAAAGAATAGTAAAAGAATCTTTGTCGAGTGTCGCCTAGGGGACACTCGGCAAAGGCGACTTTACCGAGTGTCAGCGATCTGGCACTCGGCAAAGAATATTTTAAAATTTTAAAAAAAATCTTTGTCGAGTGCCAGATCGCGGGCACTCGGCAAAGAAGAGAAATAAACCGCCCACGGACACATATGAAGATTATTTTTAACCGATGTAATGCTATATTTTATTTATTTTGCATATGTTTCTAAATACATATTTTTTTATCTGTGCTTAATTGCTTACTCTTAATTGCAGGTTGTTGGATAAAGATGGTGGGTGGTGGGACGAGGACGAGGAGGGGGAGGGGAGGGGGAGGAGGAGCACCCGTAGGACGGAGGAGGAGGCGCAGCAGGACGACGTCGTACAGCAGCAGGTGGAGCAGCAAGCCGCTGTCGATGCGGCGCAGCAGGATGACGACGATGCGGCGCAGCAGGACGACGACGACGACGCCGCTCAGCAGGACGTCTCTGGTTCTGGCTCCTCAGGTTCGAGGAACGTCTACTTGCGAGGTCCCGCGAGTCTTCCTCAGCGACCTATACTTCGACAGACGTCCGCTGATATGACCCGATAGGGAGAGGTAGGTAACTTTAGATGTTGTTGCTGCTTTTTCATATTATATGTTCAAATTAATAATAGAAACTGAAAGTCGCCTAGAGGGGGGCTGAATAGGGCGAATCTAAAATTTACAAACTTAATCACAACTACAAGTCGGGTTAGCGTTAGAAATAGAAACGAGTCCGAGAGAGGGCGTAAAAACAAATCGCGAGTGAGTAAAGAAGTGAGACGCAAGGATTTGTTTTACCGAGGTTCGGTTCTCGCAAACCTACTCCCCGTTGAGGAGGCCACAAAGGCCGGGTCTATTTCAACCCTTTCCCTCTCTCAAACAGTCCCTCGGACCGAGTGAGCTTCTCTTCTCAAATCAACCGGGAACAAAACTTCCCCGCAAGGACCACCACACAATTGGTGTCTCTTGCCTCGGTTACAATTGAGTTTTGATCACAAGAACAAAAGAGAAAGAAAAGAAGCAATCCAAGCGCAAGAGCTCAAAAGAACACAACAAATCTCTCTCACTAATCACTAAAGCTTTGTGTGGAATTGGAGAGGATTTGATTACTTGGGTGTGTCTGGAATTGAATGCTAGAGCTCTTGTAAGGTGTAGAAGTGTGAAAACTTGGATGACTTGAATGTGGGGTGGTCGTTGGGGGTATTTATAGCCCCAACCACCAAACTAGCCGTTTGGTGAAGGCTGCTGTCGACGGGCGCACCAGACAGTCCGGTGCGCCAGCCACGTCACCCGGCCGTTAGGGTTCGACCGTTGGAGCTCTGACGAGTGGGCCCGCCTGGCTGTCCGGTGGTGCACCGGACAAGCCCTGTAGGCTGTCCGGTGTGCCACCCGCGCGTGCTCTGCTCCTCTACGCGCGCTGGCGCGCATTTAATGCTGTATCAGGTGACCGTTGCGCTGAAGTAGTCGTTGCTCCGCCGTTACACCGGACAGTCCGGTGAATTATAGCGGAGCGAATTCCCGAAGCTGGCGAGTTCAGAGTCGCATCTCCTTGTTGCACCGGACACTGTCCGGTGTACACCAGACAGTCCGGTGAATTATAGCGCGGCGCCTCTGAGTTTTCCCAAAGGTGCGAAGTTCAGCTCGGAGTCCCCTGTTGCACCGGACACTGTCCGGTGGTGCACCGGACAGTCCGGTGCGCCAGACCAGGGTGCCTTCGGTTGTCCCTTTACTCTTTTGTTTGAACCCTTTTTCTTGGTCTTTTATTGGCTTATTGTGAACCTTTGGTACCTGTAGAACTTATAAACTAGAGCAAACTAGTTAGTCCAAATATTTGTGTTGGGCAATTCAACCACCAAAATCAATTTAGGAAATAGGTGTAAGCCTAATTCCCTTTCAATCTCCCCCTTTTTGGTGATTGATGCCAACACAAACCAAAACAAATATATAAGTTCATAATTTGAACTAGTTTGCAAACTGCAAGTGTAAAGGTTACTTAGAATTGAGCCAATAAATATTACTTACTAGATATACATGGATTGTTTCTTTATTTTTAACATTTTGGACCACGCTTGCACCACATGTTTTGTTTTTGCAATTTCTTTTGTAAATTCTTTTCAAAGTCCTTTTGCAAATAGTCAAAGGTAAATGAATAAGATTTTGAGAAGCATTTTCAAGTTTTGAAATTTTCTCCCCTTGTTTCAAATGCTTTTTCTTTGACTAAACAAAACTCCCACTCAATAAATTCTCCTCTTAGTGTTCAAGAGGGTTTTAAGATATCAATTTTGAAAATACTACTTTCTCCCCCTTTTGAACACTATAAGATACCAATTTGAAATTCACCAATTGAAAATCATTAGTTTTAAAAATTAGGGTGGTGGTGCGGTCCTTTTGCTTTGGGCTAATACTATCTCCCCCTTTGGCATGAATCGCCAAAAACGGATACTTAGAGTGAAATATAAGCCCTTGGATAACTATTTTCTCTCCTTTGGCAAATAAAACATATGAGTGAAGATTATACCAAAGATGGAGAGTGATGCGGAGCGACGACGAAGGATGAGTGATAGAGTGGAGTGGAAGCCTTGTCTTCGCCGAAGACTCCAATTCCCTTTCAATACACCTATGACTTGGTTTGAAATACACTTGAAAACACATTAGTCATAGCATGTATAAAAGAGACATGATCAAAGGTATATTTATGAGCTATGTATGCAAGACATCAAAAGAAATTTCTAGAATCAAGAATATTTAGCTCATGCCTAAGTTTGGTAAAAGTTTGTTCATCTAGTGGCTTGGTAAAGATATCGGCTAATTGATCTTTAGTGTTAATATATGCAATCTCGATATCCCCCTTTTGTTGGTGATCCCTAAGAAAATGATACCGAATTGCTATGTGTTTAGTGCGGCTATGCTCAACGAGATTACCCGCCATGCGGATTGCACTCTCATTATCACATAGAAGTGGAACTTTGGTTAATTTGTAACCATAGTCCCGCAGGGTTTGCCTCATCCAAAGTAATTGCGCGCAACAATGGCCTGCGGCAATGTACTCGGCTTTGGCGGTAGAAAGAGCGACCGAATTTTGCTTCTTTGAAGCCCAAGACACCAAGGATCTTCCCAAGAACTGGCAAGTCCCTGATGTGCTCTTTCTATTGATTTTGCACCCTGTGGCAGAACCGCCCGAATTATTCCAGCTTAAGTGCCTAAGTCACGCCTCAGGGGCCGTAACACACTTAAATCGAAATAACCCGTCAGTCCCTCAGATCTAGTCTGATAGAGCCACTTAACCAGGATCAAATTCCACAATCTCACTCGAAGGTGAGTCACAGAAGAAATACAATAAACAAGAAACCTCAAATTAAGTACTGAGTTATTACATAAATCGGAGTTTTCGAGTAGCAAATAAGAGTTCACAAAATAAAGTGCAGCGGATAATCGATGTCGTCGGTATCGAGGAATTGGGCAAGGCCTAGCCCACTACTCCTCGTGCTCCTCTCCTGCCGGAGCAACATCCCACTCGACCGTCCAACCCGGTGGCAGGGTGGTAGGCCAAGTCACACCATCAAACATTTCCTGAATGATACCTGCAAAAATTGTGCCACAAGCAAGGCTGAGTATACTAATATTTAGCTAGACTTAACCGGTGTGAGGAGTCTACTCCTCTACCTCTAGACTATGCAGCTGTTTGGCTGAGGGGTTTGGTTTGCCAAAAGCACTAGCTGTTTCTAAAATCAATTTTTAGCTTTTCAGATTCTATCATCATTTGCTTAGCTAGATTTGCTCCTTCTAAGCATACATGGTGACAAGCATTTAGTTCAATCAACAGATTATCTCATGTAACCTCATTCCACTTCTTACTCGATGCAGTACAAGGGGTCAAGCAGTCTCATTAGCTGCGAGAAGCAGACGATTCAAATCGAGTTTTAACCTTGCAAGGTAAACCTAAACACACGGCATGTCAGGGTACTCCGACCCCACACATGACAACCGTCCCCATCGATTCCCCGTTCGCGTCCAGGCCTCACCGCCTTGGCATACAATGCTCCACTGACCCCGGCTGCCGCCGTGCAGTGACCGCACTTGTACCCACCATAGCTAGCATGGGAGACCCAGTCTCAGGTCGCATGAGGGATAAATTCTGCGCCCGGCTTCACTCAGGTACTAGGTTTACCGGTTACCATTTTTCCCGGCATGTGCTTAGTACGTTCAAAAGCTTGACTCAGGTATCCACACATTAATCCTTAATTCTTTTTCCCGTCTCATGGACAAGTCATCCTCCCTGGATCCAAGTCCATAGACTAACATATATCCCGTTATCAAGATGAATACAATCAATTCCTGACCTCGCGCGAGTGCTAGAAAAATCACTCGACTTCTACCGAGATCCTGATTAGCAAGCAGCTACTCGACCTAGCATACTAGTATTCATCTCAAAAAGGAATCCTAAGTTCATGCAACAAGAGGTTTCAAGCAACTCCTACACTTAAGTGCACATTACAATCCTACAAGCATTAAGTGTAGTAAAATAGCATAATTAACAGGTTATGCATAAAACCGGGGCTTGCCTTCAATTGCTAGGGCTGCGGGGAGATCCTCAATAGCAGCCTCTGAAGCCTGCTCCTGGTCCTCCTCTTGGACAGGTCCTTGCTCGGGGATGAGCACGTACTCTCCGTCGACAAGATTACAATCTAATGAATGCAATGCGTAAGATACATGCATGATATGATATGTGCCTTTAGAAATTACAACTTTGGAGGTGTATGATCTTCTTGAGTTAAACAAAGTTAACTTTACTTGTGTAAGACCCTTGGGTGGTATACTTGGTAAATTGGGTCAACTTCATCTAAGGTAAGTGGTAGGTTTATTTTTGGGGTTCCACTGAATTCCTTTTAAACCTTAGTGAGAATTGATAAGTACTTAAGTTAGACTTATTGGGGTGGAGTTTATTTCTTCTTTCCTTTTCTTTTATTCTCTTAAAAGTTTTGGAGTAGGTTTGAACTACAAGTTGCTTTTATAAAATTCTAAAAATTCTGCAAAAATTACAGTGGCTTGGCACTGGTGTATGTTTCTCTGTCTCAAAAATTGGGGATCAGAAAGTGAATAGTTTTCTCTGGACAAAATTATTAAATTCTAGGGCAGAAGGGGTGCTTTGAACTACAACTATTATTTAACAGTGGGTAGTTCTATAAAACTTATTTTTGCTGGCTTTTAGGGGTTACAACTTGACTTGATACAAATTTCTAGTCATTAATACCTTTTAGTTATTTTACTATGGTTTTCTCAAGTTTCTAGCCAAATGGGTGCTTTCTAGTACCACTATATTTGAAAAATATCAAACAACAGAGTTCTTATTTTTCTTAGTTATTGTTTTGCGCAAGAGCAATCATTCTGAAGTTTGGCATCTTTTTGCTTAACGGAAGGGGTGGTATGCATTATTTGAGTTAAGTGGCCTTTCTCTTAAATTATTAGCAATAGGTAAGAGTTTGCTTCTTTTTCATGGGTTTGCATTTTTCTCTGGTGGTTTATCTCATTATGGACTTAGTCAATTTTTGGCTGTCCATTATCACATTATTAGGGGTTGTTCATGACTTATTTGAAAAATGCCTCATTATCATTTTATATTTATTTTCCTCACTTAAAAGGTTGGGCTGAGGTGTTCTTTATTTTTGTAGTGGGGCTCTGGTGGTTGTAAATCCACTGGATTTTTATTATCCATTTTGGGTATAGTTTTGTAACTCTAATAATTGATTTTTATTTCAAACAGGGCTAAATAAAGCATTCTAATTTAAAACTGATCTGGACTAATGGTCTCTCTATTTTTCCTAGGTTCACTGTTACATAAGTAAACTAGAAAAAGTAATTTTGATCACTGTTCATTAATTTCTAATGCCTTTCTGATTTTTTCTAAGTTTTGGGCAAAATAGCTTTAAATGAATATCTGCATCATATTTTCCAATGCTGGGGTTCCTACTTTTTTTAAACAGTGTCTAAATGAGGTTTGAATACCTACAAATTTTCTTAGGTTCAGTATAGAAGAAAAACTAATTTTCCTTAATTAAACAAGGTTTAGTAAGTTTCTGTTTTTAATTTTTAACTCAAAAATTCAGAATAGAAAGCATAGGGTTTATCATATTTGAATGATAGTTCATAATATTCAGGAGCTAGCAAAATTAGTTTGACAACTTTTTATTAAGAATTCATCAAGTTATGGGTTTTCTAAGTTCTCTGGTCACTTTAAAAAGATTAACAGAATTGATTAAATGGAAAACCACTTTGCACTGGGGTCCCTGGCGGGTATTTTTAAGTTTTCTTCGCAGATCAGTCCTTAGGCTACTATTCACATGGGTCCTTCTCCTAACTCAAACAGTAACTGCGGTGGAAGAAAGGGCGGAGGGGCTTACCGGCGGCGAGATTGCTCCAGTGAAGTGGTCGAGGACGTAGGGGAGGTCTCGGGGATCACAGCGATGTGCGGGTCGCCGTCGGGTTCGTCGGAGTTGGCCGGTCCACGTGCGCAGGCGGGGATGCTCGTCGGCGGCGAGGAGTCCAGCCTGCTCACGGCGAGATAGTTCAATTGGACGGGTCAGAGAGGTTCACGGGATGCTAGAGAAGATATGGGTGCAAGGAATTGGGCGGAGACTCACCGGTTAGCTCTGTCCACGCGCGGCGGCGAAAGACCGAAGTCCGGTGAGGTCGATCTCGGGCCTCCGGTGAAGTCCGGCCTGGTCCGAGGGCTTGGAAAGCTTTACGGGCCACTGGCGGAGCTAGCCAAAGCACTGGCTCGACTTGGGGGTGGCTGGAGTGGGCTGGCCACGATGGCCGAAACTCTGGCGGCAATGGCGGGCGGAATTGAGCTCGCCAGAGCTAAGGAGAGGGGGCTGGCCGGTGAAGGTGAGCGCGGGGTGAAGTGAGGCGCGCCCGGGGAGGCTTTATAGGCGCGGGCGAGCATGACCGAGGGCGGGGCTCTGACATGCGCTCGGAGCTTGTGCGGCGAATGCTAGTGCGCACTCTGGCGCCTGGCACAGCGTCGAGCACGAGGCAGCGCAGAGAGAGGTCAAGTTCAAACGCGGATTAGGCCCAAATCTTGGAGATTTTGGCTATAATCCTGTTGAGAGATCTCTTCCTCTCAGGTCCCTTTGTCGTTTGTGTGTGGAGGCTAGCAAGTTTCGCTGACTGGATTAGGAGATAGAGAGGGGAGAAATCCTGTTTGTCTCACTGCCACACACAGGGGGAAAATCTCTGGTTTGACGTGTCCGAGGCACACGTCCCAATGCCATCTCCTGGCACATGACAGAGGGGTTAATTAGGCACATTTTTGTTAATGGGGCCATTAGGATTCGAGTTAGGGATCAAGGTGAACATCCCTGATCTTTGGCTCAAGGTCTGAATTTCAGAATTCTGAAATTCAGAATTCCCATTAAGTCCCACATGAGAAGCTTGATTTGGGGTTTTAATTGAGTTATTTTGGCTAAGCTTTCTCAACCTTTCTTGTTGCTTATTAAATATGCTTCAATTTTTATAATTGGCTCAAGTCACAATTTTAAATTTTTCATGCTCTTTTCCTTATTTTCTTGAATTTTGCTCATGGGGCTCACTTAGGGTCTATATTAGGGTTACAACATTAATACCTTTTTGAAAGACCCATTTGTTGTGATCATGATACTTTTAAGTATATGCGTGGTGAATTCTTCATTCTTAAGTTAGTTTGATGCTCATGCTTACTTTGGTTCTCATAAAATGATGGTTCCAGGTTTGGCATTTTAAGAGAAACCCTAGGTGACACTGGGGTGTCACAGCCTTCCCCCCCTTAAAGGAATCTCGTCCCGAGATTCGGGCCAGAGTCCTTCCGGGGTGAAGCGAAGGGTGAGACTTATAGGAAATGGGTGATTTTTGTTATTATTAGGGTAAAACTGCTCTTCGAATGTCATTCTCTTTGCAACTTCAGAAGAAAGTCCTTTTTAAGTTTTGTTTCATGATTACTTCACTCTAAATTAAGACCTTATTTTTGGAAATTAGATTCGAAGGGCAGGAGGAGGGGTTGGGGGTGATTACGTACCAGCTTCCTTAGGTAGGCAATCGGGGAAGTTGGATCTCAAGAATTCCTCGGTTTCCCAAGTAGCTTCCTCCTCTGAGTGATTACTCCACTGGACCTTGTACATCTTGATCGATTTAGCCCGAGTTGATCTTTCTTTGCAATCCAGAATCTTGGAGGGGTACTCTTGGTACGATAGATCTGGCTCTATCTCCAATTCTGGCTCTGCTATGATCTCGGTCGGCAATCGAACACACTTCCTCAACTGAGATACATGGAATACATCGTGAATGGCAGACATTTTTGAAGGTAACTTTAGCTTATATGCCACTGGTCCATATGCTTCTATGATCTCATAAGGTCCAATGTAACGAGGGGCTAGCTTGCCTTTGATCCCAAACCTCTGCACTCCCTTGGTGGGTGATACCTTGAGGTATACAAAATTTCCCACCTCGAACTAGAGAGGTTTCCTTCTTCTATCATGGTAACTCTTCTGCCTGGCCTGAGCAGCTTCTAGATTCTTCCTGATTAGTTTGACCTTCCTTTCGGCTTCAGTCACTAAGTCAGGTCCAAAAACTTCTCTTTCTCCAGGTTGAGACCAATTGAGTGGTGTTCTGCACCTTCTTCCATAGAGAGCTTCGAAGGGCGCCATCTTTAGGCTGGATTGGTAACTATTATTATAAGCAAACTTTGCCAAGGAGAGGTGCTTATCCCAGTTCTTGCCATAATCGATCGCACAAGCTCTCAGCATATCCTCCAGAATTTGGTTTACCCTTTCCGTCTGACCATCAGTCTGTGGGTGGTAAGCTGAACTCCTGATTAGCTTGGTTCCCAAAGACTCTTGCAATTGTTCCCAAAATCTGGCAACAAATTGGGCTCCTCGGTCAGAAACAACGGTCCAAGGTAATCCGTGCAAACACACGATCCGGTCAATATACAATTCTGCATACTTCTGAGCCTTATCAGTGGTGTGCACAGGAAGAAAATGTGCCACTTTCGTCAATCGGTCCACAATAACCCAAATTGAATCATGATGACGAGAGGTGTTGGGCAGACCCACAATGAAATCCATGCTGATGTCATCCCACTTCCACGAAGGTATGGACAGGGGTTGCAAAGCTCCAGCTGATTTCAAGTGGCTTGCCTTTATCCTCTGACAGGTGTCACATTCTGATACATACTGGGCTATCTCCCTCTTCATTCTGGTCCACCAGTACAAAGGCTTTAGATCATGGTACATCTTGGTGCTTCCCTGATGCATAGAGAATTTGGAGAGATGAGCCTCATCCAAGATTTTCCTCTTGAGATCCTGGTCCTTAGGAATCACCAATCTGCTTTTAAACCATAACACACCCTTTTCGTCCTGGCGGAAACAATTATACTTCTCAACCTTCTGATGGAGATTTTTCTTGATAATTTGCACTCCCTTGTCACTGAGCTGGGCCATGATAATCTGGTCTTGCAAAGCTGGCTCAACAGAAATGTGAGACAAGGAACCAGAAGGAATCACTTCAATTTGCATCTTGCTCAACTCATCACACAAGGTGTTAATGCGAGAATCCATCATAATACAATTGCATTGCATCTTCCGACTCAAGGCATCTGCTACCACATTAGCTTTTCCTGGGTGATAATGTACCTCCAGGTCATAATCCTTGATCAGCTCTAGCCATCTTCTCTGCCTCAAGTTGAGATCAGCCTGAGTAAAAATGTACTTAAGGCTCTTATGATCAGTGAAGATGTTGTAGTGAGTTCCCATTAGATAGTGCCTCCACATTTTTAATGCATGAACCACTGCTGCCAACTCAAGGTCATGAGTGGGATAGTTTTGCTCATAAGGCCTGAGTGCTCTTGAGGCATAAGCAATGACTCGGTTGTCTTGCATCAAGACACAACCTAGCCCGGTGCCAGAGGCATCGCAATATACATCAAAAGGCTTGCTATTGTCGAGTTGTGCCAATACTGGTGCTATGGTCAGACGCTGCCTCAACGCACGGAAGGCATCTTCGCACTTCTGACTCCAAACAAATTTGACTTCTTTCTTCAGCAACTCAGTTATAGGCTTCGCAATTCGAGAGAAGTCCGGAATAAATCTTCGGTAATAACCAGCTAATCCCAGAAAACTCCGAATCTGACGGACAGTTGTTGGTGGCTTCCAGTTCATCACTTCTTGCACTTTATCAGGATCAACAGCTATTCCAGCCTGAGAGATAGTGTGACCCAAGAATTTGATTTCCTTTAGCCAAAAATCACACTTGGATAACTTGGCATAAAGGTGGTGCTCTCGCAGACGTTGAAGCACTACATGCAAATGCCCGGCATGTTCTTCTTTGTTCTTTGAGTACACCAAAATGTCATCGATGAAAACCACTACGAACTTGTCCAATTCTGGCATGAAAACAGAATTCATCAGATACATGAAATATGCTGGTGTATTTGTCAGCCCGAATGACATCACCAAGAATTCATATAGCCCATATCTGGTTGATAAGGCCGTCTTCGGAAAATCACTTGCTCGTATCTTGATCTGATGGTAGCCGGAGCGAAGGTCTATTTTGGAAAATACCATGGCCCCGACCAACTGGTCAAAAAAACATCAAAACGAGGCAAAGGATACTTGTTCTTGATAGTTACCGCATTAAGAGGGCGGTAATCTATACACAGCCTCAAGCTTTCATCCTTCTTCTTCACAAACAGTGCTGGACATCCTCGAGGTGAAGTACTTGGGCGAATAAATCCCTTGTCCAGCAACTCTTGCAATTTCTTCTTCAACTCTGCCAACTCAGCGGGTGGCATTCGGCAGGGCCTCTTGGAAATTGGGGCCGTTCCCGGTTGCAACTCGATGGCGAATTCAATATCCCGGTCCGGTGGCATTCCTGGCAATTCATCAGGGAAGACATCTGCATACTCACAGACCACTGGGATCTTCTTCAGAGGTAACTCCGTCATAGAGAAAGCACATGACTGAGCAGAACCTTGACTAGGCAGAATTAGGATGAAGTTCCCGCAGAACGGAGAATTAACTTCCACGGTACGGCTGGCTACATCAAGCACAACTTGGTGCAAGGTCATCCAATTTGCTCCTAGAATAATGTCCACATTTTCCAATCCCAACACAAGAAGAGTGGTTTTGACAATGTGGCTTCCCAGTTGAATAGGCACACTTGGGTTTAATTGATTAGTTGCAATTTTACCCCCAGGTGTGACTATCATGAATGACCCTTTTGAGTGAGAGAATGGCAGTTTACATCTAGCACTGAACTTTTGGCTAATGAAACTATGAGATGCATCAGAATCAAACAGAATTAAAGCAGGTTGATTATAAACTGAAAAGATACCGGTCATGATGGGAGCTCCTTCAGGTACTTCCTCCAGAGTAGTGAAGTTGAGCTTCCCTTGCCTGACTTGCACCTTCTGCTTTCTTCCCTTGTCTTGATTTGGTGCTGGCATCTGCCTCTGCTGGTTCCTGGGACAATTCTTGGCATAGTGGCCCACATTGCCACAAGTGAAACACTTGTTCCCATTGCCCTGGCGGAACTGCTGCTGCTACAGAGGCTGATTGTTCCTTGGGGCGGGAGCTGGAAAGCGGTTGAGTGCCGGCTGCTGCTGCTGCTGAGGTGGCCTGATCACCCATCTGCCTGCCTGCTGCTGAAAACCCCTGCTCTGATTGTGAGAAACAATCCAGAACCTCTGAGCCTGAGCGGATGGTGCTGCCATTGGTGCCTTTCTCTTCTTCTCTGCCCGGTGAGCAACAATGCAATCCTCCTGGGAGATGGCCATGTTGACCAACTCATTGAAGCTATCAGCCCGGACAGTGTTGAGTCGTTCCCGCAGCTTGGTATTGAGACCCCTGCGGAAGCGATCTCTCTTCTTTTCATCAGAATCAGCATGATACCCTGCATACTGGCATAAGTCGTTGAAGGCTTGCGCATACTGCAGTACCGTGCGGGTTCCTTGATTAAGGGCCAGAAATTCATTCAACTTCCGATCAAGAATGCCAGCTGGGATGTGGTGTCCTCTGAAGGCAGTCTTGAATTCTTCCCAAGACACTTCACGATCAGCGGGGAGCATAGCGCGGAAGTGATCCCACCAAATCCGAGCAGATTCGCGAAGCTGCTACGCGGTGAAGCAGGTCTTGGTAGCATCAGGGCAGTCTCCCGTGAGGAGGGGAAACTTGGACTCGACGACGCGGAGCCACACGTCGGCGTCCAACGGATCCTCTGCCTTGGTAAACAAGGGTGGCTGCGTACTCAGAAACTCCTGGTAAGTTGCCATAGCCGGAGGTCGCTGATGCTGGCCTCCACCATGCTGCTGAGGGTGGGGCTGGCGCTGCAAGAGCTGTCGCAGAATCTCATTCTGCTGGGCCATCAGCTCCTGCACTGTGGGAGCTGGAGGAGGTGGCGGGGGAACCTGCTCGTTATGCCCGCGACGCTGCCTAGCTGCCATCTGAAAACAGAGATTGCCGCCATTGTTATCCCAACTCACAGTTTCGAACGACAAGATATCATCTCATATGGAAGGAAAAATGCCATAATCATAATATTAGGTTCGAAATGAAGATAACATGGTGACAAAGATCCCACAGATTTCAAAAGCTCACAGGGTTACATCAATCAGGGGAAAGTACCCATAAGCCTAGTCCAAAATCTGATATTAACTAAGCTCGCATAGGTTTCTATCCGCCTAAAAGTGTCGAAGCGACTGCTTAACCCTGAGCGGTGGAAGCGACACTGGATACGGGTGAAGGAGGCATCGCGGAGGTAGTCCCATTGGCACCAGGGGCTGGTCCTAGCTCCTCAGGAGCCTCTTCTCCCTCGCTTCCTGCTTCATTGGCCTCCATCTCCAGGTGGTGCATGTCCAAGTGGTCATTTGCTTCTTCGAGTTCCCTCTGCACATCGTGAAGCTGGTTCTCCAAGACATCAATAGTGTTGTCTCGGATCTCCACCTGCTGCTCCAAGGTGGTGATGCGCTGGCTCAGCATCTCCACCTGCAGATCCTTCTCTACCAACTCGGTGGATAGATCGACCACAAAATCTTCTCGACTGTCGAGAGTGAGCTTGGCAGTTTGAGCGGTGTTAGCAAGGAGTGCCATAGCATCGCTCTGAAGGGCCTGAAGGCGGTACAGCGCACTCATGCACTGAACGGTGATCCTCCCAACCAAGTCAGGATACATCGCCCACACATCCTTCACATGGCTCACACGGTTACACCACATGGGATCATCCTTCTTCTCAGCGGGGAAGAGTCCCAAGGGGTGTATTACCATTTCCAGGGGATGGTAGCCACAGAAAGTCGTCAGAGTCTTCATGGTTCCTGCTTCAACGATGTCGTCCGTCCTGAGTCCAATCGTCTCAGAATCAAGAGAACGCCAACCCGGCTGAAGGGGATGAGCCTCCAAAGTCAGCCAGACCCGACAACGAGGTACCCGATGCTCCTCATACAACTGCACCGTGTACAAAGGGGGCGTAGGGTAACCGGCGGAGTTAAGCACTTCCCACAAGATGGAAGGAAAACCATCGCGAGAAAGGAAGTCAGAACTGAAACGAGAGTCTCCTCCACTGGCGGGGGTGGGTGAATTCATCTGCAGAAGGGAATCAAAGGTAAAGATTATGGTGGAAGGAAAAAGAAAAAGAGAGCCCGGATGGTTTTAAAGAAAGTGGGTTAGCTCAAATTTTTAATTCCTCTTTATGTTTATAATGCATGCATGTTGGAAGTAACGTTGCCTCTCAAAAGAAAATAGGGTGCCTTTTAGGGCATCCATAAAAATATAAGTACTGGCCCACGGGGCCTAATCAATTAGCCACCTATTTCTCCCTCTATGCCTAAAGCCTTTCGTCCTAGGTCTAGCGGTCTAGTCCTGACGATCCATAACAGTTTCTAGGCAAGTTTTAGATTTTAAAAATTGGTATTCATGGTTTATTGTCCTTCTCTGTGGTGGAATTTGCTTCGATACCAGCTGTGGCAGAACCGCCCGAATTATTCCAGCTTAAGTGCCTAAGTCACGCCTCAGGGGCTGTAACACACTTAAATCGGAATAACCCGTCAGTCCCTCAGATCTAGTCTGATAGAGCCACTTAACCAGGATCAAATTCCACAATCTCACTCGAAGGTGAGTCACAGAAGAAATACAATAAAACAGGAAACCTCAATTTAAGTACTGAGTTATTACATAAATCGGAGTTTTCGAGTAGCAAATAAGAGTTCACAAAATAAAGTGCAGCGGATAATCGATGTCGTTGGTATCGAGGAATTGGGCAAGGCCTAGCCCACTACTCCTCGTGCTCCTCTCCTGCCGGAGCAATATCCCACTCGACCGTCCAACCCGGTGGCAGGGTGGTAGGCCAAGTCACACCATCAAACATTTCCTGAATGGTACCTGCAAAAATTGTGCCACAAGCAAGGCTGAGTATACTAATACTCAGCTAGACTTAACCGGTGTGAGGAGTCTACTCCTCTACCTCTAGACTATGCAGCTGTTTGGCTGAGGGGTTTGGTTTGCCAAAAGCACTAGCTGTTTCTAAAATCAATTTTTAGCTTTTCAGATTCTATCATCATTTGCTTAGCTAGATTTGCTCCTTCTAAGCATACATGGTGACAAGCATTTAGTTCAATCAACAGATTATCTCATGTAACCTCATTCCACTTCTTACTCGATGCAGTACAAGGGGTCAAGCAGTCTCATTAGCTGCGAGAAGCAGAAGATTTGAATCGAGTTTTAACCTTGCAAGGTAAACCTAAACACACGGCATGTCAGGGTACTCCGACTCCACACATGACAACCATCCCCATCGATTCCCCGTTCGCGTCCAGGCCTCACCGCCTTGGCATACAATGCTCCACTGACCTCGGCTGCCGCCGTGCAGTGACCGCACTTGTACCCACCATAGCTAGCATGGGAGACCCAGTCTCAGGTCACATGAGGGATAAAGTCCGCGCCCGGCTTCACTCAGATACTAGGTTTACCCATTACCATTTTTCCCAGCATGTGCTTCGTACGTTCAAAAGCTTGACTCAGGTATCCACACATTAATCCTTAATTCTTTTTCCCGTCTCATGGACAAGTCATCCTCCCTGGATCCAAGTCCATAGACTAACATATATCCCGTTATCAAGATGAATACAATCAATTCCTGACCTCGCGCGAGTGCTAGAAAAATCACTCGACTTCTACCGAGATCCTGATTAGCAAGCAGCTACTCGACCTAGCATACTAGTATTCATCTCAAAAAGGAATCCTAAGTTCATGCAACTAGAGGTTTCAAGCAACTCCTACACTTAAGTGCACATTACAATCCTACAAGCATTAAGTGTAGTAAAATAGCATAATTAACAGGTTATGCATAAAACCGGGGCTTGCCTTCAATTGCTGGGGCTGCGGGGAGATCCTCAATAGCAGCCTCTGAAGCCTGCTCCTGGTCCTCCTCTTGGACAGGTCCTTGCTCGGGGATGAGCACGTACTCTCCATCGGCAAGATTACAATCTAATGAATGCAATGCGTAAGATACATGCATGATATGATATGTGCCTTTAGAAATTACAACTTTGGAGGTGTATGATCTTCTTGAGTTAAACAAAGTTAACTTTACTTGTGTAAGACCCTTGGGTGGTATACTTGGTAAATTGGGTCAACTTCATCTAAGGTAAGTGGTAGGTTTATTTTTGGGGTTCCACTGAATTCCTTTTAAACCTTAGTGAGAATTGATAAGTACTTAAGTTAGACTTATTGTAATACCCAAGTTGTATACCAAGAGTAATAGAGAGAAAGCTTCTCATTTGTTGTGTCTTATTTGCATCATAAAAAAGAGCACTTATGTAATTGAGAGGGACCAAATAAAACAATTATGATAAAATAAAGAAAAGTGCATTTGTTGGAGTTTATGTGTTGTGCATTAAATAAAATAATAATAATAGGAATAATAAGATAATAAATGTTAAAAGTTAAATCAAATCCTAAATTAAAAAAAAAATGATGAGGGTTTTGAAAATGAGAAGGAGGAAGGATATAAAATATAAAACAAATTTCATAAATGTTCCAAATTAGTACTTCCTAAGTTCACAATAAAATTCGAGGACAAACTCTGCACAAGGTTTGAATTTAAAAATTTGAATTCAAATTTGGGTATGAAAATAGAAAGAAAGCAGAAAAATAAAAAAAAGAAAAGAAGAAAAACCTTACCTGGGCTCTCCCCTCTGTATTCGGCCCACCCTGGGAAAGTGACCCGCGCGCGGCCCATACCTGGATTTTGCCTCCGCACGCCCGCGCCGACAGTGGGTCCCACATGTCTGTCTCACTCGTGTGCGCGCAGCCCAAACTATCCTTGGCGCCGACACCCCTACCCCACTTGTCAGCCGCTACCAGCACTGTCTCGCCCGCGCCGCTCTCTTCGCTTCCGTCACTGATTCATCGGCCCCACCTGTCATCCCGCTGCTCGCGTTAACAGACCCGCGCGAAATACTCGCCGCCGTGCCGTGAATCGCGGACGAGCCCCCTCCCAGCCGAGCCGAGTCCACGGGGATAAGTAGGCGAGCTCCCCTGCTCCTTCCTTCCCTCCTCATCCGCTTGCGCCGCCGTGAATCGCACAGAGAAAAGGGAATTCCAGTGAGGGAGAGTGCCGCCGCGGGTTGGGAGTGAGAGCCGGTAGGCAAACCTCGTGCTCCTCGTTGCCACTGCCTTAACGTCGTGTCAGGGAGTTTCCACGGACCGCAAGGAAGGTGTCGGTGGCCTCGGCGTGCACGTTTGGTCGACGGAGACGCCGGGATTCCTCACCGTCGTGTGCCATCTCCGCCGCGCCGTAGTCAGGGGCGTTCGGCCTCCAACTGTTGGTATGAACCCCCATCCCATGTTCGCCGTCGTGTCAATTTTGTTCCGCGAGTATCAGATGCCGGGATGGTGCACTGTAGGGTAGGAATCGGGTTCTCCGGCGATGTGCCGCCGCGTCCGTCGCGGGCGCCGCCGTTCGCTCGGCCGTGAGATAGGGGGGAAGATCTTGGTCCGTTGATGCAATGATGTACGGCTATGATTAGATATGAGAGTGTGAGGTTTTCAACCGTTGGATCTTTCACCGACGGTGTTGATTAGTTTATGCGTACCGATTCGGGAAGTGTAACGGTGGCCGTCCGATCGGGATCGGGCGCGTCTGGGGCGTGATCCCCTGTTTTAAATCGGGACCCTAGATCTTGATTCGTGCGGCTATGAGGGCATACCGGTTCGGGGCCGCTGGGATCTAATCTGTAGCGTCCAATGGTGATCGTGCGGCCGAGATTAGAAGTTACCCCTTCGCGGGTCAGAGTTATAAAAGAACCCCTCACTTTTTAGCAAATCAACCCGCCATCCACGTGAACTGTGCTCTGTGTCTGCGGGATTTTACCCCGTAGCCCCTGACTTTTCTAGAAATCGAGGCCCAGTCCAGAGACAATTAAAAACAGAGAATTTATTATAAAAATTCGTTTTTAATACAAAAACAATTCTAGAAATTTGTATAATTCATAGAAAATGCATTTTAACTCCAAATTGAGTCATTCCAATTTCTAAAATTTTGTAATATTATTCTTTATCAGTTAGTATCACTGTTCTGTCATGAACTCTGTTAAAAAATTTATTTAACATTTAATCCTATTTTAATCACATCAAATCTTAGGAAATTCATAACTTGAATTCTATAACTCAAAATTTAGTAATTCCAGTTCCTATTGTTTCATTTTAATGTGTAGATTTTTACTATATATTTCATTCATCTGTTTGGTGTGATGTTGATTTTGGCTATACTATGTATGTATTGTGTTGATGCGAGTAGACGAGCAACCCACTGTGGAACCTGAGGTTCAGCAAGTAGAGATAGCTGAGCAGGAGCTCATTACAGGCAAGTTGTGCCCTTGATCACTTACTTTTCCCAGCCATGTTCTTGTTAATTTTAATGATCTGCATAGGTTAATTTTGATGGGAACCTTTATGTACCCCAGTTTTGATTACCTCTATACCTTGTTCACCCCTGGAATATTTTTGGGTAGTACTTGCTATTGCTTTATGTGGATTGGGTATGGAGATTCATTATTCATGATTATTCTGTTATTATTTTGTTATTATTGTTATTCATGTTAAGATCATTAAATTAATGGGAACATGGAGCGACCACCCGGGAAAACAGTGCTACCACAAGGGTAGTATGGGATGCCCTTGGCTGATTAACTAGGAAAGCTAGTGGAAGACTACCTTACCCGAAAGGGGCAAGGGCAGTAGGGGAGAGGTCAGTGCGGGGAGGTCCCTAGTTGATTTTGCTGCGATGGCTATCAGCTAGGAACCATTTACTGGATCTTCCCATAAACTGTAGCGGGTTTTCGGAAGCTAGTGGAACTTTGTAAAGGCCTCGTAGTGGATCCCTAGCCATTCACCTCGGTAGTGTCTAAGGGCCTTGCAAACCCAGGCGACATGGGATACACGACTTGTGGGTAAAGATGCGCAACCTCTGCAGAGTGTAAAACTAGTATACTAGCCGCGCTCACGGTCATGAGCGGCTCGGACCCTCACATGATTAACTATGGAACTTAAGTTTAATTTGACATTTGCATCGCATTTGGGATTATTTTATTATTACTGTTCTTTATTACTATTAAGGTTTGGTATTTATTTACACTTAGTAATTGCTAATAAAATTTTGACCAACTTATAAAAGCAATGCTCAGCCTTAGCCTTTATTTCATTGATCAGCCTTACACTTCATGAACTCCCACCTTTGGTGAGTTCATGTCACATTATTCCCCACGACTTGTTGAGCTATGATCGTATGTGAGCTCACCCTTGCTGTCTCACACCCCCCACAGGAGAAGAACAGGTTGTTGAAGAGGAGCTGCCTAACACCGAGGAGTTCGATCTGATCTAGGTGGCGTTTCTCAGTCGACATTGGCGCCATCGATCCTTAGTTCGTTTATCTTTATTATTATATTTTGTAATAAGACTTCCGCTATGTAATAAATACTCTGATGTTCATGACATTTATCTCTATACACTCTGTTATTGTATATGTTGTCTTCTTGGCGCATGTATGAGATGCACCCGGCTTTGTTCTTTAAAACCGGGTGTTACAGAAGTGGTATCAGAGGAAATGTTGACTGTAGGACGAAACCTAGATAGACTGGACAAACCCTTACCTACTTATCTCATTCTGATTCATTCTACACTCACCTTACTCTGATTCTTTCTACACTTATCTTGATCCTGTCTCACCTTCTACTGTTCTACTCTGATCATTCTTACCTTTTCTACTCTGAGACAAGATGGATTTCAAACCTTGGAATCCCTACCCTTATGACATTCTTAAGAGTTAGGGAACCCAAAACAAAAAGTTAAAACTATTTTCTCTATTAAAAATATTGGTTGATTGTTCTGATGATCAATGCCTGATTTGCTTCTTTGATTGATTGGAATAGTATAGATGGACATTTTAGCATGTACCACTATAAGGTATTGTATTAGCTATAGTAGGTGAAATATTAATCTGCTTAGCTAATAAATCCCCCAAAGTAACATGATTTGTAATCACTGCCTTGTCTACTGCTCTTTCTTACCATATGTATCTAACTCAGATGGTCAATACCAGGAGGGGTGGTGGAATTGACTTGCCTCCTAACCAACACACTCGAAGACAACCTCAGCCACAGCCTGCAGGGATGAATCCTCCTAATCCTCCACCAGGCGGAGTTGACCCACTGGTTGCTGCTCAGATGGCGGTGATGCAGCAAATGGCAGATACTATGGCGGATATGCGTGCTCAGATGCAGCAGGAGCGCCAGGAGATGCGTCAAGAAAGAGAGAATATACGCCAGGAGTTGCGCCAGGAGAGAGATGAGATACGCCAAGAAAGGAGGGCGCAACAACAGCAACAGCAGCAACAAGTGCCACTGCCTCCACCACCACCACCAGTTCCACCCCGAGACAAGCATAGAGAGTTTATGAGTCATAAGCCACCTACATTCGCTAGCTCACCTGATCCACTGGACGCGGACGATTGGTTGAAGTCAATTGAGAAGATGCTGAATATTGCACAATGCACTGATCGGGAGAAGGTCTTATATGCTTCTGGACGTCTGACTGGTCCTGCTGCTGACTGGTGGGATTCGTATACTGCTGCCCATGATGCTGCGGATAATATTACTTGGGCGGAGTTCAGCACACAATTCAGGAACTATCATATTCCAGCTGGTATGATCAAGATCAAGAAGAAGGAATTTCTGTCATTAAAGCAAGGAAGCATGTCAGTCAGCGAGTACAGAGACAAATTTATTCAGTTATCCAGATATGCTCCAGAGGAAGTTGCTGAGGATGAAAGGAAGCAGGAGCATTTCATTGAAGGACTTAATGGACCCTTGCAGTATGCTCTAGTGGCACACACATTTCCATCATTTCAGAGGCTGCTTGATAAGGCACTGGCTATTGAACACAAGCGTGTTCAACTGGGAGATCTGAAGAGGAAGGCCATATCTCAAGGACAAGGAAGCAGCAGTGTTCGTCCTCGCTACAGTTCACCACAGAGTACACCGCCTCGACCAGGAGGACCGCGCCCAGTTCAGCAATCACCATTGAGGACACCTACTCGACAGGCTACACCCACTGGCACCCCGACGAAGTTTGCAGGACAGAGTCAGGGCACTCAATGTTTCAAGTGTGGGAAGATTGGTCATTATGCAAATGTCTGCCCACAGAGGATTGCCACTACTCCAGCTCAAAACAAGCAACAGACCCCTGGCAAGGGATATTCTATAGCCAGGGTGAATCAAGTCAGTGTTGATGATACTCCGGACGGAGGGAACCTCGTGATTGGTATGTTTTATGTTAATGCAATTCCTGCAACAATATTATTCGATTCTGGTGCTACACATTCATTCATGTCTGCTAGATATGCCAACACAAATGAAATACCACTGCTAAATATGAGAAAACCCCTGATAGTAATTACACCTAAAGGGCCTGTTGAGGCAAATCAAATGACACGTAGATTGACATTGACTATTATGGGTAGAGATTTTGGAGCTACTGCTATAATATTAGAGTCAAGCAGTATAGATCTGATCCTTGGAATGTCATGGCTAAGGAAGGCAAAGGCCGTTATAGCATGTGGTAGAGGTACCGTAGAACTCACTACCACTAAGGGAGAAAGATTTCAAGTTAATATTGCAGTAACCTCCTCATCCATGCGTGCAATGTTCTTCATGCCTGAGGAGTTTGTTGGTGACAACATCCGGGTGGTTAGAGATTTTCCGGACGTCTTTCCAGAGGAGTTACCAGGAATGCCACCTGATAGAGAAGTTGAGTTTGTTATTGATCTCTTACCTGGAACCGCCCCTATTTCTAAACGGCCATATAGAATGTCCGTAGAAGAGTTGAAGGAACTGAAGAAGCAGTTAACGGAGTTACAAGAGGCTGGTTATATTCGTCCAAGTTCATCACCTTGGGGAGCCCCAGTGTTATTTGTGCAAAAGAAGGATGGATCGCAACGGATGTGTGTGGATTACAGATCTCTTAATGATGTTACAGTGAAGAACAAGTATCCGTTGCCCCGTATTGAGGATTTATTTGATCAGATGCGAGGTGCTAGAGTATTCTCGAAGATTGATCTCCGATCAGGATACCATCAGATGAAGATTAGGCCATCGGATATCCCCAAGACGGCTTTCTCGACTCGATATGGATTATATGAGTTTACTGTTATGTCATTTGGACTAACCAATGCACCAGCTTATTTCATGAATTTGATGAACAAAGTGTTTATGGAGTACTTGGACAGATTCGTCGTGGTGTTCATCGACGATATTCTTATCTATTCTAAGAATGAAAGTGACCATGAAGAACATCTAAGGTTGGTGCTACAGAAGTTACGGGATAATCAACTCTACGCTAAGTTTAGCAAGTGTGAGTTTTGGATTGACAAGGTACCATTCCTTGGTCATATTATTTCTAATGGAGGAATAGCAGTGGATCCTGCTAAAGTCAAGGAGATTATGGAGTGGAGAGTGCCCACTACAGTTACGGAGATTCGGAGTTTCTTGGGACTCGCAGGATATTATCGGAGATTTATTGAAGGATTTTCTAAGATTGCTAAACCCATGACATCGCTTTTGGAGAAAGGAAAAGAATTTAAGTGGGATGAGAAGTGTCAAGAGAGTTTTGATCAATTGAAGGAAAGGTTGATGTCACCTCCAGTATTGATTATGCCCGATCTGCAGAAGGGATTTGACATTTATTGTGATGCATGTGGCCAAGGACTTGGATGTGTGCTTATGCAAGATGGTCATGTGATTGCCTATGCATCTCGTCAGTTGAGGAAGCATGAATTGAACTACCCCACCCATGACTTGGAACTGGCTGCAGTTGTGCATGCACTTAAGATTTGGAGACACTACATCATGGGAACTAAGTGCCAAGTATACACGGATCATAAGAGTTTGAAGTATATATTCACTCAGAAGGATCTCAACCTTAGGCAACGCCGTTGGTTGGAGCTTATTAAGGATTATGACTTGGAGATTCATTATCACCCAGGCAAGGCAAATTTGGTTGCAGATGCCTTGAGTCGGAAGGAGCATGTTCACTCCGCTTTCGTGGTTCAGCTACCTGATGAATTAGCAAAGGATTTTGAGAGGCTCAACCTGGGAATTGTTACACATACGGAAGGAGTGACTATTGAATTGGAACCTACCTTGGAACAAGAGATTCGGAAGGGTCAAATTGGTGATGCTAAGATTCAGGAGATTAAGGATCTTATTACTGAAGGAAGAGGTCCGGAGTTCACAGAGGATGAGCAAGGCACGATATGGTTCAAGAATCGGATCTGTGTTCCCGATATTGATAGTCTTCGGGAAACCATATTGAAGGAAGCACATGATTCAGTTTATTCTATCCACCCTGGGAGCACTAAGATGTATCAAGACTTGAAGCAAAAGTATTGGTGGTATGGACTAAAGAGAGATGTGGCTGCACATGTGGCTATGTGCGATGTATGCCAAAGAGTTAAAGCTGAACACCAGAGGCCAGCCGGACTATTGCATCCACTGAAGATACCTGAGTGGAAATGGGAAGAGATTGGCATGGACTTCATTGTTGGATTACCCCGCACGTCTGCTGGATATGATTCTATATGGGTGATTGTGGACAGGCTAACCAAAGTAGCCCACTTTATTCCAGTGAAGACCACTTATTCAGGAGCCAAGTTGGCAGAGTTGTACATGGCACGGATAGTATGCCTGCATGGTGTGCCAAAGAAGATTGTGTCAGATCGAGGATCACAGTTTACCTCTCGATTTTGGAAACAGTTGCACGAGTCATTGGATACGAGATTGAATTTTAGCTCGGCTTACCATCCCCAGACTGATGGGCAGACTGAGAGGACTAACCAAGTACTGGAAGATATGTTAAGAGCTTGTGCTCTTAAGCATGGTGGAAGTTGGGATAAGAGTCTGCCGTATGCGGAGTTCTCTTATAATAATAGCTATCAGGCCAGCTTGAAGATGTCACCGTTTGAGGCTTTGTATGGCAGAAAGTGCAGGACTCCCTTGTATTGGAATCAAACTGGTGAAAGACAATTGTTTGGACCTGAGATTATACAAGAAGCAGAGGAACAAGTTCAGCAAATAAGGGAGAATTTGAGAACTGCACAATCCAGGCAGAAAAGTTATGCTGATACCCGGAGAAGACTACTTGAGTTTAAGGAGGGTGATTATGTCTATTTGAAGGTGTCACCACTCCGGGGTATGAGAAGATTCAAAGTCAAAGGAAAGTTGTCCCCTCGCTTTATTGGACCCTTCTTAATCTTAAAGCGAGTGGGAGAGGTTGCATATCAATTGGAGTTACCAGATCATCTCGCGGATGTTCATGATGTATTTCATGTATCTCAGCTGAAGAAATGTCTCAGGGTGCCTGAAGAACAGTTACCAATGGAAGACCTTAGTGTTCAAGAGGATTTGACTTATGCTGAGTACCCCATCAAGATCTTGGATACTCTGACTCGAGTTACGAGGAATAAGGTTATAAAGATGTGCAAAGTGCAATGGAGTCACCACGGTGAAGATGAAGCAACTTGGGAAAGAGAAGAAGAGCTTCGTATAGATTTTCCCCACCTTTTCCCTAGATCTTCTTAAATCTCGAGGACGAGATTATTTTTAAGGGGGGTAGGATTTGTAATACCCAAGTTGTATACCAAGAGTAATAGAGAGAAAGCTTCTCATTTGTTGTGTCTTATTTGCATCATAAAAAAGAGCACTTATGTAATTGAGAGGGACCAAATAAAACAATTATGATAAAATAAAGAAAAGTGCATTTGTTGGAGTTTATGTGTTGTGCATTAAATAAAATAATAATAATAGGAATAATAAGATAATAAATGTTAAAAGTTAAATCAAATCCTAAATTAAAAAAAAATGATGAGGGTTTTGAAAATGAGAAGGAGGAAGGATATAAAATATAAAACAAATTTCATAAATGTTCCAAATTAGTACTTCCTAAGTTCACAATAAAATTCGAGGACAAACTCTGCACAAGGTTTGAATTTAAAAATTTGAATTCAAATTTGGGTATGAAAATAGAAAGAAAGCAGAAAAATAAAAAAAAGAAAAGAAGAAAAACCTTACCTGGGCTCTCCCCTCTGTATTCGGCCCACCCTGGGAAAGTGACCCGCGCGCGGCCCATACCTGGATTTTGCCTCCGCACGCCCGCGCCGACAGTGGGTCCCACATGTCTGTCTCACTCGTGTGCGCGCAGCCCAAACTATCCTTGGCGCCGACACCCCTACCCCACTTGTCAGCCGCTACCAGCACTGTCTCGCCCGCGCCGCTCTCTTCGCTTCCGTCACTGATTCATCGGCCCCACCTGTCATCCCGCTGCTCGCGTTAACAGACCCGCGCGAAATACTCGCCGCCGTGCCGTGAATCGCGGACGAGCCCCCTCCCAGCCGAGCCGAGTCCACGGGGATAAGTAGGCGAGCTCCCCTGCTCCTTCCTTCCCTCCTCATCCGCTTGCGCCGCCGTGAATCGCACAGAGAAAAGGGAATTCCAGTGAGGGAGAGTGCCGCCGCGGGTTGGGAGTGAGAGCCGGTAGGCAAACCTCGTGCTCCTCGTTGCCACTGCCTTAACGTCGTGTCAGGGAGTTTCCACGGACCGCAAGGAAGGTGTCGGTGGCCTCGGCGTGCACGTTTGGTCGACGGAGACGCCGGGATTCCTCACCGTCGTGTGCCATCTCCGCCGCGCCGTAGTCAGGGGCGTTCGGCCTCCAACTGTTGGTATGAACCCCCATCCCATGTTCGCCGTCGTGTCAATTTTGTTCCGCGAGTATCAGATGCCGGGATGGTGCACTGTAGGGTAGGAATCGGGTTCTCCGGCGATGTGCCGCCGCGTCCGTCGCGGGCGCCGCCGTTCGCTCGGCCGTGAGATAGGGGGGAAGATCCTGGTCCGTTGATGCAATGATGTACGGCTATGATTAGATATGAGAGTGTGAGGTTTTCAACCGTTGGATCTTTCACCGACGGTGTTGATTAGTTTATGCGTACCGATTCGGGAAGTGTAACGGTGGCCGTCCGATCGGGATTGGGCGCGTCTGGGGCGTGATCCCCTGTTTTAAATCGGGACCCTAGATCTTGATTCGTGCGGCTATGAGGGCATACCGGTTCGGGGCCGCTGGGATCTAATCTGTAGCGTCCAATGGTGATCGTGCGGCCGAGATTAGAAGTTACCCCTTCGCGGGTCAGAGTTATAAAAGAACCCCTCACTTTTTAGCAAATCAACCCGCCATCCACGTGAACTGTGCTCTGTGTCTGCGGGATTTTACCCCGTAGCCCCTGACTTTTCTAGAAATCGAGGCCCAGTCCAGAGACAATTAAAAACAGAGAATTTATTATAAAAATTCGTTTTTAATACAAAAACAATTCTAGAAATTTGTATAATTCATAGAAAATGCATTTTAACTCCAAATTGAGTCATTCCAATTTCTAAAATTTTGTAATATTATTCTTTATCAGTTAGTATCACTGTTCTGTCATGAACTCTGTTAAAAAATTTATTTAACATTTAATCCTATTTTAATCACATCAAATCTTAGGAAATTCATAACTTGAATTCTATAACTCAAAATTTAGTAATTCCAGTTCCTATTGTTTCATTTTAATGTGTAGATTTTTACTATATATTTCATTCATCTGTTTGGTGTGATGTTGATTTTGGCTATACTATGTATGTATTGTGTTGATGCGAGTAGACGAGCAACCCACTGTGGAACCTGAGGTTCAGCAAGTAGAGATAGCTGAGCAGGAGCTCATTACAGGCAAGTTGTGCCCTTGATCACTTACTTTTCCCAGCCATGTTCTTGTTAATTTTAATGATCTGCATAGGTTAATTTTGATGGGAACCTTTATGTACCCCAGTTTTGATTACCTCTATACCTTGTTCACCCCTGGAATATTTTTGGGTAGTACTTGCTATTGCTTTATGTGGATTGGGTATGGAGATTCATTATTCATGATTATTCTGTTATTATTTTGTTATTATTGTTATTCATGTTAAGATCATTAAATTAATGGGAACATGGAGCGACCACCCGGGAAAACAGTGCTACCACAAGGGTAGTATGGGATGCCCTTGGCTGATTAACTAGGAAAGCTAGTGGAAGACTACCTTACCCGAAAGGGGCAAGGGCAGTAGGGGAGAGGTCAGTGCGGGGAGGTCCCTAGTTGATTTTGCTGCGATGGCTATCAGCTAGGAACCCTTTACTGGATCTTCCCATAAACTGTAGCGGGTTTTCGGAAGCTAGTGGAACTTTGTAAAGGCCTCGTAGTGGATCCCTAGCCATTCACCTCGGTAGTGTCTAAGGGCCTTGCAAACCCAGGCGACATGGGATACACGACTTGTGGGTAAAGATGCGCAACCTCTGCAGAGTGTAAAACTAGTATACTAGCCGCGCTCACGGTCATGAGCGGCTCGGACCCTCACATGATTAACTATGGAACTTAAGTTTAATTTGACATTTGCATCGCATTTGGGATTATTTTATTATTACTGTTCTTTATTACTATTAAGGTTTGGTATTTATTTACACTTAGTAATTGCTAATAAAATTTTGACCAACTTATAAAAGCAATGCTCAGCCTTAGCCTTTATTTCATTGATCAGCCTTACACTTCATGAACTCCCACCTTTGGTGAGTTCATGTCACATTATTCCCCACGACTTGTTGAGCTATGATCGTATGTGAGCTCACCCTTGCTGTCTCACACCCCCCACAGGAGAAGAACAGGTTGTTGAAGAGGAGCTGCCTAACACCGAGGAGTTCGATCTGATCTAGGTGGCGTTTCTCAGTCGACATTGGCGCCATCGATCCTTAGTTCGTTTATCTTTATTATTATATTTTGTAATAAGACTTCCGCTATGTAATAAATACTCTGATGTTCATGACATTTATCTCTATACACTCTGTTATTGTATATGTTGTCTTCTTGGCGCATGTATGAGATGCACCCGGCTTTGTTCTTTAAAACCGGGTGTTACACTTATTGGGGTGGAGTTTATTTCTTCTTTCCTTTTCTTTTATTCTCTTAAAAGTTTTAGAGTAGGTTTGAACTACAAGTTGCTTTTATAAAATTCTAAAAATTCTGCAAAAATTACAGTGGCTTGGCACTGGTGTATGTTTCTCTGTCTCAAAAATTGGGGATCAGAAAGTGAATAGTTTTCTCTGGACAAAATTATTAAATTCTAGGGCAGAAGGGGTGCTTTGAACTACAACTATTATTTAACAGTGGGTAGTTCTATAAAACTTATTTTTGCTGGCTTTTAGGGGTTACAACATGACTTGATACAAATTTCTAGTCATTAATACCTTTTAGTTATTTTACTATGGTTTTCTCAAGTTTCTAGCCAAATGGGTGCTTACTACTTCCACTATATTTGAAAAATATAAAACAACAAAGTTCTTATTTTTCTTAGTTATTGTTTTGCGCAAGAGCAATCATTTTGAAGTTTGGCATCTTTTTGCTTAAGGGAAGAGGTGGTATGCATTATTTGAGTTAAGTGGCCTTTCTCTTAAATTATTAGCAATAGGTAAGAGTTTGCTTCTTTTTCATGGGTTTGCATTTTTCTCTGGTGGTTTATCTCATGATGGACTTAGTCAATTTTTGGCTGCCCATTATCACATTATTAGGGGTTGTTCATGACTTATTTGGAAAATGCCTCATTATCATTTTATATTTATTTTCCTCACTTAAAAGGTTGGGCTGAGGTGTTCTTCATTTTTGTAGTGGGGCTCTGGTGGATGTAAGTCCGCTGGATTTTTATTATCCATTTTGGGTATAGTTTTGTAACTCTAATAATTGATTTTTAGTTCAAACATGGCTAAATAAAACATTCTAATTTAAAACTGATCTGGACTAATGATCTCTCTATTTTTCCTAGGTTCTCTGTTACATAAGTAAACTAGAAAAAATAATTTTGATCACTGTTCATTAATTTCTAATGCCTTTCTGATTTTTTCTAAGTTTTGGGCAAAATAGCTTTAAATGAATATCTACATCATATTTTCCAATGCTGGGGTTCCTACTATTTTTAAACAGTGTCTAAATGAGGTTTGAATACCTACAAATTTTCTTAGGTTCAGTATAGAAGAAAAACTAATTTTCCTTAATTAAACAAGGTTTAGTAAGTTTCTGTTTTTAATTTTTAACTCAAAAATTCAGAATAGAAAGCATAGGGTTTATCATTTTTGAATGATAGTTCATAATATTCAGAAGCTAGCAAAATTAGTTTGACAACTTTTTATTAAGAATTCATCAAGTTATGGGTTTTCTAAGTTCTCTGGTCACTTTAAAAAGATTAACAGAATTGATTAAATGGAAAACCACTTTGCACTGGGGTCCCTGGCGGGTATTTTAAGTTTTCTTGGCGGATCAGTCCTTAGGCTACTATTCACATGGGTCACTGACGTTACAGAAAACCCCTCGGGTTCTACAAATCCTAACCCGAGGTCCTTCTCCTAACTCAAACAGTAACCGCGGCGGAAGAAAGGGCGGAGGGGCTTACCGGCGGTGAGATTGCTCCGGTGAAGTGGTCGAGGACGTAGGGGAGGTCTCGGGGATCACAGCGATGTGCGGGTCGCCGTCGGGGATGGTCGGAGTTGGCCGGTCCACGTGCGCCAGCGGGGATGCTCGTCGGCGGCGAGGAGTCCGGCCTGCTCACGGTGAGATAGTTCAATTGGACGGGTCAGAGAGGTTCATGGGATGCCAGAGAAGATATGGGTGCAAGGAAATGGGCGGAGACTCACCGGTTAGCTCTGTCCACGCGTGGCGACGAAAGACCGAAGTCCGGTGAGGTCGATCTCGGGCCTCCGGTGAAGTCCGGCCTGGTCTGAGGGCTTGGAAAGCTTTACGGGCCACTGGCGGAGCTAGCCGAAGCACTGGCTCGACTTGGGGGTGGCTGGAGTGGGCTGGCCACGATGGCCGAAACTCTAGCGGCAATGGCGGGCGGAATTGAGCTCGCCGGAGCTAAGGAGAGGGGGCTGGCCGGTGAAGGTGAGCGCGGGGTGAAGTGAGGCGCGCCCGGGGAGGCTTTATAGGCGCGGGCGAGCACGACCGAGGGCGGGGCTCTGACATGCGCTCGGGGCGTGCGCGGCGAACGCCAGTGCGCGCTCTGGCGCCTGGCACAACGTCGAGCACGAGGCAGCGCAGAGAGAGGTCAAGTTCAAACGCGGATTGGGCCCAAATCTTGGAGATTTTGGCCATAATCCCGTTGAGAGATTTCTTCCTCTCAGGTCCCTTTGTCGTTTGTGTGTGGAGGCTAGCAAGTTTCGCTGACTGGATTAGGAGATAGAGAGGGGAGAAATCCTGTTTGTCTCACTGCCACACACAGGGGGAAAATCTCTGGTTTGACGTGTCCGAGGCACGCGTCCCAATGCCATCTCCTGGCACATGACAGAGGGGTTAATTAGGCACATTTTTGTTAATGGGGCCATTAGGATTCGAGTTAGGGATCAAGGTGAACATCCCTGATCTTTGGCTCAAGGTCTGAATTTCAGAATTCTGAAATTCAGAATTCCCATTAAGTCCCACATGAGAAGCTTGATTTGGGGTTTTAATTGAGTTATTTTGGCTAAGCTTTCTCAACCTTTCTTGTTGCTTATTAAATATACTTCAATTTTTATAATTGGCTCAAGTCACAATTTTAAATTTTTCATGCCCTTTTCCTTATTTTCTTGAATTTTGCTCATGGGGCTCACTTAGGCTCTATATTAGGGTTACAACATTAATACCTTTTTGAAAGACCCATTTGTTGTGATCATGATACTTTTAAGTATATGCTTGGTGAATTCTTCATTCTTAAGTTAGTTTGATGCTCATGCTTACTTTGGTTCTCATAAAATGATGGTTCTTGGTTTGGCATTTTAAGAGAAACCCTAGGTGACACTGGGGTGTCACACACCCTGCCCAATCGGCATCGGAATAACCAATTAAATCAAATGTGGATCCCCGAGGGTACCAAAGCCCAAACTTAGGAGTATAAGCCAAATATCTCAAGATTTGTTTTATGGCCGTAAGGTGAGATTCCTTAGGTTCGGCTTGGAATCTTGCACACATGCATACGGAAAGCATAATGTCCGGTCGAGATGCACATAAATAGAGTAAAGAACCTATCATCGACCGGTATACCTTTTGATCGATGGATTTACCTTCCGTGTCGAGGTCGAGATGCCCATTTGTTCCCATGGGAGTCTTGATGGGCTTGGCATCCTTCATTCCAAACTTGTTTAGAATGTCTTGAGTATACTTTGTTTGGCTGATGAAGGTGCCCTCTTGGAGTTGCTTTACTTGAAATCCCAAGAAATACTTCAACTCCCCCATCATTGACATCTCGAATTTCTGTGTCATGATCCTACTAAATTCTTCACATGTAGATTCGTTAGTAGACCCAAATATAATATCATCAACATAAATTTGGCATACAAACAAATCATTGTCAAGAGTTTTAGTAAATAAAGTAGGATCGGCCTTGCCAACTTTGAAGCCATTGGCAATAAGGAAATCTCTTAGGCATTCATACCATGCTCTTGGGGCTTGCTTGAGCCCATAAAGCGCCTTAGAGAGCCTATAGACATGGTTAGGATACTCACTGTCTTCAAAGCCGGGAGGTTGCTCAACGTAGACCTCTTCCTTGATTGGTCCATTGAGGAAAGCACTCTTCATGTCCATTTGGTAAAGCTTGAAGCCATGGTAAGTAGCATAGGCTAATAATATACGAATTGACTCAAGCCTAGCTACGGGTGCATAGGTTTCACCAAAATCCAAACCTTCGACTTGGGAGTATCCCTTGGCCACAAGTCGAGCTTTGTTCCTTGTCACCACACCATGCTCGTCTTGCTTGTTGCGGAAGACCCATTTGGTTCCTACAACATTTTGATTAGGACGTGGAACTAAATGCCATACCTCGTTCCTAGTGAAATTGTTGAGCTCCTCTTGCATCGCCATCACCCAATCCGAATCTTGGAGTGCTTCCTCTACCCTGTGTGGCTCAATAGAGGAAACAAAAGAGTAATGCTCACAAAAATGTGCAACACGAGATCTAGTGGTTACCCCCTTATGAATGTCACCGAGGATGGTGTCGACGGGGTGATCTCGTTGGATTGCTTGGTGGACTCTTGGGTGTGGCGGCCTTGGTTCTTCATCCTCCTTGTCTTGATCAATTGCATCTCCCCCTTGATCATTGCCGTCATCTTGAGGTGGCCCATCATTTTGATTTTCTCCTTCATCAACTTGAGCCTCGTCCTCATTTTGAGTTGGTGGAGATGCTTGCGTGGAGGAGGATGGTTGATCTTGTGCTTGAGTGGGCTCTTCGGATTCCTTAGGACACACATCCCCAATGGACATGTTCCTTAGCGCGATGCATGGAGCCTCTTCATTACCTATCTCATCAAGATCAACTTGCTCTACTTGAGAGACGTTAGTTTCATCAAACACAACGTCACAAGAAACTTCAACTAGTCCTGAGGACTTGTTAAAGACTCTATATGCCCTTGTGTTTGAATCATATCCTAGTAAAAAGCCTTCTACTGTCTTAGGAGCAAATTTAGATTTTCTACCTCTTTTAACAAGAATAAAGCATTTGCTACCAAAGACTCTAAAATATGAAATGTTGGGCTTTTTACCGGTTAGGAGTTCGTATGATGTCTTCTTGAGGATTCGGTGTAGATATAACCGGTTGATGGCGTAGCAGGCGGTGTTGACCGCCTCGGCCCAAAACCGATCCGGCGTCTTGTACTCATCAAGCATGGTTCTTGCCATGTCCAATAGAGTTCTATTCTTTCTCTCCACTACACCATTTTGTTGTGGCGTGTAGGGAGAGGAGAACTCATGCTTGATGCCCTCCTCCTCAAGGAAGCCTTCAATTTGAGAATTCTTGAACTTCGTCCCGTTGTCGCTTCTTATTTTCTTGATCCTTAAGCCAAACTCATTTTGAGCCCGTCTCAAGAATCCCTTTAAGATCTCTTGGGTTTGTGATTTTTCCTGCAAAAAGAATACCCAAGTGAAGCGAGAATAATCATCCACAATAACTAGACAGTACTTACTCCCGCCGATGCTTATATAAGCGATCGGGCCGAATAAATCCATGTGTAGGAGCTCCAGTGGCCTGTCAGTCGTCATGATATTCTTGTGTGGATGATGAGTACCAACTTGCTTCCCAGCTTGGCATGCGCTACAAATCCTGTCTTTCTCAAAATGAACATTGGTTAATCCTAAAATGTGTTCTCCCTTTAGAAGCTTATGAAGATTCTTCATTCCAACATGGGCTAGTCGGCGGTGCCAGAGCCAACCCATGTTAGTCTTAGCTATTAAGCAAGTGTCGAGTTCAGCTCTATCAAAATCTATCAAGTATAGCTGACCCTCTAACACTCCCTTAAAGGCTATTGAATCATCACTTCTTCTAAAGACAGTGACACCTATATCAGTAAAAAGACAGTTGTAGCCCATTTGACATAATTGAGATACGAAAAGCAAATTGTAATCTAATGAATCAACAAGAAAAACATTGGAAATGGAATGGTCAGGAGATATAGCAACTTTACCCAAACCTTTGACCAAACCTTGATTTCCATCCCTGAATGTGATAGCTCGTTGGGGATCTTGATTTTTCTCATAAGAGGAGAACATTTTCTTCTCCCCGGTCATGTGGTTTGTGCACCCGCTATCGATGATCCAACTTGAGCCCCCCGGATGCATAAACCTACAAAACAATTTTAGTTCTTGACTTTAGGTACCCAAACGGTCTTGGGTCCTTTAGCATTAGAAACAACAACTTTGGGTACCCAAACACAAGTCTTGGAGCCCTTGTGTTTGCCCCCAACAAACTTGGCAACTACCTTGCCGGATTTATTAGTTAAAACATATGATGCATCAAAAGTTTTAAATGAAATGTCATGATCATTTGATGCATTAGGAGTTTTCTTCTTAGGCAACTTAGCCCGGGTTGGTTGCCTAGAGCTAGATGTCTCACCCTTATACATAAAAGCATGGTTAGGGCCAGAGTGAGACTTCCTAGAATGAATTCTCCTAATTTTGCTCTCGGGATAACCGGCAGGGTACAAAATGTAACCCTCGTTATCCTGAGGCATGAGAGCCTTGCCCTTAACAAAATTAGACAATCTTTTAGGAGGAGCATTAATTTTGACATTGTCCCCCTTTTGGAAGCCAATGTCATCCTTAATGCCAGGGCGTCTCCCACTATAAAGCATACTACGAGCAAATTTAAATTTTTCATTCTGAAGTTCGTGCTCGGCAATTTTAGCATCTAGTTTAGCTATATGATCATTTTGTTGTTTAATTAAAGCCATATGATCATGAATAGCATCAATATCAATATATCTACATCTAGTACAAATAGACACATGCTCAACGGTAGATGTAGATGGTTTGCAAGATTTTAATTCTACAACCTTAACATGTAATATATCATTTTCACTTCTAAGGTTAGAAATAGTGACATTGCAAACATCAAAATCTTTAGCCTTAGCAATTAATTTTTCATTTTCATTTCTAAGGCTAGCAAGAGAATCATTCAATTCTTCAATCTTAGCAAGCAAATCAACATTATCATCTCTAAGATTGGGAATTGAAACATTACAAATATGAGAATCAACCTTAGCATTTAAGCTAGCATTTTCATTCTAAGGTTGACAATAGTCTCATGGCAAGTGCTTAGCTCCTTAGATAATTTTTCACATTTCTCTACTTCTAGAGCATAAGCATTTTTAACCTTAACATGCTTTTTGTTTTCTTTAATAAGGAAGTCCTCTTGGGAGTCCAAGAGATCATCCTTCTCATGAATAGCACTAATTAATTCATTTAATTTTTCTTTTTGTTGCATGTTTAGGTTGGCAAAAAGAATACGCAAGTTATCCTCCTCATTACTAGCATTATCCTCATCACTAGAGGTTTCATATTTAGTGGAGGATCTTGATTTTACCTTCTTCCTTTTGCCATCCTTGGCCATGAGGCATTTGTGGCCGACGTTGGGGAAGAGAAGACCCTTGGTGATGGCGATGTTTGCGGCGTCCTCGTCGGAGGAGGAGTCGGTGGAGCTCTCGTCGGAGTCCCATTCCCGGCAAACATGGGCATCGCCGCCCTTCTTCTTGTAGTACTTCTTCTTCTCCTTTCTTCTCCCCTTCTTGTCGTCGCCCCTGTCACTGTCACTAGAAATAGGACATTTTGCTATAAAGTGACCGGGCTTACCACACTTGTAGCAAACTTTCTTGGAGCGGGGCTTGTAATCTTTCCCCCTCCTTTGCTTGAGGATTTGGCGGAAGCTCTTGATGATGAGCGCCATCTCCTCGTTGTCGAGCTTGGAGGCGTCGATGGGTGTTCGACTTGGAGTAGATTCCTCCTTCTTTTCTTCCGTCGCCTTGAATGCGACCGGTTGTGCTTCGGATGTGGAGGGGCCGTCAAGCTCGTTGATCTTCTTTGAGCCTTTGATCATCAATTCAAAGCTCACAAAATTCCTGATTACTTCCTCGGGAGTCATTAGTGTATATCTAGGATTACCACGAATTAATTGACTTGAGTAGGGTTAAGGAAAACAAGTGATCTTAGAATAACCTTAACCACTTCGTGGTCATCCCATTTTTTGCTCCCGAGGTTGCGCACTTGGTTCACCAAGGTTTTGAGCCGGTTGTACATGTCTTGTGGCTCCTCCCCTTGGCGAAGACGGAAGCGACCGAGCTCCCGCTCGATCGTTTCCCGCTTGGTGATCTTGGTCACCTCATCTCCTTCGTGCGCGGTCTTTAGCACGTCCCAAATTTCCTTAGCACTCTTCAACCCTTGCACCTTATTATACTCCTCTCGACTTAGAGAGGCGAGGAGTATAGTTGTGGCTTGGGAGTTGAAGTGTTGGATTTGGGCCACTTCGTCCTCATCATAATCTTCATCCCCTATGGATGGTACCTGAACACCAAACTCAACAACATCCCATATACTTTTGTGGAGTGAGGTTAGATGAAATCGCATTAAATCACTCCACCTAGCATAATCTTCACCATCAAAAGTTGGTGGTTTGCCTAATGGTACGGAAAGTAAAGGTGTATGTTTAGGAATGCGAGGATAGCGTAGGGGGATCTTACTAAACTTCTTGCGCTCATGGCGCTTAGAAGTTACGGACGGCGCGTCGGAGCCGGAGGTGGAAGGTGATGAAGTATCGGTCTCGTAGTACACCACCTTCCTCATCTTCTTGTGCTTGCCGCCACTCCGATGCGACTTGTGGGAAGTGAAAGGGAATTAGGCTTACACCTAGTTCCTAAATAATTTTGGTGATTGAATTGCCCAACACAAATATTGTACTAACTAGTTTGCTCTAGTGTATAAGTTATACAGGTGCAAAAGGTTCACACTCAGCCAATAAAAATATCAAGTTTTGGATTCAACAAAGGAGCAAAGAGGGAACCGAAGGCACCTCTGGTCTGGAGGCACCGGACTGTCCGGTGTACACCGGACAGTGTCCGGTGCGCCACCGGTGCACCAGAGGACTCCAACTCAAACTCGCCACCTTCGGGAATTTGTCAGGCCGGCGCGCTATAATTCACCGGACTGTCCGGTGTACACCGGACAGTGTCCGGTGCTCCAAGGAAGCGCGGCCTCCTCAACTCGCCAGCCTCGGGTTCGCGCGGCAGCCGCTCCGCTATAATTCACCGGACATGTCCAGTGTGCACCGGACTGTCCGGTGTACCACGGAGCAACGGCTATTTCGGCGCCAACGGCTCCCTGCGGCGCATTTAATGCGCGCTCTGCGCGCGCAGTCGGCAGGCGTTGCCCATACCGGCGCACCGGACAATAAACAGTTGTTGTCCGGTGTGCACCGGACACCTAGGCGGGCCCAGATGTCAGAAGCTCCAACGGTCAGAATCCAACGGCATTGGTGACGTGGCGGGGGCACCGGACTGTCCGGTGTGCACCGGACTGTCCGGTGCGCCATCGAACAGACAGCTTCCAGCAACGGTCACTTTTGGTGGTTGGGGCTATAAATACCCCAACCACCCCACCATTCATTGCATCCAAGTTTTCTAACTTCCAACCACTTACAAGAGCTAGACATTCAATTCTAGACACACCAAAGAGATCAAATCCTCTCCAATTCCACTCAAGCCTTTAGTGACTAGCGAGAGAGATTTGCCGTGTTCTTTTGAGCTCTTGCGCTTGGATCGCTTTCTTTCTTTCTCATTTTTTCTTATAATCAATACTCAATTGTAACCAAGGCAAGAGGCACCAATTGTGTGGTGGCCCTTGCGGGGAAGTTTTGTTCCCGGTTGATTGAGAAGGAAAAAGCTCACTCGGTCCGAGGGATCGTTTGAGAGAGGGAAGGGTTGAAAGAGACCTGGCCTTTGTGGCCTCCTCAACGGGGAGTAGGTTTGAGAGAACCGAACCTCGGTAAAACAAATCCACGTGTCTCACTTCACTATTCGCTTGCGATTTGTTTTGCGCCCTCTCTCGCGGACTTGATTATATTTCTAACGCTAACCCGGCTTGTAGTTGTGATTATTTTTGTGATTTTCAGTTTCGCCCTATTCACCCCCCCTCTAGGCGACTTTCAATTGGTATCAGAGCCAGGTTCTTCATTAGAGCTTAACCGCTCGAAGTGATGTCGGGAGATCACACCAAGAGGGAGATGGAGACCGGCGACAAGCCCACTACAAGCCAAGGGAGCACTTCATCGGAAGAGTCCCGCACCAAGAGGAGGGAGAAGAAGAAGAACTCCTCCAAACGGAAGGAGAAAAGATCTTCCTCTTCTCACCACAAAGAGAAGAAGGAAAAATCTTCTTCTCACAAGCCACATCGGAGTGAGGACAAGAAAAAGAGGATGAGGAAGGTGGTCTACTACGAGACCGATTCTTCATCGACATCCACCTCCGGCTCCGACGCGGCGTCCGTCACTTCTAAACGCCAAGAGCGTAAGAAGTATAGTAAGATCCCCCTACGCTACCCTCGCATTCCTAAACATACACCTTTACTTTCCGTCCCATTAGGCAAACCACCAACTTTTAATGGTGAAGATTATGCTATGTGGTGTAATTTAATGCGATTTCATCTAACCTCACTCCACAAAAGTATATGGGATGTTGTTGAGCATGGTGTACAGGTACCATCTGTAGGGGATGAGGACTATGACATGGACGAAGTAGCCCAAATCGAGCACTTCAACTCCCAAGCCGCAACTATCCTCCTTGCCTCTCTAAGCAAGGAGGAATACAATAAAGTACAAGGGTTGAAAAATGCAAAAGAGATTTGGGATCTACTCAAGACAGCGCACGAAGGTGATGAACTCACCAAGATCACCAAGCGGGAAACGATCGAGGGGGAGCTCGGTCGCTTCCGTCTTCGCCAAGGGGAGGAGCCACAAGATATGTACAACCGGCTCAAGACCTTGGTGAACCAAGTGTGCAACCTCGGGAGCAAAAAGTGGGATGACCACGAGGTGGTTAAGGTTATTCTAAGAGCTCTTATTTTCCTTAACCCCACTCAAGTTCAATTAATTCGTGGTAATCCTAGATATCCACTAATGACCCCCGAGGAAGTTATCGGGAATTTTGTAAGCTTTGAATGCATGATTAAGGGCTCAAAGAAGATCAATGAGCTTGACGAGCCTTCCACGTCCGAGGCGCAACCGGTGGCCTTCAAGGCAACAGAGGAGAAGAAGGAGGAGTCTACACCAAGTAGACAACCAATCGACGCCTCCAAGCTCGACAATGAGGAGATGGCCTTAATCATCAAAAGCTTTCGGCAAATCCTCAAGCAACGGAAGGGGAAGGATTACAAATCCCGTTCCAAGAAGGTTTGCTACAAGTGTGGTAAGCCCGGTCATTTTATTGCAAAATGTCCTATGTCTAGTGACAGTGACAGGGGCGACGACAAGAAGGGCAAAAGAAGAGAAAAGAAGAGGTACCACAAGAAGAGGGGCGGCGATGCCCACGTGTGCCGCGAGTGGGACTCCGACGAGAGCTCCACCGAGTCCTCCTCCGACGAGGACGCCGCCAACATCGCCGTCACCAAGGGGCTTCTCTTCCCCAATGTCGGCCACAAGTGTCTCATGGCCAAGGACGGCAAAAAGAAGGTAAAATCAAGGTCCTCCACTAAATATGAAACATCTAGTGATGAGGATGATGATAAAAATGAGGAGGATAACTTGCGCATTCTTTTTGCCAACCTTAACATGGAACAAAAAGAAAAATTAAATGAGCTAATTAGTGCTATCCATGAAAAGGATGATCTCTTGGACTCCCAAGAGGATTTCCTAATCAAGGAAAACAAGAAACATGTTAAGGTTAAAAATGCTTATGCTCTTGAGGTAGAAAAATGTGAAAAATTGTCTAGTGAGCTAAGCACTTGCCATGAGACCATTAACAACCTTAGAAATGAAAATGCAAAATTAATTGCTAAGGTTGATTCTCATGTTTGCATTGATCCTAGAAATGATAATGTTGATTTGCTTGCTAGGATTGATGAGTTGAATGTTTCTATTGCTAGCCTTAGAAATGAGAATGAGAAACTAATTGCTAAGGCTAAGGATTTTGATGTCTGCAATGCTACTATTTCCGACCTTAGAACTAAAAATGATATGTTGCATGCTAAGGTTGTTGAACTAAAATCTTGCAAACCCTCTACATCTAATGTTGAGCATATTTCCATTTGTACTAGATGTAGAGATGTTAATATTGATGCTATCCATGATCACCTAGCCTTAATTAAAAAACAAAATGACCACATAGCACAACTTAATGCTAAGATCGGTGAGCATGACTTAGAAAATGAAAAATTTAAATTTGCTAGAAGCATGCTCTATAATGGGAGACGCCCGGCATCAAGGATGGCATTGGCTTCCAAAGGGGAGACAATGTCAAACTTAATGCCCCTCCAAAGAATTTATCTAACTTTGTTAAGGGCAAGGCTCCCATGCCTCAGGATAACGAGGGCTACATTTTGTACCCTGCCGGCTATCCTGAGAGCAAAATTAGGAGAACTCATTCTAGGAAGTCTCACTCTGGCCCTAACCATGCTTTTATGTATAAGGGTGAGACATCTAGTTCTAGGCAACCAACCCGTGCTAAGTTGCCTAGAAAGAAAACTCCTAATGCATCAAATGATCATATTATTTCATTTAAAACTTTTGATGCATCATATGTTTTAACTAACAAATCCGGCAAGGTAGTTGCCAAGATTGTTGGGGGCAAACACAAGGGCTCCAAGACTTGTGTTTGGGTACCCAAAGTTCTTGTTTCTAATGCCAAAGGACCCAAAACCGTTTGGGTACCTAAAGTCAAGAACTAAAATTGTTTTGTAGGTTTATGCATCCGGGGGCTCAAGTTGGATACTCGATAGCAGGTGCACAAACCACATGACAGGGGAGAAAAAGATGTTCTCCTCATATGAGAAAAACCAAGATCCCCAACGAGCTATCACATTCGGGGATGGAAATCAAGGTTTGGTCAAAGGATTGGGTAAAATTGCTATATCACCTGACCATACTATTTCCAATGTTTTTCTTGTAGATTCTTTAGATTACAATTTGCTTTCCGTATCCCAATTATGTCAAATGGGCTACAACTGTCTATTTACTGATATTGGTGTTACTGTCTTTAGAAGAAGTGATGATTCAATAGCATTTAAGGGAGTGTTAGAGGGTCAGCTATACTTGGTTTATTTTGATAGAGCTGAACTCGACATTTGCTTGATTGCTAAGACTAACTTGGGTTGGCTCTGGCACCGCCGACTGGCCCATGTTGGAATGAAGAATCTTCACAAGCTTCTAAAGGGAGAACACATTTTAGGACTAACCAATGTTCATTTTGAGAAAGACAGGATTTGTAGCGCATGCCAAGCCGGGAAGCAAGTTGGTATCCATCATCCACACAAAAACATCATGACTACCGATAGGCCACTGGAGCTCCTACACATGGATTTATTCAGCCCGATCGCTTACATAAGCATCGGCGGTAGTAAGTATTGTCTTGTAATTGTGGATGATTATTCTCGCTTCACTTGGATGTTCTTTTTGCAGGACAAATCTCATACCCAAGAGACCCTAAAGGGATTCTTGAGATGGGCTCAAAATGAGTTCGGCTTAAGGATCAAGAAAATTAGAAGCGACAATGGGACGGAGTTCAAGAACTCTCAAATTGAAGGCTTCCTTGAGGAGGAGGGAATCAAGCATGAGTTCTCTTCTCCCTACACTCCACAACAAAATGGTGTAGTGGAGAGGAAGAATCGAACTCTATTGGAAATGGCAAGAACCATGCTTGATGAGTACAAGACACCGGATCGGTTTTGGGCCGAGGCGGTCAACACCGCCTGCTACGCCATCAACCGGTTATATCTTCACCGAATCCTCAAGAAGACATCTTATGAACTCCTAACCGGTAAAAAGCCAAATATTTCATATTTTAGAGTTTTTGGTAGCAAATGCTTTATTCTTGTTAAGAGAGGTAGAAAATCTAAATTTGCTCCTAAAACTGTAGAAGGCTTTTTACTAGGATATGACTCAAACACAAGGGCATATAGAGTCTTTAACAAGTCCTCAGGACTTGTTGAAGTTTCTTGTGACGTTGTGTTTGATGAAACTAACGGCTCTCAAGTAGAGCAAGTTGATCTTGATGAGATAGGTGAAGAACAGGCTCCATGCATAGCGCTAAGGAACATGTCCATTGGGGATGTGTGTCCTAAGGAATCCGAAGAGCCTCCACATGCACAAGATCAACCATCCTCCTCCATGCAAGCATCTCCACCAACTCAAATTGAGGATGAGGCTCAAGATGTTGAACAAGAAGATCAAGAAGATGAGCCACCTCAAAATGACGGCAACGATCAAGGGGGAGATGCAAATAATGAAGACAAGGAGGATGAACAACCAAGGCCGCCACACCCAAGAGTCCACCAAGCAATACAACGAGATCACCCCGTCGACACCATCCTCGGCGACATTCATAAGGGGGTAACTACTCGATCTCGTGTAGCACATTTTTGTGAACATTACTCTTTTGTTTCCTCCATTGAGCCACACAGGGTAGAGGAAGCACTTCAAGATTCGGATTAGGTGATGGCGATGCAAGAGGAGCTCAACAATTTCACAAGGAATGAGGTATGGCATTTAGTTCCACGTCCTAACCAAAATGTTGTAGGGACCAAGTGGGTCTTCCGCAACAAGCAAGACGAGCATGGTGTGGTGACTAGGAACAAAGCTCGACTCGTGGCCAAGGGGTATTCACAAGTCGAAGGTTTGGATTTTGGTGAAACCTATGCACCCGTAGCTAGGCTTGAGTCAATTCGTATATTATTGGCCTATGCTACTTACCATGGATTCAAGCTTTATCAAATGGACGTGAAGAGTGCCTTCCTCAATGGACCAATCAAGGAGGAGGTCTATGTTGAGCAACCTCCCGGCTTTGAAGACAGTGAGTACCCTAACCATGTTTATAGGCTCTCTAAGGCGCTTTACGGGCTCAAGCAAGCCCCAAGAGCATGGTATGAATGCCTTAGAGATTTCCTTATTGCTAATGGCTTCAAAGTCGGCAAGGCCGATCCTACTTTATTCACTAAAACTCTTGACTATGATTTGTTCGTATGCCAAATTTATGTTGATGATATCATATTTGGGTCCACTAACGAATCTACATGTGAAGAATTTAGTAGGATCATGACAAAGAAATTCGAGATGTCTATGATGGGGGAGTTGAAATATTTCTTAGGATTTCAAGTCAAGCAACTCCAAGAGGGCACTTTCATTAGCCAAACGAAGTATACTCAAGACATTCTAACCAAGTTTGGAATGAAGGATGCCAAGCCCATCAAGACTCCCATGGGAACAAATGGGCATCTCGACCTCGACACGGGAGGTAAGTCCGTGGATCAAAAGGTATACCGGTCGATGATTGGTTCATTACTCTATTTATGTGCATCTCGACCGGACATTATGCTTTCCGTATGCATGTGTGCAAGATTCCAAGCCGACCCTAAGGAATCACACCTTACGGCCGTAAAACGAATCTTGAGATATTTGGCTTACACTCCTAAGTTTGGGCTTTGGTACCCTCGGGGATCCACTTTTGATTTGATTGGTTATTCGGATGCCGATTGGGTGGGGTGTAAGATTAATAGGAAGAGCACATCGGGGACTTGTCAGTTCTTGGGAAGATCCTTGGTGTCATGGGCTTCAAAGAAGCAAAATTCGGTCGCTCTTTCTACCGCCGAAGCCGAGTATATTGCCGCAGGCCATTGTTGCGCGCAATTGCTTTGGATGAGGCAAACCCTGCGGGACTACGGTTACAAATTAACCAAAGTTCCTCTTCTATGTGATAATGAGAGTGCAATCCGCATGGCGGATAATCCCGTTGAGCATAGCCGCACTAAACACATAGCCATTCGGTATCATTTTCTTCGGGATCACCAACAAAAGGGGGATATCGAAATTTCATACATTAACACTAAAGATCAATTAGCCGATATCTTTACCAAGCCACTTGATGAACAATCTTTTACCAGACTTAGGCATGAGCTCAATATTCTTGATTCTAGGAACTTCTTTTGCTAAACTTGCACACATAGCTCATAAATATACCTTTGATCATATCTCTTTTATATATGCTATGACTAATGTGTTTTCAAGTATATTTCAAACCAAGTCATAGGTATATTGAAAGGGAATTGGAGTCTTCGGCGAAGACAAAGGCTTCCACTCCGCTCCACTACTCATCCTTCGCCGTAGCTCCGCATTACTCTCCAACGTTGGTATAATCTTCACTCATTTATTTCATGACCAACGGAGGAGAAAGTACTTTAAGGGCTTATATCTCACTCAAAGTATCCGTTTTTGGCGATTCATGCCAAAGGGGGAGAAAGTATGAGCCCAAAGCAAAAGGACCGCACCACCACTCTATTTTTTAAATAAATTGATGATTTTCAATTGGTAAATTTCAAAATTGGTATCTCTTTGTGTTCTAAAAGGGGGAGCAAGTAGTATTTTCAAAAATGATAAATCAAAACCCTCTTGATCACTAAGAGGAGACCTTATTTGAGGGGGAGTTTTGTTTAGTCAAAGGAAAAGCATTTGAACAAAGGAAGAAAATTTCAAAACTTAAAAATGCTTTGCAAATCTTATTCATTTACCTTTGACTATCTTGCAAAAGGCCCTTGAAAAGAATTTTACAAAAAGGATTTGCAAAAACAAAACTTGTGGTGTGAATTTGGTCCAATATGTTAAAAATAAAGAAACAATCCATGCGCATCATGTAAGCATTTATATTGGCTCAATTCCAAGCAACCTTTGCACTTATATTATGCAAACTAGTTCAATTATGCACTTCTATATTTGCTTTGGTTTGTGTTGGCATCAATCACCAAAAAGGGGGAGATTGAAAGGGAATTAGGCTTACACCTAGTTCCTAAATAATTTTGGTGATTGAATTGCCCAACACAAATATTGTACTAACTAGTTTGCTCTAGTGTATAAGTTATACAGGTGCAAAAGGTTCACACTCAGCCAATAAAAAGATCAAGTTTTGGATTCAACAAAGGAGCAAAGAGGGAACCGAAGGCACCTCTGGTCTGGAGGCACCGGACTGTCCGGTGTACACCGGACAGTGTCCGGTGCGCCACCGGTGCACCAGAGGACTCCAACTCGAACTCGCCACCTTCAGGAATTTGTCAGGCCGGCGCGCTATAATTCACCGGACTGTCCGGTGTACACCGGACAGTGTCCGGTGCTCCAAGGAAGCGCGGCCTCCTCAACTCGCCAGCCTCGGGTTCGCGCGGCAGCCGCTCCGCTATAATTCACCGGACATGTCCGGTGTGCACCGGACTGTCCGGTGTACCACGGAGCAACGGCTATTTCGGCGCCAACGGCTCCCTGCGGCGCATTTAATGCGCGCTCTGCGCGCGCAGTCGGCAGGCGTTGCCCATACCGGCGCACCGGACAATAAACAGTTGTTGTCCAGTGTGCACCGGACACCTAGGCGGGCCCAGATGTCAGAAGCTCCAACGGTCAGAATCCAACGGCATTGGTGACGTGGCGGGGGCACCGGACTGTCCGGTGTGCACTGGACTGTCCGGTGCGCCATCGAACAGACAGCTTCCAGCAACGGTCACTTTTGGTGGTTGGGGCTATAAATACCCCAACCACCCCACCATTCATTGCATCCAAGTTTTCTAACTTCCAACCACTTACAAGAGCTAGGCATTCAATTCTAGACACACCAAAGAGATCAAATCCTCTCCAATTCCACTCAAGCCTTTAGTGACTAGCGAGAGAGATTTGCCGTGTTCTTTTGAGATCTTGCGCTTGGATCGCTTTCTTTCTTTCTCATTTTTTCTTATAATCAATACTCAATTGTAACCAAGGCAAGAGGCACCAATTGTGTGGTGGCCCTTGCGGGGAAGTTTTGTTCCCGGTTGATTGAGAAGGAAAAAGCTCACTCGGTCCGAGGGATCGTTTGAGAGAGGGAAGGGTTGAAAGAGACCCGGCCTTTGTGGCCTCCTCAACGGGGAGTAGGTTTGAGAGAACCGAACCTCGGTAAAACAAATCCACGTGTCTCACTTCACTATTCGCTTGCGATTTGTTTTGCGCCCTCTCTCGCGGACTTGATTATATTTCTAACGCTAACCCGGCTTGTAGTTGTGATTATTTTTGTGATTTTCAGTTTCGCCCTATTCACCCCCCCTCTAGGCGACTTTCAGGAAGAGGATTTCTTCTCCTTCCCCTTTCCCTTGTTGCGGGACTCTTCCGATGAAGTCTTCCCGTGGCTTGTAGTGGGCTTGTCGCCGGTCTCCATCTCCCTCTTGGTATGATCTCCCGACATCACTTCGAGCGGTTAGGCTCTAATGAAGCACCGGGCTCTGATACCAATTGAAAGTCACCTAGAGGGGGGTGAATAGGGCGAATCTGAAATTTACAAACTTAATCACAACTACAAGCCGGGTTAGCGTTAGAAATAGAAACGAGTCCGAGAGAGGGCGTAAAAACAAATCGCGAGTGAGTAAAGAAGTGAGACGCAAGGATTTGTTTTACCGAGGTTCGGTTCTCGCAAACCTACTCCCCGTTGAGGAGGCCATAAAGGCCGGGTCTATTTCAACCCTTTCCCTCTCTCAAACGGTCCCTCGGACCGAGTGAGCTTCTCTTCTCAAATCAACCGGGAACAAAACTTCCCCGCAAGGAACACCACACAATTGGTGTCTCTTGCCTCGGTTACAATTGAGTTTTGATCACAAGAACAAAAGAGAAAGAAAAGAAGCAATCCAAGCGCAAGAGCTCAAAAGAACACAACAAATCTCTCTCACTAATCACTAAAGCTTTGTGTGGAATTGGAGAGGATTTGATCACTTGTGTGTGTCTAGAATTGAATGCTAGAGCTCTTGTAAGGTTTAGAAGTGTGAAAACTTGGATGACTTGAATGTGGGGTGGTTGGGGGTACTTATAGCCTCAACCACCAAACTAGTCGTTTGGTGAAGGCTGCTGTCGACGGGCGCACCGGACAGTCCGGTGCGCCACCGGACACTGTCCGGTGCGCCAGCCACGGTACCCGGCCGTTAGGGTTCGACCGTTGGAGCTCTGACGAGTGGGCCCGCCTGGCTGTCCGGTGGTGCACCGGACAAGCCCTGTAGGCTGTCCGGTGTGCCACCCGCGCGTGCTCTGCTCCTCTGCGCGCGCTGGCGCGCATTTAATGCTGTAGCAGGTGACCGTTGCGCCGAAGTAGCCGTTGCTCCGCCGTTACACCGGACAGTCCGGTGTGCACCGGACATGTCCGGTGAATTATAGCGGAGCGAATTCCCGAGGCTGGCGAGTTCAGAGTCGCAGCTCCTTGGAGCACCGGACACTGTCCGGTGTACACCAGACAGTCTGATGAATTATAGCGCGGCGCCTCTGAGTTTTCTCGAAGGTGCGAAGTTCAGCTCGGAGTCCCTTGATGCACCGGACACTGTCCGGTGGCACACCGGACAGTCTGGTGCGCCAGACCAGGGTGCCTTCGGTTGTCCCTTTGCTCTTTTGTTTGAACCCTTTTTCTTGGTCTTTTATTGGCTTATTGTGAACCTTTGGTACCTGTAGAACTTATAAACTAGAGCAAACTAGTTAATCCAAATATTTGTGTTGGGCAATTCAACCACCAAAATCAATTTAGGAAATAGGTGTAAGCCTAATTCCCTTTCAGAAACTAATACTTTATCTTAATCACTTGGAGAGTGCAGGGGGTCACGGCCGCCTCCCCAATGGCATCATCGGCCTTCTATGCAGGGAACACTTCCCTAGACTCGTCGAGTACGCCGGAGTGACGGGCCCAGCCTACACCTTCGACCACTACGCCGTCGCCCCCGATGCAGTAGATCGGGACGGCAGGGAAGACAACAACAAGGCGGAGCGAGTGAAGCAAGAGCTGTGGGCAAGTCTTCCTCGCACTATATTGTTTAATAAGTCACATTTGTTGCATATTCTTGAAATAATGTATGGATACATCGTCTTTGTATGTATGATTTCTTCAGATGCGAGGCTGGATACGAGGCCAGGGCGGATGTGGTGGCTACCACGAGCTGTAGGAAGCTCGTCGTGGACATGCACTATGAGGCGCGCATCCAGGCCATCGTCACTTACCGCGGCTCCGTCCTTAGGGAGAAGGTGAGCAAGAAGAACGCCCGAACCATGTCGTTGACTCCAGACCAGTACTTGCAGGTAAATACAAAACTTTATTATTGGTACTAAATATGCTTAATTTTATCTTCTGATATGTCGTGTACTTGTATTTTTTTAGATGATTCCTTATTGGTGTGCCGCGCATCCTGCTTGCTGGGAGCAGATGGTGTAGAGGTGGTGCTCGGCTGAGTGGGACGAGGCGCACAACGCTAGCCGGGAACGGCGTTTGATGATGCAAGGTCCCTCCCACCATCAAGGCAGCCGCAGCCTGAGCAAATACGCGAAAGCATGGGTACACGCTCTTTTTTATTTAGGTATATAACTTTCGATTAGACATGATTTCTAACCATCTCGTTGGTTTTCTCGTAGTCGGCGTCACATGGTGGCCAGCCTTGCTCCATTTTCTCGGTATATGCTATGGCCCACAAGGGGAAGGCAACGTCCGACGTCACCTACAACCCGGATGACGGGCCTGAGGTGTACACCAACCCCGCCGTCCACAGCCGCCTCAATGAGTACACCGCCATGGCCAAGGAGGTCCATGGGCCAGATTACGATCCGAGGACCGAGGACATCGATGGAGATGTACTCATGAGGGTCGGAGGAGGCAAGAGGCATGGGCGGTACTGGATTGCCGACGGGACAATCGACTCGTCCTCCACGCCCACTCTATCTCAGGTGCGAACAAGGAGCACGAGCGCGAGCCCAGTCGTACGACCTCGGCAGGACAGCTCACAGCATCGTATCCAGCAACTCCAGGTTATTCCTTATCTATTCGTCGTTCATTGATTATTATATATCTTCTCTTTGCATTATCGTAACATTATGGCGAAATATTATAGACTCAGCTAGATGATGAGAGGAGGCAACGTGAGGAGCTGGAGAAGAGGATGACGGAGATGTTCGCGTACATGTAGAGCCTTGGCGCCGCACAGGGTCATGCTCCACCACCTCCATTGTTCCCTGCAGCTGACCCTGCTGAGTTCACTACTCCTGTGAGTATCAAAATTTTAGTACTGCATGACATATATTCATATGTTCTCACACATGCAATCTCTTCTCTGTGCAGGGTCAATCGGCGGCGTCGAACAACCCTCACGCTTCGTCCAGCCCTTCGCCGAACTAGTCCAGCCGCCCACCTCGTTGATGACCTGTTTTGTGATGATCCAGACTTATATTTGTGAGTGTTGGTGATGTTAGTTATACTTGGTCTTGTGAGATACTTAGTGAGACTTATTGAAAGGGAAATGTGCCCTTGGGCCATTTCTAAGTATTTTGGTGATTTAGTGTCCAACACAGGTGCCTAATTGTAAATGGTGGACAAAGTACAAATCAAGATTAAAGGTATGTTTCTAAGTCTTAGTACATTGGTTTTGAATACTAATATACTTGTCTAAGTGTTAGAAACAGAAAGTAGAAGAAAAGAAAAAAGGAGACAAAGACTTGGCTGTGTGCAGCCAAGACCCAGCTCGGTATGGAGCACCGGACTGTCCGGTGTGCACCGGACAGTGTCCGGTGTGCACCGGACAGTGTCCGGTGCGCCAGACTGACTCGGCGCGAACTGGCCGCTCTCGGGAAATTGGCCGACGGCGTACGGCTAAAATTCACCGGACTGTCCGGTGTGCACCGGACTGTCCGGTGAGCCAACGGTCGGTCGGGCCAACGGTCGGCCGCGCAATCTGCGCGG